>JACCHV010000013.1:162500-1542234 GCA_018907245.1 Eupristina koningsbergeri | reverse complement strand
GATGAAAATTAATGGAAATTTGGTAAATCATTATTATCCTCATTTGGGCCATGTAAATAATTTAATACCAGTCATTAGGAATGACACCCGTAACGAAGTCCAAACAATTATTCGGAATAAATTTTTCCAATTTACACTCGAAGCCATTACAAAATAATTTTTCGAATAATGCTATGATTCAGGGGAGTCGATGTTAAAATCAGCATTGCACCGTCACTCGCTGCTTACACAATCACGCCCAATTTCACGACAACACGTGCCATCAGTCCTTTTGTTAAAAATTAGAGCGAAAAAACATATTATTTTTCGCAAACAACAGCAGCAACAACAACGACGACAACGAGAAACGCCTTTTTCGTGTTTTTCGACACACGCGACACACGCGACACACGCGACACACGCGACACTGGCTCGCGATCGATCCCTCAAAGCGTAAAAACTCTTTCACCTGGGTGTTTCTGCTTGAAGAGACCGGATGTCCAGTGTCGACCGTTATTTCGAAAGAGAGGTTTTCCCTCAGGAACGCCTCTCTCGCGGATAAAATCAACCGAGCCTAGGCTCCGGATAAGGAGTAGTTGGCACTTGTCGGCTTCAATTTAGAGAAGAGGAGGCTCGGGTGTAGCGGGATGCTGCGTTCGGTGCCGCTCCGGGATTCGGTTACTACTGCTGCCCTCGGGTCGCATCAAATTCCACCTGGGGAGCGTCTCGTGTCTTCGGAGTTTTTTGCCCTTTTTGGGCGAACGCGCATTTCCTACCAAGCTCTCCGTCACGTGTAACTCTTCCGCGACAATTCCGGGCCAAGAGGGCGATTTTTTACCACTTGGCCGAAATTTATATCACTTTGAGCAGTGGGTTATTGGGTTGAGAGTGGGCTAATAGAGCTCGCGAGGAGTGCAATAAATTTTTGCTCGATTTTTCGAAAGCCTGCGACGACAAAGAACCGCGCCTCGGGGGAAAACAATAAAAAGGCACCGGCCGATGGAGACTCGAGTTTATTACCCGATCATAAAACCTGTGCCCGCGTCTCCAGGATACACGGATAATTCGAGGAGGCAGGCGACAGAGAGACAGGCTGGCAGTCAAAGGGTCACTCCGGTGAAATATGACGAAAGTTTATTCATAAAATTGTATTTTGAAGGCGAGTGGCAGCTATGGGCGTGAGGAGCTTTGTTGTATAAGCGCGGCAAACTGTTTATTCAATGTGTTAAAGCGTCGATTATTCAGATTATTCAGATTACTCAGATTATTCAATACAATAGAATCTTACGAGAGGCACTCGCTCGATTAATTTATGCTAAATTGTGCGTCTCTGATAATAAGATTTTTATCAGGTCATTGCTTTCACTTTGAATTATTAATGATTTAGTAATCTCGCGAGCGTGAGGCAACGATGGCAATCAATTTTTTAATTATTCCAAAAACGGTGTTGGATTCCCGACTCAAATGATAATTTGTCACCGAACGCGACAGATCCTCCTCAAACTTTCATTCTCGAGAAAACCACAAATTGTAGCGCAACGCAGAGGCAGTAGTTTCCTTTGATCTCGATAACTCGAGTGAAAAATTTTAACTCGATGACTCAACATCGCGTGCGCACGAGAGCAAAAAGAAAGAAAGAAAGAAAGAAAGAAAGAAAGAAACGAACGGATAAAAAGAGAAGAAACACCTGTAGATAGGTGGATAAGCCGGGAATTTCGTATCGAGAGCGTTATCTTATTTCTAGCGCAAGTTTGTTGGTATTTGTGCACATGCTAATTTCTTGTTTTCCCCGGATCGTTTTACAGATGGCGAGGGTCGGTGTATAAGTTGATCTGGCGAGAACTTCTGGTCTATCTACTAGCTTACTACGTCATTAATTTTATTTATCGATACGCGCTTAACGAAGAGCAGCAGAGGTAAGTAATTGCAATGAATGTCATTAATTGCGTTAGTAACATTGTAATGATATTCTTTTGGAATAAGGGGTCAATTAGAAAGTGCCCGGCTTTGTTTACACGAGTAAAACAGAAAAAGTGAATTTATGCTTTAAATGTATACAATCTGCCAGGCCATTAATTCTCCAATGTTATTCTAATGTAGATTTTATAATAATTCAACTTCAGTCAAAGTGTAGCAGAAAATATTGATTAAAGACATGCAGGAGGTAATTGCGATCGGTGTCGTGCATTTATTAGTGCTCATTATAATTTATTATACCGCTTACGAATAATATATTTTAAGATAAACCCATTTAATAGAGACTTAAACTCACTAACGAAAAGATAACTATGATAGAATGTTCGAATTATTTGATAAGATCATGTTGAATTAAAATATATACAAATTAGCATTTTTCTTTTATTTTTTTTATTGTACGCTCCTATCACAAATTCTTTCTCAATAAGTTAACATCAATTTATTTGTAATGATGTTAATTTAGCGCGATGAAATCAAGTCACGTTAATGAATTTATCTTGACTTTAATAAACAAAAAAAAAAAAAAATCAAGAAATTACTCATTGTTAAGGATAACGTCAAAAATGCTTAATAAACCGATCATTAACAAAATGATTTTGTCTCAGAGTTGAGATTAAACTGCCATTTTAGATAACATTTTATTTAAAATTTGATTTTCTGCACAAACTAATTTTCTTGTATAATCATTTAATAGCCTACTCTAAGGAATCCTAATGAAAATGATAAATAAATCAATATATTAACGATCATTCATTATAATTAAATAAATTCAATATAATTTAAATACATTGTTTGACAAATAATGATTTTTTCTTAAGTAATGCCTCTTAAAAAGATCATGCATGATGAATTAAGTGTGTTAAATAAAAATTCAATTGGCTTTGGTTGTCAAATCTTACATTCAGTTAAATATTTACATTTCCAAAAATGTGATATTCAAGACTGTAGCTTCAGAAATTTATCTATTTAATGATTAAACGAAGGGAATAAACGATAGAGTAATAATAACTTGTGTATTATGAAATCGTGAAATAATAATTATGTACATGAAATATTATGTATATATTATAAATTAAATAGAAAGTACATATAATTACAGTTTTAAATACATTTTTATATAAAAATTTTATATAAAATGATTCAGGATACACTAGAACTCGATAAAAGATTACACAGCATGTTATATTAATGTTTACAGCAAATTTATCTACACATTATTAATAGTATTATTTACATTTACATATATCTATTTTAATAAATTTACCCACTCAGTTTTATTACTGTGCAATTAATCACTAGAAATTTATGAATAATTCGTTTTATTTTTAACAATGACACGTTCTTTTCTTAAACTATGTAAATTTCTAATTAATATCCAATGCCTATTCTGACGTGATCATTTTCAGTTTCAAGCTAGGCAAAGTTAAAAATTGTCAAAACTACTGATTTCGAATTGACCAATTGAATTTGTATTCAGCACGCCTACACCTCCAGAATCTTGAGAAACACTAGCCGCGTTTTTCTGAAGCGGATGTTTGTCGAATAGAGCGATGATGAGTTTGTGGTGTAAGCCAAGTCGCCATCATCCTTGTAATTGCGAATTTGTTTCAGGGCATTCGAAAGGATTCGTTACTACTTTGGCAACTCGAGTGAATCGATACCAATGTCTTTTGTCCTGGGATTTTACGTGAGTCTGGTCGTGAAGAGGTGGTGGGAGCAGTACAAGCTTTTGCCCTGGCCAGATAATCTTGCCCTTTTCATAAGTGCCGCCATTCCAGGAAATGTAAGCGACGACATAAAATCATTGCATCACGTTTTTTCTTTTTTTTTCCTTTTTTTTTTTTGGTCGTTGCCCAAGTGTGCGACAAATAATTGTTAAAAAAAAGTTTGCTTTCGAATACTCATTGAAATAATGAGTTGTTAATACAGACGAAATTTCGTAACACGAGTGAATGGGAAAAATCTTGTTATTTCTAATGTTCGTATTAAATCGTTAATTAATTATCCGATAAAAATAAGCAGCCGAGTAAATTCGTTTGGTCTCGGACACGCACATCAAGCCAATTGTTGTGGTTTTTGTGTAAAAGTTCCGCGCTTAAAAATAGAACCGAAAGCGCAATTTTTCTGCATCGACGTAAGCTTCCGGTTTTTCAAACTCATTTGTCTATCACATTCCTATTTGCCTACAGTTGGTGCCCCTGCTCGTAAGTCGCATTGCCAACGAGATAATTGCCGCGACCTTGTCCAATTGTCAGTTACTATCTTATTTATATATTTTTGCTCACTACGGCTAGTGAATCACCATGACACGATTTACGGTGTGTCGTTAACCCTCCCTCCCCCCTCCCCCAACACCCACGATAAATGCGAAAAACCGTTCATTTTTCAATGACCGACAAGGATAATATCTCCAAAACCGAACGCAAACAAAATTTTTAAGCTCGACGAGCCTGTGACTCGTATTATAATTATTGAAATTTTGCAAAACCTCGACACACATCAATGGATAGTGCTTCAGTGTGGTAATATACGTAGGTATTGTGTAAACGAAAATATTTGTGTCAATTGTAAAACTGGGAAACGTTTAATAATGTTGAATCTTGTGTCGATGTATCGGTATAAAATAAGTTTCTGCCCAAAAGAAAGTAATTGAACGAGAAATCAAATCGTTTGAACGATCTCGACAACTCTTTTAACTTTTTGATATACTTAATTATTCTTAGTGGAGCGCGTAATTTCCACGACAATTAACACAAATAAAGCAATATATATAATACAAACATAGAACATGACAAAACTTGACACGGTAATTGCTATTCCATTCTCAAAATTTTAATTATCTCTATATTTAAATCAGTGGAGTAACGATAACAACCATTTTAATTTTTTTCGTATACATTAATTTGAAATTTTAATTAAAAGATTTGGTTGCATTGTCATGGTGACTTGAGCTGCTTTAAATTAGTATTTAAATAATTTATTAATAACACAGTTTTTTAGTAATAATTTATCTTAATCTTTTTATATATTAAACCTTATTACTATGCAGTATTATATTATAATAATGTTTTTAATGTTTTTAAATTTATCGTATCGATTATCATACTGTTGCAATTTCTTTTTAAAGATGATTCAAAGCAAATTAGCTGAAATTTATATTGGTAATTCGAGAATGAAACTTGGCTTATCCGTTGAAATAAAATTATTTAACGCTTCAAAAGAGTAATGTAAATTTTTCTTCACACGTTATCTTAACATTTGAAATACAATGTGCGTAATTAATGGAATCTATTTCATAAACGGCATTTTATAATTCACATCATGATTTCTTAGAATAAAGAGATTAAATTTATGGATGAATGTAAATTAACATAAAATAACTCTTTGGATGCAAAAGCCAATGTTTCACTACTGTTTTATATTAACTGCATTAGGAACGATAAAATCAAATTATCTTAAATATTAGACCATAAATTTTCTAACATTAGCCGGGCTGACTTAACATCGGGAGATACGTTGTTTCGCGCAATATCTCGAAAGTATAAGTGTAAGGTTAAATACTATAGGCGCGATCAATAAAGCCGAAGATAAAATCTTTATACTCTGAAATGAAAAGCCGGTTAAGGCGCGTACAAGCGGAAAAATCAATCGCGGAACATAATGCCCGGCTTTTATACACGTATTTGAGTTTGCGGGGCATTCATCAAGTCGATCTGGAGTGAACGCCAGTGTTAATTGCCGATTTCCGTGCGAGAGAAAGTGCCCTGACCGATCGCGGAGATTGGTCCAACGCAGACTCCCCATCGGACGCGGACTGGACCGCGGGGCGGAGGGGGAGGAGGAAAGGATCATCCGCGGCATTGACCTCCCCGCCGCGGCGCGTCGGTGCCTCTTCCCCGAGGACGAAGCCCTGCTGCAGCTCTCAACCTTTTTTCGTTCCGTTTCAGGACGAGCGGGGCCGGCTGATGCGCCGGAACATCGTCAGGTATGCCGTCCTCGCATACGTAATAACACTCCAGAGGATCTCGCTGCGCGTGAAACGCCGCTTCCCGACCCTCCAGCACATCGTGGACGTTGGTCAGTGAGTTATTTCAATCTACATCCCTCCTTTCCCCCTCCCACCCTCCACCCCCTTTTCCACCCTCCTCGCGACTCCCTAATGACGCGTGATTCACGCCGGCTTTTTGCAAACGCTTTCGGGGAATCACTCGTTTTTCTTCGGGAGCCGCTCTCCTCTCCCTCTCCCCCCCTCCCCACCCCGCCCCACCTCTTTCACTCTCTGCTAACCGAGAGCTTGGGATGATGGCTGATAAACTAACCAAATCACGTGTAAATTACCCCAGGTCACTTTGTTTATGAACCTTCCTCTCTGTAAACTGTGCGAAAGTCCTGTCGAGCGGATCGCGGCCGAGTGTCGAAGCTCGTAAAGTTTAATACTAATCAAAGAAAAACACGAGTGAATAAAGAAAAGTTACGAGCACGTGGTGCTATAATTATTTATAATGAACACAATTTTTCGAGGAGCGGTACGCGTTCCTTATCGACTCGAGCACCATTTGCATCATTTTTATTTCTCGAGTTCTCATTGGTGGCTGTTTAATATTTATTAGCACAATTCAAATCATAAACCAGTTCATCAGCGACATCAGCTATATCGGCCCGCGTTTACGCCCCTTCCCCGTCTCGTTATGTAAATTAGCCACCCCGTTTAGCTCGGATATGCACCTAATGCTCCTCTTGCGAAAGCGGAATATTAAATCCCGCCACTCGTAAAAATACCACCACCGCTTTTAACGACCGTAGGAAACCCATAATCCGGACGTCACCGGTGACGGACTATGACAGAACCAAGACGGACAACGGGTTAAAAGGCCTTTTTGCTTCATTTTCGCACCACCTTTTGACAACTTTTGACGCGACCCACTTACATTTCCTGCACCAGCTCCGGCTAATTTATTTTACGTACAGGTATATTGTGTGTAGATAAGCAATTAGCGAGATCTTGGCTTCTCCACTCCCCTCGTACATTAAATTTGACAGGATCTTTTAAGCCCAACGCCGCCCACCGATTCCCACATCGAAAGCCAATGAGTGAACTCCTTTTAACGAACCCTTTCGCTTTTTTGTTCCCGATAATCCCGAGGAAGAGCCCGCCTCGGTCCTCCCGAGCGACTGAAGTATTATTTAAACTTTTAGAAGGTGAAAGAGTGGCTTAGAATCTTGAGGCTCGAGTAGAATACCAGTAGTTCGGAGTCGCATCTTAAATGTTAATTACCAACATTAAACGCTGTAACGACTACTTGTGTCCGAGTGATTAGCCATTGATCTCGATATTGACAGGCTTTACAATCCAGTTCAGTTAACCCCGAGCGGTTTAGAGGAGCTTGCGTTCCTGTCTTGTTCAATTTATCAGAATTAGCCGTCCGCGTACAATTTTCCGTGCTCGATCAACACCTCCGGGCTCGGACTTTTCAACCTCAAATTTAATCCTCTCACTCTGCATTCAAAAAAGACCAAAAGGCGTGTTCTTGATTCGGAGATAAAAAAGGAGGGGTGTGGAGGGGGTAGAGAGAAGAGGCAACCTGCCGGCCTCGTTCTGCCTCAAAAGCCGGAAAACCGAATGCTCCTGGGCATCAGGAATTTGAAAATACTCACGCGTCCTTGTAGCGGGAAGACCGTCGTGACATTTTTGAGCCACCGTCCCGTCCCAAGGATGCTGGATCGATGACCCCGATTAAAATGATCATAATTAATTGTAGCACATTTTTCTGGCTCACAGTCGCATAATTCGCAAATCATGCGACTAACCGAGACTGTGGAGGTGAACCGCGGTTTGCTGGTTTTGATCCTTTCCCAGTGTGCGGTCAGCGCTAGAACGATAATGCCTCGTGTCTGCACTCTCGCTCGCATTCCCTCGCACTTCATTCTAATTATCGTACATATCGTATTCAATAATAATAATAATAATAATAATAATAATAATGATAATTGCATTTAATGAGATTTAATGAAATTGCCTTTACTCGCGGTATTGCCGGCGTTGACCTTGTACGACATAAAAATGCCATGCAGATACGAGAACTTTTTTCGATTTTGCGATCGAAACTCGAGCTTTGCGCCGTTATCTCGAACAATATTTCAGAGTTGCATTAAGAATTAGCATACCTTGGGGATAGGTGTACTTTAAAAATTGTGCCTTTACCGCAATTGTACAGCCCGATGGCGTGCATCTTTTCGGATAGGGGTTCATCTTTTAGGTGGGGGGCTTAAGCCGCTGATTCAATACGTAACAGTACAGTACAGGAAACCCTTTATTTTCGAAATCAAAGGATTTAAAATGCCTCGAAAAATCTATTATTATCCCGTGCAACGACAAATTTAATCTCGCACGCTCAATGAGAGGGGCGATTCCGGAATGAACGACGTGATCAGCACGCGAATGTTTCGTTTCGGCGGCTCTCGTAAAAATGGCTCCACGTCGGATTTACATAACATAAATATTTGTAAAAGCATTTGTAAAAAAGAAGTCGTGGCCGCCACTCGCGTAAATTCGGGGAACGATAATTTATCGGGAGCGCAGCGGAAATTTCAATGGCATTTCGAAAACGGCACGTAAGGAGTCGCTCGGTGAACGACCGAAAATTCGCCACTCCCCCCTCCCCCCCACACACACACACACGCCCCGCGCCTTTAATCCTCTTTGGTTGCCCTGGCAGAGGCAGAGGGAAAAAAGCACCGCAAACATTTAAAATGCGCTGGCTCGCATTAGTCCAAGTTGGGACCCGATGCGGCGCGAACAAAATTGATTCGGCGCTTTTAATCGGCCGATCGAGATTTAATAAATGGCGAGGAGGCGAGGAGGTGAGGATGGAATTCGCGCGCTTGGAATCCTTGCGCCGCTGACCCGCACCTCGGCCAAGAGGATTTACATGTCGGTTTTCCTCGCGAGCCCCGTCACCGAGAGTCGCGAGTTACGCGTGGCCATGTTTTCGAGCGACGCAGATAAAAAAGGAGGGGCAGCGGCATTAATTTACAAGTTGTAGCTTTGATTTATAGTTTTGGATCCGAGCACGACTATTCCGCTCTCCTCGCAGCTTTGTGCAAAAGCGCTGAAATATTTATACGAGATTCGTAGATAATCGGTATGCTTGCAAAAAAACTTTATCTCGAAATTCCAGGCATCTCAGACCTTCGGATAAGCCAAAGATTAAAAAAATGATTGCACGCTGCTTTTATAAAGAATCGCTCGGTTTTATCCCCTTTGTTAATGGTATATTAGTCTGTTTCGCGTCTCATAAATTTCACGGCTATTTCTTTCTCGGGACGACGGGGGCTTTTTATTCCACAGTCTCCCAGCGTTCAGTATGCATTATTAATTAGGGGAGGGGGGTCAGGGGTTCCACCGGAAGACGTTCACGAGGACTTGGGGATCGTGAGTCGGTTCAACCAACACCAGAGAACGATGCACGAAATTCAAACGCAGCTTCCAAGGCGGTCCTTCGATCCTTCGCCCGGGAAAGCCCTGACGAATTTCCAGTGGCGCCTGCTCCAGCGACAGGCTCTCGCTATGGCGACGCTACTCCTCTCATGCGTGAGCCTCGTGCTCGGCTGAAAAACTTGTTTCCCTCACCCTCCTCCCTCCCCACCCGCCCTCGAGCCGTGGAGCCGCATAAAGGCCGGGAAGCCGAGCTCCAGGTGCTGCTCCTTTTTCTCCTCCGTCGTTCCTCCCGACGCCGACGACCTTGCCGGCCGAGCACGAATCCTCCCGCGTTTGTTGACCTTCCCAGGCCAGCCCCGTAGCTGAAGACGCAGACCTCTTGCCTTCTCCGTGACGTCAGGACGGAGGATCGAGGCTGCGGCGACGATCCTTGGCGCCGATTCCCTTAGCGCGCCATTCGCGGGTCTTCCCGGTGAATTTAATTTCTCTTGGAAATAACCAGCTAATTGTCCGTGTCGCTCTCAGGAGTCTCACTCATGGGTAACTTTCTCGGTATTTATAACTAAACTTCTTCCAATGTTATTATTGGTCAGTTATTATTTGGACATAATGACCCGATCGTGTGTGAAATGGCGATAATGCAATCGGCTTTTTGCGTTACGCAGCTTCCAGTCCACAAAATATGAAAATTTTCTCCTTTTGCATCACATTTTCATGAAAGATTATAAACAACAACTTAGAGTAACTAGATGGTAAACGCAATAATTCGTCAATTTTTCGATCCATCGATCCATTACACTGGAGTTTAAGCTCGCATTTCTCAACAATATAGATTATTTTCAATTAATTTTTATTACTTTATTGTTACCGAGCCACAAAATTTTAATAATAAAATAGATGGAACGTCGTTGATACGGAAGAAATATTGTTTTGCTTCAACAATTTGTTTATTACATTTAAATGTTAAACATTGGTTAAAAGTCATAAAATGCTTATAAAACAACAATGTATAATTCGATTTAATTGTCTTCGTGTTTAAAAAGTATATTTCTTAATATATTTATTTGGAAAAAAGAGTTAGAAATATTCCAACTCCTTGAACACTGATGAACGATGTGGTTGAGGAAAAACAAGAAAATACTTTTTCTAATAAGTAAATAGTAATTAATTATTTTTATTCAACGTACCATTATATTAAAGTATAATAAATATAGCTTAAAATTGCTCGTATAAAAGACTTCAAATATTTATTTGTAATTTTATTTATTTGGAGTGTACTATTAAACGCAGTTATGGTATTATAATAATTATAACATTTTTAGTATCAAGTCACTGTTAATTATTATTTTTTAATTAAAGATCATTTGTTGTCATATTATTTATTGTTATATTTTGCTTATATATTTTTTACAATATTGTAACTAAACATCGATAATAAAATACTTTTTATGTATATACGTGAATATAATAACATTTTCAAATACAAAAATGTGTTGAAAAATTTTTTATTTATTATATTTTTATAATTTTTTTTTTTTTTTTTATATATAATATGAGTGCATTTCAAGGTTTACTAAATTTTGTACGTAGTTAAGTATCGATAAAATTCCAAATTGAAATATTGCTGACTGGAATTTTTTGTATCAAAAGTTGCATCAAGGCCGTTTTAATATTTAAGAATAATACCAATATAGTGCTGTTGGCGCTAATAATATTTAAATAATATTTAAATAATACAAGTTAAACAGAAACAAAATTATCGTTAATAAACTCATACTTTTATTACGAATTATTTTTACTTCGTAAACTTGATTCTAAAATACACACCATTTTAAATATTGTTTGATTTATATTTCATTTTAATAACTAAAAAAAGGGGTCTAATTACTGGCATGAAAATTTGTTGTTTGTATTTTCAACAACTTTAAAGATAAAAATAATAATGGATTATCAATTGAAAGTTTTTCGATTGAGTTCAATTAAATTATGAAGAGTGCATTTATGTCTATAAAAAAAAAAAAAAAAAAAAATTAAACGCTTCTAAAGAATTTGTATTTTCTAGAACAAATTATTGACAAGTAAACAATATAAAGAGAAATAATAAAATGAAAAGTAAATTTATTGATAGTGAGTTTAATAATAATATTAAAGTCAAAACGATCGTATAAAGATTTTTTGTTCACATAAAAACCTGGTGCGAACGATAAAATTAAGATAAAAAAAACGTATTATATTAAGTAGTATTTATTTTGTAACTTTTTATGAACCGATTGTAGTAATTTGTTGGAAAGGTATTTCAGAACTACGAGGCACTCGTATAATGATTTATAGTCGAACATTCATTCAACTTTCACTGTCCTGATCATTATCACTTCATCGATAAACCAAAAGGACTCAGTGTCTTTTTTTGGTCGACCTTTCCAAGTGACACTCAATTAATTAAAATTAAGGCAAATATTTCTTTCCTGGTGTAAATGACAAGTTAAGAATGTATCTCCGTAGAAATTAATGCACGCGCAGTGATATTTCACTATCCGACACATTTCCACTTCCCCCGATTTATTTTTACGATCACTGATCAATTTATTGCGTTTTATTTTTAATATTTACAAACCAACGGACGTCACGAACGTGGATTCATCGAAAATGCATAAAAATCGCAATTGCAATCAATATGTTTATTATTATACATTATTCCATAAATCTTCGTTTTTACATAAATTGTGTCGAGCATTAGCTATTAATAATTATTATTAGGCATTATATAATGGTAAAAATTGCGAAATTCGCGTCACTTGCATCATTTCCGTTTGTTATCGAGGATAATTAAAAGTGATAAACCGAGAAATTATTTGGCTTTCATCTAAATTTTCATTTACACGGGCGAATCGTCCTCGAATTTCGCATTCTCAAAAGTTCGAGAAAGTGTATGAAAAAAAAAAAAGAAAATGTAGAACTCGCCGGTTGTTTAATAACTGTCAAGTGTTTGCAAAGAGCGAGCTTCGAAAACAAAGTGAATCATTAAAAAATAATTTATTCGTAAAAACTTAATTGACCATCAACTTGAGAATCGAGTGACCTTACTCCTGTCAGATATGAATGATCAGGCCTGACCGCTCGTGTAGACGTCCAATCGTCTGAGTGAGTCCGTCTATTCGTGTCCACTCATCACGAAATCCAACGCTCGACCTCCTCTCCGCCTCTCTTACTCACGGATTCTCGCACATTCTAGGTCTGATGATGGAGTCCGAGAAGAAGATTTTTGAGATGATGAATAAGAAGGCGGCCATGTCCAAGTACTGGATGCCCCTCGTCTGGGCGACCAACATCATCAACCGGGCCAGGAAGGAACAGCTCATCACGAGCGACCACGTGGTCCAGACACTCCTGGTCGAGCTGAGCGACATCCGCAAGAAGCTGGGCGGTCTCATCGGATACGACACCGTTTGCGTGCCTCTCGTTTACACGCAGGTCGACTATTGCACTTTCCTATGCTTATAAATATCCATTTTGCGTCTCTTTTCATTCTTTTTTCATTGCTGAGTCGAGCCAAGTCGAGCCGAGTCGAACCGAGTCGAGCCCAGCCAAACCAGTTCCAACCCCGTGCGTTACACTTAAATTATGCTCGGCCAAGCTTTAGAATTAGTAAACGCTATCGTGTTCACTCGATAATTAACCCTTTAACTAATTATCTGCTACGTGATAGAACAAGCTTTTATTGCGCGATCGCTTGTGCACGTTTCTTTATTTTTTTTCTTTTCTTCGAATCAAGCACACTAAGGTTGTTAAAGAATAAAAAGTACAGCAGACGGCTACCCCCTTGCACAATTGTTTTAATTTTGCATTCCAATAAAATGTTTATAATTTGAAATAATTGCAAACTTCGGATACCGCGAGCTTCATCGTTAAATAATAATGCTCGTGTTTAAATATATATATACACGCGCGCGCGCGCGTGTGTACATACATTTCACTTTTATTTAAACAAAAATAATCATGGAATTTACGTTTGAGTGCCATTAGAAGTGGCGGTAAAAAATAAAAATATTTCAAGCATGTTTCAATTCCTCCTGATATAATCGAGCTATTGATTCGATTTTGTTGAATAATTAAAGTAAACAAGCAAAAAAATAGTGATAATAAGGTTAATTATTAGAGTGTTCCGGGATGAGAAACAACCAATGTTTTGAATAGCTTCAAAAGTATACGTTAAATTCTATAAACAATGTTTAATCACTTTTATTATTATTTGATTAGAATTAAAAATTAATTATTAAAAAATTTGAAAACATTCTATCTTTGGCATAATTATTTTTTGTGTAATTTCAGTGACGAGCAAAACTTGCGCTATTGATAAGTTTTATATAAGCTTCATATAAGCTTCATAGCTAGTTATTGGGTTAAACTTGTGTTGGTTGTATCGGAAGTTACGATGGATATATTTAATAATGTATTGTTTCCTACATTTACTACATGATTATCCTAGATGTAAATACGTAAAAATACGAGTACCAGTACATTAAATTGTTAATTTTTTTAATAAATGAATTAGAGAGAATTAAAAATTTTTCAAATATTATATAAATATTATTTTTACAAAGAATAAAATAAAATAAAAGTTATTTTATGAGATCGGTACAATTGCACAACCTATAAAATTCTAGTAATCTCAAGTTTCAGGTTTAAAAACTTCAGAATAATACTGAAATTTAAAAAAATGACATTTTAAATGCTTGTCAATAATCAAACATAAAAAAATTTGCTTTGCTTTGCGGTGAGCATTGCCAGAGTAATAATTACGTTGTTTTTGGGCATTATAACAAAAAGAAAAAAAGAAAAAGTACAAAAAATTAAAAATCCATGTGATAGTTGTCGCGTGAAAAAAAAATTTTTTTAGTTCCTTTGACTGAAATACTGTCAGAGTGTATCATCAAAGGATACATTTCTATATACAATTTCCGAGTGGCAAATAACAATTGAAAAATCATTAATGCATTTTCGCATTATTGCAATGCATTGTTAAATATGAGTCAGATATTACAAATTCGAATAAAAAAGTTGTTATCAAATACTTGAGAAGTGAAGCCGAGTAAAGTAGTTTCGCGAAAGAGCGTGGAAAAAAGAAATTTCAGTCGTTACATTGGCAGGCCGACATGTGTTTACTAATTCTAAAGAAATCGAAGAAACGGTCAGAGCTGTGCTTCTCATCAGGTCGACTATGATACGCTCCTGTAAATTATCGATTTGGTGCTATTGTTTTTTGGAAAAGCCTTGACTTTTTGTGCACGTGTATGCAATAACAAGCGGCCAGATCGAATTCAAAGATACAGTCTCACATGTACGCGAGGCGAATTATTTTTACGTAATAATCTTGCATAATGTGCATTCCTCAAAAAACGATATTGAACGAGACAAAAGTCGCGAGTGCACATTATTTTGGCCCCTTCCCCTGCTCGCCCTGCCTGACAACCCCCCCCCTCCCCCACCTCCGCTAATTGCCATTAATTAGATGTGTCAATACGCGAGCTATCGAGCCATTTCCCATTATCCATTATCCATTGGCAATTATCGGTCCGCATGAATAATAAATTAAATGATGAAGTAATTAAACAAAGTAATGAAATAATGAAATAATTGAAACAATAATGGAAGGCGCTCGCGAAGTTGTGTTGGAGAGAGCCGCGCATTGATGGCCGCGATGGTGTGTGTGTATATGATTTCAGGTGGTTACACTATCTCTCTACGCATATTTTTTCTCGGCTCTTTTAGGACGTCAGTTTATATCTCAGACTGAGGCTTGCGTCAGTGGAAAATACGAGGTCCCGGATATGTATTTTCCATTCTTTACCGCTCTACAGGTATGCCATCAAGACTCAGTTTTATTTTATAATCGAGTGCTCCGCCAAGGAGCGAGACGTGAATTATTTCAAAATACAAACACGTCGAATTATCCACATAATTAATCGACTTTTTATTTCATTTGGTAAATTTTTGCATTTCAACTATTGTGTTATGCCGATTAACGCTATGCCGATGTTTTATTTCCTTTTGTTAGTTGTGCCTTGGTTATTTGACCGATTATGTACTTGGAGGATAATTTTTTAAACAGCTATTAAATTAAAAAATGGTCATTTTATTGTTAAATGTTAGTTAAGATAATGGAATGCTCGAAACATAGGACTTTTATGGAGTATTTGCTAGGATATTTTATTTTACGAATTTTCAACTGCAACAAACAACAATTGAGTGCCTTATTTAAATGGACTCTTTTGATTATTTGATAATAGTAATTATTATGATTATTTCGTGCAATATAAACATTTTTTTTTTTTTTTAATTCATAAACGGATAATTTTAATGCTTATAATGCTCGTGTACTTGAGCTCTGAGATAATTTTTGAAAAATTAAAACGTTGAGTTTCAAAAGGAAATAAACGTCGAGCATTCATTAATTGATGTAAAAAGCTGTTTGTGGAAAAAATTTTATTACCAATATTTCATGTAGCCGGAAAATTTAATACCAAAATAAATAATAACCTTCGTTAAACGATTACAGTTTTGTTTTTACGTGGGCTGGTTAAAAGTAGCAGAAGTTTTAATCAATCCTTTTGGAGAAGATGATGACGATATCGAACTCAACTGGTTAATCGATCGTCATATCAAGGTATGTGCACAATTTACTCAATGAAAAAAGCACGTACGCAAACAAAATTTTTTTATAAGCATATAAAAGCCTACACATGATTCAATATTGTCGAAATTCTTAACCTTTTTCTCATTTTCAAGGCATATCTGACAATTAATTATCTCCAAAATAAACGAATTGTATAATTAATGTATAATTTTTTAGATTTTCATCGAAAACGAATAGTTTTGTTCAATAGTTTTATTACGTTTGAAACAAAATATTTATATTTGAATAAGTTTAAATTCCTTGATCTTAATACCTGGTGTAATTTACTTCAACTTGAAATTTTTTATTTTTATTTTTTTTTGGACAATTAAAATGCTTGCGGGCGTTTTTCTTCGTAAAATTAATTATTGCAAAGGATACTGCACACAGCCTCTACTGAAAATACTCGGTTGTAATTAAGAAAAAATTAAGAATGTCAGACCAAAGAATGTTCCGACACATTACTGTCTGGATTAAAAAATTAAGATCAATCCTAACGTGTAGATTGTTTGGTACCATAACGGTTTCCACATGTCTGACGCAGGCACAACGTCACGTCCCGACACGAACGCAAACATTGATACCGATAAAGCCGCTCGCGTTCAATACTCGTACTGGTTTCCTCGCATTTTTTTTTTAAAAAAATAAATTGACCTCCTTGTAAATGATGGGAGCCTGTGTGCGTGTGCGTGTGCATGTGCGGCAAAAAAGCAAAGGAGAAAAAAGTAATGCAAGTGAAAATCGCAGGCCGGCTACATGATAGTGGACGAGATGCACGAGGAACATCCGGAGTTGCTTAAGGACCAGTACTGGGACGAGGTCGTGCCGAAGGACCTCCCGTACACGGTGGCCAGCGAGCAGTACCGCAAGGAGGAGCCCAAGGGCTCGGCCGAGCACTACAAGGTCAAGGACAGCGACGCGCTCTACGCCAACGTGTTCCTGGGCTCGCACGTGCACGGGCACAACGGACACCGAGGCGGGAAAGCAGCCCACATGCAGGACGACGTCTACGCCGATTACGTGAGTGATTGCCGAGCAAAGTGACCCGGATGCGTGGACGAGGATACGGGCGTCGTTCCGCCTCGAGGCCGGAAGGGATCGTATGCGCTCCATTAGAAATCGGGTTTTCCGCTTCCACAATCAGACACATTTGGCTGGCTTCGCTTTTCCGAGGAAGCGAGTGCCTGGTGCCCCTTCGATTACGACTCACGGGGATTTTACACTGACCGCAGTATCGATTGATGAGCTTCCGAAGAAGAAGTCTGTCCGAGCCCCACCATCGACGGCTAATTTACGTCACGGCAATTAATGCCCGAGATAATTTTCTCGATCGGGGACTGACGTTTTCGTCGCTCCGCACGGGTCTCCTCGTCCGGAACATAAATTTATCCTCGGTTCTCCTGACTGTAGTCCTCGCTTTCGAGACTGGAGATTAAAAATATGCGTGTGTGCGTACCAGGAAAGGGACCCCCTCCCGTGTGTGGGTCCCGTGTAATCGAGCACTAGTTTCGGACGGGCCTCTTCTCTTTCTTCGCGTCCTCCGCCTTTCTTCCTCTCACCCTCCTCCTTTTCTCGGAACCGTCTCGATCTTTTTAACGATGCACTTTCAACAGGAAAGCGTGGACACGCCGCTCGTCGAGAGGAGAAAGAATTGGCTGCAGCGCCAGATCACCAGGATGGGCTCGGTGCGTAGCAGCTCCACCACGTACAGCAGTAGCGGCGCCGGGGGATTCTTCTCGAGGAACCGCCACAACAGCGTCTACAGCAGCCCGGAGCAGGCTCAGACCGGCAACAACATGTCCCAAACTCAGAACAACCCCAGTTTCAAGATCTCCCTGTACGACCGTCTGAGGCGAAAGAGTATACAAAGTCAGCGCATGGGTCGGCAAGGTATTCTTCTTCTCCAGGTGTACAACAATCAAAAGGATATTCGATAAATAAATATAAAAATAAATAAATGCAACAGGAAAACCTGCATGGCGTTTTTTTGCAACATTTTGTGAAATTCATCGCAAGAATAATTTCTATTCTTGAAAATTGAATTGCATCGTTATCGTTTCTTTTTTTGTTTATTCTTCTTTGTTAAATCGCACGTTTTTATGCTGCTATTAAAAATATTTAGTAAACCCATTTTATTCAAGACAGATGGAATACGGATTATTACTTACAAATAGTTTCCTTCATATATTTGCTCGTGCAATTTTGTGTGCATTTTCTCAAGTATAAAATCCACAAAACCGATTGAATCATACCGATTGAGTTATGATTGTGGAACGATTATCGCTTATTGTCACTTGCTGCGACGGAAATTAAATCAGCGGAATAACCTTGGATTGCATTTGCGCAGGTACGCTGCCGAAACTAAACTCGATTCCGATTTCTCTGAAAAATCGACCGCGCATCCCGACCCCAGACGTCACCAAGGAGGTGGTGGATCGCGAGCAGCGCCTCGCTCTCTCGGCAACGAACACGGCCAACATCGGCGCGGGTATCATTGGCATGATACCACCCCCAGCCTACCATCATAATTCCGGCAGCCTCGCCGACGTGCCCGTCCTCCAGGTCGTCGTCGGCAGTGGCACCACCGCCACGGGACTCGTCCTCTCTCCCATTCAAGGTATCCTCACATTCTTTCATTGTCCCCACACTTTTTAGGCTTTCACGCGTTAAAAAGTGAAAATAGAGTTGGTTAAATTGCCATTATTTACGTATAATTGGAAATGCAGATCATCAAGAAAATCGTCATTAAATATCTCCGGTTAATAAAGTTTCCTTATGATTTATCTCACTTTTATTCTATTCGAATAATCGATAAATCAAATTTAAAAATTGTACTTATGCACAATTGCATCAATATGCGCACTACATATGCGTGTAATAAATAGTTATACTAACAAGTGGCTAATCGATGAACGTTACCGATTCTATTTTTGAAAACAGTTTAATTGTACCAATATTTCATACTGACAGGACACACATATATCAAAGGCAATGTGGAAGCTAATTATTTGAATCTCATAATTTGTTCTTCTTAAATTGTACATAGTTTTTTATTACCCAAATTATTTTTAATTTCATTTTTAATTTACAATCGTCACTGTTGAAATGCTACGTAAATTTAACCAAATAAAATAAAGTAAAATAAAGGAATGTATTATCTAATTAAAGAAATACTTTATTTTAAAAAAATTTTTAAATAGATAACTAAATATTATTTTCCTAAAGAATTTTTGATAATAAACTTTTATGATTTTAAATAACACAACGCATAAAAATTTAGCTATTAATCATCACTACCTATATAAATATACAGAAACATTTATAAATTAATTGCATGTACTATATGCGTAAAAGTAAATTACATCTATAAACAAATGAATTTGCAATTAAAGCCTATTAAATATTTTAATTGTATTTTTTCCGCTTTTTCGTATAAAATTTAATAAATATGACAGTTTAAAAGGATGTATAAACAATAATTGAGGTAAGTCAATATTAATGAATATTTTAATACGTATTGAAACTTGTGCACTAATACAATCTCAAAAACTATTTTTTTTTTTATTGCACCTAGTTATTGAATGAATGACTATTCAATAAAAAAAGTTGTATTATGAATTTTGATAAGACATTTACGTTTTCTAAGTTTTTTAAATTTCATTTCAAATACCTTAAAAATCTGTCAATTATAATTCGGAATGCTTTCTTTAGTTCTTGGTAAAAAATATTTATTTAAGCTGCAACAATAAAGACAGAGAGTATGGTTTGCCATTTGTTCATTCAAATCAAATAGCCAGGATGCCTAAGCGACTCGTAACGCCTTGAATTCCGAACACTTGAGACAAATAAACAAATCATTAAGCTGTAAAAGCGGAATCGCGCACAGGACGGCAAGTCTTGGTTTCAAGTCTCGAGAGGGGAGAGCGAACTTTCTTGCTATCCTTGAATTAAAAAAAATATATTCCCCCGCTCCGAACGCACGTACACACCCACACCATCCATCCATCCACCTCCCCCCCCCCACACACACATACATGGAGGGACAAAAGTAAAAAAAAACTGTCTTGACAATCACAGAGAAGACGGAGGGCACTCCAGTGGCAAGGCCTGCGGCGGCGGCGGCTCACCTGGCCCAGGCCGTCCTGCCTCAGAGCCTCAAGACGGCGAGCTTCGTCACTGTCTCTCCCCAGGCCCTGCCCGTGACGATGGGACAGCTGACGCGCTTGGTCTCGGGCATCACGACGACGGCCTCTATGGGGCAGCTGGACCAGGCAAGTAGTACCCCGCCCAGTCCGCTCGAGCCTGCCATCTTGACGGAGCTGTCCGAGGAGGAAGCTCGGGCCAACTCCAAGGAGGAGATCAAGCCAACCCCACCGCCCCTGCCACCCCTGGACAGCTACGGTACGAGGTCGGCAATCGTCGTCGATCCTGAAAACCTCGATAAGTTCACGAGCTTCTCGCCGAATCACCGGGACTGGGTAAGGATCGGACCGTCGACTTTTCGTCGAGTGTATTTTTAGATCACTCGGAAAACTTACTTTGATGGGACTTTTTACGCGTACTCGATTATTATCCTCACCTGCCATTTATTTCAATGAGTTCATTCGTCTCGGCGCCCGGGAGACCCTGAGATGTCATTAAAACAGAGGCCTGCAATTATTTCCCATTCGCAGACACTTGCTTATGATATTTATACTATTATAATTTTTGATACGGATATCTGTCGTTTTGAGAGCAGTCAAGTAAATTATTTTTAATGGAAAATCGCTTGGGTGCACAACTAAATCATAATGTTACATAAAAAGGATGACGTTTAAAATTCCAGGATTTCAAGACTGTGACTGTGACTTGACTATTTCATAAAATACGTAGATTAACGTATCTTATATCTTCTCCTTGCTGATAAAATTATATTAAATTCAATGAATATTTTTTTCCCATTTAATGAAATCGACGTAGATTTATAAACTGAAGTAATCTGTAATATAAATAATTTCTGGCCTTACTCTTTCTTTCCATAAAGAAAATATTACAAATGGTATCAACTAGTAAAAGAAGTCATTACTTATTTTAATAAGTTATTCCTAAATATAGTATATAATGTATTTATTTTTAAAAATTTCCATACTCTACAAATTATATAATTTGTTATGCCTCGTTAGTTACTGAATAAAGGAGCATTAATAATAGTTGTTAAGAATATAAACATATGTTATTATAAACTCAAAGAAGTTAAATAAACTCGACGAAGTTAAATAATAATAATTTTTATTATTATTGTGTGGTAATTTTTAAATTTAATCATTAATAAAATATTTAAATAAAAAAAAATATGTGGAATAGTTACAACTGTGTATAAAGTAAAATAGAATTATTCTTTTATCATTTAACTTACAATTATTTAGAAACATAAATATATACATACATATATATATTTAAAATAAACAAAATTAAATTCATTACTAAATTTTCAATAATAATTGTATTTTAAGCCTAGCACAAAAATATATCAGTAAAATTAGAATTGTTTTAAATTTTCAATAAATATATTTAATTATTTAAAAATTAAATTATAATGCACCAATAATCTTATGTGTACATATAAACACAAATATTGACGAACAACTTCTAAATATTTTTAAAAATAAATTACGGATCAAATAATAATAATACACACTGCATTTTTAAATGTTGATAACTGTGCTGATTAACTTGATAAACAAGTAATTAAAGTTATTTTTAGGATTATAAATTTTTATTTTAAGACTTGTAACGTTTACTTGATTTTTTCGTTGATTAATCCTATAAGTAACATCGGTTTAAATTGCATCAACAAAAATAAATAGTAGCAAATAATTAATAAAAGTATAAAATGAGCATGGATTTTATTTGCAGAGTTTGCAAAATTACGTAATCCAAGCAAGAGAGCATAGAGCAAATAGAACGGAAGTAAAGGGTCGACGTTCAACATCTTTACCTGGACCACCGGTGACTATTATTAGCCAGCAGGTACGCGAGGACCGCAGTATGTCTCTACCACATCACCTCGGACTACATCACCAGGTCGTGGCAATTGATAACAGCCAGGCGAAGTCCGAGAATTTATCCGTGGATAGATTACATCTACAACAACAGCAACAGCAACAGCAACAGCAACAGCAGCAACAACAGCTACAGCAACAACAGTTACAGCAGCAGCAGCAGCAGCAGCAACAACAACAACAACAACAACAACAGCAACAGCAGCAATCTCAAACACAACAGCAGCAATCAATGCATACACAGTCAGGCATGAGGCCGAGGAGCGGTAGTTTTGATCAAACAGCGAAAAAGAATGCTGAGGAGGTGCTCAGGAAGATCAGCTTCAACGGAAATTCAAACGGTTCGCCGACGACGACGACCCCGGCGATCCCCTTGGGGACGAACATAACGTCGGCGCCGGTAGCCGGTAGCAAACGGGGCGAGGTGTATGTCTGACAATTACTTCTCGTCCAATTTAATTTCTTCTTTATCATTCCTTAAATTCTCGGGTCCGGATGGCATTCAGCCCCTTTTCCCAAGTAAAGTTCAATTCAGAGCGAATTTTTTAGCTCGTAAAAGTGCATTTTTCAATTAAAATATAGAGTGAATTTTTATTGGTAATAAAAACAGTGTGGAATGGTTTAAAAACCTATCATTAAACTGTAAATAGCTTTAATGTTTATGATATTCTCTGCAGCATATTTACCGATGAATATTAAAATATAATTACATCATTTTTTATTAATAAAATTAAAATATTCGTCTGTTTATTATTCTGAACCACAAAGTTATGCATTATTGTATACATTTATGGTTCGAACAATTCGTTTCGACATTTTTTACGAAATTTATTTTAATCGGACAAGATTATGTAATTATTTCCACGATGTTCTGTTTGCATCTCTTATATGAAAAATAATATTTGAAAAATTATTAGTTTTAATAAAAACTACATAAAAACGCAACATTTAATATCCTCTTTTTTAATATTAATTTATGTTACATAAAGAGGAAATACTCACTCTATTTTATATGAAAATTAGCTCTAATTTTGATTATAAATTCTATTTGAAATGAAATTTCATTTCAAAGAGTTCAGTTTTCAATGCACACACACACACACACACACACACACACACACACACACACACACATATATACACAATTCAAATTTCGATGACGACATTATATACGGAAAAATCAAGTTGTTTAAATAACTCTTTATATATTTCATTCACATAATACAAATACATACTTAAAACTGTTAAGAAATGATTAAAGTAAAAAATTTTAATTATCTTCATTGAGAAAAAATTTATCTGTTCTACTAATCTAGCAATAATTGATTTCATATTCAAGATAAGTCGTCAATTTAAGCGAGAATACATGTTCAACTTACTCATAAAAAAGTATGTATAGGAAATTAATCATGACAGAATTTTTAAAGAAAATAAAATTTTTATAAATTTTTACTCCATTACTTCATTAAAAAAATTTGTAACTACAAGTTTCATTCCGTTTATACGTACACGTTAAAAAAAGGAATTTAGTTATAAATTGTTCGCTTTGTATTTTGTATATAAATATTTTATAATTTTAAT
Organism: Eupristina koningsbergeri; assembly: GCA_018907245.1. Taxonomy (NCBI): domain Eukaryota; kingdom Metazoa; phylum Arthropoda; class Insecta; order Hymenoptera; family Agaonidae; genus Eupristina; species Eupristina koningsbergeri. The sequence goes on along the minus strand of JACCHV010000013.1, from coordinate 1,518,545 downwards.
TTTTTTATATAAAAATAAAAAATTTAAAAAGTAGTTCATTTGAGTCTTAAAAATAACGTTTAAAGTTTAGTAAAAAGTTATAAACAATTGAACTTATTAATCTTATTTTATACAAATAAAAATAGTCATTAAGAGTCATGTAATAAAATATATTTTCACTCATCACGGTTGTATATATTACTTTCAATTATAAGGAAGTAAATTAATAATTTTTTTTCGTGCATTTATATTTTTAATATTATTGTACTTAAAAGAAATGTTTTATTTTTTAAAAAAATTATGTTTTTATAACTAATTTCCTATAATATATATATATATATATATAAACTATATATAATATATAAACATACATATATATATATATATATATATATATATATATAAAATGTTAGCTAAATGTTAGCTATTAAAAAATGAAGTGATTTTTATATGAGTATGTAGGAAGAAAAAATTTCTTTTAAATTATTAATTTATCAAGTTCACAATATTTAATAATAATTATTATTTAGTGAATGAATGTATATGAATTAATTTTTCTTTTACTGCAAAACAAATTTCTCTAAAGAAATAATATTCACTTATGATTTATATTTAATATTAATTTTTGTGTTTTTAAATAAACGATCGGCTTAAAAATGTATCCATGTTACTGGTTTGATAGTATTTGGGCCGACATTATGCCAGTAGTATTTTATTACCGATTTGTTTGAAGATTCCAGAGCGCACTGTATTATTTATTTTCATACAAAAAAATCATAAGTGTGATTTGTATTTTTTATTTATAAGTGTATAGTATCTGTAGTGTTTTCATGTACTGAATGAACTTTAGTGATGTTTAATGAAATAATTATTTTGAGCAAAAAGCAAGTAATAGCAAAAATTCATTTTAAAAAATTTTTATTGTAAAAAATTAATTTTAGTTTTACCATTCCAACCGACAATACACCGTCCCATACTTGTGATGTTTATTATTACTATTATTTTATAGCTCTTTAAAGAAACAAGAGCAATGATGATAATATTATTAGGAATAGTAAGGATTATAATTATTATAATAAATTTTTATAAATAGAAGGGTATAAGTGACAGACAAAATAACATGAACTATATAGTCTATTTGTGTTTTATCAATGTCGTTATTACGGAAAATTTCCTACATTTGTTTTAAACGTACACTTTTTATATTTAGATGCGAGCTGAGATTGTTCGTGAAAAATTCATAGGAACTTAGAGGCAGTCATAAATCATACAGTTTTTACTGATAATGAATTAAAAATGTTTATTTTGTCACACGTAATTAAGTTATCAAAAATATTAAATGAGCCTACGTACCTTTATGTAAATAAGTTTGGTGGAGTAATGAACGAATTATATTGCCATAGTTTTACAAGATTTTTCGTTCATTGCATATATATGTATAATAGAATGTCAATTTTTTTATATTCGTTAATTAACCGAGATTATAATATTTTCTTACTCCTTTTAGATGTTATAAAAAACAGGAATGGATACGTGCAATTTTTTATGAGGCCATTTTCGCTATACTCATTTATTTCTATTATATATTGAAGATGTAGATTAAAATGGTCAGGCAACATAATCGAATGTAAAAAAAATTTTGCACTTCCAAGATGATTGTTAAGTTTGTTACTTTGATAATTAAATGTCGGCTATGCTGTATGCATAAGGATATAAGTTTAATACATATACACACACCCACCCACCCACACACACACACACACACACACACACACACACACACACACACACACAGTGTACACACATACATTATAAATACAGGATAATTAATGTTTTCGCTATTGCAGCAAATATGTAGATATTGTTTAGTAATCAACTTAAAGAATTCATTTAATACCATTAGTTATGCAAAAATGATATATAAAAAATAATATACATTTTGTGTATGTCAAATATAATTATTAGTCAAATTATTCATAATTTGAACTATAATTCTTTTACATTTATTAAATATTTTTATGGTAAGAAATACTTTCTAGACGAATATCATGATCAATGATTTATTCTTATGAAAGTTTACGTAAGTGTTATAAACACAAAAAATCAACTATTACAGCTGTAAGCAAGTTTTTTAATTAGAAAGAAAGAATAAGTGTTTAGTAGAAAATTTATGCACATGTAGATACTACACATGGAATATTATATTAAAATTATTTTTGTTACCTTTTATTACATAGACTCATGATAAAAATAAAGCAGAAGTTAAGCATGTGGATTAAAACTGATGAATATTGTTCACATATCCATAGAGTTGTAAATATATTCAATAGCTCATACAGATTCTATAACATTGTTGTGTAAAATAAATAATTAAAATAAAAATGTATTTCTATGGTATTTAAGTAAATAAATTAAATTTATGAACCTGTAAAGAACTAATATAATAATTTTTTGAAATAGCATTAGTATTAATTTAATATTATTTACAATTACAGGACTGTAACTAAAATTTTAATGCTAAATAAAAATTTATAGATTAAATAATGTAATTTTTGTATTTATTTAAAAACCTAAAACGAATGTATAATTTTGATAATGTATCATTTTAAATAACACACATTGATAAAGTATAAAATATGATTTATTTTTTGTAATATATCAGTATCATACATTGCACACACATACCTTCATAACATGCCACTTGAATAAAAATTATCAACTAAAATAAAGATTTACTCTTTTCCATACATAAATTTTATTAACATTAAGCAGATTTGTTTCCTTGCTAAAAATAAATATTTAATTATGAATTATGGGGAATAAATTTAAAAATTATGGAATAATCAAAGTAAAAATAATTTAAATTACCTAAACATAAATGCCGACCCACAGTAACAAGAATAAAACACCAAATCCTGAGAACAAAGCTGCTACAAGAGAAATCACTAATTCTTTAACAATATCTCTTGTGAATTTTGTACTGGTAACTTCATAAACGAAAAACCATGCTGTGAAGAAAATTCCGATTCCCAGTAAAATTAATGCAAGGAGTGGAAATACTGTTGGATTGATCGGTGATACATATCTTATCATACTCGCAGTCTTCATCTGTAAGAAATATAGTACATAAAAATAAATAAAGTTTTCCAAAAAATGTAATTGCATCAAAATTAGATTCGATAGCATTTATAAAAGTATGTAAAATTATTGTACGAATAAGAAAGTGAGCTGTATAAATGTAAATACTGTTTAATACATAGATAGAGAAATGTATTCTTACCATGTTTACGATTGCGATGTCGACGTGGCCGGCAGGTAACCTCAAACTGAGTTATTTAAAAATATAGTACTAGGATAGTATTAATTATATGTTATTCTAGTGCTCAAAAGGCAAAAATGAATGTTTAACTTTAAGGGCTATTGCACTGTTTTAGTATTCCACGAACGAGGATCAAGTGAATTGGCAACCACTTGGCTCACTCTCGCGAATACACGGTCTTTGAAAAGGAAAGTGTAGATTTGAGAGTGACGTCACCAAAATGGCCCTTTGCAGCCCACAAGTATTTTGCAGCGCAATGCACCTGCTGTAATTTTTTTTTTTTTTTTTAATTTTATTTGTCTCAGTCAAAATTAATCGCTCTGCTTAATCGAGCCTCTGCGACTAAGGAGACAACAAAAAATTAAAGTCAATGGTCAGTCGTTGGCTTCGAAGGTGAGATAAAAGGTAAAATAAAAATAATAGCCAGGGTCGATTCAAGGTTGTTCACGGCGATAAATTTAAATTCCAATCGAAAGTCGTGGGAAAGGACCGGAAGGGTATAATTGTTATTTAGAAATAGTAGCCAGCGATAGTATTTGGAGAGTGTTTTAAGGCAGAAAATTTGCAAAGCTTGAGTAAAATAAAATAACCTCTGCCGATGATTCATATTTTTGTATTTTGAACTTGATCCCTCCTCCGGAATGGCGCTGCCTCCCACCTTCGGATCGTCAGCTCGGGAGTCTTCTACATGGGAATAGGTCACAAAAAAAAAGAAAAAAGAAAAGGAGAATCGCTCGTCTCTCTCGGTCTCGTTCGCGCGACGACCCTCAAGCGGGCGAGCTCTGTCGGGCCTCGTCGGTGTGCGGGTGGGCTCGTGTGCGCGTGTGTCGTGATTTTTCGCTTTAGTAGTGTTTGTCGCGCGAGGAACGCAGAGGCTTTCCTGTCATTCCTCCGTCTTGGCGGAACTCCGGGAGTCGTTTCTCCGCCCGAGACAAGTGTCGCGAGATTCGTTCGCGGGGATTCGCAACAGTTGGGTCGTGGAGAAGAGTGGTGACTCAACGCAGAACCTCGACTCCTCGGGCGGACGACGGACGTACGCACGATTTGGGTAATAAGACAAGGAGAAGACGAGTGTGCGTCGCGAGAGGAGGCGAGCATTACGTTCTCGCACTCTCTTCATCCCTTCGGGTGCATCTTGGAAAATTCCCTTCCCTCCCTCTCCTCCCCCCCGCTCCCCTCTCCCTCCCGTTTTCCCTCTCGTGCACCTCGTTTTGGACTCCCACGTCTGTGTTTTCCGATGACATCTCGCACCCTCTCGGAATTGTCTCCGAGTTTCTCTGAACATCTTGAGTGATTCATCCGATCGTATCTGTGTCTCTCAATTAATTCATCTTTGTCACGCGTGTATTCAAACTTTTTTTTTTGACTCATGGTTATTATTAGTTTTCAGACATTTATGGATTATTTGGAGACATTACGAGTGTTTCTCAATATCTTGAAGTAATTATTGTAATTCGTTCCTTTTAATCATCGCTCGTATTCGGTATTTGGTGTCGAGGCATTTTTCATGCTAAATTTAGAAAATGCTTTTTGTAAATTGTAAATCCCATTTTCGTGCGTTCTTTCAAATGTCAATTAATTACATAGTTGTGAAAATTGTTTTTTGCTATTTTTAGAAATCTACAAGACCTTCAAATTAATTAAAAGATCAGTAATTGAGCCAAGAGTGATTAAAGATGTCAAAGTGCAATAAAGAAGCACTGCTAATAAAAATCATGACGATACCCTTAAATGAGTAAGAAATATAATGCTTACATTAACAAAAATTTCTAATTTACATACCTGTCTTCTTTATTTTTTGTAGTCAAAATTTTGTAATATTATGGTTTGACGCAGTACCAACATAAACTGTCGTCAACCACATTACAATATTTTCATCGCATTAATATGGATTCACCACCCTCATATTCACTAAGTATAACTGGACCGCTGAGTGATATTTGTAGTAGCGGTATTGGAGGCTCCATATCTAGTGATTCTGTTAGGGCATATTTTACAACCACAGAGGTTTGATTTACATTAATATGTATATAAATTATAACTACTTAAAAAGTTTTTGCATAATTGTTAAACAAAAGCAAATAATTGATAAACAAAAGATAATATAATTATAAATTTATAGTTTAATATGGTTTTATGAAATTCATTAATATTATTGAAAAAATAAATTTATAATTAAAACATTTATAACAGGTATAAATTATAAATACTAATCTATTAAACTCAATGGTATCTATACCAATAATATATTAATAAACCAAATTCAGTAGCTAAAATGTTGGAGTCTGGATCTGGATTTAAGTCCTGTTATCAGGTAAATTTTATAAATTTGCATATTGAACAAATTATACAATTTCAAAAGTTCTATTCAATATTAAAAGTTTGTTTATTTATTAATGGTTGCCTAATTTTTGTTATTTAAAAATTGTTTATATGAGAATACTATGATTTTGGGGAAAAATTAGTAAATATTAATACTGATTTATATAAGTAATTCATAAATATTTAATTACAAAATTACAAGTCCTTTTTTATAAATGTTATAATTAAAAGTTTAGTAAAAATATTTTTAAAAAATATAAATGAAATTAAGATTTTTATTTTATATCAATATTTTTTTTTTATTTTTTAGCTTCAGGAAAGCGATATGGAGAGCAAATCTTTGTCACAAGATTCATTTGATTATTCGGATGGAATGCATGGTGAAAATTTTAACACTTTGAAAAAAGCACCTACTTGGACAGATGTTCTGTCTGCTGCTGCTGCAACAGTGGCAGAACAAAGAAAATTGGAAGTGGTTGATATCGCTATAAAACCTCCACCTGAATTTCAAGATAGTCCATCACCACCAGATACATCTGCTTCATCTTTAGAACCACTTTCTACAAATACACAAACGATTTTAAATAACAGGCAAAGTAGAGCTATACATTCATGTATTCGAGAGTTTGCAGAAAGTTTAGTTGAAACAATAGTTGAAGAAGCTTTAGCCATATCATGTACAATATCTTGGCCAGAAGGAAAGATAAGTTTAAAGCCTATAAAACATACGCCCAATCCAGAAGTGATGCATACAAATTGCAATAATAGAATGATTAAAAAGTAAGTCTATATTGATGCTTGGTAATTTACAAATTATGTTCACATTATGTTCTTAAAACATTTTTTAATCAATTTATACAAATTTGATCACCTTATAAAAGTTGTTTGTCTGGTTTTAAAAAAGAGTCTTTATTTATACATATATTTTTAATGTTTGCTAATTTATTGTATATTTAATTCATATAAAAAATGTTTTTTTTGAACCAATAATTTGTTTTTATGTAATTCATTAAAACATCAATATAAAATGTATTAATTATGAAAATTTTATGCTTTGTAAAATTGATTTAATGATTTTAATTATTTATATTATATTTTGAACCTAGTATTTGTACATAGAATTTGTAATACATTAAGAATAAAAACAAGCAATTTTCAGTACATATAGTGTTTCAAAATATAGACTTTTATTCCACAACATTACAACGTTAAAATAATTAAAAAGAATCTTTTATTTTTTTAAATAAATATCAAAATTATATATATATATATATTATATTTTTATATCATTGATATAAATTCTAAATTTGTTTTGTAATTAATTAATAATTATTTAATTTATGCAGCAGTTCTACGCGTGTATGGATGTCGGATTATCTGACCTCCTCATCGCCAGGCTTAGCAACCGCTGGATACCAAGGTACCATAACTATCACGCCTTTTAGTACTTTAAATCGACCAAATTCACGTTCGTCATTGGCTTCTTCGCGATTATCGAGTTCGCACAACTCTATTAACACGACAGGCCTAAGCAATAAAGCCGATGACAGCAGCTTCATTACCTCGGCAATGTCGCACGACATTCTCACGACCAGTCAAATCAGTGACATGTATAATGTGCCCTTTGACTCGGATATATACACGGTACCAATCGACGTGGTGCGACCACTTCATCACGAACTGAGGACACCTCAGCGACCCAAGCGACACAAACATCACCGGAAGAGAAGACGAAACACGTCAACAAGTTCGCAAAGTGAGCTTGATTTTCATATACAGCATCAACAAGCAAGACATTATTGTGGCGGAATCCTGAATAAACCAAGGACCATAAATCATGTGGCTAAATCTCAAAAAATGCTGGTAGATGTATGTTACAATGAATGCAGTACTGCAGCTACATCTGCTACTGCAGTTACCAACGGCGCATGTGGTAATTTTTTCTATTTTTATAAATTCAAAATAGATTCATACATCATTTAATAATGGATTGAATAATTATAATACTTTAAAATTTGTTTCTGATTAATCATTAATTTTATTTAATGAATATTCCATTAAATTTATAAATTATCTGTAAAAATAAAATTATTTGAGCAAGTAAAATTTATTTCAAAATAAATACTATTGGATTTATAATTATTTACAAAATTTATATCTGCTTTATTAATAATAAGCTAAATGGAAAATTCTAAAACAAATAAGCATGCATTGGTTAGCTAAATAAAATAATTACAAGTTAAGAATATATGTAGTTATAATATTAATAAATTGTAAAGGTACCAATGGGAAAAGACACAGTGTACCTGGAAGTTCGTTAACTGTTTCTGCAGCTACTTTTGCGGGTCGTCAGCAGCAGCACCTTCAGCAACAACAACAACTTCACAGACAGCAAACAAAATCATCGAATAGTCAAATGCGCAGCACTGGTGAGCCTATACACATGACATTACACGAAGTTCGCCAGTATCTGCAGACCCTATATTCATCTGGATCAAGTGAGAGCTGCAGCGAGACAAAAATGAAGCGTGAAAAAATGAAGATGATGCCTCCTCAGAGTATTGGCCAATCTTCAATCCAGTTAGCATCGATGCCTAAGCTTCTTAACTTGAATAACAATAAATACAGTAATCCTCTTAATACAACAGACTCCTCGACAACGAATACACCTATATCGAACAAGAGTAGCAACGGCCTCATACAGCACAATAATAATAATATCAACAATGTTAATAATAACAATAACAATAGTAGTAGTAACACAAAGAAACATAAGAAGAATTCACTGTCTACGTTAAAACACAAAAAGGTAAAGGATGAACAACAGCAGCGAGGAGATGATTTGAGAACTTTGGATGGATCAGATGGTAATAGAGAAAAAATTAAGAAGAGTCAACGCAATTTTTCCCTCAATCTCAAGCAGACACTCTGCAACATTTTCAGGTTTGTTAAAAAAAATGTTGAGTATAATAAAATATTAATTAAATTAATGTCTAGGATCTTGATAATTTTTCATTGTGCTTATATTATTTAGTATTATATTATATTCTTTCATAATTTATATTTATTCTTAAAAATATTTAAAATATTAAAATATATTACAGTGGTATTTTTAGATTGATTGAAGGCTAATAATAAACTGTAACGTAAATATAAATTGTATACATAGACCAAGTCATATTTTATTTATTGATCCTAGAAACACAAGTAAATGAATTTCCTATTAGAAATATACTGTACAGAATAATTGGAGTCTATATAATAATGATTTAGTCTTATTACAAGATGGAAGGTCATTCTTTATTAAGTTGCATAGCTTAAATTTTTTGTCTCAAGAATTAGCCGAACATTTTTTCTTACAAGTAAAATTTTCAATGACAGGTTCAGAAAAATCGGTTCACCTGAACATCAACTCGTCACCAAACGTAACAATGGCGTGCAACAACATCAGCAAGTTACCGATGTTATAGTGCAAGATGAGGATGATTTAGTGGCTGACTATGAACAGCATCCGTGTCATCAGACAAACAATAACAATGGAATTTCGTTTAACGGCGATATTGATGACTCGGATGTAGTGACGACGACAACCATCGGAACAGCAGTCCAAAAGTTGCCTTTCTTCAAGAGGGCTTTGCCACCCTTACCAAAAACCGTTAGCAACGGTCACGTCGAACCGGCGGGTGAGTTGCTGGCAGCTAACGGCGCAGTCTTAAATGGGATTCTTGGTGCAGCGCCCAGATGTGAGTCACCCGCGAATTCCATGCACCAAGTGCCACAAGCAAGGGCTCAGCAAGTCATGTCAGCGGAAAATGGTGATGAGCAACCCGAAGACACCAGCATGGACTTTGCAGCGAGTATAGAAAAGGTCAAAGATGTAAGTTATTTCTCAAAGATTCTTAAATTACTACTGTTTAAATAATAAACATTATAAAACTAATTGACAAACATTCTGAATCGTCGTAATGAATATTAAAAAATAGTATCGAGTAGATTATATTTAGAAAATGCATAAGTATCTGTAGTAGCATTTTTGCAGAATAAAAAAATAATTGATAATTATTTGTACAAAATATAATATCGTTTACTATTTGGTATTATGATTCAATAAAAATCAAAAAAAGTTTTAATTTATTTGTCAGTTTCTGTGGAGACAGCTTAAAATATAAATTAAAACATAAACTTAATTTATTTTTCAGTACGGATGGTATTGGGGTCCAATTAGTGGTGAAGCTGCTGAAAAGATTTTGTCTAACGAACCTGACGGATCATTCATAGTTCGAGACAGCAGTGACGATCATTATATATTTTCGCTATCATTTAGACTTAACAGCTGCGTTCGACACGTTAGAATTGAACATGATCAGGGTAAATACAAAATGTTTTCTTGTGCGTTTACCTTATAATAGTATTATTTTTTAATGTTTATTATTGAATCAACAAAAATCTTAGCTGAAGCTTATATAAAATCCTTTTACAAAGTACTGATCGTATAAAAGTATGCGTAAAACTTTCAATCTTCAATTCAATGTAATAATCAACTCGCAAGAACTCTAGTATTGAAAACACCTTCCATCATCTAGTGCTATAAATGGATTTTAATCTTGAAACAATGATGAGATTATAATATTTATAATATTACGTAAATTATATTTTGCATTATTGCAAATATATTCACAATATTTGAAAAACACGAAATAAAATATATCGAAAACAATACTTAATCAAAAAAAAAGAAACTTTGTATTTGAGAAGAGAATTCATTAGAAATCTATAAAATTAACTTTTAAATTGGTCTGCTACAGGTAATTTCAGCTTCGGCAGCTGCACCAAGTTCAAATCGCATACGATTGTAGATTTTATTGAGAATGCGGTGGAACATTCTCGGAGTGGTCGATACCTCTTCTTCTTGCACAGGCGACCTGTCCTCGGTCCGATGCGCGTTCAACTGTTGCATCCAGTCTCGCGCTTCAAGCAGGTTCAGAGTCTCCAACACACCTGCCGGTTCGTCATCCTGAAGATGGTACGAAAAGACCTCATCCCCACGCTGCCGCTACCTCGACGACTCATCGATTATCTGAGTGCACCCCATTACTACAGCGAACAGTTGGCTTGCGAGCAAGAGGAGCGGGTCGAGTCACCGGTGAGTTCATCGACCGGAGAACTGGAGAAGATCTGCTTTACACCCCAAGGCCTGTCGTGAGCGGCGGTTTCGAGCCCCAGCTTGACTAATCTTATCACCCCTCAACGTGCATTACTAACGTTACGAAGCCGATGACACAACGTGTACGATATATTACAATGTTATTTAATGATGACGTGCTTACACGAGGAATGACTGGGATAATTTATGCGATAGTTAAATGGATGTGTGGTTGTCTATAAGAAAAAGGAAGAAAGAGGGTGAATGTGTGGTTTTTAATGAAAAGACCATTGCTATTGTGCAGTAGCGCCCATGAAATTGGTATTAATTATTAGTATTAATTTGTATAACGAATACGTCTTTTTAATGACGCATTTTGTAAAGAATTATAACTGGATGTTTTAAGGAATATTGCAATCGAATTCTTATTAAAATTGCTTTCTTTAGCAATTATTATAAAAATTCTCGTCGTGTATTCATTCAAGATAATGGAGTATTTTAAATTAAAAATAGTTTTGTAATATAATCCATGCATAATGTGCAATATCTAATAGAATATACGAGGAAAAATTAAAAATTAATAAAAAAATATATTTTTTGTTTGATATCAGAAAGAATATTTATATTAATGGGTTCTTAATGATTTTTAAAATATTATAGAAATCATTAAAAGATAATTAGAAATGAAATATTATTTATGCTATGTTCATAATAATATTAATTTTAAAAAAATTAAATTTTAATTTTTGAGGAAGATGATTTTAAAAACATCTAATAAGCATTTAGATAAAATTTTATGTGACATTATATTTAATGTTATTAAAGTAGTAGCAAAATAAAAATATGTATTATTTTGCATCAAAATTAAGTACATTAATTTAAAATCATGGAAGCTTATAAATAATCGTGTATCAGTATTTGACTCAATGCAAAAGTATACTTGTTTTATGTAATAGCTTTTGTAATAATACATCTGAATTTTTTGAAAGCTACAAAATATAAGCAATTCTGATTGAAATATTTGTAAGCGTTACTGTGCATGAGCATAAAGCGACAATTTTCATCGAGTCATTTTACGTTTGAAAATAACAACGAATTTACTTTCGAATTTTTACTAACGTAATTCACACATACACTTCTAAGTTTTAGTTATTTTTTTTTTTTTTTGTTCACCATAGATTTTATATTGTTTTACACCATTGTCGATTGTTATAAAGAAAAGTCTGGTTTTTGGTTTATAAGAAATACTGTTGTTGTGAAATATTATTTAAATATTATTTTTATTATTATTTTTTTATTGCTATTTAAATTGTATTTCATCAGAAATACAATGGGACTTTTAATTACTTTTAAACAATTTTTAATTGTTATATATCTTGTGATAAGCATAAGATGCAAACGAGATAAAAATTTTTAATTATTCTATGAGAGAAAGATATTAGTGATCTTTTTATACATGTATATCATTATGAACTATATGCATAACACGATATTGAATAATATTCAATTAACATAAGAAGACTCGTGTAAATTTGCGATTTAATTTAGTATGTGCACACAGACAATGTACATGGCAATCGGATATGTAATAATCTGGTCGAGTGGTACATTTGAGCTGCATAAGAAGGGCTAATTTATTGAACGACAGAATAGACCACATTTGGATTGTGTTTTAACAAAAATTTTACCTTTTTTTCAAGTACCGAGAAAAACAAGAAACGATATAGCGGCGATCTTGAAAAAAAAAATTAGTGCAATATGTAATCCACCGTAGAGTTTGGAAACAGTGATCGTTCTCGCAAACTTCGTGAGAATGAAGTGCAAGGTAGTATGATATTTGACATACTTTTATAATCCCTTCCATTCCCTTCAAACTTTTTCCTACCCTCTTCGAATTGTGTAATAAGTTTCCATAAACTGAATGAATTTCTAGATCTCGTCATTTATTTCGATGTGTAAATTATTTTTTTTTTTTTTTTTTTTTTTTTTTTTACTGTTTAGCTTAATATTGTTTTATGCGTGCGTCTAGTGAGTTTTAAAACCAAAAAGCAAACTGTATATGTAATTTATCTTATGTAAAATTTTATTCGACTCATCCGCGTGATATTTACTATACGTCGGTGCTCCGATATTATAAGCTGCTTACTCTTCAGCATATAAGAACAATATCGATAAACAAAAAAATAAACATACATACTCGCACGCGCACGTATACACGGACATACCTCCAAATGCGTTTACATGGTTTTCGTGAGATAGCATTTTCAAATTTTTATACGTAAATAAATATAGTATCATGAGAAAAATTCGGAAACGAATTGGGTGTTGTGAATGTGTTAAACAACTTAGGTATGCATTTTACTTTTTTTTTTATTTACCCACAGAATTAATTTAAATTTTACATTAATATAAATGGTTAAAAAAGTTTTCTGCTAACTTACTTACTTAAATCAATACTTAAAAGTTATTTTATTTAACAGTAGTCAAATTATGTTTTTATTCGAGTCAAGTAAATTTTAATTAAAAGCAATTCTTTTTTTAGTAAACGGTAATCAGTTTGTGTTTAAATGAAATGACTGCCTAGTGAATGATAATCAACTGTAATGGAAATTGTAATTGTTTTTACTGTTCATCTAAACCGAGTATACGATTTTACATACCATGTAAATTCATAAAAACGTGCGTACGTACATACATGCATACAGATACACAGTAATTAACGTTTATAAATATATAATAAAGATTTGATTAGATGATAAAAAATAAAGTGCATAATAGTATTTAAACAAAAACACATACACGAACAAAGAGAGCAAGCGAAGACTTTATACGTGATACGCAAACATAATTGCGCGGGCATTGTGATTTCGTTTAAAATAAATAAAATTCCGTCTATATTACGAAATATATTTATTTTATTAGTTGTTATAATCATTTTCACCCCGTATTGTAAGGAAAGTATTTAGGAAAAGATTTATGTTTATACATTTTTAAATATGAAAAATAATTTATAATTTATTAACATTAATAATTATAAATAAATAAATAAACTATATACAATATTAATTATGTTTCGACAATCATGCATTTATCACACATTATCTGTTCAGGTATCATTATACCATATCCATATGTTGAACGCATTCGACTTTGTATGTGTTCCAACATTTTCTTATAAGTTTCATGCCAGATGCAACTTTTTGTTCCACTAACAATTCTAAAAAAATATTTTATTTAATAAAATATGTGTATATTATATTTATTAATAATTTTTTTACCTATTTAAACATTTTAAAAGAATGTGGAGATCTTTAAGACGCTGTTTTCTTGGTAGAGTACCAAGATAAGTCGTTAATGTAAGAAAATCGACATCATTTACATTTGAATTATTAACAATCCATTCTCTTATTTGTTGTTTCATCTGTAAAAATCATTAATTTTATATAATACAATAATTTAAGCAAAACAAGATGTGTTTTGAAAATACTACCTGACAAAGTGGAAGTTCAAGAAGACACTTTACAATGTTTGTTAGTATACCTACATGCTCTTTATTTCCATCTGTAGAGTTAAAATAAAAACTACTATTTACTGAAACATCTATACTACTTTTATGTTGAACTATATTTTTTGGTATTCGTGTTACTGGCTTGTTTGAATTGATTTCAATCTGTTTAGTTTTAGAAGATATGGCACTGTTTTTGTCTTTTTTCCCTCCAATTTTATTTATTTTTATATTATGTTTTTTAGATTTAACTTTCGAATTTTGATTTACTTTTTTATCACTTTGAAACATGTTCCAACCTTTATGGCCAATGTTACTACGTTTTTCTTCCAATTTTATATTTTTTTTCCTTTTTTGTTCATCACAATAAGATTTAACTTCATTTTTTATTTCATTAGGTAAAGCTGCTATAAATTCTGGGTCAATTTGAGAAAATGATAAATCTGTATCTAACCTAATATTAAAATCATGTTTCTTTTCATTCCTAACAGTTTTTTCACAAATTCTGTGTGTTGAATTTTCTTCTAACACATTATTACTTTCCTTATATTCATTTAAAATTTCATTACGAATATCTTCCGGTAATTCAATTAAAACCTTCATGTCAATTTCATTAATATCTGGCAATTTAACTTTGCCTGATCTATTAATTGGTTTTATTTGTCTAAAATATTCAGATTGTTTTGTCTGTTTAAGTTGATTAGAGGTTTTAGAATTTTCATCTCTAAAAGATTGATTTTTAAATTCATTATTTATTTCAAGTTTATTTTGGAAAGGACTTAAATCTTCAGAGTTTAAATGCAATGTATCAAAAACTTGATTACTGAAATTTTGATTGAATCTATTTATATTTGATGAATTATGAATTTTATAAGTTAAATTAATTTCATTTTCAAGTCTATTTGAATTTTTAAAATTTGTTACATTAGATTCTAATTTATTTTGTATTTTTATAATATTTGTATTTGTGCAATTAGAAATTTGATTGATCATATTCTCTTCTATTTTTTTCTTTGTAAGAAATTTTAATAGAGTCGATCCACTTGATTTACTATTGGATTCTAATTTAGTTATTTGAATTCCAATACCTCTTGTATCTTCAGGATTTAGGTTTAATTGGTTCCAGAGATAGAAAATTTCTCTATAAGAATATAAATTAAAAATTTGTGAAATTAACAAAAATTTTTTTGAAAATCCAAAAGAAATTATTAGTGAACTTGATCACATATTACCTTGTAATTATTGCAGAATCATCAGTAGATGTAATAAGATTTTTTGACTTATTGATAACTTCACATTCACCATGACCCATAAATTTTTTTGGTTCATTTGGTGCTTCTTTAGCTCGAATCATAATTTTTAATGTAATATTTCTACCTTTTAAGTTTACTTTTTTTAATCTATCACTAATTTCTATACTTAATTTTTTCAAAAATTCGTGTGCTGCTTCAGTGTTTTCAAAACGGATACCATAATTTACTTCTGCTGATATTGATTTTCTTATATGTTCCAAATTTAATTTACTATGATCAATGCCTTGACACATTTCATAAAGTTGCTGACCATTTTTTTTACCAAATTGTTTTTGTAACTCAAATAGAGAAACATTTTCTAAATCAACACAAGTTTTTATATTCATTTGACGCAATTTTTGATTTGTGGAATACCCAACTCCTAAAAAATATTAACAAATGATCACTACGATTATAATTATTTTTTAAACTATTTTTAAAACTACTTGACAATGGAACCAAATTTATCAAGTCATGATAACTTTACTGTAAATTGATAATGATGATGTCAGTGTTTTTAAAAATTCTAAATATTATTTAAGAAATGTTTCCAAACCTGGTAAATCTCCGACATTTAATGTTCTTATAAAAGTCTTAACACAATCTCTTTTTAAATAAAATTGACCATCAGGTTTAGCTTTTTTGGTTGCTAATCTTGCTTGTAGTTTATTTTCACCAAATCCAGTTGAAACTGGACAACCAGTTTTTTCTTTAATTTCATTTCTTATTACAGTAGCAAAGAGTAAAGGACTTAAACCAGTTATCTGCAGAATTTTTGTACAATCTACATACATTTCATCACAGCTTACAGCTTCAATATCCAAAGTATAAGAAGCAACTGTATCATATAAAGTATAGGAAACCTCTTTATATCCTTCAAAATTATATTTAATAGTTTTTAAATTTGGACAAAGTTTTAAAGCCTGGCCTAAAAGCATTCCATTTTTCACTCCAGCTTTTCTTGCTTCATATGAACAAGAAGCTACTTCAGACATTGAACCATATTCACTGGGATCATTTGATATATTTTGTTTATTGCCTCTAGCATGTGCAACAGCAACAGGTAAGCCTCTTAATTCTGGATGATAACGAAGACCTACAGATACAAAAAAACAATCCATATCTATATGCATTATAATTCGATTTTTTTCTCCTATAGACAACATTGTTGGGTTATTTCTAGGAAAGTCTTGGTTCTCATTAAAGAAATCATCATTAGATTCGGAATTATTAATTACTCTTGATGGACCAGCTTTAGAATATTTTATTAAAGCTTCCAAGCCTTTAAAATTTCCATTACTTTTATCTCGCAAATCATTTATATAATCTTTAAACATTGCTCCCATTGTTGCAATATGATGTAAACGGGAGTTATTGTAAAATTCTGTTAAAAATTGAGGATTTTTAGTACAGTTAGAAATACTTGAGGACGATTCAGTATTTAATACTGCATGTGGCTGAATTTGAGTTTTTTTTTCATTACATGGTATCTCTAATTCAGTACTTTGCTTAGAATTAGATACTATTGTGCTTGAAGTACTAGATCTGGTCTGTGGTGCATCATTTAATTTGGTTTGTTTCAACATTTGTTCAAACATTGATGGTTGATTATTTACACGAGAATATAATAAATATTTCCTAAAATCAAGTACTTTTCCAGCTTTAATACTGTCTGTTATCCATTCTGGTTTACAAAGAGGCAATGGATTTGCTGCTTTTCTGTAAGCAATAATTTTGGAATAAGGAAGGTTAGAAGCAATCATATGTGTCGTAATTTTAGGTCTTAAGTAATGATGATATATTCCACCATGTGATAGCATAATACGCCTTAATTCATCAGCATTGGGACTTGTATATCCATTAACAAAAATTGCTATGCCATTAAAAAGAGTCGATGGATTTGAACATTCGTTCTTGGCTGCTTCTAAAAATTGCTCTTCGAGTTTAGCTTTTTTGGCATTCATATAACCTCCCTTTAAAAAAAAAAAAATATTATTTAATAAAATTTTAAGTTTATTTAAAATATATTTAATACATTATATTTAAAATAAATAAAATTATTAAAAATATTCAATTGATCAAAACAAATAATTTTAGGTTAGTTTTTACCCAATTTTCACAGCAATTAGCCCATTCTTCATCTTTCTTTCTTTCAGTCATTATAAATTATCCGATAAACTTTATTAATTCAACAAAATATTAATAATTAAGATTTATTACTAATTAAAGCTTGAATTTTTGATAAATTGATATTGTTTACAAAAATTAAAAACCGTCCATACTTTGGAATTTAAATTATCTTAAATTTAGATATACTTAGAGCACAGAACAGACACTAAGAGAACGCTAGGTCCTGTGTTAAACTGTGGCGACAAACATGGCGGCAGAAATATCTTCTCTCTCTCTCTCTCGCACATATAGAAACACCAGCGACCTCTGAAAAGGCCGTGGCTCGTACTAAAATTTTTTATAAGTGCCTTAAAACCTATTTAAAAAAAACGCTACCACTACATGTACGAAGCAAGAATATATTCCCTCGAGCTTCGTATATGCACACTTAGCATTTTTTTTAAATAGATTTTAAAGCACTTATACAAATTTTTAACTCGGGACACAGCATCTTTAGAGGTCGTCAGAGAACCTATAAGTGCGAGAGAGACAGAGCATATTTCTCCCACCATGAAAATACAACTACTTAATTTGACAATTTGTTGATTCGCATCACTCCTTATTTTTATTGAATAAAATAAAAATCACTTCAAAATTAATTCACACTATCTTTATGACAAACATTAATTAATAATATGTTTATTTACATTAATATTTACTTAGAAATTAATTTATATCCGTTGCACCCGAATAAATAAATTTTTCAGCTTTATCTACAAAGAAATTTTGTAACTACTAAAAACTCGAAATCTGTTCTCGACTACAAGAGTTTGAAAAACAATAATGTAAACACATGTACCGGGTTACCAGTATCGGCACACGAAAAGGAACATATGGGGTGACTTTATTTTGCTACATTTGTCTAAATTGTTACTAATAGTAATGATAGTAAATAAAAATTAGTTTTTAAATTGAACAAAAGAATTTTAAACAAAAGTATACGTTGTTAATATAAAATAAAAAAATTTTCAAATTATTATATCGTGGGCACTTTTTTTTTGCGTCATGACATGAAAGTGGTCCGTCTGCTACGTTTGTCGCCAGCTCTCCCATTTAGAGTTGACCCCCCGTGACTTAGAGTTTAAAGTAAAAGATAAATAAAAATCATCTTCATTTTTAAGTTCATTTGAATTTGACGATAATAATTTCTATGAGAATAACTAAAATATAATCATAATATTTATAAGAGTATTTATACTTAAATAATATTAATTTATAAAAAATAATATGTATAATTAATTTATAATTTAAATGAAAAGTTAAATCACATATTAATTTCTAATTGTATATTTTGATATTTAATATGAAGGAAAACAAAATTTTAAGAAAAAAATAAATTATAAACAATGTATAATTATAAATATAAAGACTGTTTTTTTTAATTCAACAAAATAAGTAGATTAATATGTACTTTAATATATAATTTATATACAAAATAAATATGAAATTATATATCAGTAAAATATCTTTACACGTTATATATTATCTTATGTCATCATATATTATGTAATTTATGAATCAAGATTAGTTGAATTAGTTTATTACGAATATATATATTTGTTTAATTTTGAAAAAAGGGTAATTCACCTCTTTTCTTCAGGGCGCAAAACTAATTGCGCTTCTGATTATTTTTATGTTTAAAAACTTTCACGGATCAGAGGGTAAAAACACATAAAATAAAACTTAAGAAAATTTAAGGTTAACAAAATATATTATGTACAAAATTTACAAAACGACAATGATTCTAAATATAATTATCAAGTCAAGAACAAAATTGTGTCTGAATATCTAATGTTAAAATGGTCTATTTAAAAATTTGTAGACAGCAGGTACTTGTTTGAGTTTTGAACTACAAGATGGGAGTAACTGTCCCGTAAATTTAAATCTTAACTATGGAAAAACCTAATTAACCAAATAATAAAATTGCACCGGTCGACGTATTTTCCCACAAGCACTTTGGAAAACCCTAATCCCTTTTAGTTTTTGACCTGCCAAATTGCCTGTGTTGTCTTTCATAACTAAACAATATTTATTTTTTATTAATACAGACTTCAATCTCTCGGCCTAGGAGTGGACTTTTATACATGAGTTACATTTTACGTATTTACATTTTTACATTTAATACAGTTTTCTTTAGTTTACATCCATCTTACTTATTTGCTTATACTCCACACTCTATGCCTTTCCTTCATGTATTTCCACTCATTTTATTTGTAGTCATTATCACTTTATCTTTTTTTGCGTATACATTTTCAATTGCCGTCTTCACCCTTTACCCTAGTTAGATCTTGATTTTTCCTTTTTTCTTTGATTTATTTTTCTCTAATTGTGGGTTCTTTGTACATTGTTTTTCTTTCTGGTGGGGCCTTCCTTTGTATTTCTCATTCTTCCACTGGATATTCTGTTTGCTTTACGCCCCCTCCCTCTTTTTTCCCCTTTTCCTGTCTATCTCTTTTATCTTTTTTCTTAGTTTATAGTTCTCTGTTTTTATAAATAAATTCTTTCATTACTTTTTTGTCTTCCCATATTCTGTCCTTTTTTTTATTTCTCCTATATCTTTAGTTACCCTGCTGTTCTGGCCAATGCTCGTTGGCCCCTTTTTTAATTGAGCTCGAGCCTCGTTAGAGTCTTGCTGAAGAGGAAGTGTGATGAGGTGACAAAGAAAACTTGGGAATCCAGGGTGGTTTTAAATCGTTTCCCAATTTATTTAAACACTCTAGAGACCTGGCTAAAAAATCTCCGCGTGGGAGGAAAAGCCGCCTCGGAGCCGGGCTGATCTCCGGTGTTTGCCGCCGGAGGAAAAGCCGCTTCTTCCTAGGCGAGGCCGTGCGGGTCATCGCCGCTTCTAGTGATTCCGTGGGTGGACGATTGACGCCGCCGCTTCGAGCGTCCGCGTCTCCCAAGAGATTCTCCAGCCGCAAATCGGCTTCTCAGGACCTCGCCTTCGCTAACGCAGACTCCGGACTACTTAGGTGCGCCGCACAATGATACTCTCGTACACCTGCACAACCTCGATACGCCACAATTTACAAGCCGTGTACAACAATCTGTACTTTTAATAGTTTTCCGCGTCGGAAGAAAACTTTACAGCGTTCTCTCCGTCGCACGAAACCCAAGTCAAGTCCTCAAATTTTCTTCGAAAACGTCGTGAGTTTTTTTGTTCAGGCCTTCGGCTCATAAAACTATAAACCTGGGCCCTTCCGTCGGCCCAAGTTGACCTCTCACGAGGGCAACTGTTACTCACTCTACCCCGCGTGGGACTCGGGTTGAATTTATTGCGCGGCTAAATCACCGAGTCCCGAACACCTGCCTCTCCCAATTAAATGTCCCCAATTTTCCGTTTAACTTCTACAAAAATCCTATTTTCTTTCCTCCTCTTTCATCCATGTTATTCTTTATAGAGATGATTAGAATTGCAAATATAAAGTTGAGGCATTGTATATATATGAAATTATTCTATATTGTTATATTGTACATACATGGTCTATGCCCGAAGTATCGAGTTTTTTTCATTTGGCGAATATTGATCGTACTAATTTTGGAGGCGCATTAAAATGTAGAGGCAAGGTTTTCCATTTGTCCTTTTCTTTGTTTTTTTGATAATTTGAAACGGCAGGATTTTAATTCACGAAAAGGATATTTTTTATTATTGGACACGGCGCGATGGAGCGACTACTCGAACAGCACTAAGCAATAAAATTTTGTTTGCTACTTAAAAAAAAACAGTGCGGAAACATTTAAGATGTTACAACAGGCTAATAAAGATAATAAAGATAAGATTGTATGTCAAAGTCGCAATGTGGAAAATGGCAGCGAGCTTTTAGAGAGACCTGGGAAAAGATCACCGGCTAATCGCTATCTGGACAGCCAAAAAGCTCTCGAATGGCTTTGAACACCCACGGCCTGCTAAAAATTTTTAATTCGGACCGACGATTAACAGTTAGAGAAATCGCGGAAAAATTAAATTTAACGCGATCTACGATGCACAATGTAGTGCAAAAAATTTAGAAATACGAAAAGTTTGCATAAATATCAAAGCTGAGGAGCTTTTGAGAGCTGGAAAACTTGTCTTCGTAAATGCGTTGATTCAGGAGGAAATTATTTGGAAGAGTTTTAAATTTTTGTTTTAAACTGTATCTAAGTTTACCAATAAATCATACTTCATAAAAAAAGGTAAGCGTTTTCTTTTTTTTTAGAGTCTTTAAACGAAACATTCTCGTGTTGTGTTTTTCTACTAATTGCTTCAGCGTCTCGTGTCCAAAAATCAATAAACACCTTTCGCGCGAAGTAAAATTGTGCCGCATCTAATTATTGGAAAAATAAAAAAAAAAGAGAACAAATGGAAAAAGATTTTTTCTACTTTTTAAGATTCCTCCGAAATCACTACGACCAATATTCGCCAAATATAAATACTATTGAGAATAGAAAAGTGAATCTGGTTTGTTGAATTTTATTAATAATTAAAAGAAAAAAACATATATTTTATTATCTATTTTCTTTTTTTTTGAAGTAGTAAGTGACTAATGTTTGGGCGATTGTAATTATTATTGATTTGGAATTCAATAATAAAGAATGGCTTGATAATTTTGAAATTTCTCCCGTGAAAATTAACCGAAACAGGGGCAACATAAGATATAGATCTAGTGGTATTTCAATGGGGGTATGTACTAATTGAAATATTGGTTAAAAGAAAATGACAATTAAAAATTATTTGTAGCGGCGGTTAAATGTTATTGTAAGCGGTGGATAAATATTACAAAAGGCTAGCCGCGCATACAAATATTATGTAATTAGATTCATATTGTAACGAGATCACGAATGATTCGTGTAAGTGTATACATTTAAAAAACGTATCGTGAACACCCGCGATACATGAGCCCAAAGGAAAAATGAATTTTTGACGGGAATAAGGAGGGGCGGTATCCGCTTGGAAGTTAATCGACGTAATATAATAATATGGGCATGATAACGGACCCATAGCCTATGAAAATGTATACATTGAAGGAGCCGGCATTTCGGCAAAATTAACAATTGAAAAATTTAACGTGAATAGTGTAGGATTTCCAAATGCGAGCCGTAAGTTGATAGAAATATTATAACTGGTATTATTGTAAAATAATACTAAAATTTTAAGAAATGGCTGTAAATTAGTGGGGGTAAATAGGCTTGATGTAACGAACTAAAAGACTAGACTTCACTTGATTTTGAGCCACTTTTGAGTTCAGATCACAATCAACAAATAAATTACAATTATAACATAAACCTAAATTATTACAACCTGAGTAATCAATCAATTATCCTTATCATTATTATTATTATAACTTTTACTAAGATAACACGATTACGAACACATATAAAATGAACCGTTATTGAACGTTAGGAAAAAAGGACACTTGGACTTTGTTTCTCGAAGAAGCACGAGTTCGATTTGCTCCTTCCTTGCCGAATCAAGAAAGCGTCCGTCCGCGTGCCATGAGTGTAATTTTTGTGTATTTAAATAAAAGCGCCGCGTATTGTGTAAAGACAATTAATGAATAAATACTTACAATTATACCTAGCCAAAATATAAAAAGGTCTAATATTTATTGAAAATATTTCCTTCCACTTGTTACGAGCAACTTCAGTAGTAATTAAATAAAAGTTAATTAAAAAGTGATATCACACCAGTAAATAGCATTTATTGACATAATTAAGTGTGGTAAAATGAGAAAAGGGATAATGTTTCGACAATGCGAATATTAGCCATGAAGTTAGATTTCAAGAATTGCGCTCTTTTTTTTTATTAACCTAATGGTATGTCTTGACTCGATTTTAATTTATAATAGATTGTATTGTATTAATTGTATTATATTGTTTAAGTATATTTTAGTTTAAATGATGTTGCTATTTCGTATTATTGTAATTAATATTACGTATCTATTTTAATATTTATTTTCAGAAACGAGGATTATAAAAATCAGCTAAAATATAAGGATTAAATTTTAGATAGTGTATAGAAATACTTATCGCTTGATATTAAATGAAGGATAAGGGAAAAGAATAGATCTACCGTCTGTGACGTCCATAATAAAACAAACAATTATATTTGATTACACCTTTACCTCAATTTATTCTTAATCGCCACGCCGGCATAAAAAAACCCTCGTGAGGAGGAAAAAAGCCTTCGCAATTCGCCAACGTGAATAAGGGTCTTTGACGATCGATGCCGTGGATATGTGGGTGTGCGCCGGACAATGTCCTTTTCGAGAAGATGCCGTCTAGATCGGTCTTGTAGTTGTTTTACGCCGGTGACCTGCAGTTCACCTATTGACTGACCCGAATCCACAGACGCGACTTGGACCACACACGCAGTTTCGCACAGTTACAAGAAAACTTAATAAATTATACGCAAAAGATACAAGATGAACATGGAAATTTTCGTTCCAGACCATACAACTGCTAAATTTGCAATGCCTTGTACTTTCCCCACACACCACACAGCCAGGTAGGCATACCCGTATTTCGAACGCAGGTCGGGATTTCCCGGGTAAACCCAAATGAGCTATTAATTTCCCGCACGTGTCTCCTGGCTCTTGCCGGGTTACTTACGCATCGAGAAACTCTCGAACAGATAGGATACGTTTCTTTTTTGGGATGCATAGCGAAATAATATCTGAGAGATAGATTTGAAGTTGTATTTATTCGATTTTCGTAAATCAACATACAACTATAGATTGTCCTCCTCCTCCTCGATGCCTCTTCTTCAAGTATAGTCCACGAAAATGATTTACAAGTCCTTGTAAATCAACACCACGGTTAACACGAAATTTTCGTGGGACATTTTCGTCGGCCTAGGGAAAGGAAAACGTGGAAAACTTTCTCTTACATTTTAATGATAATTTTTTATCGTAAAAGACTTGGAAGCGAAACGAAAAACCATGAGACAGGATAGTTTTTCATTTTTCAGATTCATTTTCCATTGAGCGATCTGTTAAATTGCTTCTTTCGAATTTTTTGGCTGTTGTGCTTTTTGTAAATAAACTTACAAGTGTAGAGTAAGTTTTTATACTATATTAATAAAGGGGTGAAAACAATTAATTATAACAATTTTAAGTACACTCGTTTATCTTTCTCTCCTTGAATTACTAGAAGAGATGACGGCTCGACCAATACTGACTTTGCGTCTGTTGAGGTTATTATTTAAAGTAAAGTGTTTTTATATTGTACAAGTTATTTATTTAATATATACACAAGTTTTCAAAAAGTACAAACTATCTTTATGTGACGATGTACTAAACATAATTAACTAAGAAAACGCATGCACAGGTATAAGATAACAGAAAAAGTCATCTGCTTGCTTGAAAAATACATAGTCTTTAGTAATTAAAAGAAAAGAGGCGCGTTCGTCTCTTAGATAGACGGAAAATTGATTTTCCCATAATATACAACATACATTAAAAATGTAAGGCAATAAATCCAATATTCGAAGTAAAGATATAATAAAGTTAATACTTTCAACACCGTCTAATTTCGCAGGCGTCCTTGCCTGCTTAGTCCTATTATAAAACCTTTTCTTGGGGAACTTTCTTTTTTCAGCATTCTTATTTTCTTTTCTACATAAATAACTTTACTTTGCGAATTGTATTATAATCAGAGAGAATAAATTTATTATTTAATAAAACTATAACGAGATTGTTAATTACAAAACAGCGCGGCTTCAACGAATTTAGATTTGCAGCACATTCAACAAAATCACCGCCGTCTTTAATAAAAACTATTCGATTATTTTAGTAAAAATATAAAAAAAAAAAAATTTTGCACCCATTATTCTACCTATCAATGCATTGCGCTGTATCATTCCCTTTCACATTTCTTTTCTCTTTCTCTTTTTCTCTATAGTTTTGTTAAAGAAATAACCGCGTGATAATTTAACAGTATATTGCTTATTTATTATTTCACGAGGCGCGAAAAAAAAACTTTATAATATTAAAAAGATAAACCAAGCTCAGGTATTTTTGAGAACTTGAGGGGTTCAGTGGGTCATCGTGAGAGCTGGACACAAAAAAAGACACAGAGGATCAACGAGAAACTTCAAGAAATCAAGGTGGTTGGGTCGACATACAAGGCCATACTAGTAGGTCTGGTAGGTTAGCGTGTGAGCTAGACCTGGAAGCACACCTGAGCTCTCGTGAGTTTAATGAAAAATGAAATTTAATTCGGAACGGCGTGAGTGTTTTGTGCAATATGCAGTTAAATTTGTATCGGCTTTTTCCTTCTTACAGAAAGAAGATTTTTTCTGACGAGGACCGAAGCTTTCTGCGAAAAGCTGAAGTAGGGAAAAAAAAGTATTGCACGCGAAAAACAAAAGAAATGTATTAGCTGTTAAATTATGTAGAAGAGAAAATTCGAAAAGGTTAAAAGAGAAAATTGCTGAGGAAAAGAGTTTATGATAGGGCTAAGGAGGCAAACCCTCGACGATAGGCCCTCGAGATTAGGCAGCAAGGCAGTCTTGGCTGAGTCGTCCTCTCGCTACCCTGTATAGCTAACATATTTCAAATAAACGATAGTTACCGACGAATTTCATTATAATTTATTTATGTTATCCTTGAATTAAATTTTGAGCAGAAAATTTTCCTCTTCAATTAATTAATAGAAAAAAGTGAAGTCGCGAGGAGATATTATGCGGGAAAAATGAAAATTGTGAGAGAGCATCGGCACTCTAAAGCTGTACGTCTAAGAGACAACACGCTCGAAGATCAGTTACATTTTTGGAAATAAAATTGTTTTGCATCATAATCATTTTTATAGTTATTAATTCATTTTCATCCATTTTCATTAATTATAATTAAGTATATTTATTTTTTTTGTTATTTTATTTAGATCAAGGCTAAGTATTGTGCTGCAATTTTAATTAATAGAGATCAAGAGTCACTCGTAAAAAAGTATGCGTTCAGAGAAGGTATCGCGATACAGGAGACCAAGATTGTAGGAAAAATGCATAAATGAGAGAAAAAGAAGAGGTCTCCGCTTAAAAATTTAAGCGATGGTTTTTAGTAATTTAAGAAAGGCGGTAAAATCGGTTAAAAAACTTAAGCGATTATTTTTTTTTGATGCTTTTCCGATGAGATGGACATGGAAACGGGCATATAGCCTACGAGGACTAAAAGAAAAACTAAAGTAACAACTGTATAGGAGTCGATTGGCTAGGCATGCGACAAACATATTAATAGAAATTTGATAAATTCAACAGAGTTATCGGTCGAAGCGGTAATTTGAGAAGTAGTTATTTCGGAAATACGATTATTAAAATAATATAAAGTAGTAGTGGGGATGAATTGACTTGAGAAAAGCGAGAACATCAAGACTGTATTTGATTCGATTTTGAACGGCCTTTGAGTTCATTAAATATTTATAACACTTGTAACATTTCAAATAAAAAGAGTATAAAGTTACACTTTTGAACATTTACATTACCCTGCATTAATTTCTAAACAAAAGCAAAATCTTTATTTATTTCTCTTGCACATTTGTTCATTTTATTGGTTTTTCTCTCTTTTTTTTAAATATTTTGTAGCTTATATAAAGGATAAATTGAAAGGACTATTGTCTTTCTGAAATGTAATTAAAATAAACCAGGTATTTAAATATTGATCAGTAACATAATAAATCAATATTTTATTTAATCTTTTTGTGAAATTAATTCATAAAAATTATTAAATATTTTGTATTATTGTTGTTGTTGTTGTTGTTGTTGTTGTTGAATATTTCTCGGTACATATTTATGTCTTTGGGAAAACAATTGAACAATATTGTATACATACCCAAATTCAATATCCTTCATATCATAATCATATCATATCTATTGTTTTGCTTTACATGTTTTTACTTTTTAAAACTAGATAAATTTTCGGGTAAGCTTGTAATTTTCTTTAAAATACGATGTTTATATTATTCTAATATCAAAGAATTATGTATTTTTAAACAAAATTTAAAGGAACGGAACAAGCCAATTGCAATTTTATGGCTGACACGTATTTTTAACCAAAAAAAGGGCCGTGTCATCATATCGAAGGTAAAAGCATGAAGGTACACGTTTTACCTAGTTCCTTTAATAAAAAGTTTCTTTATAGTTTTAAAAACTATTTCATAATTAAATTTTATGTTTATAGCAGCAACAGAAATTTGGTGGATTATCTGAAACTGGTGCACTACGGAGTGTTCGATCGCAAGAGTCAAATCCCAAGGCATTAAATAAGAGTTTGAACATTTACTCGCGGAACAAACGCCAATCATTTACCAGAATAACCGGTCTCCGATCGAAAAACTCGTTACCCAGTTCTGTTACGAAACGAGAAACTTATCAGTCGTTAGAGTCACTTTTCGATCTTAATAAGCCATTTCATCTAAGTGTAGAAAACTTACAATTTTTACATCCACCCGACGAGGAAAAACCAAAAGATTCGTCAAAAACTTCGCCTTCTGAATGTCAATTTGAGCAACCGAAAGACTACGCCGAAGAACTGAAAGCTGCGTTCGATAAATTAGATTTTTCTGTTTAGTTTCATTTTATTGTAGCCAATGCTCCTTTTAAAAACTTGTCTCATATTTTTATATTTTTAGGCATGCCAAAATAATATTTCTTCAAACGACGAATTTGAATTATTAGCATTTGCAAATTTAAAGACAATAAAAGATACTACCAGTTCGTTAGATATCAAAGAAGATAACGCACCAACGTAATTTATTTTATATATTATTAAATAAGTAGATATATTTATTTTTTAATTTACTCTTTAACAGAATGACTGACAGTCATAAGTACGGCCAACAATCAACTCATGATCTGCCTTGTGATAATTGTCCAGCTGTTAATGATGATTGTGATGACAACCGTTCAATGTATGCACCACATTTTCCATTACCTCGTGGCATCGGTCAAGGTAAACAAAATGTATATATATATATATATATATATATATATATATATACCTGTTTTAAATAATAATGACATGTATATTTAAATTTATATACATCCCAAATATATTTATATACATATGAGTGCCAGTTGAGAATATGAATATTTATTTGTATGGTGTTTGTATGATGTCCTTATTACCTATCATCATTAAGTTATTCTTGTAATGATGTAACCGGAAAAGTATTCTTTAGTAATAATTAAATTTTATAATTAAGGTGTGACTATGGGTCCATGTGACAATAGTGAATCTATGGTTAGTGAACTTCCTTTAACCGACTCGTGTGTAATAAAAGAAATGGCAACGGCTGATGAAAATGCCAACAGGATTCGTGCAGAAATACAAAATTTGAAAAACATAATATGCGAGTTGACTAAAGTTAGTATAAATTTATATATCATAAAAAATGTATTTTTTAAGATATAAGAATGTTATATTCTTAAAATAAGTTTTTTAATATGTGTAATTATGTATTATATCATTAAATTGTTGTTGTCGTTGTTGTTGTTGTTGTTGTTATTATTATTATTATTATTATTATTATTATTATTTTACAGAAATCTGACCTCACAGAGGCAGACTCGAATACTTTAAAAAATACACAAACAGCTGTGATGGAAAAAATTGGCGAACTTAATGAAATTACTCGCAAAATGCAGCGTACAATCGGAATGACAGATCCATCGACTCAAACATTTGCAAAAATGTTTAATATGATGCCCTTTCCACATGTTATTGTTCTTTAATGCAATTTTATTTTAAAAAAGTAGTTTAATGAAATTATTTTTGTACAAGCATCTATTCATTATTAGGAAGCAGAAGGTGGAAGAAGGGGCGGGGGATTACGTGGAAAACCAGGGGAAACGAGCAAGTGTAACGAGGAAATTATTGAGTCGCTGAGGGAATGTTGTGAAAAGTTTGCCTTTCCTCAGGTGCAGCACACCGAGGATAAGTACGATTATTTTTTAACTAAAAATTTTAATTTGAAAAAAGTTTGAATTTTCTTTAATAAAAAGTTATAATAAATCATAAAGAAATTACAAACTTTTATTTATGCTCTCAATTCTGTTGTGATTGTAAAACAATATGCAACTACGAAATGCAAATGAAAGTTTAATTGTAATTGGTATTAAAGAAGTAAACAAATCTTTACATGTAAAATATGAATTTTTTTTTACTTTTTTAATGGAATTACATTGAAAGTACATATATTAACAGTAGTTCAATCAATATATATAAATTAATATTTTTAAGAAATAACTCTTTTTTAAGAACAACAAATTAAAAGTTAGTTTATTTAATAGAAAGTTATAAAAAAAGCTTTATAACAAAAATAATGTTAGTTTGCCTAGAGTAATCGTTTGTGGCAATACGGAAGAAAATTTTCCAAAAATAGTTGTTGCCGATAGTAGACCAAGAAGTCAAGGAAACAAATGTCCAGATTTATGTGCAGAAGAAAATCTTTCTGCTCAAGAAAAATTGGCTAAAGAAAATATGCAAATGGAAAGTGAAAAGTATGTTTTTAATCTTTAAGTTTTATAATTAATATAATAATTTTAAAGTATTCTTTTATTAAGTAAGCTAAAAAATATAAAAAATCTTTTTAATGCCTTGTCGATGATTTATATTTGTTTACTATACAAACGATAATCTGTATAATTTTAAGATTGTCAATTTTCTTTAACAGAATGAAATTGTATTTTATAAAACAATTTAGAATTTTTAATCTTTTTAGCATCTCCCATCATCACTGTTATTAAGACTTTTTTTGCATAACATGAGGAAATTCTAAAAAAAAAACGTGAAAAATTATGAAGTAAACATCTGTAAAGTCATCCGACTGATGGTACAATCATGGCATGAACAGCCATATTCGTAAAGTTTAAATTCAAGAAATGCGTCGCGTAAGGCCATTCGATGGCAACAAATGAAGGTGAAAAATTTGACAGTTCACTTCGGTGAACAAATTTAATGATCAGTTCTCGAAAATAATTTCGTTCATGATGGTCTCTCACCGTCCAATAAATTCATGTAAGTCGTAAACCTAAAATTCAAGGTCCCGATTTCCCGCGATCTTGTAGGATTCTCCTTGAAAAGCAGTTGATGGAAAAGGACAACGCTTTGGATTCTATCAATCGGAAAATTTGTGGACTCCAGGCGGAGATGCGCCTGATTATAAAGGAGAATTCACAACTTCACGAAAAAGTTGCGTGCCTTGAAAAATATTCGCCCTGTCCAATACCAACACCTTGTCCCAAAGCAAAGTCTCCTTGCCCGAAACCTAAACCAGTTTGTCCGCCGCCACCTTCTCTTCTATCCTCGGGACGTTCAGAACAGCCGACATCCCCTAGAAGGTGCAGTGGTGGTGGTACACCTTCACAGTTCGACATTTCGAGTCCTCGCTGCTGGGATTACGGAAGTGACCAGTTGTGTGAAATTTACGGTTAGTATTCACATTTTATATCATGAATTTAAAAAAAAAAATTCATCCGAAAGTATATCTCTTCGCAAAGTTTTCGTAATTTTAGTTAAATATGCAGTGACGTTCAACGTTTTAAAGGTTATTTGATTGTTTATTGTTATATTAGTATTTTAAACAAAAGAATTAGAGCGAATGAGGTTTTTTCACTTGATTTCTTATATGAAAACAAAGTTTCTTTATAAAACATTGCTTCCAAAATTATGGACATGTAATTTAAATTTTATCACATTTTATTCAATGCTAATTTAAATGTGACAAAGTTAGCAAATAATCAATGTTAAGCTTTATGAAATAATTTGTAATATTTTCCAAAAAATTTGGAGTGATAGACAATGATTTACATTTATGAAAAATTATTTGAATTACTCCAGGAGCGGGTGTATCAGCTTGTAGTCAACGGTCCTACAACTCTCCCAGGCTGGCGGGTGGAGCATCGAGGGGCTGCTGCTCCTCTAATCACCAGGAGACCCAGAAAAGTGGGAACTGTCCAAATGCACCATCTTCGACTCGAGGACGGCCATGTCCAACCGAAATGGATAAGCGGATCGCTGACTGTGGCAACAATACAAAAAATATAGTGAGTCGTACTTGCATCGAGAAGTAGTTTAAATTTGAGCTCATGTATCAATGTGAAATGTACTAAGAACGAATTTTTCGAAGTGGATATAAAAGGGCTGATGGTGGACGAGGAAGTTGCACTGCTGATCCTAGATAATATTAATGTTTCTGTAATGGTATAGATCGATGAAAATATCAAATGCTTGTTACTTTCGTGAGCACAATTGATAAATGGTTTAGAAAAACTTTTACATTGTAGAAATAAATTCAGATAAATTACTTGGATTTTTGTAGAACATTCTTTGAGTTTGTGTTTTGCAACCAAGAATTTTTTATTATTTCTTGTCTTTTTTCTAATATCTATTTTCACTATTGCTAAAACTGTAACGTGGTACCACCGATATTCTTTTACCACAAGCGTCTTCATCAAATAGTGGTTCATAAACTTAAGCTGTTAAAAAAAAATGGTAAAAAGAGGACGTTTCAGATCTTGAATAGAATAAAGATATGCATAATTTTTAATAGGATGATCAACTCAAGTACATCGAAAACGAAGTTTCTGCATTAAGTCAGCAAATGATGAATATAGTACGAGAAAGAAAGACAATTGATATGCAGCGCACATTGTTTGAAATCACGGGAGGGCCAAATTTTCACGGGTGTTCAGACTCGACGACACAGCCTTGTCCACCTCCACAGGTTCACTGAGCCACGAAACATTTAATAAAACTTGTAGGTCTTGTGAAACAGAAATTTTATCTGATCAACCATTTTTATTTCAGAAGGATGCGCAGTGTAGTGAGCCGCCTGCGGTAAGACATTTGCTAGAACGTGGATAAGTATATCGGATGAAAACTAATTTATGAATTTGAGTAGAATAATGTATTGATCAATTATAATTATATGTACATAAACTATTTTTATATTACGAACTTTTTTAGACGAATGTTGGCATTTATTTTTAAATGGCTTATGTTTAGCATCTAATGTATAACATAAAAATAGACTTATATTCAATGTTTTGATTATCTAGAAAAATGCATTCCAAATTAAGGCAATTTTAGTTTCTCTTATAATTTAGTAATTTTACAGTTACATTTAGATTATTACAGTATCAAGGTAAGTTGTAACTTTATACAACTTAGTTACAACTTACCTTGTTTAAATAAAATGATAGGTAACAAAGAATATTTAAGTTGGCTCTGCTCATAGTTGGTCATTGGATACAAATTTTGTAAAGGGTTAAACATGTAGTATCATGGAATAACTGTAACAATGAATGTAAACATTAAAATGAAAATATTGTCATCGAGAACTACTTTGCAGAAACATTTTTCACTTAAAAAATTTTCTATAATGCATCTTTTGCAACAGTATGTATATTGTTTTACTTGTAAATCCAAATAGTGCACGTCTTCTGAAGATTGATTCAAGGTTTCTTCTTAATGGAGTATGATCTTGAAAATATCTTCAACAATGCTCCATTTTCAGGATATCCACTTAATATTTTTTCAGATTAAAAGTAAAAAAAAAAAAAATCATTGATTAATAACAAATGCAGTTCAGATGTATTTTTTAATTGCATTAGATAAAATTTTGCACGTTCAATTGAAGAAATAAATGTGATTAGTAAGAAAATAATACCCGTTTCATTGTCACATACGGAAGAGGTGTCCTTGCCTCGACAAACCATAAAGTCTTTATTTATTATCCAGGAGCCGAATCCTTGTGCAGTCCAGCAACTCCGGGACCTTCAAGAGCAGTACGCGCGTCTCCAGGATGATTACAAAAGCAAGCTCTGCGAGGTTTCGCGGCTACGCTGTGACTCCGAGAACCTTCGACGTGAACTCCGCGAATGCAAGGAGGGACGCGAGTGCGTCGAGATCAAACTCTGCGACATTCAGGAGCGGTACCGAATCGTGGAGTGCGAGCGCAATGAACTGCTTGGTAATGATAATAAATAATAATAATAATAATAATAATAATAATAATAATGCAATCAACAAGTAATTAAAATGATAAAATATCATAATGAGCTTGTTATTGGGTTTACAGGCAGCAAAGAGCAGCTTATAGAACAGGAGCAGGCACTTTTAGTTGCAAGGCAGCGATTTAGGGAGGCTGTGGATGAGCTCGAGGAGTTGCGATCCATGATACGCGATCAAGCGGCGCAACTCGACGATTACAGAAGCAAATACCTTCAAGTCAGATTTTCTTCTTTCCTTAATCATTCTGAAATTTTATCTTTGCTCGATAGTAGACGTTTACGAGATTTTATACACGCAGGCACAGCAACAAGTGGAGGAGCAGCGGCGTCAAATGGACCTCATGGAAATGGATAATGCACGAATGAATGAAAATGTTACTATGGAGATCAGTCGGGTTAAGGTAATCCGATGACCTATCACATCACATACACTTATACACCCAGGTCTACACGCGTACATTCCGGAAACAACAAAATAAGCCCCTTTACGAAGCCCAGCCATTCGAAAAACCCTCGAATAGAAAAATTACGCTCCATTCCGTCTGTTTGCGAAATTTTTAGCCCGACTAGCTTCGAGTGTGTCTTTGGATTGAAAAAGCAAATTAATAATAATGATCCCACAGAATCAATTCCAAGAGAAGCTCGCAGAACTCGCTCCGCTATCGGACATCCTTAAACAGACGCAGTTAAAACTCCAGGAGTCGCAGCAGTTGCGACTGGTGGCCGAGCACAATTGCGAGGACTTGTCGCGGGAACTCCTCACCACCAAGGAGAAGATCGATTGCATGCAAAATCAAATAAATGAGATGCAGAGAGAGATCCAAAGCTTACAAGTAAGCGTTGCGTTTTTCCTTTTCTTTCCTTTCCTTTCTCCAACTCGTTGTTATCGCTCAGGATAACAAGGCCGAGACCTGCACGTTGGTCGAGGAGCTCGAGAGGAAGGCGGGCGAGATGAGGAATGAGAACGAGCGGTTGAAGAATACAATTTGCCGTGTGGAAGAACAATTGACGTGTGCCCAAAAACGTGTTGATGAGAAACAACACGAGATCGCTCAACTCGCCTCCATGCTCGAACAGGTGCTCAAACGTTTACTTTGCACTGGAAATTGCAATTTTTTAAATTTATTTTTTCTGCAAAGGTGCGAGAGGATTCTGCGAGGCAAGTTGCAAGGACGAAGGAAAGAAGTGAAGCAATCAAGAAGAGCATGCAAGCGGAAATTAGTGACTTTGAAATACAATTGGCACAGTGTAGGGCTGCTGCCTGTACTGCACAAAAGGAACGGGACGAAGTAAGTTTTTCCTGTATTTTTAGTTTTGTAAATATACTGTAGAGTCATTGGACTAATGTTAAATCTTGTGTTACTCGGATAACAGATAAGACAGAAAATGCAGGGACAGATTTGTAATTTGAACGAAACATTGCAACAAGCCCAAGGAAGAATCAGATCATTACAAGGCCACGTCGATTATTTAAAGGTTTCATACAGTAACATTTTCACTGGACAGGAACAAGGCGATGTAACTTCACTCACACCAAAAGACTTAACGAATACAGGCTACGATGCTTGCGACTGCAGTCATTAAACATTAAATAAACAAATTTACTTTTGAAAATATAATTCTCGTTATTTTTTGGATCTAGATTGTGGAAAAATTATATCTAATGTCTTATATGAAATAAAAAGTATCAAAATTATATAACTCATTTCTTTTTTATTACATATAGATAAGTTAAAAAATGTATGTCATCGTTACTTTTGAAAAGTTACGGTCACATCTTTCCATTTTTTTCTTTAATTGGCAATATATTTATCTGTTATACAATAATCAGTGTGTAAAAGGAACAAAGTCTTACAATGCTGGATTGCCCGTAATATAATAAAAAAGTACCTTTTTGCCAAGTATTTACAAAACACATTAGATATAGCAATATTATTCATTAGTTGTATCATTATTTCTTAGTGTGTCAAGCATGACACGTAAGGTGTCTGAACGATTACGCAATTTTTCCATTTCGACGCGGAAAAATTCTAATTGAGCCTCAATCTCAGCTGTTTTATTGTTTCTGCAGCGACACGATGAGCATCTGAAACAACATGAAAATGATCAAAATTTACATTCTTTAACAATTTATGATTTTAAACATTATATTGTAAATTAATTTAAATATTTAAGTATGTTTACTTGTCGTTGGATCGAGGTGAACACGATTGTTGGTTTGGAGAACAAGATATTTTATGTTGTGCAGATGAACTTGGTTCATAAACTGAAGTATTATGTGTATTTGACTTATTGTTGATAGGATTGGATGTTCGACAATCACCACAACCTTTTAACAAATCCATTAGTAACCCTCGTACCCTTTTCCCATTTGATTTTCCTTTTCGTACCTGTAATTAAAATATAATCAGGTATTAATGATGAGATGGATTTTTAATTGTTAAGTAAAATTTGTTCAAAAATACATTTCTTTGATATTAATATTCAAACTTATTAATAACTGTAAATCATTTAAAATGGAATATAATTTAAGAATAAAAATCAATTAAAAATATTATTATAAAACTTTAAAATTACCTCTGGTGCTTCTGGATTTTGTTTTTGGAAAATTAATGTATCATTTTCATTTTGACAGTTAGATGGTTCGGTACAGCTGCCATTACTCTTTTTGTTGTTGGTTGGTTGGACTAGTTTATTATCTGAACAGGAATGCAATGAATTCTCTTGAATGGAATGACAGGATTTTGAGGTAATGTGTGCGTTTTCTTCAACATCTGAGTCGTTTTCTTCATCAGTGGGGAAAGAGTGTCGACGAACAAATGGTTGATACCTACAAGATTCCTCTTGCATTACATTTCTACACTGATTATGATGATTGGTACAACAGCAAGGTGAATTATTCTCTTCGTACACATTGGGCAAGGAATATCTTCGAGCATCCATAAATTTTGAATTGCAACAAGTTGATACATTGATATTTCGTCTTTCGATTTTATGACCACATTCACATTGCATTGCATCAATCCTTACAGATGGAGAACAACACGTATGCTGATTTTCGTGTACATTTTTATTACACGAAGGCCAGGAAAGCCGATGATTATGTGAATGGCAGTTTTCACAATCCATCATGCTATTATTTATTTCACAGGAATGTCGTTTTTGTTGTTGTGTAAATCGTGGTACGACCCTTGACTTTTTACTTGTAGAGGCCGTAGCATGTTCATTAAATATTCGAGGAGTGCTTTGCCAGCGAAAATTGGGTTTTATTTCTTTTGATCTCGTTGAATTTTCCAACTCCTCAATATTTTGATTTGTAGAATTTTGTGATAATTCCTTTCCCCATATGTTAATAGTACCATTCATTTCTGTCATATAAACTTCCACATTTCCTAGAAGATAAGGTCCGCATTCCCTAACTCCAGCATTAGAATTGCTTGGTATCTCTCTAGCTTGAATCAGGAAACTGTGCTCTTTACCGTGTTCATCTTCTGGATACACAAATACCTTTACATCGTCTTCCATTTCTTTTATTTTATCACCTTCATTTTCCTCAACATTCATCTCAGAGTAACCAAGGCTATTATCATCATTTAACGATTCAACTTCTGGCGTATTTAATATTCGTTTCCCAGTTTCCCAATTGGTTTTCGACGTATGTGGAATTTTAAATGGTTGAGCAGAACTTGAAATTTCCGCGATATCAGTTGCCTTTCTTTTCTTTGAATTACTTGACGCGATCTCAACAAATCGAGCCTTTTCGTTTTCGCTAGATACATTTGGTTCAGTTACAGAATCTGAATTACTTTTTGAATATTTACAACCATATCTGTCTATCTTAGGCTTTCCATGTGTTATACTTGAAAGAGTTTGCAAAATTTTAGACGAAGTCAGAAAAGCTCGAGAAAATGCGTTTTTTTGTTTCAATGGTGTTTGGGGTTGCGGTTGCGTGCTTTCATCTAAATTCAGAATACCCGTCACATTAGGTGGCGGTTCCATTGAAATAGCACCGCTCTCTGTACTGTCAGACCATTGAGAACTAACAGTTGAAACTATACTATTTGTAGTTAGTTTTGGATCAGCTTTTACTTCATTACTGTTATATTTGTTTACAGTTGTTTTAGAACTTAGAAGTGCTGCTACATCCTCAGTTTGAACTGCTATTGCTTTTGTTTCTGGGACTGCTTTTTGTTGCTCTTGGTAATAGACAAGCATTTTTCTCAAGTTTTCTAACTCCATTTTCATTGCTATATTTTCTGACATTGACTTTTGATAAGCATCACGTAATTTATCGAATTGTGAATTTTTTTGATCAAGTTGTAATTTTAGAGAACTAATTTCATAATTTTCTTGATAATACGTTTCTGTTGATTGATTTACTAATTGAATTGGAGTTCTAGTATCGTGATACATATTTGGCATTTTATTTGAATTACAATAATTACTTGTGACATTTTCTATTCGAAGAACACATGCCGGTTCAGAATCATTGTTATTACATTTTTCGGATATGTTATGCATTTCTTCTATAAGTTCTTGATTCATGATTTCTTTATTTAACTCTTTTATTGGACCTTTCATATATTCTTCATAAGTTAGTGTACGGCGATTACAATTTGATGGCCCTTCACCATTTAATACTGGTTTTAAGGAATATTGATCGCGCCTGTGAATTCCCCTTTTCTCTGATATATAATTTTGATTCTCGTTTATTATATTACCATTAACTTTATCAGCCCTCTCATCTTTTCTTGGTGAATCAATTTCAACCATATCTACTTCCATTTCTTCTTCTATTACAGGGTGGTTATTATCTGACGGATGTGTAGTATAAACACATATTTCACCATTTTCAATAGTTGGAGGCATTACATACATTTGCTCACTTTCTTCATATTCAGCTACTTCCTTCAATGCTTTCTCAGTATAATTTTTAATTGTTTTACAAGTTAAAGCTACATTGTCAGTTCTACGCATTTGCATTTCTAAAAAAAAAATGTTTTTTATTTTTTATTTTTATAATAATATTATTAGAATGTATAAAATATTTACCATTGGGGTCTTGATTTTTATGTCTAGCTTCTTCTTGTGCTTTTTTACGTCTTTCTCCAGATATTCGTCTTTGTTGTGTCATGTCTAAAATATATTTTTTAACTTTGCTTTCAATATGGGAATATTGTTTTCCAGATGTACGACGTTCTTTATTAAATTGAGTTCTTTCAAATCTTTTTGGACTAACAGTCTTATTTTTTGTTGTACCTTCTTTCAAATTACTTAGATCTTGAAGAGAAGCACTGCGCTCTTTTTTGCGTTTAGTGACTCCATTGCTGTGTCTGAGCACTAAGTCATCAGAACCACCATCAAAACCATCTACAGAATCATACTCTGCTTCTTCATCTTCTTCAACCTCAACCTCTTCTTCTTCTTCATCTTCTTCCTCCTCCTCTTCCTCTTCATTTTCTGTTCTTCTTATACTTTTCAAATTCCGCCTCTCTGTTACATAAATTTTATGTAATAAATTATAAAAACAATCTACCTAATTTTATAAAAATATATATTTTTTTAAATTACAAAGTTATTTTCTATATATAAATAAAAACTAGTCAATTTATAAAATTTATATCTTTTATTTATTTAATTTATACATATTATGAAATATATATTAGTTTAAAATTAATAAAATTTTTAAAAGATTTATTAATTTATATTTGATTTCATTTAATTCATAGTAAAAAAATTAATAATAAATGATGAATAAATAATATTTTAAAAGGCTTAAGATACGTTTTAGATGTTTTTACAATTATTCATTAATTTTAATTACCATGATTGTCATTATAACGTTCTCTGTCCATTTCATCACTATCATCATCGTCGCGATACGATGAACTTTCATCTTCTTCAAAAGAAGATCCATCTTCATCACCATCTCTATCTCTGTCATCATCTTCTGCATCGTCGTCATCATCGTCATCATCATCATCATCTATAACGCATACACTATCACTGTCATTATTTTCATCTTCTCTAGGATTAGATCTAATGCTACTGCCATCAACATCTTCAAATCTTTTATCTTCATTATACTTTTCATCATTCTCTAATTCATCTATTTTAGAAAGACTGGAAGCAGTGATCAAAGATGGCATCTCTTCTTCTTCAATGGGTTTGGTTTTTAAGTCCATCTCCGGCAATTTCATTGCAGTTT
Organism: Eupristina koningsbergeri; assembly: GCA_018907245.1. Lineage (NCBI taxonomy): Eukaryota > Metazoa > Arthropoda > Insecta > Hymenoptera > Agaonidae > Eupristina > Eupristina koningsbergeri. The sequence goes on along the minus strand of JACCHV010000013.1, from coordinate 1,478,626 downwards.
GTGAATCTTCCTGAAATTTTTATAAAATAAATTATCTAGTATATTAAAATATTAAATACAAAAAACTAATTGTATAAATTAGTTTTGAATTATTAATACATCAAAATGCAATAAGAAATTTAAATGACAATAAATCATTTATTAATTAGGGATAACAAAAACTGTCAAAAATAATAAAAATTTTTGTATTAGATGTATACATTAAATAATACGACTAATATTAAAATATTATATTATATTATTATTATATAACATAATAACTGAATTGTATAAAAAATATAATTAACATAGAATAGTGCATTAAAATTTTTTATAGATAACGCAATTGTAAATATTTTTTGTTTTGCCATGCGTACAATATCCCTTGAAATATATTTGATTTGAAATTATTGATTTAATTTATAAATTATAGTTAAATCAATATATTATATGGTAACAGATGAAAATCTAAATATTTAAATTTCTTTAAAGGAAATAGTAACATATCCTCTTTGGTATGGAATTTTCAATTTCAATAATATTAATCTCCGACTCTTCCAATAGTAATACTATTGTTTGCAATTAAAATATTTATAGTGGAAATAAATATTTGAGGATAGTGAACTTGATAAAAATACACAAGTGTAAATGAAATTACGTCGGAGTGATTTGATTACTCGTCATTATTAACAACTAATGCCACTCAATCAAGTTTCTAACCAAAGTTTGAATATGATTTTCCTCCTCTTGTCCCTCCAGTTCTTGTTCTTGTTCTCGTTCTCGTTCCTGTTCCTCTTCCTTCTGCTCTTGCTGCTCTTGTTTCTGTTCGTGCACTGGCTCCCTGTCGTTGTTAACAGCTTCGACACTTGTTGACTCCTCTTTGTCCGGGAGTACAATCTCTTCGTCCTGCTGCTTCTTTTCCTCAACTCCCACCGTTTCGGTAGCCGGCTCGGCCGACTCTGCCATGACGGCCGAGACGAGAATCCGCGAACCTTAAAAACTTAGGAGTCGAGGTTAATCCGGATGCAGGGCGTCAAGGACGACTCCGGTTCCCGAGATAGCTGTCGGGGGTAGCCCGCCATTAACGGGTGCTTGCAGTAGGCCTATACGTCTGTCTCTGTCTGTCTCTCTCTCTCTCTCTCTCTCTCTCTCTCTCACTCGTCGTGGTTAAGAAAAAACACAGACTCAAGGGAAGCACACGTATCGGAATCTGTGGTTAGAGCCGCGATTTCCCTCCCTCGTGGACGATACTCGTGTTGACGTTCTCCACGGGAGCAGCAGTCGTTGGCCAATGACGAGGAAACAGGAAAAACTCACAGCCGGTAACCGCGCGATGCTGAATTATCTTAATGGATCAATCAATGGCCTCTTGCTCGCGGCGGCCCCGATACCTCCGATCCCACGAGCCTACTGATTACGATTATCTCGCACCGTAGCTGGTCCTTACCGGGCAACACGCGCACCCCCGGCCCTGAAGCTCATCTCGTTGGCGAGGGTTTTCGCCGATAAAAGCGTGGAAAAGGCGCGATAACTGTAGCGGCTGGGGAAAATGCTGTAATATCGGTGTCGTGTAGTGTCGCCGTGTGCGTCGCGGTTGTGTTTCACTTTTTCCACGTTTCCTCAGCTCGCGAGGCCTCGGGTGCACTGAATATGCGCGGACAAGCTTTCGAGCGGAGAAACTCGTGGAACGGCGAACCACGCGGGCTTTCGGCTCTTTCGTGGGTCTCGGCGAGCGCCAAATTACCGTTGAATAATTATCTTTTCGCAGCTTTTCCGGTTACATGCCGATTTACATCAAAAACATTATCGCAGCCTCGATTCTTCTCCTCTCCTCCTCGACTTCTTCAATCGTCGCTTCGTCGCTTCGTCGCTTCGACTTTCCTTCGTCATTCGCATCCAATAAGGCCTTGGTTGGTGCATAGACCATGAGTTCGGGCGCCGCTCAACTCCCGCTGACCATCGAGTTCGGGTAAATTATATATATATATATATATATACACACATACATACATTATATACCGAGTTTCTAACCTTACTTTTTTTATTCTTTCTACAATTTGTAGCTCCTTCCTTTTTACGAAAACACAAATAATTGCCGTTGTGCGCGTTTCTCTCCAATTTGTCGCATTGCAAACCTAAATCTTACCTTCCTGCTCCCGCCCCCGCCACCCACACAGCCCCAAATGATATTGAATTTGAATTTTTAAATTTAGAGGCGGAGCAGAACTACTTGTCGATAAGATAAAGAAACACAATATTTCGTTACCTGCCGGTCAAAAATGTAAGTGTCCTCTGTTTTGTTTACAAATTTACAAATGCACTTCTTCAAATTGTCTTTGTTGTTTACAAAAATGTATTTCCTTAGGGCTCCTCGCTGACCTTATTCTCTGGATAAGAGACAATATGATTAAAGAAAGGCAAGAATTCTTTATCGAAGGTAATACCGTGTAAGTATTTAAATAACGCCAAGTATGCAACTAGCCCGAGGTGAAAATTTAAATATATAAGCAGAGCTTTCTAAATACAAAATTATAATTGAATCATCGCACTCTACCTTTCTTTCTTTATACTCTCTATTATTTAATTATACATCTAATTATAATTTTAATTTTTTATATACGATGGAATGTTAATCGATATTTTTCAACACTCACTATTTTGTTATTAATTTTTTACTGTTATTATAAATTTCACTGTTTTTATGAAAGACATTCGATTATTAAGAAAAAAATACAGATTAACATATGCACTTAAACAAAAACAAATTTAATACACCAATTACCCATCGTGTTCGATGAATGAAATGTAGATGGGGGTACGTTTATGTTTACACGTGGTTTATATTGTGTACATTCGAACTAAGATAAAATATGCTTTGCTTATAAACAATATGACGCATAAAAAAAAAAAAACCAAAAAAATAATTCAAAGATTATTTACAATATCAATAACATATCTATAAGCTACAATTAATTTAATTATTATAATTAATTAGAAACGGAACAATAATGTACCACCAATGGTACGTCCGTGTGACACAAAAATCCAAGTTGGTTCTAAGCTGTTCGTAAGATGGCAATAGTGTCACGATTAAACTCGTTCCAATTTAAAAAAGTATGTGTAATTCTTAGTATTGTTATACATTTTGTTCACAGTAGACCCGGAATCCTTGTTCTAGTAAACGACACCGATTGGGAACTTTTGGTAAGAAAATAGTTTTATTATCAAAAAAAACATCATGTATTATTTAAGAAAAAAAACTTTTTAAATTTATTATACGTAAGATGAGCCTAATATATTTAATGCCTTGATTGGGAGGTAAGATTAGGGCAATTTAACATTGTATTTTATCAGTATTTTAAAACACGCATTGGTAAATTTATAAAGAAAATTTTTTTTTTTAGAAAAATCTTTCTTCCTAAGCTAAATTTTTATGCCTTGGACAAATCATATTTTTTATACAAAAATTGCTACATGTCAAATTAATAGGTGTTTGTTAAAAATATAAATTATTTTATGTCAATAATTAGGTGTTGGAAAATATTGGATGCCCTTGTGTCGTGATTTTTATATCAGAAAAAATATATTTATATTAGTATAATAATGGCGTGGAATATATTAATAGCTGCAACCAAGAAAGTGAGAATAAAATACGGAGAATATAATTCCAAAACGTTAAAATTGCGGGTAGTTTTATGGAAGACCGCTGATGAATTATTCAAGTATCATGTAACACTAAAAGGGAAGTTATGGCGGTAGTCCGGACGATATTGAGATTTTGGAATCGCAAATTCTAATTCATGTAATAGTATATGGGCTAATAATTTATCTTTCAAGTCACTGACACATAATGCATTTCGTATAAACGATCATATGGTTTTATAAAGTTTCCCGGATTATGAGTTAATACATCATCAAAAATATTAAAATTGGCAACAAACATTTTGCAATTAGCTAATGCCATATCAAGCATTTTGTACTGGATAAAATTGAAAATTGCACATTATTAAAACACTATAAATTATTTAAGTATAAACAAAAGTAAATCAAATAAGGATAATACATTATCTTAAATATTTTATCGTGTAAGCATCAATTGAATGTCGCTAGTAATCATATTGTTGATGCGACAGTAAATAAATAAATAAATAAAAAAAAAATAAAAAATTAATAGCATTAATTGGGTGAATCAGTCCGTATATTTTAAAAATTCGAAGAGAAATATATACATTTTCGAAATTTTATAAATCAATTCAGCTGCAAGGAATTCGAAATAATTCACTGGTGTAATTAATAAACACTGAATCATTTTGCGTTACTTCTTACTTAATTCATTATAATATACATTCATTTGCAAGCCAAAGGTATTGTAAATTCAATCTTATCTGAAATATATTTTAAAATATAAATAATTTTTTATCCACGTATCAAATTTTAAAGAATTATACAAGGATATTAATTTAGAGATAGCCTTATATATATGAATATTAAATACAAAATTATGCAAAGAGAGTAAATTAATCTTTTTAATACAAGTTTTGTGAAAAGAAAGTCTATTATTAATTTTTACAAATAATGCATCATTTCTTTTTAATTTTATTAAGATGAATTTGTTAAGATGAATTGTCAGTTTATTGAATAAATAATTACTGATTATCTTATATTATTATTGTAAATGACAATTATTATAATGGTTTTTTTTTGTTAATCCTATGTAACAGAGGATCACACGGGATAAATCTATTACATTAATACAACTACTAATGCTCTTTTTGTTCAATTAGTGTTATTTTTAATTAAGTTACCATTATTTTAAAAAAAAAAAGTATTATAATGAAATATTACTTATTTTTCACAGTAAGTCGTAGCTTAAAAGATCTTGTACAACTGAAAAACTCAATTAATGATTATTAGAAACAATGTTTTGTGGATAAGAGCCTTTCAATTTAATGAAATAGCTATCCGTGCTTAAAGTACGTGTCATCGGGAATCCAATTTGACTTACTTTTAGAGCAGGAATATCAAAGAGCAGCAATTGAAAATTTTGAATACAAATAATGAAAGTACGCTTGATTGACATAAAATTTTACTTTAATTTCAAATTTTACGTATGCTATAATTCTCAGTTGAATGAAGCATTTGTAATTAAAAATAGTAGTACGTGTTTGACACAATTTTAGAATCAAATGCTGCTTTAGTAAATGGGAAATAAAAAAATCAACTGAAACTTGAGAATAATCGTGACATTTCCGCAATTACCTTTTCGAGAATTTTCGATCGGATAAAATGATTAACAAGATCAGTTTCAATGGGTGCTCACGCTATTTTTATTTCACAAAAGTTTCAAGCGAGTAAAGGATATTTAGATTCTTAAATACTTTTTATGAAAGTTCCGCACTCATGTAAAATCTATTCTAATTTAAAAATTGCGAAAACTCTATTTATCCTAAGGCTGTTATAAATGCAAAATGTTTTTTAAAATAAAAGCCCATTATCTATGCAGTTTAGTGTTTCACTTAATTTATGTAAAACTTTTATGTACAATAAATGTTTAAAGTTGGCTTATTGAGATAAAGTTGTCTGAGAAAATCTTTGGAAAGCAGCTTCGTTTATCAATGTTACATTTACGTGTTATTGTTACAGAAATATATTTTAAGTTCCGTATGGGTCGAAATTTTCGTTACACTCGCGATGACAACTTTCGTTGGGCTTAAACATCTTATTTTCTGGATTCTTCTGGGAAATGCAAGTTGAAGGTCTGAACGGGGTTATTAATGAAAAATACAAGTATTACACAAAGTTTATTTTCTAAAATCCAGCCACAATCTTTCTGTTTCGCTTAAGGCGGCCACACTTCATGAGTCACACTTTCCGGACTTTGGACGGTCATTTTCTTGTGAGCGGGCAAGCACAATAAAAATGTCCACCACGCGCGCGCACACCCACGCGTACTCACGTACACACATAAATATACCTATACACGCAACACGTAACTTATATTATAACTAATGTTAAAAACTAACTAACTGGCGGTAGTCGTAAAGAGCTCAAAACCATAAACTTTAATACCGGCCCTGATGGACGTTTATTAGTCCAAAATGAAGCAGTTACGCAGTTAACGAAGTCCTTGGTGAGTTCGGGAGCAGGACGCACAAAGTGCCACTGCCGCCGCAGAACGCGAGGGGGTTGTTAGGGGGTGGTTGGGAGAGGGTCGCATTAGCCGCGCGCTCCCTTATAATTTGCCTTTTTGGCCGCTTGAATAAAAGAAAGGTCCTCGCTCAAAGAGCGAATTGTGGGTAATGAGAATCGAAAGAAATGAAGAAGAAAAAGTGGCCAATCTATTCTTGACTCCCTTGGCCCTTCCGCCCCTGGGAGGAAATTTCCTCGTCCACCCTCCCGCCGTTTGCTCATTGTCATGGCGGCTGTTCACAGGGCGAAGGCGACTACGTGCTCCAGCCAAACGACACGGTCCTCTTTATCTCGACGCTCCACGGGGGCTAACGGCCAGCCCCGTCCGATCCACCCCTGAGTGCAGTGGCGCCGGAAGATGCTGTGCCGCCGTTTTAACGGCCGCGAAAATCACCACCCGCCCTCCCCCGGATGTACCAAGTGTCATCGCCACGCTTCGAACGCACAAAGGGAAAAGGAAAAAACGAAACAACCCCGCGTCGGTCGTGGGGGTAGTTGGGTAGTTGTGACTTCACCCTCCCACGCCATTCGCGCGGGGAGCACCTCAAAGCTACTGCATAAATGTGTAATTTTACTGTGAAATCCGACACTCGCGCATTTAATTCCAAAGTAAGCGCTCTCGCTTTGTTATTTTATTTCCGCCCTTGGTGCTTATTATGTAAAGCTTTTCCACTAGAGGAAATTGGGTCATTTGTTGCGAGGGACGAGCCGTTTGATTGTTGCGATCCGATTTTCACGTATTAATGTTAACACGAACTTTTAATTAATTGCAATGCAGATTATTCGTTTGCAAATGTATTCTTATGAAAATTATATAAATTTGTACGTGTGCTTAAGCTTGTTACATTTGCAATAAATATATATTTGTAAAAAATAGTTTTGCATTTATTTAACTACACAACTATACAGTGTGCACTTGGCTGCATTTCCTTTGTGCCTTGAAATGAACTTTTCAGATTTTCCTTGCAAAGTGATAAAAAAAAGGCATCAATATTTTATCTTTGAATTAAGATGCCCGAGACCAATTTTCCTGGTTTTTTTTACAATGTTGTTGGGCTGCTTTTACTTTCTTCTCTATTCACACGCTCGACATACTTTTACAGGCCATGGTACATAAAAAAGAAAAAATTGATAATTTAAAAATATTTTGGTAAGTTTTATTGTAGCTGTAGTCCTCGAGACGGTTAAACAGTAAAATCAATCAAAATTGAATTAATTTTTATGATTAAGGTGTAATTGAAATTCAAGTGCAGTCCATGGCTTTTGTAACCTCCAGAGCGGACCGTCGACTCCTGAAAAGATGACTAATTAATTTTTGCTTTGTAAGTTTTGCAAAACATAAAAATGAGTGGGGCGTCGCCGTAATTAACTTTTCAATTTCGCACGATTCTGCGTCTTGAATGAATTTTCATTTGGTATGGGTAGAGAACGATGGACCTTAGTCGGCAATATTTTCCTCGCTGACTCTTTTTTAAGCGGAGAAATGAAATAGTTCTTTGGCTTTAGTGGTGTTAGCTCCTCGTGTATCCATGTGTGCATTAACTTAGCCTGGCGCGTACTAACACGCGCGCGCGTCGCTGGGACATCGGTATAAGTTGTACGTAATGGCCATAATATAACAGGCGACACTTTGGCCAACCTCCAAGAGTCTCGACCGTTATTGCTTTACTCTTTCTCACTTCTCTCTCTTTCTCTCTCGCTCTTTCTTTCCCTCTCATACCGCCATTTCCTCCGTCTCTTCCTTTAAATGCTGTCCGAGTTTCTAGTTATATTTGCACGGGCGCGTCCCTATTCACGTGTGTACGTGTGTGCCCTTACTTGTTGGGCGACGGCTCGATGTTACGTAAAGGTCGGTGCTCTGCGGCTTTACATGCATTACGTCACAATTAACATCAGCAGATGAAAGTTCAACTTTTCCGGGTAAAGGTCTGTTGCTTTCTTTATCCCCCGACTCCCTTCCGTTCGATTTATCATCCCTAAACTTATCTCGTTTGTCACACCTCAGAAGGTAATTTTTTACGCGTCAGTGTATTGGATGAATTTGGGGGTAGTGCGTCGTTCACAAGTGGGCTGCCCACATTGCCATATAACTACTGCGCGACAGCGATTGCCACCGAGTTTACCCCATGCCCGACTAATATTTGGTTTATCGAAACAAGTGAAAAAAAATTCGTTTCTACCTACAAACGGTGATTTTGTTTTTTATTTGTGCGACGCCTGAATGCTTTTGTTTTCAATTTTTTTTTACGGACCGAGGAATGAATTGTTGAATTACCATGTGTTAAAGATTTTTGAAATTGGAGTTTGTAAAAAATTGCACTTGGAGTTGTTAAAGTCGAGCAGCTTCTTTTTTCTTTAAATTAAACGTTATCTAGTTGGAGTTCTCGCCGGAAACGTAATTACATTGTAGATAAGTTGAGTGTATTAATTGTCGGATCATTCTTCATAGACAATCGAGAGGCCGCGTAGAATAATGTTCCAACTCGTAAGTACTCTCCTAGTAATTTATTATAAATAATTTGAGGTCAACTTTGAGGCAGTAAACTTTCCTCCCGTGCGATTAATTAGCGATACCGACGTCGTCATGAAAGATCAATAAGGAAAAAGCGATCGTGCATTCCGAATTTGTTTTTGGATTAACGCACCGAAAAATAGTCGCCAGTCAAAAGTTTTCTTGAGGGGTCGGGGGGGGGGAAGGTGAGATAGTGCCGCGTACACGTACAACCTTTTTTCTAAGGGGCTTAGACTTGGTAGATTTTTGAAAGCGCATTTGGGTCCTTGAATTTCAGATATGCAGTAACGATTTATTGCTCCTCAACATCCAGTCTACCGGCTCCTTGCCTCCTGGCGGTGATAATATTCGAGGATTATTTTTTTTTTTTTTTTTGAATATTTTACATCTGAGAGGAAAGGAAAAATACAGTATTAGTCAAATATCAAGATTTATGACAATTCGTGTAACGCCCGTATTTAAGAGTTTGATCTTTAAGTATGAAAGGAAAATTAGATTTATAAAAGTTGTAATGGAATTTGAAAAGAATATCGACATTCTTTAACGTTACACATATATATTATTGAAGGATATATAAGAAGAATAATATAAAAATCCTTGAATTTACAAAATATTTCAATGGTTTACGACAATAAAGAAATTTGAAACTTCTGTAATTTATTTTTTTTTCATTTGTGAATAGATTTTAATTATTTTTTCTAGATTACATGCAGTTTTTTTTGTCCAGTGAAAGTATTTAAAATTGCGGGAATTATTATTATTTTTTGGTATTCAAATTTATTATTTGTGAATATTTTTATACATTTTTTGATAAATTTAATATAAAAAAATTTCTCAAGAGATTTATATATTATGTACAAAAATGTGATCTAAGCGTAATAAATTAGAAACATAAAAATCACATTCTCTACTTGTTTAACCAATAACAATAGTTTCAAATTTCTATATTATTGTTATTCATAATTTTATAGAATTTTCAAAAAATTATTTATTTCATTGTATTTTATTAAATATTTTTATATTTTTAGCTTAGTAATGATTTTAAAAAGGCACTTTTTAAAAGAATTACGAGGATACACAAGCTAATGTCAGTATTTTGTATGTATTTCAGCTATTATATTATATTATAATACTTAATTAAGTAAAAAATTTAGATATTTTATTTTTTACATTTACTTTTCATTTTAAATAAATAATAAATTTTACATAATATTTTACAAAGTTCTTCTTTTTTTTTTTTAAATTTAGTCAATCCACAAGTTTCGTTTATATTTGTATATGCTTTAAAATGTTATATTATATTATTGGTTAAAGCTAAGTCCGATATATATTTATAAAGTAAACTTCATATTTTAGTTATCAGGCATATGTCAAATGCATTTGTAAAATCAATTTTAGTCATTCATCAAAGTTTTTGATACAAATCCCTAGATTACTTATTTTTACAGTTCGAGATAAGTGTTTACATATTTTTAGAAATATATTTTTTTTATTTATTTAAAATTACTTACTTTTATTAATATATTCATCTATATTTTTAATAAAAGTACGTATTATCGATTAAATTGAAAAAAAAAATTAGAATTTATATTATTTAGATATCAATAAAATGCGATTAATTATTTTTTAGTTTTGGTAACGTTTATTAAAATATAAATTAAAATTGTAAATATTTAATTTCTGAAGTTATTTTTTTTATACTTGCTTATGTTATGCATTTGCTTTATGACCATTATAATATTAAGTGTATACAAATAACTATATCAAATAACTGATTATTTATATATTTATAGTATTATGATACTATAATACATTTTTTAGAATTTTGCAGACAATCGAAAACTTGATTGGCAAAATTAAATTCTATTTATAGTTGAAGTTTATTTGTTAAATATTCTTCCTGAATAGTATAATTGTTTTTACATGAATTTTTGTTATTCATGTATAATATAATTTATTGCTTTAGTAGATTAAAATATATTGGTTTCAGGTAAGTTGATAAAATAGAAATTTATTGGTACAATTTAAAATAAATCTATATATCGTATTTTTATTTTTCGATTCATAAAATAAGATTTTTTACACGTTATGTACATTTTTTAATTTAACATTTATTTGTATAAAATATAAATGGTATTATAAATTTTATAAATAATTTCATAAATTTTCTAAATTGAAATAGTAAATATTAAATAATTTCTTAGGTAAATACCCCTTTTCTTAATTTTAAGTTTGTATATTTATTTTTCTTATAGAGAAAATTCATGTTGTTTATCTTTAATTCAGAATTAATTATTTAAAAACTATTTACATAATTTAAAAATATTTTTTAGAAACAAGATTTAAGAAATTCTATTATGTGCAGTGAATATAAAAATTAAAAAAATATTCTCCTGGTAGTTTTACATTTTATTTTTATTGTAATCTTATTTATGTTGAAATATAATCTTGAAAAGAAATTTGTTTTTTTATCTTTTGATAATCAATAATATTTATAAAAATGGAGCAATATACATTGATTAAAAAGTTTATCTGTAATCAAAAAGTAATTGTAAAATGTATAGTTTTGACGAATGAATACTAGTAAAAACTAAAAGAGTAAAATAATATATTTCTTGTTTTATCTGTTTCAAAAGTTTTTTTCGTTGCTTTACGGTATTTAGTACTTTTTGTACAATATATTTTTTCTGAAGTTATCCTCATGATTATCATTTTTATTTCTTAATATAGTATTGCTGATATCTGAATTTACTTATGTATTACTATAATTTTAATATAAATATATATTTCATTTTTTAAAATAAAATTGTATACATCTAAATGAAAAACTAAAATTCAGTATAAACTTTTGAATTAAATAAAACTGGAAATTACGAGTGAATAAGTAAGTACTTGTAAATGAAAAACTCAAAAAAGATAGCACGTTGTAAGCTTTATTTATGCTACATAAATCACAACATTGATTTTCAAACAAAATGATTTTCTTATAAAATACAAATAAAAAAATATATGGAATTTTATTATAGTGTTCATGTTTTTTGTTCAAATGTGTTCATGGTTTATTCGATATTAATTTTAATATGGCAATATACATGTATGTATACATATGTTTATTGCTGACATATCACATGAAATACTTTTGATATTATACATTGTATTTTTCATATATAATTTCCTTTTACAGTAAAATTATTGTAATTTCTCAAAAAAAGCTTAAGGTAAAATAAGGCAAACTATTAAATTTGTATTGTAATCGGTTAAGAAATAGTATTAAATATTTGTATTAAAATGTATTTATTGTAAAATATATTAAAAAATTGGAATATTTAAAATTATGTGGTAAATAGCAAAAAAAAAAAAGATTAAAATTTTAGTAATTTTGATGAATATGAAAATAGTCAATTCACAAATACATGTATTGATACAGTAATAAACATATATAAATTTGGAAAATAATTCTCGATTTATTGATTATATTTTTACAGATAAATTTATATTTATTTTATAAATTATGATAAAATCAGTGCACTTAAACTTTAATGTACTTAATTTTTTTATAACAATTGTAGTTTATTAACTAGTAATACAAAATTAATTATGTTTCACTATATATTGACGATTTCATATTATTGAGGTCGTGAACATATGAATATGCATAAATAAGTAGGAATAAACCAAGGAAGATTTTCATTATAATGTGAGACTTATATAATAAATAAAAGAATAAGTGAGTTTGAACAACTAAGATATAGAGATCAATTGATTGCCACTCCAATAACGAGTCGTAAAAAACGTGTAGAGTAATCCACTTCTTTTCTTGATTAATTAGGACATCGTAAGTCTTTAATCTGTTGTATTGATGAAATTAAGAGATACTTGAAACTTAACAGAATTACCAACAGAATTGAAGATAACATCTATAAATATTATGAAATTATTCATATATTCTTTATAATTTTCTTTTTTAAATTAAGGATGAAATATTTTACACACAACGCATCTGAAATGAGATTTTAGATTTAATTATTTTATTTTCCAAAATTTTAAATAGTATAAAAATGAATGTAATAAAATTTTAATATTAGTTATTACATTTTATGTAAAATACTTAATTGGATTAATTTATTTTTTTTTAATTTTTCCATAAATATTATACATTGTTAAAATATATAATTATTATTTTTGCACTTATTAAACAATAATCAATTTTTTACTTGCAATATTATATTAATAGTTAAATTTTTTTACATATATTATAGTTTTTTATGTTCAAATGAATTGCATACAATTAAATTTCAATTTGAGTAATTCATTTGTATAAGTTTAAATGAATAATAAAAAATTGTCCTCTGGCATAAAGTCCTGAAAATAAATTATGGTGGTAATAAATAATAAAATTTTTTTTTAAATATAAAGGCAAGGAAATACGGTATTTCTGTAAATTTTCAAAATAAATATTAACGATATTGTGAAACGAGTATATTTTTAATAAGTAACAAAATATATGTATATTTTATTTTATTACTGCATAACATAATATAACATAACACCAAATTTTATTTTAAGCTGAAATTTCAATTTAATAAAATTATAAATATAATACATTAATTTATCAAATTGTTCTGAAATGTAACTGAACATAAAAGCAAGGTTGTTAAATGAAAAATATTTAAATAATTTTATTAATTTTTATTTTTATTAAATTATGAAATTTGTCGGGTATGATATATATTGGTTGAGTATTTATTTTTTTATAATTCGGTAATATCGTATATCATAATAAATATTAAATAAAATGTTATACATAATAATTTGTTGTATCAAGTTTGAATTTTTTGTGAATTAAAAAACAAATTTATCTTTTAAACTGATATTAATAATAAAAGTGTCTTAAGAAAAATTTGCCGTGTAATCTTACAGCATAAAATCGATTTTAAACTTGAGATCCTTAAAAACTATTTACAAAATAATTTTATATTTACATTTGGATTTTCGATAATGTACGAAAGCACAGCGAAAACAAATTATTTCACTCGAAGTCAAAATAAGTTAATAAACATAGCATCTGTCGCGAAAATTCCCTGGCACATTGGTTTTCACTCGGCGCGAGTCATCGCATCGACATCTGCGGATATGCAAAAAGGAGGAAAAGCGCGTGAAGCTCAGCAACTTAAAATATCGAGCGACGACGAGAAAAAACCATCCAATATCGAGCGCCGCGTATCCGTCCATTAATTTAACGCACAAAAACGTCATCATCGAGAGCCGCCTCCGAACCCTGAGGCACGGCGTTTAAAATGCGTAAGCCACCCCCGCTCCGGGGGTGGCCGAGCGCATGCGCCCCTACTGACGAGCCTCTGCAGAACGTGGGGGGTGGGTGGGGTGGTGGTGGTGGTGGGAGGCAGAGGGGTAGAGCGCGTGAAGTGTATCACGGACCTCGCATACATATCGCGAAATCCCACCCCCGCGCATTCGTTTTATGAACGTGCATTCAGAGGATGTTCTAATCCGAGTGCATGGGTCTTGATGTAATTATGGGTGACACAATTAATCACTGGACCGTTCCTCACTCTCACCTCTCCAGCCCGATTCGCTCTGTCGGATCGCGTCTTTGTCTTCCTCTACTTTCTCTCTCTCTCTCTCTCTCTCTTCCTCCCACTTACTCTTTTTTTCACTTCATGCATTAGTAATTCGCTGTGCGTGATTTTACTTTCTCGCTCGTTGTTTATCTTCGCCCGAGGGAAGCTGCGATCGACATTAGATATTCGCGCGAAACTGAAATTTATTAAGCTTGTATTATCAAATTATATTTTATCGTCTCCCTCTGTTGCAATTGTTTTTTTCGTGTTTTTTGATAAGTAAGAATCGCGGTTTGACGACAATAAAAAATACTTGGCATGTGGTTAAATCACAATAATTAAACCCAATTGATCTGAAATTTCGCTCACATCTTTCGATAATATCAGTTCTGAAACACAAATTTTCAAATCCACTCTATTTCTCGGGGTAATATTTAAGAAAAAACTAGCAATTTTGTGATGATAAATTTGCGAAATCTATTTCTTAAAATTATTGATTTATTTTAAAGTTGGAGGAAAAGTGTCTTGTAGGAGGATGTAAAGTTTAGTTCACTTACTTAATTACGTGCTAGTAGGGTGTGTTAAAGACAGTATAACGCTTATGGAATAGGTTGATCTCATAAAATCCAGATAATTAAATATAATGGCTTAATGAACATTAAGCCAGTTGTTTACAAGTAAATTTTTGAGTAAATTCTATCGCGTGTTCACAATACAGAAGTGTTGGTTTTTTTGCCTTTCAACCGTACCATTCAAGAGCTGCTCGATAAACCGGATCTTTGACTTCCAATAAAAAAACTCGGAAACATGTTATCGTCTGCTCGAGTTTACTCTTTCTTTATTTTCCGACAAGTCGAACGCATCGGTATAAATCTTACCCCAGACGACCTTTTCTTCTTTTTCTCTCTCCACCGGCATATTTTCCACTCGTAACTCGGCTGCACCCTTTTACACGGTTAAAGGATATTCTCTAACTGACCGAATAAACAAGCAATTCACCCGATCAGAACAATGTGTTTGAGGATTATTGAAGCCGTCGAACATTGCGTTGTCTCCTCCATTTGCTTGCAAAAATGTCTTGTACTTTTGCTCCTCGTTCCTCCCTCGAGTTACCCACGTTGCAGCCGGTTCACAGTCACCCCTTCGGGGCCTTCGCCTCCCGGACCTACTCGAATCCAAGTTTCGCGTCCTCTTAACGGTTCTTTCACTTTGGCTATAATTTCTGTTATCTCCAGCCGACGGCCGGGGCCCCGAAAATATAAAATAATAAAGGCGAGAGGAGAGCAACTTTGCCTATTACGCCCCTGCGCTAATGCGTCTTGAACTTTTAACGGCTCGCGGTGCAGTTTCCCGGGGCTTTTCCTACATTTGAAAATCACTCCGGGGAGCGCGCACTCTGATTCGGTTACACAACGGGTCTAATTTCCGTGAAGAGGAGGGAGGAGGAGTCCTGCATTATTTAACGGGGCCGCGAACAGCGTCTGGTTTTCTCCGATTTCCCCGCGATATCTCATTGAGATGGTGGGCTGCATCGATTGCAGCTCCTTATAAAATTGATTTCCGGATTCGGAATAACCCTCGACGAGGCTCGTAAATGCAATGAGAACTTAAGGCGGTTGTCGGTGGATCTCAAGTACGTGTAAGATGGGCGTGGGTGGATGTTGCGAATTCTGATTGAGGAATCCGATGAAGGTGTTAAAGCGAATATAAGCGTAGATTGCAGCTTCAGTTTCATAGCCAAGATTCGAGGTTTTATGCTCACATCGTTTATGAAAATGTTATGTTCGCACGTATACCCTGTGCATTTCTATATTCCGAGCAGTCTTTTGAAGACTTGGCGATAAATGTAGCAGCCTACTTTAAGAATATTCAAAACTCCGAGCATGAGATTGTGTTGTATTTAAGTTATTACTGCAATAAACTCTGATCAATGCTTGATTAAAAAATAATCTTGTGATCATCTTTTGCATTTTTGTATCGTGAAACTTTGTTCGTGTAACAAAGGGGGGGGGGCGGAATAACGTTTAAAACCAAATTTAGTAAAATCTTGCATTTATTCCGACTTTGGGGTTATTTTTTGAATAATGTTTTTTTTGGTTTGAATAAAGTAAAATCCAGTCGGAGAAATAAACGGAGACGATCGAAATCTTAATACTGTTCGCTTAAAATAAATATGCCTGTGACTGACTAATAATGATCAGAAGAGTAAATAGAAACAAAGGAGAGCTGTTTATGTGGCGTAAATTACGTGATTAGTAAATAACGGAAGAATAAAGTCACTTTACATCATAAAACTTTTTATGGTGGCCATAAAGTTTTTTATTTTCCGTTCGATAAAAAGATATAAAAGTTCGTTAATCCGTTGTTGCACGGTGGACTCCAAATGCATGCGAGTGCATCCTTTGGCATCACTTCGGGGGTCGACTTTTCGTGTGAGTAGACTTGTGTGGTGGAATGGGTCAACCCCTCCTTTCTCCCCTTGGCGACTGGAATGAAGTTTACTGGCGTCATCGCCATTGGAATGGCTATCGATAATCAAGCTTATAATAGAAATTATCGACAGTGTGAGAGCCAAAACCACCACTTCATCATGCCGAATTCGAATGCCGAAATCTAATGCGCTTTTCACCCTCACCCTCGGACTCATTACCCAAGAGTATGGATCCATCCTAATACCTTAATACCTACTTTTAATATCGATTTTAGCCTAAAAAATCTTATCTCGGATCCAAAGCTACGACCGACGTATTTTTTGCGGCCACTGGTGTAAGTCGTCAAGCGAGTTTTTTTTTTTAAACTTCTTTCGAAAACGTGATTGTCGTAAGAGATTGAACGAAATGGCCAAGTTTTTCATGGACTTCTTTCTCCGGCTAAGTAAAAATTATCGGAGGTTTCCCTAGTTCGAACGATGTGCGCGTTCCTTTTTTACAGCTAATGAATGGACGAATCAATTTTTTAACTAATCAGTAATATTCGTTAAGTATCCTTTTGCATAGTATAACCTGAGAATTTTTAACAATTGCATAGATTTTACGTGAGATTTTACTTAAGAAGAAATAAAAAAGTATATCAGTTTTAGTATTTTAATGCAAAAACTGACCCAGTAAAGATCCTCATTTTATTTCAAATTTTATGAACTATTTTATATAATCGATTTAACTCATATTATATAGAGAAGTTTACGAGAACGAAATTAAATGCAGTGTCGTAAATTTTGTCAAAGACAAGTTTCATAGTGCATTGCAACAGTTTCTTAATCTTTTCTTGCTTTTCTAGGATTTATTTTATAGTATAATGTTTTTAATATCATTAAAATAAATTCACAATAATTATTATTGAATATTAATCGTATGTTAATCATATATAACTGAAACATGTAAACTTGCACAGCTTTAAAATGGAAAAATTATAAAAAAAATAAAAAAATAATTTCATTATTATTATGTCAAGAATTTAAAACAACAGGTAGCATTCTCCTAATGTAATAAAAAAATAAAATATTAATGTGAAGCAGTTTTTAATAAGACATAATATGTTACGTTAAAAATTGAATTTTTTTTATTTATTCACAAGTAACGAGAGAAAACCTAATTAAGTAAAAAAGTAATGTTCTAGCAATATCATATATTTATATTTGTACAACACATGTCAAAGAATAATTTAATTTGTTTATGCTTAATTGTACGTTATAATGAATAGTAAATCTCAGGGAATTAACTTTTTGTTGTGGTTAATAAAGGAAACTATTATTATTATCAGCGATATTTAATTTATTTACATTAGACATACAAATATATTAATGTTTCAAGTATTTTTATAGACTGGAAAGGCGAGACTGACATTTTTATTTAAAGTTTATTCTTTTTACATAAAAATTTTAATCTAAAATGGTTCTTATACTTAGAGCTTATTATCTGTAGGATGCCAGTAACAATAGAGAAAATACGGTGTGTTTGAAACCTTTGGTACTTTCTATGAGATTTTATGAGTTCTATAATGGTTGTTGGTTTTTTTAAAAGAAAATTTGACGAACGTTATAAATTGGGGTTCTTTTCTGGATAGTATTTGATAATAATTTCATATTTCAGCCTAAAATAAGCCTAATATTATTCATAGTAATTCTGTCGTATGGTTTCGGATATTTGGATTTAAACGGGACTAAAACTAATCAGTAAAAATAGCAAAATATTACAAAAAAATTCTCCCTCAATATCTTCACTCGTTTTTTGAGGGTAAAAATTTGGCAGAGCATGTAATTAAAGACAATAAGTTTCTATTTAAGCTAAGCGAATCAATATTTACGAGGCTTCTCATTGACTCGACGCTAAAAATAATGAGAGAGGGAGAAGGAAGACCAAGAACCCGAAAAAAACGAGATTCTCGCGAATTTACGACGGACATCTTTAGTGATTATAAGGAATTAATTTTTGGCTCGTGTTTTGGTCCTCTAGTTTTTCACCGTATTTAGCATGAGGTATTGTGGTGGCTTCACTCATCCTTATTCACGATCCTTCAAAGTGAGGCTGAAAAAATAAAGGTAGAGCAATGTCCGAGGGGTACTCCACTTTCGAAAATTGTATTGGAAAATTGGAAAAGCGCAGTGGGGGGTGTGAATCTCGAGGTCCGCGTAGGCATTGTGCGATTTTTGCTCCTACATGTGTATAGCAGCAAGGAAGAACCGACAATAAAGGAAAATCTCGGGGAATTTTTCCTCCATCCCACCCTCGTTTTTACATTTGTTATCTCTATCCGGGGCGCGAATCTCGTGTGTACGTTTTTGCACAAAGGAAGCCACGAGCAACACTAAATCGGACCCGTGAATTTACGAGGGTTGCTGCAAATTCGTTGCACCGAAAAGAGAGGGATGAAAAGCCACGATGGCACCTGTTCTAACGAACTACTCCGGCTCGCGTTCGTTAAAGGCCGAAATGAGTTTGGGTAACGAGGCTTAAGAGCTGTCGGAATAAAAACCAGTGCTCTTTTCGCAAAGTAGGGTGAAAACGGGGTTAACTCGAGAAAAGGGACCGAGACCGAGACCGAGAATGGAATTTCATCCGCAAAAGCGAAGCAGCCTCCGCTCGATACAATAACACCTGGCATCCACCCCCGCATTTGGCGTCGGGGCCAAAATTATCTTAAAAGGAAAGCGGAGGAAAGCGAGCCATCGCTTTTCCTTATCTGGCCGACCCGCCGACCAGGACCCGCGACAATGTCTGCGTGGGAGGACCATCAGCATAAAACGCCTGGTTTTATGAGCCGTAGTCGAGTAGACGGTTTCGCGTTACATCTTCCTCAAAGAGCCGACATTGTGTTCTCCCCGAAAGCACGGCGCTCCTCTTCTTTTTTCATCCCCGTGCTTTTTTCCTGACAGAGTATATACCTCGGGGGCTACGCCCTTGCTCGCAGTGATTTTTCAAGGTAAGACTAGAAGCCACGACGATACTCGACTCCCTGGCACTGCTCGCTTTCAAAGAGGACGACGAGGACACGAATTGCCTGGGGTTGGCCGACCCTCCCCCCCCCTCCCGCGCCCCAGCTCTACATGCACACTTGGGGAAAATCAAGATCCACCCCGTACTTTTACGCGAGGAACCGCACGAGACTTTGTGTTGCGCTCCCGTTCGGATAGCGCGCGACGAATAAATATTTGACTTTCTCTTTATGTGTCGGGGGTGGGGGTGAGGGTGGGATCCTGGAGCAATCAGTCTGAGAGAGGATTGTTTTTTGTGGATTCAAGGTGGCAAGCAGCGCTTTAATGTCCTTTCATTATCCTCTTTATTTGCGCTTGGAAATCACTATTGTCACACGTTTAATTGTGAGATCGAGTTCTCGGAATTAATAAATGGAAATCCTCCTTGCGACGAGCTTTTTGATGCTTTGCACAATATTTAGAGACCGCAGACGTCACTTTTGCAAGCTTAAGCGCTAGGAGAATTTTTTAAAACTTACCAAGGCACATTTTATTCGCAATATTTGAAGGATATAAACATTTTAAATTGGTTAGGAAGCTCGTTTAGTTAAAACTTGGATTTTATTTAATGTGTGCTGTTATGATAATCAAGTAATTTTTTATGCCCAAAAGTACTTTATATGTATTTTTTACCAAGCACTGAAGCCATTTTCAGAGCATCGTTTAAAATTTGTTAAAACTCGATTTAATATTGCCTGTTAATTTTAAAATATATTAACTAGCTCATATTTTAGAAATAAAAAAGTGGATTAAGAGCGAGAGTAAGATTTGTGATAATACATCTATAGAAATATTTTTTTTTAAAGTCACACTGATATTTCGTTTGAAGTTTCGTTTTAAAATATCTTACCAGCATCGCGTGATACGCATTAAATATTTTACTGGTTTTAAGATACACAAGAGGATATACCAATTGAAAACTAGCTAAAAACAGTACAAATTATGTGTATTTTTGGATTAATTTGGTTTAATTTCTATTATGTAAATAAATTCTGTATGTTTAGTTTATTTTTTAGTAATTCTATTAATTACGTGTTCTGTATATTATTTTGTGAAACATTGATTTTAAAAATATACAATAATCATCTACACGTGTTTAAAACTTATGTTTATAACAATTAAATTTATTAATACATATTTCTTCATAGATTATTAATTAATTAAATATTCGTCTAAACTAAGAAAAAAACACGTAGATTACAATAATGTTTATTTTTCTTTCTTATCAATATTAAAATTATAAAATTAGAAAATTTCAATTATTTTACATCAAAAATTAATTATTGCATGAATAAGTTTTTTGGTTATTAAAATTTTTGCTATTATAAAGTAATAAATATTTTTATAGAATAGGTTTATATAAGGAGACTCAAGTGCTCCTTAGTTTGTACACCTTGAAAGAATTTCTTTTAATAATCGTGAATCAGATAATGAAGTGATTTTTTATTAAATATATTATTTATTTTATAATAAACATTTTTATTCAATTTTTAATACACTTTAATAATAATTTTTCTTTTCATATTTAGAATATATTTTTGAAATTATTATTAAGTACAATATTTAATAAAATTTAAAAAGTTCTTACACAGAATATAATTCTACATTAAATTTATTCCATATGAAAGCTAAATATTAATAAATGTAAAATGATGAACTTAATTATTTTTAAACGTCGAAATGATTACGGTACAAAATGTATAAAAATCTTTTTAAGTTTTTAAAACAAGTTGAAGAGTAATTTAGGATGTACAATTAATTTGAATACCGACTTTAGAGTGATTCTAGTAGACTATTAAATATATTAATGGCGTAATTACGAAAGAGTAGAAAATAAGCTTAAGTGTTATAAAAACATTGTGAGATAATTGTCCGTATTAATGAACTAATAATATAATTTAACGTGTGCTTTAAAGTGATACAAAACACTTTGACAACAAATTTTTATTTAGTAATATTATTACAAGCATTATTTGATAGACTTTCTATCAATCCATTGCATCATTGAGAAGAAAACTTAGTTTCAAATTAAATCGATGTTTTTAATGGAAAATTGAGGAATATTAATTGCTCAGATTATTTATTGTTGTCATGTTATTCTATCACTGACAAAGGCTGCGTTTCAATTAAATTTTTGAAATAGCTATAACGTAATTGCCTAAACGTATTCACACTTTTTATCGTCTCTCGCCAATAGTGGCAGAAGGATTGTTCTTCTTTAAACAAATACTTCTCATATGTTGTATTTTATTTTTATTTTTTTTTTTGTATCTTATTTTTTACGAAGAGTAAAATAGCTTTAATATATCTATTACTTATAAATTAATCGATATTTAAAAAAAAATTATGGCTATATTATAATTATTGTTTCTGATTTTCAGTCATTGATGATTACAAGATTATATCATTGTATTTATTAAAATATTTGTACTATAATTCAAATTTTTTTAATATCCTATAAAATCAAATAAAATAATAATTTAAATTATTAGTTCATTTGATTTGATTTTTATTAATATTATTTCTAATAATAATTGTTAAAGTTTAAAATTAATGAAAATAGTCTAGAAATTTTTAAAATATTTTTTATTATTTAGACATAATTATTATTATACTTGTTTATTGGTTTTATTATTAGTTTATTATTGGTAATACATAAAATAAAATAATAAAATAAAAGTTCAGTAAAATAATTTAAATTGTTTAATTTTCTATAATTAAATATTAATTTTTTTAAAGACAATTACTAAAATTTATTATAAAGAAATATTTATTTACTTCTATTAATATTTTTATTAATTAATAAAGAAATAAATGTACTTAATATTTCTAAATTATTTAAAATAGTTTGAAAAATTAGTGATATATTTTGTAGCTCAGTTTTTCTTTTTGCAGAATTTTATATGTATACATTATTCAGATTTTTGGTCGGATATGCACATGATATTTAATGTTTTTAAAAATGATATCATAAAGCTAGTTTTTTTTTTGTTTACTGGATGAAAAAAATGGATAATTTTGTATTAATGGTTTAAATATACATAACCTAGAAATCAATAATTTTAATAACATTTGTTTTTTTAACATTTTAAGTTTTAAGTTATATGCTAGATTTTATCATTTTATACATACTATCACTTGGTAAAGAAATTTTCAAAAAGCATCATCTAATTGTTATTGATTGAAAAATTAATTAAGATCTGGTAACTTGCAGCAATTTTTACGTCTACCGGTGTCGCCAATTTTGTAAACAACGCCACTGGACTTTGTTTCGGAATGTTTGTGGATTTGTTTTTGTGAAGAGGGTGAAAGGTATGTCACAGGTAGATCGAGACTAACTCAAAAATAAAATATTCGAAGGTTTCCTTCAGTATGCCGTTATTTCCTTTTCACACTACTTGACAAATTGAGAAAGAGAGAGGGTGGGGGGGGCAAGGGGTGCTATGGGCAAGTGGGGATTGAAAAGGAACGCTTTAATATGTAATGACTGCACGACTTGAGAGGGAAAAATTTCGCGAAAGTGTACAATAATGAGGAGCTGCGGATAGAGTAGAAATGCGAGAGTTATACGAGAGCGTATGGAGCGCGCAGGGGTTGCGGGGGAATTGCGCGAGGGTTGCGCGGGGGTGAAAGAGCATTTGACGGCGCTTTATGAGAGGCTCGGCGTCGTAAACAGGGATCTTGACACATAGCGTGTAAGCCCGGCTTAATTCCCCTCATAAAACCAACCGCCTTTCCCCCTTTCTTTCGGGGGTTGCGCGCCCGCGTACTTCACCCTCTGCAGCCTCTCCCGCGCTTCTTCGATCTGCTGAATTTACGATATCGAGAAATGGCGTCTTCGCGACGTTTCGATGACGTTTCTCATCCCCTATACGCTGAGTACATCTTTGAAGACGAGAGCTTGGATGGACATTGAATCCACAAGCACAAAATTTCAACAACAAGATCGTTCCCCATCGAACTTACCCCTTTACAGGCGTGTTTCCACTTCTTTTATGTCAACCCTTATGTAAGCTCGATACACTCCCTTTCCCAAAACATCTTACCGATATAGAATAGCTTTTTCGTCCTTCAATTTAGTAAATAGCTTAGTTCTTATTTTATGCAAAATTGCTTATGTTCCATTAGCTTTTTCAAGATCCATCTGGTAATGCATCTTGAGCTATTTGGACTTTATAACCTACATTATACGACAAATATAAGTTGTAGGTAATGATTGACAACAAATTCTAGGTACATTATTTTATGTTGGGTAATTTCAGTTAACTAAGAATATGATTATATTTTGATTATAAAATCTAATACAGTTTATTGAAAATGTATTGATGTAGGTATGTGCATTATTTATTTTTGGTAGTAATATTTGGTTTTTATTGTGTATCGATGCATATTGAATATAGAAATAATGTAATGACGACATATTTTAAGAATTATCTTCCAAATTTTTCCGGCATTTCTGAAATTGCGTAGCATACATTAAAAAAAAAATTTAAAAAGTTTAGTTTAAAATTTCATTACCACTCTTTTAAAGATCTAAACCGAAAGAAACAAAGTACTCTTACCCGGAGATTTTCGCCCGTTTCAAGAAGTTCCATCAGCGCTTTTAATATTAGTAATCAGACTTTGGCCTTCTGCTTTGGCTGATTCTTCTGGATCAGTATTCCACAAACTTTCCACTGATTTAGGAAGGTATGATATGTTTTTGCTGATTTATGGGTTTATGGCTGATTTGCGGTTGTTGAGTTGTCAGCAGGTAGTGAAACTGTATGAGTCGACACTATTCCACTTATCAACAGAGTCGTAGGGTTTGTGATGCAAGATTAAAAAAGCAAATAGTGCCAGGAAGGTAAGGATACTATCGTATCTGAATCCATCCATAGGTTTCTACCAGTGTAAGGTCATATGGTCTGTGGCATTGGTTCATCACTTTGTAACATGATGAGCAGGAACTTGTAGAATATATTTAATGGTAGTCATCCTCTGTGTAAAAAAATTTCACCTAGCGATATAGTTATGGTGATAGATCTGGACAATTTGTTTGTTATTGGCCGAAATTCCAAGGCAATTGCGAGACTTAGTGAGGATAGTATCATCTCCATTGAGTTATAGCTACAGCCAGTATACCCCAGCAAAGTAAGAAGGCCTCATTTATACCAGAGGTTTGATATGCGTACCAGTTATTAATAAAATCTAAATAAAAATGTAAATAAAATAAAACAAAAGTGTAAATAAATCTTCAAATACTCGTAAGTTAAGTTGGATTACACTTGAACCTAGAATGTCTGTAGTCACACGAGGCTTTATTTATGGGTGATGGCGTACTTGACGTAACCCTTCACAAAAGTATCTAGGTAACGGCTGGTAACCATGGTACCTGGTCATTACATGATATAAGTGTTATTCTCATCATACTGAATCAGAGCCTAGAGAGATTATAGCAGTGGACAATTTGCTTGATAATTTATCGTCTATTTACTCTAGCCATTGATCTATACACTCAATATGCTCAGGCTGAATTCTGTGTTGAAATTACCACTTGAGAGTAAGTCTATATCCGTTGATCATACATTCCTGCGTACTACTGACTTGATTGATATGAACTTGTAACCAAACAAGATCATCTTTGTGATTCCTGATCGTATTTACAACGCTGTGAAGCTCGGAGAGCACGAATACCTCGCTGATATTGAAGAACGTTACGGAAATTGAAATCAAGAATTCTGTGTTTCTGTGTACAATTGTGTGTACAATGTGTCGAGTACAATTGAGAACATCATCAGTCACACCAGCATAAGGGAGAGTTTGAGTCGATGATTTCAATAATTTCAGCTATCTAGTACCTTTGATCCGAAATAGATTGAAGTAAACGTGTTGAGTACTCTACTCGAGGTAAGTTGGTCTCGTCAGCTGGAGGACGTATTGATTGAGAAAGACAAAGAGCCTTGCGACTACGGAGGATGTAATTAACCGTAACGACCTACAACCCGAATGTGTGACCAATTATGAGGCATACATCAATTACTTCAATAAATGCACTGTCTTTTCTGTCGCCTACAAACCCAGAAAAATCCTCACATTGTCCTGG
Source organism: Eupristina koningsbergeri (assembly GCA_018907245.1). NCBI lineage: Eukaryota > Metazoa > Arthropoda > Insecta > Hymenoptera > Agaonidae > Eupristina > Eupristina koningsbergeri. The sequence continues at coordinate 1,452,812 of JACCHV010000013.1, read as the reverse complement.
GCTCTTGGAGTAATGTGGCTAAGCTAGAACTCGTGATGAGCTTCCTGGTATATGTTTCTGCTGCTGTCGAGAATGCTGCAGATAATCATAGTCGAATGAAAAGTGCTGAATTGGATCAGCTCACGCATGCGCCATTTATCCATACTACCTTTGAGGAAATGACGAGTGTTATGAAGATATTTAACATAATTGCATTTCTCCTATATGGTGACTGGAAACGCAACGGTGCCTAGACACGTGTGAGCTGACCATTGTGACAAAAAGATTATGTCCATCATGTGGTTCTGTAGGGCGTGTGTGAATAGTGACGTGTATTGGATATCTTGGATATAATATAATATAATTTTCTATATTATAAATATATAATAATATATTAATTGGATATAATATAAGATATATTAGAAGGGCAAGCTCCGCAAAGGCATGGCGTGCAAGAAGACATTAATGGGTAACTGTTCTTGCGATATATCTACACAATACATCATGAGGCCAAAAATTTAACGTACTCGAGCAGACAGATCGGAATGCCGGTGTTGTGTATATTCTGGAAAGCACTTCTGGTATCTGGTTTAACGGCTTTTATATCTAATGTGGACATGGTGCGGATGTATCTACCCTAGAATGGGCAGTGAATAGATACGATCTAGTTTCCGTTCGAGATCCTAGGTCGATAAGCTATAGGCTGTACCATTTCGGCAACGAGTTGAAGGGTTTCTTCTACCGTACTAACTCTAGGTTTGTTGTCCATGGTATGGGCTGGATTACGAGGTCGAGGCGCACCTCGGATTGACTTACGGGGGTTGGGGGTTGGGTGTTGCAACTACGCGGAAGGATATTGACAGACTCGATAAAAAAAAAAAAGTGGATTAAACATTAAACGTGGATATCCGGAAAATAATTAAGGCTAGCGCCATGCGGGATAATATTATATATGCTGGTAGAGCCTCTGTCCTGAGGCTATTGCAAGTTTTGTCTTTTTCAACGACATTGGTGAAACTGTTCGTAGCTGTTCGTAGGTGAAACGTCGAGCGAGATCGTGAATGATCGACCCCGACGCCGCGAACGCATTGACATCGGGGCTCGGGACCACCGAAGCCCCGGTTTACGGTTTACGCCATCCGAGGCATAAGCTTGCCATTTAACTAACTCCTCACATTTTTATGAATATATATTACACAAAATATTAAAATAGTTTTAGTACTATTATATTTATTTGATGAATAATTTAATAAAAAAATCTTATTATTTATCTATCTTGGATAAATAAAATAATGAACGTAAAAAGGAAAATACCAGGGCGGAAATATTTGTTTTTCCGAATGATTTTATAAATTGGTTCAGTATTCTTTACATGTTATGCCAAGCTATGGACGTAGAGGTTGACGAATGTAGGCTTTATAAGGCTTAAAATAACTGATGAGGGATAGTACACGTGAAATTTAAAAGATTACTTTACTTTGAAAATTAGCATATTAATCGTAATTGCGGTATGCTCTGTTGGTAATGTGAAACATGATTTTCGTTTAATATCAATTAAGCTTTGTAATAGGATGTTTACTAATATTATAATTTTTTCATATCACTACTAAATTAAGCATTAAAATAATAATTGCTATTTTATAAGGCTACATATTTATGAAGTTTTATATATTATTTTTTAAGTTTTATACGTTAAAAAAATGTTTTTTAATTTACTAGTTAAAATCTTAATTAATCAATATGAATTGGAATTTCAAATGAAGTTACAATTCAATTTCATTAAAGTAATTACTATATGTCATTTAATAATTATTTTACATTTTAATAATAATAAGAAATGATAATTGTTACACTAATTAATATTGATTATTAACAATCCATAAAAAATAACAATAAAATAAATAAATATTATTCAGGATTAAAGTGGAAAATCATTTGAAATATATTTTTGGCTGAACTGTAAAGTTAAAAAAAAACTTTGATTACCATAACAATCGTTGTTTATCAAAAAATAATCTTTAGAATGTTAGACATGTTAAAATATCACTCAGTTTCAGATTCTCGCACTTGTTATTTCGGATATTCAAAATTGTTTGCTTTTGACATTTTGTCGATATTATTTTTTTAAGTGGCAAAGTTAATCTGTGGAATTACATCGAGAGTAGTCAGCGTTTTCATCAAATCAGTTTTACTTTAATGAATAGTTATAGTAGTACTGGCTAATTGAATACAAAGGAAGATTCGAGTTTTTCAATAAGAGAACAAGATTTCCAGTCTAGTTGAATATAGTTGCCCAAGCTAAAAACACGGATTTTCTAAACTCTCTTTTGTGCAAGTGGGGTTACCATATTTTAATTAAATCTCCTTGAGCTCGCCGTGCCGTTATTCCGTAGGGGTGTAATATTCGTACGGTCAGCCGGGAAACTCCGGGTTTTCTCTCGTTATTATGCTGCAACGGTCCTTTCGCGAAAAAAAAAAATGGAAACGAGAGACGCGAGTCCTCGGCGGCTAATAACGAAGGGTGTGACCGGAGGGACGAAATGGGATCGCGATAGGAAAATGGCCGATATCGTACATATGTGGACCGGAAGCGAGAAAGAATGCGCGAGGGGGTGGTGGTGGAGGGAAACTTCATTCCGATATCAGCGATGCACGAGTCTGGTAAATTGGGAGGCTGCTCTTTCCCCGGCCCGACTCCCACGGGGATACCGCGCAAGATTTCGCTTGGTCCATCGGGAATCTGGTGCGCATCTCCCAGCGGAGCTAGAGGGTGGGTGGGGTGGGGTAACTATCCTAAAGCTCTGGCGTGCGAGCCTCCCTCCCCTGTGGGAGAGGTCAACCCGCCACAGCTGACTCGAATCTTAACTAGGTGTTCATGTCCATTCGGATGGGCCGGAGGCTTCCCCGTCAATGTACTCCGGCAACTGTTCCAGGACGTCCGGATCCGACGATTTTGTTTTATTAGCTCGATTGTCCGGCCCGCCGAGGATTCACTCGGCACGACTTACCAACTACTCTCATTAGGAGGCTGTGAGGATTTCGTCCAGTCAAATGCTGGGAGCTCCTTGGCAGGCGCCCGGGGATGCTTTCGACTGTCCAGGCTTGATGGCGAGTAAATTGCTCTGATGATCCTTCGCTCGGGTGGATCGACTTCATGTTAATGCTTGTTGTCTTGTCCATGGCGGATAAAGGGACGTCGATTAATTCCTCTTGTGTTTGGGTAAATATATATATTTTTTTGTTTCGTTTGATGCACAGCGCATGGGGAATTTATTGTTGAAATTCTTATTGTAGTTTTGAATTCAAAAGAGTGCACGCAGTCTATGATCAGCAATTGTTACTCCGGATTTCGATTATTATCGATGTGCACAATATTTCAAATACGCCCGTCGCGGTTATGCAACTATCTGCCGGTATTATCAGGCATAAACCATTGTATTTAAACCCGAAATAGTTGGAGCGAGAGCACATACGTTTTTATGCACATAAAGTGATTTGTTCCACAATGACGAGTCATGAATTCACGAAAATAATGAAATGCCGCGTAATTATAGAATATGCTAGGAGATTTTCCCATAAATCCGAGCTTTGTTATCTCGCTTTACAGGGCCGATCGCGTTATTTGTTTCGACCACTTTTTAGTTCTCCATGTGTGCGAGTGTGAGTGTACTTCGGACATTGTATGTTTATCGTATGAACAACACGCGATGTTCCGCATTTGGTCGCACTTACAACCTCAAGGCTTACTTACGTTTTGGCTCCACGCGATGGCCCTAAGCTACGACACGAAGTTATTAAGAATGTTTAAAAGTCTCGGACACTTGCCCTCTCAACTTTTCTCTTGGCTATTAAACCTTTTTCCTTGCCTCCATCGACGGATGTGACTTTTTTTTTCCTTTTTGTTTTTGACCTCAATATTTTCTTGGGTTATTAACCGTAATGTCAGATTTATCGTTGTGCAATGTAAAATTAAAAAAATTAAAATACCCTTTGAATTTGTTGTTGATCTTTAAGGAAAATCCGGGGCAGACTATCTATAATCTAATTACATCATTTAATGAAATTATAAGATGTAATTAGAAGTTAGCGTCTAAAATAGTAGGCGCTTCAATGTTATTGAATTCCCGTTTCATTTGTTTTAAGCTATTATAAACTGTGATTTGTAAATTTTGCTCTTTTAATTGGTTTTTAACTATGAAATTTATCCTTGTTTTTCATTATTTAAGGCAAAGTCGTGTGAGCGAACTTTTAGATCGAACTTGAACCGACCAAGTTTTCTTTCACTTAGATAAAATTGTTAATTAAGCCGATGTTATTATATTTAATAATATTTCGATCAATAAAACAAGGGAATTTATGCACTCGCATTAAAACTGAAAAAAAAGTATGGGGTTGAAAGACGGAGGAAAGCTCAGAGAGCCCGTGAATGCTAATGAAAGTAACGCAGCCTATGAGCCTGAGGAGGAGTGACGCACAATTGGATACACAACAGGAAAGGGTGACCGGATATCATAGACTCGGTTATCATACGTGTAACTTGAGCTGGCCCGGTTATCAGAATGCATTGGGTGTGGGTGTAGGGGTAAATAATGAAATGGCCCTCCCCCCGCACGTATAGTCGAACTGTTCGGCCTTAGTAAATACTCCGAGCGGGATACCTGTAGCATCCACAATCAACCCCGTTATGGGGGTAGATAAGCCACTGAAAATTCCTATGGTTATAAACAGTCAATTAAGATTAAATGAATCAAACAATTATGTAAAAATATATCGTGTGCACTATTATACGTAGGAAGTACCTCCGGTTTCTCTAGGGGTGCCAGAGATTTAAAACAGGACGTTAAACGAGATTCCAATCACTTAAATAATAACGCCAACTACTGTTCGAATAAAAATACAGAATTCAATTATTTTTTGTCATTTGACAATTGTAATTGTTAAATACAAAGTCCTTTAAAGACTTTGAAAACAAGCGTTTTTTCCGGAAGCCCTACTGAAACGTATTCAATGTTCATTCAATTATTCAATATATTAAAATTAGGTCATGATATAATTGGAAAATGCCTCTGTGCATAAATTGAAGCGTTTTTAAATTACTTTTTTTTACATTTTCACTGCCAAAATTACTTTAAAATTGAATTTATCGATTTTAAGTTTTTTGAGCGTCATATTAACGCAGAAACAGTGAATAACAAGCGCTGTAATTTACTGTAAAAATATTTCTTTCAAATTCATTTCAATTTCATTTTTAGACGTCGAAATAAAAATCGATTGTTTACTTCAATCAAATAACTGAATTAATTTTAGCGTTTGTTGATCAGAAGCTAGTCTTTTTATTTTCGAAAATATTTAAAAATTTTAGCTACTGTATTAACTTCTGTGAAATAAATGATATTTCTCGTAATGTTCTCTTGGACATATTTTCCTCGCGACTATTTCCCTCCTATTTCACTTTAAATAAAATAAAATAATCGTAATTGGGTAGATGTAAGTTTGCGATTTATTCATCATCTGATATCAAATTTCAGAAATGCGTACGGAAAACTGATCTAAAATTATGATGCATACAAATTAGTGTACGTGCACATGCATTTATAGGTGCATATAAATACACCAGTGTTCGTGTTCATGTACGAGCTTCGTTCATTTTAAGTCTCGGTTTGTGGCTCGAAACAAATGATCTTGAAAACGCCCGTTATAAAACTGTTACTTATGCTCTACATTTATTCATTGAATATACAATAAATTTATTTATTAAATTTTACAAATTTTTTAATTTATTTCATCAATGTATTTTCTCGTATTTTTATTTGTGTCGATAATTTAATATATTTCGTAATTGAACAATTTTGTTGAAGATAATATTTTGAAATATTTGAAAAGTTCACGTAATATTTTAAATAATGTAAAAAAAAGTTTGGTTTTACATAGATATAAATCTCTGTAAAAAAAACTTGACGCGACTGCTTGTAAAATATAAAGTTTAAAGGTGAATTTCAACGTTTCATTAATTTTTAATAATTTTTAAAAATTTTCCAAGACTGAGTAGTGTGCGTATTTACATTTTATTCAGATATATTTATTAATTTTATATAACATACATACTTATGTCGACGAATTAAAAAATTAAAGCAATTGAAAACAAAACAAGCTCTTTTAGTTATTAAACTAATTAGAATAATTTTTTTGTATTAGTTTTCAATTATAATTTATTTTTCATGAATATTTAATGGTAGAAGATAATTTTATTATTTTTGTTTTACATTAACTTTTCATAAAATAAAGTAACCTTATATTTTTAATTGGAAATGCAATAATAATAATAATAAAAAATCAATAAAAATCATTTACGAAAGTATAATATACAATTATAATCATGATTAGGAAATGATCACGAATTGGGTTGAATCTAATATGAAGTGATACCAGTAATTTACTAGTCAATGTTATTGTTATGCTTCACGATAAATTATCTATTTAGATAAACTTTTTAATTGCATAAATATTTGATTGAAACAGACTAAATTATAATTGAATAGAATCTTTCAGTGTGGTTCCAATTTAAAAAAAAAATAATAGAAAAAATATTTGTTGATATTATATAATTAAAAATTAACGTATTAACTATTCGAATAATAATTTTAATATTAATTTTATAATGTTTATAAATTTTTTATACCGTCAAGAATGGAACAAAACTTTTCAACGTATTAAAAGGGTTTTCTATTTAATATTTTGTAAAGGAAATAATAACTTGTAAACAGAATAGGTGAACTAATTCTTATATGTTCTTAAATAAATTAATTGCTTAATTTTTTTTTTATGCAGAAATTAGTAATAGAAATCATTATTGTTGAATTTATACAAATAGATCATAAAATAATGAAATATTTCAATAAATACAAGACTTTTTCATTTACAAGAGTAAATATCTAGTTAAATTAGTGGCTAAATTGTAGTGATAATTTAATAGTACTCATGCGTGAATATAGTTTTTACAGTATTTGATAAAAAATTTAAGATTAAGTAAACAGATTATTGGGTTTCTTGTTTAACTTAGAAAAATATTACAAGAAAGGTGAAATATAAGAAATAAATTAATATCAAATTTTGAGAATTACTAGGATACCAATGTATATAATTTTTTAAAATTTGTTATTTTTTATTAAAAAAATATTGATTGAAAAATGAAATATCTTATAAACATCCGTATAATATAAAGATTAAAACTAGTAATGGAAAAATTTATTTAAGATCATATTTAGTTTTGAATTGTACCGGAAATATGATGATAACCTATAAGATATTAATATTTTAAATAAGATTATTATTATTATTTAATGTTAAAGCAATAGTAATTAAAATTAATGAAACTAAAGAGATAGATAAATAAAGATTACGTATTGAAATTGATACTTTACTAGTTAAAATAATATTATAAAATATTATATATTTTATAGTTACTTTATGTTATTTATATAATATTATATGTAATGTATATTAATAACAATAAAAACAACAACAGCAACAACAAAGAATAACAACAACAACAAAAACAACAACAGTAATAGTATTACATTAATTTATGTTTAAAATAGAAAGATTAAATTAATATTATTTGAAAATAAATTAAATAAATTATAAAAAGAATGGGTATAATGACGAATAAAGAAAAGGTAGAATATTGATAATTAAACAGTTATAAGATAGAAAATTTATAAACGTCATTAATATTATAATAGTAAATCAATTATGCAGATGAGAACGGAATAAAAATGAAGTATAAAAATTGCAAGAAAGAAAATATCATTTAGAATATTATTAATAAAACGAGAAAATAGAAGAACAAATAATGAGAATAATACGAAATAGAATTTAGAAGCAATAATATGAGGAAGTATGGATTAAATAAAAAAATTTAAATAATACTATTTTTGTTCTTGATAAAATTTTTTTAATAATTAACAACTAAATAAATTAATTTTTATTAACATTTAAAACTATAAAGAATATAGAAATATTATTGTTTAAAATATAATTGACATTTAGTCGATTATTTATTTTTATTTTTATTTTATAAAATTGTAGTTTATTAATGAGTCATTTTAAATAATTTTAAATAATAAAATCTAAATGCTTCAAGTAAAAATATTTCAAAATTAATTCAGTTACTAAACTTCAAAACAAAAATAATTTAAAAAATACTTGAGAATGACAGTTATAGAAGTCATTTAGGAAAATGAGTTTGTTATAAATCCTTTACAAATATTGGTAAAAAATTATTTCTCCTTATTTACTTGTTCTTATTTATTTGTTCTTAAATATTCTTCGTTAGTTCTATTTTGTATATTTTATGATAATTTGCAAAATAAATGAAAATGTTTTTTTGAATACCTCTTGGAGTTAACTTAAACAAAAAAAATAATAATTATTTCACATGCTGATAAAGGCAGGATAATGTTTAAATACACTCTTCATTAATAATTTCTAGCTGCCATGTTTTACATTTAATTTCTGCACTAGATTAATATTAAATGTACTTGGATGTTTGATTTAAATGCAAAGTCTTTGTAGATTTAATTTATTTTCGGTATATAATCAGTCATCGGATAATTATATTTGTCAAGCTATAAAATTGATGAATTTAACTCCAATGAGACAATAAATCTTTATCAAAAATGAAAGTTAACCAACGATGATTGTATACCTTGTAAACTTAAGGAACAAAGTTTTCTTAAAATACGAGAAAATTTAAAGGAAACTACAAATACCTAACCAAACAAAACAAAAGTATCCCCATTAATTGAAGCTTAGAAGGGCAATAATATTAGGAAAGGAAAGTTTGAAAAGGGCTTTAAGGAAGACTGATTCAGTTGCGCGTTCAACATTAAAGAAAAGAAACTAAAACGGGGGTGGGAGTTACCTGCAGTCAGTATTAAACAAGAAGGTAGCGGGTGTAAAGTAAGAGACAGCCAACCGGGCTCATAAGGGTGCGTATGGCTGAAAAGGGTGAAAGGGCGTCTGTTTAAAGGTTGTTACGGGGTTGTTGCATCATCGCTAACTGCCGACCACGAAGACAAGCGCGCAATTTGTATGTACAATAAGTTCTCGTAATTGCGCACCAAAAGAGTGAAAGGGAGAGAGCGGGAGACAGTGGGAGAAACACAGAGAGAAAGAGAGGGGGAGAGGTAGGTAAGGGTTGCGCAAGAGGCGCATATACCCTCATAATGTGTACTCCCGAACTACATCTGATTTACATATTATAATTTATTAGGGTGAAAGATATCCGCGGAGTCCGCGTAGATGCTCCGCTTGGTGTCCGTATTTTCCACTAGGGGGTGGTTGATGAGAGTTGGCCCGGAGGCCCGCACTCACACCCCAAGGAAAAACTAGATGACTAGATCCTTTGCCAGGTACACTTTTAGATTTAACTTTCGAAATAACGCTTACCTTGATAGCTGAGAGTTGTTCACCCCCACAGTTTCTTGTTTTACTTGGTGTCTTGCATCCAGCACCAACCACCCCAACCTCTTGTGTATATTCCGGGATAAGTCCTGCGATTTACGCACACATTCGTGCGATTGTTATTATGCAGTGGTTCCTTTCATACAAGGGGATTACCTTTCCTGCATTCACTGTTTTTGTTAACAAAATTAATATCACTACTATTCTGTACTTTTTATTTGTTTATTTAATTATTTCTTGTAATTTTAATGATTATAGATTTATACATTTTGGATCGATTGTAGGTTATTGTTAAAAATTTCAAATTTTTGCGTACATTATTTTTGCTTTTAATTGATGAATAGAAATTCTTCTTTCGTCCAGAAATTTTTAGCAAATATTTATATTTCTTTTTTGGATTGACTGTACAATATTCCGTAATAAATAAGCATGATTCGAGAACGTTATCTTATTCTTTAATCATAATGGTTTTTATATTATTAATTTTAAATTTTATAAATCAGTTATTTTAGAAAATATGTATAATTATAAAAGTTACGAATGAAATATATATAATTATTCATTTCACGTTCTTAAAGCCGAAATATTTTCTAAATTGTCTTGTAAATCTCATAAAGTTTTTTTTTTACTATGTTTTATCGTCAATAAGTAAAATTCTTTACTAATTTTATGGTTTAAAAGGCAATATTGAACAACGATTAATAATTAAATTGTTATCCGAATTTAATTTACAAAATATTACATAATATTGGATGTTTATTTCGGTATTCAATTAAAAAGTTAATTTATTCTTTTATTGAGCATTTTATATTGTGATGTAAATAACATTTTTAAATGAGTATGTTTTTGACCTTATTTAATTTAATATAACAACAGCAGATAATTATTGATTTGCTTGTATTTTAAAATTTTTCAATTGTTCATAAACTGATGCTTGATTCAATTTTTGAATATATATAATATTATTGACATTTTTAATATTCGTAATGGATATGATTTTCAATAAATACTTAATTATTGATTATCTTTCTTTTAAAAATTATAAAATATATCAATTATATTTTAAATTATTAGTTTTATATAAATTCTCTTTTAATTTAATGAAATATACAATTTTATTTTGGTATTATATTTGAAATATCAATATAAGTTTATTCAGTGTTTTTAATAATTGTACATGAAATTTAATATTTTTTGAAAGTTTGAATATTTTTCTGATAATTTTTGTATGACAATTTTTTTTTGAAATAGCACAAAATTATTATCAAGAAAATTCGTCGTATATTATATTAAATGAAAAAATTGTTGTCATTGGTATAAAAATTTTTTTTAAAGGGTACAAAGAAAATGCTTTATTTAAAGAAAATTAAACAAAATATGCTTGATGAAATAGTGAAATCTTGTACAAGTAAAAATTTCGGGGATAATCATAATCATCAATAGCTGCATCAGACATAAATCATAAGTAATGCAGTAATAAATCAGTTGGAACATATAAGTCAGGTAAAACGAGGAAAGAAAGGTATAAACTCAGAGAGAAAGGCTTTCTCCAGAGCCAATGCCCGAAGCCTTTGCCCGTAAAGGCCGTTTAAAGGGTTTTTCGGCATGAGGTTAAAAGGCACCACTAGCAGCCCTCGCGTGACCATGAAACGTTATCTTTTCGAGGCGGACGTTACATCCAAGCACTAAAGCGAGGGCGAGAGAAGGAGGAAGAGGGGGAGGGAGGAGGAGGAGGAGGAGGAGGAGGAGGAGGAGGAGAAGTATTCCAAGGCTAACTACCCCCGCTTTGCCCAAGAACCAGAAGTGCATATTGCCAACAATTTCGATTAGTCGCGGAACCGAAAGCCGACTTGTATTTTCCGGCAGCGTCTTGAGCATTAAGATCCCCGTGATAATGTCTCAGCCCTTATGTGTGCGAGTGGCACCCCTTCATTTACGTAAGTGGTCTGCATGTCAAGAGTGAGGCAATTGCACGACTTTTAACTATTCAAACAATGACCGATTAATCAGGCGTCGTGTCACCTCGGCATTTGGTCGAAGCGATATCATGAAAATTTCAAAATTTTCCTCCATTTTTTACTTCTGTCTCTCTTTTTTTCATCTCTTTCATATCGCACCTGCTGCGGAAAATTTAGTAGAGGCTTTTCATCCTACTGTCTTTCACATCTTTTCCGTTTGTTTATTTTTTTGTTGCTCTTTTTTTTTGAAATAAAGTTCCACGCATCAAATTTTAATCTATTTTAATGAACAGTAACTAATTTACGGGGAAAAGTCTGGACACATACAATCTGAAGCAAATCTGGAGCAAATAAAATCTGAAGAGTACACTCCTTGAACTGTATTTTCAGACTAGATTAGTGTGTTAATTAATTTTTTTGTATTATTACAATGGATTTTTAAACAAAGAATAAGTTTAAATTTTTGTTATTTTTTCTGTCGGTTTAAGAAAATGTTTAATAAAAATGCTGTAATTATTAAATTACCGAAATCTTCATTCAGAATAATGTTGAAAGTTGGTCAACACGAGTATTTAATGCTCAGAAATAAGATAGTTCTCAGCTACTAGAATAACTTTGATTTTAAAAAACTTTCATTATTATATACCATTAAAATGACGAGGTATTGGTTTTAAAACAATCCGAAATAATATCTAAAAAAATTTCATTTTTCATAATTTAATACGTTTATGCAATATTTTTCTTTTTATCTACAGAGAATCTTTGGCACGCTTATGTTATAAAATAAATTCAAAGAATGTAATACTTTGAAACAAGGTATAGATATATCTTTCGTAAAATTGTTACTTGATTTAATCTTAGTTAATCGGGATTAAAATACAAGAATTTGATAAACTTGAAAAAATATAAATTTACTCTATCAAGTAATGCATAAATTAAATATATATTTATTTAATCTATAAAATAATGTACTAATTATATTTGTCTTTAAATATGCATTAATGAAATTCTAAATAGTAGTATAAAACAATTATAAAACAGTTTTTATTTATAAAATTTGATCCAATATTTTTGACTTATGGTAATAATAACAACTATTCATAAAAAATAATACAAATACTTGAGGTAATATTTTAATAGTTTCTAGAAAAACATTAGTATCGTATATTTAATAATTAAAAAATTGCCTTGTCCACGTTTATACAATTTAATCTATTCTTATGAAATAAAAAAGACCACAAGTATGATATTTTCTTTGTAAAAATATATATTTTTTGATAATTATTTGTTAATACTTAATCAAAAAAGGTTAATCAATTTAATTCTATAAATTCATTTTAAATACAAGAAATGATAAATATGTGTAACGAAAATTATAAAATGTTTTTATTTAACAGTCATTAACCCCATAAATGTAAAACCACGAGTGTACTATAAAATACATATGATTAAAGAATTATGTTCTTACTTCGAATTAGTTTTAAAGTATAAGTAATGACTTTACTCAAATTCGTATGTATATAAACATGTACAATGTAGTTATTATTTCAATTTTGTAGATGAGAAAATCAATAAGATTTCACTTAAGGATAATATTATAATGAAAAAAATAATCTTACGAATAGTAAAAGATTATCGGATTTTAAATTTCATCACACAGTTTCAGAAATTCTTTGAAAGTAGGGACCTTTGAATTTTGATTTTAAGTAAATATTTCACTCAATTTTTATTTAATTCTAAAAATTCAATCATTTAAGAAATGCAACAGAATAATAAAATTTTTTTAAAACAATATTGAGTATTTTTAAAAGAAAAATACTTCATTTTTGTATATTGTTTAAATAAATATTGAAGATCTATATATATTATTGAATTAATATTCTTAAGTAAGTATTCTTTAACGAGTCTTTATTGTATCATTTGATTAAAAGAAAGGGAAAAAATTTAATATTTAAATTTACTCTTATCGATTATATATGAAATTTTTTATATTCTCATTACATCAATGTACCAAAAATTATGAATATTAATGTTTGTATATTTAAAGTATTTAATAATATCAGCGTGATTTATGTTAATTTCAAAATCATTTTTATTATGATTATTATTAATTCTTTTATTACTTTTTTTATAATGTGAACTATTGAAAATAATTGTATTACTTGGTGTACTATACTCGTAAAAAGTTTTTTAAATAAGATCTATTATTCTTTAAGAAAAATTGTGGAGAAGTTCTTTTCAGTTTATTTTATAATTATTGTATATATTTATTTTATGGTTAGTTATTTGATACATTAATAATAAAACATTGAAGTACATCTAAATTTCTTGTATAGAATGTATTTTTAATTAATATGATCTACAAGTCTATTTTAATATATCTATACTATTTAACATTGTGTGTGTATAGATATAGTAGAAAATCAATAAAGTACCTCTTTGAATTAGCAATAAATGTATTCTTTAGTCTTTCATGAAGATAAATCAAACTTATGCGTAATTTTAAGGATAGTAAAATTTGATATATTTTGACCAGGGGATATGAAATTTTCTAACTAGAAAGTCCACTTTATTTCTACTGCAAAGCCAAAAGTGTTATCACCTTTCCACTAGAGAAGTATAGGATTTTATCTCGTGCATGCAAAATAAGAACTAACGTAACAAGTAACATTGCTACACAACTTTTATTGTTGAGATTTTGCAGTGTTATTGTTTCGCTCTCTCATGTGTAAAGCGCAAATTTTAATTTTTTATCAATTCTGAGTGAGAATTTCTTTGTTGTATTAAATCTAAAGAAACGCTATTTGAAATAATATAGCTTTTGAAAGTGTTTGTCTTTATAATACATTTCGTTACATTATCAAAAACTTTTAAAATCCTTCACTTTTTCGTTCTTTAATATTATGAGCAAAATGATGTAAATGATAGACAAAAAATATTTCTAAAAACTATGCAATCAAAATTTAGAAAAGTGTGATACATAGAAATATTTATTTTTTATAAAATGCATAAATTAAATTTAATATTTTTTTTCTATGCAAAATCCCTAAAATCTACATTGATATTCATATAATATCTTTGTGTGGAATTTTAAAAAGTTATGCATTGTAATCTACAGCGGTATTTATCTGATATGATGTAGTTGTTTTTATAAGTAGACATAGATTTATTATATTAGATTTGTACATGTTAAATTCTTACTTTTATTTTATACATGATGATGGATTCTGTAAAGAATTTTTACCATCAAGAGATGTATTCTTGAGTTCTTCTGTTATTTTTTTAATGACTTTGGTTTCTTAAAACATATTTTATATTTTATGCAATTGAAAAGCTAAAAATTAGATTAGTTTCAGTTGTATAGTATAAAAAAATTATAATTTTTAACCTTTTCAATCTAAATACTATTATAAGCAATCTCGTGTACTTAAATAGAATATAAATGTTATTATATATTCGCCGACTTAATTATAATTTATAGAATTTCATTAATATGAATGCTCATGTTATGATAACCGTAATGAAATCCCTGCAAATTTCGTTCGTGAATTCTATACACAATATTATGGGATATTCGTGAACAATGATTTTCATTTTTGAAAATTAAATACATGTACGTATCTGTGCGTAGGACTAAGATTTTTTTTTCCAAATTACTTTTATTAATATTTCCATTCATGAGTCATGATAAAGGCATGTATATGTCTATCATATTAAACGTTTATTATTACCATATTTTTATTTTGATCTTACCAAGTTATCAATGAACACATTCAATTATTTGAACAATTAATTTAAATGTTATTAAAGTTTTAAAGTATTCATAAGACTTAAATTTATCAATATAGATACTATTATCATTTCTGAAAATTAACTTAGGTTTTAATAAAGTAAAATTTCAATTTTATTACAAAGTATATGAATTATCTAAGTAATTCTCATTTGAATTATATATTTCATAATAATATTGTATTTTTAAAATACTGTTTTAAGTTAAAATCTAATTTGTTTTTGAAAAAAAAAACTTTTAACTTTACAATTATATAGAAAATTTATTGTAATTTTTTAAAATTTGTAATAAAATAGTAATTAAACTAGAAGGAATATTTTATAATAATTTCAAAAATTTGATTATATATAAATTTACAACTATATATAATTGTATAATTCAATATCATTTGTATTTATAGCGAATGAATCGAGTAATCTAATAGGAGTATGTTATTGAAACATTACCAGATGAGTTAATATTTATTTTTAATTTATTTTTTAAAATATTTCATTTATAATATATTATTGTATAAGATATTGTATACAATTGAATTTATATAATATTTAAATTAGTATTTTATAAGCTTAGTTTATAAGCTAAGAAATTGAGTTCTGGTTTGTAATACAATGTAATATGCGTACGGTATTAATGTGTGCGTGTGTATGTAGGTACGCGCGCGCACTCGTTTGTAAAATATATGTATGACATCTGAATATATTTTCATTAATAAATTTTGTAATTTATAAAATTCATTTAAATGATGATTTAATCCAATTAGAAAATATAATTTTACAGGTAAAATTTTGCATGTGTGTTGTTTATTATTTAACATTTAACTATATTGTTAATGACGTATTCATTTTACTTATCAAAAAATAAATAAATGAAAATGTGTTTACCGTAATGACGAATGAGTATAAGTAATTAATAATTTTAAATAAAAAATGGGGCCTAAGTAAAAATTGCACATTCAATTTTCTACTCTTATGAGTTCTTGTGTAGTATGTATTTCAAGTGTATGTAGATTAGTACGTGACTGTATTTCCGATTAGGTCCGCAGAATAGATATACGAATTTGAACGCATCAAAGCTTATTCTTTGCATATTTTCCAGCAAATGCAGTATATTGCAATTGAACTATTTGGATCGGGCAACGAATTAGTGATTATAAGCAATAAGGAATATTGATATTATTCAAATAAAATATGGGACATTTGTATTTATATCGTTTCATATTTAATAAATATATTGTATTTGAGAATTTCATTGTACAATTCATAGATTTTTTTTGTACTAATGGATATTACATATTTTTATAAAGAAATTTTTCACTTTATGCACAAGTTTTTTTTTGTCCAAATCGCACTTAAATTAAATGATATAAGAATTAAATAATATAAGATGACTATTAGGATTAATCTAATTATAATCAATTATTAATGCCGATTGCCTTGATCAATTTATTAATTTTAGTGTAGAAAAACGTGTTACTTCTTTATTATGAAGTATTAATGATTGAAATTTATTGAGTTTTAAAAGTTTGAGTAAAAGTGTTGAATATGAGGTGTATGGGACACTTAGTGAGTCTTTCATTCTCCTGTCCCCGTAATTCGTGGATAAGTAAGTACATGTCGTTATAAAATTTACGAGCGCAGGAAGAACTCGATGCAAAAGATGCTAATTATTGTAATTAATTAATTACTCTCGACGCCTATCAAACTCTTTTATCGGTTATTAATGACTCGTCGGAGTTGTAGCAATGAAAACATTGAATAGACAGTAAACAGAAATAGAGAGAAAGTACTATGGCAGTATGAATAAAGAGGAAAACAAATCGATATTACAGGAAAAAAGTGGAAGGAAGAGAGAGAGCAAAAAGAAATAAGTGAGATGAAGAAGGGCTTTAGGCTTTTCTTGATCAAAATACATTTTGGCACGAGTTACGGGCTCAACAGCGTAACTGCGTTTAAGTAACGACTTTGTTTCACCGATTCGAATTTTTATTGCATATCTTATTTACTTTTTTTTTAAAACCTAAATGTAAATCGCGCAATAGCAATGAACAAGAGAATATG
This sequence comes from Eupristina koningsbergeri, assembly GCA_018907245.1. Lineage (NCBI taxonomy): Eukaryota > Metazoa > Arthropoda > Insecta > Hymenoptera > Agaonidae > Eupristina > Eupristina koningsbergeri. The sequence goes on along the minus strand of JACCHV010000013.1, from coordinate 1,435,563 downwards.
TATCTTGAGCTCTTTTTCGAGTTTTATTTGTAAAGGTTGTCGAGAATACGTATTTGTCGATTTATGAGATCTTTGTAATTTACATGTTTTGTAATTTAGTTTCTTTGAATAATTAGAAATGTCGTGTCTTCCATGCATAAAGAACAATATTTTTCTCTAGTTATTTGAAGCTCTGGAAAATTAATACTCAGCAGGAGCTTCTAATAATGACATAAAAAGGATTTGATATTTTGCGAATGCAAAGATAATTTATTTATCATTTCTCATCGAGCAAACGCAATAAAGTGATTATCTCATTTTTTCATTTACAATGATTGAATACTTAATGGGAAAATGTGTTAGTAGGTCAACTAATCTACTAAATGAAGGTGTGGAGTATGTATGAAGCTTTACTCTCCATATCCATCGGGTGATTGAAAATTAGCGAAATCTCAGCCCATCAATCATGGGTTTGCAAAAAACAAAGAAAAGCGTGGGAGGAGACGCATAACTCGCACTTAACCTCGTTTGAGGATTCTGCGGATGGACGGCCAATCAATAATTCCTCGGTGCATCCCGATCGAGCGAGGGAAGTTTTCGATTTATAAGGGTAGCAAAACGAGAAGTAGATTTGAGGGACGGGGTGTTTTAGACGAGCAGTTAGATTTGTGGATGATGGGGGGTGGCATTGAATATGCATTAGGATCGGCAGAGCAGCATAGAGAATCTTGCGAAGGAAAAAGAGAAAGGCCAGTGGCTTTGTGAGCGGAATCGACAAACCGCGGCGGCTTCTATTCTTTTCTTCTAGGAGATGCTGGGGTTCTTTTCTTCTCCACTCTCGCCTCCACTCTCGCCTCCTGTGCCCCCCCCCCGCCACCGCCGTCCTCGAACTCGTGGCTCTGCCAAGTGCTTCTTCTCTTTCCCCCTTTTATCTGTTATCGGCTGGATGCGCCGACGAAAAATTCCGGGGCTCCTGTGCTCTGGTGCTCGTTATATAACTTATATAAGTTTACGTGAGTCTTATGCAATTCTTCCTCCACTTCCGTGGATTTCGGTGATTAAGTATGTGCCTCAAAAAATGCTTCTTAAAAATCACGCTTTCTTTAATTTCGAAAAATCTTCAATAGTAAATGTGAAATTTAAATTTGGTGGGAATTGGCTGTTGACTATGTGGCTCTATTTCTTGTGTGTACCGAAAATTCGAATGTCACTTTTATCCAAGAAAATATTTTCAACTTTTTCTAAAAATTTTATCGTAACAATCAATTAGCACACAAAGTGTAATTTTCTAAATGTCATAAATTTGAATAAGTATATTGCTTTTTAAATGCATATTTAGAAGGTTTAAAAAGTTTAAATAAATGATCATATTTCCTATATTTTTTATAAAAAATACGATTTTTTTTTATAAGAATCAAAATCCAATTTAAATTCTTGAGAGTATTTTCATAGTTTTTAAATTCCCTTTTGAGATCAATTTTTTATCAAAGTTATTAATTTTTGTGTAAGAATAATCATTAATTAAGAAGGAAGAAAATTTGGAATTATTGAGATTTTCCTATAAATACTTTTATAAAAATGAAATGCAAATATAAATTACTTAAATTAATATAAAAAGCTTAAGAAAGAAAAAAAAAATATGTCAGAGTATTTCAGTTCGAAAGTAGATTTTTTTATAAATACATTTAATGTTTATATATTCAAAATTGATGTAAACTTGAAGGATATTAATTGTTTCAATGTAATAAAAATTTCTTGCTAACAAAAAATGATGCACTCATGTACAATATAGGAGTAAAAATGTCTGAATAATCATAGGCAATACTACTCCTAAAATATACTAAACATACGTATCTGCATTATGCTTTTATATTGTAATTCAGTTTGAGTGACAATTTAATTTCATTTACATTGTCCTCTTTAAAGATTTTTCTTTAAACACAATTCTCATAAAATGAACTCTTCTTAAGAAAGGTTTGGCGAACGCCTTACATCGCGAGACGTTTGGAATGAAAGGTAAGAACTATTTAATTGAAACAAAATTAAAAAATGAGCCTTTTTATGCAACGAAAGTGGAAGACATAACTTCACTCGACTTTAAAAAAAATTACTTTCGATTCTTGTAGAGCATCACATTTTCCGCCTTGTTCAAAATTACAATTTGATAGGACTCCAGGACTGAATCCTCGTAATCGCTCCTCTTCCACATTTTTCTTAGATTTCCTTTTTATGCCCTCGACGCTTTTATCGTGGAAACTCATTTGCACGTGAAGGACCCGAGCCGGGAAAAGGAAAAGCGAGAAAGTGATCTCGTAGACGCAGGCAAAACACGCGAGTCCGCGTTAACTCTTTAATTGAAAAATAACAAAAAATCCGCGTCCCTGTGCACTTGCTCTTTCGCCTTCGTCGCCAATTTTATTTTTCCGTTTTTCCTTTAGCTTTCATAGCTCCTCATAGCTTTTACTTCACACTCGAGTATAACACTTCCACCCTCATGCAATATGCACTGACACAATTTACGGAAAATCTTCGTTTGAATTTACGTTACTTTAAATTGCGTTTTTATGTAGATCGTAATTGAAATTTGGTCAGTTTGTAATTCTATTTAAGATTTATTTTAATTAGAAACAATATGCTCGCTTGCGCTTACAAGCAATAAAATCATTCAAATTATGTCTTTTGTTTATTTAATTTATTTCTTTTTATTTTAGTTTCAAAATGTTTTTTTCTTTAATGAAAAAATTCAATTATTGTTATAAATTCATTTTTATAATCTTATTAATACAATAAATAAAAAGTGTAATACTTAATTGTTAATTACAGAGGCGTAAATTTATATTTATTATTCATTAAGAGGATTATTTATGTAGATGTTAATTAATTATTATTATTTGGTAAACGTATGTGATATGTATATGTTCAATAAACATAATATTTGTTAGAAATATTATTTGTAACATTTTGTTATGGCATAAGCCAAACGATTAATATTTAATTTATCAAAATTATCATTACTTACTTTTCTTAAATATGAATCGACGATTGAATTTAGAATATGTTCCCAAGTCATGTACACGCGCATCCCAAACGATAATTTCCTATCTAACATTTTTATGGTTTTCCCGAAATGAAACCTCGAGTTGTGCTTGACCCTAAAACTTGACCTACACACGAGCGGATGAGGAAAACCCTAATCACACACGCGTGTAAGTAATAAAATTTCAATATTTTCCAGATGTGGAGACTAAGTATTATATAAAGTAAAATCTCGAAAAAGTAAAATCATCTACGACATGAAAATTCGAGAAATATAATATCAATCGAAAACCCACAAAAATAATTCGAAATTACCAGAAGCCGATTATTTCTTTATAGCGAAGCCGATTGCAAATTATTGATTGAATAAAATTATTAGAATCATCAATTAACGAATGAATCATTACAAACAAATTATTAATTAATAACAAAGTTATCATTAAGAAATTAATGTTGTTAACATGCAATCAATATTAATAAGTTAATAATTAATAATAAATTGTTATTAACAAATTGTTATTTAAAAGGAATAATTAATGACAAATAGTTAATTTCTGACGAGTTGTTGATTAACGAAAAATTCTTAATTAATAAATAATTATAAACAAATAATTACCAATAAACTAGAAATGATAACGCGGTTATTAATAATGAATCGTTAAATAATTTTTAATTAACAAATGATTATTATTAACAAATTAACTAATTATTGACCATTTACTCATTGATCATTCTTTTAATCACCGAAATATTAAGTTATCCGATTGTTAAATAAAGAAACCGATAAACAGGGCAAGACTGTGAATTAACATACTATCGAATTAAATATGTAAGCTCATCATTACCTCTCCCGTAAAATCAAACCTTATCAAAATCCGGAACTAACCCTATGATTGGGCGAATCTAAAATAACTAAGAAAAGTCCGGAGAAGGAGATAAATGCGACGAATAAGATTCATTCTTTTTCAAAAATAACTAAGCACCAAAGGGTATAAAAGGGGGCGAATTTCAAATAATTTCAGCATTAAGTAAGCATTAATTAAGCATTAGGCATGCAGCACTAATTTTCCGATACTAAAAGTTTACATGCTCATCAAGCATTTTCATCACGAGTTTAGACAATATTTGTAAAATTTCAAAATACTATATTTCAAGGATTCGATTTATTGACGAGACTTGGTCTATATTGCGATCCAAATTGCGAATCTCCATCATTGTACTACAAATTAATAAGTAAAATTATTAAAATGAACTTTCTATCAAATGTATTGTTTTTTATTATTTATTTAATCATCCAAAAATATTATCTACTCCTGTTCATTTATTTTCATTTTTATAAAAATAATTTTGCGAGATTTGTATACTCCATCCCAGGAGCTAGTGCGCGCAAGCGTAGGCTCGAATTGGAGAAATTACCGTCGTTGCGACAATTGGCAAAAAGGGTTTGTGCAGTTAAATGTAGACCCAAACGCGTCAATGTAAAAATAAAGTCGTTCTCGTCGGATGTTAAGTTCTTTTCTAATCTAAGAATTCGGAAGAATTTAATAAATGTTACGGACGTAACAATTTCTTTAATATTTGTAGCATTTGGGGAAAACCTGACTCCACCCCCGACCGCCTAATGTCTAGACGTTGTTATGTCGAATAATATGTATGTACAATAAATAATTACCTGTGCGATTTTTTATATTAATAAATAATCAATATACAAAACATCTACTGTTTAATTTAGATTTACAAAAATATTAAAACTCAATATTTTTATGTAGATGTATAAAAAAATACAGTTAACCGATTTATTATCTAATTATGATAATTAGCTCCTGAATTTTGTTTTTAATATTCAGAGATTAAGTACATTGTTAGGGACGGCACTGGGAAATTGATCCCTGTAGACGTGCGTCCAGGATGCGGGGACACCCGCGATGTGTGAATCTGATGTGGGCCATTAAAATGCGCTATTTGTGTTGTGAGCTTGGTCAGGTAGAGCAAAAAGCTCTAAGGGACGTACGTTTGTATGAAATTGGAAAGGGCGTGTGTGTGTGTGTGTGTGCATGAAAAGAATGCGTGCTGTGAGCGAGAAGATGGTCTCGTCGACGTCTCCATTTTTTCTCTTTCTTTCTCTCTCTCGCATGTCTCGGACGAGTCTCATTCTCTCATTCTATCTCTTTCTTTCTCTCTCTAGCTTTCTCTCGCTCGCTCGCTCGCTCACTGCATAAGGCGACGTCCTTTCTCTCTTTCTCACCCAAGGTGGGTTTTCCTGGAGGCAAAGACGTTCCGTCAATTTTCTACATGATTCGTGTAAACACACGAGAATGATGCGCCTAGATTATATGGACTTTTTCTTCCGTTGGTAAGGCGGCAGTTTTTTATGTCAGGGGCGATGCAATTTGTGTGTGTGTGTGTGTGTGTGTGTGTGTACGCGTACGCGGGGCCGCGCGTTCGAAAGCTAGAGAAGTTTAGACGGTTGGAGCGATAAGCTCAACCGTCCCTTGATTCCCGGAAAAAACATATGAAAATCGGGTCGTGGCAGGCGGGGTCAAAGGCCAAGCGGCCTAATTGCGTGCGACATGAATCCTTGTGAGTCAGATGCTCTGACAATTTGGAACTGTGCACTTGTGTCGTTATTTTATCTGTGAATAAAGTTGCACCTTGCCGATAGAAAAAGCTTTTGATTCTTCCCCATCCAACATCCAAATAACATACATTTTAACAATATTGTTCAAATTTTAATCCTAATCATGATTCAATATATTACTGCATAATTAATGTTCTTTTAAAACAAATTATAATTTTTATAATAAAAATTAAGTTAGTTATTATGCATAAAATGTCTTTTAAATGTAGTGTCTAATTTGATTGTTAAACAAATAAATTAAAAATATATACACAGGCCTTCGTTGTAAAAGTATCAATTAATTAATAATCAATTACTGAATAATTGATACTTTCAATCTGTTTCAAATACGTATACGTAACTATTAACTAATTCCAAATAATTCACGCAAATAGGATTAAACGCAAATCTTACTATTAATAAATATATATAAGCATATAAAAGCATAAGAAACTTAAAATTATTTTTCACAAATAAAATTTCTATTGATTTTATTATTTCATGTAACTGAAAGTTTGTCGTGTTCCTTTATCCATTTCTTTGGGTTTGTTCGTGTTTCATTCTTTTCTTCTTTCTTTAAATTTCCTCTGTCATTTTATTAATTCTTTTCACAGATCTCCCCCCCCCCATCTTCTTTTCTTCCCAGCATCTGCATTTCTTTCATTAATTAATGTATAAATTAAAGCAGAGTCAAGGTTTGGTCAAGTGTATCAGGTTGAACGAAGTAGCCGTGTGGTCTTTTCCTCGGGGAGGAGGATCGTTTGTCCTCAAAGGCATATATTTCCAGTGATTTCGATTCGATCGTTAACTCGAGTGAATTGGTCTACCGGACACGCGGTCACGCCTAAGCCGTGGTCAGGTCTTCTCTTTCTCTCTTTCTCCAGCTGTCTCACGTTTAATGTTCTCAAGCGAGTCTACATGTCCTCCTCTCCACCCCCGCGCGGCTAGAACAAAGCCCTGCACGTGAACCTCCGCATGCAGTTACGCACGCGTGATTCATGAGGGGGTGAGATTAGGCACACATGAGTTTAGAACTCGAGTGGTTGGATCTCTTGCTAACTATTTCAAATGTATTGGTTTCCTTTGACTCATTCGTCTTTTAAATTAATTTCCCTTCAAGTGCTCAAACTCTTCGAGCTCTAAGCACCTCTTGTCCAATTTAATACAAATTACTTATCATTTTTATTGTTCATTTTGTTTTAAAAGACAATATTTAAAGTTCTTTGGCAATAATGACGCATAAATCGATCTTTAAGGTACAATCCAAGTTTTAAAGTACCAAATTTTATTTTGTTAATGCGCGATATATTTAGGTACAACTACATTTTCGGAGGAAAAAATTATATTTACATAGAAATAATATAATATAGTTCAAAAAAAAAAGTCTCTATATATTATTCCACTGCAAATACTCCATATTTAATAAAATCTTAATTTAATAAAAAATATCTAAAAATCTAAAAAAACAACGGTAAAAAATATATATGTAGAATACGAAAACAAGGATAATAGCCGAATAAAGTATTGTCGATTTAAATGATGTATAGTGGTATCATCATTTGCATACATTTTTGACCCAACAAGTTAATGCAGAATAATTTACGAAATTAATCAAATAACAAAAGAAAAGTATTTGATGCGAGTATTTGATGTATATTGAATGGCCACCTAAAATGAGAGAAGGCACTCATAAAGCATTTGATTAATTTTACCTCCGAAAAATGAATTTTTAATTCATTATCGTATATTTTTTATATCAAGTAGAAGTATAGAATAATGTAAGGTAGGCAACACGTATTACATTGTTATAGTTAAAAAGATATTGCAAAGATATTAACAAAGTATTTATGAAAAATGTTAAAAATGTTAATAGTTGGAAAATAATCTTGAACTTTTCAATTCAAATATTTTTAGTTGATTTAATGTGAATGTAAAGATCTACTTTCTCATAGTCTGAGGATTTACATCAGTGAGTAGAATATATGAAGCATTTGCAAAGTTGCATCAATTGTTTGGCAACTTTCTCGCTCCAAGCACTATGCCCTCGATCATTGGTAAACAATAATATTTTTGTTTCGAGAGCTACGAGTCGCATATTCAAAATATTCTGGATAAACGGAAGAGCAAACAGACAGACATTGAACGCGTGTCCACAAAGCCTCGAAATAAATAAGGCAAAAAAAAAATCATCCCCCGGAAGTTTCGTGTATTCCGACATCGTTAGCATAGTTTGAGCGAGTGAATCTCGGGGGTTGAGTTGGCAGTGATTCTCGGCGCCGGCGCCGCCAGCCGAAACGGCCTCCACGCACGCAGGGCCTTTAAAAGAAGTCAGAGGTTAAAGTTCGATGTTACATTGTCGAGGTCGAAGGTTGTACCTGAGCCCTCGAGCTTTAACGCTCGGTCGGCTTTACACCAACGTTTTAACGGCGCTGATCTTCAGCTTTTCAATCGCGCAGTCCCGCGTTATTAACAGCTTGGGAGAATGCGGGGAATAAATGACCGGGTTACCACAAGAGATTAATAGTCTCGCTATTTATCGACCATATTAACCACATTTCACGGATAATATTTCGGGAGTAAGTATTCAGTATTTTGCATGAGTAAAAAAGAATTGTCATTTTCAGTTAGGTGGAGGGTCCGGAAAGAGAAACAATACCGACTGTGCGAGGCTTTATTTTACTTGAAACTGAGCCACGCTTTTGTGCCAGAATCACAGGCTTTTCCTATATTTTACACGCAAGGTGATAATGTTTGGGCGGTGTGTCATACATGACAATGAAGTGATAAAGTTGCTGACGCGAGCAGCGCAAACGGAAGATTTATAAAACTGCTTGCCGTGCTCCAGTTGTAATTTAGGATAAGATACAAGTTATACGAGCTCCCTTTGTATTGTTTTTGTAATTTTTAAATAACTTTTCCACAGAGCAACATCCATTTACCCGTGATAATCGATAAAATCGATCTGTCCAACTGCGTAATTTGGTCGGGGTCCCGGGCAGCTGTTTCTTCAGAGTCAGGATTTTTCCACATTTGCTTCAAGGTGCTCACTCGGAAAATATTATAAATTCGCCCGAGGAAAAGACGAGAATTTTCCTCACCGCGGGGCCAACATTTGCCAAACTTAAAACGAGATGAGCAAGTGAAGCAGCGCCTTGTTATTGCAGAGCCTCCGGGAACAATCGACGGGAACGATCCAGAAAAAAGTTACGAGCGCGGGATCCCAGAATGTAAAGCCCCAACGTGCCTCGCCCTGACTTGCACGTGCCCGGAAAAGCGCGCGACGAGCATTTTTCCTCGATTCCTCGTGGCTCCGAAAAGGGGTTGCACGGCGAGCTTAAGTTTAATTAACGTGCCACGTCGAATCCGTTTGGAAGCTTCGCGAGGCGAACACGTAAATGCCCCCCTGCGATCGACGGGATCTGCTAGCCCCCACCCCACCGCCCCCCTGGGGGTGGATACTTTAATTTACCTTACCTCCGAGCCAGCCTCTGACCAATCTGTTTGCTTTGTTTTTAACCTGGGAAATGAAGCGAGCCGATGCAATTGTTCCGGGGCCAATGCACTCGGCGCCACTCGTGTCGATTTTTATTAATTAACGTTGCTCTCTCCAAAATTCGGACAATGTTTCGCCAACCGAATCAATGATTTGTGTTTGTGTGGGTCGATGGTCCAGATGCTGGAGGAGGATAACGAGATTCGCGTTAAGCGATTTGTGATGGCAAGCTCGGGTACGCGATCACGTACTAATCCCGGAAACAGTGCACCTATCTAATTAAAGAAGTATTTCAATTTTTGTTGTTTCAATTATTGTAGCTGTAGTCAACATGTATGCACAATTTCAATCCAATATTTTAACGCTTTGAGAAATACCCTGGGGAATCATTTAGGAGATACGTTTTTAAATGTCACTCCAAATGTTTTTACTTTTTTTTTTATGTTGCATTAACTCTTAATGTCAATCCCTTTAGGTATATTTTTTTTAATTGACTTAAGAAAAAATGAACCATTTTCAAACATAAACCACGAATTGCGGTTTTATATTCATTTAAAACACACGTCATATAAAGACTTGAGATTATTATCATGTATTAAAATGATTATTTGAATGTTTTATTAATTTGTATTCTTGAGTAACATAGACATCTGTAGAAAATGATTATTATGCTTGTACAATTTGAAGTATTTATGTTTAAAAATAAAATATATTGAAAAAAGGACTTATTTTTTATCAATAGAAACATAAACACAAATCTCATTTGGATATGAAATTTTTTTTTTTTTAAGTTTCTTTTAAAATCAAAATTATTCTAACCATTATAAAGGTTAAATGTATTTTTATATACTTGATAGTTTTATGATTATTCTGATAAACAAATTTGTAATTTATCTTTCAATATAAATTATATCAATTATAATAATATAGAGATTAGTTAAAATTTAACGTTATTATCGTATCTTATAAATATTTAAATAGAGTATTACTCTTTATTATCTTATGAAACTTTTTTAGATGTTGATAATGTTTTTAATAATTATGCGAATAATAAAATATATTTTGAAAAGTATTTTTTTATTCTAAGTATGTTTTTACATAGTGAAGTTCCTAAATTATTCAAATAGCAGTAATGTGAACTTCAACGAATACAAGTTTGTTCGTGTATTTATGTATTTAAAGCTACTCAGTTTTAGCTTTTCCAGTATTACACGTTACAAACTTTCCTGTATTGCTTTCAATTATTTTCTTACCAAGATTTATAGAATGTTTAAGGTTTAAATTAAAACTTGATAAAACTTGTATAAAAGAATTATTCCTTTATTTACAGTAAGCAAAATAAAGCCTATAATAAAGATATTTGATGTAAATCTCCTCAAAGTTTTAATAATGATACCATCAATCTAATGATTTTGACAGAATGACTAAAATTTTATTTTGAATACAATATGTTTTATATCAGACTTATTTCTTTTTATATCAAATATACCTTCTTTTTCATAAGGGTATAGACTAACATTTTAGCTATATTTTTAATACTAAAAAAAATTAACAAAGGCTTTGTTCTTTATTAAAAAACTTCCATTATAGTTCTTTTACAAAATTAAAATAAATGTCAAAACATTACAATTCTTTGGTTCTGAAAATGTATGTTGTTCATTCAAAGTTAAAGGAGTTTCGTTATTTATTTTAACAAAAAACTTGAATTTCTATTTCTAGTTAATCGATATAAACGGAATTCGCAGATCCCATAGCGTATTATGTATGGTTATAACTTCGATTCATATAATCACAAATCGATAATACATAATTTAATTAAACCAACGAATTACGTAATAGCTCAGGGGTAAGTCTCTTGTGTGCTTCTTGACCGCAGATGTGGGGGGGGCGGGGGCGGGGGTGGCTTTTGACGCTACGTCAGGGGTTGAAGTTGTAAACGCAAAATCCAGTGCCAGGGCATGAATTAACGGCCGATAGCCGTATGTACAGGGTCGATTCTGGGGCCCGGCTCTGTGCCAGGATCCTGTGTTAAGCCACCCCCGACATTGGCATCAGCAACCCCTTGTAACTTACGGCGCGGGAGTTGGTAAGTTGCTGGTAGACTTTTTCGAGATTCGAGGTCACGAGGTTGTGGCGTTCTCGTTGTTTTATTTTTATTCTCTGGTTTTAAATTTTAAACGACGCATCTGCGTTTAGATCGAGAATTTCGGTTTTTCATTGGTCCTTTAAAGGGTGATGAACCCGAGGGTATGTAATATTGTAAAGGATATTACACAGATTTGATAAAATGATGTATGCGCAGTTGCACTTATCGTGAGAAATGGGTTTCATTAAAAGCTTCCTTATTTTGCTGGGAATACTTATAAATTACTAATACCGTTCAGAACAATCATTTATAAGTATTAGAAAGAGCAAAAAAAATTTAATAGTCTCAATAATTTAAAATTCAAAATGATGATTTTATACAGCATATGAAAAGAGTAGATGCAGTTATGATAATGTGCTTAGCTTTACTTGGCATTTAACAAATTTATCAGTCTTAATAAATGTTCCGCAAGATATTTAGTATCTTAATATAAATTACTGATACAAGTGATTATTTTAAAGATAGGTAACAGCATACTTCATCTTATTTGAGTTTAGTAGCACTTTTGTTATTAATGTGAAAATCCTTAAAACTTTACAAAATGAGAGGTGTGGGATGCAATTTGAGTAAATTAAATACAGCCTATGTAATTTATAAATTATATTCCTAGTTTTCTAAAAATTGTAAACAAATAAAATTGAGCATAAATATTTATAAATAATTGATTTAAATACGCTAAATATTAATTAAAAATTAAATTTGCTTTATGTATTCAAGTTAAATGTTGCATTTCAGCTTTTTAAAAAAATTTTGAATTTTATTCTTGGCTATACTGTTTCATTCAAAATGTAGATGAACTTTTTTGTACGAAAATTCTAAAGAGATTATATTATGATGTAAATTTTAATTAGAATTAGGTTAATAGAAACATTGCCTGAAAATATCAAGTTTAAATTAACCACAATAAAATTATTTAATAGTATTCATTTGTCATAAAAACACCAATTTATTTATAACACTTAAATCTTCAGACTATAATTTAAGGTTATAAAAATATTTCTGAAAATTATAAGAATTTTTTGAGATGTATTTCTTCTTATTAATGAAAATGAATAGCATAGATGCGCATGTAAATTATAGTACAAAAAGTAGAAGCAATGAAATACAAATTAAAAAACTTAAAAATCGAAACATAATTTTTCGTAATTATAATAATTCATAATTCATAAAAGAATATTCATTTAAAAAAATATGTTATAAATACCATTCGATAACTTAAAAATTTCAGTTTCACCTCATTATAAAGTCAAGGCTATCAATTATCGATAAACATCGACTTCTCAACAGTAATCTCAAGTCTGGAGTTCGGAAAAAATCTCGCAAGAGATTTTTATATGAGATAAGGATTCTGCTGATCCGTTTAAATAACGATTGCGTTTTAGATTCTTGGCCGAGTTGTCCAGTGAAACATAAAAAATCTTGAAATTTACGCGTGCGCATGTCCTTTCGTTCTAACAAGTGTAAAGGGCTAAAATACGAGTTCTGATTCCCAGAAAAAAACCTAGACTTTTGTCACTGGATCATCCAATGATCCATTAAACTCGGAAAGAACGAATGGATAGTAGATATTTTCATTATATTGGCAGTAATCGTAATCCCTCGATCAACCGTGTAATTGGACATCAATTTGCCTTTGAACCTACGAATTTTTATAATTTTCTATTTTGTGGTAAAAATAAATGTAATTGTAGAAAGATTATTCTTTTGAAGTTACATATCTTTCCGAATATAATATAAAGTAAAAACTTTACTCATAACTTGACAAAGGTATTTTACAGTATATTTAAATTCGAAAATTCAGTATAGTCAAAAGCGTGCAGGTTCAAAATAAAAGTTTTAGTGCATTAAAAGTTTATTTTTCATTATTTATCTATAATATTACTATCTTATTGGGAGAAATAATCAAATGCAGAGCAAAAATTGTGCTCATTAGAGCATTACAATGGAAGTTTTGTTTAAGTAAGTTCGTGAGACTTATAAACACGTGTACAATTTATTTACATTTTATTATTGAAAAGGTATTAAAATTTGATGAAAAATCTAATTCATAAATAGTATATTTATATTAATACACTATATATATTTTATGAGCTTGGAATGAATATCTTTCGACTAAACCACTAATCAATGATTAAATTGCAAATTTTACTATCTTGCAGTCTCTAAAGTTTTCTCACATCCCATGGTGTCCTTCATCTAATTTAAAGTTCGATTGGCGAAACAAATCTCAACGATATCACGTAGATGCTTGTTGAAAAAATCGAGGGTAATCCTAATGTATTAGAATGTGTCAACCAATATAATGGTAGGACGTTTGAAAATAGAGGGAGAGAGCTAGTTTATAGGATCTAAAGTAGGCAGAAGTATAAGAAATAAAAGTCGACTACTCGTCGGATCCTTAAGAACAATATTTAGACTTTATTATAAAAGCATTCAATAGAAACGTTAGCGACTTTTTTACTAAGTTCTGCTCTTTCCTATTCACATTGCTAATCAATCTTAAAAGTATTTTTTTATCTCATTTTTTCCCTAATGCTTTCTTTTGGTTTTCCCACTGAATCTGCCGTTGGGGTATGGGGTTGCTCTGTTTATTTATTGCATTATTTACAATTGTGACGTTCGTTTTACAATCTCCTTCGCGCTTGACATACTTCGGAAAATACATTTCGGCGAATTTTCCGATGTTTATTCTGTCCTGCCAGGATAACTTATGTGGAAATTAGATACAAATTATCGTCCGACTCTGCTAAGCCATTAAGAATTTTTACGATTGAGATTGAAACTTTAGCTTTTGTGCCGGTAGCTCCTTTTTTTTTCTTTCTTAGAAGAGGGCAGCTTTGATTGCAAGTGGTATACTTCGATGTATCAACAGTTGCAGGACTCCTTGAAGCAAATTGTAAACGGACCGAAAATTTTCATGAAGGCGAGATTTTACCGAGTATCCGAGTGTATTATATTGCAATGCCTACGGATACATCAAACTTCTCTCTGTTCGCACACACTCAACCACAATTTCTCAAAGGTACATAAATCCCGCTAAACTTAGACGTGTTTGTATTTACATTTACGTACACCTACCCGTAGACATAGATGTGGTTTGTGTAAGCAACCACAGATAAGCAAATAACTCCTTCCTAAAAAATTTTAAATCATTCTAAATATTAAAGTTTGTGCTTTTATTAAAGTATAAACACATCTTGATTTAAAATGATCCTCTTAAGAAGATCGTTATAATTTAAATATTATATGATGTTATTTTTATATTTCTATTGTCTTTGAAAAGTGTATCATATTTAAATAAAGTAAATCACGTCTCACTTGGATTAACCACCAATTAATAAAATCACCAAAGTTTATGATAATTTTCTATCTCATTATCACAATTTCACAGATTTACCACCATTAACCGAGGTCCTAGTAAAACTAATCGATTTATAATGATGCTCCACCATTTAGCTTATCTTTCTTGATACCTTTTTCTAAGAATATCTCATATTCAGGATTTTAATCATCTCTTTGTCTTAGATTACTTTGTATTCTGAAACTCACTGGTATATAAGGTCGAGGAAAAAAGTATACTAAGATAAAAGTGAACCTTCCACCAAGTAATAGATATGTGTCTCGACATTTTTCCGCAAAAAAATTTTGGTTCGATAGACCAAGGTTGGGACGAGCTAGATTCTTTTAAAAAGAGTTGTACATGTACGGGGGATGCAAGTGATGCAACAGTTTGAGGGCGATAAGCTGATTTCTTCAATTAACGGGGGTTGCATCGGCAATCACGTTTTTGGTGTGCATTGCGATGTGTTTGAAATGCAAGGTTATTACCGTACTATGTATCCAAATATGGGAAAACTACCCCCGGAACGCTTAATTGGTGAATAGCGATATTCAACCCCGCAAAAGGTAATCGCGGAAGTTTACACACGCATTGTCGCACTTGAATACGGCACGTGCGAGTGGTTACATGCGGTTTCGATGCAAATTATACAACTCGCGAATTCTACATGCTGTCAGATATAATTTTGCAATGACACCTCTTTTTGGTTTTTGCTGGGAAAGCGGAAATTGTTGATTCGTTAAGGCATGCAATTGCGTTATTTTGTCATTCATAAAATCGAATCATGTCGGAAATTTTGATCTCTATAAGTACGGCTGACAGTTCTATATGATATTTTTGATATTTTTCAATATATCAAAAATTATTCACTTATTTGGCAGTTTTAGTGTTTTTCAATTTCATTTATCAACAAATCCATGATGATAAAATAGAAACTGTCGATAAATCTTAAGGGAGGAGCAACACTTATTTATAAACAAAATTCTTTGATATTTTATATTTATTTTGAGTAAAATTTAAAAAAAAATATGGTTTGACGTTTGAGGAAGGAAAATTTCACAAATTAAATAGATGCTTTTAATTTTTACTTCATAGAAATGAAATACAAATTTGTATTTTTTTTTTTTTATATTTTGGAATTATTTAATAAGATTTCTTAATGATTGGAAATTTGCATTTAGTACTGTATTAAATGGAAAATAGAAAACTTTTAATTTCTGTAATAATAAATTGTATATAACAATCGAAGATAAATAATTGTCAAAATATTTTATTTATACTATAATATTTCATCTTGTTTTTATACATATATATTACAGTGTACTTCTTCCTTTTCCATATTTGAAAAGCGATAGTATACTTTTCTATTATTTATGAG
This sequence comes from Eupristina koningsbergeri, assembly GCA_018907245.1. NCBI lineage: Eukaryota > Metazoa > Arthropoda > Insecta > Hymenoptera > Agaonidae > Eupristina > Eupristina koningsbergeri. The sequence continues at coordinate 1,419,574 of JACCHV010000013.1, read as the reverse complement.
ATTTCGAAAATACATAGATTAAAATTTATTTGAAAACATTATCCCCTTACTTAAATAATAAAATGATGGTTCTTTTTTTAAAATATTTCACTTGAAATTAATTTACTTCAGTGATGCAGATTCATGCTTACTTCGCGGTAAAATTTATAGAGTCTGTTACGATGATAAAAAAACATGAATTTTTGATTTTGGGGCTACGCCTTAAAGTAATTCCATTTTCCTTGGAATAAAAAGGGAGATACACAGTGCAAGACAAATGTAAAAGATAGGGCAAATTGAAAGCATAGAAGAAAGACAGATAAACAGAGAAAGAGAGAGAGAGAGAGAGAGAGAGAGAGAGAGAGAGAGAGAGAGAGAGAGAAGGAGAGAAAGAGAGAAAGATGTTCTCGATGACGAGGAGGAAGTACAGAGGTTACAGGTCGAGACTCTCGGATCGTTCGATGCTACGCTGCGACGCTGGTTGGGGTGTTGCTAGGTTACTAGTTTCGCGTCTGTCAGAGACGAGAGAGAAAGGGAGAGAGAAAGGGAGAGAGAAAGGGAGAGAGAAAGAGAGAGAGAGAGAAAGAGAGAGAGAGAGAGAGAGAGAGAGAGAGAGAATGAAGGAGAAAAATAGAGATAGAGAGACGCGTATTAGGTGAGTGCAAGAGAGAAAGAGAGGAGTACGAATGTACACGAGAGTATGTCTGCTTGCCGAGTTCGGGAATCGACATTTCCTCTCAAAACGGCCAAAGAACACGAGGAAACCTTAACTGTACTTTGTTCCACAGTGTAACCGATTTCCTTGAAAGGCTTTCTCTATCTTTTTTTGCTTGTTTCGCCTTGCATATATCCACCTCTCTCGTAGCCGTACCGACCTTAAGGCTTTTGGCTCTGCACCTTGCCATTGTCTTGTCCTCGACCTTCTTTCAGCGATTTTTCTCTTTAAGCTTACCTTTTTCTGCTTTTTCCGCACTCTACGTTTCCCGACAAACTGCAATTGAAAATTTCTACCAAACGAATTGCCCCCCTTGCTGTTTGTTTTATATTTTTCTTTTTTGTCTGATCAAGTATTTGTAGAGAATTTTTGGTGACAAATTACACGGTGAATTTCAAAATAATGCTTATCTCGAAGAATATTGGACGTACTTGTGAAATGTTATAATTTTTATATCTAGTGATGCAGTTTAAAATTAGGTAAAAATACTGTTCATGATTTTATCAATCATGAATCAAAGTTTGGTATGGAGTAATTTTTAACAAAAAAAAGTTAATGATAAAATACAATTAATTACTTCGATTAATTATATAATTTAGAGAAGTTTACCTCATAAAAAACAAAAGTAAAATTTGTACCTTTCCATTCGAAATTCAGTTATGATATATTAGTTGATGTAAGTTAAAATTAATACTCTTACGGTAGGATAGTTTTGTATGGAATTTATAATATATTATAATACTAGCACATTTCTTTTATTGAGTAAAATTAAGCTTCAAAAAAATTACAGATCAGCTATTCAGTTCAATGGTGTGTTACTGAAAATTTGCAAATTTTTATTTATAAAATTAGCTACTAAAAAATTCAATAAATAATACATGTACAAAAAAAATAATTAATTTTTTTTAAATTTTCAATCGCAATTATAAATGTTCAAAAATATTACTCAAATTTAGAATTAAATTTTCTAATATTACAAATATAAAACTAATTGATATCATTATTGATTAATTACTCATATGTGTATTGGGATAAGTCATTTAACAAAAAAAGCTTAAATATAGCCGATAGTTTAAATAAAAATTATTGATTTTGTCTCGAAAACACGAGGGCAGTGAGTTATAGAGGTTATACAATTTCATGCTATTCAATTCGGGATTCGAGGATCAATTTTTTCCAGAGGAGGTTGTGGTAGCATCGATTGCGTTAACTCGGATGCTGCTTGCGTAATTACAAAGACGCGAATGCTGCGTAATACGTACCCCGACGATTTATATGGATAGGCTATTCTAACGCAGGCGCACCTTGACTCGAAGATCGTCTGCTGGGCCACGTAGCGTATCGATGAGAGGGTCCTGGAGGATGACGGTAACAGGTTGGCTTAATGCGAGTTAAGGGTGGAAATGCGTGTCGAGCCACGTGCCGCGGGTCGCGAAATACGGTTATCAGGGTCTTTGTAACCGCGAAATGGCTAAACGATTACAACTTTTCTCCCGGAGCTCAGCCAATTAATGGGGTTTTATGGGGTTGGGGGTCGACACGATACGAGGGTATTATTCACCTGGGTAACTATTGGCAGTTGAGATTTAATCGCGATATTATAAGTCCACCTATCTTCTTCTGATTAGCACCAGCGATGCATATTTCTCCTCCTTCCCCTAGGCTCTCTATCTTTATTTAAGACTTGTTAATTAAACGCGGATAAGCAATAATCGCTTAAATGATCTTACACTAATGAGAAAATGGATCGGATCTATTTTGACATTTAAAATAATATAGTCTATTTTCGTGAAATGACGAATTAACGCGATTTATGATAATTATGAGCTTGCGAGTTTCGGTGACAATAAATAAGTTCAATGACATGGCATCTTTTTGTTTACCATTTTCTATCTTTTGTTATAAAGCCTACGAGGTAACATTTTTTTTTTTTTAAATAAATTTTATGAATTTTTGGAGAACTTTCAATGGTAGATTGTCTCTTTAAACAATTTGTTTATTTATTCAAGGTATTACTGAAAAAAAGAGGTTTATTGGAATAGTATTTGCGTAATCTATTGGCTATTGTACGACTACAATACTAGTTTATCTGAAAATATTGAAGAAACATTAATGAATAAACAGGAAAATTATCAATATTAATCCAATAGTTTCATACAAAATAAGTCAATAGTTAAAATTATAATTTTTATCATCGACAATCAATTCCTATTGAAAAGTAGGGTAATACTGCATAAGGAAAAAGTATTTGTACAATATTTAATGTTTGATCTAGTTTAATCCGCTTTTTCTCCTTCATTATTCATTTATGCCCTTTTAATGCGATTAGATCTTTGTTGCTATCGTGTTGTAATAAATTAATTATTTTTCAGTGACTATAATGTATTGGAACAGCGATGGAACATACGTGACTCTACTTATTATACCCTCATTAATTTTTTGCAGAACAAGTTTTGTTGAAAATTCAGCAATTACAAAATAAAATTCGTTACTTTATGTTTTTGGTACTTGTGAAAATTATTATATATAAATACAAACGGGTTTAAACTTTGAAAACAAAGTTACAAGAACAATTTTTAATAATGTGCAACGAATATTAAAAAGTCGACATAAATGTATAATATACCATATATATTTTTTATCAGAATAAATATTATTCAACGGTGTACCGGATTATTGAATATTATTTGCAGCATTTTAGTATATTAATTGATTAATAATTTGTTGAAAATATTTTTATTCATTTTCAATGACAATGTCTGCTTCTAAAACAATCTAAGCTTACCAGAATTTTTAATATTTCAAAAAATAACGATTTTGTCCATCTAGTTTAAAATGCATAGCAATAATTTGATTGGTTCAAGTATTTAAGATATCGATCAACGTCAAAGAAACTTTTTTCATTACGATATTTATCGCATCATACAGTAAAAAATTATACAAATATTTTGGTCAATTTTATATATTTTACTAAGTCGTATGAATAAATACTTTTGTCAATGAATGTATTACGTATATATGTTTAATTTGTGAAGAAACCGATTACTTTTAGTTTTTTTTAGATTTATAATTTTGATTTACATGTTAGATAAGTTTATAATTTCTTATTTATAATTGAATTCAATGTTTGCTTTTGATAAGGTTCCTTTTTAATTGAAAATTATAAAGTTTAATCACTTGCTGAGATACAGAGTATTAATGTAGAATGATAATTAATGTTTGTTTATAATGACATTGTAACAATGCACCTTGAATATACAAATTTTACGATTAATATTATTACAAATCAGATAAATAGTGTAACATCGCTGCGTGCAGAAATTATAATGAAGTAGAATAAAAAATTCTACAAGTCATAAATAAAAAATGAACACGATAGTACAAACAATAATGACTGATAATCGTATAATTTCTTAATTAAATTTTAATAACGTAAATAAAAAATAATATCATTTATTTCATCATCGGCACCGCTTATATTATCTTGTGAATCAATCGAATAGTGATATAAAATCTACAAGTGCATTAAATAGATTGAATTTGATGATAAAATTTTTATTTCACAAATTTGTTGCAGATACATTGAATACAGTTTCCGCAGGTTGTAAAATTTAAGTCAACAAGTATTGGGAGGGAAGCGAACAGTATCTAGGTTTGGCAAATAAGATTCGACTATATTCTTCTTATCGAATGTATTCGCATAGTGAAAGCCCTCTAAACTGCAATCACAATTTCAATGTAAGCTCCATATTTCGGTTATTCTGGCTAATCAAATTATTTTACATCTTTTGAATGGTTCGGGGATGGGGTGGAGTACACGAGTAATTGCTCATTGCGTATGCCATCGAGTCTCGCATTGAAATTATGTAGGAAGTTCAGTGCGTTATACACGCCAGCAGAACGGTAAATGGAAAATTAGTGGTCGTAATCATCGTGGTAGTTTGGCAGTGGCAATGGCTTGTAATTGTCCACAACGCCGAGCCCACCACCATATACTACGATACACCCCGAGCCTCAAAGCCCTGCATCGCCGAGGGTTGGTTCGAATAGTTCCTGGGGCGGGGGGGGGGAGAGGAGGGGTGCCGGTATCCAACGAGAAATAAGTACCTGTTTTGGACGATCTAATTTTAATAGCGATTCCGAGGAAGTTCCCCATGTTCGTGTCTTGTCAGTTTTATAATTACAAAGGCCAATGCTGGACTGAATCCTACTGGAATTAGTTGGCGATACTTCGCAGACGATTCACGTTATGGACGCGACATACAGGTTCATCGAGATCCCTGAAAACAATTTTTACGATGGTCTGCGTAAAAATTTTGTTGATTTTTTTCCAAGCTGAATGCGAGGCAATTAAGAGCAGTGGATAAAATAGGCACGAATAAAATTGTGTCTCAAGCTTTGTTGACAAATGTCGCAAATGGTGTTAAATTAAGAAGTGCAGGTGTAATAAATTGATTAGTATTCTACCACCACGTAAAAACATATTGAATATATGTTACTGTGCTCAATTGATCTATTGTAGTTAGTCAAGTTATTATACAATTTACATTAATGGTTCTCCATTAATAATCGTTACAACTTGGGATTATTTATTCCGATGTTTTGCTTCATCTTCATTTTGTGCATGCTTATTCCTTCCATAGTTCATTGCATATTGGTTGTCTGAAAATAATCATGTTTACATCAACTTTTTTAAAATTATTATTATCCCAACCGAATTATAAAATAGAGGAAATAATAGGTTGAATTTTTAAATGTTAAATTACAGTTTTCGTCAATATATCTCTAAAATAATATGTCATGTTTTATCGTGAGTGCAAAATTGAAAAAAAAATTAATCTTTGCATTTGAAAATGATATTAAAGACTGTGGTTTAAGAAACAACGTTATGAAAATGCTTTTTGAAATATCAATAAAAGTACGTCAATTTAAAAAATAATTGCGCACACGAGCATGGGAGCTAGGCGCTTGTGTGCGTGTGTTACCGTATTTGTTGATTACGACACTCAAATACCGACTGTACTTTTTTCCATTCTGGCGGTATGCCAAGTTTCAAATAACTAAGATTACAATCATCTTCTATCAAGAAGTTAATAATACACTTGTTTATAAATAATCTTACGAGCAAGCAGGGGAGAAAAATTGAATAATGTGGAGCTGAAATGATTTCCTTTGATGGGGCGAAATTTGTTTTTGTTAATACAAATGAATCAGAAATAGATTTCCTTGTATATGCTGGATTTGCAATCTCATCCGATATAAAGTCTTTAAATTCAAGTTTTTCAAGTCCAAGAATCCCATATTAACCGGCTCTTGAGCTCGAATCGATTGTGAACGGATGGAAGTTGCTCTCCTCGGCCATTACACATCGTTAGCTCACAATTAAAACTTTCGGAGGATGCGTTCACCTTCCGCACTTGTACCTGTGGCGGTTATCTCGGTTTATACAGAGGAATAATATTCGAAGCTTCGACCGAGGAACATCGAATATTCGCATTCGCAGCCCAAAATGTTTCAGACAAACAATTTTCATCTACGTGGGTGCCAAAAACAGTAGCCTGACTTCTCTCGAATTTCTCTCGGCTACGTGAATCAAGTGGGTACACACTACAGTTAACGACTTTATCTGCGTGGCGAAATCAAGAAACGTCGGAGACTTTCTCCGAACCAATGCAGCACGAAAGGAAGGAAGGAAGGAAGGAAGGAAGGAAGGAAGGAAGGAAGGAAGGAAGGAAGGAAGGAAGGAAGGAAGGAAGGAAGGAAGGAAGGAAGGAAGGAAGGAAGGAAGGAAGGAAGGAAGGAAGCGATAGGAAGACGGTAAGGGAAGGAAGGAAGGAAGGAAGGAAGGAAGGAAGGAAGGAAGGAAGGAAGGAAGGAAGGAAGGAAGGAAGGAAAAAAGGAAGAAAGAAAGTAAGGAAGGAAGGAAGGAAGGAAGGAAGAAAGAAAGGAAGGAAGGAGAGAAGGAAGAGTGGAAGAAGAGAAGATGTTGTTGAAGGCATAGAACGGCAAAATTAACAAGTATTCGAGAATTAATTGCATCACTCATTAAAAGAATTAATTGTATTGCGAATACTACAGGGATTACTCGAATTGTAATTGATGACACGTCTTTTTTACGTTCTTGTATCTTTTGTTTATTTGTTTGCAGCTGGTAGAATTTACTTTTTATTCGATCAGTTTGTACATATTTTTATTTCTTCATTTATGTACTCGTGATTTATACAAGAATTGCGGAGGTTCAACAAACCATAATTACCTTCAATTTTTTGAAATTCTCGAAAAAAGATTTACATTCGTTTCTATTGAGTGCACCTATATTAGTTGTTGTTAATGAATTTCTATCCTTAATTGTATTACTTGGCATAATTAATTATGATTTACATGAATAATGGTCTATAAATATGACATACTACAAAGAAAAATTGTCTATAATAATAACAAATGTTTTTCTAATTTACACTAAAATATCTATTTACTGCACGTGTAATTATTAGAAAATAATTTTATATAATTTATGAAGTCAAATAACTTAAGTGATGCAGCTTTATGCATTATACATCTAATTGTAATGCGTGTGCTGTGCTATCAGTGTATAATGTAAATATGACACGTGTAATGTGTACATATACCTAATTAATTTCCAAATCTGATATAAATATGCAATTCAATAATTCAAGACTGCTTTTAATAAGCTTGAATGATTTCTGAAAATGAAAATATTAGTTTTATTGGTAAAATAATAATTTCATCCACCGTATTCATGTTTTTTTTAGTGCATTCAAAAAGATTAATTGATTAATTGCTAACTAATAATAATTTAATTTAATACATTTATTTAAAATAATTGATATTTAAAATCTAGAAATTTCTTATTATTTTTCCTGATAAAAAATTATATGCAAAAAAGTATTATTATATTGAATAAAAAATATACAAAAATGTATAAAAGTATTCGAAATACTAAGCATTAATAGGTACTTAAATAATAAATTAGTAATATAAATATAAAATATAAAAAATTCAAATTTTAAAATAGTTCTTAAAAAGCAAAGTAATCAACGAAAAATTAAAATATGTACGCTTTTAAATTTTATTAAAGAAGATTGATTTATTAATAAGCGGAATGTTGATTATTTTAAATTCATATACATTTTTATAAATCCAATTTTTTAAAAAAAGTTTTCCAAGTTATAAGGTGCTAAAATCATGCAGGTACACAAGTGGTATCTGATAAACCAACTTTATAAAAGAGTATCTATTGATATAAATAACTAACTAGGGAACTTTTCTTCCTTATTATGCCCTTATTATGCAGTAAAATGTCGAGGGACTCTAGTGTAAATGCGGTGACTTTCAAAGTTTTCTAAGTAAAGAAAATTTGTAAAAAGAATATGTTCTTTTTTGAAATTTCGATTTTGATCTATTAAAACTAAGATTAAATTTGAATTACATTTGTTTTTTTCATCATAATACTTGAAAATATTGCAAGTATGGAAACTTGTAATTTTTTGTTTAGATAAAAAAACTTTTTTGAGCTATTGTTTAATTTTTCAGTCTTGATAATAACCTCTGTATTTATAATATCGACAATAAATTTAAGGATAGAAATATAAATATAAAATATGTAAATACAAAGAAAGTGTGAAAAAATATACAAAGCAGGAGAATAGAATATACAATGTGTTTGTTGGCAAAGAGAATAATTTAAAAAAATTTAAAGACTAAGATGTCTATTATTATACAGTATTTGAAACTCATATATTTTTCAAATTTTTCTGATATAACAGGATGTAAAAATACGTCACTATTTTTTTAAATTATACAAAAATGAATAAAATATCAAGCACAAAAAATGTACAATTTTTCAAAAAATATATAATGAAATATTAAGCTACATTAAAAATAATGAATTTAAAAATTGGAATTTCATGTAAATTAATCAAAAATTGTTTTATCAAAGAATAAATGGAATTTCATTGTAGAAAGTGTATTGTTTAACTTTTTTAATTTATGATTTTGTAAATCGATCATTAATGTTATAAATTATTTGAATAATAAAAAGAAATTTTATAAAGTTTTTATTATTAAAAGCAATATTACGGTTCTTTTCTTATTTACAGTAAATAATACTAAATATATGTGCTAGAATATTTATAAAAATAAAGTAATTCTTGATATTATGAAAAATAATACTATATTACTCAAATATACATTAAAATTTAATTTTATTATTAAAATTATTTATGCTACTATTTATAATATTGTATAACTTTTTTTTATTTGGTATCATATTAGGTTGATAAATTTTACAGATACGTTATCCATTGTATAGAAATAAAAAAAAATAAAATATAATACATGATATAAAAAACGATTTAACGATAAATAATAAATTCTATGGAGTAAGAATAATGATTTAATGTTGCGTGATAATTCATTAGCATATTTGTATCGAATCTTGACGTTGGTTACTTGACGAAAAAAATTAATGCCATAAATTAATCATGTACAAAATTGTTCACTATGCATATATGCAATGACTTTTACATTCGTGTACTATGATATGTAATAATTAACGAGGCTTTAAGCATGATTAACAGATTCCAAAAATTATGTGAATATACACGATAATTTTATAAATTATGTTTATAAATAATATATATCTTTATATTTCGTTAGAATAGAGATTATATTTTTTATATTATAATCTGGTATTGTAATTATTCTTTTTAGCACATAGTATTACTCGTGTAATTGACTATGTATTTTAATAAAATAAATGGGCATGTGATTTTCGAATTCATACTATTAAGTAAGTACTATTAAGTTAAAAGAAAAATTGTCACTGTAGCTGTGGCGTTGATCAATTAAAAATTTTGTTCCATTTTTGCAAAATAAGAAATAATAAAAATTCATTAAGTGCCAAAATAAAAATCAAACATCAGCCGAAAAATAAGTTTAAAAAGTATTAGATAAAATTTCAATTCATTTATTTATATTACACATAGTCAAAGAATTATAAATATGGTAATTATCTGTATTCAGATCAAATAAATCACGAATTCTATAAGGGATGACTTGTTAAGAAATTTAAACTGATTCCGCGTCTTAGAAATGCGATTGCAAGGCAACGAACTTAGGGATGAAAAAAAAAGTAATTGAACAAGTGAAATAATTTATTGGACAATGACTTTGGTACGTGCCGTCGGGGTTATGCATCGACGTGTCGCCAGCAGAATCTGCCTTGCCCCCACAGCCCTTAATAGGGCACTTAATGAGTCGATCTCTTTCCCTCTCTTTCTTCTTTCAGTCAGGCAGTTATCGGGGGAGAGCAATTAACGCGATACCAGGCCGGTTTCGAATTCTCGGACACGTACCATCCCTCTATCTCCCTCCCCCCACACGCACACGCACACGCACACGCACACGCACACGAACACTAACTATCTATCTATTTCGCCTTTCATCTCCTAGCACTTTACCCCTCCTCGTCGTGTCAACACCTTATCCACTAGTCGGCTTATATGCCCCTCACAGGCCGATTCGCAGTTAAAATTCGTCTTTTTAATGACCACGCCTGGTCAATAATATTACAGTAGAGAGCAAATAGAAAACGGAAAAGAAAATCAACGAGTCGAAATACACAGTAAGAAAGTTTATCTAGTGATTTGAAAGTTTATTTGATTTCACCTACAATTTCATTATATTTATTTTTAAACGTTTGATTAAACGATTATAACTGCAGAAATGGAATGATCTTTTATTTGAATACATTTCTAAATGACATACTGTTTATTACGGCAAAGTTATTAATTCAAAACTAGGCTGCCAATATTTTGATTTAATCATAGCCAAAGTTACATAATGTATTTCTAAGAAAGGGATTATTACGTTAATTGACATTAATCCAACACTATTATAATTAATGGCTAACAAAATATGAATATTTACAAAGGTTTAAACGATAAATAATAATGTATCTATATATTTAAGAAAATAATTGGAAAAACTTTTTTCAAGAAAAAAATCAACATTTGTTTCGAAATATTGATATTTCATATCATATCATAATTTAATAATCGAGGAATAAGAAAGAAAATATGATTACATTGACAATTATAGACAATATAAATATAGACAGAGCTGCAAGATAAATATTTCAAATATGTATTTTTAATCCCTGTATTTATATTTTTTATTTAAAAATATAATAGTTTTTCTTCAAGATTTTATGTAGCTTCCAATAAACTTAAAATTGATTTTCCATTAATTTCAGCTTTTAATATTTTCTGATAATGAGTAACTAATTTTTTATAATAGTTTAAAGCTAAATAATTTAATTGTATTTTATATTTTTAAATAATACTTTACATCCGATTTGTCCATATATATGATTGGAAAATTAAAAAAGAAAAATATTAGTTTACAAATTGAATTATAATTATATTAAAAAATTTGGTAATACTCAATAAGGGGAAAAGAAGATTTTTTTTTATGAATAATAAACTTTATATTCGGTAATATATTTTTATATTAATTATAAAGGAATTATATACACACAATGTTTAACCGAGAATAATTTAATTTAAACTTTTTGATAGACAAGTTACTTTTCTTGAAAAAGATAAACCACTTTTTACAATAGTTTCAAAAAAAAAAAAAAGAAGAAAATTCTTTCAGACAAGAGAATCATACTTTTAGTTATAATACACAATGTTATTATGGTATGGGTTTCTTCCTTTTTAAAGTAGTTTTAATACTTAAATACAAATTTTATTTCAGCATGCACGAAAGACAGTTTCCAATGGAAAAGTTTTCTTCCCGTCATTTATGATGCTGAATCTGAAAAGAAAATATTCATTTAATCCTTATTAAAAGTATTCTCGGTATAAGTGATACAGATATAGGTAAGTTAAAGTGTCGGGAAGAAAAGTTTGTTTAAAAGGATTTTATAGTTATTTTTCTACCATCAGTTATTATTAAGCTAGCTGCGCCTTAGTTCTTAAGATAAAAAATTTCTAAAATTAACTGCTTTAATTATCAAAATGACGGATGCCGGTTATTGGAACATTAATAAATAAATGTGCATCATGAATTCATTCCGTCCCATTTAAATTCTACCCGGTGTCGACGCCATGGCAACTCACGCGTTCGTTCGGTGGCGGTTAATTTTATTGTCGGAAGACACTCGCCCCTGGCAAATTTATATCTCCGCGGAAAAAGGGCATCGATGAAAGCGAACCTTCGTGTTGAAGATAATAAATTCAAGTCGATGATCAAAGGAATAGTTCGTGTGCTCGGCCCTACTTCATCAGAGTTCGTCCCAAGTTTGATTGACTTACAATAATGAGACTCTAATGGTGCCACTTCCCACATTAGTTTACAGGGGCAGTTATTTGGGGTGAGTCAGTGGTACTATTGGGGAAGACGAAACGGTGATTAGGGATATCGCAAAACAATAAACTCTGTATTTCCTGTCCATCGATTGCATTTTCTTCTTCTCTGTCTTCTTTAGTGGGTGAAAATGTCAGCGGCTTATGAATTCTTCTTATTGGTAAAGTCAGTCAGGAGAAAGCTGCATTTTTTCTTTATTTACTGTTTGTATGACCAGTTACATCCAGTTATATCCAGGTGAGTTGCAGTATTTTTAACTAAAAACAGTTTGCTTTTCACTTTTAAGGAAATTCAGACTTGCTGGATAGATATTGTTGCTACTTATTGAAACCTCTGAATTTAACAGGAACGATAATATTGATAAGCGTTATAATTTCAAATTACCTGAGTTATATGAAAAGTTAGATGAAAAGAGAAGTACTTCCAGAAGCATTGATATACAAAAAATACGTGACTTAAGCTTTATAAAGTGGTTATTTAATTATTGCATTTTCTTTCATTGAGGAATAAAAAACGTCTTATAAATAAAATTTATTCACGTATTTATTTAAATTTATATGTCCAGGCCGTAGTGAAAAAAATATCGTTCTTATCAATACTCCAATCCATCCTTACGATGCAGTCCCAGCGAATATTAACCAACGATTAATTTTCAATTCCCTTCGCAAAGACGTCGAATTTTGATTAGTTTCATTATCTACATTTGCCTCGCATTATTCAGATGATAAGCTATTGTAGAAGGATAACCTTTCTTTATTATTTTGCAAATAAAGTTTTTCACATATATTCATTGAAAACTAATGGACTATGGAAGTGGTCCGAATAGATATGAACATGATTTTATCTGTGAATTTAATTGAAGATCGATCCTCGTTTGAAATAAATGAACTTCTAATAATTTTCGTTTATTATTGAATTGTAAATCATTATGCGTGTTTGGTACACTTACAATGTTTAACATTATCTTAAATTAATTTGGATTTTTTAAAAATTTTTTGACTCCATTAAATTGATAAATATGCGTGGGCAATGAAAATTTTAAAGAGATCGACATATATTGCACGTTTTAGATTTGAAATTTTACGTAAAATTTTATAACTCAAATATCATTTATAGAAATCATGAGAATAAAAGTAATATTGAAGTTGTACATGATTCTTAGTGTAATAAAATTAAAATTTCATTTACCATGAATAAAGACTTACACAATATGAAGGCTGAGTAAAAATTTTTAAGATTGTTTTTGGTTTTTTAAAAAAAGAATCAAGTGTACATTTTTTCTGAGAGTTATGACAATTGTTGAATCCACCAATCTCTTTGTTATGTTTTTTTTTATTACTAATATTTTTTTTATGCTGTTTGATTAAAGCTCTGATAATAAGAAAGGCAACGTTATGACACTATATGTTTTCAAGATAAATAAAGTTTTTTAATTATATACTCTAAGAGAAAGTCATAAGCATGAGTGTTTTTTTAATTTTTAATAGCATTCATTATAACAGTTTTATGATGTCCTAATAAGGTGAGTGATAAGTGTAAACGCAATTATTGAATTTTCTGATGAAAGTAGAATACAAAGATAAATTAAAGAAATGGATCAAATAAATTAATAATGTTATGAAAATATCCTCTCTCGGTATCTCTCTGGTATTCTAAAATTCTCGCGCTGCAGAACTCTACATCTGCAATTAAGTGCTATTATGTTCATAAATTGTGACACAGTGTGGGGCGGGAGATTATTCCCAGAACGGAGGCACATCATTAAAAGCGTAAAATAAGTTATTTAGGAACTGTCTTCGTAGTGTCAAATAATTAACCCTGCAATACCGGGCCACGAGGATGACGCACGCGCATAAAATAACGACACCTTCACCGACGACGGCAAGGAAGACGGCGAGCACGAGGGCGAGGACGACGGCGAGGACGACGGCGAGGACGACGGCGAGCACGACGACAAGCAATACCTCGGGATGGCGTCGCGTTGCCGTGATTAATGATCTTCGGGGGTAGTTCGATTCGATTCATCCCCTTCGCCTTTTCAGCGTGTAAAATAAGGAGGTTGTATCTCGCAATTAAAGCTGCCGGCGTGTCAATCGAGTCAATGGACCGATGCTTCCTAAGCCGCTCGCCCCTTTGTTTCTTGATTACTTCGCTCCAAGTGCATGTCTCGGCGTTTTACAAGCGTGCTACTTCTGTTTTCTCCCATCCACCAGCACACATACACAGCCGTTGGTTTCCCTTGGTTGCCCTTGTCCCTCCTCCTCCTCCTCCTCCTCCTCCTCCCCCCTCCTGCCTCGCGGCAGTGCCGCTGATAAATTAAAAAGAGAAATATAACGAGCAACTGGGAAACATCATCTGGAATTCTAATGCACTATATTATTTTACTAATATTTCTCCTCTCGAATATTCAATACATGCCATTAGTTGGAACAATGCGTTTTATGTATTTCAAATTCAGCGCACTCGATGCTATTCAAAGAAGCATAAATTTCGAACTTAAACCGTGAAATAGCATTCAGTGGATAAGAATAAAAACAGCATTCTTTCGCGTTTGTGTAAAATTACGCCGGGATAATTGGAATGCAGGCACCATTTTAAAAATGCCAAACATTTAAAAAAAATTAATTCTTTATTATGTTGGACAATTTTACCGAATAATTGAAATATTTTTTTGTAACTATGCTTTTAAAAAAAAACTGTTTCTCAATTAAAGCTAACTAATGTGTCTTCTCAATTGTTTTTAACTTTGCAACTCCAAGATTTGAAAAAATTATCAGAAAAAGAAACATGGGAACTTGGAGAAATAAAAGACCGATGTAAAAATAACTAATTAAAATTCATTTAAAATTACTTTATAACAGATACGGAGTAAAATTTTTAATAATTAAATGATTGAAATGAAAATATAGTGACATTATCTACAACGTAAAATATTGCTATAAAAAACTTTAATTTGATGTGTTTGGAATTTAAAGAAAAATAATAATGGATAACAGGATTAAAGGACACTAAGAGGACAAAGTTCTCGAAAATAATGAGTACAAATATTATTTTATATAATTTATGGTATAAATAAATTATAACGTAGTTTTCAATAAAATATTTTATTATACAATTAAATACAAGTTTGTTATAGCGCAAACGTTTCTTTAAAGAACACAATATTATTTTTTGCATAAAATAGAAAATAACATGAATTTGGTATTAATTAAATGGGCAGTTGATATTGTATATGATTATTAATTAAAATATCAATTATACTATATCTATTAATCGAAATGTATTTCTCATTTATTTGAAATTGGAAATTATAATCAAAACTATTTCGATTTATTTATATCAATTTGAAATTACTTATCTTTAAGAAATTAAAAATTCTGGGATTTATTAATTATGAAAATGTATAGATTCAGCTTTTCTACATTCTACTGGAGAAATTTTTCTTGTTATTGTATTCGAGACATAAGCTTATGAAATTATGAATTGTTAAGTTGAACTTAAGAAATTATTGTGAATTCATTAAGACCTAGCAACTTTTTATGACATAATTATGTAATTAACTTGGAATGAGTATGGTAGGAAACTTTGTTGAATCTTAAGAAGAAATATAAAAATAAATACATCACAAAGAATTACTAATAAGATATAGACGAGTGAACACGGAAAAGTATATAAAAAGCAACAAATTTATTTCTATGATAAAAAGACTAAATTGATATGCAGTGCAGATGTAAAAATCTCGTTTAAATCAAATAAAATTAATTTTAAATTAAATAATATTGTTTTTGAAATATTTTTAATAAGTATTATTCTGAAAATATACAATTCCAATAAAATCGAATCAATTTCTAATACTACTAAATATACACGTTAATCTAGGTGTAATCTATCTAGGATAGGATTAAATTAAAATTAAATATTTTCTTATATCTGAAACTGGAATACTCGAGCTATTATTATACGAAACAATCGAGCATAGCAGGCAAAATTTTTAAGTACATATATGGCTTCCGATTTAAGCGTCAGATAGCAAGGAATTCCGCGGATCTGATCAATCTTCAATTGTTCTCGTACATGTTTGCTCGATCATTAGTTTGGCACCATTGAAATATTTGATCCACACCAGAGTGGAGGATGTGCTCTCGATAGGTTGTTTTGATAATAAAAAAAAATTGTCAGAATTTCGATAGCTTTAAAAAATGATGATAAAAAATGTATATGTCAATAAAATATTATTTTAATAGCTGACATTTTTTTAAATAAATTTTTATCGTTTATTTAACCAAATATTTATTATATTTATTTATACAATGTATTTTTAAGAAAAACATTATTAAGTGGTAGAGAATAGAATTGAGAATATTTTTTTTAATAATTCTTATTAATGAATAATTTTTCTAGTTGAATATAAAAAATTAATAATAATAAGAATAAAAAATTTATTCTGTATTTATATAATTATGAATTTATCAAATGCAATGTAATTAAATAATATACAATTTTTTTAATTGTAATTCATGTGGAATAATTAAAATATTTTTTTAAACAATATTATTAAATTTTATATGGGATATTTTAGAATATAACTTATATTACTACCAGCAAAGTTTTAATCAAATGTAAGTTAATTAAAATTAATCATAGAAATTCTAGAATTTATACATGTATATGCAATATGTATGTAAGGGACTTTGAATTCTTGTCGCACGAAGGGCTAAAGAGCATAGTTACTTTAACCCAATTGCGAACCTAGGAAAATGAATGAGCTGAGAGTATTTCAGACTAACGATTTATTTAGACTAACTTTTCTAATACGAGAGAGAGAGAGAGAGAGAGAGCATTTTATTCTTGTTATGTGACTAAGATCAATCAATTGCACGAGGGAGGAGATGCTGCAGTAACTAAAAGAACTCCAAAAAGAGAATATCAAGAAATCTCAAAGGACCCGAATTGATTTGAACTTGTTATTCTATTTCTTCTTAAAGATATTTCATGCACTGATTATCGGCATTATTTCCTTTCATGGATACTCTATTTTGTAGTTGGTGTACCATTTTACTGTTTGTACCGACTATCTCACAAGGTATTTGTTTTGCATTCCTGACCTATTTAGATTATCCTGGCTATCTTTCTCAACGTTTTTACTGTTTTTCCTGATTAATGTTTACCCGTCTCACAACTTTTTACTATGTGAATTTTGAAATACGGTGTCAGCTATCCATGAAGATACAAACTTGGACCCCACACGACGTGACAATGCATACATGCATTTTAATTTTATTTCAATTACAAATTTTAACTTAAATAATTCAATAATGTTATCATAAATTTATCTAACTTAAAATAGATATAAATTTTATTTTCTATTATAATAAAAAAATGTTATAATTAAAGTGTCAAATATAAAGATAAATTTTTTTATCTTAAAAACCACTATACTATTATACATAAAATAATTATTTTAAATAATTGGTATTTTTAAAACGAACATATATCCCTTATATAGTTAAATAGAATAGTTGAAATAGGAATTTAAATAAAATTTTTTTACATATTAGTCGAAACAAGAAATATAAATTTTCATTTACAATTTAAAAAATATTTGAGTCAAGTGTATCTCATATGTATCTCATTTCACATTAAAATTATATATTTGAAATTATAATATTATGCTTTTTCAGTATGCATATTTCAATGATAATATAAAATTATTATTTTTCGTGTATAATTGCTCGATAACTTTTATTTATATTCGCAGCCAATTTTAATAATACAACATCCTTTTATTACATGCATGATTTTTTTATCCGCTCAAGTAAAAAGTTCTTTCCGAATTGATGAAAAATTAATTGCGAATCTTTGTAAATTCACTGCTCATACGCCTTTATTAAATTTTCAATATTTTTCGTTACAAGTTTGCTGTTACTTTGGAAGTGGGACAGATCTGGCACCCGGTTATCAAGGGGATTAGATTTACTGTATAAAAAAAGCTAGTCTTACTTTTATCAAAATCCAGGAGCTCTGGGGGTTTCACATTCTCTGTACGCGAGTATTATATTCTGTCACGCCTCGGGAAAACTCGGATTACCACTTGAAGTCTTTAAAGTTAAAACGCTTACAGATTTTGAGGATTTCTTCACCAAATAATAGTCGGTGCTTTAGAAAAATGTATTTGTTGGCTGCGCCATAGAAATTCGAGGTTTCCTTATAAGCCCGTGCTCAAGTGTGTTGCGTGGATGTGTTGATCCACTTGTATAAATTCTCACATATCATTCGGCTGGGTATTTTTCTACGTAAAAAATGCGCGAACGCTGGATAAGAAGAAGGTGTGTTCCGAAACTAGAGTCCCTCGTCTGTCTCTTTTATTTCCATTTTTCCATCTTTGATCGTCATTAGCGGCATTTCATTTGCGGCAGACCGCACACATTCCTTGATAATCCGTTATGGAAAAACGATTTCAAAATATTTGCCAGGCTCACGGTTTTTATCGCTCGTCCGAGAATATTGGCTTTAAACGAACCGCTTTTGTCCAAAGCCAGCGTTTAACTGTTCTTTGCTTTATCATTAATGGGCTCGGCTATGATACTCGTGCCACGCCGCTTAATTGCCTAAAAAGTCGATTAATACAATTTTCTCGGAGTTAAATGGTAGCTCGAGCAATCGATACAATAGAAATTCGTAGCAATGAAAACTCCCTGCAATAAATTTTGTGGCAAAATTTTAGAAATCTCGGAAATTCATGCAATAGAAATTATATCGATGAATATCATAAAATTTCACAAATTTAATATGAACTAAAACATTCTTCTTTTACATTTTGATTTTTCGCCAATTTTTCTAATTTTCAAAAAGGGGTGTTTGCAACGAATTTCACCGGCCCGTTTAATTCTCCTCAGAAGTATGTACAAGAACTTTGGTTTGTCAGGTAACACCGAAAGCTCATCCTCGGACGAGGCTTTAATACAAGGATAATCCGAAATACCCGCATGTAGAAAAAATAAGGGATGTTGGACGTCTTTTGGAGCTTGAAACGAAATCAGTGGCTGGCGTTTATCCGAGCTGCATCGTCTAGATATAATTTATAAAATCGAAAATAAGATAATTTTATAATGATAATTTATTCATAAGACACAATGTAAGATTTAATAATTGTGATTGGTGAATTCATTCGCTTTCTGCACAGCTTCCCATATCGAAGGTGGATTTATTTGATTTTTAGGAGCTTGCGAGATAAGTTTGAGTCGACACGAACTTTAAAAGGAGCCCCATCTTCCCTTCGGTCGACTCCTCAGCGAAAAGAGGAGATTGCGTGTAAAATGTGTACGATTGCAACGCAAAGTGGCGAGGACAGCGAACGAAATCTTTTTCACTCTTTATCGGGAGGACTTTTTTTTTATGCTTCGCGTTCAATAAACAGCCATGTTTTAAGCCGATAAATCAGTGTTTTGTTGTACATTGATTCACGTGAAATCACTATCCCCCCTTCCTCGAACTCACGTTTTAAGATTTCTGAGACTTATTATCATTATCATTATCATTATTATTTAATCAAGACGTTATAAAATGATGCAACAGACAAATAAACATTTTTTGTTGAATAAATATATTAATTGTTCTTTGTAAATAAAATGCATTTTTTATATTTTTTTATTTTATATCCAGAGAGTTAATACACAGATTTCAATTTTTAATTTAACTACAAATAGCATTACAAACCACAAATCTATTTTAAAATACTATAAACATATATTGATATTTGTGGAAATTACAATAACTATAATTTTATTGGTGAAAATTCTGATTATGCTCAAGTCTCAAGAAGCAGGCTCGATTATCTACACCATGTGCGAGTATAAGCGGAGAAAGTACGAGAGAAATAAGATGGAGTCTCGTTTATTCAATATTCGATCGAGAAAAGAAAATTTTACGTTTATGTATTTGTTCGGTGCGCTCGTACCGTGTTCAAAATGTATGTAACAAAATGGGTGGATTACTGTTCCGAGAAAATAAGCAAAAAAGAGAAAAGTCCAAAAGATTACTTTGAACTCTCCTGCCCTTTTACCTTTTATAGATTTTTTGGATCGAATGTCTGGGCTGTCCCCTTCTTCGTGTTTCTGTTTGATATCTCTCATTATCTTTGTTATCGGTGGCTCCTTCATACGTTCAGAACATAAGCCGCCGTGTCTGTCGTTTCTCAAGGTGATGAACGCTTGTCTTGTAGCACTTCCAATATTATCTGGAAGGTGAAACTCGGTATCAAGTATTTGTGAGACGATGAACTCTCATCACTATCTACACATTAACACAAGGTGTCAAATAACTGTAATACGATGTAAGAGGTGGAAACATACGTGACAAGCCTTTACGTACAAAGCCAACCATGCACGTGTATGTATGCATGTATATATATACACATACAGATAGCTTATGCTTATCGATTGAGTAATTAAGTGGATAATATAAATATATTTAAATGTCAATAATTTATAATGCAAAATAAAGTTATTTTGGTGAGTTATTCAGATATTTTTTTACAATAAATAATTAATTATAGGCGATTTTAATTAATTTTCAAGATTTGTTACTGTCAAAGTTCTCAACATCAATTACTAATTTGAATTATTCATTTTAGTGTTACTGGAGATGCTCAGATATTCTGTAATCCGTGCTGCCTGAGAATATCATTTCAAATTTGAGAACAGTATGTTCGCAAGGGCTCCGTATACAAAAGTACTATTCAAATTTAAAGTTCGTACTAATTTTGAAATACATTTCTATCTTTGGAAATTCTAATAACGATCTTCTAAGCATCCAAAAAAGCCCGAGGGCTACTTAGATATTGGTATTTGGCAAGTCGCAAACAATGTACACTTGTCCATAAGTATTTGAGAAAATTCGAAATTTTCGTTGAAACTTCATTTCTGCATAGCTTTCTTTGTGCACAGCTTCCCATTGGATCCAGAGCATCATCTCTGCGCATAAGAGTGAACCAAAATAGGACTTTTAAGCTAGAACTACGCGTATTCCACTAGTAAGCTTGGTAATGAACGAAGATCTTGTCGAGCACCAGATTAAATTAGCAGCGGGAATTCTGCGTCATACATGTATACAATTTTCGCTCTCGACTCACAAAATCGTTACGTGTCCTCGGATCTTTATTTTTTTTTTTTTCTTACTTGCCACTTCTTTCTATCCACAAGCTTCTCGACTCTCATCCTTCGGTTCAATTTTCAATGGAGAAATAGTCCGCAAACGAACGTCGGTACTTTGCGAGAAATATTCCTCTTCGTTCCAAAGAACAGAGTTTTTCGAATTTTGCCCAAGAAACAATACAATTTATTTGAATGTTGAAATATTTATCTTTACTCCTTATAATTTATTATTTTCATAAAATTAAATTCTTAATTCTTACGTATATTTTAAAATAATGAAGAGTTCATTAAAAACAAGTTTTCAATAAATTTTAAATAAAATGTACTAAAAATGAGTATCATCTATCATTTAAACAATTTCGCATTTTGGTGTAAAAATTTTATTATTATATGATGATACATTTAAAATTGAATATTGAATAAAAACTTTCTTTGAAATGTTACTATATTTTTTCTGATTAAATTATTGTTTTCAATTATGAACGTATTATTCTATAACTTAAAATTCTTGTAGCAAATTTATCTGTTCGACTCAGTGGAAGAGATACGATATAATCAGGCATGTAGATGAGCATATCTATGCTCATGAAAATAAAATTACTGGAAATATAATTTGAAATATCTAAAGTCTATGTGCATTTTTTAATTTATTTTCTTTTTAATATGAATAAATAATAACACATTTTATAATAACATTTACTTACTTAATTTCATGGATTTGGAGTGGACTAAAAACAAGTTAGAAGTAGTATAAATAAACATATACAATCAATTGATAATTTATTGTAAAGATTTCATTTCTACATAAACTTCTACAGAAATAACCGATTTCAATTTTTTATTATATCGTATATATTTTCACTTTATTTATGCAAAACTTTTCGCATCTGTGTATAATTAATTATAATTTTTAGTAATCATATAATTATTTTTGATAATATTCAATTTTTTATATGAACAAAAAAATAGTACACACATCTTTTACAGGTTATATTTCTAATAATTATATGATATTTGCCTTTGTAGCATAGGAAAACTAGAAAATTAATATAATATTTACCTATAAATACTTTTACTAATCCTATTTTAGTTGTCCAAGCAAAAAAATATACAGACTACTAATGAAAAATAATTAAAAAAAAACTGTTTTCAATGAAATAAATATAGGAACAAATGAAGAAACGAGTATTTAATATATCAAGAGCGACATAACTGTAAAATTGCAGATGTTTTCTTTTTTGTTTTTGTTCATTTCTCTGCTCTAGCAACTTCGCACATACTATAAGAAATCGTTAAGGTTATTACCAACATACCTCAGACATACTGTCAATACAACTTTACTCACTGCATGCGCTTTTTGAACACTTCGGAAAGGAAGTGGCATATACAGTACATGTCTTGCTGTTTTTCTGGGTGAACTCTTTCGACTTTTCACTATCAAAGAAAGTTTACATTATGAAATCAATAAAGATACATATTTTGAGAAAATTTTTGTTTTATTCGTTACTATTTTATATAATGGCATCTTCAATTGTAGCTGATTTTATCGCAGGGCTTAAGTAAATTGTAAAATATAGGGTACGATAAGCTGGGATAATCCAATTTCTCGACTATTCTCTCTAGACCCATCAGTTTCAAATCTTACTTTTGATCAGTTATGAGATGAACGTAAATTAGAAATTCTATATTTTAAAATATCTAAAGAATAAATGGGATAGTATTAAATTAAAAATTTTAAATGAATATTGATTTTCAATTTATAAATTACTTTTAAAATTTTGTATGAATAATTATAATTTTAGAATATACGAGATAATGATCATCATTATTATAAAAGTGAAAATGTGTATGTATCTCATATTTTCTCATGTACATTTACACATATAAGATACTTTTTATTTAAATTTTAAATGTGCAATAAATTGATATACACAGTTGAATGCTAAATACGAATACATTCACCAGCCCACGAGTGTCTGTATTGTAGGGTTTTATTTTTAAATTACGCTATCATTAGTTTCATGAAATAATTAAAACTTTATATAATAAAATTTTCGATTTATTTACTTCACTATAAATCATCCATAGTTTTTAAATGATTAGTCAGATATTTCAAACGAGATTACATTTTCAGTTAATGTAAAAGAAAAAAGATTTAAAAATAATATGAAACTATATAAAATGATAAATGAATTAAAAAATCTGTACTCATGAGTTGAAAATAATTTATAGTGGGAACTTTGGATTCAAAGTACAGCTATAAGAAGATATATGATTGGAAACTATTTTTGCAATATCATTATCGAAAATTTTTCATCTATAAAGAAATTGACTACAATTCATTATAAAAGAAAATTGATAAAATTGTCGCTTTTAAAATAGTTCTATTTTATTCTAATTTAATCGAAATATAAACATTAAACATTTTTACGGAATAATAGTTCTTGATAATTAAGTACGATATGAAGGTAAAAATACTTTATTACAGATGATTTATGTAATGTTTAAATTCGCATTAAAATGATTTTAAGTTGAATAAATTAATGATTCCTTTTCAAATTCAATGAAATGAATTATGTAAATGTCGAGAAATAAAGGTTGAATTTCTTTATCAATTAATTTTTCTGCTTAATACATCATAAATCTCTCAGTTAAGTTTCAAGAGCGTTAATCAATTTATTTGTTTTTACTGAAATTCAAAGCTAGACGATTGTATTAACATTATCAAATATTACATTTTTAATTCGATGATTAATGAGTCTTGAAATTTGTATTTATTAATCTACAAAGTGAAGAAATTAAGGTTCACCAAAGTAGTGGAGATGAAGCGAGTGCCAATATGGTACAACTTCCGGATCTGCACTTTGGAATATACTGTAAAAAAAGGACTTGTCTTCAATTTGTATACTCGTTAAATCTAAGCATAAACAGTGTTATCCTGTTAGGGAGAAATTTTCACAATTTATCCATCATATTCATCAGGACTAGGATGCACATTCATAGATTGGAAAGCGAAGGATCATTATTTTAAAGAGAAGGAGCTTCAAGGTTTAGTCGCAGCAAGCGCAACTTCCCATTTGAATTTAGAATCTCCTGAAAAGTTTTGAGGCCAACGGCAGAATTGGTCTCATCTCCCGTCAATGAGGTTCCATTGAATAAAACGGAAAATATTTTTCTATTTTCACAACAATTTCTATTGGCATCCCTAAAACATTAAAAAAGTGCAGATAAAGGCACTGGAACAAGTAGTCACGTCGAGAACAAGTAAGCCAGAATTGCCAGTATCTTTCGAGTAAATAGATGCAGCGGGTGTTTTTGCAGGGAAAGCCGGTAGGCACAAGTCGCAGCATCTGTTGGGACACTTTCTTCGGGTGCCGTCACATTTGAAATTCGGATTTCGAAGCGCCCCGATCCCTTTGACAAAAACTATTTATTCTGAAAACTTTGTTAAGATATTCCATTTTTCGTGAGCGTTACGCCAACTTATAATGCGCCCCCTTTTTCACTTGTATCGGCATATTCCCAATTTAATGCGGACGTCCCTGTTGTGCATCCCGCGAGTATTTACGGCCTACTTGACTTTTACTAAAGTTCGCTATCACCTATGACAGGGAAATAACTTTTTATTGATATTAGAGACTTATAGGATAATAATTTATAACGCGTAATACAAATAGATAACTGAAATTCATTAATTTTTCTGATGTATAAAATTTTCAGGCGTGAGAAGTCAGTTTTTCATTATTTCAACTATCGGTATATTACGATGTCGAAATTTATTATTGAGGACTCGCAATAAGTGCGTATAGTGCAATAATCAATAATGATAAATAAATAGATACGGAGACCTGAGTAATGGGACTTGCAAGAATAAATAAAAATTTTTGGAAACAACTCATATAACGCTATTTGTTACAACGTATCTGCTGCTAACGTTTAATCAATTTATCAATAATATTGCGCGGCACAAAGAATCTCCAGTTTTTCTTGCAACACATTGTCAAATAATTTACGGATGCATTTATTGCGTGACAAGTAAAAAAACGCTCGGAGGGACTTGATGTGGAAAACCTTTGCACGTTCATTTCACTTCTTGTACGGCTTCACGTCCGTCTCATCAATTTCCGGTTGCTCTCGGTTCGGTACATTATTTTTCTCGGTTCTCGTTGCGCCCAACCGTCAGAGTCGCGAGATGAACCGTGAAGGCATTACGTAAACGGCGAACTCGAATTCGAACTCCCCGTGTCGTTCCCATGCAAACTAAGTGATCCGTCCCTCGTTATTTCCGCCCCCGACGATTTTCAAATCCACGAGCGCTTAGCATAAGCTTTGAGAAGCTCTGTCGTCCAGGATATTTTCATATTTGGATGAGCCGGCTAAATCCCTCTTCTCACGACAACTTCGCAACCCTATAACATTTTTGCAGGAGCTTCGAACGCGAGTTTAAGCAACTTTGTGTAGCCATCGCAGTTGTTCCTTTGCCGATGAACGGATTATATTATTCTCTGCTACTGGGATCTCAATATAATATACATGTGAAAACTTACAGCAAATATGCCAGAAATAACGACTGGCGAAGATGAGATAATTCAAATGAATTGCCCAATTGTGAACAATGTTTATTGTTGTGTTGGTCACGGTCGGTTCGTGTCGAGAATCAAAAGCAATGCTTCGTTTTAATTTTTTTTAAATGGATTACAGCTTGTTGTGTTAAATTTAATAATAGTAATTCTGAGAAAACGCTTCTTAAAAAGATTAAAAATAAGGAACGGCAAAACTCAGCGCACGGACACCATTTTTAAAGATAAAGTGAAGTATGATAGAATACAATCCATCATGTTGTCTTTTGCGAATTTTGCGCGCAAAAAGCTCCAGCAACTCCAGACTTTTCGAACTTGTTTTTCCACAATATACACCCGATAAGAAAAGGGAAATTGCGTATGAATTCTTGGAGAGATAAACCATGTCGCGAGTAGCGTGTGTACACTCTAATAAAGTGTCACCTTTGCGTGGAAATAATGAACGAATTTTCAAGGATTCAGAAGCAATTTTTCTTTGGTGTTCGCTAATTCCCAAGGAATTCCAAAACAAATGAGCAATTGGCGTTCATCTTTGACTCTTCTACGACTCTTTTTTTTCTTCGCACTATCGCAAGTTCATCGCATGACCTACTTTTACAAAGTTATAATTCTCTGATTAATCCCTGGTCGATATATCGCGAATCGTTCGACTGTCGGATTACAAAATTTACAATCATTGCAGGGTATTTTTTAAAAATGTATGCATTGTGCCATTCAACATTTAATAGCATCAAAGATACTTACAGCACGCGATACTTCCCTGTTTTTATTTAAGACCACGAGTTCGCCAAGTTCAAAGGGCAGGTACATGTGTATGTATGATAATAAGTATTTTAAATATATCGTGGAAACGAACACATTTGTTTTATTCAACTTTTATTTTTTTTTCAAGCCTTTATGGAAAGAAATTAGTGAAGAAATAAAAGAAATAGTACTAAAAGAATATTGTATCAATGGTGTTAAAAAAAAAAATAGTTCATGCTACAAAAAAATTAAAACTTTTAAAATTGATATATTTAAATTTTAATTATAGATTGCTCATACATTTATAAATAGAAATCCGAGATAGCTTCTAATTTTAAAAATTTTATACAGAGTATTTTACATACCATAATTATTATTAAGATAAATTATTTTAAATATTAGTAAATGAAATATAACGGTAAATTTATTATAATGCTTAGTTATTAATTATTCTTTATTAATAGAGTTTAAAATCAGATATTATTATAATGATAAATTTAAAAGGATAAATTTATTATAATGATTCAGTTATTAATTATTTATTACTAATAGAGTTTAAAATTATATAAAAGGAAATTTTTATATAATATTTATGTTTATCTGGAGTGTAAATATTCAATTTATATAAACGATAAATAAAGATTTAAATATAAAAGCAAATTTATAGATTAAATATTTAAAATAAAAATATAGTAGAATTATTTTCCACATTTTTTTTATGATAAAATTAGAATTCTAATATTTATTCTATGTTTAATACTGCAATAAAAAATTTTTACAGAAATGGACATAAATGTATTTATGAATTTTAATTTAATTCAATAGTTTTATAGATAAATAGATTTTGAACCTTACTTTTGCAATACATTCATCATATTTCAATGAACATATACTTTTATTGATTAAATATATATTTTAATTTACTTTTACATCTTATATTTACTAATTTTCATCTTTATCAGTTTTTATTTCCATTGAATTTATCGAATTTCACTTTAAATGACAATCATTATTTTTTAACATATTGCCGGTTCAAATTTTTTTATGTGAAATTAATTTGATATTTCTAAGAGCCCTGGTACCAGTAAAATATATTATACTTCTAGGAATTAATAAGTTTTTCAAAAATATACTTTAAATAAAATAATTTAAGCATTTATTCTATTACTTTTCTCTTTTGACTTTTTGAAGCAACAATTTCTGTCAGTTATGCGAACAGCTTCTGTATTAAGTTTTTGTAATGTACTTATATAATGCAAGAATTTAAATTTTTTTTTTTAACATTCACAGTTATATGGATTAAATAAAGTTTTATAATAGACTGAATAATACTCAAGATCAACATAACATAAATTTCAACATAAAATAATTTTTATGTTGATATTTAAAAACTTTTATTTTATTATGAAAGTAAATTACTGAGGGTTAAAAATTAAATATTTTTTTAGAAGAACAATATTTGAAAAAATATATCCGATTTAGATTTTTTATGCTTATTAAATACTAAATTTAAGGTGTGACTATTGCATTTTATTTTATAATGTAATTTAAAAATCAATTTTTTAAGATGTTATATATTAGTTTTTATTATCAAGCAAATATTTAACTACATTGATTTAATTGCTAAAATATTTTAATATTGCATAGAATTTTAAGTTTTAAATTAAATGTTAGCTTTTTGTATCTGATTATTTTGCCAGTGTATTTTACCTTTAATATTAAACGTTGATGTTGCATACATAAATGATTCTTTTTATTGATTCCCTTTATATTTTTAATTAATAATAAATCAATAGATTAATCTATTATTAACTGAAGAAATCGAATAAAAATTAACAAAATAATTATGGAGTAGTAGGTCCAATGAATTAATCATTCGTTAAATGAAATATCTAAAAGAAAATATTATATTTGTGTGATTAATTTACTATGGGTTAATTAAGTACTAATTCTGTACTATTTATATATGGCTACATTGTAATTGCCTGATATGATTTATTTTTCGTTAGTTTCATTGGGAAAATAGGTGTCATGAGGTAGACAATCTAATGATGTCGAAATTTATTAATAACAAGATATGCGATCGTAAAGTAGATTAGTTTTTTAATGCATAGTCAAATACGTACGCTGAAAGCAAGAATGCCCGGAATAGAATACGAAAATAGGAGGAAAAATGTATTTTGACTGACTAAAATTATTTTTACAAAGAGTTTTGCGATAAAAAATGATTATTAAAACATGTGTAATACAATATATATATAATATAAATTTCGGGTAATAGATAGCATAAACAGATAAAAAAAAGTAAGAAAAACTATTTGAATAAATATAAAGGCAGTAGACGTAGAATTTATTCTAGGAGGTAATTTAGGAGTAGTACATAATTCTTTGGGAGGAGTCGCAGTTATCTGCAGTGAAAATCTATAAATAAGAAAATGCAAAGAAAACGTCCACTATAGTGCAGTACTTATTAAGAGCTGGTAAATGAGTTTACGATAGCATTACTTTTTAATTCCTAATCGGGCTGACAGTTATAGATGAGCTAAAGGTTGGCCTTTTCCTTCTCCTCCTCATCCTCCTCCTCCTCCTTCTCCTCCTCCTCCTCCTCCTCCTTCTCCTCCTCCTCGACCAACTTGTAAAAAGTAAATAAAGGAAGTTTTCCGCGGCGGTGCATCTGGATGCTTATTAGAAAATACGGTACTCGAAGAGAATTTAATCTCTGCTCGTATCAATAAAAAGTTTGCGAGACTCTCGGTCGTGGGGAGGAGGGGGGGCGTTCTCGATTTAAGTGGAAAGAGATCGAGGACGGTGGCGTCCGCGATAATCGCCCGAGCTCCCACCCCCGGAAGATCCCACCATCCGGGGAATGATGCTTCTGCAGTTATCGGCTATTCTCGAACTTTGACAATCAATACGTCGCACCCTGGGCACCTGCTGACCAACGAGCAGATGCTTCGTCCAGCCTCTGGTCCTCTGCATCTGTCGCGAAATCAAACAAACCATATCGACCCTGCTTGACCCAAATAAATCTCTGCATCCGACTGGACTGCAGCTGGGCCCAACCCAACTGGCAAAGCTGGGCTGACTGAGATCTCTGTTTCAAATATCCTTATCACTCTCTCTGTTTAATCTTTTCTACATGGCTACTGGTCAATCCTTTGCTCATCCCGATCCTCGGGCTCTTCCTTATCTACCATTCATTTTCATTCCATTACTTGTGTGGCTTTTTGCAAAGTGTACACACCCAATATCTATTCTTAATAGTTGGATTAATGCCGGAGACTAATGTCATTGGCTTCAATGAACCGAATTTGTTGCTTGATTACACTCGAATTGATATTTAGTAAAAAGAAGCTTAATTGATAATCGTTATTTAAAATGCTCTTTTAAAATCAGTCGAGACACATATGTGAGATTAAAGATGATGGGAAAATTTTTATGTAGAATGTTTTTTCATGCTTATTAGGGAACAATATTTTTTATAATTCTACTTTGAATTTTATAGTAAGCTCTTTTATCATGAGAATATTGATACTTAAAACCAATAAGATACTTATTTTTGAAAATTCAAACTAAAGGGAAAATTACGCACTAAAACAAAATGTATTATTATACAAATATCTCATATATATGAGTATACAATTGAATGATAGCAAAAACTTTTGAATTTTGCATACTCAATTTTATTAAAACTTGAATTTTTTATTAAACTTTGTAGAATGAATTGAAAATAAAACTTTAAGTCATCTCTTTTTGTTCAATGAAAACATTTTATTAGTTTCTTAAATTCTTAAAACTTAAATCAATGAATAATTATATTGATAAATAATCACATTTATCAAAATGCTTTATAAAAATAAAATCTAAAAATAGCTGTACATAGTAATTATAATTAACACTATAAATAATAAATAGATGATATAATAATTCAGTGGTAAAATTATTCAGAAAGCATTAGAATAATGCGTCACGTTCAATCTGTCGTATGCAAGAGTCTGACGTTGGCAGTTCTAACACTCTTGAACAAGTTCATAAATCTGCAAGTATAAACGTATAAATCAATCGTAAGTTTCGGTTATCTCTGATGATTAATCGGATCAACTAATTACATATATTATTACTTGTGACCGACAGCTTCCCAAGTATTTTTATTTATTCAAAGTCTTTTTTGTTGAATTTTCAACTTAATATAGTGCACATTAACTTTTAAATGTATTATGTGCATCTATTTAAAGTAATTTTTATAAGGTAGTTAATATTCAAGACTTATATACGAAAATTAAAGAAATTTATATTCTTCATGTCTTTTATATATTTGTATTCTGTACATCTTATATATATTCTTTATATCTTTCTTTTTATTTTTTATATCCAAAACTATGACATGGAAAAGTCAATAAACTAAACTTGAAAAAGTTTAAAATTTTGTAACTCGCAAAGTTATAAAACCTAACTCCGTGACAACTTCTTTTTATGTGATCTTAAATTTAGAAAATGAAAATTCATGAAAAATAGTGATTTGATTATACAAATGCTGGAAAATTTTAAACAACATAAATCACACTATATTTGTTAAAATTTATTGTTTCTTTGAAATAATTCAATGAAGTAATTGGAATCATTCATTTGTTAGATCTCGTTAATTTGTTTTAAAATTTATAACTGTGTAAAAAGTTAATTTGTAAGATTGTTAAAATGTTTATTTTATTGAGTAAAAGTTTATTTCTATTAATTTCATTTCATTTATTTAATGATGAGTGTAAAATATTATTTTTATTACAGATATAAATTTAATTAAATATTTTTAATTGAATCTTATTTTTACCATGCATTCAACGCGTTTAATTTATACTTATTTAAGTCATTTCAATCTAATTTCAGTAACTCATTAATTTACTTATTTTTCGGCAACATTTAAATGATATAAAACAAAGTTTATGTCGATGTTTTTTATGAAAATGAAAACAAAAATACTGCGCAATCAAAACCAGTAAATTATAGCATTTCAAATACGAAAGCATGAACTATGAATGTAACAGGTTTTCAAAGTTCCCGAGGTCGTTTATTAAAAATATTAATTAAGCCCTCATCTGACATTTTCGAGGTTGGTTTTCGTCGAGCAATTCCGAATAGCATATAAAAGCTGGACTTATATCAAATGAGTAACTTTGATTGTGACAACATAATGCCATTCGATTCTCATTGTGAGTTCGAGTCACTCGCTCATCCAATCGGTCTCATTCATCGTTTAGCTGCTTTTTTGAACAACCTGACGTTTGCTTTTGAACTCGAGCTCGTATGAGTCACTCCATCAGTTGTCGCCTTTGAAGGATTTTACGATTCTGCTCAGCGGAAATTTCTACCGAGATCTAAGTTAGCCGGATATTTTATGGACCAGGGACGATTCGAGCTAATAGCTTTCGGAGAGCGAGCGAATTGCTTTTCTTTTTATCAAATGAGTCTAGAGTCAACATTGATTGGTTATACCTATACTGTATGAGTACTTGACCCAACTAATATTGTCACGGCTTTACGGTATCGTTATCTACAAATTATTTTTCGTTGAAGAATATCAGATCGTGAACTAATGAATGCTCAAATGCTCGAATTTCTTCACCGTTATTGTTTAAAAAAAAAATCGTTCTTTATTAATTATCTAAATGAAAAAAATTTTAATATTGAAAGAAATTTTACTTTTATAGCAGTAGACAATAAAATTGTTTTGTTTCAAATATACGATTCATGAGGAATATCCAGGTCGACTGGTAGACATGAATTTATTATAAATATAATGTATACGTGCATATTTATCGGACATTTCATACTCTTAAGTGCGCATAAAATTTTATAGATTTCATTTGTATTTTGTTTATTTTCTAATTTAACTCATATCAAAAAATATAATATCAAGGATCGAGCAGTATCTTTGCCCAATTATATGTATTTTTCGCAATCATAAATAACGTGTCATAAACAATTGATTTCAAATTTATCCAACTATTTTTTTTTAAAATTTACAAAAAACATAGGGCTGCGAAGCATCAAAACTACAGATATTTTTTTTGAAATATCAAAACTTTTATTACTATATTCAAAACATCCTAAGATAACATCTTTAGAAGGATCAAAGGTCTTCTCATGAGAAATTGACCATCGTTTTCTTCAACTTTTTCCTCGAATTACAATTTTTTTTTTTTTTGTTTTGTAAATATTTAATTAGAAACAATTTCATTATTATTCATTCATAACTGCATATTTAATGAAAAATTATACAATGAATTCTCGATAATTATAGATAAAGTATATACGAGCGGAATATTCAACAAAAAATAGTCAGGTAAACCGCACATTAACAATAATTTCAAAGATTTCGTATAAATATTTTTGAAGTGATTTTTGAAATTATAAATTTAATAGTTTATTAGCAAGCTAACTGGAACATAATTCATTGAGTTTGCTATAGTTGAATCTTTTGTCTAGCCTCTATATTCTGTATATTTAATAACGAATGCAAGAATTAGAAAATTACTCGTTGAAAGGATTCTTTGAATATTTTGAAAGAGGTAACTAGAGGAGACGATTCTATTTAAATTGGTTAAATCAAAGACTTTATTAAAGGAATTAACTAGGTTTCGAAGCTTAAGGAAGTTTCAAGAAATCTGCAGTAGCCAAGAAATCAACATAGTTCGGGGCCCGGGGTTCATCATGAACACGTACAGAGATTTTGCGGCTTTTTGCGACTTTCTTAAGCTTTGAAATCTATAGATTTTATTCAATAAATTCATTGAGTCGGAAACTGTATAGAATTGTGATACGCTACTTTGCTCGTGTGAATCATTTTCCACATCCAGTGATGAATTTATCATGTCATATTCCACAAGGAATACTGATCACACTCGGCTCAAGTTTTAAATTTTACATGAAATTATCGAATCATTTAATAAATCTAATAATATCTAATAATAATCTAATAATCAATTATCAATTGTGGTATTTAGTCAATAAAATTAATATGTAAGTAAAGTTTTCCAGTAATTATTAAAATATTCCAATCCAATTATTTCAATTAAGCAAATTTAACAATAATTTCGTTAAAATTTTTTAAACATTTGCAACATACTTTTTAATTTATATTTGAAACTAAGTCCGATGATTTTATAATCTCAAGCAACATGATACAAGGATAAAAATATAAATATTATTAATTAAGTAATACGAAATAAAGTGAATTAATGATTGCAGACTCTCTTTAAATGTCTTCGTTTTTTTTTTCATAAATAAGCTCGTGCACCCTCACTCATATTCTCATATTCTCTGATTCTAGCGTTGTATTTCTTTAAGGTTTACGATAAATTTACGTGACCTGTCATTCCTTTTAACTTCCGTCCCGGCATTCTTGGCTCGAAAATTTACTATTCAAACCAGTGCGTGCAGCATATTTCGGTGCTGCAAGGAAAACATCATTTAATACACGCCAGCAGAATTGAAATAACTAAAGAGACAAGTACATCATAAAGAGGAGCTCACCCGATCGCCACAAGAAAATAGAGTCTCCTCGGAAATCCAGAAAAGGGACATTCGATTTTCTCATGTCCAAGGGTGATCCTGGATCTTGCGAGTAACCAGTCGTACTTGGGGGGGTACGCTCCACACACACGCGCCCACGTCCCCGGAACCGCGGAGTTTGGAGTTGGGCCAATATTCGAGCTTCTTTACCCCTCGACTACCCTCCCGGGCGCACATGCGCGAACTGACACAGGGGGCGGCGGAGGGTTGGAAGCACGCGCTTGATCGTCTCCGGACAGTGGTGGTGCCGTCCTTGGACAATCCTGATGATGACCTCCCTCTATCCCCGCGTGCTGCTTATTTCAAGCTTCTCTTCCTCTTCCTCCCCCGCATTAAACGCTTATTTCGCTCTCCGCACACGTATCATCGGTCTCCGCCATTCTCGACATGTGCCTTCCTTTCCTTCCTTCCTTCCTTCCTTTATTTCACCCTTCGACAGACTCGTGGCCGTCGCACCAATCGCCGCCATCCCGCCCTCCCCCCCTGAACCCACCCACCCTCGCCACCCCCGCGACCTTCTTCCTTCGCTCGAGCGTGCGCTCACTTTCCATACACGATGAATACGTAAGAAAGGTCCTGTCACCTTTTCTTCCATCCCCTCGGGGCTCCATTAAAATTGAGGCGCCGAATTCAGGAAGCAGACATAAGCACTTTTGTTGCACGCGCACATATGGGCCAGGCTGATGATAATTCAAAGTTGCTTAGGTGATTATTTTCCGGGCAAACAGTATTTTCTTCGGCTTTTTGAACTTTGGACGAAATTTACATCGAGCATTTTTACAACTATAAATGAATTTTAGATTTGAAAGAGCAATTTATATATTGGCCCTGCTAGAATTGAAATTATTTTCTCAAGGGCAAAAAACTTAATTAAATTTATGCGATTATTTCGGATTGCAATTGGGGTATTTTCTATTCTTTTGAAACAAAATCATTTAACTTTAAAAATTTTGTTATTTAATATATTACTCGTATAAGGTCTACATGAAGAGCTTATACGAGTAACTTTTTCGCTTACCTTATTTTTATTTATCCACAATGTGAAAACAAGTCTTTGAAGGAAAAATATTCAATACATTATGCAAAGAAATGAAAATATGCTTGCTCGACAATTTCGTTATAAAAACATAATCATTACGGTCATAAAAGTGCGCATAATCTGTAATATTGTCTCATTCGTGTTATTTTCCATGCAGCACAAAATTAGTGTTTCAAATAATTAATATTTGACGAAAGCTAATGTGCATTCTATTTTCCAAAGTTACTTTGCTAATAGTTATTTCTAAAAGTTCAAAACGTGTTAAAAAAGTGAAGAAAGTGAAATTTAAATTTTTAATCTTTGAGCATGATAATGGTGACTGTTTCAAGGAATATTTTGTTGCATAAGGTGGGTAAGAAAAGAAAATTACACTATATACATTCATACATTTAGTGTCTTTAGTGAGCCATCTAAGCAAGTTAATTTTAAATGAAAGTTCAGTCAATCGGAAGAGTAGGAGTGCCAGTCACAGAAAGTCAAAGACAGAATGAAAAACAGAAAGAGAATTTCAAAGTACTTCGGCGAATGTTTCCAAACATAAGTGCCAGGGACACATTCTTGCTAGTGCTGTCATATAAATCGAGACGAGGAGGTGCTACTTTATTATGCACGTTGTTATTGTATTAACAGAAAGTAATGACATCGCGAAATCAACATTTATTATCTAAATGAGGGTATTGGGTAAATATGGATTAGAAATTGTAGAGTTATTTATTGCGCAGTTTTATCAGATGCCTCAATGTGTGTGGATTTTGGGTGTGTAGAGGTAGCAATTCCCTGACACACAGTCGATTTTCTAACTGACATCGAAACATGATAAAGTAATAAAAAAGTGGCTAAGGTGATATTAGATAGTAAGTTATTTTAATTTATTTTATTGGCTGATGTCAATTCTTATATTAATGTTTATTATCAATATTAATTTGCTACTCGAATTAAATATTCATTTTAATAGCCTATCGTTACAATATTTTTCTATTTGGTAAATATGATTGAGATATTAATTGATTATAAATTATCAATCAATATAAAAATATTATTTTGTAAAATGTAAAATAGTTGGTTTTATATCAATCTTCTTAAAAAATGCATTTTAAAAAAACAAATATGAAACAGTGTTGTAGTTGTGAACAATATTTTTAAATATATTTTTGTATTTTTTTTTTTTTTAATAGATTAATCAAATGTTTAAAAACTAGAAAAAAGCCATGGTATTTTTTATAATTGATGTGCTATTTAGTATTTTATATGGTTCTTCTATTTGTATATGAAAGGAATTCGTGAATAATATAATATAAAAATGTATTGAAAATCGATAAACTAAGTTGGCATTAAGGAACTGTTTGCACGATGTGACATATTGATGATATGACTCATATCACAAAGAATGTGTCATATTAAATATTCTTTTAAACATTGCCATTAAAATATTAAAAATTAAAATAAATTCCATGGAAATTGTACTACATGGTATTGAGAGTATTTATAAACAAATTCATTCACACATGAAAGAATCAATAAAAACTATATAAATATATCAAAATCATTAAAAGAATTTATACAAATACATAAATAGCAAATTTATGTATTTATATAAAAAGAATGATTATGACTAAATCAATTTATGTCCACACTATTTTAGAATTCAATATTTTAAATAATGAGTACAATAGCAGTGTTCATAAGAGTTTTAATAACCTTTATCGCATTAGCCTTAATCTTATGAATATTAATTAGAAATTACGGCAATAAATAAAGTTTTGTTTTATAAATATTACGAATTACTCTTATTTAAATTTTGAATAGATTAATCTTCTGATAAACAATTCATTATTAATATAAATTTATTGATCACTCTCATATTATTTTTATTGAGAAAAAATTTTGAATTGCTCTTTGAGTTAATTGTTGCAATAATGTGCCTGGAAAATAAATATTTTTCTTCTCTGATACCAAAATAAATGAGCATGTAATTTTTTGCCTAGCGAGAAAAGTGGTAAAAATAAGCTTGATTAAATGGATGATAAATGCAAGACGGTGCAATTGCAAAAACTAAAAGCTAGATCTTGGTGATGTTGTTTTAAAATTCTCCAGCTTATCAGCTCGCTTATTGGTTAGGGGAATGTAGGTCGCAGGTTATTCGGCTGCATTAAACACCAGTCGTTTACGGATACGTTTCGGGGGAAATTCGAAGAAAAGACAAGGTTTGGCACCAGGAAGAGGCGGGGGCAAGAGAGAGAGAGAGAGAGAGAGAGCGCGCGAGCGACTGAGCGATAGTGAGTTGGGGTGGTTTTGGGGGTGGGGCAAGTTACAGTTATCGCACAAGTGATAAATAGAATGACCCACTTTAAAATTTATGTCTTACTCTTACTGTTACGGTCTCGCTACCTCTCAATATAATAAAATAAAATGAATAAGCGGAATACGGTGATATTTCATAGTAGTTTAATAAAGAACCGACGCTTATACCTGCAGAAGGAAAACATTTTCGCATAAAAGCTAAGAGCAGTTACTTCATCACACTTGAGTTGCCATACCGAGACAGAAGCTTCGGCATCGCAATAACACGGAGCAGGCGTCCGTAATAAATTGCCAATCAATTTTATCCGCAGCGTGTGTCATGCCACGAAAGAGCTTATTCTTCTTTTTTCTTCCCTCTTTCCCTTATATTTACTCCTCAAGAATGGTTTGTTTGGCTCGGGCCGAGGAAAAAGCCCACCCGAGCGCTTCCTCACCGTGGGAAACTACCGGAAAAGCCCTTTAGCGCGTCCCTCCCGTTTGCCCATACGAGCGCAAGCAGAGCGACGTTGTATACGCAATTTTCCTTTATACGCGCGGCACTTCCCGGACGTGGCATCAGCAGCGGCACCAACATTCAACGAGTTTTTACGCGCGCAACTTTTTTCCGAAATTGACGGAGCTTCGCCTTGTGGCGGAATACAATAACAATACCCAGGTTTTTTCATTTTTCCCTAGAGGAGCCAGAAATAAAAAGGCAGTTATCGCGATAAGCATTCGATGCTAGGGGGGAGGGGTGCAAACTTTATTAAGCATGGGTGCAATGCTCTTTGAGCCTTTGCCTCGGGGGGTCAGAACCGACGGGGTTATGGGTCTCGTTGCAGGTATTTTTTTTGTGTCCACCCTTTGATGCGTTTCCCCCTCTTCCGGTTCATAACTGTTAAGTCTTATTGAACCGACGACTCTAATTTTATTTTATTTTTTTCATTGAATTTTACAGCGTTTTGGTCTCAAAAAAAGAAAAAAATTGTAGACATCACGTTCAAATATACAAATCAAAGCCAATAGTCAGTGCAAAAATATAATTGTTTTATTAACACAAGTAGTTCATCTATTTAAGTATACGATACTCGTGAGTAGTTTTGTCAAATGAATAATACCTCCGAATAAATATCTGTCTCAATTTCAAAATCCACATTATAAAAGCTTTTAATATTAGCTTGGGCTGTTAATTATACTCTTCATATTTATTCCTAATATGATGTACAATAATGCTTCTCATTAATAATACAACGTGTTTTTTATTTTATGTTTTAAAATTAGCGAAGAAAAACGTAATGTTTAAACTAATTATTAGTTTTAAAAATGTGTTATTTAGAGTCATAACATTTTTTATTATTTTAATCTAATTTCATTTTTATAAATATTCGATGTTTTGTTATATTAATTAATGTCATTTATAGTCAGCTGCTGTAAGCTCCTTATCTATTATATTTATTATATATATATATACGAACAAAAAACTAACGTGGAAATTACATTATTAAAGCTAATTGCTATTCGTGTAATAATATTAATTTCAATGTTTACATCAAATACATAAACATGATAATGAATTTACTGTTATTAGTAAAATATAAATATTAACTATTAATTATTCTATTAAAGCACTGTATAGTCTACTCAACGTTACAAAATTAAAAATGATTGACATAATAATATTGAAACTACTATTTAATAAATTATTATTATCCATTTTTATAATAACTCGTAATGATTTTGCTCTTTTCAGTGAGTTTATCATAAACTGATTAAAAATTTAATACATTTATAATACCCTTATATGATTCAAAAATACTCTAAATCTTTATTTAATAAAAAAGATTTGTAAATAAAATTATGGTTTTATTCATGAAATGTATTTTAAAATTCCGTTATCCTAATTAATTGTACTGGACACGTATATAAATACACGTGTATGCAGATTTTTATCAGGTACTTATTTTTCGGGAATATTTCATCAATAAATTTATTTAAGCTTTTTTGTTGTCAAGCATAGCAGTCGTCAAAACATTTAAAGTTATTGCTCCATTTTTCGTCATAAAAAAATGTTTCACTTTTTATTTATCTCTGAACAGCGTTAAAAAATAGAACTGTCGTTTTGCGAAGTAACAGTCATATTATTTTGTTATTTTTATGAATAAATGTACCATTCTTGTTTTGACTAATATTATTAGTAACAACTTAGCGAGCAAGCAAAATATTTGATAAATTTTGAATAAAATTTTGACCGATAATATTTAGTTTAGCGTTAATTACGTGTAATATTAACACTGACATCTGTTGACATTTTATGGAATCTAATCAGGCAAATGTTTGGTAGTGAAAACAAACGAGTGGTTAACAGATTAAGTAAATGACATTAAGAATAGACAGAATCACATTAAATAACCGGTTTGATAAAAAGTACTCGAGAGAGGAAGAGTTGGAGAGAGAAAAAGAGATCGGCCGTTATTATTTTCGCATTTGTCGTTTCGTTGTATAGATCATAGTATGCAGTCGTACGTGAAACAGTGTGATAAGCTCGAATGCGAGAATCGTAGCAGAAAAGAGAGAGGCATAGAGAATCACACACATAGAAAAGAAAAACATGTTATTGGTGTGGAACGTCTCGAATAATTCCTCTATTGCATTCTCAAATGCCAGGTATTTATCAGTCTTTCGGTTTTCCGTTGTTGGCACTCTCTCTCTCTCTCTCTCCTTTCATTTCACTTCATATCTCTCAACTTTGGTGCTAAGAGTGTTACAGAGAAAAAATTCGCTGGACTTTGTTGGTAGAGCAAAGAGGTTAAGCGAGAGAGATAGAAAATAACTGAGGACGTTATATGGATGAAAAAGAATTGTAAAAAGAGAAAATCTACACTGTTTTCATTCTCTTCCATTTCGTTTCATCTCTCCTTGTCTATCTTTCAGCACCATAATAGAAGAAAGTTGTGTGACAAAATGATGTCGAAAAGAGGAAAAATACATTCTTCTTCTACTATCTATGAAAACATGACTTTCCACCTGGGATGGATAATATAATGCAAGGTTGATGTAGAAAAAGCCCAAGAAGGGTTCAACATTTAACCATGACCAAGGGCTCGAATTTTGTTTTACTAAAATTTGTTATCACAATAATTTTATTATAAAATTTTTATCATATTGCATCTGCTTGGTTGGAAATATAAAGTGTCCGATCATTTTATTAAATATTTATTATACAATCATTTATTAAACAAAATTTTATATACAGTCTATGTTTATGGAATTGGTTTTAAAATTAATCAAAAAATCATAAATAAGTAATTATTTTGATCTCAAACATAAAAGAAGAGAAAAAAATCTCTCGAAAAGTATCATATTCTCACAGATTAGGTAATGTTATTTTCGTGTTCAGAAACTGAAAGAGTGACATAATCTTAAGGTAGAGCTTGTATAAAAGGGTGAGTTTCAATGTTTAACTGCTCAAACGGACGCGCATCGGTTGACTCTTTTAGCTCAAAGTTTGAGATCAAAGTCAAGGTAAAATATCTGCACTATTACCAACATTTTGTAATTCTCAGATAATTCAGTATTCTATTTAATCGATAACAAGTAGTTTTTTCACGATCAACAACATCGATAATGTATGAGAAATATACTACCTACCAGCGATTCTATTGAAAACTTGAATCAACATTTATTCGAATAAATTTTAATAAAAAGTAGATATTAAAATAGTTATTCGTAATTTTAAAAATTAAGTGAAAATTCAACCTAGTCTTCCAAATTGGTGATTGCCTTCCATATTAAAAACGGATCAGTTTCTTTGGATAATTCTGTAAAACCACTATTTTTCGTTACGGAAAATACATTAAATAAAATTTCAGAATAAATTTTTTCTTAAATTTTTATGCAGATGACAGAGAAGTTTTGTTATTTTCGTATTTCAAAAAATTAATAATATTTATGCTAACCCCAAAACTGGGAAATTATTCATTAAAATAAATGCTTAAAATATTTACCACTACATTGCTTGGTTTTGTAAATGATTTCGTTATTTGATTTTTAATATATAAAAATCTTTAATTCTGTTATTTCATTTATATCTGCAAACTATTTGCACAAAGAAAAATATGGAATTATAACACTTTGTAAGTAAATATATGATATTATTATTGAAAATATTTACTTACACCCTGAAGAAATTAACAATTAAAAATCTACAAAAGATGAATTACGCAATTCGATTAAAGGTACTCCAGAAGTATTTTTTGTTTGAGTTCGTGAAAAAATTGTTAAGTTGAAATAATTAAAGGACTTATTTCCTTGTCCTTTTTCCCCAAGCTTTAAGAGTTTTTTTACGAGTTTAATTTCGGTATTTCGGTATTTCGGTATCTCGGTATTTCGGATATTTCGGTATTTCGGCTTAGATGTCCTATGAGATCATCACCTTTTTATCGAAAAGATTTTCTCACCTTTCTTGATCACCGTTCTCAATGAGTTATGAGGATAGACAAATCGTTATTTGCTTTTTTGTCCGTAACCTAAGAATACGAAGTATCTCTGACAAACGGAGAATATCGGGGACGACGGAATGATATATATTTATACTCATAATATTCGCAAGTAAATTTCCACTTGTCAGCAAAAAGATACGAAAAAAGGAGCATCAAATTCATCTTTAATAAATATTTTTTGTCGGCGTGTTCGAGTTCTGGGTAAGTAATGCCACTTCCTCATAATTCCCAAATCAAATATCAGCGACATTTACATTTATCGCATTACCTTGTTCCTGTCGCCGGCAGAAAAATCCCCATTTCCCAAAGTACGGGTAAAACAGTTCCCCCTGCGTAGGAGGAGAAATCGCAGACTTTCCCCAACTGAAGCACAGCAAAAAAATAGTGGGTGGAGTGAGGGGGGGTGGGGTGAGAAGAAAAAGGGGATGATGCAGTATGTATTTGCAGAGTGGAGCGACGCCCGCATATTGTCGGAATATATCGCGGTCTAGGGGTCGGTGACGGTGCCAAGGAAAGAAGGAAGAACGACGACGACGACGACGACGACGACGAACGCACGAAGCGCGACGAGGAGTTATGAGATGACGGCCATCTTTACGTATCCTTCGCGCTTTCTTCTTTCCTTCCTTCCTTTCTCTCCCCACTTTCTTTCTTGCCACCACCCCCGAATCCTCATCTCTATCGCTGAGAGCCATGCATCATCATCGCGTCTGACGAGCAGTACCTCTAAGTGCCCGGAATCGTTTCCACCTACTTCCTTCGCTTTCGCTCCCTTGATTTCCTCCCCTTCCATCTACTTTCTCCTGTTCTGGCTTGGCAGAGTGGATAACCCTGCAGAGATGAGAGAGAAATAAGAACGCGTTCGGAGACTCAAATTACGACGTCGCTAGTGAGCAGCAGCATCACCGTCGACTCGAGATATATTGTGAAAAGAAGTTGTTGACACTCACTCCTTGGGATGTGTGCTTGCTTGCTTCTCCACCCAGAGTTCCTCGGCCAGTAATTGGTGATGTGGATGTCGATGTCGATGTCGATGTCGATGTCGATGTCGATGTGGATGTGGTTGTGGTTATGGTCGTAGGTGAGAGCATGGGTATGGTGGCCCGCGATATTCAGATGAAGTGACTGTCGGAGAGGAAGAAGCACGTTTCTCCTTTGCGGAAGACTCAAGGCCTTCGCAAGTCTTTTATGAAGGAAAAACAAAGGAACTATTCTTAGACTTTTACGT
The DNA here is from genome assembly GCA_018907245.1 of Eupristina koningsbergeri. Lineage (NCBI taxonomy): Eukaryota > Metazoa > Arthropoda > Insecta > Hymenoptera > Agaonidae > Eupristina > Eupristina koningsbergeri. Next base: position 1,376,398 of record JACCHV010000013.1, on the reverse strand, counting down.
TTTGATAGATGATTTCTGACGTAATACCTCGAGCTCTATATTAACAGTTTGAGCATTTAAAAATTAATTAAACCTGTCGAAAAATTTTCCTTTTCCATTATTAATGATGAAATATTTTAATTTTCCTCTATTTTCATTATTCTGTCCTATCTTGGATTACTTTTGTATTATAATTTTAATACAACATAAATCTGAAAAAGTAATTGTGAGCAATACAATTATGATAATAACAATATTTGCTTGCTAACTGTGGACTATATAAGTTTCAAAAGGATAAATTCTACGTGCTCTAATAAATTTGTACTTTTATATTTACTAGCAACTGGAAATTAAAAATACTCCATCATTTGGATTGCAACATGAATTTCCAAGTGTAATTACTATCAATATTATTATCTAATTATACTAATTTTATATACAACTATAATTTGTATTTAGACCTTTAAACTTTTTTAATTAACTATGTATATTTTTTATATTACCGTTAATAATCATTTAATTAATTAATCTGATTCTCTTTGGCAAAACAATAATTAACACCTATCTTTTTAAACTAATTTTTGCTAAAATTTTACTTGTCAAGCATTGGTTGGGCAACTTCACTTTTCTAAAAATAAAATAAGTACCTTTGCGTTAAAAATTATTATTAATAATAATAATTTTATATCATATTAATCATAATTATTGTTAATGTTATTGTTCATTGTTGTTAATTTAATTAATTATTATATTAATAATTATATTATTAATTTAATGTGAAAATTTCAATCATATAAAAAATTATATTCAATATATAAATTTTATGAAAATGATTGTTATAATACTTACATACATGTATCTGTAGAAATAGTTAAATTTGTAGATGATTTATAGGTATAAGAATATATCGAAAAATATATATATTTGCAACTATATCAAAGAATTAATTTTTTTCGTAATTTACAAGAATATTCAATTTATAGTCAATTGCGTAAATATCTAATTGAATAGTAAATAATTTCGTAGTTAACAAAAAAATTTTTTTTAAAATAATTTTTAGAATCCAAAGAATTGTAATCATGATATGGAAGAATAAAAGTTTTATTAATTTTAATTTCATTTTTTGTGCTGCACTTTATGTCCATTTTAAAATCTGAAATTTAACACATCAAACTTTAATATACTAAAAACAGAGTCCAACATTTGCTCTAAATTCTTTTTCTGAAAATTTTACACCAGAAAATTAAAATTTTTCTGTGTCATCCACACGTAGGTCAGAACTTTTATTTAATTCCAGAAATAAAATTTTGTTAACATGACAGGACATTTCACTGTATTAAAAAAGCCTTAATTTAAAAAAGGGTATTGCAAATTAATAGACGTAATAGTTATTGGAGTTTTAATTTAGAAATAAGTATTAATAAATGCAATTAAATATAGGAGGACGGATACATTAAATCGAACTCAACACTTTTAATATCGTTAATCTCAACATTTTAATAGTCGTTTTGTATTTATTCCTGAGTACGTTTAGCGTAATAAATGAGTGCTTCGCTATTTCTTCCGACACTTCTTCGAGTTTACTTGATCAATACATGGTAAATGAAAGCTCATAAAATTTATCGCTCGCAAGATCGCTCGGACCTATACTTTCGCCAACAGCCATCAACCAAAATGAAGAGGGAAAATTGCGGATAAGAGATTGGGAGTGCGCGGGGAGGAGGAGAGGAATAAATGATTAGAGATCAGCAGCAGGACAAATGAGGTGAGCTGGGATCCGCGCGTGTCGAGTTTCCTCTCCAGCCCGTGATAACGAACAAATGATCCCCGATCCTTAGCTCAGCCCCTGGGACTCGTAAAGCCCAGGCCCGGGGCACTTGAATGCAGCCACGCATGCATTTTTTAGCGCGAATGGCTCCGATTGTGTGCGTGAAAGCCTGCGACGCGTAAAAATGCGAGGGATGCGCGGGGTGGGAAATAAAGATATTCCGGGGATCGTTTTCACCCCGATTGTTTTTCTGCATTTGGAGTTTGATGGAGCGCAGATAACGCGCACGTGTGCCCGAGGGCCGAGCTTTTATTCAGCTTTCGCATTTATTATACAGGGCTATAGATGGAGACTCGCGTTCGACGAGGAAAATCAATTTCAAAGCTCTTTTTAGCTTCCTCGGATATAGCAGTTGTGCGAAACAGTTATAAAATTGCAATTGTAACAGTTGGTCTATTCTCCAGTCAAAAATCAGCTTCCGGCAATTCAGTATATCAACGTTAATATAAGATTATTGCATTGTTACGTCTATATCTAAGACCATAACTCAAGAGGATAATGGACATTAAAGAACTTTATTTCTGTTTTCCTATGTAAAAAAAAAAGAAAAAAAAAAATGAAAAAAAAAGAAGAAAAAAATGAAACACATTTTGCAGACCTTATTATCTTTTGAATTTCGTCTGGGAGTATCCTATTTTATGTAGCCGGACTAAAAGCATACACTCGTTGATTTGAAAAAGGTGGACGAGAATTTGCATTGGCTTACCAAAATTTATGACCTTCAATTGGATTTGGTGGCCAACAATAGTTTCATTCGAATCCAATAAATTTTCCATCCCCGAACAACAAAAGAAGCGCATTCGAAAAAGCTATTATTTGGATAATTATTGTGTAAGGAATAATTTAATTTAGTTTACCAGATAATGGAAAAATTTGTAAGACTATGCAGGTAGTGTTGACTTCACATTTAATGTCGCATCTGAAATAAATATAAAGTCGATTTTCTCCAATTTTAGAAATATCCGAGTTTCTTGCATATTGAATTTCTCAACAGTACTATTTTGATTATTTTCCTTCGGAAAACATGCACAGAAGAAATTTAAATTCATACCGATGCTTTTAGCCTAATAGCTTATTGGATGTATTTATAATTCAATAAAACACTTGTAATTCTATAATGAATTCTCGCTACAGTAAAAAAAAAAAAAACGCTTTATTCATACCAATACATTTCGTTTGTCATTGCTTGTCTCGAGTTATTTTTAAATTCATGGCAATATTGAAACGAGCGAGATTAAAAAATTCATGACCCATGAATAAGCGCAACGGGTAAAAGGAGTATATACCTTAAATGAATTGTTCGTGAGAGAAAGTTAGCGTTTTCTCTTTACCGAACAACAAAGCTAATCGCAAAAAATAAGTACTCGAATTCATATGCCTGGTTATTTTCGTTACGAGACAACTTCTTCTTAACGGAAATGGTGTTTCCGTTAAGAAAACATAATACAGAAATAAATAAATAGCGAGTGGGGGTGTTGCAATGAAGAGGGTGGCTCACACCAAAATGCAAAGTGAAGCTGTGGTCCAGAGGCCACGCACACATGCTCTACGTCGCTCGCGCAACCGGGTTAATTCGATTACGGTAATTCCATCATGGACTGCCACCCTCTCGAGCCCGCGTAATTGAATGGCTAATCAGATTAATTTATAAAATTTTCGGTAACTCGCATGCAGTCGTCGACAAGTTCAATTAGCAGATTGCCCGAGTGGACCCGGAATCGAGAAAGAAGGTGGGAAGGGGCAGAAGGGAACGGACACCATCCCCAAGTGAACATAATTCCTGAGCGGTTCAAGTGCCAGTTACCTGTCTCTCGCAGCTAGATACCCGGACAATGTAAATTCAATCCTCGGCGCCGCCTTAAATACTCGGCGCAGGCTGTACACCACAAGTGCGCCACCGCGGGGTTAATTGCCCTCGACTAAATACTCCTTGGCGCTAAGTGCGCGCGATCCCCTGTCCCATTCCTCCTCCCCCTCCTCCTTCTCCTCCCTTTCTGCTGTCGGAGCAGGGCAGATTAAAAAGGCATTAAGGAGATCCGAAGAAATTAGGTTGGTTGGGGTGGCGTCGCCACTCCTCCCCGCTCCAAAAATAATAACTGTGCGAATGAGTTTGTTATTTCTTGTGGCGTTATTAGCCCCGGCAAGTGTACTCGTGAGTATTAACCTAATCGTGGGACGATATCGTCATGCGTCGTTCTCGTGTAAACTTTGCCCCATTAAGGAATGGCAGTGTCCCGGGGGTGGGAGTCGAGCCGCTAATGCCTTTCCTTCATTCATGGTGATTGCCATTACGTTGCAATACTGCTGAATTCGTTATTATTTCGGTATTATCGCAATTTTGGGGTGGACTCTTTCTCTCTCTCTCTCTCTCTCTCTCTCTCTAATTGTGGGGGTAATTGTCGACTTTTTTCGAGAATTCTCGACATTTGTCACCTCGACCTAGTCACCCTGGATGTGGGTATAATTGTAATTCCCTTTTAATGCAAGTTAATGTTTCTTCTTTGCAGGTGAAACCGAGCAGGCTATCATCCATCAAAAAGGACACTCGACACATTAAACGGACAACTACGTATCAATTCCATAATGCTCCCATCGATCACTAATAAATTTACCAATTACTATTCCGAGCACAACACCGATACCAGTGAGGTTTGAAAGAAAGCTGTCTAGTTAAATAAATGTAGATTGTACAACACCCCTTGTTTAATCATTATGTTAAAATATAAATTTATCCTTAAATTGGCTGATTTATTTATAATTCAAAGAAAATTATTATAAATAAAAATAAATAAATATTAACGCCTCGGTAGCTCCTGAAATACTTTAAATTCTTTTTATTTAATTTTATTGTGCTGCAACGCTAGCACTCGATTCATATTCAATCTAGTTTTTATCTACTTTATATGAATTATTTTATTGTTAGGTTTATATTTAATGTGGAGATGAATAATTCGCTCCTCATAATACTATTAGTTACCACTATTATTATTAAATTCCGTGTTAATTAGTCATAAAAAAAGGCATACGCCGAATGGATAGGTAGGTACCGAAATATATCAATATTTCCCACTTTTATGATGTACAAATGTATTCTAATACAAAGTAATTTCCACAATTACTTTGACTCGTAAAGTAAGCAGTTGTATGCTTTCACTGATACAAGTAAATTCGATTCTTTCTCAATGAAAATTGTCGTATAAATCCCGTCGTTTATTTTATTTCACTTTTATACTTTATTGAACTTGAAATATACTGCGAACCCGAGCACAATAAGTATATTTAATATTCATAACCACACAAAGAATTACTTTATTTTTTTTACGAGGAGGAAGTAAAGAAAGTTATATCGACATTTTGCATAGGCTGGGAGTTCGTTGCTCCGTGGAAGTAACTGAAATGGTGTCGCGATAGATGAGAAGATATGACAGAAGTAAAAGTGACTGCTAATGGATACTCTGTTTATACTAAGGAATAGTGTGTATTGTATTATTTGATAATTGCGCAATAAAAATTTATTGTTTACTTTATTGAACTTTTATTGGACTTGTTACGGATACACATGCGATTTTTAAGAATTTCATCTTTATTTTGCATCCCGTCGTATTCGAAAAAAACATTTGTGGATATCATATTGGCGACACGAGAAAATCCTGGATTTATATTCATGTGAAGCAGCAATTAAAGTAAGATAGGAATAAAATGAGCCATGATTTTGACGATTGTTCAATGTACTAAATAATTTAATTAAGCTTTAATGGCAAGAAATTCAACTATTAATTTTAATAAAATTTCCGTCTACTTCTACTTCAATTAATTTCGAAGTAATTATTTCTTCGTTAATAATATAAATTACTCAGAACTAATTAAATTCGGAATAGCAAATTCATATTTTTAATGGAAATTCTTGCTTTCTCTCTCATTAAATTTAAGCATTCTCTGTAACTGGTGTAAATATGCAAATTTATGCTATTTAAATTTATCTTTATACCCATAAAAACTTTGGGAATACATGCGAGACCCATCAGAGGAGCATTCTCGAGGTGTAGTTTACTATTTAAAAAATCTGTCGGCGATAAAAAATTGAAAATGCCGTTGTGAAAAAGTGCCGTCAAATAATGTTCGCATAAGCAGAAATTAGAGTTACGATAAAGTAATGTTACGCAGTGGAACAATTGGGAGCGATCGATACGGTAATAAGGTAATAATAATAATGTTTATCGCGCGATATTACACATCAGGATGGCCTCTTACCCGATGGTGCGACAGTGCGATTGTGCTCGAGAACTATCGATCCCCAGCCCCAGTCTTCCCAGCAATTGGACGCTTGCGAGGACCGACCGACCACGAGATGAATAATGCAGTTGGTAGTTGGTGCCGTGAGATTGGTAGTTGTGAAAAATTGTTGTCGCGGAGTAGGGTTACTTAGCGCCCCATCACCGCATTTGCATTATGTATCGGAGAAGCTCCCCACATGTCATTGAGTGGACTATGTTCACCAGTCGCAATACTCCGGGTATACTACTGCTACTACTCTCGATTCACTATTTTTGTTCACACTTTGCGAGCAGATGAAGTCCAGGTTATTGTTGAAGATCTCCATTATTCTCGGGGGTGTCCCGGAAATTTCGGTTGCGACAGAACTTCGGAGCTAATGCTATTCAAGTGTCGCTTCCCGTGAACATTCGTAAAGACCGCTTTCGCATCAATCTCCCAGGGAACAACGGCTGATCCGACTGAAAGGCATCTCCTGGAAATTCCCACGAATTCAGCTCAAGACATCAGAATCATGAATGGGACAAGTTCTGTGCGATAACGCGCGACCCAGTACATCCCCGGGCCACTTGCCCCTCCTTCCAGAACTCACTTTATACACGAGTAGGAAGAGGTTGTAAAGAATTGGATCTGGTGCCGTTTCCGGGTGGGAGTGGAGGTGCTGACGGGGCTCGTCCCCGTCGGCCGCCCGTCGTGTCGCGATATGTTACCCGATGGCACCGGGTCCTGCACCTAGCGTGGGTGGAAAGCGACACGGCGATTTTTCAGGGGCGAATACTTGATGATAAATTGGTCGGAGGTATGGTCGAGGGTGAAAATTTACGGCATATCGGCAGTGCCTCTTATCTAAATAAAGAACCTCCCGCATGCGGTAATATTTCCCAGAGATATTCCTTGAGTTAATACTATCATTTTATCCTTGAGGTACTTGCACCCAGATCAGAGGTATAATTACGGAGATGCTTTATACCTGCGAAAATGCAATTAATACATGAAAGAGATTTTTGTTATGGAATGGCTTATGCCTCTATACATCCTTTGTTTATTTGGGAATTACAATATTCTCGATTAACAATATGATTCAAAGTTTGAGTTATGTTTGAAATGTAAATTGAATTTTGCACGATTAATTGTAAATACAAGTAGAGTATACATAATGGTATTGTTAATAAACATCTTCGTTTTAAAGACATTATTTATCGAAATGTTATTTACTATAAAAACGCCGAATAATTCTCCAATATCAACAAATAAATAAAACTACTCGAAAAAGCGAATATCTATAAAGCAATTTTGTAGAAGGCATATTTTTAACAATCTTATATGTTCGTGTAATAGCGAATCTAGTAGACGAATGGCAGAAAATTTCATGTAAGAAATGCTATTTATCAAATAACTTTTCAGCTTTTTGCATGGCAATTTTTTCCTGTTACTACATATAAATTATTTTCTATAGTATATATAGCTCAAGCAATTTCGATCGGTATATTACAACCAGTTTTTTGGCTGTTTGAATAATTACTTGAAATAGTTACTTAGTAGTTATTTGATATTATACTACTGTAATAAATTGCTTATTTTACATAAAAGATTTTTAAACTAAATAATAATAGTTTTAATAACGCTTTCAATACTACAAATGATTATAATAATCAATTAAAATTACAGTTGTTCATATTTCTATCGATTTCTATAGAATTTGTTCATATATTGATAATAATTCACATTTTAATAAAGCTGATTAATGGAATTATGTTGGATGTCAATATTTGTAATATTAATTTAGGTTCACTAATTAATTGAAGATTTTAAAATGTCTTATACCAGGCTATATTGAATAATGTACTGTTTGAATATGAAACAAAAATATTAAATACTCTAGAAAGAAATAATATGCTTAAAATATTTAAAGATAATGAGAAATTACAAAATATAAATAAATTTTGATTTAAGTTTATTCTAAATATGTATTCAATTAATTTTATACCTGAATAGAATTTATATAAATTGTTAACGTAAAAAATGTTATTTGAAATATTTATCATTTATAACTATTTTAAAATGAATTTTTAAACTGGACTTTCTCCAAAAATTTAAAAGTATAGAACCGATATTTTCATCTAAAAATATTTAAAGAAGCGCTAAAAAATATGTTTACGTCTAAAAATTCAGTAATATTATTTTATATAAAAATTAATATGATTATGTCATTTTTATTATAATTTTCGATCAAAAACTGTATAATTTTTTGTTAAACTAAGCAAATAGATTAAGACTTAATTAATTTACGTTGATCGATATAGAAAAACAGGGAACAAATTATAGTTTAGGTAAATTTAAGATGATAAATATAGATTAGATTGTATCGTTCGATAGGTCTTTCATTTTCATTAAAATATTCCTTTATTTTATGAGCAAAAAAAAAGAAGAAAATTTGAAGAATAATATTTTTCATATTATATATAATATAATATATATAATATTTTAAATATATATAATTGTTCAGTTTCCCTTATTATTCGTATTTTATTGTTATTTATTCTTTAAAAACTATGTATTTTGATATTTTTTCAAATAAATAATTAGCCTTTCAATTCAAATGTTTTCCATTTACATTGATTTATTAGAATTATTTGAATTAAAATTGATAACTAATAATTTGGTATTTTTGATATTTCAGCACCTTTTAAGTTTTGATAAGTATTGGCCTTGTTAGCTGATAAAAAAGCGTAGAAAATAATTAATTTTTAGCTGATTAATTAGAGAAGTTTTTACGGAAACTAATTAAAGCAGATAATTGAGTATTTAAAATATTGATCTAATATTTAAAATTGAAATGTATCACCAAGTTTATAAAGATCAATAAAACGTGTGTCTGTATATTTTTTTTTTTAAAAAATTAATTTGACTGTTACAAGTGTCATCAATTACTTTAGCCTCCAGGTTTAAGCATCTCTGAAATTACAACATGTTTACATAGTAGCTCTAAACTTGCTGAAGTATTACATTGGGTAAGAAGTATTACAAGATTTTCGCTTGGTATTTGCGTAGCGATGCACGGCTCGACTAAAATATTGCCGAAGGGCATAACAGATTTTTTCTCGCACGCTACCTCAACGCACCTACATTTTCTCTCCTCGATATGAAACAGCATCCGCTTAAAAACTCACATCGATTACCAAACTTGCCGACAATAAGATTAATCATCCTGGCTCGTAGATCTTGGGAAAGTGGTCGAGAGCTAATAACATAATCGTTGATCCGCGCTCCGAGCGCTGATGTCCCCACACAATTCTTGATATCTCAAGATTTCGACAAGAATTGCGTTTGGACAATCATAGCCCGGGACGACGAAGTTGAAGTTCTGGGGATGCTTATCGACCACCCTCGCATCCCCCGAAGTCGAGCTACTTACCCTACTTACGCTCGATGACTCTGCAGCGCTCGTCGACCCTTCCGATGCACACACACACGCGCGCGCTCACACACACACCCAGTCACCCATACAGACCAAGAGTGTGGGAGGGACGCGTGCCCTTTTTCTTGCAGAATTGCAGCTTCAGGGCTGCCAGCCTCGCTCTTTCAAGCCGAACCTCTTGATGCCCTGTTTTTTCTTTTTTCTTCTTTCGCTTTTTTTTTGTTAAATTTTCTACCCCGATAGATCGTTTCCGGGTGCTTGGAATTCTCGAAGAGCTTTGGAAACTTTAGGGCGGTGAAGGTGTATGCGTTATTCTCGTAAAATAGTATTGCAAAATGCAACGGGTGATGTTGGTTAGGGTTCGTTGTTATTATTTGCCGGATTATTTATTGGCGTCTTGTTTTGTGATTCATTTGCCTGATAATCCCTGAAAATGACACATGAAAATTTTTTGTTTTTTCTTATTTAACTCTTTTTGCGTTTAATCACCATTTATAATTGCAATATTTCTATTCTAATAAAGCATTCAAATTGGGTACAATGTAGGGCCATTAGGAATGATATATGTTAAGTGATTACTGTATTTTACGTTGTTGTGCCAACCATCAACAAAGTTAGAATTAATTCGATCCTTAGATCGGAACCAAAATTATCAACCGAGCAATAATTTACCGAGTTAATGCTTCGAGTGTTTACATAACCGAAATTACAATTGACATTAAATATTTTGGTTGACGCTACTGCCAATATCGGTGAAGACCTTAATTAATACTAAAGCAACATTCGTTCTCTGCAATTATCAATAGATTAATGAAATTTTTCACATGCTAATGTCAGTTGGAAAAATTCTCTTTTTCAAAGGATGTGTACTCAGCCATTATTAGTTTCAACTTCCTTTATCTATTCATAGTTTCGCGCTTATCTACGATATACGAATCTATTTAATCCTTTATTTTTTCCGCAGATGACAATAAGCCTCGAAAGTGCGTCAGCATGGTTATTGAGAACAAGGCGAATTATGTAAACGAGTAAGAGCCCGTTAATAAGCCAATAAGCGGATTTAAACAAAAGAACACCACGTGCAGCGATATTGAATTTTGCATGACAAAAGAAACGGTGAAGTCAACCCCCTTCCCTCCCCTCCCCCCTTTCATCCCCATCACGCCTTTTTATGGAAAAATAACGGGATTAGCGAGATGAACCCCGATATTTTCTAATCCGGGCTGTCCTTGGCCGAGCGTTACCTTTGTTATTGTTATCACGTGCAAGTATTCGTGAGGGCCAATCAGGTGTACACAATATTCCGGGGATGAAGCAGGATGTGGGATACTATTTATGGTGTGAAGGAGAAAATATAATGAGAGATGTTGGAAATGTCTTTCTTTTTTTAAAGAAATAATTGTGAGCATTTAGTTGTAGAATCTAAATAATAGAATTCATTATTTCTATTAAATTTTATAACATTCAATTTTTTAAACTATAACGGCTATTAACATTAGTTTGATATTTTACATGTCATAAAATATGTTGCAGTATTCATATTTTAATTTTTATTTTTTAATATAAACTAACATATTCAATTCAAATGATTATGAAGGTTATTAGGTTCAATTAGAAAAGAGAAAAAGAAAAAAAGAAAAAAAAATTAGATACTCAGAGTATAAATTTTTTCGAATCAAATCTTCGAGCAATAAACTTCAACATATTTTTTAATAAAGATTTTATGAATACTTTAATGATTTAAAAAGTGAAAAATTTTTTGAATGATTATAAAATCATATTTGAATATTTTTACGATTTTTTTATATTCTTAATTTCTTAGTAATTATGATTGAATGTAATATTTTATAATTTTTTTTCTACGTAAGTATAATATAATATCCAATATTAAATTTTGTGTATATAAGGAAACTTCTTAATATAACATCTGGATTACCGCTATACTTTTTCAGAAATTTATTATTTTTTTTTTTTTTAAATACAAATAAGAAAACAAAAAAGTTTTGAAAAAATGTACGTAAAATATTTTTCGTTTTTTTTTTTTTTTTTTAAAGAGACTGTTATTATTTTATTATGGAGGTCACTACATTTCTGAATATTCATTAAACATTTTCTTATAATTATTTGAAGTATTTATTTGGAAATTAATCTCAGTGTAAAAGGGTGTATTCATAAATGTGGATATATTTAATTAGATTGAAGAAGTAAAGAAGGAAAATTTAAGTTATGAGTTTTAAGATACAATATCATCGACATGCATTTCCAACTTTCAATTTTATGGCATCTGGTTTTTCTTTGACAAATTTCATGTAGTTGACTACGAGGGTTAATTGACGCGCGTATCAAATTTTAAACAATCTAGCGGAAAATACTTGGAGACATTGTCGATTATTTCACCTATTCAGCTCCTCCCGATTGCTCAATCAAGGTGAACTGATTAAACTTTGAATCACTCGATGTTTACTTGCCGTGATGCAATCTGATGACAAAGAAGCGCATTTCGGTACTATTTGTTCTTCAGACAATACAGTAAAATACGATATAACGCGAAAAAGACTGCGAGTACGGCGAAGGTCTACCCGGAATACTAGCCAAGTGCACGCAAATTCGTGCTTTTTGAATTGTCTATTGATTGGCATTCGGGGATTGCCGCTACTTGACAAAAAACTCAGCCTTAATTCCACGATTGCGTGCACTTGGCTAGTAATGTTCGAGTTCACACAAAGATGAACTTTGAGTTGGTTGACGTTAAATCGTTAACGGATAGTAAACTGGTGAATTTGTCCGTGCGAATACAATGTCACCAATCGTTTACATTGCTGATTTTAGTCGATCGTTGAGGAAACTTTGATTATCTTTGGCTGACAATTGATGATGAGCAATAGCGAGAGAAATTAGATACTTTTTAAAATATTTTAAATTAAATTCTGATAAATGGATCAAAATGCTGTTTGTAGTTTTTAATCAAATTGTTAGTTTCGAAAACTGTTGAATAAAATTGTTAGCTTTTCGAGTTTTATTATAATGAAGGTCGACTATATTTTTTAACTTGATGGGCTTTCCACTTTGGGACTGCACTCGTCTCTTTTCACCTTTAATTCTCAAAGGTGCATTTGCCGACATACAGTCGTTAAGTTTAACAACATATTTCCTATTTCCATCAGTTACAAAATTATGTATTTTGTTTTTTTTTTTTTATTTTTTATTTTTGGTTGTTACAATATTTACTACATATCTGACCGTAAAAAAATCCAAATATATATACAAGTATACTTTGTCGTGTAGTTATCACGTAGCTTCCGAAAATAGACTCCTTCGAATTCGATCTGGAAGGGACAACGTAATCTTCCTCAAGTATAGAACTCCAGAAATGGAGGATCTCCATTGGTCCTTCGGATCTAAAGATACGAAAGAGTCTTCGTAAAGCATCTCAAATCCGCACACCACAGGTACATAGATACACACAAACTGGCAGGTGGTAGAAGCTCGGAAAAAAGGCAAGTTGGATCGTCGGGAATGAAGGCTGAAGAGAAAATCGCATGATTGAGTTAGCACTCTTGGAGATTTAATTACGTTTGTTCACCAAATGAACTAACAAAAACTCCGCATCGAATTCTTCTCACTTTCCTTATCTCGTCTCTTCCATTCTTATATAATTTTATGTACACGGCATTGCACTTTGGCTCAGATGAGAAAACAATTGCATTGACAGAATCTATAAAAGTCCTTTTCTTTGTAAAATCAAAAATTATTATCGCAAATAAACATCCATAACTTTGAAAATTTGATGAAAATATTATATTTTTCAAGCAGAAGGAAAAAAAAAAGTTGAAAATCAATCCGATCCTATTTAGCGTCTATATTGTTGGCTAAATAAGAACATAATGTTATAAATTGAATATCGAAAGCCAAAGTTCGCATCAAGACTAAGAATTGGTTCAAATAAGGAAGCCTGCTTAAACCAATTCAAGGATCGAATTTGAGGAAAGAAAACAAAATAAGACCACTGGACGTTGTTGCACCGTTTCAAAAGGACAAAAAAAAAAACAAAAACAAAAAAATCGGTACGTACCCGGAACCTCCCGGAGTATCCCACTATCTGATCTTTCTTCTCCATTCCACCTGACTTCTCTGAAGAAGATGACACAGCATCAGCAGCCGCACTCGCGATATACGGGACGAAGTTGCAAGACGCTCAATCAATTTCACCTCCTTGTACGCCTACTGGGGGTGCGGGGCTCAGAAGGAGGGGTTACTCCTCGGCGACGCTCTTGGATCGATGGAACCGCGAGGGTCTTAGCTCTGGTCTGTGTCATCGAAATGTGTAACCTGCGGAGGATCTGGTCGTCAGGAGCGATTCTTCTTTCGCGATTATCTTGTTATTCGTCAATTCGATCTAGCGTTTTACAGTTTGAATTTTTTAAAAAGATAATAAACTTCAATCTAATATATTTTGTTAAATGTTAAATCGAGTATGAGAAGCAATTTTCGATTTTAAAATTCGATTTTATTGTAAATAGTGCAAGTATAACAAATGAAGCAATTGTATGTTTAAGCATATTTGAAAATATTGTACTGCGTCAAAGAAAATTATTATCTTACTCGAATGGATTTTTATTACCTTAAAAGTTTTTATCTTCTTTTTCAAATCTGAATATTTATGACATAAAGAATCATTTATGAATCATAGAACAATGAAAACAGTTCTTTTATATTTCTTTTTATATTAAGGCATAATATGTATATTTTATATAAGTTTTTTATACTACTTTTATAAATTCAGTTTATTATGCAGAGAAAAGATTGTACGAAGTTTAGACATTATATTATGTATCGAGAGGAAAATCATTTTTATGATTGTAACATATTGCGTCACTTTTTTTATATTTTATAACTGTGAACCCTTGTAAATCCTAAAAGTTTAAATAATATTCTTTAACTGAGAATTTTAGAAGCTTTTTTCATTATTATTTTTGTATTTTATGATTTTATGTTATTATTTTAAAGATATTATTTAGTATGAAACACATAAATTTAATTATTTTATAAATTATAATATTACTTAAAAAGAAAGCATTGTTGTAATTATGTCTAAGATTGTTTACAATAAATTATGAATAATTACTTTTTAAAATAATACCAATATTGAGTTAAAAAGCACTCTGTTAAATGACAAAAAATATTTTTTATTCTTTGAGCTGATTATGTGTTTCAATTTAAGTTTTAATTGAGTTTAAATTTATATATTTCAAGTATAAATATAATACTGTTATTATTTAAAGTATTAGCCGTTTCTGAATTGATTTAAACATAATATTAAGAGTGATAAATTCAAATGATGAGCCGAAATATGAAAGAAATCATTGTTTCTTTCTAAATAAGGAAACAAATAGTTTATTTATTACTAAAAATTTTGACATTTATTGCATATTATAATTTTGTTTTGTTTGAGTAATAATATATTAAAATTACGATTCCATTAAGAAACTAGTTTGAAAATGAAATTTAACAGTAAGAATATAATTGTCTTACTCAAAATTCTTGTTTAATATGTAAACGCATTATCATGCGAAGTTCACAAAATCATCATTTAAGAATTTTTCGTACATATTTTAAAATATGAATCGCTTTTCATTCATTGCCAAAATTTTCAATGTTAAACATCTGATATAATTTGAATGAAGTTCTATTTTTGTTGTTTAACCTCGGGTATAATTATTCCGCATATTTAAATGAACGTGTTGAGCAGTGATTGAAATAGAACAGTTTTTCTAAAAACAGATTTTTTAAATTTTACCTCATCTTGGCAAATCCTCTAGGATTTTCCTCGTTAAAGTAGCCTTGCATTAAAGCAAAATAAACAAGATGTACTTGGAGGACGAAACTTGCGGATCTATTTCTAATCAAGCAACCAACAGATACGAATTGGAATCCCATGTCACTTGTATTGGAATTTATCGCAGGAGCTGGAACTCGAAAAATCTGGCTTTTCTCGTTACCGGTGTACATCCAATTTTGCACACGAAACAAAAAGCACTGGCCAAAGTAATTACACCGGGCTGACGAATGGTCGGGGGGAGGGGATGTATTTTCCTGTATCGGTGTACCCACCCAATCAGGACAATCCACCCTTCATAAGCGAAAATCAGTGGACCCCCCGCGAGTACATTCGGAAGCTGCGCTCGCCGAGACGATCGCCCGGAATCATCCCTCGCTTAGTCTCGAGCTCCTTCATCCATCTTTGGGGCTGGCGCGGCACTTCCGGCGCTGACGTTAGGGCGCGCACACGACACGGCGGAGGACGCGACAATGACATGGATGACGATGACAATGATAAAGTGGAGGATAAAAAGAGCAGCGCCGTGGCTCAATGGAGGGTTCTCGCGCCCTCCCTCCTCCTTTTCCCCGCTGGCCACCCTCGTGCGAGCTTATACGGACTCTGAGCGTTATATTGAGGGAGGCGTAGGGGTGTGAACCAAGAAAAAACTTGAGGGGTGCAGGGGAAATTGATGGCACTTCTAATGGGGATCCGCTCGGGCTGAGCTCGATCGGGAGGAATGTTTCGGGAAATCACCGCTTGTGAAACAAAAAGGCTGCTTTCATTTCGATGCTCGCTTCTGATATTGGGGTTTATTGGCTTTTCTGCGAGTCGATTAATATTGTGTTAGCTTCCGCTTTTTTGATCGAATATCAACTGTTTATTAATTGCGTTTAAAATTTATTACCCCACTGGAATAGTAATTCACATAAAATTACTGAATTGTTAGTAGAGACACTCGAGCTGTAGCTGTTATTCACTTTCGGTATAAATAACTCTCTAAGACTTACTTTTTATGTTAATTTTTTACTTTGTTATTTTTTTCCGTTCGTCATAGTTGAGATTTAACCAGAATTTTCAGCTCAAATTTGAATTGAAACTCATTGACCTAAATGAGCAGATCAGAAGATTCTGCTAAAGTTTTATCTAAATTATAATTTAAGCGTGATTCCAAATTTGATTGTCGTAATTTTCATTTAACTCACTCACGCTGAATGAAGATAAATTTTCATTGCGTAAATCTTTCTTTAGAAAAACAAAGTTTTTAATCATTACTGATTTTAGCCATATCGTTGTAAAAAATATTAAAAATATTTATTTATTCGATTTTTGTCTTTTTTTTATTTTAATTTTTAATTAAAAATCATCCACCTCTAAATACATTTATTATATTGTTTTTATTAAAAATTATATTTTTTGTCATTGACGTGATTATATTTACAATTGTAGTCAATAGTTGAAAATAAAATAATAAAGTCCAGTATTTTTTCAGTATTTATAATTACTATTCGAATGTAAATTAATAAAGTTTAGTATTTTTCCAATTTGGCTGGAAATTAATTTGTATTGATCTGAAAAACATAAATCGAGTGAATTACGGTGATACTGAAAAGTAAAAATAGACATATTTTATAAGATATATGTTTTAAAAAAACCAAAATCCATTTTTTTTTTGTATAGTTGATATGATTGTAATTTTTTAATTCTTATAAATAAAGAAGTTCCAGTTTGCTGACATGCCTTGTCTATGAATTTTAGAACACAATGCACCAATATAAATATGTCAAATAATGAAATATAAATTTTAGATAACTTTAGGTGAATTGTATATATTTTACATAGAAATGCAATTTATTTTTTACGCGAGTAGTTTCGAAATCTGGTTAAAAGTTAATTATTCTTCTATACTGTACATTTTAATTAATACTGTCATAGAGAATGATTGTAATTTTATCTTAAGTAATTGTTCTCATTATTAGTTTACTCACAGACTCAGAGTGTGCGAATATATTTATAATGGTTGGTATTTAGTAGTTAGGGGTGGATTCAAAGGGTTAAAGCAATAAAATGATGCCGAAATCGAAGATCGTTTGCTTGCGGACAAGAAAAGTTGTACATCTATACATCCCTGCACAATGAAATGACGAGAAAAAGAAGGGGGAAGAACTCGCGAAAGGCCATCGATCGTTCGCGAGGGGTGGCGCAGCATCACTCGAGAGGGTGAACCCTTGATGGGAGGGGTGCGAGAGAGGGGTAGGCCTCTGGTTTGAATGCACACTATATACTATCTTCAGCTGCTTTCAACTTTCCGACACGATTTTGCTCTTGCGAATGGGATTGGTCGAAGGTCCTCTTCGACGGTAATATCAAATGCGATTTGTGAGCTTCATGCGGATGTTTTTCTCCTGCCACTACTTTGTTTTTTGTTTTTACATTTGGAGCATAAGTTTGAGGACGACAATTTATATGAAAATAGTCATAGTGTTTTTTCACGAAATGGATTGGTTTTTTATTTTTCCTTTTCGAAAAAGAGCTTTTAATGATGTGGTTGCTTATGAAAGAAGCGCTCTATTGTGAGTTGGATTCTATCGCTTTAAGGGTGAGAAATGTCACTTTTAGGAAAACCGTTTCGCTGCAAAAGTAGAAGGGAAGCAAGGGTGAGAACAGAGTCTGCCTACAATCGACAGTTTGTTGTTTAATCGATTGCATTTTAAGAATAATAAATAGCATTTAATGAATTTAAAAGGCAATTTCACGCATTCTCCAACTTAATTTTCACTCCGGTGAATTTTAACGGAGTGGAATTTGGGTTCGAGTCAAGCTCAAGGTTCATCGAAATTAACTTGAATTTTCAAGTTCAGCTTTCCAAAGTTTTTCTTTACGAAAAGTACTCGGGGCGGAGTTGCTGAATTAATAATGTTCCCCAGCAGCTAGAATTTGCTTTGATTCGCGCGCTACTCGAGAAAGCGGGGCATAAAGTCAAGCAGCTAATTCGACAAAAATCGCACTCCGAAGTCGTCTGACGAGGCGCTTTCCCGCGCAGCATCCAAACGACGGAACATTTTCCTATTTCGCGCGCGCACTTAGCATTTGCCGATGAAGGGGACATTATCGTAAAATTGAAAGGACAAAGGTTATGGGATAAGAGCCATAGACAACGCCGATCCCTTCGACTCTCATCTCCGTGTCGCACGGACTTTAATCTTGATTTCAAATTCCGTACGAACTAGTCTCGGCTACTCCACCTTCCGGGGAAAGAAGGGGAGAGGGGCATCGCCCAGAGTTTAGCGGATCGATTGGAAACTCCTTGATTTCTAGGAGGACACGAGACGTCTTACCAAGATTTTCCATTTCTCCTTAGTCCTCTTTGAGCATCTCTTGGGCGAATTTCGTCGCCGGAAGCTAGAACATTGCGGCGACTGTGCGCTGACGTGGTCGGGCGTCGCCACCCTTCTCTCTCTCTCTCTCTCTCCCTCCATCCCTCCATCCCTCTCCCTCTCCCTCTCTCACTGTCTCCCCATCTCTGTCCCGGATAAAGCAAATCGGAGAGAGGAAAAAAGAGACAAAGCGCTGCTGGCGCCCCGAAGGCGATCGCTCCTAAGTAGTGGAACGTGGCTGGGCCCCGGTGCCATTCGCCACTACGTGCCACGAAAATGTTTGTTAATTGAAAAGTCTCGCTAAAGCGACATTTTCTCGACATTTTCTCGACATTTTCTCGACATTTTTCGTTCTCCTTGTATATAGTTTGACTCTGCTGCTTCTCTAGTGGCTGGGATGGGTTGCGTTTGTTTGCGGGGGTGAGCCATTGGCTTTTTTGCGTGTAGTCCCTTCCAGAGACACAAACTCGGGGCTACCTTTCATTACACAGACGGCTCTCCTTACCTGCTTATTTCAGACAACTTATTATCCGGGGGGTGGTTAGCTCAAATAATTACGCGAATATCTCGCGCGCGGGGGTTGACGTACGCAAGGGTAACCACCCTATCAAACTCACTCTGATGAATTGAAAGTGCATCCGATGGTAAAGACAGCTCGATCGAACTTATATCTGTTATTGAGAGCGTGTGTGCACGATATTTGCCAATTAAACATTCATTACTTATTGTATCATAAATGTTGAATTTATGTATTTTGATACGAGTTTTCGATATATTTTTCAGAAAATTTATTATATTTCAGTAGAGTATACAGTTTAGTCAAAACGAATTGGAAGTACTAAATTAAAAGTTATATTATTGATGCTAAATTTTTATATGTTATTTATTGTCATTCCATGTACTAAAGTATAATAATTCTAAGTGAAAACTGTCTAAAGAAACTGAAATTAATCTTAAAAGACAGATTTACATTATTTAAATTGCAGAAAGCATTGAGTACACTAGCTTCTTTTTTATAAAAATCTTTGAATAATAAAAACATTCAGAGGCTGTTAAAAAAGGATGCTGCTCAATTAGAGAATTAGTATTGAATGAGATGGTCATGAATGCTATACTAAAAGTCCAAAGGATCGGGGGAGGTGGGGAGGGAGTCGCGATAAATTTGTCAACCAAGAAGAAACGGCTGAGACAAGCAGAAACACCGCTGGAGTAATAAAAAAGTGAGGAAAATTGTAAAGGACGAGCTGAGAAAGGTGCGGGTCAGGTCGGACGAATTTATTAAAGGTTCTCTCTTTTTCTCTCTTTTTCTCTCCCTCTCGCTCCCGCTCCCGCTTCCAGGCGTTTTTTTATTCATGCGCTCGTAAGGGATCGCGGGGTTATAAATTTTCATTGGCCGACCAGTCGATTCGGAACCATTCGCAGCGCGCGGCTCATCCTCATCCCTTTGTGCTTTTGGCGCACGCCGGGCATTTCGACCTTCGACTACTGATTTCTTCCATTTTATCCGTCCATAGCTCACCCCTTTGCCATCTCTAACATGGAGTTTACTCGTATAACGCCTTGATTTTTTACTGCTTTGAGGAGGGAATTATATTCAGTTTTGCTGTTCAAAATTGTTTTCAACTATTTATCATGTGAACGTTAATGATTCCTTTTCTGTTGTAGCTTAATTCCAGTTTCGATGCTTATACTCTTTTCTATTTTTGTATTTTAATCGTGATTTTAATTGGTCAAACGGGTTTTTATCCGTCTCCTATAATTAAACGAGCCTGAATGTCTTGTTTACGTGTCCTATATTTTATTGATTTATTCTTTCTATACTTAGCACTTAAAATAATCATAAACAAAAAATCTTCTTTTTAATATATTTGTTATTATTTTATCAAGCTATGATTCTATAATTAGACAATGGAACTAGTCTGAAAAATTTCTGCTGAATTTTTAATTATCGTTTAGAAAATACTTTATTGGTATATTTTATGAATTATTAAAAAATTATTTTTGCACGTTATGGAAAAATATCAACTTATTTCAGAATTTTAAAAACTTGAGCTGAGTTAATTATAGATATTAGAGGCACATCGATAAAATACCGTTATTATTTTAATTAATAAAACTCTGTCGGGTTTTTTTTAGTTACCTAAATATTTTATAATAATGCAGTTCACCAACAAAGAACTTATAAACTGGGCAATAAATTTAACAATAAATTAAATCTATTTCTAGTGGCACAATTGTATTGAGCGTTGATTGAATAAAAAAGGCGTTTTGAGAGTTGGTGCTAAAGTAAGTTTTCCCACATCAAAATCATTGCTAGATCGAGCGAGCGAGCAAAAGCACGAGATCCCAAGAAACTCAGAGAAGCAGTAGCAGCACTCATTTATTAATATCGATATACCAAACTTAATTCCGAAGATGGGGGCTACTGCAGATAATACCCGATATTCCTCAGCACAAAAGTAATTTCCCCGGCGTGGAAACCAACTCCCAGGCTCGAGTAGCTCCAATGAAATTCTTCAATTAGCAAGGTCAATATAATTCCAGGCGGTTCTCCCACGATTTACCCCCCCCCCCACCCCCAACCCCCAGGGCATCCTTAACGATGCCCCAGCTCCTGGTTTTTACGTCTGTCCACCCCCACGCGATTCGTCATACCACCCGCCCACCCCAACGAGCCTTTTTTTGCTCGCACTTTTCTCTCTAGAAGGCGAGGAACTTCGCGGAGGTTTCGATTTCTCGGCTTGGAAACGTGAGCGCCTGTCGGGGGTGAGTTTTTGTGTTTTCGTCCCGGGAATCGATCGGTATGTGTGTCTTCGGCAAATGGATTCTTATCGGCCAAATGCTTTTTCTTTCCCTTTTAAACAACTGGCTCCAATATTTATCAGAGCTGAAGAATAATGCCTCGCTCGACGCTCTAGCTTCTTCGCCCAGTCCAATAACAATGAAGAAGAAGTGAGACAATGACGAAGAATGGATTAATCGTGGAATGCTCGCGTTTTATCGAGCGAACATCCCATTTTTGTTTTATTCCTCGTATGATCATAACACTTTTACGATTAATGAGCGATGATCATTTCGTTGAATTATTTTTCAAATATTTTACCAAAGTATTATAAGAGCTGCTAATATTTAAATTTAATCCGAATTTAATTGCAAGGAAAATATTATTCCTTAGCTCGCTTTATTTTATACCATTCATCATGTGTTTGATTTAGTGAACAAATGTAGGAGATAACAGGAAAATAATACAAATCTAGAGTCGCACTGTTGAATTTATAAATTTTAGTTGAGAACAAAAATATGTTAATTTTATTTAACATTATAAATATAAATTAATTATAAAAACGGCTAATTCATTTTTTCATTCATTATTTCAATCCTTTTTTTCCATTAAGCCTTCAAAACAGAAAAACTTGATGATAATATTGTCAAGACTTTTGGATAGATCTTTTACTTTTAACAATATATTTATAAATATTCTTTGACCTAAATAATAATGCACTTTTAAATTATTAGAGTTAACTTTATACGGTATACGTGCGAGACATAAGAGATGAAATTTTTTTCATTTACTTAAAATGTAGGAAATTTTTATTTTTAAGAAAATTTAAAAAGTTCTTCAGTTTGAGAATTCAAGTTATATAAAAAATTACTCGAAAAGAGATGCTATGAAATTCATTACATATCTACTTCAATGTTTTTTAATGACTTAAATTTTAACCTGAATTCTATTCAGATTTTTTAGCTGGACAAGCTTTTGTTTTTAAATTAAAGCTTGTCGTAGTAATGTTTGTAAAAGAATCATAATTTTGTATTTCGATCCGAGACTTTATAAAAAGTATCGTAAAATATTTTCATTTAGTTTAATATAAATGTAGATTTCTTAGTATCCGAATTTATATTTTTTAAATGTAAGTGAACACAGAAATGTAATAAATTGATAGTTTAAATATCAATGCGCAGTGCATCATTTCACAGAAAAATCGAAAACTTGGAATAAAAAAATTATATTCTCTCGAGGTCCTATAAAAAGAAACTGAAGGCCAAATAATCTAGTGTCGAGAAGATAAGAGATGCTAAAAATGTGAGTGAGATCAGAAAAGTTGAATGGATGGCAACAGTGAATGCACTTTGACAATGTCGAACAAGGAAAACTCGAGAATTTTTTTCATCGGATCAGAGGCACTAGTAGGACAATGAAAGCAACGATAACAAGATAAAATGCAAACATTCAATTATGGTGTTTCAAAAAACTCCTGTGGGTCACAAGTATTTGCATAGTTTGGGTAATGTACATAAAATAATGTAAATCACGCGGCTTTGGCCCCATCCATTTACTTCTCACCCAGTGGTGTGTATTTCAACTAAAATAATAAAATCCAGTGGGTCAATGTACCACTCAAATGTACGCAGGGGTAACTCGATGGTCCTTGAAAGGGGTTTTTCCCAATTAAATATTCATGAGGGAAGTTAGCTATAACCGGGTGGTCGCCCAATCGCTTTATATTTATTTATCTTTTAATTTGATTAGATAAGTATGGTCCTGTGAGGAGATCGAACACAGTTTGAAAATGTTCGAGTACAGCTCCGACAAGCGAGATGGAATAAGATTCAATTTTTACACGAGTCCTCGTGAAAGTTTATTCTGCATGGCACGATTTGAAAAAGGAGAGAGCAAGGAAGAGGAAGAAGAAGAGGAAGAGAAGACGTTAGCGCCTCGCATGTCGGAAAGATATTTATTACCGTTTTATAGTGAAAATCAGTCGTGTCTTAGTGTCGACGGAGATGCCATAAAAGTATGAATAAGCGTAAAGCTCGAGTAGCCGTTTCACGTGGCGACAAATCGTGAAAATCTTTTGCTGCGGGGGATTGCCAACAAAGAATGCCGGGTTACGCAAACTTGCCTTTTCCCGGTAAACGACAAGGGAACAGACCTTATGACCGTCTCGTAAATTAGGCGTTATTGCCTACAAAATCGTCGGCGTCGATGGGCGCATTGCGAATTTTCCTCAGCACAGCGCACGCACATACACATTTACATTTATTTTCCTCCCTGCGCTCCCACCCCTCTGGGAAATACTTGCGATGCGTGATAACGTTAGGTTTCGTTATTTACTGCCTGCCCGGGTCTCTTTTTATGTATACTAGAAATAATTCTGCTTTTTATATTTTATCGTGAAGTAAAAACCCGGCTGTCGAAATGCAAACGTATCAGTGATTTCGCATCCTTACGCGTGTGTTCGAGCTCCTGCTGTTTACGGATGAGCTAAATCCTTGATTAAAGGGGATACATGTGTTACCATTTGCTCGTGTTTCCGCGAATAAATAATTTACGCATTTATTCATTCAAACACTTACGTGTGCGCGCGCGCATTAATTCTTAATTTATTAATTAATAATTAATTAAAAAAAAATAATTCGACACACATACACGCACAGCGGCGCGCGCATGTGTGTCGAATCCAATCTATCCAGCAGATAAATATACCCACTGCTCACGGATGTTACATTAACGTTTTAATCCCGTTATGATATTACATTGTTTAACTTTAATTCAGTGTATTGCTTCATGTAAATTTCATGTAAAAAATATACTGTATCAACTGATCGGAAATGTCCGGGATTAATTATTTTAATATTTTTTTTTACAATTTTTATAAATAATTTACGTTGGCATTAAGGTTTTAATTGTTCAAATAAAAGAGCACAGTACTTTACGTGATCCAAATGGCTGTTGTTACTCATTTTGTAAGTCAATTAGATACAAAAGAAGTACCACTGGTGTTACATGCAATTTAATTTAAAAATGACATAGATCATTGTGATTTCCATGCTAAAATAGTAAATTTCACTTTCATAATTAGGTGCATTAATGTTACTCGTAAGCTCTATAATTTTTTTTAAGTGCGTATAATAATTTAGACTAGTGCTTTGGACAAATTAAAGCGTTGATATACTTTTTGGAACATGTAATGAAGGTGTTGCAACGTGCTTTCCAAGGCTGAAAAAAAAAATATAAGCTTTATCATAGTTTTAAAAAATTCCATATTTAAGTCAGATGATTTTTATTTTTTACTCCATTTCTCGAAAGAAAATTCTGTAATGCCAGTTGTTCTTCAAAAAAGAAAAGTAATCACAAAGGTGATTACATATTTCGAATAAAATTATGGAAAGCTCATTATTGCACCGAGTAATTTAAACTTTCGTAAAAAGTCAATTCCAGTTAGTTGAGGGCGTAGGAAAAAATCTGGACTCACGGGTCCTTTCCAGGTTTAACTGAGCGTTAATCAGATTTCGTGCCCGTGATTTCTCCAGCGTATAATCGACGAGCATAATTTCAATTTAATAACCGCCCGACTCACACTAAAACACGAGTTGCTGGGTCGATTGTCCTCCGCGTGCACAATCCTGGACCATGAGGGAGGGAAAAAGAGGGATGATTCACTTGTCGACTGTCGGTGCCGCGTCGCGACGCTGGGATCGTTGATACCGCGAGATATATAGGTGTATGCGGGAAAACCCGGGCTTTTCTCTCTGTTTCACGGACGGAAGAGAGAGAGAGAGAGAGGGAGAGAGAGAAGAGAGAGTGATTTGTGTGACAGATCGGGGCCAGCGAACAACTTGAACCGCAGCAACGCCAATATATTTCGTTTCCTGCACCAGCGCTTCCACTCCCTGCGACCCCTTATATTTCACGAGGGTGTACCAACTGTTTCCCAATAAAACCCGCGACCTCCTCCTCTATGACCTATCGTCATATGCGTGTAGGGAATGTGTTTGTATCGGCGTACAAAAGGTAAATATGAAGAAAGCGCTCCGAGTGAAAAATTACTCAGACTTTTACGCCAACAAATGGCACGGGGATTAATATATTCGGCTTGCAGTTAGGGATTTTTTTTACTTACTTTATAAAGTTAGCAAGTTCTTACGAAATTACCCGAGGTTAACGAAAATTATAAAATGACACCTCCGTTGTTCTCCCCTGATCTTTGACGATCTTAGAGGTTGTTTATCTTCATCCAACAATGCGTCGCTCAGATATAATGATCAACTTTTACTTCTTGACATATACGAATATTCCTTATGAAGATTAAATTTATAGTTTCACAGCGTAATAAAAACACGTGCATAAATTTCATTCAATTTTAAATTAATTTATCATAATTCGCAGTACTTTAGTTAAAACTTTATACGAAGGCATTAAAAACATTTTTATGCACCAAATTTTAATTTGAATAAATAAATATTAAGACAGATAAAAAATTTTAGACTTGAAATGTCATTAGTCGTCATAATTCATTTCAAATTTTGAATAAATTTCTTTTAAATTTTAACATCTTAATTGGAAGGACACACATATAAAACAATTAATATTTAGCACTTAGAAATTATTTTAAAAATTCTATTTATTTCTATATATCATTTAGCTATTTTCTTCTTTTCAATAAATTAGATAATTATAACAAATATATCACTTCTACTACTACAAGTTCAATAAAAATCATTTATTTTTTTCAACACTTTATTATAATAATGCATTACTATTTAACTAAATTTCTTCCTAAATTTCTCTAACTAGTGCTAAATAAAATATTTATAAATTATCTTAAAATTTATAACTTATCTTTGAAACTTCTATAATAGAAAATAAATTTTTGTAATTGTATTAAAATCAGTTCAGTGTTTACAGAATATATTTTCACAAGTTTATAAAAAAGTAAGACTGCGTTTCTCAGACAAATGAAATGTACATTTCATTTACTTTGAATTAATTAATATTTTAAGTCGCTTTAACTATTTTCCACGCTTACATTTTTTTAAGTAAACGAAACAAAAGTAGAGATGAAAATAGGGGAAAAAAAAAAAAAAAAAAAAAAAAAAAAAAATAAAAATAAATTCAAGTTTATATGTTTCTCTGAGAATTTCCTGTTTTGCATGACTTCGCTTTACTGCACCGTTTCAAACTCGTCATTCCGCAGTCTTCACTTTTACAATGTTTTACGCATACACGGGCTCGCGCGTACCCTCGCGTCGTAAAACTAAAAAAATTTAAAATTCGCGCACTGAATCGTGGAAATAAAGCGAAAGTCGCCCGGGAAGAAGAGACCAAGTCATGCTAAATACCCTAGGGAAAGTGACTCCCACGCATCCTGACCAGCGTATGCATTTCCAACCTCCGAGAATCGGAGTTTACCCGTCCTCCGCGCGTTAATGCCCGTAGCGAAATGCCGGAACAGCGACGATTCAACGGATTCTAACCCAAGATGCGACTAAATTACCCGCGAAGCCATTCCTCCCGTGGAAATTCACTCAGTGCTTTTCCAGAGATGCACCTCACTCTGTCATTAAATACGGGAGCGACGTTATTGTTACTAGGATAAGTAGATGCGGTCCTGATTCTGTCAGGCACGAGAACCTTCGAGGATTTTCGTTCGTTCGTGCTCCAGGTTGCAAAGGGTAATGAGTCTGGCATCGTTACGCTCTTTTACCCGCACTTTCATCACTTTTAATTTTATGCTGATAGCTGGTTAAATCGTTATAGCTTCTCCAGGGAAAATATATAAATATTATTCCGGCGAAATATATGATTGATTAGCTTCAGCAGTGACTTATGCTAGTTCTCCTCTAGTGAGCTCGGTAACAAATAGTTATGGTTATTTAAAGCTTGACTATTCGAGTGTAAACCAACTTTGGCGTATAAAATGTCAGTGGTAGTCCGTAAATATGGAACGAAAACAACTGAAATGCCACGAATCCGTCTTTGTCAAGGCAACAGGTTCAAATATTTCAAGCTCCAGATCCTTTTCTTTGGTTCGTTCTCTCGGTTTTCTAAAAAGGCTCTTCGTTGAGTACGAAAACGAGAACGATGCGAGAAAATGAAACCCCGAACATCCGCTAATGCATTCTTGGGTATTTTTATTTTCTTCCTGACAATAGGGGGTTGCGGGAGAGGAATATGGGAAGCGGGTCTATTCGATCGATCGACCCTTTTCATTTGGCTGTAAGTCTCGTTTTATTTCCCTCGTGTTTTACTTGTAAAAATCAAAACGAGTCGATGGCGCCTCGTTGCAATGACAATGAGGCTCTTCTCTTTCTTTTTACAACAGCGTCAAAAGATTGTTCCTCGGCATTCGAAACATTCCGATCTATACGAGAGCTGGGTAGTTTCGTTTCTCGCACTATAATAAAGCTGGATGTAAAAAGAAAGCCGAGTATTATTCAAGATTAGTCGCAGCTATGTAAAAGGCAATTCAGCAATTTGACAATGCAGCATAAAGGGATGCGCACAGGAGAAGTAAACACTACAATGAGTTCTATTATTTAATTAGGCGAGCAATGTTTTCGATTTGAAAGCAAGCCGCCACTTCCAATAACTTAATACCGGGATCCCGTAAAGCACCGAATAAATCTCAAGGGGTGGTCGATAAGTGGTGGAGGGCTTCGCTATCAAAGTGCAACGATCGGGGGTGGTCGCATTAATCGTTGTACGACTCGACGCTCACATCGTGTCCATTAATGCGAAGGCTCACGTGCTATCTTCGCGTGCACGGGCGGAAGCAGCCCAGGAAATATGGGCCTGGACTAAGCCGGGGACACGCGCTTGCTAGCCCAGTCGATAGCCCAGGAGGGGCTGAGGTGAAGATAAGGGGGTTGCGGAACAGAGGCCACATAAATCCAATTGCCAGCGAGCGAGATACTGCAGCATTAAAGACCCTTGGCGTACGCTCGTCTATTTAAATGTCGCGCGGCTCCTACGATTTCGACAAAGAAAGAGTGACGGGTAGGTGGGGCGAGGGGTAGAGGGCCTGACTGCTGCTCCTACTTTTAAAGACGTGAGGAACCCATACCTTTTCTGGATTTTCTACGTGTTCTTTCCCTTCTACCCCCTGCTGCTGCTCTAAAACTACTGGATCTCAGGGTGAGATATCGGTCCTCCGACTACAAATTTAGAATGGAAAGACTTTGTAAATTTCCAGCAGATGTACGTCTCCAGATTGTACAATGTGAGTGTCGGGCACCCCAATTTTCACAGGTTCGATTTACATGTTCTTATCTCTGTCGAGTACGAGGTTTTAGTTTTTTACATTATGTTTCTAGTAGAAATAGTCCCAAAAGGCTCAATAAAAATATTAGATAGGCTTGAGTTGATATTTAAAGCGAGTTTTGAGCAGACAACGAAAAGAAAAAAGTTTCAAAGTTATTCCCTAATGAAGATTCATTATGTTCCCAGGCTCGAGTAGTAACTCCAAA
The DNA here is from genome assembly GCA_018907245.1 of Eupristina koningsbergeri. Lineage (NCBI taxonomy): Eukaryota > Metazoa > Arthropoda > Insecta > Hymenoptera > Agaonidae > Eupristina > Eupristina koningsbergeri. Next base: position 1,347,455 of record JACCHV010000013.1, on the reverse strand, counting down.
TTAAGTAAATGGAAAAATAGGTTAATGGACTCTCTTGCTAAATGTGATTTCTTGTGTTATTAATCCATATTTATTATAATAATAGCGAAAATTGAAGTTTTTGACGTAATTTGAGATAAATGTTTCACTATATAAGAATTGTGTAGATTTCAATTATAAATTAATGAACTGCGAATGAATGTATAAAGTTATATTATTTACTGATTTAGAAATTTAAATCATTTATTTCAAAATCAAAATAAATTATTTCAAATGAAATTTTTACAAATACATCAAGAAAAACATTAAAGTAACCACACAAGCGCACATCGAGTTTGAAAATAAAATTATTATTCATGAGTTAAAACACGTAAAAAGTACTATTACTTTATATATTAAGAACGATGAATACTTTCACAACATTTGTTGATTATCATTCATAAATTTAATTGAACGTAAATATTATTTTAATTTCTGTATTTATTATTTTATTATTTGCTTTCTTGATTTTAGTGTATTTTAAAGTTCATTTATACTCATTACTTATTAAATTCCAAACGTATCATAAACATTTATCTTGTCTTCTTATTAAATAATTTTATATAATTTATAAATATTTTGATGTTTTAATTTTTTTTTCATGAATAATCAATAAATGTTTGATTTTTATATTAAAAATTTATACCAGTAAAAATAAAATTTAATTGAATACCATTTTTATACATGCGATATGTATTTATAAATATTATTTGACCTAATATGAATTACATATTAAAACAAATAAATATACACGGTATTCAGTGTTAATTAATTTGTGCATAAATGTTTTCGATTTTTATATTCTGTAGATGTTTATGTTAAAACATATATTTTAAATAGGTGAAGAAAACAAGGGAAAGGAAAGAACTAATCAATGAAATCAAAATAATTGGACAATAAGTAAAAAAAGAAAGAATAAGAAAAAGAGAAAAAAATTAAAAAATAATTACGAATGGATTGTGTGCATTAATGTCAGGATGAGCACCATTCAAATATTTATGAATGCCATCGCAGAAACAAACAAACAAACAAACAAACAAACAAATATCGGTATGCACTGATTTGTGGTTGCTGATTCGTGAAGAGAAAGAAGTGAAGAAGAGAAAAATATAAAAATATTCGGCTTGTATGAATCTAATAGTGTTCACACTTGGGTACAACTGTCGGAAATGGCGTACACAAGACTTCCTGGAGCGCTGCCACGCGACATCATATTCAGCATGTAGGAAGTGCAGGAACAAAGACTGCAAGGTAGATCGGATGTGTATGTGTACGGTAAATCGCGTGCACGTGTGCGGCCGGGGGTGTGTGCATAGGGGTGGGGTGTGGGGGGGGGGTTACTGAATAGAATCTAATTGTAATTACAGTTTCTCTATCTATTCGCCTGCTTGGCAAAGATAATCACCCTCTTATCCAGTTAATCTCCCATATTCGCGAGCGCAAAAAAGTCTTGCGCTACGATCCTCCCGACAACCTAAGCGATTCCATAAATGATTCTGCCGATCCAAGATTCAAATATTTGGCTAGTGGCTCTAAAATCGATTTGTTCGTGTAAAGCGAGGTCTGATCCGCAGGTTACACGTCAATCAACTGTGTAGCAAAACACTTATCGTCCGAATTTCGGCGGATCAACTACCTGAGCCTTTAAATATTTATAACTCGTAACCGGAGGTGTTAACTCCTGGACGTTGTACCTCCACCTCGTAAATACCCCCGAGCTAGAGCAACCATTTTGGCAGTGTACATGCACGGCCACTGCAGGAGCTTATCTCCAGGATCAGCGCGAACTCGTAGCCGATTACCTAGTAGGGCTACGGTTAAGAGAAACATCCCTCGTATAAAGATACGATAACTCGGGGTGGCCTAAAGAAAAGAAGGCATATACAGTTAGCCATAAAATAAAGCGGAACATGATTTTTCCATGGCTAACTTTTTTATCGCCTGGGAGTAGTGCTGGTTTTTGAAGTGTCCTACCTTTCCTCCCCCTCGCAACGGCATCTCCCTCTGTTTCTACTTACCACCCCTGCGGGGTAGGTACTACATTCCCGCCGGAACTGTAGGATATTGTATCTCGCCCATTTTCGAGAGTTACTCGTTCTTTCAGAATTAATGAGAAGCGAAATTAAATGTTAAAAATTAAGTTTAAATTCTTGTAAAAGTGGATAATGTGTGGTTTCGCTTGGTCTAAAGTCGCCCTCGAATACAATAGTCGTAATCGATGTCCGCGGCTTTATGATTACGACAAACTTTATCGTTTAATCGATGTAAGTCGAGAAAACATTTCATTTAAAAATGCATCTGCATATATCTTGATTTGTCGGCTTGATTTACTTTTATAAAGTACACGAGTTTTCCAAATCGCAGAATCTTTGAATATTTTTAGCAGTTGAATCGAGCATTTAAAATTTATTGCTATATTACTATATTGCTTCTATACAGAATTATATTACTCGAAGGAAAATAAAATGCAATTGATAAGAAGGAGCATGAAAGTTACGCGGCGCTTCAAAGGCGTTTGTTTATCTCGCGTAAGTAGTACTCCGAAAGTTTTTCGCGCGAATTACCGGAGGAGGAAATTTAAAATCCTCGTAAAACCAGTGTAAACAATCGTGATTTTCGCGTAATATAAAATCCTTGGACAGTGATTAACTAAAAACGGGGTGATTGGCAAAGGAGGTCGGCCATCGTGCAAACAGTAAAACCGTTTGTCCAGGCAAGTTGACGCACTTGTAGAACAGCCCCTGCACGAAGAGGATGGAGGGGTTGTTTTACGGCCAAGATGAGTCTACGTGATCGGACTCGTGCTGGCTTACTCTTAAAACTTTTTTAGAGGCCATTCCAACGACTCCGACTCACTTCATTCACCTCGTTGTCGTCCTCCCTCGAAGGCTTTGATTTTCGAGTTGCTGCACAGACTGACCGCCCTTAATACTGCGAACTGATATATCCTCAATCCTTTATCTTATCGCGGGTCCGAGAAACTATTTCACCCCTGACTCTTTGCGGCCATTTTTCTTCCGTTGCTAAATACGCGGTTACGATTTATCGCTCTGCTACTTCGTTCTTCCTAACTTATTTCCAACTTTAAGAGGGATGATTTTAGTCAAATGGATTATACTAGAAATTCCTCCCTTCAACGGGCTTCGACGGATATTTAAGCTTCGTGCGTAAGATTAGCTTCAATAAACTAGTTTCATGTGCGGTTTGATATGTCATGAAAGATACTATGTTTGTTTTTCAATTAGTAATGTACGACATATACTGAAAAATAAATACGTGAACAATCTTATGTTCTTACTGTCCATGATTTTTTGATTTTTCTCCAATGATTTTCGATTATATTAAAAAAAGTACTTGTATTGATAAAAGTTTGAAAATCACGAAAAATATCAATATTATCATTGTTTAATGGAGTTTGAATAATAAATAAAAATTGTCTGTTTACAAAATTTAAATAATAACTATCAGCAAAATCAATGTTACAGATACTGTAGTATTTAATTTATTATAGTTATTCTTTAATGTTAATAATTCTATCATCTTTTCTTTTTCTTATACTAAATATATAATTTCTGATAATAATTGACTTGTTACTTGTCAACTAAGCAGTGATAAGGATAAAAAAAATGACTAAAACAGTGTCTGATTAAAAGTGACCATTTAAAGTACATGTATCAATTATTATTAATTTAATGTTAACTGTATTACTACTAACAATTGTAAATTATATCAAAATATAATAATTTTATTCATGAATAAATATTATATTAATTGAGATGCATTTGTATTACTTTCAATTGTATGATACACATAACAAAGAAAAAAATATAAATTTAATATTAAAGTGCAATTTGTCAAGAAATTTTTGTATTTAAAAGAAGATTTACTTGCAAATTCATCATAATATATTGATTCAATAATTAAAAATGTAATTATTTATTAAAAAGCATAAATAAACAGAAAAGTTTTAATTAAATTGTAAGTAAAATGACTAGAAATAAAATTTTTATTGGCTAATGAATTAAAAAAAAATTTATTCAGTTTATTTAATATTTTATTATAACTTTATCATAATTATGTTAAAGAAATAAATATACTTTGTGATTTGTATTATTACTTTTTTTTTAAATTTTAAATAAATATCAGATAATATAAGAAAAAAAAAAGTTAAATTTTAACGAAACATCTCTTAAAAATAATATTTTTTAGATATAATTTGATATTATTTTTTATTAACTATCTATAAAATAAAAATTCTATACCATATTATTAAACTTAAATCATATACTTGACTCAAATATGTTTTCTATCATGACTTACGTACTAAATAAAAAACATTATAAGTATGTTTTTTATTGAATTTAATCTTTTTGGAGGAAATACTATTACACTGCGAAAAAAATCGTTGAGGCACCATCTGAAAAAATATAAAAAGTATTACGTGTACGTTAAACGTTAGTAAAACGCGTACGCGTATAATATTTTGTTATAATTTCAAAAATGTTTATAATTTCAAAGTGCTTGTAATTTATTATCTTTAAAAAAATTTAATACAATATTTAATGAAATTTTGATGATTTTTAGAATACATATTTTGAATTGATGATATTTTAAGTACAAATTAATAATAAAAGAGCATTTAAACAGATGTTAAAAATTCCATCATTTTTTCTCTAAAATTAACGTTGAAAATTGTCATTAGGTAAACATTAAAATTGAATGAAATCTTAATACATAAGACTACTTAAAATTTAAAATTTAAAAATCTTGTACACTTGGAATATACAATACATTAAGCTCCAACGAGAAAATTTGTATATTTCTAAAATGAGACATCTGAATAAATTGAAATTTGAATAGTAAGTCAAATACCAAGCGGTTTACTAAATAATATCTGTAATACAGAAAAGTCGCAAAACTTAACATTTCCGCTGTTTCAATAAATCAGTCGCCGTTCAAGATTTATTCAGATATTCAGAATCCGAAGTGCCGAGATTCATAACCTCGTTTGAGACACTGAAGGCGGGATCCGTCCACCCCATAATCTCTTTACCCTGTAAACATTTAATAACAAATGCATCCGAGTGAAATCGCGGGCAGCCATTTGCCACCTTGTCACAGCAAACGGGCAATTTGTCTTCTCACTTTCCCCGCGACACAACGCGAAACAATCGCGAGGGTGACTCCCGAGCCGGAGCCCAACCCCAGCCCCTCAGACCTCGTGCCACCCTCTCTTTTCCTACGTTCCTACGTTCTTATGAGACAGCGACTCACCTTCTCCGAGGAATAAAAATAAATAGTTCCTGGCTACGATTCTGGGCGTAATTTAATTTCCATCACACAATTCCGGCCTCGGAGTCGTCGGGCCCGAAAATTGCGCGGGCACACCCCACGGCGAAACGAAACGAACATCAAACAGATAAGAGAATCCGGTGACTGTCCTCGATCCCTTTATTTACACCCCTGCGATCTCTTCTGGACATCCCAACCCTTAAACTCTGATTCGTGTTTAGTCGTCGTCTCTTATGTTGATTTTTAACCCACCCTATCTTGATTTTTTATTTATAGGGAAGTGAAGAGGTTCGATTTTTTAGGCATTTTTCATAGATTAAGAAGTTCTCGTAATATCATTCTCTGCCTTGATTTACCAATTACATATGACAAATCCTTTTCCTATCGAGTAATTTTCTAAAAAGATGTTTTGATTTTTTTCTATTTCGATGTTTTTCTATTCAATTGTAATTCTTTTATACTGTGTTTCAAATAATGCTTGCTCATTAATGAGCGAAATACTACATTAAATTAATACTACATGTATATATTTAATTAATATATACAATCTGCAAAATGGCATCTGTATTAAATTGTTTTATTTAAAAATTTGTTTTAATCATTATGCACTGAAAATTGTTACGGATCTTATGTTCTTTGTCTCTATATATTCAGATGTTTTTAAAATGTTTCACGAATTAAAAGAGCTTTGTAAACAGTTTAAAATTTCGATAGTAAATCTTGAGCAAGTCAAAATTTAGTTTCTATTTTTCAAATTAAGAAAATTACAAAATTTTCACGACATAGATTCTATCAACTGCACTATATAAATGAAAGTGCACGTTTGAAATTGAACGGTCGCTGAGGTATTTTTAATTAGTATTATCAGCAGATAAATAATGCCATTATTTTATAAGGTAATGCCCTAGGGATTGAAGCATGTAAACTGTTTCTAAGAGCATGTATTAATGTTTATTTAACGTCGTCTCGGACATTCCTTTGATGCTTGAAATTCAAGGTAAAAATGCTGTCCATCAAAGACTCAGATCAAAGGGTCCGAGGGACAACCTTCGATCAAACAGCTAATAAAATCGAGCAACTACGTAATGCAGGTGAAATAAATAATAGACTAGACACGTGAGTTGAGTAGTGCATCAGTCTTTGTATTTCTGGTGCAGATAATATTTGGCTCCAACATAAGGAACGAAAACAAATTAATCGTAAAATTTGCATTCGGAAGCCGTCTCGTGTCTATCAAGAAGCTCATGAACTCGTTTATATTTATGAAAGATTTCCCTTGTTCAGGAGTAAACAACGACTTATGACACTGGAATACAGCAGCCACAAGGGAAGTTGCAATGGGCAAGGGGAAGGCAAAAGTCACGACAAGGGGTGAAAAAAACTACAGGCATCCATGAATATTAAGCAATTTTGAGGGCACGTTTGATTTATTCTTTAGGTTGAAGGTCAATTATTGTGGATACTACGGTGTGCTTTGTGTGGTAATCTTCATTGTCAATAATTCACTCTTTTTGTCTTCTACTCCTTGATTGTCAAGATTGCTGATATTCTTCTTCTTTTTATGTTTTACTTAATCTTTAGAGGTATTTAAATAAAATTTAATGGCTACTAATGTTTAGAATATCAATTGTTTTTTAATATTGTAATAATTTAGAAGTAATTATTTTTTTACTGTAGGTGAATATTATATAATGGATTATTCAATTTTTATTTATACAATATATACCATACAATTTTATCTAATTGTTTCGTGTAAATTTTCAATTATTTTATGAATATAATGAATTGTGTATTTATCTTGCATGTTTAATAGTTGTATTCTCTTCTTGTTTATTTATTACTCATTGTATAAAATATTTTCTTGTACTGTATATGAAATTTTAGTTATTTGAAATCAATCGGGGATTTTAGTTCGAATAACTGAATTCAATAGATTTAATTAGAAAATTATAATTATGAGTTTGCTATACTTTTTAAAAATATATTTTTATGCAAAGAAAAAATAGTAATTGAAATGCTCAAAGTATGCATCAGAAAATGATTCTATACGAATGATTCTCTATTTTTTGAGAATGCGTCCCGGAATACGTCAGATACATAAAAAAAAGTTAGTACAGTCAATGGGTCCATAAAATTCGGGGAAAATGGGAAAAAGTGGGATGAAAATCGTTGGTGGTCGCACCGTGCAGCATCAACTCTCACGACGTCGTTCTCTCATTGGAAATGCGGCTCGTTATTCGAGGGAAAAGCTGCACGTGTTGTCAAACAGCAGTGGAGAAGCTTCGCGAGACCTATCGGGGAGGCAAGCGGGAAAATGAGGAAAGTGGATAGTGAAGGAAGGGGGTAGCGATGCGACAAGCCTCGGAAATTCAAGGCGCAAACTGCTTTTTCCAGGGAATTTTCCAATTTCCTCTTATACGCGGAATGAGGTAACCACGTGTATGCTTGTTGGGTGAATGTTTGTATATGAATCTGTGCAGATGTGTACTTGGGCAATGAAGAGCTGAAATTTTTTTCGTTCGTCAGGATCCATCAAAGTACCACACCGCAAGTGTCTCTTTTAAATTTGCAGTTTCTACTAAAGCCAATAGTCCATTGGTAGTTTGCAGTTTCCATCTTTGCCGAATTATATACTTGGGATGATTACTTAATTTAATTAGCTTTAAGAACTACATGTAATGCATTTCTTAATTATTTCGTAATTTCGTTTTACCTTTATGTGAATAAATTACCTTTATACGAAGATTCTAAATCTTTACTTCCATTTGTATTTTTGACAATGAATTAGAATCTTATTTATTTACATAAATGACCCATAATGATTTAATATACATTAAAATTTTAACTTTTTATCTCAACTTTATGAGATGTTTTCACAGTATATTTATGTACATAAGCAATTTTTATTCTTATTCACTTTGAAAATTATAACAAAAATAAATGGAAAAATTTAAAACAAGAAGGTAATTAATGGGATTCATATTATAAGAAAAATAAATGAAGAAAAAATTGAAATAAGATGGTACTTGAATTATGGGATGACATAGGAAAATTTGATCCGAACCCGCTAGAATAGACTTTGAAAGAAATTTTTTTTGAGATATAATTGTCAAAGCGTAAGAAATTTTTAGAGGATATTGTAAAATTAAAAAACAAATTGCACTAAAAATTCGTATTTTATTGCCTAATAACAATGTATCATTAAATTATTAATTGAAATGACGATCGTTGCAAAATAAGAAAAGAGTATATTATTAATGCTTCTTAACTATTCAATCATTGTTATACTGTTTTTAATAAAAATATTATTAATCAATTATTGATTAAATTATTTCTTTTTCCTTTGATTACACTTTATGCTGAAAGAATTTTCAAAATACTTAAAAAATAAAATATCACTAATTTTAAATAATTATTTTAATACATATATATATTATAATTGAACGATAAACAATTAGACAAAACATAAATAGATTTAACATCAATATTATTTTATTTTTTACATGCTCAAAAATATTAGTAATTTTTTATTAACATGTAAAATCACAACTTTCCAAAATGGGCTAAATGTTTTTGGATGTAAAGAAGTCAACGAGAAAACTAATTTCTGTTTGAGAACCTGTAGGATTTAAGAGTTTTTACTTGGCATATAGAAATATGTAAATTAAAGAATTTAACTAATCAGAACCAGGTAACAAGTCGAATTATTTATATTAAATATACATGTTATTCTCATCCTAGTTTATTGTACTAGTGTTACGTTGATGAAACCCACTTTAAACTTTATATCCTTGTGGATTGTAATATGGAGCAGAGTATGAATGAATTTTCTCGCATTCGACCGGAAAACCAATAGTAATCATATTGTACAATAACTCAAAAACAGAAAGACTGATATAACCATTCAAATGGAAGAGTCCAGACAATGTTTGCGGAATAATGTTGTGTATCGATAGGGAATCCTGGAAATTTTCAATAACCGCAAAATGAAACTAGTATACATGTCAAAGGTCCTAGAATGATCATAATCCAGGATAAATGGGACTCCTGTGTCATACTGCGCGTCCGAGATTTCCCGGAGGTTTTTCAGGGTCATGGGAAACATCTGAAGGTGTGATAACGACGTGCCGGTTTGAGTTGAGGACATTAACAATACTCTCGAGAGGTCCTGGCTAAGTCTATTTGCGAGAATGCTTTCAGAGTTACTGTATGAGGATTACAATGCAGCACGCATACACCATCAGGAATCCTTAAGGATGTTCTTCAACGATATATTGCTTTATTTCATCCTCCTTCCAGGATATGCCAGAGACCCTTCCAGTAACAGTGAAACGATGACTTATTCGAAGGCTTATTGAAAACGCTGAGCAGCTGGAAATTAATAATCGCGAGGGTAGCTATACGTCATTGAATTTTAACGACATCATTTTTCTTTTTATTGGAAATATACATTTTTCATACTTATTTCAAGCTTTGACATTAATCGAACAAAAATTTGTTTGCCAGGAAATTCATACGCTCAAATATTAAATTTTCAGATTGAAGAACCTGAATTTTGCCTGCCGTGGTCGAAAAAGTTTTTCCGACATTCCCACGAAATATGTTTTGAGAGTGAGTTAGGTATACAATTTTTTTTAATGTAATTTGTGTGAATGCCTACAGGTATGCGAGTAAAAAAAGCTTTTCTTTTTTCTTTTTTTTAAATAGAATTTGGACAATGAATTTTATTTTTTTTACAGTCGGATGATTTCTGAAAATATGTTTAGTTATGATGTGGCAATATATGTTAAATAATATTGAAAATATTATTCTTTAAATTATTTTTATTTCAAGCTATAAGTTTAATTTTTTTTTTTTTAGATAATCGAAATTGTGTACTTTTTCAATTTGTTTTTTATTCGCGAGTCGCTTCAAAATAATGGAAAATATATAGGTGAGATTTGATGTACTATTACTTTTCGTAGTAGAAGACACGCGAAGAGAAAATTTTACACTATAAGGTGTTATATTTCAATGAAAAATAAAATTCAAAAAACAAAACAGCCTGCATGCATATTGACAGGGACTTTTATCTTGTAAAATTTGACAGATAAACCTAATTTTTAGAAATAGTAGCGTTTAAAATATTACATGCGTATCATTAGATACAATACTCTTGACAATTATTTGTATAAGGATAATGAAAAGAAAGATACCTGAAAGCATATTATTTTATTATTTCATTCAATATATATGAATAAAGCCCTACCTCTATGACAATGATGGGACTACCGAACAATCCTCTCAAGTTCAAATTCACGAATAAGCGTTTATCTCGGATTTGGATTTTTATAAATCCAAACTTTCTTCGTAATATTAAAGAATAGAAGGAAAATGTGCCCTTATAAAGCGGAAAATAAAAATTGTACGCAGACTTGCAGCTGCTCAGAGCCCGTAATCTTATATAATAGCATCGATATGATCGGTCCGACAATCAGATTTCCTCGCGCCAATTCAACATTTTTCGCGAAATATTCATATCCACGAGCCGTTGAACGCTTTTGGCAGTTTTTCGCCCGTCCGCGCTCCTCTCGTAAATTCGATAAGCGCGAGCCTGAATGTAACATCGATCTTACGGGGAAAAACGCGACAATGTTCGAGGGGGTTTTAAGGTGGTGGCACGGGGTCAGAAGCCATAATACACGTCGTCCTCGTGTAAAATCAATGAGTCTGATTTTGCACGCGCCAAGTAGGTAGGAGAGATGCACAGAGCTCACGAAGGGAATCGACTTTGCATGAATTCAATTTTTCCGAGACGGCAGAGAGCGAGAGAGTGAGAGAGAAAATGGAGGAGAGGGATAGGCGCTGCTTTGCACCAGCTCAACTTTCTCGACCGGAACTGGAGAGAAAAATAAAAGACGGGGAGAGAGCAGCGTCATTTTGTACAGGTTGACTCCCCAATTTACGAGAATCTCTTGCTTTGGCTTTTCCTCCTTACTACTCGCCAGGGACAGATTTCCGTTTTAAAACAATATCCTCAAGACGTGTTCCCTTCTCCGTTTTTGCTCAGATATCAGATGTACAGGGGAACGTTGAATCTGGAAAAAACGTGAAAAAGGGAGCGAGACATTTTTTCCCCTGGCACGTACAGATATTAAATGTTTGGATAAGGAGTGATGAAAAAGAATCAGCATGTAACGCGATTATTTACTGCGATTATTTAAGTTGCTAAATATTTTCGGTGCGTTAACCTTCCTGATGTAGAAATATAGTACTCGGAAGCTTATTGTTCGCATTGTGTACTCCATGTTCAAATACTTTGTATGCTCGACTACCAACTTGTTAGCATGGATCTTTTAATAAATCATTTTGTGACAGAGGTACACACGAATAATAGTGAATGGGCAAATATGTGTCAAGTAAGATATGATTTGCATTTTACGTATGTTACTGCTTATTTGCAGTACAATCAGAAATCCAGGAAGAAGTAGAAAAAAAAGAAAGCTCCCATGTCATTTAGAATGTATTTACTTCGGATCAAACATTCCTTTACGTCGCAAATTTCAACTACTTTATCGAAAATCTATTAAATGATTTAAAATTGACGCTGTATGTAACGTAATGTTGTGTAATACTTTCAAATTCAAAATACAGTTTTAAGTAAAAATAAAATGGATTGATCGTATGCGAACAAAAATATGTTTGCATGGAAACTTTTACATTTTCCTGAATTTATTTTAATTATTAAAATTAAGAATCAATTTTTAAGATTTACAATTTTTACAATTAAAAATAATTATTGCTGTACGTATTTAGATTTAAATAGCTACAAATGAAATATATTACTTTGGTATGATACTACACTATGTATAAATGAAAGTTTTACCACTTCTATTCGATGAAATTGGCCAATCATTGTACATAAATTATTACAAATTCCAACAAATGTTCATTTAGTCTGTTTTATTAAATGAAAAATTATACTTATTAGAAAATTAAAGTATTAAAAATATTTATGGTAATTCTTTAGTTTATGAAATCGAGCAGTTTATGATAATTAGGACTATTTTTATAAATCATGCACCAAGATTGTACTATCGGAAACCTATATAATTCGAATATTTTTTAAATTCAAAATGTGATTATCGATTTTACATACTAATTAAAATGTAAATCTAATAGTGTACATATTTATACTTATATTTTATTACTTAATCTAAGTTTTCCAAATTTAAGGATTAATTTTCACACGGGTTAATTTATTAAGTACATCGCTATTATTGAAAATTAAAAATCGAAGAGAATATATAAATTTACTGTTTAATTTTTTTTAAATTTACTATTTAATTTATATTTACTTTTCAAACCTACAAAAATATTCAATTTATATAGTGATTCATAGGTACTGCGAAATATCTTCAATGCTATCTTTTTCAATAAATGATGTTCCACCTTATGCAAGTACTTATTATGATGATCTTATATACGTGTATAATTTATGTACATTATATCAGTCGATAATTTTCTGTACGTGAGCTTATTTAATATACTTACAAATATCTTTTTAAAAAGCTTTTCCACTCGAATAAATATTTTAAAATATAATGCACTGAACAAATAATTAAATAATAAGTAACTAAATATTGTTTATACATAATTGTTTGTTTTTCATTGGTTTTCATACTTTTCATAGATAAACCCATTGAAGTAAACATCCATATCTTGAATAACTATCTTGAGTAAACAGTGATGGCAAAAGTAAATATTGAATGATTTCATGGCTTAGGCTCAGGATCAGTCTTTTAGTTGAATGAGTAACATATGCTCAAATGTTATCATGGAAATGAATAAATTTACAGTTTGTGAGCTTTGTGAATGGATATTTTTGCCAGTTTAGTCAGAATAATTACGTAATCACTAGCATTATCAATTTACAGAAAATATCCAATTAAAAAACTTATAATAAACTATTTTCTGCACAAAAATCTTTTTCTAGTTCTAATCCATCATTAGTTCTTCTTGGGCTTCTCAAAACACTTAGATTTTTCATGACATATCATAATTTTCAGCACATGGAGAATTTGTTTGTTATTTTCTAGTAAGCTCTATGCTCATTATTTGTATGAGGTTTTATTCCTTCAATTCTTGTGGGGTCCATCTATCTATCACATGTATCTTTTCCATTATTATGTGACCAAAAATAAACAAATGTTTGCGTAACTTGTTTTTGTACTATAAATTTGCTTGGTTTGCATCATCATCATATTCTTCTAGTGTCATTTTCAGTCCACCATTTATAATGTGCAACCTGGCTGATAATCACCTCAAAACAATTTTGAAAATCCATAATATATGGAGAGTTCACATGTGCTGGACTCAATATAGATACACATTGTGTAAAATTAATAAAAAATTTATGTGAAATATTTTTACTATAACCAATAATATTTTTAATCTATAACAAAATATTTAAACACATATTTATTGAGAAATATCAATGATTTATAAATATAAATATAAACATTAATATCGGTTCTATATCTTTTTTTTGATATAATTTCACTGGGGTAAAATTTATACAGCCAACATTAATAAATTGATGAGTCTATTTATTATAGATTATAAAAATATTAATAGCTTACTAGAGATTTTCACCTTTATTTCATAATGTTATACAAAATTGTGGAAATATTGAATTTAATACATTTCCGAAACGACAAAATATTTACGTATAGAATAATGGGTTTATTATTTACAAAATAATATTAAATTTTATTTTATGTTATTGCTACGTGAATAATTAACTTACATCGCTTTCGGACCGTCCACTTAATTTTGATCCAAATAATTAAACACACTTGTTTAAAGGTAAGATTGATTTTTATTTACAAAAATTTACAGGAGTGAAATTTCGAAAAAAAGAAGATAATACTAAAAGGTTGCACAGCTTTATATATCTTACAGAATTTACTCTCCTAAACGGAGTCGTGACATTCGATTGGTCTTCGAATTTTTGCGGGTTTCTGATTGGTAATTTCTACAAACAAATTCGACCAAATAATCTCAAGTATATAAATTTAATAATTTGAAAACCCGACATTAAGGAAGTCGAGGAAAGCTACAATATAAAATCCATTAACGACTTATCTTTATAAAATGCAACCTTATCTTACAGGATTAGAAAATGGCCCTACTATTATTAGTCGACAATATTAATACTTGTGTTAATAGTTAACGCAACATGGGCGTGTTCCGGACTCTCGGCACAACCAAACCGACGCGACGACCCTCACAATCTTGTCGCATATATGTATAATTTTAAGAAATTTTAAGACACAACAGTTATAATTAAAATATATATTTTAATTGAATGCTTATATATTAAAAAAAATAAATATTAAAACAATTTTTTAATTTATCTTCTTAAAATTTTTGTTTGGTAAATTATAATTTCTAAAGTGAATAGATTTTACATTTAGCTTTTGCGAATGAACTCATTAAAATATGTTAGTAATAGTAATTCAGATTATAATTTCTTTGGTAAAAGTTATTTATTTAGTATTAAAATTAAAATATATACGCGAATGAATTATATATGATAATTATAAATTATTTATGGTACATGTTTAAATAGATAGTTTGAGATTAAAATGAGAATATACATAAATACAATGTGGTAAACATTAATTGTAATGAAATTTTGCTTTCAAAAGGTATCATTGTTAGTAGAAATATAACTTAGTTTGTACTTTGTTATTTAAGTTATATAATTGAACAACTAATTCTGTACGTCAAATTATAATGAATTTAATTATTATTATTATTAAAACATATAATCACAATGTTTAGACCTAATTTAAGAAGCTATCTGCAATGTGTGTTTACCTGTAAAGTTTGAATGCCTTGATTTCATAAAGTTAATGTAATTATGTAGTCACTAGTATTCAGCAATAAGTTATACAATCAGCGTTATAATTGTTTGAGTAACAAGTTTTTACCACTAATTCTTATGATATATTAAAGATATTGAAATTCTGACGATTATTTCAACCCATTTCATTTATGTGAAGGTTATTATACTTTACAATCTAACGATTTTTATACTTATTTTAATATACTAAATGAGATTATTAGATAGGTAAATTAAATCATGGTTTTTGAAAGCTTGTTTTGAAAAATTATAAAAGTTAAATCGTGCATTTTTAATAAAAATGTTGGGTATTGATTGCAATGTAAAAATAAGAAAAATCAATAGAATTCGTTCTCCAATATGGAAAAGAAAATTACTCGAGGTCGAAAACGAGAACGAAAAAGAAAATAGAAGCCAGAAGTGGAGACTGAAATTTTCGCTCGAAGTGTCTCAACCTATTATCAGAGTGAGAAGAACAGGAGTAACAGAAAAAGAGAGAGGGTGAGATAAGAGAAAAACGCGAGGAAGGAGGAAAGGTGAAAGAGAGAAAGAGAGAGAGAGAGAGAGAGAGAGGCAGAATGGAGTTGGATATCAAAAGCTGTCCCCATAGGCAAGTAAACATCCGGCCCCGAGGGTTTTACGCACGTCAATCGCGCCGCCGCACTTTTAGCCCCGGTGCACCCCGAGATTATCCCCGGCGAAGTCTCCGATATGGTATATTTTCGTCGAGGAGCAAGACATGCAAGTCTGGTGGTAAAGCGGAAATCCCGCGAATCCAATTCGCCGTGTCCGGTTCTGGGAAAGTACTTGGGCGATGGGGGGCGGGTCGGAGGGGGCGAGGAAGATGTAACTCGATATGCGGTATGTCGGAGAAATGTTTGACCTGGACCGAACGGATGGCTTCGGACAGCCAAATGTCGTGCGGCTTTTCCGACCCGTCCTGCGGAGTTTTCACGCTCCGCCAATATTAATCCAGACGCGGTGGAGGGTTTATCGAACCGACGAAACCCAAAACCTTCCAGCATCCTGAAGGACGGACGGAGAATTTAGAATGTTTGGAGCTACGCTCGTTTTAACATAAATCTTGGTACCTACGGGAAGAATTTCGGGCTTCGATTTGCGATTTAATGCATTTCCACGGATGAAGGAATCGAACGTGCCGATGATTTCATTCGTTAATCTAGATACTCAACCTTTTCAATACAATAAGTGCCGTTTAAGCCTTTGTGTTTTTTGAATTAAGAGATGTATGTCATTTTGATATTTTACTCGTAACTCTTAGAGGTTGGTAGTATAGAGGGATACATAACAAGAGTTACAAACATTATTAAGAAGATAAATGCACTATTTGCATTAAATATTATTGATATATTTAAATTGCTTAAATGTTGATGAAAATTAACTCATTAAGGACAATAGTTATTGGAGGTAATGTGATTAAGTTGTGTCAACAAAAGTATCATAAAACTCAAAAACAACATTGGAATTCGAGCTTCATATTACATTGACATATTTGCTCCATTTATTTATACAAATTATTCATTTAATTTTGCGATTAATTGATTAAATGTACTCTAGTTTCAAACAAGCTCTGATAAACTTTACATATTTGATTGATGTTTTGTGTGGTATGAATTTATATTTGTTTAACGTAAATATTGAATTAATACGGTGATGGTATTCAGTTGCATATAATTAAATGTAGACGTTGCAGAATTTTAATTTAAAACAGAATTCGTTAGCTTTATCAAAAAGAACAGTTTATTTTGAAACTTCATTTAGGATAAAATCAATTGTTTTATTTTTCAGAATTTATTTCACGAATTTATAATAAATAAAATTAAAAAGGAATTATGAAATACTGTTGCATAAAGAATAATTATTATGAACAAGAATTTCTTTAATCAAAGCTAAATAATTTGTTTATAAATTTATAATTAAATAATACTATTTAATTGTGTATAATATTGTATATAAATTTCCTTTTTGTTATTAATTTATATATATTTAATATTTAAACTACAAAGAATTTCAAGTTTTACTGTATAAAATATAGGAAGAAAAGTGAAGGTCAATTTATAATATACGAAACTATTTTCTTTATTATATTCTTTAAGTGATTTCACTGATTAATTAATTAGAATACTATAATGTACAATAAATTTTTATTATATCCAAAATGAATGGAAAGATTAAAAAGACCTTAGCCTTCTTTTTGTCAAATGATAAGAAATTATTCTTAGATCTAGTTTTAACAAATTCAAAATTTACGCCAAAATTATATTCGTGAGACGTGATATTCGATTACTAGGGAAGAAAGAGCGATGTTAAAGTTGACTTTCGCATTTCAATGCACACCAATGAGTTCGCGAAAAAATTCTACTGCACGATCGAGGCCAATCAACGCTTCCCAATTTATCAGTTGCACCCGGTAATAAATTAAAATGCATTTTACTCAAGTCTGCTATAACCGTATTAAATATTTATACTCGTGATTTTGCAACGTATAGCCGACCGGTTTATAGTTCCTGATTTTCCAAACTGCATTAATGGTAAATTCCAAGTGCGTAAATTACTCTCGCTTACCAAAATACATGTTATCTCGAGCCCATTACGTGCATTCTCTCTCGATTTTTCGATAGCCAGCACCGTCAGCTTGATGCTATGCGCAAATTCTGTTTTATGAGTGCCTCCTTCACTTGGATTCCGATACCGTATTTTTGTTTTAAAAGTGCGAATTACAAAGTTAAATACGCCTTCCGCTTGAAGCTCTGGTGGGATTTCTTTCGTGCTCTGAATCATCAATCCGTTATCCTTCGAGAATATAAAACGACTATCTGGTTTGAGTCGAATCTGAAAAACTCAATTCTCACTCGATAGCGATATCTCGAGCAAAATTTTTGGAATCTCGTTATGCTAAACGAAATATTATACCATTGTTCACAATTTCAGAGCTCAAATGAAAAAGCAGCGCCTCTCGTTTGCAGTACATTTTTAAACACGAGTTTACGATATTTGCCAATGTCCTTTCTCGATTACCTGCTCATATAAATTTGCTGCTCGTAATGATTTAACGAAAAATTTTCCAACACCATTTTTTAATACTAAAGAAAAAGCGATCGCCGAGAATGAAATTAGAACTCGAATAAAATGAAAAATCGAGATTGCGTTCGTGAAATGAAAGAATTTTCATATCGAGTTTTTACAATCATATCGAGCAACATAATGTCATTACAATTATAGTCCTGATTGGATCATATCGTTATTGCTGGATTATTGTCAGTTGTGCGTTTTATTTGAAAATTCAAGCGAGTCCGCCGAACGCTTATCATTTTACAACTCACTTCCTCCCTACAAATGGGACACACTAAAGTTCCTTGAGCATCAAATTTAACGAGTGTGTGAAATCTTAATTTCCTGTTAGATTCGAATACAGGGACAAAAGCATCGGTCGAGCAAACTGATAATTACCAGGGAATGCAAAAACAGGTATCAATGTAACCAGCCTCGGGACAAATGTAACATTCCCCGGGGAGTTTGCCGCGTTATTGCACTCGCGGCTTAATACACGAGTTATCCGATTGTCATCCAGGATCGACTTTACGTAACAGGAGGATATCTGCCCCGACACCCGACACCCGGGTGAGGCTAATTGAGATAATCTGCCAATCGAAATTCAGTTGCACAATTACCTGAGTCTAGTCCTGTTATGCGTACATTTTATCCCTATGTGAGGCTCCGGACTTGCATTATCTCTCGTTATCCGGTTTTTAACCGAGAATATTCTCGTTCTCGTTTTGGAGATTACGAGAAGCTGGCTTACAGGTGTAACGGATGATATTTTTAAGTGACGAGTCCGAATCAATGATCGAGATGTAACTCGGAGTTTCAGAGATCTTGTTACGGGATGCACAACGGATAGGATGCAAAACGTGTAAATACCGTAAAATTTATTTATGAGGGTGTTAGCCTAAATTTTATTGGTGTTGCAACCTTCCTATACTTTTTTTCTTCATATGATAATTTTCTATTGTTAGGATTTCAAGTTAGAATTCTTTTTTTAAATCCGCTTTATTACTTTTATTATTTATTTTATTATTAATTTTTTTATTATTATTATTATTATTTACAATGAAACACCTTCGTTGGTTTATCAAATAATAACCTAATACATTCATTAAACATAACACGTATTAGTGAAAATTATGTTAAAATACATGGAACAGATTTTTTATAAATACTATTATTAGGTAACTTATTTTTATTATTTATCCATATATTTAATCTTTCATAATATTTAAATTTATCATTAATAGTATAGAGTATTCTATGAAAGTTTTATTGATTATATTTTAGTGATTATCTTTTATTTAAGCGATTAAGCTATTTAAGTCAACTACTTGAGTTTTGAACTTTATTTGAATTTAATTGGATGAGCCATATAAATCAAACTTTTAAAAACATTAAAATTACACTGGTTACCACAGTTGTTCTAGTTATTCCACTTTAATTACAAATATTAAAGGTAAAAAAATATTGCATAAATATTGTTTTAATTTAAATGGTATTATGAAGACTTGTTTAATAAAATATCTGTATAATAGTTAATAATTACTTGTGTACTTATGGTACATAACTAAAAAATAAGTTTTTTTTTCGTAATTTGAAAGAAAATAATTTTATCCGCATATTTTTGTAATTTCATAAAAAGAAAATATTCACATATTTTATCCATTTAGAATCAGCGTTACTATTTTAACTGCAACTGGAAAATAAGACAAAAGGAAAAAACATTCTTTTTTATTTTCAAAAACTTCATTCTTCTAAGAGTATTTTTTAAAAATAATTTTCTTAAAAAATATTTTTATAAATATTTTTAAAAATTTCAATAAATTTCATCTGATTATAAATGTATTTATACACCAGTGATTTTAATTTAAGAAAAAACTGTTATCTTTTGTCTTCGGAAATTAAATTTTTTTGGTTGTACGAAAAGCGTTCTGTGTGAAAAATTTAATTCAAAGGACTCTACATTTAAAATATAAAAAATTTACATAAAAAATTTATAACATCTTTTGTTTAATTTTGTTTTTCTATATATTTTATGTTTATGTTTTTCTATATATTGTATATTAACGTCTAATTCAATTCATTTATTTATTGTTTTAAAAAATATGTAAAAAAGGTATGTAGATGAAGATAAGTAAGTAGGAAGTAAAAGTATTATGAATATTGTATAAGATTTGTAACATTCTAATGGAATTTAAATTAATGTATCGTACGATTGCACAAAATATACAAAAGTAAATGTTCTCGCATTTTTGGTATATTGTTCCTCGATTTATGTTTCCTTCAGTGTTCCTGTCCTCTCTATTCTTTTCTCACTGACTCATTTTCATGATCTTATTTTATACACATTAGAGTATAGATGTAAGCGAGACCGGTATGCCTCTTCAATACACACGCTCTTTCTCTTTTCCAGCCGACTTTGGCTTTTGGGAGCGAGCAAGAGGTAATAATACACGAAGTCCTATGGGAGCTTCATTCGGTATTTTATGGTGGTTAGGGGAGTGAGGTGGTGGGGTGGGTGGTCGCGCTGGCTGGGTCTACCCCATTCGCGATAAGGTGATAAGCTCAAATGTATTGGCTCCCATCAAATCGTACGTTTTACTGCTATAGCCCCTGACCCTATAAATGTCGAGCGCTCTCGGAGTCATTCTCGTTCACGTTCAGGCTCCAGTAGACGCCGCAAAAGGTCCCGCGATCCTGGAAACCAACCGATGAATGTGCCTTGGAAATCTGCACACCAAACCATTCCGGCACCTCGGAATTTCTTTCCTTTCTTCCTCGGATGGGTATTCTCTCGATCCCGCCACATTTTATTCGTGTTTCCGTTTTTTTCTTTTTTTTTTCTTTTTCTTTTCCCTCTCCCGACACTTCATTGTCGCGAATCCTTTAAGTCAATTTCGCCTTCCGCTTTTATTGACTTACTCGTGTAGGAAATTGGCGTCGGGGCGCCGGGGCCCGCAAATATTTAACCTAACATTTACGGTAGTCGCGTTCGAGGGTGAGGGAGTGTCGAGGGTGTCTGCTGTCCAAACCCGTTTCTTAAGTGCACCGAAGATACCGGATTAGCCGTCTTCTCGAACAATGTCACCGAGATACCCATTTCAAAGCTGGACCACCGACTCGATAATTTTGTTTGGCAACCTAATCCACGTAGCGCGATGGAATCCGTTATCGAGTTTCTAGTCAGATCACGAAAGCCATTGGTTAATTACATCGAGCCAGCGTCTGATAGGGTTAGGTGGGATAACTTTTCCCCTCCTTCGTATCGGTAGGAGGAACTTAAGCAACTGTAATTAAAATGGTTGCTAATTGGGTGGATGGGATGGGAGGCACAAAACGTAAAGAAATTGCAAAAACAGAAAAATGGGTGTATATATATATATATACACATATACACGTATACACGTATATGTATATATACATGTATAAACACATCGTTGTTTTTAGTTGCACTCTGCACTTACGACCCAATGCAATTACTTTCAAGCTCATACGATTATTAGTGTAACTATTCTCGATGGAACCCATTCGATTTTGTATAGTCAAGAGCAGTGTATTCCAGATTCATGAGAGTATGAGAGTTTTTAGAATAAAAGAACGGATAATTCTTGGTTTGTGATTAATTAGCTAATTTTAAAAGATAATTGCTTTTCAAACGTAGATAAAAAGTTACAGAAAAATTACATTTAAAACTGAGTAAGCGCAACTATCTTTAATTTAGAATTGACGCAGCACGAGGTCAAGTTTTACTCTCACATTCATGAATTACCGTATTACGAAGTTTCAAAATTCGACTTACACAAGTAATAATGGATTATTGCGAATTACTACAAAACTTATTATTGCAACAAGTTAAAAAGTGCGAAAAAAACTTTATCAAATATCTTTAATGAAGTACTCGGTGCAATTTACTATTATTTTACCTGTATTTTATGAATATTTTTGTTAAATTTTAATTTAAAATTTTTGTGAGGTTGGGCGTTGAAGCACACGATGGCCTTTTATCATTTCTAGTAGACTCTTGGTCAATCGATAACGTTCATCAGATTTATGAGCACATTAAAATAGAGGATTATGTACGTCTCAATTGACTCCGCAGACGAATTCAATATCTGCCAGGGTATGAGAAAAATTTATATATGAATGCACACGTTGTTTGGATTCCTTTGTTGACTCGTCTAATTTCTCAGGTTAATCCAGATTTTTGGAGTGGTGCACACGTGTCAACATCTATCTGCTTTAATCATTCTTATTGATCACGTCTCTATGTTTCGTAGTTGCTTGCTTCGGATCCTCTTTGGAGATAATAAATGAGTCCTTCCCGTAAAGTCGGATTATGTTCCGGTCGATCTTATATCTCTGCTTATTGACACGCTTTAAGCATCTCAAAACTGTTGGTTGCCATTGAATGTTTTATTAGTCGATGAAAATCCATCTTTTGTTTAAATTATTATGAATATTGTATTAAATTACTTAATTGTAATTTAATCAGAGTATATCTAAATTATAAAATTTCTTATCGTACTTTGGCAGAATCTTATAGTGTACACTTCGTAACGGTTTATTTTTCGGGTATTGTTTGAAAAAATTTAAAAATGGGATTTAACAGTTTATCTTTTCTCATCCAAAAAGTCGATAACTGCGCTTTGCCAAATCAAAGATAATTTTCGGATACAACTCCAAGTCTCAAAATTAAATATGCAATTGAAGGACAAAAATACGATACTTTAAGATACAGGGTGGATTGTTACGAAGAATAAAAAAGTGATTTAGAGGAAGAGGGCTCCGGGTTCACGGATATTCTAAAAATCTCCGATCTCCCATAAATCGTGAGTTCTCTGTAAAAAGCCGCTCCTTGGCTTGATTATATCTGCAGGGGTAATAATTTCCGAAGAGTAACGCGCGAACTTCCCTGCAGCCGAGGGTCAGCCGTGGAAATTCCCACCCGTGAAAAAATGTGAAGAAGCCGGGAATTCATCGTACGAGGAGAATCGGTATTCCAAGTGATTTCGCCAACGGGTCACCGAGATTTTCGCCGAGGGTGCCGATGAACATCGACCGCCGCCTGAATGTCAATTGCGACGGGTAGCTCCGCATTTTTTTCTCCGACTTCTGACGCACGATTTTGCCTTTTGATAAGTCTCCGAAGTTGAAGAGAATCTCG
Organism: Eupristina koningsbergeri; assembly: GCA_018907245.1. Taxonomy (NCBI): domain Eukaryota; kingdom Metazoa; phylum Arthropoda; class Insecta; order Hymenoptera; family Agaonidae; genus Eupristina; species Eupristina koningsbergeri. The sequence goes on along the minus strand of JACCHV010000013.1, from coordinate 1,324,023 downwards.
ATCTCGGGCGGCGATCCTTATCGTTTTTCACGCGAGCTTTCGAATTCGATGCGCCACCCTTTCAGAGTAATCCTTGGTATGATGGAACGGTGACGGGATTTCCCGGCTATGTTGGTCTCCAGCTCCATTTCCGCTTTCCACCATGCTTTTTTTTTCCTTTCATTTTTTACTCTCCTTTTTCCCAAAGATTCGCATCGAGAATAATATGAGTTGGCTTTTACCTAAGCTGCTGGTTACAAAACATCTTCAACTGAATAAACGCTCACTCTGTTTACTATTTTTTGCTGTACATTCATTACTCTATCGTTTGGTAATAATAAGATTAATGGACAAACTTTCAGTAAATGAAAGGGAAATACTATTATAGAACCTTCTTATTATTTATTGAAGACGTTAGTGTTGATAGGATTATTAACGGAAATTTATTAAATTTTATAAATAGTTGGAAACAACAAGATCTGCCATCATAAGAATGATCTAATAGTTTGATTTACTACGCGTCAAAATAATTTTGCATTTATTAATTTTATTAATTGTACTTTATAAACTAATTTTCTAGAGCAATATGTATTTTAAATTATGTTTTAATTAATTATGTTCTCTTTTAATATATTTAGCAAAATAATAATCTATTTAAAATATTATTTTAAGATTATAATATTCTTATTTTAATTTAGATATGTGAAACTTATGGAAATTTAAACATCAATTTTAATCGAATATATTTGATTAATCATATCGTACATTAATGTCTACATTTCTAAATTGTGTTTATTTTAATATTATTTCATTTCTGTATGTGTAATTAACTTAATACATATACATTAATGGAGTGGGCTCATATTAAATTGTAAAAATATTTAACTGAAACTTTTTAGATAATTTTAACTTTTCAAGTTATGTATACAAAATATTACTTTATACTATCCAGTTTGCTAGTTTCCATAAAAAGATTTTATTGGAAAAAATCAACCACATTCAAATAAGAAATTAAATTTTCTTATTCGAAATGATTAAAAAAATTTTTTAAAAAATATTTTCAAATTTTTGTAATTGTTTCATAAACATATAAATCTTATTGATTGGATTCTTTCATAAGTATTATAATATTATTCTCACTTTTATGTTTGTCAGTTTACCATATTTCATACAATATTTCGCTGTCTATAAAGTTTTGCAGAAAGTTTAAAATACTTTTACATGAGTTGCACCACTAACCTTCTCATACAAAACAAATAGTTTAAAAATGTTTCTGTAAAATTAAAATAAGTTTGATACACGAAATAAGCATGAAAAAATAATTCTTTTATTTTGTTATTCAAACGCATAGTGTATATAGCATTTTTTTTATCAATACGATAACTTCCTTCAATGTTTTATTCGAGTTCAAGTTTTAATAGGCACTTCATACCATCCGGCATTGTTAATTGAAGTAAAATCTTCAACCACCTTAATCACGGTTTGATGAAACCTCAATACACGCACAAGCACATGCACCCACACCAGGAAACGATTCAAAGTTGTAAAAGAGGCGTCTGAGACTTGGCAATTTTTTCAAGCCAAGAACCGATAGCAAAGTGCGATTAATTGGCAGGATGGTCTGAATAGAAAAGGCCGGGAAAACAAAAAGTACGACGTAAAAGACAATGGAAAGACTCTGCGGGGGATCGACGAAGGAAAGACGAAGAATTAATCAAATGATTCTACTCGACTGATCAATTTCATGGGGTCGAGGCTCGTGCGCCTAGGCGATCCATCACTCGTCGCCCTGTGACCACCCCCGGGCCATTCCACCCCCAACCCCTGACGAACCCTTATCGCCCGTTTGTTTTGAGAATCGTGCATGCGCTATTAGAGGAGGTCAGAGGTGAAAATGTGCGGAGGTTGCGTCGGCGCTAAATCCACTCTCGTGAGTGTGATTTTCGAGAGGAGAAAGGAGTGCTACATATCCGACCTTTGAGATTCATTGTTTTTTCTTTTTGCCCCTTTTTTGTCTGTTGGCACATTACTCAAGGGACTCGTGTGTAGTCGAGAAGATAAATGTGACCTAGAACTCGAAATTTATATGTAGCCCGGGAAACTTATGAAAATTCTTGGTCTCGCTATTCGAAATTCTGTGCTCAGTTTTCAGTTGAGTAGGAAGCTGCAATCCTTGAAAATTCTAGTCCCTGAATTGTCCCTAGATGGATAAAGCTTTTCTCATTTTCTCTTGAGTGTTTATTCACGGTGGCAGAGAAATGTTTCTATTTCTCTTTGCTGATTTCACTTAAGTACATTCTATGAGAACTACTGTTACTTCCACAGGAAGTGGAAAATTACATGGAGACTGGGATTTAAGGATCGCATAGTTAATTCAAATACATGTAAAAAATACTGTAATCGCAAATAATTTTCTTTTATAATCTTAAGTGCAATTAAGATGTTGGAGTGAAGATGAAAAGAGGTAGGAAGACATTATCTAGATGTGTGCAAAAATACTAAGGGATATAAAATTTGTAAAATAGATCCATAAACTTTGCATTGTTGAAGAATTATTCATGATTCTTTAATAAAGTAAAGAATAGAATTATAAGTCTCGGAGTTTTATAGTCCAGCAAATAAAGGCTATAATTTTTAATGCAACTGCAACATAAAATACAAGCGCTTGCAAGGAAGAAAGTTTTATCCTATTTATACTCCATTAATGCTTTATTTTCACGTGAAAGATGAAAGGTTATGTGTGAAGGGACAAGATATTTTTCATTCCATAACGTACGAACTCTCGTCTGGGTTACAGAATGAATTTACGCGTGTAGAATAATGCTTTGTGATCCACGGAATCGGGTTGGAACTAAATTCGAAGAGGCGTGACTGATTTTTTTTCGAAATTCAGGAGGGATAGAACGGAATGTTAAAAAGATCCGAATTCGCATTACCCGTTTACAATTGCGGTTTTAGTGAAAAACAATACCTACGGGGATGCATATCATGTGTCGAGTCTCGTAATTTGGTTGATTAGATGGGAATAATGATATAAAATTATATGGGAAATTTTATAAAGAAACAAAGTATGGTCCAAATGCAGTATCATAGGAATAAATTTTTGCATGCGTGCAATCGACTTGTGGATGGTTGTTGCTTTTACAATTTTAAATATTATTTGAGTTAACGATAATACAGATTTTTACGGTTGTGGAAGTTTTCTTTTTAGGGCAGACAGGAAGATCAAAAAAATAAAGATTACAGATAATAGAGAAAGGGGTCTCTGCAGAATTTTATCAAAAGCAAAAAAATAATTAAAAATTCTCGTTTAATTTAAGGGGGATTATTTTATTCGGGCAAAACATTCTTAAACAAAGCATTAGATTTTGTCTCTTGAAAAAAGTAATTTAAAAAATACATTTTAAATTAATCATTGGGAATTCCGAGTTTATTCCATGAAATCCGTTGTGCTGTAACTCATTCAAAGTAAAGAAAAATAATATTTGGCGAAAAACGTGTTTAAAGTTTTAATATTACAAGCAACCAAATGCACGTTATTCCATTTGAGGGGCTGAAATTGAATTCTTTGAATAATCTTTCTAGTCACGGCTTCTTTATATTTTATGCAAAATGTTTGCACTTTCATCATCATAATTTCCTTTAACGCGTTTTGATGTACAATACAAATACAAATATTATTTCGGAAAATTGTCGGGTTCGACTTTAATGGTAATTAAATGTCAGCCTCTTAAACGAATTACGCAGGAAAAATAAATGAAGCAGCCAGTGAGAAGTGGAAAATCTAATACGGGTAGTTAATAAAGTGGTCGAGCAATACAAGTTGTCTCTCCCTTATTGAAAATTGCACGGAAACTTTGAAGGCGAACACATACCATCGAGATCAATCGCACCGCAACATTTACGTCAAATGAAACAAAGTCCAACCCCTGCCCTCGAGATGTCGAATTAATTGTGATTGCAGGTGCGCGAATAAGACGTTATAAGAGCTATTAGACTCGTATTCTAAGCGACAAAGTAAATTGCTTTTCGAAGAATCAGTTTACCCGGTCCCGATCGCATGCGGGGCTATACCCTCGGGGGTGTACTGGGGTCTGGGGCTGGATGCGGGGGTGGCCATGGGATTTTGGAGTGGCTTTTGAAGCGAGATTTCGCGTGGTGCGTATATCGCGGGGAATTATTTGACGAGTGTATCGCACCGAGATTAAGCAATTAAATCGGGCGCGCCGTATACTACCCCAATACCCCACACCCCGAACCACCCCTTCCTCGACTTACCTCGGGGAGACTAGACCCTCGTTTCAACTTCCAAAGAGATTCCCGCAGTCGTTCCTCCCTTCGACGCCGCTTCGGGCGTATCGCTCTCTTCTGGTCGATGCGGAATGCGGCTTAATCGGGACGTCGAACCAGCGGCGCAGCATCCGAGCCCCTGCAAACAAACTGGAGAAAACAAAATGATTATTTCGGATTCGGACTCGGCGGGCGGGTGGCGGTGGTGGCGGTGGCGGGGCGGCGGTGGCGGCGGCGGGGGGGGGGCTAGGGAGGAGGGGATGGGCTACCCCCTATTAACCCTCAAGAATTTTTATGCGATTTTCATTGCTCGACGCTTTGGCGGGACTGCCGCGGTTTATTCGTGCGTGGCGACTCGAGTTCTTATCGACACCCGAATACCCGGGCGTGGAATGAAAATATTAAACGACTGCTTTTCTCGCCTTCACCGTCAATCTTTCCTTCACACATCAGGTACTCCGGGTTTTTATCTCGTGACATTTAAATGTGTTAATAAATAGCCATAATCGCATTTTGATTTATCAATCAATTTTTACGCTCCGAAGATTAATATTGAGTTCTCTTTTGCAGTTGTATGATTGTACGAATGATTTAGTAACTTTTAAAAAGCATTGTTAAGGGTCTACTTGCCGCTTAATTAAAAAGTACACGCAGTGTTTTAGGTAGTGCCAAATAAATTAATTCCAGCAAAGTTTATAAAAGTTGAGGCAAGCTTTTATAAGAGTAAAGTTGTCAAACAATAAAATGAATAATGATAACGAGCTACTTTGTTTCTCCAATGCATTTAATTTTATAATTCCATTGACCAAGTCACCGAGATAAAAGGGTGAATTTACTCATTTATGATTTCGGTATCGTTACTTTTTATTATTTTTTAATTTATAACGAATGCACGGATCGTTGATAAATTTTTCGAAATTTTACAACTTTATCTACTGTGTTCCAAAATTATCATGCTCATGTATCAACCATTAAAGTTGACTTAAATTTAGTTCAGTGCCCATAAAATGTATCTGAAATCATCCGACTAGCTATCCTTATTTATATAAAACGTTATCGTTTCAAAATTAGTTTTATTGTTGAAATAAATCTTCCACGGCTACATTTTTTACACGATATATCATAATGCGTATAATTTGTGATTTTGTTGCTGGGAGTCACAATGATAATGGTAGAAACTTTTCAAGTGTTATAATTTTGGACGAATATAAATTATAAACTGATAACTGCACAGTTAACTCAATGACATTAAACAAAACATAATTTTCCTTTATCATCGTTATCACACTTATTATTGAATAAAATGGGAATTATCCTCAATAATTATTCGGAGTAGCGCGAGGGAGTGAATTTTATTGTAACACTCGGATAAATCCCCGTTTTAAATAACCGATGTAAATATTTCGGCAACACGTTCCATCAGCATCCATTAGATGGACGGAATTCATCCGCATACTTCGAAATGTTAACGTGGCGCACATAAAAACCATATATGTGAGGCTCCGGATGGAGTTGAGCGGGTTTAGCAGCATTTCGCAAAGCGAACAATTGGTAATCAAACAGCAAAAGCCACTAATCGAGTAATTGCGCCTTCGTGGAAAGCGAGTGAATGTAATCGTTCAACGCATCGAGGAGTGGAAACTGCCTCTGGGGATTTTCCGAAAATACAAACTCGGCTTGTGAGCTCCCCTGGAAATGGATATTTTTAAGAAAATGGACCTCGGGATCTAATACAACAACACTGAGAATTTTTCGAATTAAGTTTGCCAACTGTGTGCCAAAGTCCTGATGAGGAAACGTTCTTTCTGAATAGACAATACCTTTTTTTATCTACATTTTAAGTATTTGGCAATTGAATAGCATCAATCGCTTCAAAAGTGCAAACTACCGTCTAAAATCTCATTTTTGTCTTTAAAAAAAAAATACTGCTGGAATATTGTCCGAATTGTAATAAAAGTCCGGAGGCAATATTTAACTTAATAAATTGAGTTAGGTCACTTACATCTTCACGCAAGCTGACAAACTCGAGAAACTTGTCCTGATATAAGAGCAATAAGGCTGACTGAATTATACAATTATAACGTAATAAACTTGTGCGTATAATTTTCAACATAATTAATATTTGGATTTTTTTTGTTTAATTTAAAACCTCAATATGTATTTATTCGAATACTATTTTATTTCATCAATTTAAATGTAATTTTATACATTTTAGTTTTATAAAAGGAATTTCTTTTATATATATTTATAGATTATAAATTTTAAATTATGCATGTTTCAATATTTATTGAAACTATTTGAGATTATAATAAATATTGTAACTTAACCAAAGAATATTTAAGAATAATTTAACAGCAAAAATGATTATCAGACACTGTAATAAGTATTTATTATCTCGACTAATTATATCATTCAGATAATTTAAAAATTTTTTTAGGTAATAATTATTGCTTTCTGGTTTAATTCATATTGAATACTAATGTTAACAAAACAATGCAATGTTCTTTTTAATTAAAATCGCAAAAAGCATAACAGTCAAAAAAACGAATAACTCAATTCAATAATCAAAAAGAATTTATAATTGTTTTTTTGAAAAAATTATAAATTCCCATTTAAATGTATTTTTAAAATTTCATTCTCCGTCAAAATTGAAGGTTTGTATTAAAAACTTTAATTAATGGGACGTGTCATTGTATCATGTGTTCATCTAGATTTTTCTATAAATAACGATGCTTATATAACATATTAAAACTTAAAAGTATTTATACACAAATGAAAAAATTCAAATTTTAAAGAGAAAAAGAAAAGAGGAAAAAAAAACGAGGATCTATTATTATTGTTAGAACTAATAAACATAACTCTTGAAATATCAATCCAAATTTGTTAAAATTCGGAATAGTAAATCACAACAGCTGCAAATTGTACCATTTGTTTATTTATAAAAAAACATGAATGATGAATGAAAGCTTGGGCGTCACTTTCCTCGAAGCAACGACGATTTGGAAGCTTCGGTTCACGCGTTCGTAAAGATTGTTATCGGTGCATAAACACGTGTGCCAACCCTCGCGTTGTCAAAGCAACGAAATATTAACCTGGCAATTGAGAGACATAAAAAAGCCGGTCGAAAACGAACAGTCAACGTTTTTTCCCCGAACCAATTACTTTCACGCAGGGGTTAAATTAGCAAGGTTACTTGGCGCGAGTACTTTTGAGGAATGGCTTCGAGTTTCCCCAGAATGCAAATTGAACAGCACTTCATGGCGAATGCTCGCGAAATTAGAAACCCGGGGACTTTGTCGATCACGGGCATATGGATAATTAATAAGTTGATTAGTCATTCTTGGCTCATCGATTTTGACTCGCGATACGAGCGCATTCACTTAGCTAGCGCGTGAGTCGCCGCAGTTCCCGATGCCCAGGAACCTGATTACGAACCTGAGGGTGGAGCAAAAGGACACGAGGACGCGTGACTACCCACGATTCTTTATTCCCTGTTTATTATTACATTTTCGCTTTTTCGTCGCTCCGTCCTTCTCCAAATACTCGTGCTGCAGACTATTCTTTTATTCAGTGTTACTTTTGTTGTCAAGGGTTCTTAAGCATATTTACCTGTTTATCGATCCCGATTAGATTTTCATTGATAAAACTTTTCGACTTTTCAATTATATCCATTCTCTTGAAATAAAGGACGAACATTTTCCAATGTTTAAATGAAATTCTCTCATTTTCTCTCTTTCAAATCTGTCTTGGAATTATAATATTATAAATCATGTTTTTTTCTCCATCAATTGATCCATTCAAAAACGTGATTCAATTAATTTGACAAATTCGAATGTTTATCGCGCACCAAAAATACGATTATATAATTTTTTATAAATTAAAAAAAATAATTATTAAAATTGTATAATTAAAGTTTAGTCTGTAATCTCAATTTTAAAATCTTTACCATATTATTTAACTCTCCTGTACAATCGGGAATAATTTTTCTTATCATAATGTATAATGGACTCCTTAATAGGATATTATAAAAATGAGTAGACTTTAGAATATCACGTTTTATAAAAATTTTAACGAAAGCATGATTTTTTACAAAGAGTTTTGCGAATGAGAGGAATTCTTCAAATGACATGATCATAATTAATTTTTTTTTTTTTAAATAATAAAACACAGATTTTATTATAAAACTCTTCAAAAAATTAAATTTGTCATCATTATGAAATTATTAAATTAAAAGTATCAATTTTGTTCATATATTAATTAATTATACATCTTAGTTTGCTTTATCTCTACTACGGGAAATATTTTATTTCTAATTTTTGCTTATGTATATTTAACTGTAATATCAGAATCATTATTAGCAGTGATCTCAAGCATTTTATAAATTTTATATTAAATATACAATTCTATTTGGTTAAATAATTTAATTCATCAAATAATATAGTATTTGAATATTTTGTTAATTTTAAGTAAAATATGTCTTTTTATATTTTCGAATATCGATTTTTAATCAATTTGTACAGATCATGATTATGCATATTTATTGTATTAATTGTGAAAACTTAGATAATACTGGATAAAAATATGGGAATAATGCAGTCTGAATATACATAAATGTTCATTAATTGAATCTGAATTTTTAAAAAAAATGTATAATAAGTAATAATAAATTCTAAAAATGATAATATACATTCATTGTTTTACCTTCTGAAATTCATATTATTTCAAAACAAAAAAAAAAAAAAATCAAATGAATAATTGGATTTCATGTTTAAATAATTAATATTGTAGAATATAATAAGCGCATGTTATTTATAATTAATAAATCGTGTAACAGACATGTTTAGACAAATCGTAAGGACTACATAAATCCTAAAAAGAAACAATAATAATTATTTAAATGAAATTAAAGAAGTTAATTTACTCATGCAAGACAATTTATTATTAAAAAGGAACACACAGGCCTTTATATGATCGAAATACAAGAATTATTGACGTTAATATAAATCAAATTGATCGACAGCATTTAAAAATTTATTTTGATCTAGCATAAAAAAATGTTCTTGTAAGTTTTATAAGTTTTTTTATGCAATTTTATGTGCAAGAACCGGAGAGAGAGAGAGAGAGAAAGAGAGAGGTAAATAATAATTATAAAATATAGAGATTTATAAGGGAAGAATTTATTATCCAGTCCTTTTTTAATGAATTTTATTTTAAAAAAATTAAATTATTTCTCTTGAATTTTACTTTAATCTCTCCTTTCATAATGTATTTTTAATTAAATTATTATAATTGTTTTTTCCATTATATCCCAAATATGCATCATTATATATTAAGAAAACACAAATTCACCTGAATTAACATCGGGTGCAATACCATCTTATAAACACGTTCTTTATGACCATAATAACCAAACTAGTATAATGAATAGAAATTTATAATAAATAAGTTAATAAAGATTATGAATCAATGACAAGGCAATGGTTGAGGTAAGACAATATGATAAGTCCCCTTTCTTGTTTTGGATAAGGAGAATGGGGAAGTAGGAAAGCTGATTTATGGCGTATGGCAACACGAACTTCAAAACGCTAAAGCATCCGTAATCCTAACTCCAAGTTTCCACAAGCTAACCCAGAATGTTGAAAAGAGAGGGCGAGACATATTCGTGTGGGTGTATTATACACATCTATATTTGTATATACTGAGACACAGATTAACAAAGAAAATTGGTTCAGAATAGCGCGCACTCACTGGTCAAGAATTTCTCAATCTCAGAATTCTCAACTTTATTAGCTCAATTTCAGCGGGTCGATATGATTCTAATTTAAATAAAACAACGATTAAACTATTATATGTATTGGTCCAAAAGCTTACGTAATTGTTAGTATGAAATATACGTTGTATGGTGTGAAGACATAGTTAAACTCGGAGGATAAATTTATTTGTGAAATTGAGAATAGTAAATTACGGTGTAGATTTCCAAAATAAATAGTAAAAAAAAGCAATAGAAGAATAAGTTTTTTTAAAACTTTATATTTTACTTGTATTTGTTGGATAAAGTTTATAAATGTTTAAAAATATCAGTTAGAATTTAGATTGCCCTGTTTATCAAACCTTTTATTGAATATTTTTCCAAAAGTTTTTTGAAACAATGTATCGATATGACTGTAAAAAATTATTTAATATTTAAACTATACTCCAAAGCATATTCCCAAAGTATTCTTAACTACTGTGTTTAATACTTTTGAAGTAGAACTTTCAAAACTTCAGTAAAGAAAGTCCATTTGAGTAATATTAGGTAAACATAAGATTATAACCATCAAACTAAATTAATATGCTCAATTTTTTAACAATGGCATACCTTCTGAATTTTATATGAAAAAAGAAAAATTTACAAATTCAATAATACGGGCATTAAGAAATATAATAACGATGATAAAGTTCGGAGCAAGGGCCGAAGTATTATGAACAAAAATACTTGAGTCCGAATACGCTTGTAACCCCAAAAGCCTCACAATTCGCAGTTCAAGTTCTTCAAAGCTAATTTTCGGAAGTTTAAAAATGAAGGCAGTCCAAAGATTGTCCATAACCTCGTGATACCCCAAGAAAACAAGACGAGCTCCAACTTCATGGGGACACTTTTGCCTTCACATACTCTTCTTATGGAACTCCTCCCTCACATCGATTCCAAGGAAATCTGGAAATAAGTTTTCGCCGGGGAAACTTCCACAAGACGCGTTTTCTCAGGGTTGATAACCACCGAGTCAAAGCGAAATTAGAATTTGTATAGCAGTGGCGGTTCGTTTAGAGAACGTTTTCGTTTCCCAGCATCCCATTTTCTTTTCACCTTTGGGATACCGCCAACGAATTAAGTCCCAGGCTTTATCTCAGCTTCAATTTGCATGAATTTTTTGGTTAATGTACGTCAATGGTAACATTGCATTAAATTAAATCGCAGTTCTTCAATTGCGATTATTTTAAACTGCACCCGTTTAGTTTTTTTCAGAAAATTGCTATAAGAGGCAATTTGGAATAATTGGAAACAGATTAAACCAATAGTGAAAAACCAAAGCCAAAAGCCTCCTTTTAAATGTATTGTATCAATTGCAATAAAATTATTTTGTTGTATATTCGTCCACTTGCAAAATACCGTACAATAATCTGGTCTGAAATCAAGTATCATAATGGTGAGTTAGCATCTTTCTAGATTGCAAGATCGTTGTACCAAGTGAAAATGCGATTCAAACCAGAGTCGTTATGCATAATTAGGTACTGGGTTATGAGTACACGACGTCCGACGGAGGATTTTATGCGCGACGAGTTGACATGTGAACCTTTGCTCTGGTTAAATTAGAATGGAATTGAGTATGCGTATGTCATAGTGTACGCGTGTGGGGTTGATGGGGTTGGGGATGAAGGAAGCGCGAAGAGGGTGGGGGCGCAGAAGACAGACAAAGGGGATGGCAAAAGCTGACTTGTGGTTGTAAACAAGCTTTGTGATGATTTAAGCCATTTCTCTGACCATACTCCTCACCGGTTATATTCTATCACTCTCTCTTTCTCTCTCTCTCTCTCTCTCTCTCTCTCTCTCTCTCTCATTATAATTCTTCCCCAAAACCCTTTATCTTTCTACCTCTTTGTATACCTGTCCATTTATTTATCTCTGTTTATCTACCTCATTCTAGCTTACCTGAGTGAGTACCTCTTCGTTTCCTAGCCCTCCCCTATCTTTATACAGTTTTATGCATAAGCTTATATATATACATGTATAAATTTTTGATGTAACGTATAAAGTCGGGGCGAGGGTGATTCTTGAAAAAATTTACTACTTACATTATTTTTATATATCATTAAATAAGTTTTTGGTCTTATAGACCACTATTTAATCTGATTTTTAAACTTTTCATTTACTTTATGTTAAATGTATAAAAATTTTACAACAAAACCTAATGCTTGCAGAAAATTAAAACACTATAATATACATTTCTCATAGTGCAAATATATTGGATATGCTAGTAAAATAATTATTGTTAAAAATTGTTATTTGTATAAATGAGTAATTTTTTTAGATAAAGAAGCTTTTTATATATAAAATTGAATTAAAAACTCAAATATATAGTTTAAATTATCAATTTAAGAAAGTCTAACTTTTTAAATCATAAAATATTGATAACGAGTAAACTTGGTGCAATAATACTTGATGATTGGAAGTATTGTCACAAAACTTTGAAATCTCATACATTTTTTGTCAATAAAACTTCACAGATGAAATTCATACACCTCCCCTTTACTCAACACTTGCAATCAGATTCAGATTGAATTAACAAAACGAAAATCTGTCAATCTTTTATCAAAGAGATCCTTCTTAATTACTTTCTTTACTCGGATTACTAATGATCCGTCTTTTCCCGATTCATCCCCGATGAAATAGCCAACGTTAGACTCATCAGCGTTTCTCTCGATTGACGAGATTTGCACACTGCCCGTATCGAAAATCTAAATCTCGACGAGTATTAGTACGCGGAAAATTTTAAAGCCATTCAGGTTCGCTGTACACTGCCCGGTTTTCCAATTGTCAGGGCATTTGACTCGAAAATAAAAATACCAGGTACTGAAGATTTGCTAGAAATTATCTTTTTACACATTTCCACCTGCATTTAAAATTAATGTATTTAATTGGAAAAGCATTAGTTTTCTTACTGGACATCTTACTTGTAATTGCATGCTCTTAATGAATCGTTGTTAAGCTTAGTTGGACTGCGGCGTTAAGCTAGATTATGGAATGATTATATGTTGCTCAACTTTAATTGCAAGCAAAGGAATCCCGGCATTTTTTGTAAAATCTTTAAATTAATCTGCTAATGACTTTAAGTGCTTTAGTAAGAATGGAATTTTAAAAAGTTACTTATTGATTAAATTAAGAAAGTTATTTTCTTCTTTCCACGAGATGATCAACAAGAAACTTGAAGTTCTAGTTAATTTATTTTTATTTTAAATTAGTTTAATTATGGTATTCATTACACACCCACTCCATTCAACTCTGCATATTGTTAATTTAACTTTTCATACTGATCACTAAAATAGGAAAGTAAAACAAAAGCTTCAATGAAATTAAATGGAATACAAACTTTTATACAATGTATAGTTATTTGAAATTAGCATACAATTTTCATTAATATCGCTTGTTCTTCTTATATATTCAATAAGTTTCTACATAAGATTTTTTCTCTCCCAAGTAAAAATTATTCATATATAAAACAAATTTTTCACGAGATGTATATGTTTGAATGCTGAAACATCATTAAGTTTCAAAAAAGTAGGGTACATATATTATTTATATTTGTCGATACTGACCATTAATTTTATTATGATTAATGATGATAAAATATAGAATAAACAAGTAAAATTCTCAGAATTATTTAAAATATTTAAATTTAGAATGAGTTTAAATATTGATAACTTGTATTCTGAAGATCAAAGCTTATTTCTTAATTAAAAAATGTTTCATCTATGTGTAATATATATAATGCATGAATATACATTTATACATCAATATTTTTAGGGTTTGTGTTATGCAATAAAGATGAAAGTACATGAGATATTGATAATATTCATGAAATATGAATAAAAAAATATAGCTTTAGATGAAAAAAGTATTTTAGCGACAGATAAGTTTATATTAGTGGACAAAATCGACCTTCAACGTCGATCTGCGGGAATAAAGTTATTAAGATTATTAGAGCTCCGATTCGATTTCATCGTGAGTTTCTTAATTTTAATTTAAACAAAGTTTCACCCATCCCCGAAATTTGATATTCATGTATTTATTAACCAAGTTGTCTGCGTTAGCTTCTCAGGAAGGAAGTTTTGCAGAGAAACGGAAGTATGTAGACTCTGTCTTTCTCTCATTCTCTCTCTCTCTCTCTCTCTCTAAGACCGCCCAAGATTAATGGTCACGACTGCGTCCCCCAGGCATTCCAAACTTTTTCTTAATAATATTCGACACACGTAGTAGCGAACGAACTCAGAAAGATTTTGCGAGCTGAGGGTGAAAAAGAAGAAAACAGGGGGGGAGGGTCCTTAGTTAGCCCTCCGATGAAAGCTCGCGTTCTCTTATCATTATGACGGCGACGGACGCGGTGACAGCGACGGTCCATCGGATTCATCGGAAGCTGGGCTCGCGCGCCAGGATAAAACTGGGCAAAGTTAGGCGCGCAAATTGGCTTAAGGGATTTCCGGCTGAGCTTAATGGCCGGCGCCTCGTGCACTCGTTATTATGCCTCCGCGGGAAAAAGAAGCGGATCCGGCTTATTTTGCAGCGACAAAAAATGGAAAAAGGGAAACTGACTGGAGAGAAGCTCAGCCGTCGTAAATCAGGCGCCAAATCGAGCTTTCTGTCCTCCTCTACTCCTTGCAGCTGCTTATCCACACTCTGGAATTTCTCACTCTTATTTGTTTCCTTTCCCATTTTTTTTCTGCCGGATGAACACGGCGCTGTTCCAATTCAGGGAGGAACCGCAGGATAAATGGTCGGACTTGTGCGATGCGATCGGGACACCAGAATTTTTCTCTTCCTCTTTGTTTTCTATTTCTTTTTTGTTTTTGTTTCATATTTTTGCACTGATATACTCGCTTATTCGCGGTGCTCTCGTCTTGAACCCTGAATTTCGAAACCGACCTTTGAATATCCCTTGAAATTATTAGAATTGATTATCACTCTACGTCAGAACTCTGGGGAAATTCGAAATAAAATGTAATGAGATTTTTATGAAGTAGCAGATCGATACCTGCGATATATCCACTGTTTCAATTCCTTCAATTTAATAGATAATTTTTATAATTAAAATTTGAATAACAATGCAAAATTTTCGAATTATCAAGTTTCCGAGGAATCGAGGCGAATCGGAATACTAACTATCTGAATGAATTATCCGACAAATATGAAAACAATTCATCTTTTCATGAATATATTAAAATGTTTGTACTACTCTTGTTCAAGAGATTGCACTTCAAATTTCATTTCAAACAGAGTAAATACAATACTTGTTCAAAGTTTGTATAATTCTCGTATACTTTGTAAAAGGTAATTTTATCCATCTTTATTTACGCCTTACTCAATAAATTCATTATCATGGAATAAAGCATTACTATTTCAATATTTATTTGATTCGTGGAAAGTACTTATTGTATAAGTATCAGTTTTTTCATTTATTTTGTCTGTCATTGGTATAATAAAGTAACACATCCATATTTCATATGTTACGTTATTAAAATGCAATATATATTCATATATAAAATATATGAATACATTTTGTATATAAATTACAAATAAATTATATATATATATATATACGCGCGCGCGCGTGTGTGTGTGTATAAATTACATCAAAATAATCAAGCATTCGATTTTTTAACAATAATTTGATAATTGCGACAAATAAACTAGCATCACAATCTCTAATAAATATTATAGAAGATAAAAAAACGGAAATTTTTCAATTTTCCAAGTTCTAAATGAATTTTTAATCAAATTCCTAATTAATTATATTAATATTCGGATAACAATATTACTAATGTTATGTAGAATCAATAATAATGATTCTCTTCACGTTTTTAAATAACTTTTTAATCAAATTCAACATTAATTATGTCAATATGCAAATAGGTTATTGAAGAATCATTTACTTTACTGTTACTTTCATTTAAAAACTTAATAATAATAGTTAATAACGATAATAATAGTTTTGATGCTTTGATATAATATATTAGCCTAGTAAAATTATTAAAAATAAATAAATTTTGATCAATTTTTAAAATGATTTGATATATATTAAAAAAGATGATAATAGTTGGTCTATCCAAAATGTTCAATAATATTTATATTATATAATATAAAAAAATTTATATTTTTTCATTATAAAATAGTTGTGGTAGAATTATTGAGATATTTATCCAGGATTTGTCGAGTAATTTATACTTATTTGAATCATTTGAAAAACATGCAGTGTAGCCAATAGGCAAACTAAAATATTCTTGGAGTTATCTGTATATTTTTATCAATAATTTACAATTTGCTCGCACTATCGTCCTTCAAAATTAATATCATGATACCAAATCCTTCGTATTTTTTGCCCACTTACACGTACGAGTTAAATATTAAATTTATACCTAATTCGGATTAACGTTCAGGAGATCATTTATACAGGCATTTTATGAACGATAATGCAAGTTTAGTCTCACTAAGAATTCCTCTGGCCAAGCCACTCAAGACTGAGAAACGCGGATCCAGGAAAACGATTTCCTCGACACCGTCACCAGATGTAAACACAATATTGAAACGTCCTCGGCTTCGTGCACCAGCCGGAGAGGTTCCTGGTATATTGGAATCACTTGTGATTCGAAGGCCCGGGACTAAGTTTCTCTGATGAGAAGAAGGGGTTGTCTCACCCGAATTTCGAGTCGAACTTGTCCTCCGGGCTCAGCTTTGCTATTTCTGATTTCCTCAGAAATTACGTCGACGCAACTTCCGGATCAACTCTGATTGCTGCACGTCATTGGATCCGTCACGGTGGTTGTTCTGTATCTCGTTATGAATTCTTCGCATTAATTCCAGCACCACAGACAGATGGGTCTCTTGCGAGGGAACCCTCGGGTTCGGAAGTTAATTAACGAAGAAATAATCTCCGCGTCGGGAAACAGCGATACTCATCAGTTGGAGAGACTTGTTAGGACTTTTTTTTGAGAGGGTTGAAGACTTTTCACCCGGGTGACTTTGCATGCGCAGAGAGTGGGTTACTGGTTTCAGGGGATTAAAGGGGAAATACTAATGGAAATTCAGCCGGAACATGCTCGCGTGTTTTTTCCTCGGTTTCCGCTTTAGAAGCGCGTTTGATAAGCGAGCCTCGTGGACGCGGAAAAGCCCGTGGTATAAATTACATTTTCATAAATTCAGACTACGGTCTGTACTTTTTCACATTAATCGACCGCCGGAATTTCACTGAAACTTTTATAATTTTGAAAAATTATTAGTTATAATAATGTATCAATTGTCCTAGAAAAACAAATGAATAACCGTTTTTATAATGAAAGTGGTATAGTATGTTATTCGGATGAAATTATTACGTAAAAACCAAAAAGTTAGTTTTTACTTTGTTGTTATTCAAGGAACAATCAATATAATTCTAAATTAAAAAAAGATTTTAAATATAACTTTTATAATTTGGTAATCCTGGTAAGTTGGTTAAATATACATATAATTTGATTATATTTTAAGATTTAATCTATTACGTCAACTTAAAAGATAAATATTAATATCTTAAATTCTTAAATGATAAATATTTATATCCTAAATTTTTATTTTATGTTATTATCGATTTAATCAATGTTAGTTTAATGTTTATCAATGAAATGTAAATATAAAGTCTCAATAAATTAGGTCAGATAATATAAAATTAATTAATAGTCGTTGTATTTATATTTAAGAACAATATTAACATAATAATTTTAATCAATTTAAAATTCTTTGCATATTCCAGCTTAATCATTCGGCTCGTTTTATTATGTTCAGCCGTTTTTCCCTAAAAATAGTCACCTTCCTTTTAACACCCAGAACAAGATAATATTTGACAATATTTAGTTGATTCGAGAGGATACGATAATCCGATAAGAATAATTGCAACAATAACCCGCTAAAATATATTTTTCTTCGATTATTTCGAGGCTCGAGCCTTCGACAATAGGGCTCCGTCAACGACCTGACGTGTTTTCATATTGTTACCGCAGAATTGTATAGGGAAAGTCGTTGGCAGTTTAAAAGACAGGAAGGCGGAAAAGGAAGACAGAGAAAGTTTCATCGGAAGCAATCAATCCCCTCGGAGCCATTGAAACTTGGAACGAGCCTCGGTCTCGGCCTATATCTTCCTCCTCTACTGCACTGCGACAACTTTATTCGGCGCTTCGGCCAAACGGATATGGATATACGGAGACGTCAACTTCTACTTCGGTCCAATATTAAAAATCCACGATTTTAAATAATAATAATACTCCACGATATTAATAAAGGATAGATTAGTCTCAAAGTATTCCGAGTCCTTCTGGGCATGGCTCTCGAACGCTGTTGCAAGCTGCAAAGTTTTGGAAAGTCGAGTGGATATATATTATCAATTAATATTCATTAATTTTTAATACATTTTCAATTTGAACATTCTCGCATGTCCCGGTGGTTCATTAATTTCTTACCCGGCGGAGCGCACTTCTCTCTTTTATTTTCGTAAAAAATATGAAGCAACTTCGATGCGCGTGAAATATTTAGAAAGCATCCTGGGTTATGAAGGGTAAACGTATAGTCAGGTTGAATGGTACAGGAAGGAAATGGGTATTGTATATAAGAGCCGCTGATATTGTTCAATTCCATTCAAGTTGCTCCCCGTCGCTTACAGCTCATAATATTCAATTTGATCTAGCGCAAGAGTCTATGTGACATGGCTTTCGCAATAATCTCATACTCAAGTACCGAGTACACGGGCGAAAAGCACTCGTAATACTTTGCGAGCTCTCTCTCTCTCTCTCTCTCTCTCTCTCTCTCTTCAACTCCTCTCAAATGGATCAAGGCCACATCCGCATCACTCAAAATATTTAGGCAGTTGATTACTTACAGTCATAAAGGGAAGCTCGCCCCGGTAAATGAAAGAAGCCTCACAACTCAAGCACGCGGGGTGCCACCTTCACTCCTTCCCCCCCCCGCCCCAACCCGTGTCCTAATGAAAAATGAGCGGTGCCTCGCCAATATCAACACCGGCAATTTTATTAAACTTCAATCCCATAATAACGATTGCTCACTGAGGTAAAAAAGGAAAATTTATTCGGGGAAAAAGGGAGAGTGATTTTTAAGGGGCTTTATTGTGGCTGGAAAGTGGAGGAGGAGGCCAGGCTGCGTGTAACTCATTCTCGCGAGTATTTGCGCCGCTGGGAAAATCCAATTTTGAAGAATGAAGTCGAAAATTTATTCGACAAGTTCCTTAGTTTGACACCGCAGTTTCGCGAGGTGCTGCTCCTCTTAAAATAAGGCCATCCACCCACTTTATATTGGGCATGCAGATGGCGTCACGTACTTTATGAGAAGAACGCTCATAGGCGCAGATCGAACTTGCCGGAAGTTTATTCTCCCCAGTATTTTATCGGCATTTTACGCAATCCAATGCGCTAATAACTAACGGAAGATTAGCACCGGGGAATGCCATTTCATTATCTAAGCCACCGCTTAGGAGCTCAAATGAAGATTAGTCGGAATCAGCTAATGGAGCCAAAAGCTTCCACTCTATGTGTACTTTTATAATCTTTATCGTTAAAGAGATTGGACTGTTTACCTCCCCCCCTCTAACCCCCACCCGGCACTGGTATATATTCTCATAATGCCAAGTCAAAAATAGTGTGCACTCACTACCTGAGGTTTTCCACGTTGTTTCAAAAAAATCTATTAGTGCTGGAGATGTCTCAGTGGGCTTTGCAATAAAATATTTATACATTTAAACTATTCACAGATATTGCTTATTTAACGGTGGTACAAGATTCACTTTAATTGCTTGCTATGATTTTGTGATAATACACGTTTGCATTTTCTTGTGACTTGTTTTGTTAACTGTATTTGACTTGTTAGAATATCTAAAACTAGTTAAAATTTTATAGAACAAACATGTAAATAGTTATTATTTTAATTTAGAGTGGTGAAAATAAGACGGTATGTGCATGTTGTAATTATTAATTGCAGTGTCAGAACATTTATTCGTTGTAAAATTAATGATTAAATAATCTATGTGTACATGTATAATACATCATAACTTCTAATCAATATGTAATATTAATCAATGTAATGAGGATTTCATAATATTTCAATCAAGTATTTTAAAAAATCTAAGCCACAGTTATATTATATTTTTGAATCAAGTTTCCTACAGTTTGTTTTAAAATTACTTCTTAAAAGTTCAACTACTTTATTGTAATAAGACATTGTAAAGCAAACAAGATGAAATTTTAACACAACAAATAAAAATACGTTGTTAATTTTATAGCGAAACATAAATAAAAGTAGATAGTTGGGAACTATTCTTCTCCTGAGACCATATAATATCGCTTTTTCGAAGCCATCTGTCGAAGTAATGTACGGTAGCAAAGGGTTCTAATGAAAAAACTTCGATTAAGCTAAAATCCGAATTCTTTCCAGTGCCAGTGTGTAGGCATACAAAAAAAGAAAAATGCACCTATCGAGAGTCCAAAAAAGACAAGAAAAAAAGTCACCAATACTTTGGGAATTGGAATGAAAAGGAACAAATAAAAAGTCCAAGCTTTTCCGATCCATTGGTCTGCATTAGAGGAAGCAAACTCCATGATCCAAGTTCACAAACTAAATCATCGTGCAATTAAGATGGAAGGTAGAACAAGCTTTACCCGTTCTCGTCCGAGTCCACATTTAATTGTCAAAGTGGCCCCGCGGTCCTTCAAGACTTTGTAATTCTAACTGCCGGTATCCGATCGTGAAATTCATCGAACTTAGAAATAACCTCGTCTAATTCTGTTTGACTATAGTAAGGACCTCTAATACTCCGGAATGAATCTGGACCGAAGAGTCTGTCTATCGCCTGTCAAGACGAACATCGGTTTGGACGTAGAACCGTCGACCTCCTTCTTCAGCAGATGCTTTATGCAGAAGTGAGATTTGTTGTGAGTGCCACGTCTGGCATTTCGAATATTGAGCGGTAAAATGCTTGTCGAAAAATTCTATCGGAGAATATAGAAGAATTTTTATTTTCCATGATGTGGGAGGAGTGCATTAACGATTTTCGAAACAGCGCATCTTTCGAATTTATCTTTGAATTGACGATAATCATTGCAAGCTTGCTCGTCTAAAAAAAGAATAATATTAATCTGTGAAAAAATTTGCAAATTATTTGATGAAAATATGATTATTAGTATGGAAAATGAGAAGCTCGAGCTATTTCAACAAGGACTACAGGAGAATACGCTCAGGAGAGAAGCGTGAATTATTTTTACGCATTTAATTATAATCATGATCTAATTTCTTTAATCGAATTTTGTTATTATTTATTCATAGTCGCAAAGCCTCTTCTAATACGAATAATTTACTTAATTAAAGTCATTTTGTACAAAGAGCAGTAATGAAATTAAGTCTGCATGCAACCTACATTTACAGGGATATATAATACATCCATGGAGTGCATGAGAGGTTGTATCTTCCACTTGCATTGGATGTCTGCTAAAGAGAGGAAAAGTAATAGAGACAGTCAAATACATGCTTATGCGCACTCATTTTTAGTTTCATTTTCGTGTATATTCCCCTCTAGCTTTATGCTAGAAAATTTTTATCACTCATTTAATATTCGACTGCCTTTTTTTATTATCCGTCTTTTCTTCCTCTTTCTCTTTCTTCGCTAGTCTGGCGTCTTCAAGTTTCAAGAGCCACCACCCAATCTTTGCTGTACTGCTCACTTTTCACTTTCTCTCTCTCTCTCTCCCTCTCTATTTCTATCTCTATCTCTATATCTATATCTATCTCTAGCTCTATCTCTATCTCTATCTCTATCTTTATTTCACTTTTTTGCCCGCTCAAGGACTACTCTACTTCCAGTACTGCAATTTCAGGCTTGTCGCCACTGTAGCATTTTGTACATGCATACTACAAAATGATAAATTCTTGTTTGCTGGTATTTCCTCAACTGTTTCTCTTCTTTTCCTTTCAATTCTTTCCTCTTTTTTTCCATCTAGCACTTTCCATTTCTGACAATTTTTCTTTGTATTCTTATGACATTGCTAATAATTGATATACTGTGAACATTTGTTTTAATTCTAAGCACACAATAGAAAGTTCTTTGTCATAAAGTAAAGAATAGAATGAAATGAAAGTACTATCAATAATTATTTAATAATGGTAGAATACAATAAAATAAAAATATTTGGTATTAAAAATTATTAATTGTAATTTGAAATAAAATGATTTTTTGATAAATTACTCTACTTAAGAAAAAATATAGAAAATTTCTTGGTTATATATATGGATAGAAATTATTTTTATATTTACAATTACTTATAATTTTCTGATTAAATTAAAAAAATTTTAATGTATTCCTTCGAGAATAAATAATCTGATAATTTTAATTTTAATATAAGTATATCGTAGATGAGTAAATTTAATTAATTTTCCGATAAATCAATTCTATTTCGTATTAAAAAGCTTCTAGTCGTTTATTTAATTCTTCAAAAATTGCTTAAATAAATTTAATCTAAAAAAAAAACTTGCAAGGTAAAGTATTTTATTAATAAAATAACCTAAGCGTTGTAATTTTTGTTATTTTAATTAATAATATTTTAATATACGTGATTGAAATATTTATTTTTGCAAATATTTGAAATATCGAATTTTAATATTAAGCAAAAATAAGGCAAGTTCAAAATTCATATTATTATACGATATTCGCAGTAATTTAGGACGGCATATGTATAATTAATACAAATTTGCAATAAAATTTACTTTTCATATCGAAAGTTTCATTTTAAGTTATGTGGTTACTGCGTGTAAAAGATATAATAGGAAATGCTTAATGTAAATCTTGTAGTTACTTGTTTTTATTAGAATTTGAATAGGATAATATAGTTTAAATGATTCACCAAAATATGTTAGTTATATTCCTATCTCTTACATAATTTAATTTTAACTGTTTCTCCATGATTCACAAGTTATTACAGTTACAAATGCATCTGTATATATGTAGAGATAATGAAATTAAATATGTAAATTGTATATTTAAAAATAATAAATTCTCATGATTTCATCTTCATAATATTTTTATATTTTTATTAAATATGGGAAAAAGATGTGTAAATTAAACAAAATTATTTTATATTTGATATATGCTTTAACAAGTATTTACGCGTAAGGGAGCCTTGACATTAAATAATTGTATAAATTGAGAATTTTTAAATTACTCTAATACATTTTTATTAATGAAGCAATCAAATTTAACAAATCCCAAAAATATAAAATATTATACGTGGAACTTTAATATAGCTTTGATATTCAACTAGCTATTTTATTTTCTTTCTATTCTCTTGAAATTCATATATTGTTAATTTAAGTCTTCAGTATACTTGATCCAGAGGCCATCATACAAAAGCGAAGTTGCAATCTTAACACGCAAAATATTAATTAGCACTAGCAACATAACGCTTGTCTCGGGACGAGTTCGAAGCAAAGCTATCGATTGTAACAACGCTAACTTTAGCTTAATTCTAGTAGTTTTATCTAAGCAAAGTGATTTTACTACTAAAGTTTCGTTAAAAAATTGATAATTTACTGAGTCGAAAGATACGTTGTTGATGGGATTAAAAGAGGAAAATTAGTGCTCATTTGGAATTGTTGTGATGAAAGTGAAGTGGTATTTGTAAGAAAACTATTTTAGATTTAAAAACTTTCAAACTTTAAGGCTGAGTTATTTTACAGCAGTTTCGTATTGTGTATTAGCTTTGAATTAAATCTCACAGCATTAGGAAGTAAAAGATATCTTTTCCAGCTTTTTTTGTAATACTTGTTTAAAATAAATGAATCATTATTATTGTACATCCACTTTAATATAAAAAATTTTTTAAAAACATTGTCAACATCAAAATGATTTTTTTTTATATGTTCGTATTTTCAAATTTGTAGTCAAATTTGTAAAAGTAAAAAATACATTATTGTTAAAATAAGAGTGATTCGCTGGAGAATAATGACGGGGCATAATAAATCATTCCCAATCTCACTGAAAAATCTTATTTTGTTACACCTGAAAATAAAACACGTGTAACAGACGCAGATCTATTTGATTTTTTTTAATGAAAAAAAAAAAAAAAAAAGTTAAAATAAAATCGAGCTACCGCCGTCGCTCGAGGGTAAAATCTTTTCTACAGTTCTTTCGTATACAGTATGCATATGTAACTTATACACATGCTCTATACATGAATAAAACATCATCTATTTTCTGAAAATACCATCGTTCGATCAGCTCTGTTTTTTACACGTGAAAAACAAGATCCTCGACGATATAACAATGTTCAGCTACAAGCTTTAACAAGTTCAAACTTGTAATACAATCCTATGTAAAGAGAGTTTCTGAAAAAGTAAAATTGCTGAGCGCGTGTGGCAACTAATCCATCGTTTTCAATTTTCTCTTTTTTATCACTTATTTTCTTTACATCATATCCAGATGTGCAATAATTTTCATACTTTACGGATATATCGTTATTTATTTTATAATGTTATCTATAAAAAACTTAATGCTCTCCTCGCGACTATTTGTCCTATATTTTGATATCTATATGTGTTTGTAAGTTGAAAAATATGAGTAAACATTAAAGAGAATCCAATAAATATTTTTCAACGTTTTCATCGTGGTTTCATTAAAATGAAAATATTTTTAAAGGAAGGAAGAGTGAAATTTTTTTTAACCGAAATGATTCATTGAATATCTAATTTAAATTACAGAATAGCTTATAATTTTTAATAGGAACAGTTTCAAAAGATTTTTATAAAAAATGATTTATAAAACTTATCATAAAGTTTTTTTACATTAATTTTTTTAACTTTAAACTTTGACTTTACCTTTTCATTTTTAATATTTTCTTAATCACTCTTTCGGCTGAAAAAAACAATTACTTTTTTACTAGTAATTCCTCATTAATAACATTTCTAAATAATTCATAATATTTTATACGGGTTTTAAATTATAGATTATTACAGATTATTGTTGTTATTGATTATTTTATTAACGGGTAAATAAGGTAAACAAAATTCAGAATTCGGTGAATATTTCAATTAAATTGCCTTTTAAAATGACAGTATGTCTCATCCATCTTTTCTCCAGGTGATCATCTCCCGCTCCAAATTCTCACTCCCCTTTTTTTTCCACTGTATTCGCATACAAACGATTTACACATACAAACAATCTTGAATGTCCTCTAGGATTCTGTGTGAACGGCAGGCATTTGACAGCAGAAAATGGCGAAATGCGTAGTACATGCAAGTGCAGCTACATTTGAGATTATTCAACACGCTACATAAGCCAAAAGTCAAGAGAGTAAATAGAGAGTCCGCACAAGCATTTTTGGAGTGAGGAAAAAGTGCACGATAAAATAACGCAGACACGTACGAGGATAACATAAGAACTTTTTTATTTCAAATATACGCTGGTAATGCATATCGCCTGTATAAGTGAGTGCGCATACGTAAGAGTCAGTCGCTATCGTAGTTTAACATAAAAGACTGTTAACCTATTTGCCTTATTTAAACATGCTGTCACCGTCTCCGCCAAATAATTCAAGAGGCTAAAGTTTAAGGATTCACGAAACGCGGCCTGGAATACTCCAAGAATGCACCCGCGTGTCGCGGTGGAAGAGAATTTTGGTTGAAACATAAATGGTCGAGGTCGAGCTGCGAAACGAATGAAACTGTTAAAACATAAATATTTATCGAAACCCGTCCACGATTTGCGAATTTAATTTGCAAATGACGTTTGTCACTCGAACGGCGAATAATTAAAGCAGTCACGTCAATTTTATTAATATGCGTGTGGCCTGGGAATTAAGAGGCGAACAAATGCGCGAAAAATAATGCTTTAGAAACGGAGAAAGGAAAACAGCTGGAAAAAGCACAAAGAGGCGTAATGGCGCGATCCCTGGAGGCCGTAATCGCGCTTGTGTGTCACCGAGCAATTAGTCGGCCCAAGAGGGCGAGAAAGGGCGAGAAAGGGCGCGTGTGTGCGTGCGTGTGAGCGCGTCAAAAGGATTTCCATTTGTTCGTATTATTTTCATTTTTGGAACCGCGGTGATCATTTGTCCCGAGTGATAAATAACCCATCGGAGCGACAAGAAAACGGGCCTGATAAGTCTCTAGGGCGATATTTTGACATTTATTCTCGGCCGAGAGGGTTGAAACCGCCCTCGAACGATTGTAACCGTAGCTCGTTGTGACGATGCCGAGTGGAAGATCGCTCCCATGCTGACTAATTACATTTTCCACGGAATGCCGATACAGGTTTTACTTGGCATAAGCTAGTCGAATTGTGCGAAGAGCTTCGGATTCGATTGAGAGCCTCGTTTTTAGGAAAATCATTGTTCTGTATTTTCGGTACGTTCTTGTCAAGGTGGATTTTCGTTTGTGGCTATCCTTCACGTCCAATAGGATCGGAAGAACAGACGTACACCAAGTTTTTTTTTCATCCCATGAGCCGAACTTTATTTCTCGATCGATCATAATATCCAGTTTTACATATTTCATCTTGATAGATCGAGCTTGGGTGGAAGATGGTAATTTAATTTCAAGTTTAGCACTTGCATTAATTGACTGGGTTGGGGTTTTCTCAATGTTTGATCAATAAACATCGATTCAAATTATACTAGTTGGAATAAGTAATAATAGAGGAATTGAGATAACTATGAACTTTTCAAGTTTTTAATGTGTGCTCATTACGTATTGTGTAATGATTATATGATCAGTTGGCAAGTGATTAAAATAAGTTGGAGGGAAAATCAGTTTCATTAAATTATGCTTTGATAATTCAGTTAATCCACTTTCAAACTTTCACGTTATTAGATTGGATATTGTTGATATAGACACCTTGGGTAATAGTATTATATTAATTGAAAATGCCAATTTAAATTCTATTTAGCAATGTTTATTATTTATTTTTTATACATTATCCCAAATTTTTTAAATGAGAACTGACGAAGGTAGGAAATCTTTCTTATTAAATCATTGCAAAATTTTAATGAAAATATCTTAAAGGTACCTACGAAGTTTTGTTTATTTAATTTCTTCATTTAAGTACTTTGTAATTTTGTAATTCACATCAAATGCCTTTTTATTGTTTTGTGAAATTCTGAGGAAATAAGATACAATAAAATATTTAAAATCATCTAACGAATGTGAAAAGCGAATAGAAAGAAACCTAAAATTTCTCCGAAATTCTAGCCAAAACAATATTTTTCCTCCAGGTATTTATAAGTCAACTAGCAGTCATGCAGATGTATCTAAAATTTGAAAAATTTGTAAGCTCAAGCTTCTTAAATTCCAGGGTTAGCCTGTCTATGTACCAGAGGAGGATGAGCCTCTGTTATCCCGTATCAACCAACAAAATACCCACTAGAGTGAAAAAGTCAGGAAAATTTATTCACGAACGCCTCATTAGACTAATGCTTCTACGAAAGAAAAGTCCAATTCATCGGATAATTATGAAGAAGCTCGCTATAAACAGGGTAAAATGGCATCGGCTCTAAGCATCAATTTTGGGGCGGAGAGGATGGGATGGAGACAGGAAGTCGTGAGACGAAAAGACTCCATCAATCTTCGCTAAGGAATGACGCTAATACCTGAAACGTCGCG
Source organism: Eupristina koningsbergeri (assembly GCA_018907245.1). NCBI lineage: Eukaryota > Metazoa > Arthropoda > Insecta > Hymenoptera > Agaonidae > Eupristina > Eupristina koningsbergeri. The sequence goes on along the minus strand of JACCHV010000013.1, from coordinate 1,296,332 downwards.
GGGGTGTCTTTCCTCTTTCTTCACCCACCACCATCCCGGGTGCCACTATCGGTTGTCGTTCTCCTCGTCTCAGCGAAGATTTGCGTCATCGTCGCATCGGACAATCGCTCTGAAGAGACAGACGAGCGCGAGTTTGAACGTTTTTCTGGATCAAACTATCCGTTAATGGAGCCTGAACATTATTGCGGATTGCGTTAAATCATCGGCAATAATATTCCCATGCTAGCATGTTTTATTATAATTTAAATAGCTTTGTACAGTGACGATTTGAAAATAGCGGAGGGAAGATGGATGCGGCCATCGATTTTCGCCAGAATGTTGAAATGTATTCGTCGGGGACCTCAGATAGATACATTACCACGCGCTTTTCGAACTTTCAGCCATTTCTTTGGATAATCTATTACTTGCAATCATAAATTTCAAGTATTTATTATTCGATTAATCGAGTATCGGACTCCGTTCGCGTTTAATTGAAAAATTCAAGATATATTGCCAAGATAGAATTTGTAAATAACCGAATAATTTTTTAATTCTAATTTCTCGTCGATAATAAATTGTACTTACTTCTATGATATACTGCTATTGATTAAATCTCATTGCAACTTGGTATAAAATTTATAAATAAAATGAAACACAAATGCGATTTACATACATTTCTAAATGCAGTATATTTATTAAAATATGAAAAGAGAAATCTTTTTATTTTATACATATATAGCACTGGGATAATTAATATAATGGTAAAATTCTCTTATAATGTTTATCTTTCAACGAGTCTGTATATTTTGTCGTTAGTTCACTTAAGCCTGTAGTTCGATTTTATTATGCAGTTTGAAGATCTCGAAATTCAAATTTAACGCTGAGGTGCTGAATTTTGAATAAATTTGCGTTACATTGCTATGTGTCTCCTTGTACCTTTTTTTTGTTGATATAATATATTCACAAAGATCTCGTTCACAATGATTCTTTACGCATTCGTAGCTTACTGTATAATATAAGAATCCAATGGTAAATATTACAATATAAAAAAAATTTTCTCATTGTGCAATAAATATTTTAATTTTAGTTATTTCCAATAACAATAAACTCAAGAAATTATAATTGGGATTCAATTTAGTATTTGTATTCATTTTTTATTGGATCATGTGTATATACATGATCTGTCCCCGAAGTATCGAATTATTTTTTTGCAACTATTGGTCGTAGTGACTTAGGAGGGATCTTAAAATGCAAAGAAACTTTTTTTCCATTTGTCACTTTTTTTTTATTTTTTCGATAATTTGAAAAGGCAGGATTTTACATTGCGCGAAAGGTGTTTTTCGATTTTTTGACACGGCGTGCTGACGCAATTAGTCGAAAAACGCTATATTTCGTTTAAAGGTTCTAAAAAAAAAAGAAAACACTTACCTTCTTTAATGAAATATTATCTATTATTGACCTTAAAAACAGTTTGAAATAAAAATTTTAAATTGTTCAAAATAATTTCCTCCTGCATCAAGATACATATGTAACAAATTAGCTTTCCATAAATAATACTTTTATTTCTACTTCAAACTTTTCTAATTCGGCCTTTTTTATTAATCATTTTAAAAGACTAAAATCTCTTTATTATCTTAAGAATGAATATTAATTTGTTCGTTGGAAAAGCATAAATGCCAGATTAAGGTTAGTTAAAATAAATATTATTTATTTGTCACATTATAGAATAATTATATTTTTTCTTGTCAAGAAATGGGCCATAGTTTTTAAATTCTTTTTTAATAAAATGCTTCAATTAAAGCAATTAATTTTAATTACGAGGACACATAAAATCTTAATAAGATAAAATTTGAATTTTTAATCATTCATCATAAATTTTTTTTTTATACTAGAACATCAAGTGAATTTTATAATCCATTTTAAAATAAATAGTTGTAGATCAATTATGATATATTCTTTTAAATATATCCCTTAAAAATTCAAACTTGTATTATTAAAAAATTGGAGATAATATAACGTAATGAAGAAAACTGAGAAAAACCGAGATAAGAATAATCTGCATGTTAAAATTGATTTGAAAATTTGAAAACAACACTCCCAAAGAAACTTCATTGTTACGCTAATGAGATCCAGTGACTCTTATCGAAATTAGTTCGATCGTATTCGTATTTGCTCTAGGACAAATATTTTCACAAAGGAGATCTGATCGAAAACCGACTGACGCTACTTTCCCTCCTCCTCACCTTATCGTACGAAATGTTACGCGTCAAAGATTTACTGCTTCGCGAGTTAAAATGAGCAAAAGGATCGAGGTTGTAATTAAATTTGAATAATTTGTCACTTCCTGTCTTGGCTTTTGCTTTGCTTCTTTCCACTTCCTTCTCTCTCTCTCTCTCTCTCTCTCTCTCTCTCTCTCTCTCTCTCTCTTTCTATCTCTTTCTCTCGTTGTTCCTCTATTGTCTTTACGGAGCCAAGACGCAATTTTATACAAGTATCGCAAAAATGAACATTTCTACTTATTACTTGTTTTATACCCAAGAAAGCAAAAGCAGTTTGTCCTTAATTATGCTTGATGAGAAAAATTGAATAGCACGATTTATTAATTTCTTGTCTTGACGCAAGAGAGTGAATCTTTTAAATTACTTCGAGGAGCTTCGATATTGCGCCCCGAGCTTTTCTTTATTTCTCCCATTCGTTCTATTTTCTCAAGTATATCCTGTTGGCCAGTTTACCAATTACATTATTTTAAGCTCACCTCTCTTAAACCTATGATTTTGGTCAAGAAAGTGCTATTAATCATCCGTATCCATGACAGTGATGTACACTTGAATGTTAATTAATGTTAATTTATACTTCTAATATATATTTTTGATATAAATTCTTTCACCTTTGTAAAATGATTTCTTTATAATCGAAAAAGTTATGGATTTATTTAAATTGAAATACAGGTGGTGTACACGATTTACTAAAGATTTTCTTCATTCGTCTTAAAAAATGTTATCAGTATGAAATTGAATGAATCTAAGCGATACATCTATTCCTACTTTCTATGAAACAGGATCATTTTAAGTCCGTTTTTTAATTTTGAATCGAGCTTATACATACTTATACGAATAATCTTGATTTGAATTTAGTTTTGTGTAAAAGCTCAGCGACTATGGGAGTAAATGATAAAATATAAAGCGACGATAATTCCCAAATCATATGCTGAACACGCAGAGGGTAAAGAGGTAGTACTATTATCCAGGCTTATGCACGTATTACCATTACATTTACTTACGCTAATTTGAAAATATAAATTATTCTTGGTCGTGTATTGTGGAAGTTCCTAAGTCATCTTTCTTGCACTACTCAACGAATTCAGAGTATTTATAAATATCAGGGCTTACATACCTAAATATATCAATTAGATTTGTATCCCAAGATCCACGAGAGTCAACACCAAACTAATGAAGTACAAGGACGATATAAGTATTATTAACTTGAACATAACGTGATTATTAATAATGAAGTTATTTGTGATAACATAATAAATAGTCTTATTGCCCAAAGTTCACGATGCATTTACAGAGGTCAAAAGCATAATTGCGCGTTACTCCGTAGCCTAGTAATAAACATTTCATCAGGACTGTCACAAATATAGCTCGGGGTTTATCTTACCCGGCGGTAATGGGTCAGGAGGTATCGCTTCCGAACGGAAATCGAAAGATTGAAGAAGCACGAAGGTATGCTAGGTGGCGGTACAGCACAGCATCTAAGCTATAATTACACGGCAAAGCGATCATCGAGCCGAGGCTAACTCGAGTCTCGAAACTAATCTGGTTGGCAATATAGAGGAGTGGCTCCCGGGTGACCTGCCGCCGTGACGAGACGTCATCCCCGACGAGGAAGACGTGCTTTCGAGTGCACTGGGGCCGAATGCGCCCCCGATCCTCCGCGGAAGTGCGGATTAATTTTACCCGGATCATCATTATTATCGACCTGGCCATACGCTTGCAGATTCACGTGTCTCTGATACAGAAAGCTTGACTCGTATTACTTACATTTCTATTTTTCCTTTCACGTCAAAGTAAAACGTTTGTTTGTAATTTAATTATTGTATGAATTTGAAGTGTACAATCAGTTTATCGACAATTTCAAATTTATGTAGTATTTATAAACAATACTGAATAAACAAGAATTCTGTGTAAGAACTTATGAATTGGTAGTTCCAACAAAAAGTTTTTGAGTTTAAGAACAATGCCAATAAAAAAGAAATTTTTTTGTATAGATTAATTAAAAAATAAAAGCAAAGTACAGAGAGAAATCAATTTGATGAAATTAACTGCAATAACTTTTCCTCGTCTTTACCAGAACGTCTTTCGATTAATTAGCGAATGCTTACTGTCTAACTAATCGGTAAAAGGGTCGAAGATACTTAACCGGCAAACGCTTAAAGAGAACGAAATTTCAATCGGTTTTTGGTTTTCCAGTTTTATTCATCTCATGGTTCGCTTGCTTTATTTTACAGGGATAAAAAACTTTGGTATTTCCGGAGTATCAGCGAACACCTCGAGAGACAATTATGAGTAAAAGTGGAGTCCCCTACACCTCTTTATATTTCATAGCAAGATGATACAATAAGAAAAAAATAAATAATACAATTTATTTTTGATTTATAATCCGCAAAGAATAAAGTAAACTCCACTATATTCATTAATAATTAGTTGATACATTAATGTACTTTGCTACAATATTTTTTTTAATAAATATTCTCATGATTTATTAAAAAACAATTCTTGTTCGAATAATTTTACCAATAAGTATTTCGTTTAAAAGTATTTTATTCTAAGTATTTCGTCAATTATAGATATTAAAATATAGTAAATAAAAGTAAATAAAAAAATAAAAGCTTATATACAAAATAAATAAATTGTGAATCATTTTTATTGAATATAAAAAAACTTCATGGTTAATTTTATATTTATAAAGTAGTTTCTTATTTTATAAATTACATTTTTTTACTCTTATTTTAATAAAAATTTTTGAATAAATAACTTATATTTCTTATTAAATAATTTAAAAATATTTAAATATTGCAATTTATTAAAAGTGTTTGTATATTAAAAAACTAAATGATATAAAAAGATAATCTCATTTAATTAAAAATAGAGCTTAGTCAGGTTGTTAGTTTAGTTTTAAAAATATTAGAGCTTTACTTTACGTAACAATTGAAACAATTAATAATAAAAATATGTTTTAATCTAAGCAATTAAAATTAAATGTGTAAATTTAAATGTTATTGATGAGACTAATGTGCGAATTATTTTTTTGTATATGAATAGATAAAGTTCTGTTTTTTTGTGTATCTTCACGTTTCAGATTCATTACGGCATCTATCACTTATTATAGTGCATTTTTAAAACAATGATAAAAATATAATAATCATTAAAATTATTTTTTAAATTTTTGACCAGATGTTTAATTCATTGGAGAATAACTTTTTCACTCATAATAACGTTATAGTTTTATTCTTAATTTTTCACTTTCATATATAAAATACTAATTATAAAATAGTGTTGCGATAAATTATTAAAGAAATATTTAGCTACTAAGATGAGTAATTTTTTGATTTATTAATTATATTTTCAATCAATAAATCAATTACTTATTTAATAAAAACTGAATACAAATAACAGATATAATAATATAATAACATAAATACAGTAATGATTAAAATCAAAATTTACCAAAAAAATATTAATATACGTATTTATTTACACATCTAATATAAATATATGTGAAAGAATTCACAGTTTTATTTATTGAGATTAGATTAATTTCATTTTGGTGTATTAATATAAAAAGATAGATTAATATAAAAAAGTAAAGGTGATATGGTTTTTAAAATTTAACTTTACGAGCGTGAAAACACGGTGTTTAATACGTAGACTTCACTTCTCGACCTCGAAAAGATAGATTTATTAATACAATGAGATATAACTATTTGTTATTTACGCCAGTTTTAAAGAAACATGTATGCGCCGAGGATGTGAAACGTGATCTGTTATTTACTACGAGAATCACACCATATCAATATGCCTCATTTATTTTCTCTTCAACAAATTCAGCAAGAAAAGGACTACATGCATTTCCTCAGTAATTAAGTTGCACTCTATTATTTTCTGTTTTATTTCTGTACATGTATTTATCACAGCTATATATGCAAATTAATTGGGATAATCATACGTACACTTATTTAACATTATTCATTTAACTATATCGATAAGACTGCCAAATAATTATTTTTCTTTAACTTAAAGTTGCTACAATACAATTTCACCATACAATGAATAATTTACCATTCAATGAGGTATTTTTGATTTTAATTCAATATGAATTGTAAAATTTTTTTTTTGTATTGTATTAAGTATTGTAAGAAAATATTGTAGATTTTTATATGTATACATAATAGACAATTATTAGAGGTTCTACATTTATCAGAATAAAATTTTATCTTCTTAGAGTCATATATCGTATGAGGTGGGTAATAGGATTTTGAAATAAATTAAAAAAAATAATATTATGATAATAATATTCATACGTGCCAGATACACAATAAATTTAAGTATGAATTATGGTAATTGTATTAATCAAAAACCTTTTTTGCGCATAATATTTTATTTTTTATTATAATAAAAAATTCACTTGTCTGATACATTTATGGCGACAAGACATAATTTTGTTATGCATTGTGTTATCAACTGTAACTAATGAATAGTTTTTCCACTGAGATTACGTCTTAATTTTCATACATGTATTACTTATAAAATCAGAATCGTCGTCGAATGTTGATTTTTCGTGTTACACTTTCAACCTTGCCTGCAAATTCTGTCGTTCTATAATCTAGAAGCAAAAGGATATCTCATTGAAAGATAATTGGTCGTTATTTTATAATGATCATCCCGCGTCCATTATTTAAAATTATTCTTGTCCGAGAAAAGTGATGAAGGTGTTGTTTGCGGAGGCGGACGGAATGCAAAGTGAGTGCGAGCGCGATGCAGTAATAATAGATTCGAGATCACCCGAGGAGAAATAGAAAAAAAATCTTGTAAGCCACCCTCTGTACCATAATACCGAATTCTCATTTAATTCTTCCAAGATTTTTGAGCTCCCATTGCCATCGTATTATTTGCATCGAGACTGCGTTCACTGGGGCTTACGATTTTCCTCTTGCAAGAATAAGACGTATGTGAATGCAAAGTGGATGGTGGTTCTCGTGAAATCGGTGCACTATATTGTTCACTCTATCAGCTGGAGTCGAAAGCACCAAATTCATTCGCTGCGTTGCGCAACGTCTCATATTAAACTTTCCCAACTGTTTGCGAGATCACGTAGTTCGTATTTCATTCTGGGAGGCCAAGGAAGAATACAATGCACATCACGAACCTCAGGCTACGTTCAAATAAAAGTCTGGAAAATCTTTCTCTAGGTATCAGAATCGGCGTAACTTTTCCATACTTGGAAGAGAGAAAAAGCTGATTGACCCTAGTCTTCACTTGAAAAAATATTCTTGCACTTCTGTTAAAATTAATAACAGCAAGGGGGAACTGGTGTTACATTTTTCCTGGTGACGTCACAAGACAATTGTGCTTTCGTTACTTTCTGAAACTTATTGCTCTCGTATCTTTCAGCCTATATAGAGCATTAATTTCTTATCGGCGATGTATTGATTTCTCGATCTTTTCCTTCCATATATTTATGTGTCTGTGCACCTTACCTTTCTCCGATTCTCTTTTCAGAAAGCAGAGCTTTGATTACGCTGAAGCTTCGGCGAATTACTATCTTTCGCCTCCATCGTTCAGCGTTTTCACTTTTCTCACCAACAACCTTTTTCTTTCTTCTCAAAGCCACGAATAAACTTTAGGAAGTGGTATAAAGGATAAGACGTTAGAAAGGCATCAATAGGTTTCGAGAAATCGAAGGAGAAAACTTTCTATAAAGCTATATAGGAAAATTTATTTGTCAGTTGCAGAAGAATTTGACACTAGACTAAAAATTTTGTTTTGGCATTAGATTTTTATTAAGACATATTCATCGAAACTTGGTACATATTTTAATTAGCATATAAATATTTACATATCGTAGTAACAGCAAAGTAAATATTTAAGTTATCCGTTTATTATTCCTGATTTTTGTTCATAAAATATTGGTAATTGAACTTTCAATTAATTTGTCATTAAATTATTGCATATATGTTGTACGATTCATACAAAATTATTAAAATTTACAAAATGTAATTAATGATACAGGTTATTTATTCACAATTATTTTTAATGTGAAAAATAAAGGAAGCTCACAAATATTACAATTTCAAAAATATAAAAAGTTATTATGACGTACATTTAATTCTTTAGATAAAAAATTATATAAAATTTCATAATACTATTTTAATTTATGCAATATTTTAATATTTATCTACCGTTACCAAAAAATTGTAATATATTACAAAAGAGGGTAATTTTGAAAAAATATCATTATCTCAACGTTAAGTTATTTTAAAATTTGTAACATAATTGTTACATTATTGAACAATTAGAAATATTTGATTTGTCTCATTATATATCTTTATCTTGTTTATATTTAATCAATTTTGTTGTTAAATTTATCAATATTGAATAAAAAATCATTTATTCAAAAGATAGCATTAAAAATGTCGAAAATATATTAAATATATATTTAATAAGTAGAAAAATTACAAAGAAATTTAAAAAATGTTTTAGAAATATAATAAAATAAAATATAAAATAAAGAATAAAAATTTGTCAATATAAATCTTTTTTAATATATCTAAATAATATATTTAAAAAAAAGATTCATTAATATTTATTAAATAATTTTTATTTTTTGAAAATAAACTTGACACCTTTTTGTGGTCGTGAATTTATTGTTATCTGAATAAACTGCTGTTAAAATTGTAAATTTTTTATTCTCGATTTATTTCAAATTATTAATCATCTAGTACAAAAGTTGATAATATTTATCATAAATCATAAATGATTATTAATTTAATATTTTGCTGTTATCAAAAATTTATTTATGATACGATTTTTAATTTTATATTGCATTACAGTCGTAATGAATTTATGACAATGTAGTCAGCAATATATTGATTGAATTAAATTTTTATTTTTTTACAGTATGATTTTAATTTTAGTCAATATTCTGTAAAGAAACTTTCATTCGTGCCTGGAACAATTTGAAAATAATCAGTGTTGGTACGATGAGAAATGGGATTATTTTTGTTACTCTCGGTTTGTTTGGTTTTTAAATAAATCAGTACGCTTAATAGTTATAAAGCACATTACGAGTAGATGAGCACATGTGCTTGAGTGGTAGGACTAGAGCAACAAGAAGAAAAAAACAAGAAAATGAGCATCTCCTGAGGATAAAAAAGAGAGGAATGAAAACATGGTGCAGGAGTTATAGGGGGAGGGGCAGGGGTGAAGTAAAGTCTGGGAAGCACTAGCAGTGAAATAAACGGGAGTGGCAGGGGATAAGAAAAATTGACTGCAGGTAACTGGATTAAGTGCTTCACTGCAGCGTCCGAGATCATCCCAAGGGTGAAACTTTGCACTTGGCAAGTTTTAATGCCGCGAGCTCTCGCGCAATCTACTTTCTCTCCTTTCTGGCCGCGTGCGCCCGTGCATGCGAGAGATAGCAGGCCTTTCTTTATCACCCGCTAACTGGAGCTAAGGGGTAGGCCAATTCCTCTGGCGGGGGTTAAACGGGGTTAAGGGTGGCGGGGGACACTCTTAAGCTCCCGGCCTTGGAGTTGTCCGGATGTCGATCTCGTTATTCAAAGCTGGCTATCGGGAACTCGAACTGCACGCGCCTTCGCACTCGGACTTTACTTTTAAAATTATGGTCCTCGTGCGATTTCAGCATCCGTTATCTGGAATCTCAATTATTCTGATGATAAATTGTGTCCCAGTGATTTGGCAACTTATTCCAAGTACTTCCGCGGGCTGCGGCGGTCAGCCCAATATTATGCCCCTTCGTCATACCGCTATTTTTCATAAATATTCATAATCATTTTATCGATATATAAATAATAAAATAAGAAAACAATATTAAACTACAAATTATTAATAGTGAATTGCAATCCAAGAACTAATATTTATTATTTATTATAAACCCTAAAATTTTTCATATTTATAGAGAAAATAAGTGTATTTTTGTGTATTGGTGTTTAAGACTAGATGAAATGAGATACTTAAATTATAAATGAAATAAAATCTAATTTTACTGGTATATACAAGTGTATGTTTATATGTTTCCTCATTAATCTGCGTATACACTGTCTGAGAATAACTGAGGCACGAGAAAACTGAGGTTCGTAGTGGTGGATTAAACTTCATCCCCTCGTTTTTATGATTTTCTTAGAAGTGGTAATACTCATCTCATTACTGAGAAATTGTATCTCAGTTGAATTCTGCAACTCATAGATGATTATTCACAATTCTCACTGCAATTATTGGCTTATGATTTTAAGGAAATGTAATCACTTCATAAAAAAAATTCTCTTTTTTTACTCTTATCTAAATACTTAAAAAACATCACTTATAATCGACAATACTGTGTTAATAATATTTACAAATAGAAACTTAATTATTTGGATGATAATAAAATATATTTATTGAGATTCAAAACATTTTTTTTATTCATTATAGTATTATATATATGATTTTATAGTATTTTACCAAGTTATCTCTATTTGTTTTACAGTATAAAAGAATGTGATATAATATATTCTACTTCAAAATGATTATAATGTTAATATATATGAAACAGGACTGAGGCATAGAAACTCAGAAGTAATGATTGCCTCCTTTGATGGTTTTATTTTATTTATCTTACGTACATCTCTTCCACATCTTCTTCATATGGTCTTTTTTCATCTTCATTGGCGATAGTAAGTCATTTATAAATCATACTGTATGGCAAAGGGGAAGAGGACATATGCCTCATATATATCTCAAGAATTTTATTGAAGAGCCCAACAAAGAAAGACCTATCTCTAAAGAAGCGTGCTGTAAAAGAGATATAAAGATAAAGAGGGATAGAGAATTGAGTGAGATATTGAAGAAATAGTGAGAAGAATCTGAGCTTTTGGATATCCGGTACTTTCATATCAGGCGGTTTCTCTTTCAACGATTTGCTCGGCCACGTTCAAGGTGAGCAAATATATTTTTTATTTTAATTTAGTTTGCACTTCTGAATATTTTACAGCTTAATGTAAAATATGATGTCACTTATTCCTTTTTCAAATTTATTTGTAATATTCAACGCCTTGCAATGTATTTTACATATTGAACCTATCATTTTTCTCAAATACATTTGATTTTATTTTATATTCAGTAAAGATTTGAATAGATATTCTATTTTAAATGTAGTTTATCTAGTCTAAATATTCATTAATATAATTAATATTAATTTTATTTAGTATTATCCAAAAATGTCACATGATTAATTAATACAATAATACTAAAAGAGAATATTATCGTTGCTTTTTTTTTATATTTATACACATTTTTCTCATAAGTACATATACATAAAATATAACAGATGATTTTATAACTTGGTGAAAGAAAGTAGTGTAAGCAACGTAAAAAGAACAAGAAAAGAATTTAAGACAACGTAAGCTTTGAGTCGCTGCAGATAAACGTTTTGTTAAAGTTATATGAGAGAAGGAAATAGTCCTGCCAAATGTGATTTCTATACGACACGAAAAATCTAATGTACTTTCTGTAATAAAACTTTTACATTTTACAACTATTTTTTATAATAAAATTGTTTAAAAATATTGTAAAATTAATCTTTCTGAAAACTAAACAATAACTTACTTATTTTTTGTAAAAAGTAAAAATTAATTTATACATTAATTTTAATCTATTTTAGAAATTCGGATTTCGAAAATTTTTTTTAAATATTGAAATTTATATGAAAGGTGTAATACAGAGAACATATTAAATGTCGCAAATTAATTAATTAATTAATTAAATTATAAAGGAATAACGTAAAATATATTAATATTTATTGTACTTGATAAAATAAGTAATACATTGAAGTTCGTTTAGTTTTTGATTTATTGCAAATTTTTAACAAATGCTAGTAAATCTACGAAAATCCTTTTTTAATTGTTTAGATTAATAGAATATCCAATACAAAGAATCTTATTGAAATGTTGGTTGATGATACGATAAGGAAATTAGTGTTATGCAAGTTGTAAAAAAACATTCTTCAAATATTCATGGAAAGTGAACTTTTCGGCTAGGCTCGTACATAAATTACGGTGCAACAGCCGTAGAGGTGGGTAAACGAATGAGTGAATGGGGGTTGTACCCGAAAGCAAATGGTGAAGGAAGGGATGGGTTTGATGTACAGATGAGATAATTCTTCTGTCCGAATCTAGTGGCCAGTAGTTTCTGCCAATCCAGTCGCTCGTATATCCTTCCGGGTATGGACAGATGGCTCAGCGATCATCCTCTACCGCAGCCCCTTCATCTTAGGTCCGCGATCGGGGGAGGGTGGTGGTGGTGATGCACATTATGTACACACGCAGCCATTTGTCCAAGATGCAGAGCCACCATCCATCAACCTGTCCAAGAGATTCGTGCTGGTTACACAACCCTGTGTCCCACTGCACGGGTAGGTGCACCTCCCCGGGGTGCATCCTCCCTATTTGTGTGCGTGCGCGATCGATCGATCCTTATCCACGCATATTGCACGAGAATTCGCGATTCCCTCGTGCTTCGATCAGCATGCACAGTTCTGTACGAGTGAGACTGGAATATCTTGTTTATATGGACTTCTGTTGGGACATCCTTTCAAGTAGTGTGAGCCTAAATTACACTCGGCCTTCGGCCGCGTGCACTCGCGCGGAAGAAGGCCGAGTTTAGATCAGAATATTCGCTGAAGTATTACCTTTCAAGCTTCTGAAATGCTATACTCGCCATACTTGTAACTACATTTTGTTCGATAAATGGATTTCGCTGTTATTTTCAAATTGCAGATACAATGGAATGTCTATTACAATGCAAAGAATGGAGTTTCATTTTAAGAAGTGTAAAATTATTATTTTATTATATTATTATATACTATTATACATTATATATATACTATACAATATATACTATTATATATTATATACTACATGTATAAAATTATTATTTTTATTCACAAAAATATTATATAGTTTTTTATATTATTTATACATTTGTGTATTTAGATAATATTAATTCATTAATTTTAATTAGAATTTATACAATAGTGTACCCATGTAATTTATGCTTAAAATTTCTTCTTAGCTTACAGGCAATTTGATAACTAAAATGCCAACGTCACAATATACCAATTGTAACAAACATTTCAAGTCAGTTAAAAATATAAGTTGTACAGTTTGTAAAATGCAGTTGTATAAATATATTCATTGTAAAAATGAAAAAAAGAAAGAAATTGTTTGCAGGAGTTAGTTTGTAAACGTTTCGCGAGCACTCATTATTAATCTCAACGCAATTCCTCAATTCTCGTATTTTTAGTTATTGCATGCATTTAGGGAATAGGGTGAATCGTCACACACACATGGGAGTTTACGAAACAGTTAACTAGAGCGCTGAGGGGGTGCATTTTTTCTTGGCGCGTGAAACACGGAACTACATCGAGAAGTGCAATCGTCCGCATCGAATCCTTGGGGAAAAACAACACAAGGCGACGACGCCTGTTGTACAAATACACGTACGTTCACATATATGTTTACCAACGCACACATAACGAGGGAGAAAGAGAGAGAGAGAGAGAGAGAGTGAAAGAGACGTTGGATGTAGTCGAGCGTATCGAGTTTGCTCATGGGACCACGAATTTTCTCTCCTCTACCATAGTCAATTGTCTCAGTCTCACTTACAGTTTACCATGCAGTGAACGAACTATTGATGTTATTATCTTCAAGTTATTACGACAATTTTAAATCCTTATAATTATTAGAATTTCTGGCCTTTTTCTCGTTTATTTTAAAAAACTTTTCTGTCACACTTTCATTAATTTGAAATAATTAGAAATTTTTTTTTATTAAATTAAATCTCACACGATGTTGCAAAATTTGTAACTTGTTATTAAATGTATTCCAATTACATTATAAATATTTTATTTTAATTACAACTAGAAAATATACAAGTTTTATAATTTTTTAAATGATGGTTTGTTAAAACAAATTGAAATCGGCCGTGCAATTTATAAATTTATTAATTACTATAAATTGTAAGCACTAGTAGATATTTTTTATTCAAGCAAATGTAATCTTAGAGAAGATTATTATGCTAATACGTACATTTATAAATAATTATAAATTTAAATAGTTTAAAATAATGGAATAATTTTCTACCCAGTACAAAAACTTTTCCTGTAAAAAAAATAACAAAAAAGCAGTCAATGGCTGAACTCATAATTTTTTAACAACTAAAGTTCCTTCATTTTTAACAGCTGTTAAATTAAATCGAGCCTCTTGAACTCGTTCTGTAATTTTTTCAACTACAGAGAAAAAATTTACGTGGGGTGCTGTAACGGGGTGATATTTCACATATATTACTTAAACCGCAATTTGAGTAGTCAGGAACCATTTGGATGAGTTACGGGACGGTGTAGGCCACATTATTCGGCGCCAGAGAAACCAGCCCCCGGAGTCTCATCGGGAATTACGTGAGCAAGCGTTGACGCTCACCTCGCCAGTGTATTAAATAAGCAATAATGAGGAAAATTATGTCGAGCACGTACCTAACCTATCTTCTGCACTATTTCGTTCAAAGGCATTTATGCAAACTGCATAATGAACTGAATCCTCGATAAGACGCCAATCTCGGGAATCGAAAAATCCACCCCAGAGCCGATAAATTAGCGGGCTGACGTGAATTCGATGCTTACCATATTCGAATGCATTTTCAAGGTACCGGTGCTTAAACGTCTCGAGAATCGTCCTCTTTTACGAGCCATCCCTTCGTTCGTACTAAAAATTATCAAAAAATACAAATGAGTAGTGTATGTGTGCTACCGGTGAAGTAACATCAGTAAATGAGGATGACCTCGAGAAATTAGCAATCAATTAGATTATCAATGTATCTGGGGCACAAAATACCGGCTGCATAACCGATGAAAGTTAGGTCCTCCGATTAAGTCTCGTCTGTAAAACTCCGGAGCTATTTAGGCCCACACGAGGTGCGCAGGAGCTGAGTTAGGGAAGCCGCAGACAATGGGGCTGCGTGTTAGGGGTGACTCTCCTCGTCGATCTCCTGGCTGTGGTCAGCTTCCGAGGCCAGATAAGCCAGGGTCGTGCCAATACAGCCAATTTGATCGGGACCGACTAATGGCCAATCGAAGTCGGGGCACACTCATCGAGCACAGGTGCGTTTAGGTTAAGTTATATCGGCGAAACCGAGATTGCAGATACTCGACTCGAGAGGGTGTGAGGCTGGCGCTCAGGGTCTTTCAACTTGGATCGAGCTGCTACTTCCATTTATTATTCTTACCCAATACTCGTACATTTCTTTTCGCTTCTATAAGGGATCTTGAAAATTTATCTTAAATTATTAATTTATGTACATTTTCGGCTAATTTTAATTTAACAGCCATAACAACGGTATTACATTTCGAATAATAATACTTCCACATTTAAAGTCAATTTTATTCTTTGGTGAAATTGATTTCATTTTTAAAAAATTTTTAATTTAACATACATATGATATTTGTTACTTAAAAATTTCTACTAATTAAATTAGTGCCATTATTGATTAACAATAACAGTTCCAATTAAAAAAAATTTTTTCACGGGCCAGTACACATGAATATTAATAAATTAGTATATTCATTAAATTTGATTTAAACTAATTCTGATTAAGGATTACAAGAAGGTTATTTTATGCGAAAAAATTTAATAAAAATTAAATATACTTATATTCCTTTATCAATTTTTGGAATATTTAGGATCTAAATATTAACATAAATTACAGATGTAGAATACAAATGCTTATTAAATTGAATGAACCATTTGATTATTAATTAATAATCGATAAATTTTATTTGTTCTACTAAAAAAATTTTAATTATTTAATTCAAAGATAAATTACATAAAATTTTATTATCTTGCAAAAAATTAATTATTTATTTATAATTTATGGCATTGAAACATGCTGGTTTTACTTTAATTACAAATATATACATATATATAGTTCAAAATGAAAAATTGCTAAGAATGAAATAAGAAAGTCATGGTCAATGAATCATTTATTGAATCATCTATTATAATAATCATATTTATATCATGTGTATGAAAAGTTAAATTTTTTTTTTTTGTTTTTTGTGTAAAATACTTGTTATTAATTAAAACTATTGTTCGACAAGGAACGTAAACTATATTATTAAAAACAAATTGTTTGTTTCGTAACTCAGTTAGACAAAGAAAAGTATATATATCTTTATTAACTCTATCATTACCTAAACTATAACCTACTATAAACTATAAAATGGTATTTAATTTTCAAGTTACTAATATTACATGCAAGCAAGGTTATACGTGCCCACAAATTATGAACATATCCCATCTCACCCCGATCGGGAACAACTTTTTGCGAAATGATGCGCGCTTACGCGGGGGTGGTTTTTATCGGACCGGTGCAGCGATAGGGGCGTTAAAAACTTTGATTAACAGCGCGTTTGCAATTTGTCTTTCTTATCTGGTTGAAGCTGTTGCTCTGAATTTATGGTTTCGCTTTAAGTGATAGCGCGCGAATGGAAAACCAGTGGTATACCTCCCGATTTATCGTGACGCTCCTTTTTAACGATCATTACGTATTACACATCCTGCTAGGCTAAAGGAGTAAAAATAATGTCAATGGACCAAACAAGTGAAAACATCGAGGATTCCTCACACAGAGTTTTTCGTCATTGCGGGACGGTCTGACCTCATGAAAAACCGAATCTGTACATCGGAGCAAAGAAGAGCACAAAGAAAAACCGAGGCTTGTCAACTTCAGCTATTAGCCGCATAAAAAATGAATTGCTCCAATAGTCGGGTTTAATTAGCTTAATTAGACAGGAGCCTACAAATCGAAAGAAATGTGTCTCTGTAGTGGCGAGCTGTCGCTCCTCTCTAATTTCTGCAGTTATGCGCACACGGGGGTGATATCGTGCCCCGGCACTTGATTAATGGTTGGGCTATAAATTCATGAGGTTGCGATTCGTCGTTCCAACCCCCATCAACCCTTCGCGGGACGCGTATTTTTCTTTCCGTTATTTTCGTTCTGTTCGCAGCTCGTTATTATATAGAAGTAACGCGAACGTCCGAGAACCATATCTTCTCTCTTTGTTCTAATGATTTTTTTCTTTTGACGCAAATGATTTGTTGCATGTCTTTTCTACCCTGGCTTGCAATTTTCCTGATTTCACCCGGTGAATGATAAGAATTTTTCAAACCTCGTTATGCCATGCACATCGTCTATCGAGTTTTTTCTAAAGTAATCAACTATTTATGCAGTAATTCCTTTCTCATGGCTTTTTTTTATTTTATATAAAAAACGCATTGGTAATAACTATTAAGTTTGAATTAAACATTCATCGTGAACCTATTTCGTATTCTGATACTGTAACCTAATGGTTTTCAATTTATTTTAAATTACGCAACTTTACTAACATTTCTGGAATTTAATGGCCTTACATTAAAAGAGTATTTCATTTAAAATTCCTGAATAATGTTAATTTTTTTTAAAAATAATAATACATGATTACATTCCGTCAAATTTCATTAATTTAATCAAGATAAAAAAATATAATTACATCAACATTATATTGATTTTATTTTACCAAATTAAATAATAATAACTTAATAAAGTCAGAAAAAAGTTTTTTTATTATTACTTCAAATATGCGTGAAAAAGATTTTTTCTAGAATCAGTTAATACTGTTATATTTATAACTTTGGAATAATCTTCTTAATATGAGGCTTAGTGTTTTTTAATATCTCAATGCCTGAATCCACTTGTACTAATAATTTACTACTAATATTTTTTTTTACTCGTAGTAATATTAATCAAAGTACTTTATTCTGTAATATATTGAAAATCATATGTTCTTTTTAATTAGCCTGTATGAATGAAATATTACTCTATGGAGTTTTTTCTTAAAAAAAAGGCATAGCTTTTATTGACTTGTCGTGTTTGAAGTAAAGTACACTTAAAACTTTTGTTGAATACCGATGTTTTTATCAGTTCACAATGTGCATTAGCTTTTATTTATCAGAGTACTATAAAAAAAAATAAACAAGAAGAATGAAAGTCGAAGCGCGATGCACCCGCGACTGAAAGAAGAAATGAAATGCGGTAATGGCACTTCAATTTGGCCGTGCTAATACAGTAAAATACACTAGCGTGCTGCTAACGATTGATCGAGAAGCATGAAAAGACGGGTTACGGAAGTTGGGGTCGCGGAGTTAAAGTTCGGTCGATCAAACGCAGGTTTGTGAAACTTGCTTGAATCGCGTCCGGCAGAAAAAACTAATGGATTTTAATAAACAAAACACGTTTAATTTGGCAAAAATTAATTTTTATCCGGACGCCAAAGACATCACTTCTTTTTTCTTATGTTTTCTTTTTTGTATGGTTCGCATAAACCACCGTATATTTGCTTTTTCTAGAAAAATGTTCATAAATATGGACTGTCGTGCGGTGTATCAAAGCTACATTATTATTGAGGAATTCACAAGTTCTTTTTACATTATATCACGAACAAATAGAATGAATAGAATTAGAAAAGTCGAATACATTTAAATCGAGGGCATTTTGTCTCTTTTATTTCCTATCCCTTATTATTTATCAAACACGTCTGATTGATCAAATCATTCCAATTATGTTAATATTCGACATCTGACAAAATTCGAATTTTTGAATTGGATTGTAAAATTTTAGTACGATTGTTATTCTCATATTTCAACATATAATATTTACAATTTTTTGTAAGACTTGTACATTTGCAAATAAAAAATAGATGGAAAATATTTAATAATAAATCATGAGCCTATTAAAATAAAAATAAATTAAAGTAAAATAATTTTAAAATTAAACCTCAAAAAGTATTAAAACTGCGTACATCCCAGTGAATTGGTTTGATTTATTTAACTGTAGTCAATATCTCAATATATTCTATTTTATAGAATGTAAAATCAGAATGCGCTCCTTGCGTTTGTGCACACGTATAATAAGTATATTCAGCTTGAAATATTCGAGCCTTATAAGAATTCCTTAAAAATATGAATGGCTGCAAGCGTGTGCATAAATGTCGATTGTATGTGAAAGGGTATATGTGCGTCATTGAGTAGTGTGGTCGACGGTTAGTCAGACACGCGTCCAACCGTGAAATTACAACCAGCACGATACGCCCGATTGCAACTACCTCCAACTCCTTTGTTTTCCATCTTTTCTGGTATTTTTCTCTTTTTTTACATCTTCTGATGCTTCGACCATAAAAGTAGATAGTGCTATATATAGAATTATTCAACGTTTCATCGATATACCGGATAAAGAGGTAGAGAATAAAAATACATTTTGTACATTTTTGTCGCAAATAATTGAAATTCCTCTTCGATGTATTTTTATATTGATTGTTAAGCTGGCGTGGAATGAAGGTGATTATGTTAATGTTTGCTTATCAACAAAAGGTATATATTGAAATGTTTTTTTTAGATTTACTTGAAAATTGTTCAGGAGATCTCTTTTTATTCGAAATATTGAATCCCAGTTCTACAGGTATATGTTTTTAAAGACTTGTAGTTATCCCATAGAGGCCAAAATTTTTTTATATTTTGAAATCCACCCTTCAACTGAATTAAAAAAAAAATAAAATAACCACCCATGAAAATAATGGTTTTTATCATTCCACCATTATCTGGTCGATATTAATTTATGACGAGAAAGTCTTACAGCAGTCTCGTAATGGTAAAACTGTGCACCAGAGGTTCGAGTTTCTTCTTACATCTTACATCGTTCTTCACACACTGCAGTTACATTTTACGACATATCAACCTCACCCCCGTAAAAGTATTGTGTCCAGTGCTTCGATTCCTCCCTCGGATCGTTACTTCTTCCTAAAGTTCCTGTTAAGTGGTTCTTGAATAATTTGCTTCAATTTTTTTTTCAAATTAATCAAGGACAATTAATAAATTGCAGAAAATTATTTAGTTGCGATATTTTTTATTATTGCTACTAGCATGTGAATATTTATCACCATTTTTCTTAGTCCATTTAAATATCTTTGGCTAGTTTAATTTATTTAAAATTTTAATTTACAATGAATCTCTAATAATTCTTTAGTTATTTATTGATTATTATGAAAAGCAGTATCTTTTATAAAGACTTTTATTAATAGTTTTGCATAATATTATAATTATATTATATTAATTATGTATAATATATAATAATAATATATTAGTTATGGATTTTTATATTATATAAAATTCGTATTATGTATATAAAATAATAGTTTAAATTTTTGTTAACATATCAATATTCTTGCATTCATTTTTTGTAATGAAACTGAGAAATAATTTATTGAATATACTTCAAATTAATTTGATACAAATCTTTTTTAAAACTTCTTTATGAAAATTATATTTCAATTTATAATAATGTTATTTTTCAAAAAATCATATCTATAACGTAATTGAATTATTAAAATGGAATGAATAATTCATTTTAATAATACAAAGAACATTTCAATTAATACAGTATAGATTTTATAGAAATAATAAAATTAAAAAGTAACAATGAATATAAATTTATTAAAAACAAGACACAAAGTTTAAACGCTTATTAAACAATATATTCTTCAATTGTTGATTAATCAATATCTGAAAAATTCAATTAACATTTATTTTAATAAAGTTAACAATTTTTTATATTATTTTCACATTGTATATCAACATTTACCTACCATTAACCATATAAATTTATCAATACCATATTTTCCGTTTAATGCGATATTTTTTCACATACTTTAAAAATTATAGAATTGAAAAAAATAAGTGTCATTAAATATAAATATCGATTGTTTCAAATATTTGAATAAATATATCATATTCTTGATATCCTTTATTAAAACATTAGTAAAAGATTTATATGTTTTTATTAAACCTATGCTATTCGTTTAATTAACTTTTTATTTAATGCTCAAATTTTGTATTATACAGTATGTTATTAAAATACTAATTTTTATTTTTTTAATATTTTATTATGTTTTTTTATTGTTTATTATATTTTTTTCAATGATTCGATGTATAATTATATTCCAAATTTGAACCCACATTTCTTATTAAATGCGCATTTTTGAACTTACGTAATTTATCTTTATATATTCTTGTCTAATTTCAATTAAATATTATTACTACATATTTTATTATAAAATAAATCAAATATTAAAAAGGGAAGACACTAAAATTTTATAAATGTGTAAAGTCATTGTGTCAAATTATCGCGACGAGTACTGTATAAGATAATGAAGCGGAAGTTTTTGAGTCATTTCGACAATTTAGTTTTCTTCAGAAGTACATACAAAAACTTTGGTTTGTAAGTTAACACCGAAAACTGATCCTCGGACGAGGCTTTAATACAAGGATAATCCGAAATACCCGCATGTAGTAAAAATAAGGGATGTTGGACGTCTTTTGGAGCTTGAAACGAAATCAGTGGCTGGCGTTTATCTGAGCTGCATCGTCTAGATACAATTTATAAAATCGAAAATAAGATAATTTTATAATGATAATTTATTCATAAGACACAATGTAAGATTTAATAATTGTGATTGGTGAATTCATTCGCTTTCTGCACAGCTTCCCATATCGAAGGTGGATTTATTTGATTTTTAGGAGCTTGCGAGATAAGTTTGAGTCGACACGAACTTTAAAAGGAGCCCCATCTTCCCTTCGGTCGACTCCTCAGCGAAAAGAGGAGATTGCGTGTAAAATGTGTACGATTGCAACGCAAAGTGGCGAGGACAGCGAACGAAATCTTTTTCACTCTTTATCGGGAGGACTTTTTTTTTATGCTTCGCGTTCAATAAACAGCCAAGTTTTAAGCCGATAAATCAGTGTTTTGTTGTACATTGATTCGCGTCAAATCACTATCCCCCCTTCCTCGAACTCACGTTTTAAGATTTCTGAGACTTATTATCATTATTATTATTATTATTATTATTAATGTTGCTGTTGTTATTTTTGTTGTTATTTAATAAAAATACTGTAAACACCAGTAACAGGAAAATTGGGATGCACTTACCAGCAATCAGTTTTTCCTTCTGCAGCTTAGTGTTCTGAATAGTGAGCTTTATGTTTAAGCTGAAAAATAAAAAATTTACGTATTAGAAACATTATTAGAAAATGAGTTTCATTGTGTAGCCGCAGTTATTATTAAAGCACTTCATTTAGTAAGTTAATACGGAGAAATGTCTGTATAACTCAGAATTAAAATGACGATGAGACATAATTTCATTCATGACAAATGTCTGCGGGCAAAGAGTTTTCATAAAACATAATCAAATGAAAAAATTATGACAAAAATTCGTCTCGCTGAATTTCTCATTTTTTCTGGTCAGTCCAGGTTGACAGCTTGGTACAAAAAAAAAAAAAGATTCAGCTGTACGGACGTAAAATCCTCATCAGTAATCCAATTAATAAATCAAAAAATAAACGGAAAACAAAATAAAAACTGTTGAGTGGACACCAATAAATCACAATGATACACATTAATTCACATGACATGACCTTTAATCTAGCGCTCTAATTTTACGGAGATAGTCCAAAATACAACTACAAATGTAATATTTATGGAGAAATTTTTCATGCTATCAAAAATCAACTCTATCCTCTGACATTTACATTAATTTAGGTGATTCTTATCGAAAATCAGAGGCTTTATTTAACATTCAAAAATGTTAAATCGTTTCAGAAAAGTACTTAATAACAAAATCACGGAAATATAAAAATATTTAGCGAAAACCATGAGATAGATATACTGTTTAAATAACAAATGAGTATTAACATCAAAACTGTATCTCAAGGAGAAAATAAACAAACTATCCAATTTAATTGTATTCTTATCTGTATACAAGGACGATCCAAAATTTGTAATATTCGTACAAATCGTCGACCCGCAACATTTTAATGACAAAATATCACAGAAATAGTTCCAAAACAATAGTCAATCGTGTAATTTACGAGAATTTAGTTTTCACAAGAAATAGTAAAACCTACTAAAACAAAATAATTCAATTGGTCACGAAAATATGATTTTTATGAATAAAAAGGGAATGTGTGAATTCTAAATATTTCTTTTGCCGCTCGTATCATGGAGAGATAAATCAGTGTCCATCGCCTCGCCTCTCGTAAATTGTAAAATAAAACATGGTAGAGAGAGTAAAGAGGAATATAAACAAGAATAATAAAAAAACGCATATACACACGTAAACATGTACAAATATATATATATATACGAATTTCATCGTAATTGATCACGAAATTATCAAACATAAATAACCAGTAAATAAGATTTTCATCTGTTTTTGAGTCTGCATCTCAGTTAGTTTCCTGTACAAGAATATTTTGAAAGGGAGTCAGTTGCTGACCAATAATAATCCATTGTGTTGAATTTATTATTTAGTTAGATTACTCATTCCCCTTGGTTCATTTTTTTTTATATAGTTTTAGTGTTGATGTGTTAGATGGATTTACTTAGTCATTTTATAGTCATTGTAGGTTTAATGAAAATCCTTACTCATTAAATATCTTGAGTAAATTGTAATACAAAATATATTGCTTATAAAGATTATCTTGATTGAACTAAATTTATTGGGTAAATGAAAGTTGTTGGTTTCTTTATTGACTGTTTAATATTCCGGGAACTGTATTTATTCGTAACTATTTATCTAATATAATGAAATATTGAGAAAATATTTGATGCTTTGAATGTATGTAATATTATTATATATTATAAATATATTTATTTAAAATACAAAATTATAGTTCATAATTCTAATCATTATGTATTGTGATTTAGCTATCATATAGTAGGTATTATGGGCATAATTTTTAATTAAATTATTATGAAGGTATTACGATAAATTTTGTAAGCATCATTTATTATTGATTAGGTTAATATTATTTTTTAGTACAATATATTTTAGATTTCATTTGCTTAAAACGAAAAAAGACTGGAAAATATGAAATAAATATTACTACGGGATTAGGCAAATTTACTCAAAAAGTTAAGAAGTTATCCAACAAATATAGACAGGTTACGATTAGAATTTATTTAGAATTGAACCTATTTTAGTTTACGTTAAATAACATTAGCTGAACGTATAAGTAAATTTCTAAGTAAGTAACACAAGAGTAGATAATAAGTGAATAAGTAGCTTATCCCAGTTTTGAATAGAAAACAAAAATTAAGGAGAAATTTATTCTCTGTAAACCATTAGTATGTAGAGTGTACAATCATAAAAACTTGAGTATTAATAATTCTTTTATTATTATTATTATTATTATTATTATTATTATAGCGATGATGGTGATAAAAATATTTCTTTTCATTGTAAGTTACTTGTCATTGTCAATAATTTTTAAATATATTAAAAATCTTATACGATAAATTAGTCTTATCCCAACAGATAGAAATGCTTGATTGTGCGAATGTCAGTAATGTACCCATGTTCATTAAGATTAGAAACAAGGACTCAATATTTCGAGTAGTTCGATGTACATTGAAATAATAAAGACAGGCGGTGACACTGACTCTCGAGGGAACGACATCACATTCATTATAAGGTTGGAGGAACAGAAGAACATAGAGTACGGAAAGTGTTGTCTTATTCCGGGACAAAGGTGGAAGATTTATGCACGAGCTCGGGGCTCTTGTGGTGAATCCGAAGGAAAACGGAATGGAACAGGAAGATTGAGTCGTGAGAGAGTGGGAAACAAAATCGAAATAGTGAGAAACGCGGAATTCGGAACAGAAGGCACGCGTAATGGAAGCAATAGCTTATCCCGATTACTTTTAACCCCAGTCGCCCATTTTTTTTATCAACGGCGATGAGAAAAGGGAAAATGAAGAGCCTTCATTCGTTTATCGGCATCCCGGCGCCAAAAGGTCTACGTAATAAGTGGCGGAGGACATTTTTATAAGCTGGACGGCCTTATTTATCCCTGACATGAGAAATTTCTTCGCATTGCGACGGACCTTACTCCTAGGGACGACGACCAACAAAAAATGGATAAAAATTTTGGCTAAATCTTTGGTCTTTGACTCTTTTAAGCCGGCATTATTTTCCTCCGGCTCGAATTCGCTTGGACGTGTGTTTCGGGAATGTTCGATGTGAGAAATTACATGTCTTGAGTAAAAATTTCATTATTCGAAAAGGGGATATGGGATATTATGTATGAGTATCGTCAATGCATACGCTTGACTTTTTACCGTTATTAAAAAAATTTTAATATGAAATCTAATGTTGAGAAAATCTGAAAAAATTCTTGAAAATACTTTAATTTTTAATATACATTCGGGTGGACTAAGTATAGTATGAGAAATTTTATATGTTAACATGCACTGCTGTTTATATAAGCCACGCGTTTATTACGAAAATAATAACAGGTTTTTTTTGTTTTGTTTTTTTTTTTTTTAAACTGAAATACCATCATTGTTTAATACAGAGAAAATTCTGATACACCTTAGATTCTTAATTTATGCAGAAAATATTCATAGTACATTAAAATAAAACTATTACTTTATTAAATTAAAAATATTGAACTAATTAAATAAAAATTCCTTTTTATCTACATTATAGATGCATTTATTAAATTATAAATACTAAAAAATACCCTTAAAATTAAAAGAATACTCTTTTAAATTTATAATTAAAAATATGTAGGTAATACATCAACATTATTAATCGAATCTTAAATACTTATACAATACAAATATTTATTGGCAGTACATTTTGTACATAATGAAGTCAAATCCATTAAATAACGTGTACATATAGGATGCTTCAGTTTTACTGTTTTTTTTTTTTTTTTATATAGATTAAATAAAAAAGAACTTTACATTTTTAAAATTAAAGAGCTTACACATTTATTCAAGATCCATTACTCAATATTCTTCTAAAATATTTTTTTCTACTTCATTATAAAGAACTTTAACAAATAGACTGGTACAAAAAAGATGAGCTTTAATTTCAGAAATACGTATGTCATTTTTTAAGATGAAGCTCACCTCTTCATTAATTGAGCAATTGTTTGGTCTATATTTTTACATTATCTATATAGTAGCTTTACTGAAATGATGAAGTACAATTTGATTGACATGAATTAATTTCTAAATACGTACAATGTGTAAATTAATTATGACTTAGTAGTATTTTATGAATATTACAAGTGCCCTATTTTAGTTGAATTTTTACTTTGATTGTACATTTACATCATTTTTTTACTTGTAGAAGAAGATACGCTTTGGCTAGTCTTTTGATTGAACTAATAGCATTTGATCTCTTCAAAAAAGCCATTTAATCATTTTTAACATATTATTGGATTTTTAAGTTATAAATTATGCTGAAACAGACCATAGATTGAATTTACATTGACTAAATTTTTGACAATCTTTTCTGTAACTGTAATTATAAAAAAAAAAAAATTATGGAAAAAAACCGAAAAAGAAAGCAAATGATCGGAGATGAGCTGCGATAAATTTGCTTTCTTCTATTGTAAATTTAAATGAAATTCATGAAGATTATAAAATCACATAAATGTAAAAGAATAAATTTTCACTTATTCAGTGAATTTTAAAGTCTTGGTTTAAGCCAATTAAGATGTTTTATATTCGTGTATTCCCAGTAGAACGAAAGGAATTTAATGCGGTTTTTTACTTATGTAAAAAAAAGAAAAAGAAAAACGAGATTTACTTACCGACACGCACATTTTAATAGCCACGAATTAAGCTTCTCCTAACCGACATGTTTTACTTTTATCGCCGTAGCGCACAATCTTCTTACCAGAATTGCACATTGGGACATACCGGGTCAACTAAATAAAGTGCGTCTCTACATCCGGGAATTCATATTGTTAAGAGCGGGCTTTTCGCCTGAAAATTTTTCGTTGTAAGCGGTTTAGAAGAGTATTGGGCTCCGGAGGAAAAGAAAAAATTTATGTGACTCTCTTTATAGGGGAACAAGGCACTCGTGCACTTGATCAATGTAACTGCTGCAGAAATTACATTCTTACGTATTTTTCTCATTGCATCTTTATTAGGAAACAAATTTTTTATCGTTGGGATGTGAAACCATCCATTCTACCATTAACATCGACAAGTAGTTTTCATTTTTTCATTGTGTTTTTTAAACGTTAATTCAAATACTAAATACTTAATGCAGATTGAGTTTCTGTATTTTTATTACAGTATCGAAGGAAATTTAGAAGCGTTTCATTTTTTAGGCATGTTTCGATAGAAAATAATGGCTAAAATAATAAGCATAAATTATTAAAATTGTAGAATATAAATAACTTCCTTCCCTTGTATTCTATTGCATTCACTTATCAGTTTTTAGATCTCAGGACAATGTTCTTTATTTTTGCTTAATTAATTTTTTAGTTAAGAATTAATAGATTATTCTTCCCATTTAAAAGTAAAAATTAATGAATTTTCCGACAATACCTACAATTTAAGAAAACAAGTTTCAAATATATTGTTCATTATTTATATAAAATTTCAAAATTATTCTCATTTGTTATCAAGCACAAAAGTATTTTTATTTATTTTTCAATACTATCAATATTTTTGCTCAAAATTTTTAATTAGATAATAGAATACTCTATTTATCCAAAAATAATATGGCTCACTTACTCCTTACATAATTCAATACTACTAACTATTAAAAAATAAAATTTCAGAATCTTATTACATAAAAAAAATTGGAATATTTCTAATATTACAAACTTTATCAAGCCATTCAATCAATAATCAATATTTAAAACAATGTTCAATCTTGAACTTTTGTTATTACATTTCAGTTTTTACTTTACTTGATTAAAGTTTATTATTTCAAACTTCGAATTATTTTAAGAGTACATTTTTTATCTTTAATTTTAAAGCCATATAATAATTAATGATTTTACTTATAATATGTTTTTAAGGAATCATTAAATTTGTATTTTTAAATTTTAAATATTACATTTTACGTTTTTTATTTATGATCTGTGATAATAATAGTTTTGAAATAATACTAATAAACTATGTATTACTTATAAAATATTCATTGTTATCGATAGAATATTTTTAACATGTAAAGACTATTACTTTTAAAAAAGTTCAAAGTCATGAATTTTTCTCGTATTTCAATAATGTAAAGGTTTGTATTACTTTCAAAAACCTTATAAGAATTTTAAAATTACTTTTTTTAAATTCGTTATTTATAAAGAAAATATTTTAAAATCTATATTAATATTAATTATAAGATTATATTCAAGTTGATTAAATGAATATTTAATCAATTTTTGTGCACTCCTAATTTAACCTAAGGTAATAAATATTTTAATATATTATCTGAAAAATAGTATAAGTTATACAATTCAATTAATTACTAATTAATTTAACATTATCATTAATTTCACCTTAGTATTAATAATGGAAAATACTTTTCTAAAAATATTTCTTATTTTAAAATTATTTATTAAAATATAAAATATGATTTATGAAGCAAGTACATTATTTGGTGTAATATAATATACTGTTAGTACACATGTTATAACATTTTTGTTAAATTAAAAAAAAAAACTTTATAGAATAATAATATAATCATTAATTATCCATATAAAATAAAAAATATAAACCGTAAAAATAGTTTTCCAAGCGGCTTAATTCAGAATTGCGTGTAGCTTTTCAAAACAGTGATACGTATTAATATTAAGATTTAAGCTCAGAAGAAAATTCCAACCGTTGACTTATTACATGTTTCATTTTTGAAGAAATCCTTAGTTCTTTTCGCTATCCTATTTTGTGAATCCCTTCGTCGACATGGCACGTTCTCACTTTCGTAAGGCGATAAATTTTCCTCGGTAGCAGTATCCACGCTAACACTGAGTAGAAGTCAGCTGAGAGAGAAGGATAGAGTGAAACATACTGCACAAAATGAGAAAAAATAGGAACAAAGAGGAAGTACGATACTAGAGAGATAGGAAGTAGAAAGCGATATTTATTTCTCATCGGAAGAGCAAAGGGTTATCATTTTTTTAGCATGTCTCCATGCCATTTACTTGAATCTTTTATTAAATGGATATCAAAGTTTTTCAGGTGTAAGGGCTTTTGTTACCGTTGTTTATCTTCACAACTCTATCATTCCACTATGAAACTCGAACGAAATGTTCTCATGTAATCAGATTGTGCAATTAAAGAGTTACTTTGTTGTAAAGCAAGGCCTATTAAATTTCATTTATTCAATTATGTACAGATGGAAATCGCCCTTGTCCATTGCAATTGAAAAAAAATTTCATTCTAAATCTAAATGCATTAAAAAATTTCATAATTACATATATTTAAATATTCGAATTTACAGAAGAAATATTTTTTAATACTATATTGTGTTTTTATGAAACAACGAGTGATGCGTCAAAATAGAAAACTGCTTTTACTACTTGACTTATGTTTACCAATATTATGCACGTACTGCTACCCCCAAAAAAATGACTTAAAGCTCGGTGAACCCTTACACTTAAAATATAAAAGCTACAGTTAGAAAATTTTTAATGTCGAAAATTACTGGGTTTCTTTGGTATAAAAATTGGCATCATATTGTAAAGTATGAAGTCCTCGAGAACTTAATTTTCAGCTTTTTGATCGAGTTGACTTTTGAAAACCGTATTTGAAAAATAGAAGTAGAAAACTTTTTTAAAAACACGTTTTTGGAAAGGGAGAGCAGATGGGTCGGAAAGAAATATCGTGCGTTTTGGCTTTGACCCTTAACAGCGAATAGCTCAAAGGTAAAAAAGATCAAGCTTTTAATTAAAAATTAATAATCCTTAAGCTGAAAAAAGTTGACTTTGTAATCGCGTTTTAATGGGATATATGAGGTCCTCGATAACGAGGCAAAAAGTATTAATATTATCCTCATTTCGTAAGGGCGAGAGAAAGACCGAGGCACAAACGGCGGCGCGAGCTCATTATTTTTTAATTAAACAAAGTTCCAAATGCTTTTAATTTTCCGGAGGTGCCGCCCAACAATAATAACCTCAAAACGCATCGGTCGCCTGGGGCATCTGGACGATATTGTTACGTGGTGCAACGTACAGGTGTTTTGCATTTCGCCCGGGGCTTACACTAATCGCTCAAATGAAAGTCCAGGAGGCAATAATTAACGCGAGCGAGAGCACTTCCAGCGGATTTATGATTATATAATCGCCATGATATTACGCGCGTTTTCACCTTGTGCAGCATTACCGGGAGCAAAAAATCCGAGAGAACTGTCTATGGTAAATACAGGTTTCAATTTGTCTCCGGATAATAATGAAGATTTTTATGTCAATGCCTCGGAAATTTACTCGTGCTTTTTGCTTTCGTCAAACTTCTTTCTCATTTCTTCTGCTAATTTCGTATCCATTCGCTTCGAGATTTTACTTCTCATTCGGCTACTTTTTACCTTACCCATCGAATTTATTATAATGATAATTATTATAATTATTATTTTAATATCAAATTTATTTTAGTCTTCTGTGTTTTTTATTTTAAAAAATAGAATAATGTCCGATGTGCTTAATATCTCCCATCTTTGCTTTAGGAATGTCTCGTTTATCTTTTTTAGAGGTCGTATAATTCTTTCAAACCCGTGCATAGATTGCTATAAGTGTGAACATTAAGGATTGCGGCGAAACATTAAATGTTTTATATACTGAATTTTTCCAATTTCAGATATTCTCAAACAGAAAAACCCATATAAATGAAAATTTTGTCCATCTATACGTAAATGTTGATTCCTAATTTTATACATTTTTCTCAGATTATAATTTTATTGGGATTTATTTTTTTAATTTACTTTTAAACATGTTTTTTATAAATATTTAAAAAAAATTCAAGATACATCCATTTAAAAGTTACAAAAAATATTTATGAGAATATTTAAAAATAATTTAAGTATAATTTTCCATACAATCTTTATTAATACGTAAACTTTATTACTTTTATCATATTACTTCAACAAAAAAAGGTACGTAGCAAAACAGGACAACTGATAATTGAATAAGCATAAAAATTAAGATGATTTAAAAACTTGTCAATATTGTGAATTTCTAATAAATTATTTTTAATTAATAAATAATCTTAGATTTAGAAATAATTTTTAATCTTAATTAAATAACTAAATTTTTTAGTTGTTCATATTTATTAACTGAATTTGGAAAGTTTATGAATGATTTCAAAATAATTTAATGTTTAAAACTTGTTTATATTTTATGTTAAATACCGTTTAAACAATGCAATATAAATATAAAATGTGTATAATTCATTTAATAATTTATCCGAGAACAATATGAAACGTAAAATTATTCACTATATCAAATCCAAAAAATATTGTATTTTATTAATAAGTACACATTATTAATTATAATTTTATGTACATTATTAGATTTTTGTAATTACTATTGAATTGTGTTTTATTAAAGCAACTAAATTGATTAGGAATAAATTTTTTTTCTAATTATTGACGATACGTTTTAATTACAAAGTTATATAAACTTTTTACAATATAACTTTCACCATTAAATTCCCTCAGTGGTCCCCGCATTTGGGGATGGCAACAATTTTCCGATACTGCCACTAGCAAAGTTTTCGACTGAAGTTTAAACAGACTAGTTCAAAGTAAAATTTACAATGACTATATGGCAAAAATTCACAATCTTCCATGCATTATATTAATTGTACCATTTACTTTATATTGCAAAATTTGGCAGATAGTGGAAAATGTTTCAAATTTAAAAATAATGGAATAGGACGCATAAAAAAAAGTTCCATTTTAATAATTGTTGGGAGGAAATTTCTTCCAGAGTATTTTCACTGGAAAGATAGGACGAACGAAGGCAGCTGGTACGAACTGCGGGTCAGAATTTAATAAGCTATAATACCTACTTCCTGCTGACCTTTTCTCCTTGCACAGACGTTTTTCCAGATAACGACTTCTACATTTGCATGAGTGAAAGCGCATGCGCCCCTTTTCTACCCCTTCGAATCGGCATAATTCGGTTTGCGGGAGCGAGTTTACGATTATGGCAATAATCGCGAGAGATTAGCGCTAATAAAACCGGTCCCATTCGACCCGCCCCTGGGCAGAAAAAATGGGTTGATTTCGCCCGGAGATACGCCAAAGTTACGTTTGACGCCAAGTACTCGCGTGGGAGGGATGGAAGTGAGTTTTCAAATCGTTGTCAAGTTGTAAATGGACCTATAAAAGCAATAAGCGTTATTCGGACAAACCGAGCCCGGTATCTCGCGATAACGACAAATTTTTATCTCCACTCGAGCGCGACACTTTCGCCATGCCTGCGCGCGATTACAAAAATTTATTATTTCACGAAACAAAATAAAAAAGTGAAGATGGAAAAATTTTCGGTGCAAGCTCGGTCCTTCCTATTCGTGAAGTCGAGGCTGAAAACTTTATCTAAATTTATATTTCATCGTAATTTTCGAATTATTTCTTAAGAACTGCGGAAAGTTTTTCTTAATGCAAATATTTAAGCTTGGTGCTACGATTTTCGCTAATCTATTATAACGAAGAAAATGGAGTTTATATTTATATAACAGAACTTATTCCTACCGTGTATAAATTTTCTTTTATACAAAGAAAATTTAGACAGTTTTGTGACGCCAAAAGAAGAGCTAATTTTATTTTTTTGATTAACATTAGAATTGCCTTCGATTTAAAAAAAATAATATCCTTTAATTGCATTAATTCCATTTAATAAAAGATATATTTAATGTTTATTTTCTGTACAATTATTGGATAAAATTTATGATTATGCAATTCAGTTCCTCCATTTATATCCTTATAATGGATAAACCAAAAAAAAGAAATTTTTTGATCAATATAATCTTTGAACCGTTTTTCAATATTTTTATAATCTCGATGTTATAAATCTTGAGAAATGCACTTGAGTATCAGAAATATACATTAATTTTAAAGAATTTGATAAAATTGGAAATGCATTTTCAATGCAAGGTGTCAAAAGCTATATCGATTACAATATTAGTTACATTATAAATCTTATCGAAAATTGTCTGGAAAAATAAAGGAATGATTATTTTTTATTATTCACGAATTGATAAATATTTTATATTCCCTTTTTACTAGAACTTTGCATTTTTAGTTTGAAAAATTCAAAGCCAAACAATAATTTAAACTCAATAATAATATAATAATATAATCCTAAGGCCGGCTTCAATATTTAGCCACTCGAACTTTGAAATTACATGAAAAGTCAATATTTTCGAGGATCTTCCGTTTTAAACGAACTGCTAATTCAATTGTTTCAATTTCTCATCTTTACAAATAATAAAGAAATTTGCACCTCGCCAACGGGCATATAAGAAAATCAGCCATGTCTGAAATTTTTATCCATCGACTCGTCGTCGAATAAGAATATTGTGTTATTTGTAGGCTTTGATTGGTCGAAGCAAAAATAACAATAGCACCCGGTGTATTTCCAATAGATCTCGAGCTCTAAATTAATTTCAGCGGGGACGAAGACAACCGAGGTGACGTTCGTTCCGATTGGGGGAGTTCGCGCGATCATCGATCATCCGCGCGTCGGAAACGAGGTCAATCTTTTCCACAAAGATCTGATCCCAATTCAAATGCATTTGCGGGGGTGGCGAGAAGGACGTCCACTTGAACGTAGGCGCCGGAGGGTTGGCGCAGCGTTGAATATCGATGATCGGTGATTAGTCCAGCAGAATTGAGTTATGAATAGGACGTACCTGTACTCGATTCCCGGAAGTTGAGCGCAAATGCTTCGGTGGAATACGCGCATTCGTCCAAAACTGATAACTACTTTTAATCCTTCCCCTTCATTTCTTATTTCCTGTTCCGGGTGCATTTGAATTTATAAAGCGTCCTGCCATCGAGGCTTAAAATTTTAAATAAAAACTCGATGGTAGGACGCTTCATTTGGAAAGCTTTACCAATAATCGAAAATCATTCTTTACAGCAGGGCACAGAGCTAATAAACTTTAGCTCTATTTAATTTATTCAAAATTAACATAGTCTCATTTTAAATTAAGTGGAAATGTTTGGTCTCAAATTACGATTTGTTTAACGTGAGTCGTAAAAGTTGCTTTCTAAAAAATTGAAAAAAATTTCACACCACCAAGTTAATAAAGGTAATATTAAAAAATTTTTAATCAAAACTTCATTTCATTCTCAATTTTTTATATTATCCATAATAAAACATTAAATAATATTAGCCTTCTGAATTTTAATTATTGTGAAAATTAAAATTTACTTTTTACCTCGATTCATTTATTTTTCAAAAATAGTAATATCAATATTATGAACAGTTAAAAGTAAGAGTTATTAATTTATCGAAAATACCTTTTACTATTAACAGTATTATTTAGGAATTTTTATTAAACATTGTAAATATAACGTTAAAATGTGCATGTATTTTTATTATTAATATCATTTGGAAATATTTTGAATTATTCTCCTTCAACTATATTTATCTACATATTTTTAATATATAAAGGGAGTTACGCTACAAATTTTTTAGGGAAACTTAAAATAATTCCACCTTGAGAGTAATATTAATCCTTGGAGTATTTTATTGAAAATAAATTTTTTTTTAGAATTTATAATAAGCGGATTCTATTTGTTCTATCAACTACAATTAAAAATTTTTAAAAACTATTATTATAAATTTTGAATTTTAACAGAAAATATCTCACTATATTTTAATGATATTTCTCATATAATAACAAAAGTATAATGGGATTAATTTTTTCGATACGTTTAGAAATTGTATAAAATTAAATAAAAAAAAACTGCATATATAAAATGTTAAATATTTTGTTTAGAATAATCTTTATTATAAAAACTAGCAAAATATTAAGTATGTGACTCGAAATTATAAATATATATAATACACCAATATGCAATCAAATGTGTAATGATTATTTTTTGAGAAAAATATGTGAAAAAATCTTCATATGAATATGTTATCAATGATGAGAGTACTAAAAACAAATAATTTATTTTTATTAATTTGTTAATTACTAGTATCTAAAACGAGGCATAAAAATGCTCAAGATTTTCGCAAACTCATAAAAAAAAGAAGAATATTACATCAAAATATTATAAAATCTATATTCAATGATAAGTAAATAAATAAATAAATTATATAAAAAATGTTCCCTAAAAATAAATATTAAATATTGATTGAAAAATTATTTATACGTGTATACTTAATTATTATTTTACATTTATATGCATTATTACCAGAGTGACAAAGAAAGTCATTATATATGAGTAGAGTATTTTATCATTGAATACTTTTGGACATTGTCTATAATTAAATATTGAATGAGTATTATAGCAGACTATTACAATATTTGCCTCTCATTCATCAGTTGTTAAAATTAAATGAGGGATATCCTAAAATCAAAATTAAATAGAAAAAAATTTTTCAATTATCTATTTATAGATAGAAAAATCTGGTTAAATCTGTCAGATTCAGAAGATTTATTATTTTATTATGAACGTTAATATGTCACGTTGGGTAAATATATAAATAATTTATTATCAGACAAATTTATTACAATGGTACACGGATTTTGTAAATACTAAAAATAATAAATTATCATGCAACAATTTTTAATGTCGAAGTTTAATGTCAGATAAGTGAATAATTAAATAAACACGCGATACATTTCATTAATTTCATGTACTAGGTGGGATTTATGAATATCGATTCATTAATACGATCTCTATAACAATGAATATTCATTACATATAATGTGAATAAATTGTCCATGATCACGCTATAACTGAAATGTGAAATTAAAATGTTTTCAATTCCGTCCAGATACATTATTACACATCGTAATCCTACTCTTATTAAATTACAATTCGAACGAGAGAATACATCAATTTACATCCTCCTGGTTAAACCATTGATTATTACCGGCCGCGGGACGTTGCAGCCTCCAAGTTAAGCCGAACCAACATCTCCGATAAGCGAGGTATGTAAATTCAAAATTAATAATTACAAATTCAGAATGTCACATATTTTTAATGCGTGAGCGAGCTCTTTAGAAACGAGACAGAGAGTTCTTTTAAAAAAGTTCTTCGGGCGAAACTGGACCTTTGAGGGAATGAATTAGAGATGCGGGTGTCCGGAGGCTGTCGAAGTACAAAAGCCTCCTTGTCACGCTCGACCTCCGAGTACCTACGGGTTTTTCTACCTTACCCTGATTTACCATGACAATGGCGTCGGGGAGAGTGGCGGCTTTATTTCGGGCCACGCTTATTTAGTCGTGGATTGTTTTGGGGAAATTGCGGTTATGCGTGGGCGTCGTGAAGACCTCGAGTGCAAGGGGTGAAGGTGGAGTGAAGGGGGTGGCGGGGCCAGCTCACCACCGAGGAAAGTGCCGGAATATTCGCGTGCAACGCTTTTTTAAATGTAGATTACGATATTTAAATGGCATTAAATATTGGCGTTTGTTCGTAATTCATGTGGGCGAACCGACTAAAGCATCGTTAAAAATAGAGACCGGCACATTTTAACTTTTTACATGGAGATTATGTAATGTGCAATAAATAATCATCATGGCAATGTTTAGTTTTAATCGTAATGGTACGATTTAATTTAAAAATGAAAGCAAATTTTTAAATTGCGAATTACCTTACACATTATAATTTTATTTTTATTAGAATAATCATTGTTATTATTATTGCTGTGCATCTTATTAACATTTATTAATATTTAATATTTTATTCTCATTTACAAATTAATTAATTTGCTATTTATTTTTTTTACAAAATTCGCGGTTTGAATTTTCTACTTTCTCAATAAATCAGACATACAATATTTTTTTCTTGTTCATTTTTAGGTATTATTTTTGTTTTTAAATTATTAGTATTATTAATATTAATCTAATAAGTGTAAATTTACTTTTAAAAGAAAAATCATAGTTGGGCATTCCAAGCAATTAATAACTAAAGAATTGTTCGAGAACCACAGCAGGAGGAAAAATTATTCTTCAAAAACGTATTAATTAATGATTCAATAATTTTACAAAAATGCTTCAAAAATTTTATATTATATATTATTTCAGCGTTGTCCTCTTTTCGACTTCCTTTTAGAAGTTAAGTTCTAAAAAGCAAATGCAACAATCAAATTTAAGAGACAATTCTAAAATTCACAAAAGAGCTGTCAAAGGCGTATGAATTCAAATCTGAACAACAAAAATATTTACCCAGCCATGTAAATCTCAACTCTAGAAAATTATGAAATTTATTTTACGGAAGGAGCAGCGTAATTTTTCCTCGCGTCCCATTCATCTGGGGAAATGCGAACCAAACCAGAAAATATGTCGCAAACATGTTCCTCTCTGCCTTGACTGGCAAAAACCCAAGCGCGCTTTCATCCCCGAAGTGAAACGCACGTAAAGCGGGGGTGGCACGAAGCAAAGGGATGCGGTCACGAATGCACCTCACGGGTCAATTCCTGGAGTCTCATCAGCGTTCGCGAAAGCAAGCGAATGGAACAATCAGCCACCCTTACAAAATTTCTCGAATGCATTTCCCCTTTCATTTCCCATTCATTTTGTACTAGTTGTACGTGATGGAAGATAGCCACCAATAATTTTTTTAGACATTCCTTAAAATTTAAAATTAAAATTCGGTATCGTCGTCGGCCATGAAATGAACCCCCCGCTCCCAATTCACCCCCATCCCTTTTCTCATCGCTCGAGTGTACGGGGCGGGACGGGGTGGGGGAGGGGGGGGATCGTGGAACCGAGCTGCGAGCGGAGTTCTCGGTGTTGGCTCGGTTTCCGTGATTCTCGGCTCAAACCGCACAAGCCCCAGTGTTATTTGAGCAAACAGAGTTACATCGCGAGCACTGTTTTCTTCATTTCCCTCGGAATTATTCGAGAGGATCGCGAAGCTTCATAGAGCCAACTACGTCGAGCTTTACAAGCATTGAATTAGAGACTACCAAATACAAGGGCTCCGGCTTAAAGTCTTCTAAAAAGAAGCATCCCCTTTTTTTAATTCGTAATCCAGCTTGGCCGTGATCATGTCGTGTCGTACTCCACCAAGGGGGCAAAAGTGAACGTTAAATCTGGGTCGACCGACAATTTGTAAATGTATTTGAGCGACAACATGCTTTTGTCGTTAAGAGCGAGCTTTACTCTGTTTTTACAGTTCACTTGAAAACTCTTTTCAGGGCTTTTGAGGTCAGTGATCTCTAATTCAGCGGTGAATGAAAAATTGAAAACTCTCGATCTGAGATGTCGTAATCATGTGTATGTATACTTTCTTCTTTTTTTTAAATCGGTAGTGTAATTTACTGTGATGCATTCTCAAATATACATTAAGTATGCCGAGCTTGTAAAAATACTTTATTCATTGCAATACAGTTGTAAATGCTCTTGCTTTACGATACGATCATGAT
Source organism: Eupristina koningsbergeri (assembly GCA_018907245.1). Lineage (NCBI taxonomy): Eukaryota > Metazoa > Arthropoda > Insecta > Hymenoptera > Agaonidae > Eupristina > Eupristina koningsbergeri. The sequence goes on along the minus strand of JACCHV010000013.1, from coordinate 1,257,586 downwards.
TATGGCTAAATAAAAATAGGATATAAAAATTTTAATCGATTTACACGGTTGTTATAAGTTTGCGGTCATAAATATCGAGCAAAAAAAAACTTAATACTGATAATAATAACAAAGGCTATTAAGCTTAAATGTAAGCCTACAAGTAGTAGGACTGTGATTTTTCAAGATATTTTATTCGTACGATCGAGTCAACAGCATAAAAATTCATTTCGTTTCAATTCGAACTACTCTTTAACTTTCGAATCATACGTATGAGCACTTTATACGTTTGAATTCTGTTTCATTGAGGTCAATATGTATTCAAAGTCTGGGTGGACGTATTATTTATTTCTGTCGTGGCATTCGTACCTCTGAATGCATCTTTCGAAAACCCAACAAAAGCCGAGAAAACACAGAGACTGAATTTGCTTGTCTGCAAAATGACACACATGCACGAGAGTAAATTTGACGACTGAAAAAGTGATGGGGATGAAGTTCCTTAGTTCCCGGTGAATTATATTTATGCGTGTAGCTATCCGAATAAGCGTGTGAATCGTAAAGAAGATGTACTATTAAAGATAAAATTTTTAAGCGATCCCACGTACGAAAGCACGAGAAATTAATCAGCATTTAATTATACTAATTGAAAAGCATCATTTCAATTTTTGTTTTTCATAGGCAATCACTGCACACTGTCAATTCGCCTCTTACACTGAATTCAAGAATTTTCCGCATCTTCATAATTACGGAAAATAATCACTGATGAAGGTAGACATTTATTTTTATATAAATCTGTATTGATTGGGCGAAAAGCTTACTCGGGTTTCCCATGAATAACTTTGGTCTTTTCAAGATCGCTGGTTTTGATAAATAAGAAAAGAGCTCGGAAAAGCCCTGAATCAGCTTGTACTAAAATAGTCGGAGTAACGAATATCCGTCGCAACAACGGCACGTATTAGAGAAAAGCCGAGCAAGAGAAGAATTGACTTGCAGGAAGGAGAATTTGAATTAGTTGCTCAGCAGTAATAAATATGCTGTATCTCGGATGCTGGAGAGCATCTCCCTTGTGCCATAACCAATTCCTCGCCAACACCTCGCTGACCACCCCCTCCAATAATAAACTACACGCCAACTTTGGTTGAAAATAAGAAGTACCAAGGAAAGTTCATCTGAAAAAACGAGAGGTCACCGCGTTCAAAAACAGAAACGAGGATGCGGGATCTCGTTTGAAGTTGATGTCGAGGGAAAGAAAGTCGGGAGAAAGTTAAGAGCGAAGAAGCGGTCCAAATCTCGCCCAGTCCTTTCCTTTGAACAACCTGTGGAATTTCTCGGCGCGGCTTTTATTTGAAAACTCGTTTCCACGAGGCCGTGTCCTCGGACCCCCAGGAGGGAGTCTTTGTCGAGGAGGGAAAGATGTCGCTTTTATGTATCGAGTATTCGCGTGCTACGCGTCTACAAACAGGCTAGGAAATGTAATATGTATTGCCTTTCCCCACCTCACCGCTGCTGTCCGATTAGCTTGGGAAAATAAATTACGAAATAAAATAGAGTCAGGTGAGCGTGGAATTAAACCGCAGGCTTAAAACTCTGGAGATGAAGTTCTTCTGCCTATAGCACTCATTTAACCGGATTTCAATGACTTTGTGCACTTTGGACAACCTTGGTCACTATTAATTTCCGTGGAACCCGGGAAACAACTGGTACTGCCCAGTTATTCGCCCAACTAAAGATACGTGTAAATGTAAATGCGCAAATATTCTTGGAGATAAGCTTCTTTATTCCTTCCTGGATGTTATATGTCGGCGAGCCCGAGGGTATCCTCCTCGTATTTTTTCTCTCGCTCGTCTAAGAAGATCGTGAGCTAAGTGAGCGCCGCTGCAAAATCTGTTGAAAATCCTTATCCGGGAGCTTATCTTGAATATCATACCGTAAGTCTGTAAAATTGAGCAGATGAATTTTTTGGCGTATAACATTGGAGAGATGACATTTAGGAGTAAGGCTAATCGAGATTCAGTTTTATTTCTTTTTTACCCCAAGTGCATTTTGCATTTTTGTATTACGACTTTTACATTTAAATCAAGAAAACGATATTTTCCAAGAACTTTTCATTTTTTTATTTATAAAATACTCTTTATATTTGATTTTCGTGAAATACTTTAAACTAAAAATAACTGCCGTTTCTGGTTCCTGCTACGTGGGTAAAAAATTTACTACTAATAGATCCTACTAATAGATCCTTTAGGAATATTTGAATATTGACAAATTCTTTCGTTAAACTAGTCAAATATTTGTTCAAATTTATTTATGTATATTATTGAGGCTGTTGGCACCATCAAGAATTACAAAAATTATTCTTACCCATACAATAATTCTATTGAAACTACAACAATTTTTCATAATTATTTCAATATAAAATATTGAAAAATAATATTTAAAATTGAAAATCGAATATTTCTATTTTCAATCATACAAAATATAAAATGTTTTGTAATAAAATATAAGAAAAACTCTTGCATAAATTTCTTTATTATATACGAAATAAAATTAAATATATTTAAAATTAAGTATATAAAATTTTATAAATACATAAATAACTCTTTTTTTATAAATAATGAAGTACAAAGTATGTATACCAGGTTTCCATTTTAGTTTTGTTTATCGATCATGAGCATTAAAATTATATGTACTGATAAATAATTACTACCGTCTTTTAATCAGCAAAACAAAATTTTTATTTTTTTCTTTTATATATAAAAATAAATCAAAATGTTTGTCATTTTAATATTTTCAGTAGTAAATTTGTAGAATGATTTTTAATTTATTGCCGAAAATGATATTATTAAGTAGATTAGTTTACTCATATTCACATCATATTATTCATATTGTAGAATAATTCAATTCTTCTATTTCGAATGAAAAAATATTAAATCATGTTCAATAATTGATAAAAATTTTTTATAGAAGGGTCATTAAAATAAATATACTATCCTAATTCTAATATTATCGTTGATATTATTCGTTAAATTATTCTATTGAATGATTTCATTGATCTTGTATATATATCTATATCTTTAATAGCTTAAATCCACCCGAACGAATCCTATGTTTGCCTAATAATTAGGCATTTTCACTTAAATGATCAACGTTGGTTCGTAACAATACTGCAAATATTCGTGTAGTTTCGTAAATGGATGCTGCCATTATTCTCTTACTTTAAAATATTTATTATTATTTGGTTCAAATGCTTTTATTTTATAATAATTTTATTTTATTTTTTTGTAGTAAATGGACAATTGGATGAAATTATTTTGATAATTCTATTATTGAATTAAGTTAGCAACAAAAAGGTTCTTCTTCTTCAAAGGTTAGAAATAAAAAAAAAAATTATCTACTATAAATTTGATTCCTATTTTTTTATCGTCTTGAAAATATACATGTATTGGTAAGTTAAATTCAGCAAGATACGCACGATTAAGGGCAAATATTAAAAATACTATTATTTAAAATTTGTCCCTCTTACTTTTTTATTTTATTTGTTATTCATATTTAGCTTAAATTGTAGTTGACATCTGAAACAACCTTGAAATATGAGTTCATTTAAATTCAATTATATTTCGTGTAGATTTACTGATGAAAAATGATATTGATAAAAATATGCAGTTTGTAATTTTCATAAATATTAAATCAATATCCTTTAGTTATATAAATGTATTCGGTATTTTAAATTTTCACCAAATATTAAGAGGAATTCCCGATAGCATAGAAATGAAACTCGATGTATAATAATGTAGACCGTTACCCAACAATCTAGCCAGCACCTAGTATAGTATAATAGCCGCAGTAAGAAAAAAAAACCCTTTTTCTTCATTGTCTCTTAATTTTTTCCATTCTCTCATTGTACGTAGGTTCTCGAGTTGACTTTTTATTCCCGTCTCCTTCGGTCTTGTTGTATTTTTTCTCGTATCTCAACAGTAGAGATAGAGTAAACGAAAGCAGAGAAAAAGGGGAGGAAAGTATTCCCTTCATTTTCTGTCATTATACTGTATCCTAGCTTTTTCTCTTCTTTCTGAAGCTCCACTAATCGCATTAGGAAGCGCGCTGCACTTCTTTACGAATAGCAGAGAAAGGTGACCGCACGTGATCTCTGTCTATTTCTATATTGCTATCCTTCCCTGTACGTGTGCACATGTGTACATGTACCCGCGGTGAAATACGTAGAAAGATAAAAAGCTACTTTACTGTTTCCAGAGGAGAACACGGTAAACTTCCTCCAAAGACGAAACCTGCCTTTGTCTCGCTTTCTTCTATCTCCCCGAGAAATTCCACTACTCTTTATGAACGCCCACTTTTAGCACCACTTCTTTAAATACGGTAAATAGATGGAAAATAACGTGAAGTCTCAAAAAAACTAAATCCTTATTGAAAAAAAAAAAGAAAAATTAAATAATTACCAACAATACAATCTCTTTACTGTACAATCTGATTGTTTTTGCCTTTTCTTGTATGCATCGTTGCTCGTTACACATCGTAATTTAATTAGAGGGAATCTTTGTTGACGTCCAACGTAAATCAATGACGCGGTTTTACCTTTTTCTTATTTTTGCATTGACCTACTTTTGGTTGTTGAAAGTAAGATGTATGCTAATGTTATTTAAAACATATTGTATAAATAAAAAATCGCTTTCATTTTGAAAACATTGTAAACTACGAATTTAAAAATATGCAAAAAAGTTTTCGATTGCATTTTTAAATTTTTTAATTTTAAAGAAGATTTTGGACAAGCAGTTCTCTTTTATTTAACACAATTTTTTACAAACTACTTTTCCAAGATAATTCTTTGCGGGTCTATATTACAGACAAATATAATTTCAATTTTCAACATTGTTTCAGAAGAAATTGAGGTCATTGCATAATAATGATCCTGTGTAGTATGTATTAATTTTAAGAGGTTTCAGTTGTATCTTATAAAAATTCTCTATTATGTTTGCAAATGTTGCTACACAAATGTACACCCCGTAAGCTTAGAAGCTCTCCTTCAGAAAAAATTAAATGCATTTTCTCCGTATTATTGTTTTTTATAATTTTAAAACAAAAAGAAACAAAAATATATTTTGTAAAAAATTCTCCATTTTTTTCATGATTATATTAATACTTTAATAATAGCCAAATGTAAAAAGCTAAACTTAAAGATCAACATACAGTATGATATTATTTACAATAAAATTGTTTTATTAAATTTAATATAATAATAACAATTCATATAAGCCTTTAATTTCATTGGAATATTTTCGAATGTATAGAAAACAAAAAGAAATTTAATATAAGTTAGATAATTTGAAGAAATTCGTTTAATATATACTGATATCTTCAAGTATATAAAATTTCAATTTTATTTTAATATTCTCCAAATAATACATATACATACTAATCACCGAATAAATAATCGAGTCATTTTCTTCTACTGATTATACAGAAGTAAAGAATATTCTATAAAGTATTTGTACGAGAAAATTTATTAAAAAGAAGAGAAAGTAAAGCTGCTCCTCAGAAGATAAGAAACAGAATGATAATAGGGCCTTTTGCACGGTTTACCAGACAGAGTAGATATCTATCGAGTATTCGAAAAAATAACACTATAAAGAATAAATAAATGATGATTTTTTGAAAATATATAATATTAAATAATTAAACTTTTGTTTGTTAGGGATAGAATTGGGCATTGGTCCCAAATAGACGTACGTCCTGGATGCGGGGACGCCCGCAAATTGATGAAACATAAAAAAGGGCCTATAAAATGCGCGGTTTTGTTTTGTGCGCTGGCCGTGTGTATGTGTGGAGCAAAGTGACTCATAGGACGTACGTATAGCTCCGCCGTTTGTGTGAAATGGGAAGGGTTGCGTTTAGTATGTATACAGATGCGTAGGAATATGTGTGTGTTCGGAAAGACGTACTCGTGGACGTCTCCATCTTCTCTCTCTCTTCCTTGCGAGCATGACTCGGCCGAGCCCTACAATCTCACTATCTCTCTCTCTCTCTCTCTCTCTCTCTCATTCGCGTTACATGACTCGTTACCTTTTCTCGCTCTTTCTATAATTTCTGGAGACGAAAACGTACCGTCATTTTTACATTGCAATATTGTGTCAATTCATGAGAATGTGCGTTTAGATTGTTTCGGCTTTTTCTCCCGTCGGCAAGCCGAGAGTTTTTTATGCCTAGGGAAATGTTCGAAGTGTGAATGTATGCGGACGCGGGGTCGGAAAATATGTTTGATCGGAAATTCGAGACGTCGTAACGGTTGAAACAATAAGATCAACCGCCCCTTTATTCGGGGAAATAATAGATGAGAATTGAGTCGCGAGGGGCGGGGCCAAGTTCGGCAACCTAATTACGCGCGAGAAATTATTGCAAGGTCAGTTGCGCTGACACCTCGGCATTGTGCAATTGTGTAATATTTTGATGAGCTGATGAATAAAGTGATTGTTTGTGGCTCGCCAAATAAGTGCCTTTTCTTCAATTATCTTCCAAAATCAATCAATCCTCCATTCCAAAATTAACATTTGTTTATGGCATAAAATCATATTCCAACACCAATCACATATTTGAATTTTGTTTAAAATGATGAATCAGAAAGACTCGAATTGTTTGTAATATAGATAAATATGATTTTTTATAAAACAGGTGAAATGATAAATGTTAAATCTAGGTAATAGAAAATATCCTGCTCTCTTCCGAAACTCGATCTAAGCCTGCTAGATCATAAATTCGAGTAGTTTATTGGTGTTTTGGTGGTTGACGGCTGCCAAATTCAAAGGTGTACCAAAAAATTTATGCATAAAGTACGTGTAAGAATGCAGATGTGTATATTAAAAGATAAAATAATTAACAAGAAAGTAAATCAAATTATAAAATCGAAAAAGAGTGTAAAGGAAGTCTTTCTAAGAAATAAAATTTGAGTTCAAAAGTTTAGTTACACATTAAAAAAAGTTTGAAAGGGCAGATGCCGACCCTAATATTGGATAGCTAACCTCCAATATCAATATATTTCTAGTATAGAGATGTCGGCATCACAAACTTTATTTTCGTCAGGTTGCGTCTTATGAAAACTAAATAAGTGATATTTGATTGACAATTATTAAGTGTCGGTATTTATTAAAGTAGCGACGACCAGATTTGAAAAGAAAAATAGAGGTAATTTTGTGAAAAATCGGGTACTGGAGAGTGAAAAGCCAATACAATAAATATTAGATCGTTTGCACGTGGAAGCAGATATCAATTAGGCTAAATATTGCTTATCAATTTTTTAAGCTAATTAGGGTACTAATAAAACACAAAAGAAAATTAAAGAAAAGAATAAATAAACATGACTAATATTACTGAAGAAACCTTATCTCCTATTTAGAAAACTAAAACAGTTTGTTTGAAATCTTAAGAAACAATAAAATAAGTCTTCAGTCTTCAGAGTAATTCAACAGCATAAGTACTGAATCCTATGCAAATTGCAACATATTTTCAACAAGAGCCAATTATTGGGTTAATCCCAGGTGGGTGACGCTATTAACCCCGAAAATGGATTTAGCGCCTCATGAAGGCCTGCGATACCTCAAAAGATAACGCGTTAGAAAGTTCTCGGGACTATCGCCTTCCATCTTTTTGGGGCGAAATATCGAGAATCTTGTAATTTTTCGAGGGTGCAACTAGCTCCATTGTTTTATGTTGCTGTGTAAGATAATAAAGGCGGCTGAGAACTCAAAACATTTACTAATTACCTCACTGAAAGAGGATTAGTGGATGCACGAGCAGACGAACTTGAAAGAAGTTGTACTTTCCTCAAGAGGCGGAGAGGGTAGTAATGCCTCCACCCCCGCCCTAAGCACTAAGCGTACCGAGAGCCACGACTTGTTTCGCTGGGGGTGCGGGGTGGCGGGGGGGGAGCGAAGGGAAAGGGGTGTGACGGAGCCAGTGGCAAAATAAGAGAGACAAGGAAAGGTGAAGATGCGACGAGGTCGAGGGAAATTAAGCAATTAGTAAGTTTGCACCACAGGCGTTCTCTCGGCGAGATTTGATTATGTTTTCGGCACTGGCATCGCATTCCTACCCCATTCTCCGCCTTTAATTCTCTCATTAAACAGTCCAATTGATGTGCTTCGAGATAATTAAATCTCGCAATTCTGTCATTATTAATGCTCCTTTCCGTTTCCTTGTTTTTCGCTTACGATTCTGTTCAAACGTTACATCGAAATTTATGCTGACTGTTTGTGGCTCGAGACCCGATTTCGTATTCATTACATCTTCAATAGAATGTAAATTTACATAACTCAAAATTGTATCTAAATTGCACAAATTTTAAACTTATTTACCTCATTTACCATTGATATTATTTTAATGTGCTAACTTTTTATCAGCTTCAATTGTATGCTTTGTATTTCATTTAATGCATATCATAACTATATGATATGTATAGATCGCTTGGATATTGAATTTAAACCGATGGATGTACAACTTATATTTAAATGGGTACGTGAAAAATTATTATTTGTAATTAATTCAGTTTTTGTACAACTGCACCTCTTTTCAACAAAAATATTGAATTACTGTTGAATTGAATATATATAATTTGTGAAATATCATAGTTAAACACAATAAACAAGTAATAAATAATAAATATTATAAATATTATAATAAATTCACCGAGTTCGAGAAATAAGCAGTTACTGATATGACTGATAAATTGAAGCTTAACACTCTCCAAACCAATTTAACGAGAATCTTTGTTTATATAGTTTTCTCAAGGTAGTATTGAATTCATTTAATAAACAATATATACAAATGGAATCTGTGAAAAAATATTTAAAAGGTAGTGCTGGTGCACCTCATGTATTTGTAATAATAAAGTAAAGAAATTTTTTTAAAATAAAGTTTATGATTGCTCTATATATCAATATATTTTATACATCTATTAGTTTTTTATGTTAATTAAAGATATTCTCTTCATCAATCACCTAGTTAATAAGCTAGACATTGTGAGAATATAAACTATAAACTGCGTCAATCATAACATTTCTGCCGTCGCAATTTATACCACCATTGCTTTGAATAATTAATAATCAATAAAATGAGTAGAAAGAAAACTGTATATCAGATGATCAAATGGATTGAGACATTAATACTTGAATTGTAATCTGGAAAAATATTTTGTAACGGTTTAGATAAATCAACGTTATCAAAAGTGTAACTATCTATTCGAAGGATTGAATAGATGGTATTTTCACTTTGATAAATATTTCGTCTATATTCGAAATTTGATCGAAACCAATGAAATCCGTTTACGCAGTGCAATGTATATGTATCGCTCGATATACGACAGTGGTTACTATTTAAATTCACACAATTTTAGATTATTTGCATTTACCTCACGTTCATCCCATGAGACAGACAAAGGGAGACACATTGTAGACTTTGTGTGTACTGATTTATTTTTGCATACTTAAACATTAAATTAGCTTAAATTTACTTTGAAGAGCTAAACCCAAAGAGGAGTAATTTCGAAATTAGACCCTATATCTTACTACGGTTAACATCAGTTGGATAAAATATACGAGTTTTGCAGCTAAATTCAAGTCCCATAAATACACCGTCTTGTCCAAGAAATTAACGTAACCATTCTGAGAATAAATAATTATGCAAAGAAAATTATATTTTTTAGATGAAAAATCTATCAAGTCAATTGAAGATTTTCAATCTCACCGGTCACTATTATTGTTTTAATTTAATACATTTTTAATTGATACAATATAATTGTATCAATTAATACTTTCTATTGAATTATAAAAATCTTTACATGTAATCAATGTATAGAGTGTGTACGTCATTTCTATATGTACAATTGTTAATACATTTAGATATAAAATAAAATATGTCCATAGAACGATCTCATGAAATTTACAAAACTTAATAATTACGTCATTTAACATACTAGGAGACTTAACAATAAAGTTACATTACTTTTCAGATGTATTTCAATTTATTATGACAAATGTTATACACTTAATAATAGAATTTTCAAGCTTTAATACAAAGTTTACTCAAAGATATAATTTTCTTACTTCAAAACCAGAACAATCTATTTCTAACTAATAATATTTATCACTATTCGAATTTCTAAGGTATAAATATGTTGTGCTCAATTTTTTTTTTTTTTTTTTTTTTTGGTAAATATCGAATTGACCAACCAAAGAAGGAAAAAAATTTAGAAAAACAAAGCATCTCGGATATTAATATAAAAATATTAATATAAAAAGCTACAAATACACTCATTCGAACTTTATTTATCACGTTAGATCTCGTTGATTACATTTTAAGAGGTATTTTCACTAACCAACTTTAGATTTATATATTGTGGTGATTAAGACCAACTTTAGTCATTAAATATTACCACTTAGAGCTTCTCAATTTAATAGTGACTTCGACAAACTTTACCAACAAGAATTTCGTTATAAATATTTGTGTATTCAATATTTTCAAAATTTGAAACTCGTTATCTTTAAATTCATTTATTTCCATTTCATTTTACTCACTTTTTATAAGATTAACTTCTTTTTAATAAAATATATAAAACAAATTTTTATTCTTTGGATATTAAACAAAGATTCAGGATTTATCCATCGATGATTGACTTGGAATATTTCGCTGTAAAAAAATCAATTACACAGAAAAATATTGCTCGACCAAACATTCCAATTTTCTGTTTTCCTAAAATTGTTTGCACATTTTACGAGAAATGCGCTAAAATATCTTGCCATTCAACAGCACGGAAAGTTTTTCCAGATGCGTATTTGCAACATACTCTTTAAAAGCGACGAATGCGTATTACAGTATGCATATGTAAATTAAATTTCAAAAAATATAAATACCACACTAACTTCACATTTTACGATGGAATTTTAATCGCGAAAAAAGGCGCATGCATGTGTGTGCGTCTACTCTCCGACTTTTAAAATTACATTTCCCTTTGGGTGAATTATTAACCACTGCCCCTTGCACCTCACCCTCTCACTCACACCAGTTTGGCTTCTTCCCTATTACGCCTCTTTACACCCTTTGCTCTTGTTGCAGTCCGACATTTTCACCTCTAACTTCTCCGATAATCAGACTGTACATGTAATTGAAAGCATAAGTTAGCCCCCGTACGATCCAAAACATCGTTACGGTAATTCAGTCTTATGAATGAATAATTGCTCCAATACCATTATAAATACTGGCATTCTTTTGCAAACTCTTAAGTACAACTATATTCAGTATAACTATATTTCTTCATCTATATTTAGTGGATTACTTGAAAGAATAAGAAATTGTTTTAATTGTCAAATGGCATTAACATTTTTAATGAATAATATTATTACTTTTTCTTAAATTTTAAGATACTGTTATACCCAAAGTAAATTATTGACCATTGTAAATTTTCATTTTTACACTCATTACACAAGGACAGGTAGACATTTTGTTTTCGATTCTTATTGTGACATACGTTTGATTCTGAAAAAAAGTATTGATATTGATAGTTCATCTGGTTCAATGACATCAAAAAACATTGGCCGCAAAAATGAAAGATCTCGTATTAATATTGCAAATAATTAAAGCTTTGACTTTTCCGGAGCCTTTATATGCATTCCCATTGATTTGTATTCTTGATTGATCATTAGTTATCGATTTAGCGAACAATATAAATACAATATTTTCAATAACGAGAGACATTATTAATATACGTTGTCAATAGTAATATTATTGACTTGTTAATATTACTTATGCAATCTCTATTGGCAGATATATTTCATATTTTAAATTAGTCTATATTGTTTGATGAAAATATTTCAGTAAAGTACTATTGCACGGTTTAATTATAAAGTGAAATTAACGGTATAATTTTAGTTTATTTAATTTGCATTTGTACTATTCAAATTTCTAATGTTGTGCATAAATTGAATTTCCAAAACACCTTCATTATTTGTTTACTGTTATATTAAGTAACAGCTATTTTTAGTCTTTACTCACATAACTTAGTCAAAGTCAATGAAAATATTTCAATTGTAATGAAATATCATGTTTTATAATAGTTTTGTCGTCGAAATACTTAATATGATATTTAGATCATTAATAATCAATTAATTATTAATAATTAATATAAAATTTTGACAAATAATTAGAATATTTTTAGGATTATATTCCGTTTATTTCATTTGACTGCACGATATATTGTGTTGTGTAATTATTGTAAATAAAAAATACATTTCATCAGTAATAATTGAATCTATTATTGTGAAATAAATTATTTATTTCAAATGTACTTTATGATTACAGAGAGAATATATAGGTAACCAAAGGAACACAATTAATAAATGATTCAACCTTTGTACATTTATTACTTCTCATATCATGTTTTAGGTACCCATTGTGTATTATTCTATGTATCAATTATCACGCAGTATAAATTCCAATATCTAGTTTCAAATATATAGAGTAACCTATTTTGAAAATAAATATTTAATAAATACTTTATTTTCACTATTATTATTCTAATCAATTGAATATTATTCATGGAAAGGAATTTAATTAAAATAATTATTGATGTCTCATAATGATTTTTCATAAATTAGATTATAAAAATAATGTTGTTGAGAGAAGGTTGATTATGCCTTTATAAGAAGGAAAGAGAGGGTGTAAGTCTTAAAACTCCTCTTATCATCATAAAGAGAGCAAAAGTTATTATGCAACATTAAAGGTAATGGTGAACGATGTAATCATACTCTTTAATAGTTTCCACTTTCATTTCAATTTATAACTTTAAATTTTTGTGTTATAAAAAGATCCAGGCAATTCCTATAATTTAAAATTTAAAATTAAAATTCAAAAATTATCAGGACTTCCTCGATATGTATTTGTTTAGAGCGCGAACTTTTTCACACTGACATTTTCATCCTAAGGAAATCAACAAGATTCCTTCCTTCGATCTGGAGATTTTTTTTTTAGCATGATTTATAACAGCACGAACCAACGGTAGACCGAGTACTTGTCAAAACGCGGAAAGCCGCGGAGGACAGATACGAGGGTAAGGTACAAAATTTGAAAAATTGCCTCAACCCCGGACACGGTGTCACACGTGTCGATGTATGTGTGTGGGCGGCTAACGACATCCTCGTTAAAATACCCATGTTCATCATCCAGACTCCAGATGGAGTCGATTTTTCAAATTTCACCCTTTATGCTCGAGCACTTGAGGGCTTTAAGAAAAGCACCAGAACTCATGAGAGCAGAGACGTCGATTACAAGCCTAGGCGCACGCCCTTTCAACCCCTTTCGGATATTCCGCGAGGAAAGTTCCTTATCGTGACCCCGCGCATTCGTGCCCTAAAGCGAAGGGCTGTCGACCCTTTTTTGCTCGCTCGCGCCAGTTATTTCTGATTAGAGCGCGTGTCGGTATAATTGAACGACGTCCATCTTCCAGACAGTTGATGTAGCCGTGGCCCACCCGCACACAACTCTCCATTCCGTCTGTCCGACCGTCCATCCATCCAACTCATCGCGTACACGTCCGTGCGAGCACGCGTGCACACACGCACCCGCACCCACACCCACCACGAAATGCGCACATCCATAAAACACGCAGTACGTATCGTGAGTCCGTGTATCCGTGTATCCGCGTATCCGTGTATCCGCGTATCCACCCCCGCAACTGTCGCTCGTTCTCACTCTTTTAGCCCGAGCGCCTCTGTTTATTTTATCCGGGCGTTTCCGGATATTAGCAATGACTCCGCGCCAGTCTTTTAAAAGCGCGGGAGAAAGGCTTTCTATTGGAACGTGACGATAAAATAAAGACTGGAAAGTGCTCTCGGGTATTTCTTGGGGTGCACTGGTGCACGTTCCTCCTCCATGCACTTTTATTTTTCCGTATGTACATTGAATTTAACTCGGGGAGAGAAGTTCTGTATTGGTCTGGTTTACGTTGTTCTTTCTTTCCCTCATTTCTTCCTTTTTCTAATTCTTGACTTTCAATTTTGACGTTTACAAACGCTGGCTTTTATCATTAGGTCAACCATTCGGTGGAGAAACGGTGAATAATGTTAAATGGGCAGTAGGAGCTAAAATAATACTTCCATTGAACGATTTTAGTAATCGAAAATAATGGTGAAAGGGTGCTTTATTTTCACGTATTACTCTTTAAACATATCAAGAGGTTTCATTTTCGACAATTTAAGGGATTTTATTTTAAAAATACACCGACAATCATTATTCTTAATTCTTTTAGCTAATGTTTGTAAATATTTCTTTTCGACATTTAACTTGAGAGATAGCTTGGAATGTAAATAGTCTTAATATCTTCAACGCAATATTAAACTTATCATTTTTATTTATTCCAAAATAAATTTATTGACTTTAAAATAATATTAAATTTATAAAAACTTTAGAAGATTTATTATTTCTTTTATGACATTTTTCTTTTATATACTCGAGGTTTTTGTAACTATAATTATTTGAGAAAAAACGTTTACTAACCTGTCTGATACATATACACAGATAAAAGTAAAATTCAAAATAGAATTAAATTAGTAAATTAGAATTTTCAATTTAAATTTTATAATAGATAGGTAATGTAAGAGATGATTCAAGTGAATGCTATTAATTTATATCTGGAATAGAAATCAAAGATTCTAAATCTATTTTTAATAATAAAAATGAAGAAGAAATAAATTTATTATACGTATATATTATACATACATACATTTATGTTTATACATATTATTGTTTATTATAATGGCATAAATTGTTCAATTTATAAACTATAATAACTGTCAATTAAAAATTTATTAATATTTTCTTAAAGACATCCTAGCTACTTTAATTTACGTTTTAAATTAAATCACTAGAAGAAGAATAGCACTTTTAATATTTGAATCAATCGAGAATTCTTACAAATAGTGATTCCAATTTTATTAATGTAATCATATTATTTAAAAAAAAATAAACTTTGAATATTTAAAAATAAATATTTAAATTTTTTTATATTTTTAATAATACATACAATGCAAGTAAAAAAATAAAATATAATTAACTATATTCTTTAAGTTTAAATTTATTATATCAAAAATATAAAGAGTAAATGAAAAAACTTTGTTACTGTAAACATAGTATAAACAATAGAAAGTGTCATCGTGTTTTTAGAACTTCGTTATTCATCGCATCGGTAATCCCAAAAGAAGTCGTTCAATTTAATTAACATTTGATTATGAAACTTTAGCACATGTGTATAATGCATAAGTAATGAAAAGGAACCTTTGAAAGTGTCTGGTCTTAGTTGAAGTATCTTCTCGCAGCGAAATGCCATTCCAACTACACTTCCCAATCTCTCTCTCTCTCTCTCTCTCTCTCTCTCTCTCTCTCTCTCTCTCTCCATCCATTTATCTATCTATCTATCTATCTATCTGGCTGTCTCTCTCCCTTTCATTCTCTCCTCTCGTTTGTTCCTGTCCCGCTCTTCTCATCTATCTCTACACACTCCCAGAAAGAATCCAGAGAGCTTAACCGACACTCCATCGAGTCAAACACCTTTGGGGAAGAAGTGCCGCTCGTTCTTCGTTGCCGACTGTCTTTGGGCGCGAAAAGACCCGTTTTTCCCGAGGGGATTTTCCCCCCGCCTTCGTCTTTTAATCTCACAACCTCTTTCGTGTGTCGACGGTGGTGTGTAACAGCACAGACAGAGAAAGGGAAAAGGGCTCTGATCTCTCGTACGTCTAGCCCTGAATAAGTTATCACGGGCACCTGTTAGTGGCTCGGCGTGACACCATACCCATCACTCTCTCTCACTCTGTCTGTCTGTCTCTCTCCCTCTCCCCCCTCCCCCCTCTCTCTCTCTCTCTCTCTCTGTCTCTCTTCTGTTGAGAAAAAAGGACTAAAGAGACGTAATTCCTCTAATTAAACGTATTTTTCAGTCCTGAATATTCCCTGGGCACATTATGAATTCTACGTGATGCGCGGCGCACAGGTTTACTCAGGGCAAAGGTCCTCCACCTGAAATTATTTATGAAACGGTGAACTAGGTACATTGCATTAGTGTCTTAAGGTTAATTTGAATTTGATGGTAATACTGAAAGATTAATGTATGTTTCTTATAGTGCAGTTGCTAAAATGCGAGCTTCAACGCTTTGCTTAATTCGGAAAGAGCCAAGTGTTTGTTTCATTCCATAAATTTCATTAATTTAACTACTTAAATACGCTATTCATTCGTAGCGTTTGTTAAATTTTTAATTCGCGATTGTACTTATTTCATATTTGCGTATTTCTAAAACGTATGGATTCGTGTTGCTGTGTCAAAGTGGTTTCTTTCTTCAAAATAAAGTTAGTCAATTTTTTATTCGCTGTGTAAGTGAGTTATTGATTATGTTTTCAATTTATTTCATTATTCATTAAAACTGAATTATAATATTTAAAATATAAGTTTTTATTTATAAATCTGTATTTTTTATATACTTTTGCAATATTAAACCAACAAATTATTATTACAATTATATCGTTTAGTAAAAACGTTGTTTAATAAATAAAAATTTACTCTATAATTATTGTATGTTTTAAAAATTATAAATTTTACTTTATCAATTATCCTTTTTAACACATTTGTATCAATATTTGATTTTAATTCATAACAACGGCAATATAAATAAAATGATCTAAATTCGCTACATTACAATGAATACAATTCATATATTTAAGTTCATATTTATATTTTTCGGTATTTGTAATCATTTTCATAGCAGCTTTAAAAGAAGGTTAATAATAAATAATTGATAGTTCTTGAATATTCATGATTGGACTAATTAAAAATATCCAATAAAAATCAAATAATTATTACTTAATGCTAATAATAGAGAGGTAACGTATTGATAATTTCAGTATTCGGACTCCAAGACTAAATACAGATTACCTTATTGATACAATATTCATGCTATTATCCCTGATTAATAGGATCATTTAACAAAATATAATAAATATTTTATGTCTGAATAATATCGTAGTAGATAAAATTGGAAAGACCTACTCCGAACAAAATGAATTGTATAAAGTTTAATTATCAATTTCTATAGTAAAATGATAACAGAAGTACATTTAATACTTCCGAAGATATGTTGTTTATAAAAGAATAATGTTTAAATTATTTATTACCATTTTATAATTTTCATCACAAATTTAATTTAATTTTTTTTTGCAGATTAAATTTTATGAAACATAAAAATACTTAAGTAATACCAAACGAAAGTGAATAAAACTTTTAAAATCTACTAAATTTCTAAGAAATTAAATTTTTTTATCAAAATGAACGTGAACATTAAAAGCGATAAAATTCGTACATTAAACTAGAAAAAGATGTCTAGCATAAAGTTTTATATGTATTATGTCATTTGATATGATAACAATGTTTAATTTATATTTACTATTTACAATTTTATTATATTTCTCTTTTTTTTATTTTATGATACATAAAATATATTTTTATTGTTTTGATATTGCAAATACACAATCCAAAATTTAAATTGGGTTTAAAATTTCAGTAGAATTTTGCAGTTTATAAAATTTATAAATAATAAAGGACCATATGAAAAAATGTATATTAAATAGAGTTGATGGAATTTTTAATATAATTTAAAAGATATAAATGAGGTGATAAATATTTATATACTTGATCAAACAATTCTTTCATTTAGATTATAAAAGTAGCATTAATGAATTAAAAAATAATATGTCTATATATGAACGTGAATCGATTTTGTAAAAACACAAATTATATTGGGAATTTAATAAACGTCAAGATTATTTTTCTTTTATAAGTAATATAGATTTTTCCTTTAATATCAGATATAATATTCAATGGTGAAAAAAAAAAATTCCATTGATAGCAATAAATTGCTATGCACTGACATTTAAACTTGATTTCACGATTAAAATCATTCAACATTATGATTCACTTTTTCCAATAAGTGAATAGTTGAACGCTTCTCTAGCCACGAAAATTTTTGAAGACAAGACCTAAAAATGGCTCATAAAAAAACCAAAGCGATACGAGGTTAAAGGAGAAAGTAAGGGGAAAGGCCTTCAAGATCGGGGAGCCTGAAAAAACCTCTTTTCGAGTTGAAAGCGGATGCCGATCGAGGATCCGCTGACAAACAACGGTCAACCAGCAAATAGAATAAGAGAAAGGCGGTTCCATCGTTTAGCCCTTTGAGCCCATGGATTAGATTCTAGTCTGCCCTGCTTACGGGGATGATGGGTTTTCACTGGGTGTCGTAGTCGCGTTATTTGCAGTTCGGCGGAGGAGTTCGTTCCGCGTGGGCTTCCTTAATTAACCGAGTTCTCTTTATTTTCATTTTCCCCGCCGCACCCCGGATGCACTTTGAGCCGAAAGGCGAGGAGGGGGCGGGAGGGACGGAGGGACGGAGAGACCGAGGGAACGAAGGGGCGCCTACCTCGAAATTGCTTGTCACTTTATTATCCGGCACGCGCCAAAACTCGCGAGGGAGTCGGGCCGACGTGTTTACCCGAGAATCGCTATCGGCCTCGGCTTGTAAATTACGTTTTCTTGGCAATTATAAAGTTTTTCGTGGGTGCGGCCAACAACCCTTCCCCCCCCCTCCAACCCCCCACCCCCTCTTCCAAGACCACCAACCCCATGCATGACACTGGACTTTGGCTTGGCCGTTCCGGAGTTTCGAGTATTGTTGTGAGCGTTGTTGTGGGATTAACGAGGAACTTGCCTTCCTTGTTAGAGTCGTTCCAACTTCAAGTCTTAAGTACTTGCTTTATTAATATAAATTTGAAATGCTCACGTTCTCTTTTTAAAACTTGCGGGTACTATTAAAATTATTATTGTTGCTTATAACGCACTTTATGTATTGTTGTTAATTAATTATCGTGATCAAACCTTGATATTACTGCAACTTTAAATATGCCGAAAGCATTTCAAAGCTTCCATTATATGTCTTAAAAGCATCACTAATATTGTTAACAAAATTATCCTCTCAAGTTTCTTTTATGCATTTTTAAAAGTTAAAGTGAATGCATCAGGTTTATCAATAATAATATTTTATTTTTAAGTGCAGCAAAAAACGTGATAAAAAGATATATTTATTCATGGATCGAGTGTAAATGCAATATTCCGTATCTTGTAAAAAAATTAAATGTTGATGAAAACAAATATTGCCATTTCCTGTGTAAATGAATAATTTTAAAACGATATAAATACAAATCAATTTTGAATGATGAATTATTTCATGAACAGTACTAGAAACTATCTTTAGCCCAATAATTGTTATTGATGTAACTTTTAGAGGAAGAACAATCACAAATAAGATCTTGTGATGTACGTAAACCATTAAACAAAGTTAAACTTGGAAATATTTCTGTCCTTCATCTTCTTTGTGTGGGCTTTTATCATGAGAAAAAAGAAAATACTTCATTATATAATCAAGCTTTCCTTTACGAATCGGTATGTTAACAAACTCACAATGGTAAGTTATAGTGCTCTCGTACTACGTAAATAAAAGACATATAAAAGCCAGATTGAAAGTGTTCTTATATGACGCAACAAACTCAAAAATACAAAATTTACAACTCCGATATCCTCGATTTTTATGAAAAAATCGAATCCTCCCGAGCGACGAGTATATCCAAAAGTTGCATCTCGACTCGAGTTTCGTCATTAACTTGTGAATTATTTTGTGGAGAAACGTTGTCGCATTGAATGGAAAGTCGATACGAATGTCATTGGTCGTTCGATACCACGATTATTGCCTTTCGCCAAAGTACACTTTTTATACGATCCCTCTTTGGCTATTATATAAGAGTCTCGGTGTAGTTAGTTTATATTTTATAGTTTCTGCGAATTCCACTTGCCCTGGGAATCTATTCTTAAAGGAGATATGCCCGGAATACTAAACGTGTATTGGAAACGTTAAACGACACTTTGGCCAATGTCTCGCCCAAAAAGCTCGCGGCCTATTAATCCAACGGAAAAACCCGTCGAGCAATCGTCCAAGAAATAAATTGCAAGATGCTGCATTTAATTCGGAGGCATTGAAATGAAAAGAGAAGATATCGATAGCGAAAGATCAACAGCTATGCGCTTGCCGTTGTCATAATTGCCTATAAAATTATCATTCTTGAGGAGAGGGTGCATACCCTTGAGAACGGCATATTTCACCCTCTCCGAAAATGTTTGCGTGTGCATGCACACACAGACTCAACTTTTAATGCGATTTACGAGGCTCATTCGTATGGAAGAAGTTTGATTACGGCTCGAGGCAGAGTTCTGTAATCGTGGACGTCGAAAATTACTTTTTATATAAAAATATTTTCTGGATGCGGCCTTGAATAAATTTTAGAGGATTCACTCCCGTGTATGGAATATGCGATACATTCTATGAGAGTGAGAAAGTTACACCTCAGCGAGTATTTCACGTCAACAATGATTGGCTTTCGAGCTATAAGAGTCTGGTACTACTTTTGACTTCAATATGATATTCACTCAGTTGTCTATCCGAAAGTGACTTTATTCTAATTTTTTTATTAAATTACAAATTCATCGAGGATGTGCTCGTTTGAACAAAAAAATTGTCCATATGATTATTGTTTATATTGCTAGTTAATTACTTATTCTTTTCATTAGACTATTAATTAAGCAATAAAAAATTTATTTAACTCGTACATATAAAAATTCCTCGAATCTAATATTATTTTTGATACTCTTGTACAGGTAACATTTTATTATTTATTTTAGTTACAACTCAAAGTAAACATCGAAATTCATCACAGTTTTTTTCCGGTGAAAGTTTCAACTCTTCTCTAGCTCCTAAATTTGACTCGAATTTTTAATGTGTACTACTCTGTTATCTATAAAAAAAACTTTCTCTATCTGTAAAGTTCTGAAACTTTTGAAAAATGCAATTAAAGTTTCTTTATGGTTAGTTAAAGCTTTAAGAAGATCAAAAAGGAACATACTTTTAGCTTTTAGAAAAATCTGTAATAGCTGACGATGCCAAAGTAGATTTAGTTCAATTGAAAAAATAAATACATTACGGTTTTAATATGAATTATATACATATATATATATATATTAGGAAATGAAATTGTGACTCAAAAATAGAGTATTTAAAAGTCCACACTGAAAAGTAGTTTGTGCAAAATGATAAGAATATATATTAATAAATTCTACATAAAATGATTGATATCTTAATCTTAATTGTTCTAAAAAATTTCCAGTTGATGGGAATCTCAAGCAAAATGAAAATCAAAAGAAGTGCCATACAATAATGAAAATTAATATTCGATTAAGATACTATTTATGATTTAAAGGGAATGGGAGAATAATAGGATGTTTGTAAGTTTATTGAAAAGTATATTGAAGAAATTTATACATACGTGCGAAAAGAATCCGGCGGTGTATTCTAGCCGTGGTTCCGTTG
The DNA here is from genome assembly GCA_018907245.1 of Eupristina koningsbergeri. Lineage (NCBI taxonomy): Eukaryota > Metazoa > Arthropoda > Insecta > Hymenoptera > Agaonidae > Eupristina > Eupristina koningsbergeri. The sequence goes on along the minus strand of JACCHV010000013.1, from coordinate 1,236,107 downwards.
AGGGAAATCCTACGAGAAAACCTTAAGGAACCATAAGTTTCTCTCAAGCGCATTCTCTAGTGAATTCCAAGATCGTAACAATTGTGCATTCATCGAGGGGTAAGGGTTCTAATTAAAATGCATTGTTTATATTCCAAGCACGAAAAGTTCCTCCGTTCCTTCTTTTTCTTCTCCAGCGCTCGATTTTCCTTCCGTATTTTCCTTCTCATTTGGTGGCATGCTTCGGGTGTTGGCCGACGCCTCACCCACATCCATTGGAAACTTTGGGAAATTCGTAGGCGCAGTTGGAGTTTGGAAAGAAAACAGAATGTCGAGTAAACGCCATACTTGATCTTTTACTCTTGTAAGGAGCCACTGCTAATTGCGGCATCTACTACCAATACTTCATTATACTCGTGCATAGCTGATAAATATATCAGCTTATTCTATTATGGTACTATTAACATCTTATACCCATTAGATTGAATCGATGAAGTGATCACAATTTTTCTTACTTAATGCAAAATATTTTGAATATTGGTGTTGTAAGCGCGAAATAAATCAATTCCACCAAATTAAAGTTAACGGATCATTTCTGAACAAAAAAGAAAAGATTTCTAATCCCATCTCTTCAAAAGACTCTTGATTTTTTAATCAAGAGTCCACCTCCAAACTATAAGTCACTTTAATAACTTTGCAGGTCAGTTTTATTTCAAATTGAGTTTTAACTTTATTTCTCGATTATCGTCATCTCCGTTCGATTCGATACTCTTTAATACCAGCAGGTCGTATGTGAAATGGTGTCAGGGAACTCTAAACGCAACATTAATGTACATCGGATTAAATGTGCAAAGGAAGCTGATAATCACATAAAATAATCGCATCCATTCTCCCTACCGGCATTAAAATCAATGACGTTGAGAGACAGGAAATTGCATGAAGGTGGAGCTGGAGTGATCGCAGCATCAGTATCTCTAACGCGATTGAACCTTTACTGCTTAAGATTAACCCCATAGTAATGTTACTATAACAGTTGATACTATGGGGATTCTTTGTGCCTGGAACTATCTATCACGTTAGCCATACACCATCACGCTCATAAACTCCCTCGAGCATCATTAAACGTTCAACTATTGCTGCTATGTAACAAAAAGTCCATTTGGCAGGTAACTTTGGTTATAGCTTGACAATTGGCAGTAAACATCTCGATTATTATTCGATACGCAAAAATGTTTAAGAGCAAAGTAAAAGCAATTTTGTGTGGTCTATTTGCAGAATTTCGGGTCAAGTTTATTCAATTACTACAGTATTTTATAAATTATTGTTGTTGTATCGCACAGGGTTAACGACGGTCTCTTAACAAGAATTTAATCATGGTTTATAAAATGAATCAAGTTCTAAGAGGAACTTTTTTATTTTATCTCCAACGGTAAACTAAAGAAATGGAAAGGAGCGGTTTTGAGATATTCGATCACACGCGCGCACGCGCACGCGCACATGTACTTTGAAGAAAATCCCTTTTATGCATAGTAAATTCCGAAATAAATAGTTTAGCCGAGAATATTCACTTGGATAAAAATACAAAGCAATTAAAAAATAACAATTTTCCGCTTGTAGACTCTTAAAAGTGGGCAAATTGTATTTTCACACATGATGCATTTGAAAAACATTTAATTAAAAATATTTACGAGAGACAATCATTCAAGCGCTTTTTCTGCTTACCGCACTTTATGCAGCCTTATTCAGAGTTATGAACAGGTACCGACGTCGGTTAAAATTGATTAAAAAAATAAAGAACTCTCCCAGAATAAACTCCATTAATTTTTCAAAAAGTTAAATAAGATCGAAGGTGTGACGACTCGGTGAAGGAAAAATTAATTACCTTCAGATGCCGAGGCGCCCGTCGATAAATTTAAAAATCAGCCGCGTATCCGGAAGGCTGTCGGAGGAAGTGAAATGAAATTGCCTTAAACATGTATTCGATGCGAAATTCAAGTACACGGTCGGAATAAAATCGTTGGCTTAAGACAGAGGAGCAAATGGCTAATACAGGTTTCCACGTCGAGTAAAGAGATAATACTTGAGAGTCGAGGCAATAAAGCAGTCGTGTGTACTTCGGAAGTACTTTCTTTGCGTAATACCTCTCGTGTATTATTCGATATTCTCGTTTTGCATAGGCGCACTCACTCTTTGAGCTAAAACCTATATCGTCCTCGCCGACACAAATAGGACAAAAAGGGAAAAGGGAGATAAGTTGAGGAAATATACGATGGCGGCGCTGGCACGTTAACAAGCACATTCCACGTTTCATTGTGCCACTTAACGCAATATCCCCGTCCTGGGGTGGAATAAAAATTGAGCGAGTTTATGGCCCCACCCACCCTTTTGTTACATGCGAATCCAGTTGTGTATATATAGGAAAGACACTTCTTTTCTCCTGGCTTTTAATAAACGAGCCACTGTATTTCAGCGCGATGAATCGCCGAAGCTTAATATTCGCGGCTCCGCCTTTTTTCGCGTTTTCGAGTTGATAAGGCGCATTAAAATACATCTCACCGGGTTCATCTGGGCTCGAATTGCCTTAAACGGGATATATGTGCGCATTGTTTCACCATGATACACGACTAATTTTTCTTTGTTACGCGGCCCCAGTAATAAAATACTTTGATGAATTGCCTCAAATTTTCTTACGTTGGCATTTTTCTTTGTTTCCTTTTTTTATCCACATTTTCCGTGATTACGCAGTCATTACCCCTTACTTTTGCACGACCACCACCAACTAAGCAAACGCTTTAACTCGAGGGATATTTTTATTCTTGCGCGTAATTGCCTCCACTTATGTCCAAGGGACGTGATGCGCATATAAACTCTTGAGACAAAAAGAGCAATTTATAAAGTTTTCGTGCGAGTTAATAAAATTACGATTATTGAGATGTATTTTGAACCGCTAATAGTCAATAGCATCCAAAGCAAAATTATAATTATAATTCCGTGATATTTACTTGTGGTATAAAAATTCCTTATATTTTACATCGAAAAACAAACATGGTTACCAGTGCAGAAAGCTTCGAAATAATTTTATATTTAAGAGATTTATAAATTCATAAAACACCAGATAAGCATAGAAGTATATTTTACGAGAATAAAGCTTTATAACGGTGCACAGAGCTTAAAAAAGCGTAAAAACCGAAGGTAAAATCGTATTTAAATTTTATGCATTCTCCACCTTATGAGGAGTAATTAATCGAAAAAGTTGTCATGATCGTGTCTAATGATTAACAATCTATTTTCCAATGTTAATGATTTCGTCGATAAAAAATCACCAAATCTTTGGAATTACCAAAAAGCTTAGAGTTTCACTAAAATGTGGTAAAAAATTAAGAAGATGTGGAATATTAAGGATTTATAAATATTAAATTATGAATGCAACGTCTATTTTTGCAGAAGAAAATCTACATGGAATATCAAACGCTGATGTGTGTCCTAAATACGTCTGGCGTCTACAAGCCATACGAAAACCAACGAAGATAAGAGATAAGAGGTGATGCTATTTAGATCGGGTGATGGAAAACTGAATCGTCTTCCGTGTTTTAATATACTTCTCGAGGATGATGCACAGGGTGTGAGCAGCTCCTCTTGAAATAAAATCTATGATGATGATACTTGCCTTGTGGGATTTTCCCTTGATTCTGTCGGGAAGATGTCGAAAATTGGGAGTTTTTGAGAATTAAAGTCATGTATTATTTTACACAAATATTTATGGATGTTTTGTTTCGTCTTGTCATTGTATCCTCGTTACAAATGCACATTGCTTGGAAATTAATTTTACCGACGATCCTGGAGCTCCGACACGTGTTCATGCGTGACTAATATTCAGTACATAAATTTAATTTTTAGCAAGTGTAAAATTAAAAAATCATTCAATTAAATATTAAAATCCAACTTACCAAATCATGCCAAAATTGTACTAAAAGAACCACCGGCAAAAATTACCTGTAATAAAAAGAAAATTATGGATTATATTCATGTCCAACGTATTTGTACTGGATGAAATATGTCCCTACGGTTATATTAAAACGGTTTATATTAAAACTATAACATGATCCCGATATTTTCGTATCAGCCTTTCACAAAATTTACTACGTATTAAAATTGGGATATCGTTCTGAGTTTCATTTACGCTAGTTGCGCAATAATTCTTTTTTTTTCGTAAAAATCAGTGTTCCTGTCAGGAAGCGAGAAAAAGCCCAAGGCCATTTTCGTCTACTCGTCGTTTTCTGTTGAAATAGTAGAAAAGCAAAATTTCTGGGGTGACAACCACCGCAGACAAAGTCTGTGGAATCGTTTGAAGAAGCAAGAAAAATAGATGTACCCGGTGGTGCGTCTGTAGCATATGGACTCGCTCGGAGAGGGAGAAAATGAGCTGGAAATATGGAGGACCTGTAGGGGATGAAGGGTTAGATTTGATTTCCGGGGTAGTAAAATGCGCCCGTGTGACAGACGGGCTTACAAACACCAGAAGCAGGTCGTATTATTTTCGGGTAATTTTAATTTCCATCTCTAATTCATTTTTGGATAATTATTTTCCGTGTTAGTCACATTTGGTTATTTATCTCACGAATCACTTACATTTAGTATAAAAGACTAAAAATTAAAAATGTATTAGTTTTAACGTTCCATTATTTTCTTATTAATACCTAGGGTAGCTTTTTCAATGAATATAAAATATTCATTCAGAAATAAATGAAATTTTAATTAATAAAAACAATAATAATATTATGAATCTCAAATAAAATTTAATTCTATTCTCTTTAATCATATTAATTTTAAGAGAATTTAGCTTCTTTGTTCAGATTGTGAATGATGTCTCAATGTATAGAGGCCAACATTAATTGATGCCATACTTTTAAGTCGACAATAGCGCTTTCAAAACTGATTATCTATTTTTCTATTGTGTAGAAGTTAATTTTCTTTGCACTTCTGCCGCAGAGACTCATTTCTTATTTAGCTGCAAGCGTTCTCTCAATTTAAAAAATCTTTACAACTCACACTTTCAATTTCATGCACCATAATAGAAATATACATCAAGTATACGTCAAATTAGCTCACAAATTACCCGAATATGTAGTCAAAACAGATCTGATTTTCAATAAAAAATTCAAATAAATCATGCCAGTAAACATCCAATTTTCGATCCTAAATTTTCCAATCCTTGAATTCACTCGCACCGAGTCGCAAACATCCTATTCAATGACAAAAACAGAGACATGTAAACGGAAATGCAAGTCCAGGTTTATCCGCAGTCAATAAACACGGTACTGTCCGTACGAATACCAAAACGGATTCCAGAAAGTAAACCATCCCCGCTATCCCCAAAAGTTCTGGTAATGATCGATATGTACTATGTCGCAGCCAAAGGGGATGGAGGGAAAATTGTTGTTTATCCATGTACGAATTCTCATTCCAGGGACCGATTTATCAGTCCAAATGCAAGGGAGCGACACAAGCTCAATATTTACGGCATTTACAAGGTTTCGCGCTATTAGCAGTCAGTTTGTTTGTCATTGGAATTACGCTTTTTTTGATATGAACGAGAACTAGTCTTGCGTGAGGATGTAAAAGCATTTGAAGCCAAAAAACCAGAGGGTATTCGTCGGTTGGATGAACGACAGTCGGTGCATTTCATAAATTAACACTTTCCCCTTTCTGTTTTACCAGTTAACCACTTGAAGCCACGATATATATATTTCACTTGTGGCAATGCATCTCCAAAACTAAAATCTGCTGAAATGCAAAACCCTAATAATGCCTTGGGGTGGGGGTCTAGAAACATTTTTGCTTACAAAGCCTAATTCCTCGCATTATCCACGCTAAGCGGTCAAAATACAATCCCTCATAAAATCCACATCCCCCGAATGCACCACCCGAATCAATAGCAGATGAAAACCTCTTTTACAAGTGGCTTTCAATTTGACGTCTTTAACCCCTGGCTCTGTTTCTCCTTGGCAATAGATTCGCGTAGCCTCCACTTTAGTTCCTCGAACAGCGGATAAAGAAAACCGTTTCAATTTTCTTAATGCTTAATGCCGCCACCGCCTCACTTTTACATCACTTCTTTCTTTTCCTACCCTCACACACACACACACACACACACACATTTATATAAACACGTACATCCCACTAGTTCCCTTAGCTTATCTGCGTCGATTCATTACATCTACTTCTTCTCGTCAGGGTCACTACTCGCTCCAAGTAGAAGAGCTGCACGCGAATTTCAAAAGATTACATCTCTTCGGGAGCTCGCGTTGTTAATTCTCGAATTCTGAAGAAAAATGCATGTGCAAGGGAAATCGTAGCCATGTGAATGAAGCACGAAGCATGTAGTACAAAACACGAAGTACTATGCACGAAGTTTGAAGACAAATGTGTTAGATCTTTTACGCTGTTAACTGAGATATGCCTCAAGTTTAATGTATAAAGAAAATGAAGTTGATTAACTGTGTGTTTAACTCTTTCATTTATTCGTGTCCGTAGGCATTAAATCAAAAAACTTTCAAAAATTTTGTTGAAACATGAAGTTACGCAGGATAGTACACATTGTGTATAAGTATACTTATTTAATTTTTATTGCAAAATGTGTAAAAAATTGGTTTAGCTTCACATAAAATAAAGGCATATTAAACTAGTGTAAAATTTATAAATTATAGTAAACACTGCAGTATTAGCTGAAACAAAAACTACTAATAGTCTGTTTATCTTTAAAAAAAAATAATACCAATTCCAAATATTTATTCCGTATCTGATAATCTACCGATAATTCATGAATATTTTTAATTTTTTATTAAAAAATTTTTATGCACATTTGGTTACTTCGATAAAATTATTTTATTGTGAACAGAATATTCATTGAAACTCATTTTTATTAGTTCATTTAATTTAATACTTAATTATGCGTATTTATATTTGAATATGAGCATAAAAGTGTTATTAAAGTATTTTATATTTTTCAAATTTTTAATGTATTTTATATTTTGTAAATGATTATTAATGACGACGCAATTATGTGTTAAATTATCAAATGGTTCTTCAATTAATGCGAGTGTCACTTAAAAAAAAAAAAGCTTTCACGAGCTAACAGGTAATGGTGAAAGAAAATATTAATAAATCAATCAAAACTATAAGCGAAATTTCAAAGTGTAGCGAATGAAAAATTACCGTGCAAGTACAACGTAAAGAACGTATAATCACGAATAGCCACTTTTCAAAGATATTCACGTGTAAAATTTTTGAAGAATCATCAGGATGATTTTTTCCTCTAACCGGTGTCAGATCCAAAACCCAAGGGAAAGAAGAGTAAATATCCTCTTTCGATTCCCTCCACACCAATATATGCCCGAAATTCTGTTAAAGTAAAAGACCAAATCGGGAGAGTGGATCGTATGTAAATGGAAAGTTTTCTCCGAGCAAATCACACAGACACGTAGATACGGGGAAAAAAATGGGTGCGTCCCTGTACCAAGTTATTCGGTCCATCTACTTTCTTCTTAACTCGTTAGGCCGAGTATAAAAAGAAAGGAAATAAAAGAAGAAGAGCCATAAGAGGAAGCGCAAACTCAGAAGAGGGTCCAAATAAAATTTCCCCGTCGATAAAAAACGGTCGGCCGCGGAGGCAGAAAAGCAAATCGTCCCGAGTGTTATATATCTATCGAATATGAAGACAATGCGCGAATAATGGCGATAAAGAAAAGGAAGCCTTGGGGCTGACCGGGAGTGCACGACTTCCTTGTAACGGAGGGTTTTCCCTTCTGAGTGGAAATGTCGTGAAAAGGGACCTGCCGTTTTATTATCGACATTCGTCTGAGTGACGGAAGGCGTTCTAGGACCAAATAAGACGTGCCAAAGGAAAAAGAACTGTAGACTCGGCGGAAAAGCGCCGACAGCGAAAATGTAGGCCAACCATCTACACACTTTCCTTTGCTACACCTTCTTTCATTTCTTGTAAGCAAATCTAACATTTTGTCTTTGACGCCCCGATGGTATAGGGTGAATGGAGAAAGTACCTTCCCTCCCGCTATCTTCGTCTCTTTTCCTTCGTGATAATGCATTGTCTTCGATCACGCGAACACTGCCGGAATATTCGCGTATCTTCGGCACTTCCTCGTATTAGTGTCACTTATTTAATCTATTATTCGTGTGGGACGATTTCTTTCTTTTCTTTGTGGAGGAGGAGACAGACTTACGCCAAATTAAGCTCGAGATGAAAGCAAATACATCGAATGAATGGTGTAGTTGGTAACTAAGCTAGCATGTTAAAAAAAGTGCATTATCTCGCTTTTCTCTCAACTTCTCACTTCTCATCTCAAAAGGATTACATTGCATTATGCTTGCGTACTTATTCGAAGACGTACATCATATAAAGAGCAATAATTTCCTAAAATGATATGTCCGTGAAATTATATCGACGGAAAGTTATTGTTTCAGAAGACACTGTTTTATGCACGACGTCATTCCGGATAATGTCCATTCCTATATTTGATTTAATAATTTTAACACTAATAACTCTTGAAAATATTCCTCAGAATTATTTACTTAAAATTGATGTGTTTAAAATAGTCAAACACATTAAAATTTAATTATTGCTTATCTTTCGAAATTTTTAAAACTTAATCGATTCGAATATTGATGTACATTCGATATTTTATTATTAACAGAAGCGCTTCGTAAAATGCATTTTAATTCATTTTTTTAACACTGATTTTTTCATACTATACATATAAAATAAGAGTAAGATAAGAGTAAATTAGTTGACAAATTATAATTCGCAGAAGAAATCTATGATAATTTAAGCTATCAAAATTGATTTTTACAATTACTTTGTGCTTATTGGAATTTGCATACATAAAAATTTGAAAAGAAGTTATTTTTGAAGAATTTAAATCTCTATAAATTGAAACAATGCAAACGCTCCTTAGAAAATCAAACAATGCCTTTATAATTTAAAATAACAAAGTAAATATTTAAAGGTTTTCAATCAATTTCAAAAGTCCAAGCGTAAAAATTTTAGTCGGACTCTGAGAGACTTTTAAATTTACAATGTCTATAAGCTACTGTAGTACTCTTTTAACATCACTCAACAATAACTCTTACAATACTTAAAACATTTGGCTTTTTTTAATAATTCAGGAGTGAACTAAAATCGTTTATCATGGATAATTGATTAGTTTTTTTTTTTTAATTTTGTTTGGCGTAATGCTAAAGATTAATACCTTTTATTAATTTTTCATTTATCCGATGCTTTCTCTTAGCTCTTAATTTTGATAAAGCATTAAAGTGAAACATTTTTTATCCCATCTTGGTCGTCTCAACCTAATACCCGTCCAACCTGCTCCCTTACGTCCTGGTAACAAATCGAATCTTGGATAGCGTCGATTGCGTGCCCATTTTTTTCCAGTTTAAATTACATTTTGAACTATTAATTTTTATAATAAAAAGCATCATTCATTTATTATTCTCAATAATTACAAAGGCTATTATTTTTATTGAATTAAATAAAAACATATGTTACATACAATATAATAGAGCTTAAAATTATTAATTTTTTGTAATTATCCTTAATAGTTCAATGATGTAATAAATTAATTAAATTTTTTAAATGCTATTCAAATTTTTTAGATATACAATTTAATAATAAAATAACACATGTTTTAGATAATTTTATGTATATAAACACACGCAATCAATTTTAGCTAAAAATTTTCAAACCTTATATATATATTGTGAATAATTGATTTGATTAATTATTCCAATAATATATAAAATTTAATTCTACTAAATATTTCTATATAAATTAATTAGATACTAAAAATATTTTATTATAATTACCTATAATTTGATTTAATATTCTCTTTGAAATAAAATTTATGTAAAATGTACTCATTTTATAATCAGAAAATATTTTTTTATTGTATTTTTTAAGATTAAAAATATTGGCAAATAAATTCATGAATTTATTTCAATAATTTTTTGTAACTGAGTTATTTTTTATTTTGATATTTATCATCGATAATCTCCACAATATTTGTTATCGTGATTGTATTAAAATTCTATTTTTTTTATTATTCTCTTAATTTTTGAAAAATTATAAATGAAAATAATGATATATCATTAGAAAAAACAAAAAGAAAAAATAAAAAATTATTTCCAATTTTTTAAGATAGTGAAATAGTCGAGTATGTTTCCAATGATTCGAATCGATGAATTTTATTTAAGGAGAATAAACGATGTTTTCACGTTGAAAGAGACATCAATTTGGTACACTATTTTTTATACCGAAATGAAAAGAAGCTCTCAAGAGTGAATGAGCCTAATCAATAGATGCCATTGAAATCAATAAACAGCGGCTGAAAATCGCACCTGTGCATCTGTGAGGAAGACAGTCGCTTGCAAATACAAGTAGGTCGTACACGAGGCGACTGATTTCCTGGTGCGAGTGCTGATGGAGGAAACGCTCAAGGGGTTGAAGGGGTTGATCCAACTCCATCTCTGAATCTCCCTCTAAGCGCGGATAATGAAAGGGATATATCATCATGGTCGATTCGGTGAAATCCGTGGGTTCTACTACCGGGCACACCATTAAACTCCCGAGGGCACGTTAAGCGCCCTTGCGGAGCCTACGAAGAGGCGCCGTTAGTAGCCCTAGACTCGCGGAGGGACTTAGTCTCCCCGATTAATCTCCGACCACCCCCGACTACCCTTATTCCAGCATTAAATCAGAGAGAATCTTCGACGTCTTCCTCGAAGTCTAACGATGCTCGGTGCCGTGTAATGCGTGAGCATCTAATTGAACACGTCGATTTATTTGCATTTGTACTTTTATAGAGTTACGATCTAAAGCCTCGTGAAATAATTTGTTGTGAGCCAATACGAATTTACGGTCACTCAGTACACCTTTTATGCATTACGAGCAATTAAGATAGATTATCGAAGAAATGGTGCCTTTACTTTCACCACATTTATCTTCAGAGGCATAAAATTTCTGTGATTTTAATACCGCTTAACATTGAAGGATTTTTTAGCTAGATCATATCTTAGAAAGTGGAAAGTTTTTAAAATTTTCAATTTTTCCAATTCAACTTTTACAAAAAATTGATTATTTAAACAAATAAAATTATATTTGTATTTTATAATATATACATTACATAAATGTTGAATTTTGAGTAATATAATTATTCTTAGAAACTGGAAACAGCCTGTTGTGTTGTCGGGGATTCCTTTTGAATCAAATATGATTGTAAACATAAGTCTAGCAAAAAACTTAATTTTCTAACTCTTAATTTGTTTTTTCGGTTGCACCGCAATATTGTACGTATGCTCCAGTAAAATAAGAAAACTATCTGATACGGTTTTACAGATTAAAAACCAAATATAAAAATGAATTTCTTTCCTTATTTAAGACTTTAATTGAACATTTTACTTCTCGACTTTACTTATTAAATTTTATTAAATTCATAATTAATTTAGCACTTTTCCTAATTGAGCCATTATTTATGTACAAGTGATGTATTATATTTTTAATAGCAATAATACTATTATTATTGTATTATAATGTATTTAATAACAAATTATCCAACAACATTATTAAGAATTTAAAAGTAATTTTATGAAATTAAAAAATAATAAAATATTTGAAATCAATCCAATAATTTTTGATATCATGCTTTGATTCAAAAATAAGTTTAAAAGTTTTTATATAAATAAAATTTTAAAGGTTTTTAATAAATATTTAATTTGAATAACTTCATTGCAGTGTAGGTAAACACTATTTTTATATGAGACTAATAAAATAAATCAGTTGGTTTAAAGGACGAGCTTATAGGTTTTAGCATGACAATAAAATATTATATCGAATGGAGCTTATTTACTTTCCGTTTTCACGGTTACAAATCTTAATAATATGAAAACGAGTTCACCACCAACACCAGAAGCAGTTGAGCAATTGTACCCAGAATAATGAGTTGGAAATAGGCGATATTCGACAAAATGACAGACAAAATCCACGCCTTTTAATTAGCGTATGTTGATGCTGTGGTAAATCTGGAAACAAGGGGAAACCAAACGTGTTTTCTCGCGCGGTATAAACTCTGTGATGCGTATGTTTCTGCGGTCGAGTATATCGAATGAAAACTAATGAAAATTTGATCGTGTTACCAAGAGAAATACCAGTATCAATTGGACTAGACTAGTTTCCGACACGTTTTTGTCGTTATATGTTTTAACGCTATCGAGCATACTATCGCATGAATCCGCAATGAGATGAGATAAGCTATATGCCACGGATGATTTATGTGTTTTTAGATCCTGATCACTTGGGCTGCTAGATTTGATAAAAAAAAAATACTTTCCGAGAGTTGTATAGTAAACGTTAATCAAGCTGCATATCGCTTGATTCCGAAAAAGCAGGTCGGCAAAAATTTAAACCGCCAAGGCTCGCACGTACGAGTTGCACCGGTGCCTCATTTTGAGTACCAACGGAACTTTAACGACCGAAACCGATGCTCGGGACGATTTAATGGAGGCGTGATAGGGGTCCTTGCGAGAAAGAGAATCTAACGTATTCAGGACAAAAGAAGAGAAAGATGCTGAATAATTCCCGAGACTCCTCCAAACTCAAATTCCCTCTCAAAGTATCGCTTACTGTGTTTTATTTTTCGATTCCATGACATTTTCGCCTGTAATTTTGACTAATTTAACTAATTTTGACCCACGAATACACAGCGCTGGATCAAAAGATCCAATCACATTTCCTCCAACTGGGATTTAGTATCTACGTCACAGGGCTGACCCTACCGACACTTTACTACTGGCGCCTGAGCCACTTGATTTACGCTCCGCTTGCTCATATCTCATCTGCTTTATCTCGAAGGGCACACCTGGATTTTACCTTCACCTAGGTATTTTGCTAATTGCTTGGATGTAAGCAAAGATTTCGGGGGTGAGTGTGAGCTTTTTAGTTCGGCGTAAATTCTTGTTTATTCACCCTGTTGCGAGCTTGTTATCGAAGATTTACAATATATGAAGTACGATTCCGCAGTGTTTAGAAGGCGAAATTTTTCAGTTGTTTCAAGTGCACTATCCTTGCTAATGGATGTGTCTACTTTGCTTTAACATAAGATGCATTAAGAGAAAAGCCGTCTCGAATATTTTCCAGAAAGCGAAAGAGCACGAGCGCAGTATTTTCTAGAGTAAAAAGTAACGTTTAATTAGCATAATCGATAATCAGATCGTGTACCCAAATTTGCTTCTACTCCTCTGTATCTTATGTTTTAATACAATACAAGGCTCACAGGACTCTTAATGCTAAGGCTAATCGCGCGAGGGAATGAGCTAATCGCCTCTGGCGTGATCACCCCCAAAACACTCCTCATCCAAGAAAGAAATATGCGCTCCCTTGCGTAAAACTTCTGCGAATGGTGAGAGAAAATCCAGGAAAAGGAAGTTTAACTAGACACGTGTGCAAATTTTAATAAGAAAATTAAAGGACATGCTTTGCATTTGCCGCGAGCTTCAGGGAAAAGGAAAAGCGCATTTTCTATTCTCTCGGAACGGTTCTCGTCGGAAACGAAATCGGCGTTATGGGATTATACGTTAATTTTTTTCTATTTTAGATAAGAATGACATTTTTCCGACTAACTAGAACTTACATATGCATTTATTAAAAATATAAAAAAATAAATAATGGATCATGTTTTGTTAAAAAGTGAATTTAGGAGAAAGTGGAAGATTATCTAAAAGTAAATTGGACTATGAAATATCAATTCTAATCATAGTAGCTACGTAAACATATTTTTTTCAATGCATTTTTTTTTAGCTACCTCGTAATTCAATTTACTGGATCAATGAATACAAACTTTTTAATTAATTTTTCATAAGTTTAACATTATTTATTGAACTCAAACGTTAAATATATTAATTATAAAAATTTAATTCTAAAGTAAAAAAGTAAAAAAAATTTGCATTTTTAAAACTTTAATAATATTTAAAATTTTTAATTTTATAAAAATCTTGAAATACTTAATTTATTTAAATTACTTTATAATATTCTAAAAGTTTTTAGCAGATATTAATATAAGATAGTGCAAAATGTAATTACAAAGCCTTATACACTCAATTTATAATCTAATTATGGACAAAATGAGTAATTAATATATCAATATATTCAATGTATTCCATTTTACCGAAAATGTTTATATTTTATAAAAAATTCTAAATTTTTTATTATTATTAAAAATGCAATAGATATAAATATTAATATACTGTAAAATTTATTTTAAATATGTTAAAGGCCTTGCATCTAGTTTCTACATAATTTCCATTTGATATTTTATGAAACATTTCAACAATATTATGATTATTATTAGTACCTGATTTTTGTTTTAATAAATTTTTTATTTCGAATATTATAGTTATATATAATGTATTATTAATGTTTGCAATATTTAGTAACAGTATGTTAATAGAATAATATTTAGTCAACTTTTATTAAAATATTGTCAAACTTTGAATAGAAATACTTAAATATGTTTATTTTAATTTTATTAAGATTGAAAAATATTTATTTATCAAATTCATTGTAATACTCGTAATTTCAAATATATAATTCAAATAATTTACATCCATTAATACATTTTGTTTAATTATGAGAAGCAGAGAAATATTTTATTTATTTTATAGATTTTATAAATAATGTGAAAAATTTAGAAAACTTTTTTCATTGATTACGATAATCAGTTGTAAATCATTTCGTCTTAAAGAAGAATATTTAAAGTAAATATTAAAATTTAAGTGAACGAAAATCTATAGTTCAAATACTAAGTGGAAAAAAAAATTAAATCGATTTGAATTTAAGGTGAACATCATATGTCAGCACAACTTTCATGAGCTTCTTTTTATTCCTTACACAAAATAATTTTCATTGCAGGAAAAGTGCATCACTCTATCACTATTGAACAAGATTCGCAGGTATTTCGAATTAAAAAATAAAATGAAACAAAAAGTATACCCCATGGATGTAGTAACCCAATAACCTCTGATGCGGTTTATCCTCCGGGGTGCGGTCCATATAGTAGTGCGCACTTTGTGACACGTGCTCAGTTTAAAAAACAAAAAAAACAACCCTTATGTGTGTGCGCGTCAGGGGAGTTTATCGCCGACAAAACATCGACGCTCGTTAGCGCCATAAAGTACGACTTTCCATAACGAAGGGATTCTAGAAAATTTTTATACCCTTGCTCACGCATTTACATCGAGAAGCATCGGTATTATAATCGCCGTCAACTACAGTTGATTAAAAAACCAGGAGAGATCGTATTTTCCTCACGTACTGACTCCCGACAATTCAGACTAAGTGTATGAGATTTTCGCATTTTTTCCTTGATGTGGAAATGTAATTTATGGTAGTCATTCATTATTGCATTGAAAAAAAATTACGGGCATTGCTGTTCAACTTTTTTCAGATTTTACAAGTCACATTATTTTAATAATGATAAATGAGGCGCCTTCCATACTTCTTTTAAATCAAAAATTTGTTTGCAAAGAGAATCTAGTTCGATGCAATAATAAATAACATGTTTTTACTATTTTACATACGTTATTAGCTAGATATTAGTTTATTAAAAATAAACAATAAAATAAATAAAATTGTCCAAAGCACTTTTTAAAGCTAAAAGTACTTTTAATATATTATTCAAATGGCTTTTTTACTAAAAACAAAATAACGCCATTAATTTCATATCATACATAAAAAATTAATGGATAAATATATATCTATTGAAATTCTCAATAGCATTGCTTTTCGTTAATTGAATATAATTCCTAAAAAATTCTCTCAATATTTATTTTTTATTTTATTTATAAAATGTATTTCTTAATAATAATTGATGGATATATCGGAGAAACAAAAAAATCAAGTATTTATTATATTCAAGATTGTAATAAAAAATTTATTGAAACAATTCTTGAGAACATTTGATAAATTATTAATGCATTAAAAAGAAAGATAAAGCATATTATTTTTCCCCATTACCTTGAATTTGATATTTGGTAAAATTTTATACAGTGATCATATGATCATATAATACGGGATCGAAGGTTGTACATATTTTTCATTCGACGAGAAGTGAAGTTGTTAATTTTGTTAATTAAAAGCAACAAAGATTCTTCAAAATTTACTTTTATAAAGAAAATTTTCGAAATAAATTACTCCAAAGGGATAAAAATAAATTCGCAGACAGATTTACTCTACAGACGGAGAACGCATAACGAAAGAGCGGGCCAAGGTAAAAGAAATGACAGAGGAGACAAGAAGACTCAACGTTTCGTTGCAAAGCAAGCAAAATTTTTCAGAAAAAAGAAAGATAACCCAGTCTCCGGAGATTTTTGTTAAGCCGCCCTTTTAATAATATCATCAGCGTCGTAATCTGTCGGTTCTCTGTTGAATGCGCTCACCGTTTAAAAAAAAAAAAAAAAAAAATAGAATGGCAGGAAGAGAAAGGGGATGGAAGGAAAGAGCTCGTTAAAACAATGCTGCGGTATGAGGAACGCGATGATGACAAGCTGATGGAACTAAAGGGAGAAGAGGGTGGGAGCAAAGTTAATACACGAGCGAGAAATATAGATGCATGTTGTGAGTTTGTATTTTTTCTGTGCCAGGTACATTAACGCGGAGACTGGAAGCTCACTTTTTTTTGCTCCTTCCAATAAAATTAACGTCCACGTTCGCGGATTAACGAGCACCGAAGAACCCTAGCGCGGAAAAATATACAGGGCAGAGGAAAAAATATTGTAACGAATACATAAATGAAGCAATGGGTTCAGTTGCCCAAGCGTGTTGAGGTAACCTCGGCTAATCTCTTTATTCATGAATAAGTTCGATCGCGGATTCTTATTTTCGAATTTTTTGATAAAGGGAGAAGATTTATTGTCAATACAACAGCGAGATTCAATTTAAAGATAAAATTTGATCCCGTACCGCTGCTTGCGACTCACGTGTGTATCGTGCATATGAATTTTCAAAAAGGTAACTTGCATTATTTTTGTGGAATCCTGCAGATGAGCTTTCGTGAACTGTCAGTTTTCAATTGTCAATTAAAATTTTCAACATATTGCGATTTAACGAACCCCGTTTTTAATAATATAATTTATTGAATTTCCATTTTAAGGGCAATATTAAAAGGAAATCAAGTTAAAATGGAGTACGTAGAATTTTCAAGTCCAATAAATACAAAAATAATAAGCACATACCCACTACAGTAAATTCGTGCAGAATAATACAATAGGAAAATACAGAGGACGATGAAAGCTTCAAATAAAGGCTAAAATAGGATAAAAATTGAGAAAATTATGAAAACGATAGATAAAATTACACAATTATTAGATGAATGAAGTCTCTAGAGTTGTCTGTAGTACTTGTTGTATAGATAAATCGTAAAAATAGAAATATTATATTGAATTCTAAATTGAAAACATATTGATACTGTTAATAAACTTATTATTATATAGAGCTATTTGAACTGTATACATTATAAATAATATAATAAAATTATTATAAAAGTAATATTATAAAAAAGGCAAATAATACTTTTAAATGTTCTTGGTTGCAATTAACTTAAATAATATATATTATTTCTACCGTGTATTAAAGTAATTGGCAGTGAAATTGGAAAATTAGAGAGCCAACATTTCCAAGAAGAAAATCAGAGAACAATACCTTTATCTGGATTGAGTTAATATTAGTAAGGTAATACTAAAATTGTTCAGAACAAATGGTACACAGACATGAATTCCAGTAATAATTAGGCCCCAGTAGTAAAAAATAATGCTCCAGTGACAATAAGCTTGCAAGTTTAAATGGGTAATGGAAGTAAAGTGTCGATCAGGACTCGGATAATTTTAAATTAGTCAATTAGAATCACGTAATTCACTGGTCACTGGAGTGCTCAAACGTAACCCTCGAATTATTAATCAATTACACAAACTCATATAATTCATACAATCTCTTGAGAAAATTGGTCAGAGATCAAAAGCATCGAAAGACAATGTAGAGTCTGCGATGGCTCGTAAATCTTCGATAATTCATCATACAAGTATTATCTTCGATCTGAGACAATTAACCAGAGTCCTCTTATCAAAGAAATAGTAAAATGCATCTTTAGCTGCAATAAACCACTTTCAATTGAAAACATTTCACTAACAGCCAACATAAGTTCTTCTCAACTTGCACAAACATAAAGTCCAACCCATATACAGGTGTGATGAAATTTAAGAATACCCGAGGGATTTATTTACAAGAATGATAATACTGAGTCACGCAAATATAGCTTAAATTAGTTATTCTACTGAAGCTCACGACAAGTACAGTAGCCATAAGTATAACTCTTAAACTGGCAGTACGCGTTATAACTTACAATACATCTTTTTATTTTATTTAAATAGCTTAATTCTGTATTAATTGTACGTCAGGATTTTGTCATACTTGTTTATGGGATCATTGGATTAACATTTTAAGCATACGTTAAATAATAAGTTTCTTGATAAACATACATATTTCCATTTTTTAATTGTTTTTTTTAATAATATATTAATATAATATATTCAAAATTATATCTTAATATATTTTTTATAATTCATTTTTCTTTCATTTACATTAAAAAATATATTTCCTATTTTATTAATAATAGCAATCTTAATTATTATTGCATATTATTCTATAATTATTCCATTTATTTGTAAATAATGAAACTATAATATTATTATTATTATTATTATTATTATTATTATTATTATGTTGAATTAATTTCAAATTCTTGAAAATACAGTCCACATTAAAAATATGATAAATGTACGTATTTATAAATAAATAATTTTTTTTTTAATTTCAAACAGTAAATATTTCGATAAAAAAGTATGATACAGGTAAAGACATTCAGTTTGGTACTTGCGGTTTTCTCATAAACATTCGTTAAAAAAGACGACTGAGTGATAGTCACTATAGATGAATAGAATGGGAAAATAAAAAATTTTCACAAAAGCTTGTAGAGTTGATTATAAATTGACTCGTCAGTACGAACGTAACTAATCACCTCTATACGAATGTATAAAGAATAAGGGAGTGAAGGTAGAGATGGAGAAAGGGAGAGAATGAGTGTGTGAAAGAGAGAGAGAGAGAGAGAGAGTTATGGTGAAACTAAATAGGGATACGGAAATAAATATATCGAGGTGCGTAACAAGAATTGTGGGAAAGGGTATAAATGACGTGCTGAGAGAGAAGAAATGAGGGAAGAGGAGAAATGAAATACTGATGAAAATGCGCTATAATTGATCCACTCGTTGCGGATTTCCGAAAGGAGAAAAATCATAAAACACACTATATGCTCATCAAAGTATTAGAGAGTACCAAAAGGCAAAGAAACGTCAATAATAAATGCTGATGAAACAAGAAGAGTGATTGATTTGTAAAAAATCGGGATTTCGTTTAATAAAAAATTGAATGTAGAAGTGTTGGTTTCCGTCGAGATGGTTTCCATCCGAGCGATGCGAGAAAAGTAAAAGAAAAGCCGCGGCTGATGTGAGAACAAATAACTTAACGAGCGAGAACCGAAAGGGAAAAAATAAAGGGCGGAAATCATTGATTTGGTCAGCCTCAAGACCGTGACAGCTATGAAATCTTTTCAAGTTTTTTTTATTCTGCCCAGCTCCTTTTCATTCCCATTGAAATCGTGGAATTTGGGATTTCGTTTGCTCTTTGCTGCATTGGCAGTTTTTCCTTCAGAAATTTTCAGTGAATCGTGGATTTTAATTGTTTATCCTCGACTAGAGTTCATATTGATTGTTACATTCATTGTCGTTTACATTGGAACTGTTTTCGTATACTCTTTCAAAAGACTATCTTTATAACTCTAGATTGAATATAAAATCTTTGTTACTAAAAACAATTTAATGATAAAAATAAGGACAGAATTTTCTAGCATCACCTACATTCTTCATCTTTTCTTTTTGAAAATTTATACTCGAAATTAATAGTCCATAAAACTATTAATATAATAAAATATTTATGCATCGAGGATTTTTAATTAACAATTAAATTTTAAAGGAAAATTTAACCTTAACATACTGTTTTAACGACACAATTTTTCTGATAAGAAACATTTTTATTCACTGTATATTATTTTTCATTTTATGTTTTAATTTAGAGCATTTTAAATTTCCAATAAAATAAGATATTTAATCCATAATATACTAAAAATTTTCGTTTATAATTAGATGAATAATTACAATTTATAATTAGATATGTCATTTTTAATACTGTATAATTGTAATTAAAAAATTTTCATTTATAAACGTAAAAATTGTTCCTACTAAAATTTAGTTTCATTTGTTCTTGTATATTTAAAATTTTGTATTTTTTTAAAAATTATCGAATAATTTTATTAAATTTATACGTTTACTATTTGTGCACTTATTATTATTTATAAAAATACTATTTTTATATAAAATTGAAAAATTAATACAAGCTTTACAGGATTAAAAAAAGGCATTAAGTCGATTTAGTGCTAAAATAATTAGTACATCCTCTATACAATGATAATTCTATAGAAATTTATATACATCATAAAACGTCGCTGTTAAGTTTTTATTAATTTTAATAGAAAATTCCTCTTACGTCGGTTTATACCAACTTTATATAATTTTGAAATTGTGCCTGTTTAATGAAATTATAAGAAATCTAATAATAAATTTCCATGTGAAAATAGCTTGAAAGTTGGATATTGTTTTACGATTTAATTAAAGCAAGAAATGCATAAATATGTGCAGCAGCTTCTTTAAATAATAGATATTGCATTAAAAATTTGAAAGTAAACAAGACGAGAGATAAAAGTTAAATCATAAATAACAATGATAAACTGGCATTTGGAAAAGGGGAGAGGAAAGAAGCCACGTAATTTTAAGGAAGATTTTCTATCGAGCGTTCGATCTTAATAAGTCGGCATTATATAAGACACTTGTCCGAACCACAGTACATTATTTTTCCGAGTAAAGCAATTCAAAGGGATTTGGCCGAGTAAAAGGAGGAAGACCAGTGAAAATAAGACTCGAGCAATAGTGATAAATTGCATGGAAAACACAGCTACATCTTTCCGAGCCGGTGGAAAGTAAGCAAAGATTGAATCAAAACATTCGCATACTCTTTGTGCCCCCGTACACATACCCGCACGTACACTCATATGCGTGCGTACGGTTTGTAAGAGAAAAATAAGGTTGGAAAAAACACAGTACGCTACCTCCACCCACACAAGCTTTATTTCGTAAATTAAGTTCGGTGCCACGTGATTTACGCAAGCAATTAGTGCCCGAGTACTGTGGCACGATTCCGTCGGCCGAAACGAAGGTTTTAACTACTGACGAGCGAGATGCGATTGATTGCATAGATCATGGACGCTTTATATTAATGCTTTAAATACAATCCTAAAAGATTCTGTTTGAGGAAGACTATTTTGTAACTACGTCCCTTGTTTCGAAGACAATATACTGATGCCTGCAAGAAATATATAAAATATTGGTATTTTAAATATGGGTTGGTAGGAAAGTAGCTGAATTTTATGGCATTTTAGAGGACACCTTATCTTGGTGGATGAAGTATATTTTTATATTTTAAGTTTTATAATAATGAACACATCACATCTAGTTTATTTGAAATGTTGTATAAAATGAAATTCATTCATGTATTCGTGAAAGCTGATTCAAATATCATGCCATAGATGCGAATACAGCTTTAAAGGAGAGAAAAATATTTCACTGCATCTCATACTTTTTGATAAGGAGGCTACCTAAAATAAAAACATTCTATTCGCAAAGATCAAACTATATTGCTATACTATCCGTCAATAAGAATTTATAGAAAAAAAAAAAGATTCTTCACAATGACACAAAAATTGTGATTATTAATCCACGGACATATCTTTAGTTAACATGCTTGGAGCACGGGAAATTCGTTACACAAGATTGACTTTTTGACATTCAAGCCCGTGACTATATTCAAACGTCCGAATATACATTGGCCCTCAATTTTTTATCGTCAGTCTTTCTAAAAAAAACTGAAAAGGGCAATGCTGCATTCAGTGGTCGAGCCACCAAGACTAATGGGAAATCCAGTACCAGCCTCTGCTCGGCTTTTCTCTAGCAGATTAAAATATGCAAATAATGCCACTCGGTTGTAGTGTCGCTGTCCAAAACTCTCATCTCTGTAAATGCATGAAGTTACTGCGCAGCCACACCTATAGACTTCCATTTCCTTCTTTCCGGCAACTTACGACACTACTTACTTTCTCTTCACTGGCTTATTCCGATTTTTTCTCCAACTCGACTTTTCTGCTTCCATTTTACTATTTTCTTTATTACTTTTATTGTTATTATTTTTTTAGTACTTTTGTTGCTTTTGGTAACCTTTGTCCTTTTATTTCTTATTAAAAAAAAGAAAAAAGAAGACATAAATGAAGTTCGATCAATTTCTGAAATTGCTAAAAGTCTAGATACATGTCGCAATTTATATTTTGAATTTATGCGAGGAGAGAAAATTTGTTTCATATTTTCAAGTATGAAGATATTTATGTGATATTAAATCAAAATTATGTATATAAAGCAATATTTCAAATTATAAATAAACTAAAATAATAATAAGATGAATTGAATGATATTTAACAAAGTTAATGTACATATATATATGCAATTGCTATTTAACCTTAAAATTAATATTTCATAATATTATGATTTATTTATTTTCCTTTGAAATGAAATAATTTATAAATAATTATTTAGCTTTCCAATAATTAATAAACAAAAAGTAACACTAATAAGTAATGTTAATTATTGAAATTATGCAACAAGATTTAATAATGCAGAAATGTGATTATAATATAATTTATGACATAATTTATTGTGCATTTTGACATGCTTGATATATTTATGAATATTTATGTATAAAAAATATATTTCATTATAACTTCATAAATTATTATCTTTTTAACTTACCATCATTTAAATTATATAATTGGAAAACTTTTTTATTGAATAATTTTTTTCATGATTTTATATTTACTAATTAGAGAAATATTACATCGTAACTGAAGAGAAATAATGTCACCAGTTACCTAATTTTCTTTTCTGAAGGTACCTAGTAATCGATTTGTTTTATGTAATAATATTAAGTATTATAATAATAAGTATTATGTAATAATAATTATATGTCATACAAATTTATATCATTAAACACTAATAAACATTTAATTATAATTTTATTAGATAATTAAATAAGTTTATAAATTTAATCGATACATATCGTATTATATTATTTATTTTAAACGTTGATTTATATTGAATTTTAAATATTTATAATTTACCATTTACCATTCACTATTAATTTAATTTTATACTTCATAAACTTCCACATAATTATATTTTTTATCAAATTTTTTCGAAAATTTTTGAATAATTTAATTTTTTCTAGTTGTATAACAATATACAAACACAAATTTATTCTTCTTCTCTTGTTTTAATATGAACGATACTTCATCTACCTTTCAAAATTTGATACTTTAATGATTTATCATTAATTTTTTTATAAACATAATTCTCTTTCATTATTTATTCCCGTTAAATTAAAAAATAATTCAATTAAAGGATGTATGTACACTTATTGCCAAACAGAGACGCATTTGAAAAAGGGAAAAAAACAAGCAATTTCAATTAAATATACCGGATCAACGAACTGTGTTAAACAGCGAGTAAATCATTGAATTTGCATTGTCCGTTCCCAAATAATAGAAATCGAATGTGCACTTTAAGAAACGTAAAGACTGAGATTAAAATTAATATTAATTAGTAAAAAACTAATTGGTATTAGCGTCACGAACTTATCGAAGATAACACGTAGATTGGCTTTCGAATTAACAAGCATATTTCGTCGGTCCTAAAATTCAGACACATCGATATTCACCTCGAGAAAACAGAATCGCCTAAATTTAAGTTATTTAATTTACACGAGCAACCGGGAGGCTCAACTTCAAATCATTTTTCTTTAAAATAAAGGTATACCTTGGAAAAATAAAACAAATGAAAAGAAATACGAGCTCGGAGGAATTTTAATTCTGGGTCACAGTCCCTTGTTTGCTTTTTGGTAGACCATAGGGTTCCCTTAAATTACATTTTAATTTCATCCGGGGTATATGTGTGCTATAAGGGAAAAGACTTAATATAGAATTCAACCTTGAGTCGTTTGCCCGGAATTGGAGTACGCGAAAAGATTATCTGTTAACCCACAGAAAATTCGTTTTTAGAAAACCTGTCAGCTGTTCACCATGAGGTTTAGACAGATATTCTCGATTCTAAACTTCCGAACGATTTTCATTTTGCCTTCCAACACTTTAAAAGCACACATGTATATTTAAGCCAAAAATGTTTGTGTAACTTCTTTGATTGGTAACTATCATCAGAGGATGTAGTGCTTTTTGCTAAAATAGGAACTTGGAAAGTTTAGGGAAATCCAGTCGAAATACTGAGGATGCTTTTGAGGTATTCATTATACTGCTTCTTTCATAAAATTTTCACGATAATCCTAAGTGCCATCTCATGAATTACATTAATTTATTATTATCACTCAATTAAGCTTGAATAAAATGATAAATGATATCGCAATTTTTTTATAAATTACCTTTTGTAAATGATCATCAAATTTCTTTTATTAACTGTATAAATGATGATTTTAATCTAGTTTAATTTCAAGTTAAATTAAAAAGTTTGAGAATTTTCATACGCTCAGATGACAATCCACGGATGAATAGATAATCCACAAGAACCCACCATTTTTTATTCAACGTTCTCTCAACAAGACACCATAATTGAAATTAAATGCCCTTGCAAGACAAAAGCTATTCCTCCAAATATTACTATGTTATTTTACATAAAAACAGCGTTTCGGTTTAAAAAAAATTTAATAATTCAATCAATAGTTTATTACTATAAAAAATGAAAGCTTCATCATTTATCGCAACATAAGTATACTTATGTTATGATGTAACAAAAATAATTACTCTCAAATTAATGTTACTCTTTTACAAATTTTCGAAATTCATGATACTAAATAAAACACATGTAGTGCACAATGAAAAACATTTTAGCTTCACAAGAAGTAGCGTAACGGGTTAATTGCTTTAATTTTGTACTGTTTTGATAAAGAGCACGAAAGGTCTTAGTATGTTGTCCCATTTATTGTGTGTGTTTACCCTTTAAATCTAACGATTACATGTGGGGTTTATTTTACACAAGTATTACTTAATAGCAAAAAAAATTAGATTTTTGTTTGCTTTCAGATTTGCCATTTAATTACATTTCGATTACAGATTCATTTGGAAGATTTTCAACATTAAAATCAACTTTTAATTTATATATTCATTATTGAAGGATAGCTGTTTTAATTAAATGGTATATAAACCTTTATATAATATATTATTCACCTCATTCAATATTTATAGTTTTAAGACTAAAATAGTTTAAAAAACATACTAAAATTTAAAAATAAATGCAATAAATTTATTTACATCTTTATTTGCAAAGAAAAGTTACAGTACAGTTATGATCATTTGTTTCATTTTTATTAAATTATATATAATCTTACGATTCTAATGGTGATATAATGGCACATTATTTATTATTTTTTTATTTATTTATTATTATTATTATTATTATTATTATTATTATTTAGTATTATTTATTATTAATTATATAAAAAGTTGTATAAAAAATTTTAATTTAAGTTTTTATAAACGTAGAATATTATTTTGCAATTATATTTGAATATCGTTATTTAAATTTTATATTAGCGTTATTTTAAATAAACGTAAACCCATTTATAGGAATATGACAATGTATATTAGACGTTAATATAATAGTACTATTATTTTAAAGTGTAAATTTAGCATCTCTGTAAAATTACTTGTTAAATAATAGCTTATAACTCCTATCTAAGGTATTTACATAACTCTATTCTTTGGAATTGTGTTATTTAAATAATAGTAGTTCTTCTTAGTCTTTTTTATGTACTTTACTTTAAACTTTTTTTATTCTGAATCATTTTTACTTTCATTGTATGTAATTTGTTCAGAACAAATTTATTATAAATCTTCATACTTTTTGCTTTTGAATCATCTCAATATAAACTTTATTTTTATTGTTTTTATTTAAAATCAGACATTGTATATGAATATAAATTTTGATTGAAGATTTTTATTTTAAATGGGAATTTTCGAAGTAAAAAAGAATATTTATTTTTGAAATAACGGATTAGAAATTTTTTTTAATGTATATTATTCAAATTTAGTATTGAATGCGAAAAATTTTTATCAATAGTTACAAAATGACTAATTTACAGAATAATGACCAAAAAAATACAATAAACTAATTTTTTCTTTTTTAAATTAATGTATATATTTTTGTACACAAAGAAGTAATTTATTTTAATAAGTGCTGTATAAATACGAAAAACTTTTTAATAACGAAAGCAATAATGATATTAACAATAATAATAATATTAATGTTAATAATCAAAAAAATTGTTTTTCTACATTACCAATAATTAAATATGTATCCTATAATAAAATTCAATAAAATAATAATATAATCGTTTAATGAACTTATATAAAAATAAAGTATAGTAAATAATTACTTATGATAAATAATAAAACAATACAGTTGAAAGAAGAATTTTTCAAAGTACAAATTCAATCGAAACTAGTACACTAAAAACTAAATGATGAAATAAATAGGTAATAGAACCACTCAACTGAACATAATCCATAAATAGACTTCTAAAATAATATAATTAAGGGTACAAGTTTATTCATGATTTGAATTTTTCGAGCAAAGCATTATTAAAAGAAGTTAAATATTATGTTGGAATAAAAGTGATTTTAAGTAAATTAAGAATTTTTTTCTATTTACTAAAGAAAACTTATTTATTTAAAAATATTTTAAAGGGAAAAGTATTTTCTTTTTCAATAGAATTCAAGTCGAAATTATATTATATTTGTATCCAAAATTGTATAAATATTTTTCGAGATTATTTTATCCAAATATAGGATGTTTATCATTAGAGCGAAGTAATTCATACGCTGAAAACCCTCATTCGTGTCAAAAACTGTAAATAGATTTTTTTAGCTGTACA
Source organism: Eupristina koningsbergeri (assembly GCA_018907245.1). NCBI lineage: Eukaryota > Metazoa > Arthropoda > Insecta > Hymenoptera > Agaonidae > Eupristina > Eupristina koningsbergeri. The sequence continues at coordinate 1,208,860 of JACCHV010000013.1, read as the reverse complement.
ATGTAGGTAAAACTTTTTGGAATATGATTTATATTTTCAAGTAATTTGAATAATTATTAATAAATATCCCATCTAACTTTAAGCTTAAATACTTCAGAAAAATAGCTTACACAAAATGTGCATTGATAAATAAAAATTTATAATATTCAATATATACAAATATTGAAAATAAATATCGTGTAAATCTTTATAAATAACATAAATGAAAATTATTGATGAAAAATGAATGAAATGCAACCATTAGTTTGGTTTGCATTGTGTAAAATAACATTCGACAATACCTTGAAATTCCATTTTTAAACAAATTGTTGTCACGTAAAATTTCTTGATCCATTATTCAGTGTTGTGCTAATCAAGAACAAAGCGCCGTGGAATTTTCTGCCATACAAACCTATAGTAAAGTATTTTTAATTAACAGTCCCAAATAATTTTCCGTATTAGTGACAAATCACGTAAGAGAGGTTAATATTGCACATTCCCGGGACAATAAAACTATCGAGTCACACGAGAAATGGTTAATTGGATTACTTTTGAAATACGTGTTAAAGATAGTTTGAAGAAAGTCTCTCGTAATGGATTCGTTTCGGTCCCTTTTAGTTCTTAGTCCGCGCCGTCGTCACTTAATCTCGACAAAAAAAAAAGGAAAAAGCGCGACATTCTTATAGTTCGCGCGAAAGAGAGAAGAGTTGGCTTGAGTGTAAGTCATCGAGTGAGCATCACTTTACCAATCACATTCGTGCACACACAAACGACCAGCTGTCGAATGCATGGGTATCCACATACGTTACCCACGTATCGGCATGCACTTGGATATCCGTTGACACGACACGTCGCGAGTGCAATCGATTAAGGCACCGAGTGGCCACCGTAGCCCCCCCCCACCCCACCCCCATGCGCACACATCCCCACATATTAGTCGTACGTGCTGAATTGGGGTGGGCGACGCGGCGAGGGGTTGTGCAGGTATCGCAAGAGCCGATGGGACCACCGCGTGTCGCACTGCGGCTCTGCACTATCCTCTCACCCTCACCCGATCCGCCCCTACGCACCTCTTGTAGTGTGAAGTCGAACCAGTTCGCAAAGTTACCACCCCCCGGGTATCGGAGCTGTCGAATTTTTCACCTCTGCTAAGAATATTTAATTTCGGGGCGCACACGTAAAGACAATCAAAAATATTATTTACTTTGTTTGCATGGCTGGTAGTAATTGACTTGGAGGGCCTGTTTTATTTTATTTTTTTTTTTTTTTTTTATTAAACGCGAAGCGAAACGACGCCTTTATCAGAAATTTTAGTAGTGCCCATGAGTTTTTCTGTGGGTCGCTTCATTTTGCACGGTAAATGCTCCTGTACCTTTGAAATACATTATTACAAAAATATTCTGGCATTCGATGTACAACTACTTTCCTCGAACCATTTTTATTGGATATATTTCCATTTCTATAATTATTCCTTTTCGATCAAATATTATGATTGAATATTGTCAATTGTTACACTATAACTATACTACATATTATTTTAACTTTCATTCCGACCCTTAACAGAAACTAATTCTTTTTTGTTGCAACTCAAAAGTATTTGAATTTAAAAAACTGTTTGAATCAATATTTTCATTACTTATAAATTAAAATATAACTTTAAGAAAAACTTTAAAAAAAAGATATTCGTTTATTTTACAAATCATAATCATTGGAAATTTAGTATTATAATTATAATGACACATTAAAAACCTTTGTATTGTAAACTTTTAGATTTATTTAACTATTGTTATTTTGTATATATATTTTCAAAAAAAAATTCAATAATTAATGCGAAAATGCATTATATTGTCATTTTTCATACTTTTACAGTTAATAATTCCTCAATGCTAAATCTAAAGCTCTTAAATTCTTAAGTAGACGTTTAAAATAATTTTGCATTCACATTAATTTTCTATTTATAAAAGAGAAAACTATATCGCGATTTCAATTATTGTACTTTCAAAATTCGTCATTGTAGCCAGTAGCATTAAACAAGAAAAAGCTCAATAAAGCTTTCGCGTATACCCTCTTTAACGTTTCTAATATATGTTTATGATAATAATTATTATTTACGTATCATTCGTCAAAATCTAATGGATAATATCCTAATCATTGATAATTCCTCAAAAAATAGTAAATGAAATATTATGATTATAATCTGACTAGCTACTAAAAACTGTATATAAAGTAGAAATAATATTTTTTATTGATTTACTGGTCAATGAATAATGATCAAACAAATTTTTTAGTTGCAAAGTTTTTTAAATTTCTTTAATTATAAAAAGCTAATTTTAATTTTGATAATACTTTAATAAAGCTTTATAGACTTGAATGAGTCATAATTTTTTATTAATTCCAGAATTTTTAAATTTCAAAAAAAAATTATTATTTTTATAATTAAATTTAGCTATTAACTGTAGAATTAAGTTACATTAACTGTAAAAACTTAAAATATTTTTATTAAATTTTTATCTCAACTGTGAAAAATATATACTCACAATTATAAGAACTCAATATCTCAAATATTTTTTATTCCATTTTAAATCATCAATTGCTATATGAATACTTATTTATATATTGTGCAAAATATCATGTAAGCTCAAAGCTCACAAAATATTTCTTAGAATGTTTATCAAGTATTTATAAGATACTTTAATATATAGAAATGCATAATGAAGTACGCATGGATAAAATAGTTATAACTATTTTAATATACAAAATAAAATCTAATTTATTTCAAATATTTATACATTTTTAAAAAGTTTATATTGATGTTTATATAGATTTACTATCTCGTTATGATTCGAAAGATATTGTAAAATTTCGGTATTCTACGTTCATAATGTGTCAGATTCTGATACTGATATGAAATACATTTTTGTTTGAAGTATATTTTTAAATAAGTCAATTAGAGTAAAATTTTATATTAATTTAAAACGCATGTATTCTGTCATTAAATTCATATGTATATATATATATATATATATCAAATCATATGCATGTGTATATAAATTTAATTTAAATGCAAAGCCAATATAATATTTTCTATCCGTGGAGCAAAATTATAAAAAACTCCATGCAGGTTTTAGAACTCAATTAAATATATAGATATTTAAATTTTGTAATGAATAATTAAAATCAAATAGGAAAACTCCGAGTGATTATCATTTGAAATTGTTATTAAAAGTGTAGTTACTAAAGATCAACGAAAAAATTAGCATGCAAAAAAAAAAATTGTAATCAAATTTTTAAGGTGCTTTTTATATTTAACAAAGGATTGTTTTTTGCTCGCGTCGCATTTTTCCATCCTCAGCTTAGCTTTCAATGTTTCCGTCATCTGTCTCGATTTCACCCACGCATTATATCAAAACTCACCCAGGGAGAAACAGAGAGCTTGGATAATTAAATTCACACGTATTAGTCATTCAGCTCTATCTCCTTCATTTACAGAACTTGGAAAATATCTCTTGTGAGCAAATAGCCTATAAAATTATTAAAATTCATCTGCCAAATAATTTATTAAATATATAAAAAAACATTGGAATGTGTTCAACTCTCAGTGCGATGCCTGCCTACTTATAGTGCCTACTACTATTCAAGACAAATAATATGCCCTCGATTTTGAGTTCGCTTTTCGATACCAATAGCTTTATGCTGACGAACCATATCTTGGATTCAATAAATAAATTATTTCTCTGTTCTTACCCACAGAAAAACTTTCTGGAATTTTTGCGTTTCTCTTATAGGATACTTTGGCACGATCTTTGTATATTTCATTTTTTAACTCGGTGAAATAAAACTTGGCCATTCGGTTTCTCGTCTCGTTTTATCCTCTTTCTTTTCTCTCTCTCTCTTTTTCTTTGTCATGATGGCATCACTTTACATTTCACAAGTTTTAAACTAGATTTTCTGATGCTCTTTACATTCATTCGTCTCTATTTCTCATTTTTTTTTTTTTTGTTTTAAACGACCCTGCTAAGCGCTTTATCTTTTTTCTCTTTCAGTTTCTCTTCATAACTCCTTACTAGTTTTTGCCATTTTCTCTTTGTTCTTCAACTACACTCAAGTTCGAAAATCGGTTAAGCAACGCTAAAATATCTGTGCAAAAACTTGCGTCAGTCTTCCTTACACCTACACCTTTATTACATGTCTGAAATTGTAAAATATTATTTTTATTACATGAATCAATTAAGTAAAGTTTTTTCAATGAATAACTAGCCGATTTCGATTTTCGATTAGAAATAATCAATACTTATATGAATTATACATTGTTATTATAAATGACCTCTCATATTTTATCGGCAAATACTATGAATTAAAAATATAATTTAATGCATTATAAAAGTAAAGTACTCTGTTAAATTTATTCGAATTATATTGCAATCAATTATTTATTATTATTCCTATGATTATTTTATCATTTGTTTAAATGATGATTTAAAACTACATGAATATTATATTTATAATGTAAATAATATACAATTTCTACAAAGCTCATTAGCATTTTACATCATTCTACAATTAATAAATTAATCTCATTCTTTTAAAGTCATAATTCAATGGTGTATTTATAAAAACATATAATTAAAAACTTTTTAATATTAAATCAATAATTACATTGTAAATTATTATTTCCGAATGGATGATTCATTTTTACAACTAAAAGTGCAGTTGTTCAGAATGTACGCAAATAAGAGTTATACTTGGATCGGTCAAAATTCGTATTTAATGCCTGACCATACCATACCAATTTCTACTCACTCAAGATATGAATCCCCCGACAATATCGGAATACGTATCATCGAGTTTCCATCTGTTTAAGCGCTCCCTTTTATTCAGTTACGGCACCTTCTCGTTTGTACCTCGACCAGATGACACGATACTCACTACTTCTATAGCCATTATCGACTTTGAATCTCGGGACCCGAGGGTGTCACTCCGGTCTTAAAGGCAAATACATTTATCGAGTGCATTTTTGTGTTCGTGTCTCGATTATTGAGCGAGTGACCGGAAGATGCGCTGGAAAGGGGCGAAAATGAGAAGCGATCGGATAAATCAGTTTTAGCGCCAATTTCTCGAGCGAAGGGGTGAAACAGGGAAAAGAGGCATCCCTTTTTATTCTAGGAGAAGGGTACCGTACTTTAATGCTGATTAAACTCGCTAATTGAGTCTTGATTGGGGTGCGAGTATCGTATACCGATTAGATCGTCAATTTTCGATTTCGCTAAAATAACGATTGGCAAAGCAATAGCGTTATTATTGCACGATGAGACTATTTGTCGCGAGATCTACCACAGTGCTATCTGACCGGTTAGCCCAATCGATGCCACGCGAAGGAGGAAAAGAAGAAGACGCCAAAAGTAAGAAAGTAAGAAAGAAAGAAAGAAAGGAAGGAAGGAAGGAAGGAAGGAAGGAAGGAAGAAAGAAAGAAAGTTGTTCGTTTGTAGATAAAAGAAGATTTTCAAGAATAAACTTTTACTGCCTATTCAGTTAAGAGATTAATGACTCTACTAAATCCGTTAATGGTCTTCTGGTCCATTTGAATCCTACGTCATTTTCTTTCATCATTTTTAATAGCTTCGTACTAAGTATTATCAAATTTTATTACAGCCTGGCTCCCCTTAAAATACTAATCGCGAGATATTCAATTTTCCGTCTGCAAAAGTGCGATTAAAAACCGTCGATCCCTTTAAAAAAGGAAAGTAATAAATGAAAGAAACGAAGAATGAAAACGCCCTCGGACTCGTTATCGCGAAAGGGCAACGGCCCTCCGAGCGGGGCTGCATCCGGAAATTTGTTAGCCGAGCCGCATTGTTTCCCCAAACGAATCGGTTGAGCAACCCTTCGGTAAACTACCCACTTAATAACAAGAGGAAGAGGAAGAAGAGGCATACCGATAAGCGGTGGAGCCAATCGAGTATGAATTTTAAATGGTCGCAATGTCACTTACCGGTGGTCTCTCGGGTCCTCGGGGTGCCTCGGCTCGTGCTCGTCCACCCTCTCGGCACTCGCGTGAACGCGTGTCTGACGGCTAACCTACCCTACGCTAGCCGCCCTCCTCCAGGCGTCGCCGCGACGTTGCAGCCCGTCCGAGCGCGTGAGTGCAACTGAGTCGAGGGTCACCCCGCGCCGGACTGCAGGGTGTCACCCTCGGAGGGGATTTTCGGCCCCGTTCCATCCCCTCTGCACGCGCGCGCACCCCCCGACGGGACCCCACGCATGCTCCCTGAGCTCGTCCTCCGCGCCCGAGGCAAAACCGATAAGCGCGCCGAATTACAAGAGCGACGCGCGACTCACTACTTTCGGAGGAGGCTTCCGTTGGGCGTGGACACCCCGGTTCGCCCTGGAATGGTCCTGCGTTTCTGACAACTGGATGCTGCGCTCCGGTTTCGCACTTTTGAGCCACCTTTAGGTGGGAGAACATCTTATTCGCCCTTTGGAATCACGGTGGTAATCAAATGCCTCTTCCGTACCCTTCGACCTTTCCACCAGAATATTTCTATCTGTGGATTGCACATTTTCCTTTCTAAAGAGCTTTTCTTACATTCTTATATAATTTCCACTACTCCACGGTAACAACTTCACATAATGAAGCTCATTTATTTATTCGCCATAGTCATCCAAAATATTCTTTGCGAAATTCAAAAACCAGTAATTACCAATGACAGAAGGAAAGTTAACCTAACAAAGCAAATAACTATTTATGACCACAAATCAATCGAAATTCCATTAATATTTATTCATTTTAGCTTAATAAAAGGCTGAATAACAAATAAATTCACTCAATTAAATATTCATGGAAGCATAATCGCAAAAAAAAAAATATTAAAACAACATAAAAATTTCAAATGATAAAAACAATCATCAAATAAGAACCATTTGCAAATAATATGATAAAAATGCAAGAATATGTCTAGTATTTAAATATCCAATAGAAATATTTTTTGTACAAATTGACCAATCACGTGACTGACATTATCAAAATATTGGGATATATATATATATATATATATATATATATGTCTTATTACAATTTACATTTAATTTCGCAAAATGTCAATTTCAGTTATAGATATATTCAAAATAAATAATAAAATTATAATATAATATTCATCATAATAATAAATTTATGAAAAAATTTATTATTTTTTTTACAATTATTTCATACAATTTTTTTTTAATAGTAACCTGAGAAAAATATATTTTCAATTAAAAATCGTCAAAAATGGTCTTTAAAACTTTGTATTTTTTATTTGATAATTTTTATACAGCTAAAGTACACCTTCATATAAAAATAAATAACTAAATTTTCAATACCAACGAATAATCTTGAAAAATTTCATCAAATATTTATGACAAACATTTAAAAGCTCTCAATATATATAACAGATAAAATTATTAAACAAACTTCTTTAAATTTTTTATGTTCAAAAAGATGATTATGTGCACGTTCAAAAATATTGAATATGCACATAACATACATTGAGATAATAGATGATTCTCACAACATATGAATTATCTTCTTTTTTATTGTTGTTGATATCAATATTTATAAAATATACTTGACTTTGTTTAAAATTTTTTTCTAGATTAAATTAGAGTTCATAATCGTAAAAACATATTTCGTACTTGAAATTAATCCATTATTATTTATTAATTCTACTTGATCAATTTTCTTTACTCTAAATGTGAGATAATAGACTTTTGTATTCCTTTCATATTGCAAATCCATAATGTTAGAGATATAATTATATAATAGTTTTCTTCAATCATATTGTATTATTAAAGATTTTATGAACTATGGATGACGTTGATACTTCATGTATGAAATATTTATTATTTAATTATGTTAAAGCAGCATAAGCTAAGGATATGGATCTATGAATTTCTTAAATATATTGTAAGCGTATATTTGCTGATTTTAGTTCGTTCTCGACTTGCAAATATAATGTAAATATTTTGTGTTTATACTCAGAAAATATCAACATGACAAAAGTTACATTGATTAAAATAAAATAAATGATAAATTAAGTTTTTTGATACATTTTTTAATAAAAATACGATATAATATTGATTATTGATTTAAATTAGTAAAAATTTCAATATACAAAATGAGTTATATCAAGAACTATGTATGAAAATAAAAGTAAAGGAGTAAAAACGAATTACCAAACAGGAAAAGCAATTTGTAAAAGAGTCTACCAACGAAAATTTAGTTTTTTAAACATTTTGATAATTGCATCACTATTTTCATTTTAAAAGTTTTAGAATTTATTACATTTTTTGATTTAATAATAATATAAATATTTTTAAGTATTCATTAAAAATATATAACTAAAACACTTATAAGTTTATATCGTTTGGTTTATAAATTTGTATAAATCACATAATTAAAGCTCTTCTTTTCAAAAAATTAAATCTAATACATAACTATTCACAAAATAAAATCGATTCATGTATTTAATCATGAATTTATACATACACCTATAAATATATTCAATATATACTTTTATAAAACATACATTCGAAGAAATAGAATATGTTCAATTTTTATTGAAATCACAATATATTTCATTTCTTATTTTTTTTTTTATTCAAATTGTTATATATCTATAAAATTTTACATACACAATTTTCCTTCTTAATTATTTTTAAATGGATTTTATAAAAATGTTACACAATTGTAAAAATAAATATAAAAATTATATAATATTAAAAATTACATATTATATTTTGAATAATTATAAATATTTATAAGAATTTAAGAAATGAATTTTATTCATATATGTAGTTTTGGAAGTAATTTTGATTTTTTTTATGTAATTATTTAACTTGTAGATAATAATATATGAATATAACATATTTATTTTCTATATACTACTTTTATACATATGGTTTTTATGCATCGTTGTCGTCTAAAATATAGTATACTTCATAAAAATGAACTTTTTAAATAAATAAATAATAGTATAGAAAAAATATTTTGATAAAAATGTGATTTTAAATATATTATTTAATAGATATATTATGATATTCATAAAAACCTTTTATTTAAAGGATATTTACAAAAATAAAAACTCAAATAAAATTAATAAATTTTTATAAGTATAATAAAAATGAATATTTGTTTCATAATTTCAGTATTTTACATTTTAAAAAATAACATAATTGTTTATACAAAGAAAATAGAATGTAACATATCATTATTATGTTAACAAATTATTAACTAAATAAATATTCGATTTTGTCTTAATTTCATTAATTAAAAGGAATTAATATAACAATCTATGCTAAGTATTCATTTAGGCTCATTAACACATATTAGGCCTTCTTTCACGATCATTTTATCTAGAAATTGGCTCATATTCTCATTTTTATCAAATCTAATTTGATATCTTTTAGTCTTCCTGCTAGTATACTTAAAAATCTTTTACTCTACAGCTTCACTACTAAAACGCTACATGTTGTCATCTAATTTCTCATTTTAAGTGCATTCTTGATCCACTATAATTTACAACATTTAATTGCTACATCGTATAAACTGTATACTTTCTGTTATATAATTATGTAATTTTCTATTCTATCTTCTTCACTAACATTCTTGTGATTAAAATATACGTAATAATTTAATCACTTCATTCTCAATATTTAAAATTACTTATTTCATATTTTTTAATAGCTCCATTATGCTATTTTATAAAATTATATATGCGATAATCTACTGAAAACTTTAACATTAGATTGCATGAACAGATAATAATTTTGATAAATTCATTAATATATAAATAATGATAAATAAAAAAATTACCGCAAGTTTTTCTTAATTTCTTACTCCACGTTTTTGAATAACTGAATATAAAAAGTTATCGATTTTACTTATGAATTTAGTAATAAATTTTCAATATCTTTACAATCCTTTTTAGTGCATCCTTAATCATATATTATGATTTATGTTTAAGCCCTTTTTAAAATATATATTTGCATTTTTGGGAAAAAGTTTCTATTGTCATTCTATAAATTTTAATAAACTTTGTAAATTTGTGTGAGTATTTGCGAGCATATGTGTGTGTGTAGGTTCAGATAATATGTAATACATCTAAATTTTCCCTTTTAAAAATTTAATATAAGTCTAAATCCAATTTAAATGAAACATTTTATAGAATTTCTTATCTAATTCTGATTCTAAATTCTTTTAAAATTTAAATAAATTTCAAAAATACACATATGTCAAGAAAAAAGGACTTGTATTAATTTAAATTATTTTGAATTACTTTGCATAAATTTTAATGGTATTAGTGTATTTTATTAAAAATTTTAATTAACATTCTTCATATATGTGTATATATTATATAATTATAATTTATATATTAATAATTTTTTTAATTATTTATTTCTAAAAATTCGTAATATACATTATAAACCAATAAATTCTACATAATATTTAATTAAATTATTGAAATTATATCATGATTTCTATTTAAAATTTTTTAAATTGTAGGTCAATTCAAAACATGTCTTCTGTTTATATTTTGAAATCTACTATATTTTTTCATATTTAAATAACTTCTTTACTATTAACTTTAAATATTAGCAAAACTTATTATTAATAATTTTTAAACAATAATATTATCTATACTTATATTACTCTATAATCTTACTTATACTTTTTATGCACATTTTCACATGACTGGTACGTCTTATTTTTACTATATAATATTTATAAAAGTACATTTATACTTACTTATATTTTTTAACGGATATTTTGAAATAATAAAAATCTTTTTGTGATTAAACGTATATCATGTATTATAATTTATATTAAATAATGGAGAGAATTAATACATCAATAAATTCAAAATTAATATTATAAATATTAAAGTACCTGTAAAATATATATTTATATTTTACATTTTCAAAATTTTAACCATAATAATATTCTTTAATTCGAAAAACTTTAAAGATAAATGATTCTAAAGATAAAAGTATAAAAATACATGTACAAAAAAGAAAAGCTAAACAAGCTCCTGAAGATGAAGACGAAATGCAATGAAATTAAGAAGAAAGGTAAATGTTCGCAAGACATGACTTTTTTTAGAAAACCTTATATTCATTTTTTTTCTTTTTTTTTGTGATACAGATGAAAAAAAACAAAGCTCAAATAAGATAGAATTGTTTGAAATTTCAAAAATTCAAAGGATCACATACACACATTTACACGAATATTTATCGTTTAAAATTTCTAATTTTAAATCAAATATGAATATAAAATTAATATTTATTCGATGCTATTATTAATTTATTTACCTTTATAATTGCATTAAAATGTTGAGAACTTATAAACTACAATTTAAAATATACGTTGAAATTAATATACATATATTCTATATAAAAATTTACATGAATTTTTTTTTTTTATAAATATTCTTATAAATATTATCACTTAAAATAATATGTAAAAATTACACTATTCATAAAATACAGTATTAAGTATATTACTTATCTTATTAAAAATATCTTAATACTTTATTTTATTAACGAAGTCAATAAATTAATATTAAAAGAATTATTTTTGACACTAATTACTTGAATCTTTAGTTTCTTATAAAATTCTCAAAAATCCTGCTAATATACAAACAAAAATTTTAATTAAAGTCACTTTCTACTTTAAATTCTTTAAAGTCAATTGAAACTCTGAGAAAATAATTTATTGAATAGGCTATAAATAATTTTTATTTAGTGTTCGATAAAATTATTATTAATCTTTCATATATCCACGAAATACAACTTTTTAAATATAAATTTCTTTTGATAAAATATGTTCTTTAAAACTTTTCATACATGTTTTCAAGAAATTATAAAAGTCTAATTTTTTAAATATATGAAATATGAAAACTAATATTCCTCAATATTAAAAAGAAAATAGGAAATAAAAATTAAATAAATTTCGTATATTAAAAAAATTAAACGTATATAGCAATAAAATTTTAAATTGAATACTTCATACCTATTTGAGTCAAGTTTATTATTTAAGTTCAAAAATGTAATTTATTTCCAGAGAAACATAATTTTTCCAGAAAAAAAAGTCAAAAAACTGCTTTTTAACTGAACAATGTATCCCTTCGAATATATTATGTAAAATTGACTCATTAAAATTTTTATTTTTAGAAATATAATATGCAAATTATAATATTTTATACATTCATTACATTTTTATAAATTGCATTAGAATTACATTAGATTCTTAATGCCTCTACACTTGGTAATAATTTTAAATAAAGTACGAGAAAAAAACTTTTAATTTACGAGTGTAAAAGTCTTTACAACGTGACTAAGTACAACATAATAATATGTCAAGCGTATTTAGGTACCTGTATAATAATAAAAAAACAATTATTTATTTTAAATAATTAATCTATACTACTAAATGTGTCTTTCAAAATGAATCAATGTTATAGAATTTTATAGGATACTTTTTAATTATGTTTTATTATGAAATTACCATTTTAATAAGATGATTACATCTCAATGATTTTGTATCAAGTTAATGATACATTGATTTTGTAATATGTCAATATTATTAACTAAAAAAAAATCTATTTCTTATCTATAGACTTGTAAGGAAAATAATTAAAAATGAATATTGAAATAATTGGAAAATACTTGTTATTGGATTATTTTGTTATTGTTATTTTTACGTAGTTTTTGATGTTTTCATCAAAAAATTAAATTGTGTTTCTCTGAAATTAATATATATAATTTATAATTTCATACAGTATTTTACATTTATTTATATACTAAATTATTATTAAACTAAACTCTAACCAACAATTACAGTATGAAATTTTAAGTTTATTATTATAATATGTAAACGACTACGAATTCGCGAATATTTAAGTGTAAATGAAAATAATGTGGTCTCAAATGCACAAATTTAAAAAAATTAACTTTTGAATATCAAATCACATTTTTTACTATCTTAACTTTTTACTATCTTTGTCTTTTAATAATTAAATATTTTTATTTACATAATATTACTGTACTTTTATATCGTGGATAATTCTAATGATATATATGTATATTACATTAAGAGTTTTTATCCAGTTTTGGGGAGTGAATGAATATGCAATGTTTAAATTTGATGTGTGTTACAATTTTAAGTCGATATAAAACGAGTCATTATCTAAAATCGAATGAATCTCTAGTCGCATATGTTTTTTTCTGTTTTTTTCTCAATAAAGTTTATTATACATATAACCACGTCAGCCTGCTTGCAGACATTACTGATTATTACAGTAATGACGATTTTGCAATTATAAATCGTTCATACATCCTTTGCTCACAACCATCTAAAATTTATGTTATTATCGAAACATTTTTTTTATAGAGTTTGGCACATGCATAATGACTAAAATAGTATATTTTCCAAAGCAATCGATCTCGACTCATTCCACACGTACGCGTTCGCAGGCTCTATGCCTGTTAGGGATGGACTTGGGCATTGGTCCCAAATAGACGTACGTCCTGGATGCGGGGACGCCCGCAAATTGATGAAACATTAAAAAGGGCCCATAAAATGCGCAATTTTGTTTTGTTCGCTGGCCGTGTGTATGTGTGGAGCAAAGTGACTCATAGGACGTACGTATAGCTCCGCCGTTTGTGTGAAATGGGAAGGGTTGCGTTTAGTATGTGTACAGATGCGTAGGAATGTGTGTGTGTGTTCGGAAAGACGTACTCGTGAACGTCTTCATCTTCTCTCTCTCTTCCTCGCGAGCATGACTTGGTCGAGCCCTACAATCTCACTATCTCTCTCCCTCTTTCTCTCTCTCTCTCTCTCTCTCTCTCTCTCTCTCATTCGCGTTGCATGATCCGTTACCTTTTCTCGCTTTTCTATAATTTCTGGAGACGAAGACGTACCGTCATTTTTACATTGCAATATTGTGTCAATTCATGAGAATGTGCGTTTAGATTGTTTCGGCTTTTTCTCCCGTCGGCAAGCAGAGTTTTTTATGCCTAGGGAAATGTTCGAAGTGTGAATGTATGCGGACGCGGGGTCGGAAAATATGTTTGATCGGAAATTCGAGACGTCGTAACGGTTGAAACAATAAGATCAACCGCCCCTTTATTCGGGGAAATAATAGATGAGAATTGAGTCGCGAGGGGCGGGGCCAAGTGTGGCAACCTAATTACGCGCGAGAAATTATTGTAAGGGCAGTTGCGCTGACACCGCGGCACTATGCGATAGTGCAATTGTGAAATATTGTGATCTGCTTGGAAAATAAAGTTTTTGATTGTGACTTGCCGAAAACAAGTGCCTTTTCTTCAATTATTCAACCAACATCATGCAATCCTCCATTCCAAAATTAACAATGCCCCTCTCTTTCTCTCGCGAAATCACTCATAATTCATAAACAGGGACCTACTCTCTTACTGTCACTCTATATGTTTTCATTTCGGCCGCGGACGTTCACCTATTTGTATCCAAGATGCACACGCTTTCCAGGATCGATTCTCGATTCAGGAGCGTTTGAAGAATAAAAACTTGTGTGTTGATCACTGTACACATAATATGCATTAGATTATTACTCAACGAATAAAATAATAAAAGCACGCACAACAATAACAAAAAAAGTGATTTCCCTTTCCCCCTCCCCCCCCCTCAGCTACTACTCCTCCTCCTCCTCAAGTAAGTAAGGGCGGAGATTATTCAGGATTAAGCCGCGAATTCTCGGCATTACCCTCCTGAAATGTCACCGTAGATGAAAGTGAGCAGTGGTAAGGCAGGTGAATAATCATTATTGAGTGCACTACAGCAGAGGAGTAGCAACAGCAGCAACATCCAGGAGCATTGTTATTATCATTCGAATTTCATTCATAAGATAGAAAGCCCGAGTATGTGCAAATAGCAAATGCGCAGCCCAGGCACGTAACGCGAGGGCCACGAGTAAGCGACATACGTATGTGTGCCATAATGCTGTCACTCGCCTCGCCGACGTTTAATTACGTTCAGTTGTCGCCGCTACTGCTTACCCTCTACCCTATGCCCTTTGTCCTCCTGACTTGTCTTCACCACCCGCACTACCCCACTCCCACCGCCGACGACGCCCCCGCCGCTGCCACTCTTTTTTTCCGCTCGTTTAGCCGTGATTAATATTGAAGTCGGGCCGGGCAGCGGCTCCGCTTCAAAAGCGCCTCCGATTAACCGGTGCGGAAGTGGATTTTTCAAATTTTCTTTTGCCGAATAATCGCCGGCATGTTTTTTCGAGTGTGTTTACATCCGTTAATAATCCATCGGTCGTGAATGTGTCACCGGGGCCAGCCCCTGACATTTAAATTCATCATTTCCATACTTAAATTCCGAGCAATTCCAACGAATGAGCGATTACGCGTAATGGAATTTTCAAGTTATTGCCTCGAAATTATTGCATTTGACAAGAACCGATTCTAAATTAAAATTAATCTACTTTCAATCGGAACCTCCCTCGCTTAAAATTTACATCAAAGCTGCACCGCTATTAATTGTGGGCTTGAAAGGTGTCAGAAGGATCCTGAGCAATACGGTTGCCATTGTCAGTGTGTCTCGGAAAACCCTTAAGCTTCGGCGCTATTAACTTAAGCGAAATGCCGTGAAACCTCCCCCCGCCCCCACACGATTGATAAATACACGCAAACGAAGAAGTGGGGTTGCGAAATGAAGTAAGGAGCACCGAATTAAGAGACGTCAGAAAGTTACTTCAAAAATTAATCGCTCCCACCAAGAGGTTAGACGAGTCACTACCACTCCCTCGCATCCCCTACTTAATCTCCCGCCGCTTCGAAAAGCATGCACTGCTCCGAGAGGCGCGCAGTTTGAAGTTTCGCCACAGGGGTTGAAGGGGGTTGGAGGCCGCACGAATTTCCGGATTAGGCCCGTCTCGCGCAATATTTCTGACTGTGGTAACAATGGAAAACCACCCTCCCCCCTTCACTAATTCGAGTCCCGGGCAGTTATCGTTTGGCAGGCCTGCCAACCGTTCCTTTTTCTCCATTTCCTCGAGTCACGTTTTGGAATACAGTGGCGATGTGCTGTTGCTACCATTTCTCCCGAACGCGGCCTCTTTTCCACGCGGCATTAGCAACCGATTCCAGCTTTTCCGAGCTTATTTCCCGAGCTGGCAAGCGTCACCAACGCGTTTCGGGCGCTTATTAGGCGGATGCGAATCTTCTTCATTCCGAAAAGGGCCATTCGCGCCCTTAACAGAGATTGCGACATCTAAAACGGGGATCTCGGTCTTCGTTGACTAAGCGGTCGCTGGCTTTTAAATGGTTTTTTAATGTAACTTCTCGTATTTCCTAGAGGGAATTCGCTTATTTTGAGCAACAGTAAGTTAAGTTAAATTATGCTGTGCAAATGGACGAACTTCGGACATTATTTGAATACTAGATTTTTGTTGGTTAACGTCGCAAACTCTCCAACACCCAGTATTAGTTTCTGCATTTAATTTTAATCGCCACATGAACATGTAGCGACTGAAATGAGAAAAGTCTTAACTATCGTACTACTAATGTCAAATAGCTTTTCACGCAATCTACCCACTCGCTGTATCTATTCAAAATATAGTATTACGCTTTCACGGCGATATCCTGCAAAATTTATTTCGTTAACATAAAAATCACAAAAATGTACATGTATATTATGTAAAAAAAATAAAATAATTGATTATTTTCAATTATGTTTAAAAATATTGTGAGTACAGTAATCTTGATTTAAAGCCAAAGTCATACTATTTATAAATTAACAGAAATTTCTTTAAAAAGAACAGATCGCACTTTTGTGAGATTATTAATATAAATATGTCTACCTTCCAAATAAGATGAGTCGATGACTGACTGTTTAACTTATTGTCATATTTTATAATGTTATAGATAACAAATGTATCCATTACTTTTACAATTAAAATTTTAAACAATTTATAATTTCTAATATTCTAATATTAACTTCATTATGCGTTCATGGAAATAATGGTTTTATGAATTATTCGAACCATTCATGAATATTGCATGAAAGCAGTTTTTAACAAATAATAATAGTAATAATTATTATGAAACGCTTATTATAATCTCGCAATAATAAAAAATTTGCACAGAGGATAATTAATAATTATTAATAAAAGTTTTTTGTATAAAAAAAAAGAAAATATTTTTTAATATTTCAATATTTTCTATCAAAAAATTCTTTTAAAAAACATTTTAAAAAAATATATAAGAAAATTTAAGGAAATATGACCTAAGCATTTATGTAATTAATTGAGTTGGTACTAAAATATTTAACGCAATATTATATAAATGCATTACATATATAAGTATGCTATTAAATGTTATGCAATATATGTAAAATAAGAATATAAATAAAGATATAAAATAGTAAATAAACCCAAATAAATTATAAATTTTCATAAATGAATTTAGTTATTTATTCTGTATAAATGCGTATTGAAAAAAAAATATACAAAAATTTTATTAATTTTAGTATTTATAAAAATAAATATTATCTGAAGTCTCTAGGATTAGAGAAATAATGAAAAAAAAAAATTTTTTTTAAGGATATGTATAGGATTGTTGAAAAATTGAAATTAAAATATATATTAATAATGACCTATTATCTTAAAATTTTTATGTTCTTAAAATTTGTTATTATGTGAGAAATAAATAGTTATATTAAAATCATAGCGAATGTCTTTGCGTCATTTTATTAAAATATTTATTTACTTCACGTATCACAGTGGCTACTTATTATATTGTTTGTTAGTGAATTCAACAATGTTTATTTATGAATAATGTTAAAGTTGATAAAATTGTTTACAAATATATAAAACATAATAAAAAATGATTATTATTAATGATCATTACACATTTTCAATTTTTTTAACATGTGGACCGATCGTTCATGGCCATACATTGAAAAAATAATTTTTTTTTAATTTTTTAATATTTTTCAAAAATTATCCTCATATAAAAGATAATTTAATGATGTTACATTTTTTGTAAACAAGTTCTATTGCAATTTCAACTGACTAAAATTCGTAAAGTAGACCGAGTCAGAATTCTTGGTGAGAAATAAACGAGGATAGTTGCGTCGTTGAAATATCGGTAAAAAAAAACAAAAACAAAAATTGTAAAGTATTAAAAGGGGTAACGTCTAATTGTAGTTTTAACTGTTCGGTGCACATCTGTAGGACAGATTTTTCACATGTGTGGCCTATGGCCATACCTGATGGAAAAGAAACTTTGAGAAGTTTTTCCCGTTGAAAAATAGGAATCTAAAGAATATTGACGAATTAGGTGGACAGATATTAACCATTTACTCGGACGAGTGACGTCAAAAATATATATTGGCATTTATATTTTATTGGGGTTCAACTATGTTTAATATTAAATATATTACAGACATATTAAAATAAATTGTTTTACCTACTTCAGTTATTATCACTCATATCCTTTGCAGTTTAATTCATATATATCACGAAAAACTAATTATACGTAAATTTGATTAACAGTAATATTTAATAAGATCTAAGAATGCTGGGTGCCTTCTTTTTAAAAAATTTTTATGTTTGTTTTTTTTTTATAATGGTAGAGAATTTGGACACTTGAAACATAAATTTTAATCGGTTAAACAATTTACATATATAGAATAACCTACATTTAAAATAAATACTGGGTTCGTAAATGAAAGAATTCTTATTAAAAGAATAAATTATAATACTACGTTGTATTGTAATTTTATTAGTTTTTTACAAAATAATGTTAAGCTTAATTTTAATTGCTATAATTATATATTACAAAATTTTTTTATGTTCTTTGAAGTACTTCAAAAGTAGTCCATCAAATTTAAAATAATTAAATATTTAAATTCTAAAAATCATTTGGTTTATAATATATGTGGAATAAATTTACAGAAATTAGGTTCTTTACAAAATTAAGAAAATTAAGAGTTAAAAAAATGGTAAAATTAAATACCTTTATTTAATATTTTTCTAAATTTATGTAAATTAATAATTTATAATTTAGTTTTTTTTAATATAAATTATATAAAAGTTGTAACAAATAAAAAAAACCTTAAATACACATAAAATATTAATACTATTAATTATTTTAGCTATGATGAATACGTGTGAATAAAATATAAAATAATCTAAGACAAATTTATTATAAGTGTTTTTGTGTAACATGATGTTCATTGATTAAAAAAAAAATCATCTAAATCTCATTATTACTCTTTCTCTAATATTATTTTGGATTTTTTTTTTTATATATTCGAATAACAGTTATATTTTTTTATATGATTTACATGCTCTTGCACAATACAGTAGTTGTTGTTTATAAATTTATTGCATATACTCTAAAACCTAGCATATAAAACTTTCGCTTGCTTACGAAAAAATCTATTACATTTAAAACCTAACTATAATTTTTATCTACGACAAATCACCTAAATTCAATTGTTTCAATATGGGCTATTCTTAAATTAAATTCATTTTCAACGCAAGCGCCATCGCAAAATAAAAACGTCGGAAACGAATCCCCGGGCAAAAGTTTCCCACACCTATTCGTAATTTATTATAAATTAATATTGCTCAAATATTTTTTAAAAATTAATATAATTAAAAACTTACGATCTTAAGTTAAACTGTACTGCTCTTCATCATTTCTTATTCATATACTATAAGTCACACATGGTATTTCTTTAGATATTTATGTTGGAATCAATAACTGTTCAGTATATATAATAAACATTTTATTATGAATATTATATATTTGTATTATTATAGTTATATATTATATTAATTTTATTGTTCGTAATCATAAAGTTTTTTTTTAAAAAACTTTTGAAGAATAAGAATTAAAGAATTGTATTTAAAAAAACGATAGAAAATTACTCGTGTATAAAATTAAAATTTGAAATACAAATATTTTATATATTATAATCATTCCCATCATAGAATAATAATATAAAATTTTTTTTAGGAGATATTTTGTCAAAATATTTACTCATTTAAAACATAAATAAAACTTTCAGTTTTTTTAATACAAATTACTATTATTAATATATAAATTTTATGAAATTTTTCAAAAAATCTAATCAATGATTTATACACATGATTTCAAATTCTTCAAAATATTTATTTCTCATAGATATTAATCAGATAAAAAATCAATAATGTAAAATATTATTAATTTACAATATTGTAAAAATAATAAACTTCATAATATATTATTAAATAATAAACTTTAATTTAGATTTTCGATGCACATTCATTTTATTGTACATTAAAAATTTACAATATAATAAAAATAGATTTAATTAAAAAGAAATATTGATTTAATATATATTTAATACATTTTAATAATGTAATTTACTTCATGAAGTTATTTTCCATTAATATTGCTTATATTTATAAAAAATAATTTTAAAAAAATATTGTTAAATATATAATAATATTATATTGTGTTATACGAAATAATATTGATTAAAATCTACAAAGTATATTAATCAAGTACAATTTATTCTAATATTACATAAATAATATGATTTAATCAGATTAAAAAAAATCCTATACAAATTATAATTTGTTTAATTTTTATAAATTATTCTTGTTTTTAATACTCTATTTTAGAAGCTTATTTCACGTGAATTGAATTAAAAGATAAATAAAATTTAATTAAAAATAATTACTGTAATTTTAACAGTCAATAATGATTAATTAATAAAAACTAATTAGAAATATATGTATTATGGAAACGATAAGTAAAATAGATCATTATCACGTAAATTTTAATTCAATGTTATCTCTTTAATTACTTTTACATCAGCAAAAGCATTTTCAAAATTATACATGCATTCCAAATCATATATTATCATGATCATCCTCACATATTTCACATGAGATTAAATCAGAAGAGCTTAATATATAAACAAAAAATTAATATTATTATATAAAAGATATAATAAATATCCTTATAACAGATAAAATAATAAAGCCTTTTTTAGGTAGTTATCGAATTATACC
The DNA here is from genome assembly GCA_018907245.1 of Eupristina koningsbergeri. NCBI lineage: Eukaryota > Metazoa > Arthropoda > Insecta > Hymenoptera > Agaonidae > Eupristina > Eupristina koningsbergeri. The sequence goes on along the minus strand of JACCHV010000013.1, from coordinate 1,187,795 downwards.
TATGTGAATACATTAAAAATGGTAGAAATATCGATGTTTCTTATTGGGTTAGAGGCCAGTTGAATTTTTTATAAATAAATTTACAGTGTTAAATCTACATTATATTTTATATTTTCTATCAAAAAAAGTAAAAAAAAAAATCCATTTGTTCGTTGAAATTGTTTATAAGTAAAATAGACATTTTTTTTTATTTTTTTTATTTTATTTATTTTTATTTATTTGTAATTTTGAAAATAAAAAACTACGAGTTTTTTACGATTTTTAATGCATTCAGATCACTGTATTTTGCTAACAGCCTAAAAAGGGTTCTATTGCTTGCTCTAATAAATCTAGATACAGATTTGTGTTGGCTGATAAAAGAAATCGTAGATCGCAAAGCCTCGACATATTTTTGAACGCGGCCAATCGAATAATCCATTAGCTCTCATTGTCTTGATGATGGTATTAAATGCCTGTTTGAAAAGGGTAAAAAATTCTAGAATCCGTGCGAATGAAAAAACGCAGGGAATCGAATGTTCCTTTGAAAAGATCGATGATCACAAGCCCTTCGTCAAATGGTCCGATTTTCTAGAAAATCGCACTCAATCCGCCCTTTCCATGCACGAGTAGCCGTTAACGAGTTACACGTGACGATCCATTTAGCCATTTTAATGTTCCGACATTCGGATTTAAAGCATCCGAATCACGCAAAACCTAAAGCTAAGTATTATATTAAATTTTTCCAAAAATGTCACTGCGCATCCACCAACATGTACTTGACCGCAAACTCCTGCGTCTCGTAATCACTGCCTCTGGAAACAATTGCCCATTCCTTAATAAATAAAAATAAAGATCCGGCACGCAATTATTAGCCCAGATCCAAAAAAGCCAAAATCCCAGAAATTAGACCAAATGCTGCGACGGCATGGGCGTATAATTACCGCGGATGAAAGAAATAAAAGTATTTGTAAGATCGCGGCCTGAAAAAGGAGGCGTAAGTCGGGTAACAGTAAAAAACTAGGGCCGGGGTTTTAAAGGAGTGCGGAGGAAGGAAGAGCTCTCTTAATCAAAGAGCAGGAGGGGACGAGACAGAAAAAAGGCTTATCCTAATTGCCGGTAATAAAAGCTTTTTATCGCGGAGCGCAGTTGCGCTTTCGTGCTTTCGCTTTGGCCCGTGGCGATTGGCCCGCTACTGGTCACTCGCGAAAACTCACGAACCTTTTTCTCCTTATAAAAAAAGCCAGCGTCTCAGGAGGCAAAAAGTCGAAGAATATCTCGCCTGTCGTAAAACCGAGACGAGTCCTTTTAAAAGCAACCCGAGGAATCGGATGATCTCACCTTCCAGATAAATCCACTTGCGAGGATTTACAGAAAGTGCTTTGCCGATCTTGCCGATCTTGCCGATCTTGCCGATCTTGCCGATCGGAAAAGATGGCTCAAGACCAAGACAATTGTGCACTTCATGATTTGTGGCCTAATTACTCTTAAAAGTGATAAAGTGATTTATCAACTATTCATTACTGGGCCATTTGAGTTGACGCCGGTAAAATTGAGTTCGTGTGATTACCAATACTTAAAATGCATTGTAAACATTTAATTTTCTCATGATTCTCTTCCCGTGTAATTACAAAAATCATGTATTGGATTCATATATTGTTGAATACTCGATGATTTATCCAAAAAGGCTAAGATCTTACCCTCTATTTTTATTGAATATCGAATATGTTAGAGTGTAAAAATAGAGATAAAAATTGATAGATACATTATTTATCCTGAATTATAATTTTCGAAGTTTTGCACGTCTAATGCTTGTGTCTTCTATGTATAAATAAAACTTATTTTATTTGTAAATATGTTTTTTGATAAAGGCTCATTATATAAATTAGATTTTAGTGCATGAAAAATATAAAAAAATAAAATTCAAATTTATCCCCATATTATGAGCAATAGCTAATGCTGCCTGATTTTTGTGTTTTTAAATTTAAAATTCATGACCTATCACTATATACCTCGAAAACGCATTAATTTTCCTCGTGGAAAAGATAACTTTTCAATGAATATTCCAAGGGTATTAGGGCCGGACACGTGTTAAGGGGGCCGGGGGGAGAGGGGTAACGGGAGACGGGAGAAGGGTTTGGGGGGGGGGAGGTATAACTTTTTGCCCAAGAAAAGCGTAAAAAGCGGTTTAAAAAAAGCAACATTTTCAATCTGAAATGTGTTGACCGACAGAGGTATGTACTCGCAATTATTAACATACATTTAAGTGCACGCACCCTTTAATCTCGGGAATATCTGCTGATATTTAAAATATTTAATACTCGGGAGTAACGGGCAATGGGGCCATTTTGCGCAAGACAGGATTTTCCGTGGATCAATCGTTAAAAAAATTAGTCCGAAGGCACTCAGGTCCTAAAGCAAGGTAAAAGCCTCTTAGCGGCAATTAGCAGTTTGCGTAAACATCCCCAACACGTATACACTTCGCAGACACCCGAGACACCCGGGCTCGTGCATCAAGGCGAATCCGCGCGCGCGTCCCGTCCGTCTGCCCCTCGCCCCGCGCCTAAAACACCCCCGCCGCCCCCACTACCCTGCCCTTGCGCGCAGGCTCGCAACCCCCGGTCGGGGGTGGCCCTCGGCCATTTCACGCTGACCAACTTTTATTAGATTCGCAACGTCTACTGGCCGTTAAGCCGAACAAAGTTATGCCCGCATATTAACGGAAATCACGCTCTTCTCCTTTTCCTTTTTGCTTTTTCCCGGGAATCCCCGCGAGCGCGTCTGCCAACGATAAAGGAATCTTTATTGGCTGACTCGGACGTAATGAATGCTGATTAAACGAGCGCTGCCTTTATCGCGCGATGTATACCATTTCCTGCCCCCTTGTTCCACCATTTTTTTATATTTTATATTTCTCTCGGGGGATTTTTCCTTTCTCTCCCGGTTAATTCCGCTCCTATCTTAAGGAATCATGTACTCCGCGACTCGCTTTGTTTTATTGCGCCCGAGCTCCCGGCAAAAGGATACGAGCGCGAACGGAACACAACGGCTTTTTTAAACGAATGAAAGTTTATAAACAAACTTTTTCTGCCATAATTCACCTGGGTTGATGAATGCTCGCGTCAGCGCATCGGGATGCGATGCGTGAAATTAAAAAATATTTGCTTATTATGTGTGCTTGGACGCCCGCTTGCAATCCGTTAAATAAACCTGAAAATACCTTTACGAGAATTAATGCCCCAAAATCAATTGTTGGTATCCTAGGAAATCAAAGAAAAATCTCTTCTTCCTTTAGTCGGAAATTTTAAAATTCATACTATTTCCATAGAATATGGAAATACAGTGAAAGGAAAGAAATACACGTGGTAATAAAGGATATACAACACTAAAATTTACAAACAATCATAATTTGAATGATACTATCAAAAAATTAAACATTGAATAATTATTTGTTTTTTTTTATTTTTTATTCTTTTTTTTAAACTCAATTTTCTGTTTTATATTATTGTAATTTTTTTTAATCAAACACGTGAGTACGAAAAAGGAAATAATAAAAATAAAAAAAAAAATTATATTACTATTTAAAGAAGTTAACTGGAAGTATTCTGAAATAATTACAGTAAACTTTTATTTTAATTGAGATTTTTCTATGATTTTGTATATTCTAGTTTGAAAGATCTTATCATCTTTGAAGAATATTTTAATTTAAAATTTATTGTTATTATCACATAAATTAAATTTGTAAATTATCTAGATCTTACAAACACAAGCTATTTATATTATAGTACAATTATTATTTCCATTCAATTCATATAAAATTAATTTATGCCTAAAAATATTAACAAATTTTCATGAATTATCTCACAATAAATTTTTAACACATTTCATTATTGGTATGTTTCTTTACACTACCCATAATTTATATTACATCCAACTATTTCCCTAATTTAAAAAATATTCAATAACAAATTTTATTTATCAATACATGCAAACCTTACTAATTGTTTAAAATGATTAAGTGATTATACCTAATTATACCTAAATATAATATCTTCAAATGATTATACATGATTTTATAGAGTTCATTTTCATACACGAAATTATTACGATGCTTTCAGTTATTTATTTATTCAATTTGTTACCTGAGAACTTCAAAAAATTTGTTGATTAATCAAATTACTTAATTACAATCAAGTTAAATTAGATTAATTGTAATCGTCAAAATCTTCCAATACATTCATTTATCCTTTTTTAGACTTGCATTCGTACACCACATTAATTAAATTTAAAAAGTTCGTTTTCAAATATAATTATATTTTTACTTGTGTCAAAATAAAATAAAATAACAATAGTGATAATAATTAATATTTTTTATTAATAAGAATCTAATGTTAATAAAGTATTTATGTAATAATTCATGTTAAATATTATTATTAAAATAACAATAAATATTTTTGAAATATATATATATGTTATATACTATATCTATTATATATATAATATATATAATAATATATATCTATTATATATATATATATATTATATATATATATATTGTTATGTTTTTAAATATCGTCAATATGTATATTTATATGTATTACTATTTTATCGCCCGGTTACTATTCCGCCGTAGCTGAGTCGATCAAAACGTCTCAGTCTTTGCGAGGATCGAGCTACTTTAATGATTAATACGATGATTAATATTCACGACTTTACGTTTATTTCATATAATCAGAAGAAAGAGTTTGTTATGTGTGTGTGGCTCGTGATACGTCAGTTGTACCCTGATTGCGACCGTTTATTAAATTATCGTTACACTTCTCGTCTTTCGTTAATTACGCGTAACTTCATACTCGACTCGGATCGAGAACCTCTTGTGTGATTTTGACTGAGCTTTTATAATCTCTCTATTGCAAGTTTTCGAAATCTCCTACTACTTGTTTCTTCGGTATTTGTTAATTATTTCCACACCTCTTGTGAATCTAGATCAATTTTATGCCGATCAACTATTTCATAATTACAATCGTTACTAATTTTATGCTATAATTTGCAACTTTTGAATATTAAATTACTAAAATTATGTCGAAATACGTTACGTACGTAACAATATATATGTATATTTTTTTTATATATATTTATATAATAGAATTGTTAATTTTGGAATGGAGGATTGCATGATGTTGGTTGAATAATTGAAGAAAAGGCACTTGTTTTCGGCAAGTCACAATCAAAAACTTTATTTTCCAAGCAGATCACAATATTTCACAATTGCACTATCGCATAGTGCCGCGGTGTCAGCGCAACTGCCCTTACAATAATTTCTCGCGCGTAATTAGGTTGCCACACTTGGCCCCGCCCCTCGCGACTCAATTCTCATCTATTATTTCCCCGAATAAAGGGGCGGTTGATCTTATTGTTTCAACCGTTACGACGTCTCGAATTTCCGATCAAACATATTTTCCGACCCCGCGTCCGCATACATTCACACTTCGAACATTTCCCTAGGCATAAAAAACTCTGCTTGCCGACGGGAGAAAAAGCCGAAACAATCTAAACGCACATTCTCATGAATTGACACAATATTGCAATGTAAAAATGACGGTACGTCTTCGTCTCCAGAAATTATAGAAAAGCGAGAAAAGGTAACGGATCATGCAACGCGAATGAGAGAGAGAGAGAGAGAAAGAGAGAGAGAGAGAGAGAGAGAGAAAGAGGGAGAGAGATAGTGAGATTGTAGGGCTCGACCAAGTCATGCTCGCGAGGAAGAGAGAGAGAAGATGAAGACGTTCACGAGTACGTCTTTCCGAACACACACACACATTCCTACGCATCTGTACACATACTAAACGCAACCCTTCCCATTTCACACAAACGGCGGAGCTATACGTACGTCCTATGAGTCACTTTGCTCCACACATACACACGGCCAGCGAAAAAAACAAAACTGCGCATTTTATGGGCCCTTTTTAATGTTTCATCAATTTGCGGGCGTCCCCGCATCCAGGACGTACGTCTATTTGGGACCAATGCCCAATTCCATCCCTAACAAGAATTCTAAAATCGCTTAAACACAGATTTTTTAATATCGCATTTTTTTGATTTAATGATCACTATATTATAAAAAAATTTTTTTTTTCAATAATAATTATTCATAGAATACTTTTAACCTAATAAATTATTATTTTAAAAAATTTGTTTTGTAAAAAATTTTGTATAATAAATCAAATATAATTTAATCATGCATTAAATTATTAATAATAAGCATAATTTTTAATCGTCAGATTTAATAAATATTATTGCTTGAATCTGAATTATTTTTAATTAAAAATAGTATAATTAATTTAAACTAAAAAAAATATTTAAATACATATATTTAATTTCTAATTAAAATATATATATTTTAGTTTAACCAAATATTCATATTATGGCATTATTTACAAATTATTTGTTTCATGTTTAATATATTAATTTTTTAAAATATTCTCTAATATTTATACCAATTAATTGATATAAGAATAAGTGAAACAACTATTAATAATCATTGTATTAATAATTTTTATTTTAAATAAATCTTAGGAAAAAATAAATAGAAATTAAAGAATTTTTAAATTTTTATTATTTTTTTATTTAATTTCTATTTCTATTTTTATTTATAGATGTTTTTCAATTATTATCATGATTGTATTTTTATTTACATTAATATACAATATAATGTCTTAAAACTTATGCCATAAAAATCAAGCAATTCCATTAATATTTGAGTATGAATATGCTTTTATAAATTTTTACAGTTAATAGCTGTTAATAAAATCGTCGACTTTATAGTTCATAAAAGTGCAGTGGTTAACACTGCGGCAGTTTTCTCCTTCATTATCATATATTTATATAAGATACTGAGTTCACTTGTAAAGGCATTAAGGTCTTGATTAAAATACATACGATAACAAATCAATCCCTTATTTGCTATTTCTTTCTCATTTCCTTAAATATTGCAGCAGCTATCAGGAAAATATAAGAAGTGTGAGAGGCTCACGAAAAGATGACTAATCTTATTTATTGCAATCTTATTTCTCAATTGTTACCTGTGCTACATTCAACTGCATCCCCATTTAAATTTCAAATTATTTTTTCGTACTCTCGCCATTTTGAAAATTCTACGACGTGTTATTTGGAAATTTATTACAATAAATTTTTTCTCGCAGTGTCTACTAGTTTTTACTGTGAAGTCAATTTCCACCACTGAAAGTAACATTAACAATCAATATTTACCTTATATTTAACATCAACGTTTTTTTATGAAATAACAAACAACAAAGATCTGAAAACCACCGAAAGTTTACAGGATAAGCATTCTTCTCGCATTTCACAACGCGAAGGAATATACTGATAAGCAAAGAAATATAAGACATTCCTTGGTATTTTACGAATTTTCTTTTAGTACACACATATTATATCACGATGATGATGATAATAATAATAATAATAATAATAATAATAATAATAATTTATGCTTTTATGACTCCTTTATATAGATGCAGAGTAAAATTACAGAAAAGGTATCCAAACAACAAATACTTTCTACCTAAATTTTTCTCGTCATTAAAAAAAAAAAATATCTCGCATCACTTATCATTGCTATTTCTTCCACAATGACAATTTCTTATACCATCATATCCTGAATGAAATGTTTTGAAGAATTAATTTAAGATTCGCTTATTCTGATAAATTAAATGCAACTGTTCTAAACAAAAAGAGCAACAAGCGAAAAAGATACGAATATCCCATGAGGAGAAGACAATAAAACGCAGCTCGCGAAAGAAGATGCGATGCGTCGGAATCTAGGGCGCTTTGGGGCGTTTTTATCCCCATGTTGGTCAAACTAATAAAAAGCAGCTTACCCTAGGGACCCGCTTTCTCCTTCTTCGGCACTCCACCTCTAAACTCCTTTACAACGGCGACCCTGTGGCTCCAGTGGAACTCGAGAATGGGGTTCGAATACATAGGCGCGGCTCCTGGACGATAAGTCATAAAACGGACTCTGTATTTCTCTCTGTCTGTCTGTCTGTCTCTCTCTCTCTCTCTCTCTCTCTCTCTCTTTCTCTTTCTCTCTATCTATCTATTCATCTGTCTTTCGCTCTCTATTTCTCCCGACCTCAATTTTTTCCCTCCCGGTCGTTTGTTTTTATCCCCCAACTTTGTTCCTCTTCCCCCGAGTTCGTCTTTGTCCCGAGTTCGGTCGCGATCAAGTTACTTGTCGCTGCTTTCCTTTTGGGATAAGCTCCAAGTCTCGATTTTCCGGAAAATTGTGAGCGTTTGAAGGTACACGTGAGACCAGCTTTCCACATAGTTTGCAAAATGAGCAGAGTGTATCTATTTTAATTCGAGCAATGCCGTGAAAATTGCTCTTTATTTGAATAATAGGGGAGTCAAGGGGTTTTATTATGAATAGGAAGAGCTGCGCCAATTTTGGCTTTGTGTTTTTGAAAAGCACTGAAATTTTTTTACTATAAAGGTAGAGTTTATTCAGCACAATTCTAAGATAATCCGAAATTCTGTACTCGCGAATACCATCAAAAACTTTCGTATATATAAGTCTCTATAAATCAATGGATATACTCTGAATTTAAAATAGTTTTTTAGAATAATATTCTCATGTTATAAAGGTTCAAAATTTTATGTTTTTCAATTCGGTAAAAAGAAGGTCAACTTATCCCGTGATGGTAAAGAAACAATACTACTCTCCTGTTAAGTTTGTGGCTTTCATTTAAAAAAAAAAATCTGTCGTCTTATCTGAGATCATGAAAGTGAAAAAGAAGGAAAAAATGAAATAAAAACATGCCGGAGCATTCAGCCGTAATAAAATATGCGAGTAAGGAGCTACGGATCACTTTGCATTTTAGTAGTATTGTAATCCTTTCCTAAGACCTACATAAACCGCTCTTTGCAAAAACACATTTTCATGTTCTTAGTACTTATCGACCATCAGAACCGTCTAATCCTAAGGATCTATGACGTAAAAACGTTGAGTTTAATAATAATTTAAGTGGTATTTCTAATTAGCGGGTTAATCGGTGTCTTGAGGTGATGTTCTTACCAGTGCAATAATGAACAGTAGCAAAAATAATCTATAAAAGGAAGTTTCACACACTAATAATTAATAAATTGAAGAAGAAAAAAAAGGAAATTATTTACCAAAAAAACTGCTTCGCTTGAGTAATCGTAATTTTGTAATCTTAAACATAGATATACTCCCTCAAAGGCTACTTGATTGCTTCATTTGATGAGGAATCGGTGTTTTCTCTCAAGACAATAAAATCAACATGAAATTTCTCCCTCGAATGCTGGAAGCAGAAGCAAAATGACAGAGCACCCAAAAATCAGCATTTGATTCAAGGCTCTGCGATCACGCGAAAACACCCCCATCCACCCCTCCAACCCCTTTTTAACGAAATCAGCATGTAACACCGCGAGTGCACGCGGTGCAGTGGTAACTAGTTTTTGGCCGCCACTAATTCATGGCTAAGCGTAATAACGGGGCGACGAGGCGAATCGTAATTTCGAGTTGAAAAGGAAAAGAGAGAGAATCTCTCGCTTTATCTCTGTCTACGCTTTTAACGGGGACCCGCCGCGAAGTTGTAGACCGCAGGAGGTTTAGAGAAAAGAAAGATGGAGAGAGAATACCAAAGTGCCGTGGGTAATGCGCAAGTACAGGGATGCTGCCTTGGACCAATAACCACTTGCCTCCCTCAATGTGCTCGTACGTACGTATCCCCGCGATGTGCGCGGAGCTACATTTGTGTATGAATGCATATTTACTGAATATTTGTGTACGTGCAGTCACTCCAACTGCACGGAGCTCCTGAGTCATGCGTTTAAATTACCTTATTATGGAGCGAGCCTGTCATAATTACGCTCAAAGAAAAAAAACGGCTCGGGGGTGCCTGAGAATACAAGGAAAAGTTCCTCTTTGGCGGAGCTCGTGCTCCCCGTAAATTTTAAGAAGCGACCTCTCCACGTCGAAATGTTGCGAGAAATAATAATAATTCTTCAATCGCTTTGCACTTTGCGCGCAAAAGAAGCGAATTCAACGCTCCAAGACGCGAGCGACGCCCGAAATCCGCGGAACTAATTGCCGAGTGACCTCGGCTTCGACGAGGGCTGGAATCTCGCGGAGCTCCCGGCATTTGTGAGTGAGTGCCAGCCCCGCGTCGGTGGCACATTGTTGATTTACACCAGAGTTGTACAACCTCCAGGTCGATTGTACCCGACGGCGAAGAGGAATGCTGCTGCTGCTGCTGCTGCTGCTGCACTGCAGCCTCTCTCCTCCGCTCCGCTAATTAGTTTACGCGATTATGTCCTCACTCCTATCCCTCTTCTGCTCGCACACGTTCAAACTCACCCACGCACACGTGTGCTACTCTTATGCGCGTGTACTCACTTACAATTCCGTTATCTCCATTTACTGCCGACATTGTCTGCGTAAAGTGCAGCTGCTTCAATTTGAAACACATTACCACTTCGGTCTGGGCCAATGGGTCTGAACTTTATTATCGAATTTGTCAACAAAAAAAAAAAAAAAAAAGTGATTCAAACGCAAACTGGTAATGACAATTATGAATGGGGTTGGCTTTGCATTTAAAGGATCATTTTAATAAATTACAATCTTAGAAATTTATAATTACTCTCGAGATGCAAAATTCAATTGCAAGGAGGATTTTTACGAATTATTATTCTTTGCATAGTTATTCATTTTCGGGATGAAGAAGCTTGTACAAGAACTAAATACTCGTATTCCTAATTTACAAAATTACAGTCTCATAAATTTTACCTAAATGTTACGTGCACTACGAGTTGGGGTTGCTAGAGAACGGGATAATTTGACACACCCAGCAATATGCAGCAATGTATACTCTAGAGTTGGATGCTATTCTTTATTTCTTTTTCAATTAAGATATTGAAATAAGATATTATTTTAATTTTTTCATCAGTTAAACATTTGATAATATTAATAAATGGTCATCATTTTTACAATGGTAACTGATTCGATCATCTTTTTTGAACTGCACTTTCATCAATTTTGCACGAAAAGTATTTAATATTGATTTACATAAATTGAAACAATATTAAAATAAAATTTTATTTATTAAATTGAAATTTTAAGTATAACTGAAAATAGATATGAATTTCGTGCTTTTAATTAAATGCACAGGCAACTGATGAAATATTCAAAGTAATATTTATTGTTTTGTATTTTTATCACAATATAATGAAGATAGTTATGTAAAGCAAAATTTATTGCTAACTTAAATTTGTCATTTATTCTATGAAATTAAACATAATTTTATATTTTTGGAAACCATATAATTTAAAAATAATACATTCTAATATTTTATACAAAAGAGATTTAATTATCAATTAATTCAAATATATTTATTTTTACAACATTTTCCGTGATATACTACCTATATATACTACCTTTTTATGAGTATCAAAAATAAATTTACAAAGATATAATTTATAATTTATAAGATAAGATTTAAATATTAGTAACAATTATAATGAATAATTGTACGAAATTAAGTAAATTTTATTCATTTATTCATTCAAATAAATTACAAAAGAAAACAAATTTGATTCGTTAAAATGACGGGAGAAACGATCGCGCTACGACGGAGGGGAAAGCCACCGCCCTCGCGAAATCGTCGCAAAATTCGCGGGCCGATTTGTACCTAAGCTACGCAGTACTAACGCAATGCACTCAATAGAACACCGCTGCTTCCTCTACTTCTCGCAAGGCCGCCGAGGTTCCGGGTCGAGCCTACGACCACTCGGGGTGATGCCGAAGTCTCTCTCTCTCTCGGGAAGTCACCTCCGGGAAAACTGCTTCCGGGTTGTTTCGAAGGCTCCGTTGTCAGCGTTCATTCGTCCTAAGCGTCCTCGACGTAGCTTCCTTCAAGGTCATCAGCATTCACTAAGTGCCTCCTTGTTACCTCGCGAAAAGGTCGACACGAGGGAGCTCGAGCGGAGTGCGAGCCCGAAAAACCTTCTCGACTTCAGTCGATTCGATACCGCCAGATACCGAAACTCCTAAGCGAAGCTCTCCCTTTCTTTTTCAAAAACTACTACAGCTTTTTTTGGGAGCTACCCCCACCTTCTGGTTGGGACCTCGCGACTTGTCATCCCCGCGTTTCGTTGACGTCACGAGACCTCACACAATATTCAAAAAACTTAATTTTGTTCACTAAAACTATTATATAAAAATAATAAAATTAATGTTACTGTGTATTTATATGAATAAGTGTTCGTTAAGAATTTTTTTCTTTTATAAATTTAATAATATAATATATAAACAATTTTTTTCAAATATTCCTTCACTTAGTAATTAGTTACGCATAAACAAATTTCATCAATAAAAGTCTTTGGTTGAAACTACTTATGTGAGAGTTGAAGAAAAAATTATCAAGTCAACATTATGTTATATATAATTTGATATAATATATCATTCCAATTTTCCGACAAATCCAAATTTAATGTAAATTTTTTTATCATAAGAACGTCCTTGTAAGCTTTTTATATTTTTACAATCACAAAAACAATGTTAATAATAATATTTCACAATAGCTACAAATTGGAAAATAAATCGAATAAAATAACAAAGTGTCAAAAACTGGAATTAATTGATACAATCAATCAAAAAACAGTTTATCTATTAAAATTACATACTTCTACATATACCAACCATTATACATACGTAATACATTAAAATATTTACATTTACATAAATTAATTACTTGATGAATAAAATTAAAAAAATCAATACTTTGTTATTTTTTGTAATTCAACAATTACAATTTTAAATTTTATAATAGGATTATATACTCAAGAGAAATTATCATTGTAAGGAAATTACAAATACCCAAAATATAAATATTCTATAATAATATAAATTAAATTTTTTATAATTTTTTAAAGAAATTATAATCATTTTAACCTTTCAAATAACCACATCTAAATTATAAGTAAATCAAGTAAAGACGAATAATGAATGAGTATAAAAAGACTCTTTTTCCGAATTTTGACATAATAGAGTTTTTGTGTGTAAGACTTACTATATATAAGCATTCATTGTAATAAATTTGTCATTAAAAAAAAAAATTTAAAAATTTAATTTGGAAATGGTTGCTATTCTAACTATTATTGCTTTAAAACTAGTATGCTACATCATTACTATTTGAAGCTAGATTACTTGAGAAAATATATTAAATAATAAAAGTCAACTAAAAAGTTTATTTGAAAGGAAATTGTAAATATATGAATATAAAGTTTTGATTTACTGTGTATTTTTTGTTAAAAATGTACAGAAATTGAATATCTTTAGCTTAGATATTAGATTTTTAATCAACAACTACTTTTTACCTGTAATAATATTAATAAATTGATATATCGATTTTCAATATTTTCTGCATTGAATATCTAATATTATTTAAAAAAAAACAACTTAAATATTTAAACTGTTACTCAAATCTTTCTTCGATACGAGAAATAAACTTTAAACTGTCAATTTTAAATCAAAATCTTGAAATTCGAAGGAGACATTTCGAAATATTTTATCAACATATTAATTTAAACTTTAAAAATTTATTGTACGATATAATTTACAATGTCATTATAAAGATTCATTTTTTTAGTATTAATCTAAATTTAAAATAAACTTATACAATATTATAAATATTCTTGATTTATTAAAGGTTAATTAATATCAAAAGTATCCAATTAAACAAATATACACAGATCCTTTATATTTGTAATATTTATATTTAATCCCTTAGAAATTAGAAAATTTTAAATAAATAAATTATTAATTTTAATTATACTTACTTCATAAAATTACTAATAAATATTTACTTTTATAACATAACCAAAAAAAATTATAAATTTTCCAAATGAGATACAATAAATTGTTTAATATATTTTTTTAAATATGTTAAAAGAATTTATTACATTTAAATATATTTAGTAAAAAAAATGTTTATAACTTTTAACTTCTGCATATTCTGCATGTAAATATACTAATATTAAATGTAAAATATTATTTAAGTTTTTGTAAATTTAAAAACATAATCCCACAATTAAGAGGTACATGATATATTTAATAGATATTCTGAGTTTTAAAATAGTTAAAATTTTCTCATTATAAACGTAGAAAAAATACACATATTTTGTATATAAATAAATTATATATTTTGTATTTTATAATTAATTAATAATTTCAAAATGTATTTAAGGTGTTAAAATAAAAAATTCAATTAATTGAAAGCAATCACAATTTTCCAAATGAAATGACATTTATTGAATTGAATGTAATATGAAAGTGTTGAATGAATTTTCTTAAAAATAGAATTGTATTCTTGAATAGCTTGATGCAGTTATTTTAATTAAAAATGTTGTGAATTCATATATTTACTTTTAAATTTGAATTTTATTTTTATACTAATTTTTTAAATTTTAAATATTTTCACAATAATTTCTTCAAATCAACATAAAAACCAAATAAAAAATTACAAATTTAAAACCTTATATTTCATATAAATTTTCAAAATATTTAATTTCAAACTGATAATCCTGATTAAGAAAAGAACTTGTATGTATTCAAATCTATGCATCTATAAACCAAATTTAGATTATGTATTTTATTTGGACTAATAATAAACTATTCACAAAGAGATTATTATCATTATTCAAAATATAAATTACCTTATTAGTTATTATCTAATAATTTTTAGTTAACTTAATTAAATTCAAATAAATAATAAATTTTTAAACATTAATGTAAAAATAAAATAGATTAAAATTATATAATAAGCACATGATAACTATATTTTAATTGTAACTATATAGTTTTTAAACTAATTATTAAGTTGAAATTATATATTAATGTTATTTATAGAATGTTACAAAATCTTACAAAATCTTTTATTAAATATATTTCAGAATATTTCCTTTTTAAAAATACATGATGTTAACTTTTTTTAAATTATTTACAAATAAAATATTTTGCTTAAGTCTCAGCGTATTATAAAAAGGATTAAAATAAAATAATTAATTTCAACTTTTAAACATTATATGTTGAATTTTGTTTCGAGAGATATTATTGGTGTCAAAAATTTTTATTGATTACTCAAACAGATGTGCAACACTGTAAAATTATTTTTACTATTATTATAAGGGAGCACTTCATATTTTTAGTTTACTGAACAAATGCACGCAATATAGGTTAAATAACAAATGTGTACATAATTTATACTTTTATAGTTACTCGCTGTAAGATAAAATTTGTTATTTTTACGAGTTAGTTTTACTTTATGTCAGTTTTTACTAAAAATATCATATACGATGACATTATGTATAAAATTAATCATATTAT
Organism: Eupristina koningsbergeri; assembly: GCA_018907245.1. Lineage (NCBI taxonomy): Eukaryota > Metazoa > Arthropoda > Insecta > Hymenoptera > Agaonidae > Eupristina > Eupristina koningsbergeri. Next base: position 1,172,395 of record JACCHV010000013.1, on the reverse strand, counting down.
ATTATTATATACAATTTAATAATCCATATTAATAATAAAAAAAAAAAAATTACTGCAGGTTTATAGAAATATTTTTATTATTAAGTTGTTATTTTTACATCATAACATTATTATTTATAATGATAGAATACAATGCAGTGATAGATGCAATAGATAGTTGTTTTAACAGTGTCGTATAGTTATGATTATTATTACATTATATTTACTGTTTATATTATAACTTTTTTATTATCGAATTTAAACACTAGTTTAAAAACACTTTACATTTAGGGAAAATGTGATCATGTAATACTTTTTTTATGCTTAATCTTAATAAGAAATTTTTTAATATAATTATAAAAAGAAATCTGTTTTCTTTTTATTGTTTGATAAAACAAAGTATTATATCGAATCATTTAAAAGATTATTTAAAAGATAAAAATAAATTTTAACTGCCGTAAATCTTTTCATTATTAAAAAGTTTTTTTAAGTACAAAAATTAATTCACCATATAATTTTTTTTATAAGATACTGCTTATAATTAAAATAAAAAAAAAATTAGCAATAATTCTGAAAGTTTTCAAATAGATTTAAGTTTAGTTTAATTTATAGTGAGAACACTACGAAAGTTCACGACGTTTGTACATTTATTCACAAATATTACATTATCATATAATTTACCGTTTAGAATAATGTTGAACATATGAATAATGAATTCTCTATGAACAATGCAATTGTGAAAAAATGAATAAAACACAAATTTTACCAAAAATATTTAGTACTTCTGATGTTATTTTTTACAATAATTTATATTCGAAATCTAGTGCTAGAATTATATACACAGTTTCACATTGTCTATATATATTTTGCCCTTAAAAAGTTTTTTTTTTATATTACACTATGCAGAGACTAAAAAATACGTAATAAAATGCATTGAATGTAAAGGATAATATAATAAATAAATTGAGCTCTATTTTGTAATCCTTATTTTCTAATTGTATGTTAGAAATACGTAGACTAAATTATAAATTAAAAGAAAATATAGATATTACGAGTAAGTGGTTAAATTGAATAGAAAATAATGTAACGTAGTAAAGACAATAAAAAGATTTGGCCGGAATGATAATAGAAAGATTTTGAGTAGGTCTGTTTGGAGCTCGAGGAGTGAGTTAAACTAAATATATTCCAAATATTCGACACGCAACGAAGTATCAACGATTTCTTTGAATTTCAAAGTAATCGTTCGTACTCTTAACAAAACTTTCACGCTCGAGTAATAAACGGCGTGTTAATAGAATCGCACATTCGTTCACGTAACACGAGGTCAATGTTGCGCATTAAATTCCCATTTCAGCATTAATCCTCCCAGTTTTCACCATCTCGTTATGCTCCGACGAGATCCTTAGCGTAACGCGAGAAACGTCACCTCGGAAATTCTTCGAGCACCGGCGCATGTAAATTCAGGCGAGGCTTCGATTCTTCAACCTTCAAGTCGCGAGTCGAGGAGGAAACTCGGGAAAACTCAGAAGCACGGGAAAGTCGGCGGTTCCCGGATTCGCTTGAGGGCTTTGCGAGGGTGCGAATTCCGGAGTCGCTGGCTCGTGGATTCTGAGGACGTGTAAACGTCATCGACAAGTTGGCCTCGACACTCGTGTGACTGACAAGTGACTGATTATACAGAAGAACTCGTTCTTCTTTAAATTACGTTTTTTTTTTCATTTCTCTTGTAATAGTCTTGCTGCTCTAAATGATAATTGATAGTGACATTGAGGATAAAGTATTAATGTAGTAAAATTGTGGACAATGGATCCTAATAAATTTATTAATTATCTCATTTTTAGTAAAAACTTTGAATTTATTCATAATTGCATTAGTAATGTTTTAAAAATTGTTTATTTCAATATTTATTTTACAATTTCACGAACAAATTCATACAAATTGATTTATAAATTTTATATTACATTTCATTTCTCACTAAATAATGTGTGAAATAAACAATCAAAGCAGCAATATTTATTCCAAAATAAATGAAAATTTCATAGTTATAAATAAAATATTTTCTTGATCTAAAGAGAAAAATTGTTATTACATTATTATTGTTTTCATTGAAATTATCAAGAATGTGCAATTTTGTTTTATTAAATAACTTAAATATTAAATTTAATTTAAATGTACATGTAAGCCCGAAGACGAAAAATAAGTAAAATGACTAGATTAATTTACATGAAAGTACACAGTAAATAAATAATTCCACTACGTAAATTAAATGGAAAAATGCACAAATGCAATTACAAGGTTCAAACATGTCTTAAATTTAAATGAAATAATATTGATTTTTTTAATAATAAGCTTGTACGAAATAAAAAAAAATAGAATATACAAATGTATTTAAAGATCATTCGAAGAAATGATTATATTCATTTATTTTTCAAATAAATATTTTGTATTATTTCGAAGAAGATTTTCTTTATTAATAAAAAAAAATCTTTTTGAACCATACTTTTATTCATTAATTTACCATCCACTTGGCAAAATAAATATCACTTATTTATATTAAATTAAGTCTGTATTAAGGTTAAACATCCCATTAATTTCTTGTTAAAGAAGTTCAAAAGTAACATAGTATTATTTTGATAGTTTTAAGGACAATAATTGATATCGCGCTAAATTCTAAGAACAGTTTTGCTTTCTGGCATTCATAAAACAACAATAATGTGGCTTAACTTGTCAAAGGAAATATTTACAATTGCTCGTACGTAGATTCGCACGATGCCGTCGGAGAGCAAGAGAGAAGTTTTCCGAGGTTTAGGTGCAGGAACAACCACACACTAAGAAATGTAAGGGACATTTGCACCCGCGTATACAGTTATACCAAAATTACTGGATAACACCAACATAAGCACACAAACGGGAAAGCCGACGTTCATCTTGAATTAGATTTCCCGAGGAGAACCTAACCGAATGAGAAGAGAGACAAAGGGGAAGAGAAGAGGTGGAAGTGGGTCACGTTATAACGAAACAACACCCGGGCTCCATTATTTCCTTCAACTTGAATGTTCAATTTGAATAACCGCGCCCTCTTATAAGTAAGCCTTGTTTTTCCGATTATTCTCTCTCTCTCTCTCTCTCTCTCTTTCTCCATTACTTGGCAATTCAAACTCAAAAATATTTATGGATTCTTGGACACTTGAATTGATCACCCACAACACTCAAGCTCTGACAAGGTTACTTAGCGTTTTTATTTTTTTAAGTAGCATAGTCACCAACAAATTAAAGAAAATTTTTAATAAATTCTTATTTATTCACTGAGTAACCAGTAATTTAAAAACAAATTTTACTCTCTTGGATGGAGTGCTAAATTCATCATAAATTTAATTAATGTTCAAATTAAACGAATTCTCAATACAATAACCACGTATTCATAACTTACACTATAGTACAATTTATTACTATCTATTGAATGTTACAGTATCCAAATTTATTATGCATTTGTAATTTATGATTCTGTAACAAATATAAATTTATTGCAATTATCATATATTTAAAATTATCTATTATTTTCAATTTAAAATAAATTGTTTTACCATAATAGAAGATACTTTGTAATTTGTCGAGGAAATTTGAATAATTTCAACATTAGTAAAACACTTGATAAAATCATTATAAACAGCATATTAAATAAAATACGAAATATAAATAATTTTAATATGATTACGATTACTTTCAACATTTAAAATAAAATTCTCATGTATAGTTTATTATGCGATTTCTTTGTACGATTCCATTTATATTTATTAACTTACTCCTTAAACTATACACATAGCAGATGTTTTATTTGCGTAAATACGGTACTTGTTATTCGTAAGTCATAGTTAAAGTGAAAGTAACTTAAAGTTTTGGCGTAGATAAGATATTATATTCAAACGAAAATTCCAGTCCAGTTTAAACATAATTGATCGAAAAAGTTTTAAATACATTTTCAACTTAATTAAGAATTTTAATGAATATATCAAACGAAGACATTTTTAGATTTCATTAATATGAATTATTATTCTATTTTTTAAGAACAGAAATTGACTATAAAATAAATAGTGAATATGCCGCAATAAACAGTTTGCAACGATTAAAGTTTTATAATAGTAGTAATACACGAAAATTATTACTAGTAAATGTGAATCATTACTTAAATTCTTCTTACAATAGACATTTCATGAAGTGCTCATTTATTTTTTTACTTTTACAAGCTTATGCACTTTTGAAGGATACATAAGGAGGAAAAACAGCTCCCGCTAACTAATCCCATGCAATTTAATCACTTAAAGTTCTATTATTCAATATTTTCACAAACTTGTTAAATGTGGTAAGACAGAAAGCTACTGTCTGTCACCTCCGAAAGAAATCTGAATTTTAAATCGAATTAATAATTTTAAATTCATTATTGAGCAGAATAAAGAATTCATATTAAAATATTCCGAAAGGCAAATCGAATTTGCAGTCGATAAATATAGCGTGCAAATATTTAATGACGAAGAGCGTGATTCATTTCATGAGATCGAAAAATAGAATTATTAATCGAATTACACATGCTGCTCCGGCAAAAATAAGATGTATCCGCGAAATATTGTTAAAATTAGTCGAATTCTGCAATCACGTATATTGTTAAATCGCGGGTACGAAAGTTAGTGGCACTCCAAGTTATAGTGAGATTGAGGTGCCACAACCCACGAGATAATCATGTATTATTAACTCTCTTCACTGTTATTGAAGTCACTTCTAGAAACTAAGTTTAATCATATTCCCAATACAACATGTAGAAAGAACATATTGCTAAGATTTTGATGAATGATGAATTTTTTCAAATAGACTGCTCTATTCTTCATATATATATATATATATATATATATATATACATATATATGAAGAATATCTATGAAGAATAGAGCAATATATATATATGGCTTTTATACTAAAAATAATATACAATAAAATTATTGCTTAATCTCTCAGTCGAGTAATACAGATGTGGTGACTAATAGAAGATGTGGAAACTCAATTTTAATTCAATCTTTAATGTTACTCAAAGCCCGGCATTGAAGCATTATCTATGTTTAAAACATTTTATATTTTGTAAATAAATTATTGAACGTTTATCATGGTTCTCTTATAATTAATTATCTCAATTAAGCATATATCTTTGTAATTAAAATACAAAAATACTTGATATAAATTTAATAGAAATTAAACAAGTATATAAATGTATTTCTATTGGATTTTTTGGTGGAACTTAATCATTTATCATCAATTTAAATTCTTAATCTTTATTTGTTTACAGTTTTTATCATGAAGTATTACATACATTAATATAAACTTATTACAGTACTATATTATTGTTACTAACGGCTATGTTTTAAAGCTGATTTCAGTTTACAAGCACGGCAAAATTTTAAATTATTGTAAGCAGTTTATCAAATTTATTTACTTATTTATGATTACAATCGATCTCGATAAAATATAAAATGCAAATATATATATCACCTTGAATAAACTCAATTGAAAGCACAATTAGGATTTAAATATTTTATACGACCTTATTACCTTATTAAGTAAATGCAGAACTAGAAATTTGTTTATCTTATCAAATAGTTTAGAGTGTAACAAAAAGATATTTGTAATATTTAAGCATTATACAAACATTTAAAAATACCTCTATCGAGCCTTAATAGTATCTAAAATAAATCAAGCTAAGCTGTAAAAAGAATAAAAGTTGAAAATTAATAAAAACGTAATAAGAATGTAAATGTTTTTTAAAATTACAATTAAATCCTATTCAAATTTGTAATTGATAAGTATTTGAATAGATCCACAGGTCACTTTAATTGAAAAATGTACATACTCATCATCTCCGATGTAATAATAATAATTCGATTATTCATTCGAGTTTAAAAATGATTTAATTAAAAAATATTCAATACATGGGGTACTTTCCGTTTTCAGCAAATTCACAATGTGAATAAAGCAATTAAAATGTGACAAATTCAGAAAAGCTAAACTTCTTCTTGATCAATTATCAGGGTTTTTTAGGAATGATGAAAAAAAATAGGTGTTTTATAAAGTGAGGCGATAATGAAAGAGAATGCCTGATAGAAAATAATAAACTATAAGAGACTGGACCCGCGATAGTAACTTTATAAATCATTTCGCGAAATTCATCGACCGGTTTTTTTTATATCAATAGACAGCTCGAGAAAAAGGACAAAGTCCAATGACAAAGATAGCATATTTCATACTTGGCCTGAGTCTTGATCGACCCTAAACCTTTGTATTTCTTAACTATTTTACTTAGTATTAACCAGAATAGGAAATATTTCGCGTGAAAGCTTCTGGTGTACAGTTGTAAAAATTCATCTCGGGAGAAAAATGTTCAAAACTTCATATTTTTTTAAAGCAGTTTAAAGATAATATAATGAGAAAAGGTTTCAAATCCACTTATCATTGTACAAGAGCTAAAATAATATTCAGTATAATTTCATAATATTCCTAATATTATTATAAATATTTTGAAAAACGGAGTTGAAAACTCGAGGCTATTGGACAATTTATAAAATATAGTAAAAATGTCTAGTCCATCTGTTGCTTGTGGATTTGTCAAATTTTTGTAATATTCATTAAATTTATGGATAAATTAATTAAATCTAGTAGATTATTTCAAAAAAAAAAAAAAAAAAAAAAATCGAAATTGAAAATGAAGGTACAAGTGTCGCATTGGGAGAATCGGGAGCAGCAATCACTCAAAATTCAAAATGCTTTCAAAATGCCACCAAGTAATAAAAATAATCGCTCATTTAAAGGATTTTCATTTTGTACTTTGTCTTTTACGATGATAATATCCAAGACATAAACCCGAACCTTAATGTTTTAAATAAACATGTATTCAGCGTCGACAACTCGGCACATTAACCGCTCAAATCTTTCAAGGGTACTACTCCTGTACTTTTATCCTAATACCCAGTGGCACACTTAGTCGCGCCGTACCGTAAATTACTGTCCCCAAGTTATGTTCTATAAAGATTTATAGATTATTGGGCCACCGGTTGCCTTCCGTACTTAAGTCTATTGCCTTCATTTACAATTGTAAAAAGAAATGAGCTATTGGAGCTGCGTACCGCAATTGTCGGGCGTCTCTTTTTTAATGAACAAAATTTTAAACAACACTCAGAAATTTTATTGTTGTGTATAAGAGGTAGTGCTTTATTAATGCCTTTACAGAAATATTTTTGAAATTTCAATGGATTTCAATATTATACGTTCGTTAATTTAACCCTCAATATACATAAGCTTCATCTAAAAATGAGTCAAAATATTATTTAATAAATTCCAATACAGGTATCTTTTTCATTAAAACTTTTATATTTAAATACACCATAAAACTTTTCTAGCGATACACTGCAAAACTTAATCGAAGCAATTTTAAATGTCAATATACGGATTCTTTGAACACAGCCAATTTAGAATTATTAGTTTATAAAAGTATAAAATTGTTTTTATTGAAATATTCAACAAAATGATTAAATTTTGTTCTAAAACAAACGGTAAAACTTTAAAATTTTAAATCCAAATATTTCATCCCGAAAGGAAAATAGAGTTATAAAATATAATTTAATTTTAAATAAAACTATCGATTCCTCGACTTCTTATTATCAGCCGAATTATAACAATTAATATATCTGCTTGAAGGAATATAATTAAATTAAACTTTATTTTATATATTTATGCTCTGCAGTACATAACACATTTACATAAAATTTCAATGTATATTAATTATAAAATTAAATTTAAGAAAAAAAGATAGTAAAAAACAAAATTTAATTTAACATAAAAATTTTAAGCTCTAGACATTTTAAGAGTTGACTTGTCGATTTTACAATCGTATAAATTGAAATATTCCATTAATAAATCCATTATAAGTGAGGAAATAATTTTTTGAAAAATTATAGATATGTACCATAATTATCTACTTCTTAACAAGTCTGAGGAGGCAAATATATCCCATTCCCTCTCCACTTGAGGAATTTTAAAAGGGCGAGGGATTAAAAACTACCTTGAGACAATCCGCGTCTTGTAAAAATGTCACTTTTATAAATAAGAAATAAAATATAGCCTAATACAACGTATTATATTTCATTATAAATGTGTGAAAATCACTTGGAAGTGCTCGAAGATTTATGTATCAAGCGCCGATTTTCGCCTTTCAGGACGAACAAACTTTTCAACACCTGAACGAACTCGTATTCGGAAGATCGAATTAATATCCAAGAACAGTTTCGGACAAGTTATAGGTGACAACATTCACTGTAATTCACCAAAGAGAATAACTAGACCATTCTTTCTTATTCATCTTTGGTTTTTGATTTCTCAACCCTATCCTAGAATAACAAATTCGCAAATTAAATTATTTTAATTTTTCACGTGAGTTATTCATTGCTTAATTATTATTCCAAACAATATTTTGACGGTATATTTGATTAGAAATCAAAAATAAATTGTTCTTATTACTAAAATTAAAAATTTTAACTTGCATTCAGGACATTTGTCTTCCTTCTTTCCTCTCAAAAATTTGAAATTACTTTAAAGTTTTAATATCTTAGTTCCATATAAAATAACTCATGATAATAAGTTATAGTAAGAAACGTAAAAAAATGTGTTTGAAAAAAAAAAATCTTAACTATATATGATGTACAATATATTTAATTATAATAATTTATCGTAATTTATTAAATTTCAGACAGTGTGGATTTATTTATCATCTTTAATTTTAACAATCTGCTTGTATTTCTTTTATTAAACTCATAAAAGATTTATTGATATTATTTATAAAGTAACCTTAAATATTTTAAATAATGTATATCAATATCTAAGTCTCGAACAATATATTCTTTGAATATATGATGGTGATAGTAATGAACATTATTAAAACTTTTTAATGCCTAAAACATTCTATTATTATTATTATTATTATTATTAATATTATTTATACTGACATATTGTTTAAAATAAATAAATATATTTTATCAAAATTAATTTTATTCCCTAATAAATAAAAAATAAAATTTGATCTTTTATCCCAAATATCTCCAAAGAAGAAAATTACATTTTGAAGCCAAAATTGAATAATGGTGCCTCAAGATAAAAATAAAGCAAAATATACCAGTTTTTATTCAAGTTTGTCGGAGCTCCAATATACTGAATTGACAATAATAACTTTTATGACCTGAAAAAACTTATTTTGGCCTGCGAGCCTAGCGCGAAAATCAAATATTAAATATTGAGTGGTGTGTTCATGAAATGTAGGACTTCTTCACTGAGAAACCGTGCATCATAAAAAATACAAGCATAAAATTTTGAGGATTGGTCTTGGTGAATGAATGAGGAGTGCCCGAGCAGAGGAGGGATAGTTTCCCGCGAAATATATATCGATCAATCCCAGCCAATAAATTAAACGAGCATTTAAGATTAATACGACTATTAAAAAGCTAAAGAGGGGACTGCGTTCCTTTGTCAGAGAACGCATGGGTGCTTTTGATCCCCTCCCTGGGAGATTAATCCTCCGGAAGCTGCACCGGCAAGAAGTCGAGAAAGAGGTTCGCTTAAATATCGCGCTAATCTCGAAAGCCCGGGGGTCGTATATACCACGTGGGGGATTATCCGTGACGAAAACGTAATTAGCCACACGTGCGAAGTGGAGTGGGGCGGAGTGATTCTCGCAGGACCCGGTCGAAAAACGCGCCTATCTGCTCTTTCCATAAATTCACTAACTTACCGCCAGGTGGCTTACACGGAGTTGAAACACGCGGAGCGCATTGAAATTTATTTGACCCTGGCTTGACATCGCCTAGATCCTTCTTGCTCGTGCGGCCGAGTATCTCAAGTACCTCATTCAATAAAAGCTCCTTTATCTACGAAAGACGTCTATCCCTTTTCACCCGCAAAAACAATATCATTGCGTCTCATCCTTAAGCCTCACTTTTCTGATAAATCCTTATTGTGTCAGATTCTTTACCAATCTTGCAACCATTATTTTTTACCATGCACTTAATACTAACTACAAAATTAATAAAAATCTTGCTCACGGGGAATTAATATGAAATAAAACATCCAGTACTAAAGAGCATTGGTTTTTTAATACCTGCAGTAATCTCGTGAGTTAAAGACAATGTCTCGTAAAAAAGAATTATAAAATTGCTATGTTCCTTCATAAAGACTGCAAAAAGTACGTTGAAAAAGAACTCGATTTAAAATATTCTCATTTCATACAGCAGTTATTAAAGTAAGAAAAGATGTTTTATTTGTTAGAAATATATTGTTAAAAATTTCTACTGCGTAGACATAAAATATTTTATAAATATATATTACGTATTCGCAGAGGCTTTATTTTTCATATATATATATTGTATAAATTACGTTTAACACAAATTATTATACTAATGTACAGCTCCGTAATGCTTTCATTTTTCTTTTCAAAAATAAATAAACTTGGTGTACCTTTGAATTTTAATGCACGAATGTATGATTTTATTCCATTACATTTTTATTCATTGCAATTGTTTTATATTATCAATGAATAAATACTCCTATGTCAATAAAATTCCGATCTCATTCCATATTTCTGAAAAATATTCTGAAAGTAATGATAATAATAATAGTAAATGCGAACAGTAAAATCTAAGGTTTCAGAATAGTAATTTTAGTCTTTACCATGAAAAACGATTTGGAACGTCAGAAAAAATTGAAGACGAGAAATTGGAGCAGCTATTTAAGGAGAATCCCTCCCAGGCATAATAGGAGCTTACTCAGCAGCTTGAAATCACCCAAGCAATTTCCAATCGCTTACATAAGCTGGAAATAATTCAAAAGACAGGCTGCTGATGTACGATAACGTGCAGTCAAATATACCGAAAGTAACTAAAGAAATCATATATTTCATAATTCAAGATGTACCTTCAATTCAGAATATTCAAAAAAAGTCGATATTAGTATTACCAACTTTATCAGCGCAAAGCCAACATATTTTCAAATATAAAATATGCCGACTGTCCAAGAGACGATGTAAATACGTAAGAAATCGGAATGATACTCTTACACTAGGTAACTTTTTAAAGAATTATACGAACAATGAACAAAATGCAGGTTACTTGTAAAATGGATAACAATGTGCATAATAAATTGGAATCGTAAGCATCATAAAAATAAAGCCCGAGTCCGAAGATTACACGTACCCTCAGTGACACCCTGACGATAGCAGATGGCGCTGCAACGAGCAATTATGCAAGCGGCTGAAGTTGAAAGAAGGCAAACCGCCAAAAGCCTGGATATCCACTGCGCACATATTAACAAAGGCGGGCAAAGGCGAGATAAGCGGTCCAGCGGAGGCAAGAAAGTTGGACTCGCCCTCGGTTGGCGAGTTGTCGCGTGGTGTGGCCGCGGTTCTCGCGGCGATAAGGCGTTGGTTTGTTGCGTAACCCCGAGGACGCACCCCGCGACGCCTCCTGAGACTTAGCACGGACTTAGCGCGCGCGCAGAGATTAGGGACTGGGATCTCCCGACAAACTACCCCATTGTTGCGGCCTTATCTCAGCAATTGACTCGGACCATTCTCAGGGAGCGAGAGAGTGGGAGGGGGAGAGGGCGAGGAATTCTTTTCGTTGTGTCGGGTGGCCAATCTCGCCGACCCGCGTACACCCAATATCCCTCCGATACTCGGGGGTGAAAGACTTTGATGAGGGAACGCATTTTTATCCCGCCCCTCGTTGTCGAAACGACACCCTCGAGTCGATTTCTTTAAACAATTACGCATTTACTTCATCCCCTGTATTCTCTTTCCTTTCCGAGCTCCTTAATTTTTAACAGTACAAGCAAAACCCCCAAGCAACGAGGAGAAAACAAGTTGTAAGAAAAGAATGATATTCAAAATTATATTAATTTGAATTAATGAGAATACTCTCAGTAGACAAGGGGACACTCAATACAATGTACATATAATAAGCAAATACCATGTATTATATCCAAACAGCCAGTGATAAATACGAGGATAATTAATGCTACTTCCGAAATTATTCATATTTTTAATCTGTTTAACTGTTTTCTCCAGATAATTCTAAAATTTTCAATTTTATTAATTGATAATTATTTGTGCATATACGTCCGTCATTTATTTTTAATTTATTTTTGTGTATTTATAAATTATTTATATAATTGTATTTTTATCATTTTTAAAAGATTTACAATTTATTTTTTAATAAAAGCTTGATGAGAGTAGAGAACCACCCCTTATTGAAACGTTGCCTGCATTTAACTTTTTGTATTTTCTAGAAATGCACCAACCACCTTTAAGGAACCCTTCATATTTATTAAGTGCGATCAAAGCTTTTTGATTTTAAATAACTTTTCTAAATTCGTTAGCATATATTATAATTATTTAGATAAATTTTCGTACATATATAACCTTTTCTTTTTTAAAGACATCCATAAAAAAAACATTATTTGTTCAACTTTTTTTTAAGCTTCTAAGAATTTATTATTATTTCTTTTCAACGTGCTAAAATACTTTTTTAATAAATGCTAATAAAAGTAATTTGAGCTTATAGTAAAACCCTGTAATTAATCATGGATATAAAATGTATATCCAAGTATTTTCATGATTAAAACAAATTTTTATTTCAAAGGTTTTTACTTTTTAAATTTTTGTTATATTTTTTGAAATTTTTTATATTTTAAATCATACTTCCAATTAAAATACAGTAAAAATATAAATTATCAAATGCGCGATTAAATGATTTTAAAAGTTTTTTATCTTTAATTATTATTTTTATATTTTTGTGATTATGTAGATGTATTAAATAAATATTTATATATTATTATATATTTATATTTAACAAACCAAAGTATTTGAGTGAATAAATAGATGTAGTATTAAATTCGTTAAATCAGATTAATAAACGATTTATTTTTATTATTATTAACTAAAAAAAAAATAATACTTGATAATTTTTTACTCCCGTAATTTAAGATGAAAAATAAAAATATTCAACAAATAGTGTAGTTATAAAATTTTAAAACTCAGATAATTAGATAATTAGTTTTCAGGTAAAATTATTTTTTACCTTGAAATATCTTTTAATACTGACATTGTGTAATAAATAATATAGGGAATAACAATTTGCAAAGTTTTTACATTTTACTTTTTAAAAGAAAAACTAATTTTTCCTTGATATTGTAATGATTACTAATGGCAATGTCACAGTCGACCCAAATTAAGATTTAATCTTGCTAATTTCATCTAATACCTATACTGTACAAAGTATCCTCGGGTAATTGAGTAACATCTTCAATTTTATGGATATTTAAATCAGACATATTCAACACACATATGAAACAGTGTTTCATATTTCTATTAAGTGCTTGTATTTGTATGAGTGAGAGCCAAAGAAATAGAAATGCTCAAACAAGGTTAAAAATCTTTCTTACCGCTGTATTTTGTAAAAAAAAATTTGTTCCATTTTGTAAAATATATGTTCAACTCGAAACTCAAGAAATTAAGCGTACATATATAACATATGGGCCGCGTGTATGACTAAGAAAAAATTGAAATTACAATCTGTTGAAAATCTCTGATTTTCTTCGAATTTTGAGAACAACATTCTCATTGTACAAAATATTAATAAATAAAATAAAATTATAGAGAATATCTTTGCTTTATATTAATTATAATATTTATTTGCCCGATTACACGCACGATGAAACCTTATTATATTGATTATTGATGAATTAAACAATATTGTTTTATGAAAAATGTGAAATTTCACATAAATATAACTGCTTATTAATATGTATGAACTGATATAAAATTATTATGATTACCTGTTTTTAAAAGTTTAAAATTTTTTTAACATGTAATTCCTGATTGATCATGATGAGCCTTCTATAAATTAATGATTTAATAGAGTAAACTTTGTTGTAACAAACTTGTATTATAATATTTAATAACATTAAAAAATGTTGCAATGAGCATTTTTGAAAAAAATTTTCATTTAAAAAAATTTTTTCCCCATTATTAATTATTCTAACGCTAAATACGTCGAACATATCGAAGCATAGAGTATGACAAAGTTTCGGAGATATTATATGCTGGCCACTATTAAAAATGATCAAATGATTAAAAGGAGAAAGGTCAATTGAGTAAATAAACAGATATCATAGATATTGAAACTAATCCTTACTAGTAGATAAAAATACCGGGTAACTTTAAAAAAAAATAAATATATGTATTTATAAATAGAGTTCTCCGGGTCATGAAAGAAAGTGGTGTGTACCGTAAAGTTCATTGCTTGGGTTACACATATAGATCTAGAATCCGTGTGGAATTTCTCAAAAAGAGCGCCAACTTTAGCTACTGTTACTGCATCAACCCCTTTCTTTCCTACACCCCCGCCACCCCCTAGGAAAGCTCTGTGCGCTCCTATCGCTCCTCTGTTCTGCTATGGCTCGACAATCTTCCGTGCGAGTTTCTGCTCCCCCGCTGATAGTTCTTGCAAAACTCCCGAGCCACCCTTTTTGCGATAATATAAAAAACGAACTTCCGCTTGTTTCACCCATCTTAGGGGAGAAAGAGCAGAGGGGTTCTGGTTGCTGAATAAAGTTTTTAAAGGAGAATAGTAAGAAAAAATACCTCTCCGACTAATTTCATCACTTGTACAACTTAAATTTGCACTTGTGTTCATTCGTTGGATCTGCGACCATTATATTCAATGAATAAGTGATAGAGTAGCTTTTTATTCAATTTTCACTTTATTATCATTCTTTATAATAAAGTTCCACACACACTCTCATACACATGCATATTAACATTTATATACATGTATATAATTAATTATAAGAACGTTCTATTGCGTGCTCTATCCGTTTCTAACTCTCAGTTAAATATTATTTAACAATGTTAGAATTTAACTCAATATAATTATATTGATTAAACGAGTTTTAATAAGAATAATGATAGCTCATAGTTAGGATACAAATTTAATTCCATTTAACTTTTGTAAATAATCTAAACTGAAAACTTACTATTCAAACATATTGAATAATTTAGACATTCTGGATAATTACTCAACTCATAAAACTTATTTTATTTAACAACCACTATATAAAAGAAATAAGTTTACAGGTATTAAAATAAATAAATAAAAATATATCAATGTTTAAAATAAAGTTATTTATAAATTTTTAAACTAATCATTAGTTTTTCTTTTAAATTATTTATAATAATTTAATAAGTAATTGCACATATGTTTAGTCTTACATGAATAATTCAAATTAATATAATTTTATTTGTCCACATTGACTATGTCATTAAAATATAATTATTTTTCGATGTACATTAATTAATAAACATGAAAATAATGGAAAAATAAATATTTATATGATTTCTCTTTAAATGATTAACGTGCTAAATTTATCTGAAGAGAATTACAACCATCGGTACAATATAATATTATACCAACGTTATCTCGAGATATTAATAGTAGATCATCGAGAAGATATATGATGTCTCGTACAGTAGAAATTATCCTGTTGCATTGTAGGATATTTATCTCGTAGCCAACATGTTAATACCATAACTAATTGATAAGGCATAGAATGATCGATAACAAGAAATTTCTCATCTTTGTGTACAATAATAGATGTGCTTGTCAAATAATCAATAAGTTTTGATAGAGGATACAATTTCTGTATTTATAAACTTACTAAATTTCAACCAATGAATTTTTTAAATTATAAAATGCGATATATTTTACTAGAAAAAACTGTATGTGCATCTTCTATTAACCGTTTTAGCAATATATTACCCAAATTTGACCAGTCCGTCATTATATACTGGTCCATCCTAATCGGTGCATGATTTATGTACTCCAATGCTCTATTTATCATTTCGAATCCATAACCGATTAGAATGCTATAATCTCGTGATAACACGCAGCTTAATAAATGATGAAAAAT
Organism: Eupristina koningsbergeri; assembly: GCA_018907245.1. Taxonomy (NCBI): domain Eukaryota; kingdom Metazoa; phylum Arthropoda; class Insecta; order Hymenoptera; family Agaonidae; genus Eupristina; species Eupristina koningsbergeri. The sequence continues at coordinate 1,156,369 of JACCHV010000013.1, read as the reverse complement.
TTTACTTTTTTAATAAACTCAAAAGGATGTGCTCTGAGTGATTTCTTTTTTTTTTTTTTTATATATATACAGATTAAGCAGATTTAAGCTTGGAAAAAAGAAAGTGACGTAGAGTATCGTGAAAACTCCAGTTGAAACTTTATGATCTCTGCTATGATAATCCCGGTGATTTGGTACCCAGAATTTTAACATTTAGAAAATAAATCATAAGTGATGAAATAAAAAATTTTCTTAAAAAAATATTCTGTAATGGATTTCTGGTTAAAGTAAAACTAAAATTATTTTATACACATAAAATTTAATTCTAAGAAAACATTCATTAGCTCGTTACAAAACCTTTGTACTATGTGCAAATTTCCACAAAGTTCTGCGCTTGCCTTAGACCCGCATACGTAATTAGCTGCATGATCATTTAATCAATTTAAACTTAGCTTTGATAAGTTATACTGATATCTAAACATTGATGTAAGTTATGCACTTAATGTAATCATTTTTCGTTTAAATCTCTTTTTTGTAAAAAGATAAGTTTTATATAATACCTTGTTTAATTCTAGAACTCTGAACTATTCTCACTTCAATATCATTAACAATATTATTAACTGAAAAACATATTCAGCAATACAGTAAATTGAAATTAAAAATAAAATAGTATTCTTTAAAAAAAAAAAAAAAAAAATCACAGCGAATAGAAAAAAAATTTGATAAATTTTCCTTGCGTACCAAGGACTTTCGAATATTGAAGTAGAAAATGATCATGTCATACATGCTTTGTCCACGAATAATCGAGATTTTGGCTTTCATTTCGCGGCTATTAATCGTGGAAATTTGGAAGGGGTCTTAAGATGTCGACAAAACCTTTTCCTATTAGTCCCTTTTTTTTTTTTTTTTTCAATAATTTGAAGCGACAGAATTTTACTTTGCATGAAGGGTACTTTTCAGTTTTTTGACACGATGCGATGGAACGATTACTCGAATAGCGTTACGCGATAAAATTTTGTTTGCAATTAAAGAAACAGGTGCAGAAACATTTAGAATGTTAAAAGAAGCGTATGAAGATAATTGTATGTCGAAATGACAATGTGCAATAATAAATAACAAATGATATAAAGGTTTTAAAGAGGGCCGGGAAAAGATCATTGACGTGGGCACCCAAAAAATTTTGAAAAACATGAAAACAGAGGAGTTTCAGGCTGCCTTTGAAACTTGGAAAGCTCGTCTTCGTAAATGTGTTGTTGTAGGCGGAAATTTATTTGAGGAGTTTTAAATTATGTTTCATTCAATTCATAAGAGCCCGAATAATTGATCTTTGTTAAAAAAAAAAGGTAAGTGTATTCTTTTTTTTTATAATTTTTAAACGGAGCATTATCGTGCAGTGCTTTTCCACTCATGGCTTTAGCGCGCCGTATCAAAAATTCGAAAAGTGCCATTCACGCGAAGTTAAATCCTGCCGTATCTAGTTATTGAAAAAACAAAAAAAAAAGGGCTAATAGGAAAAGGTTTTGTCGACATTTTAAGATCACTTCCAAATTTCTACGACAAATAGCCGCAAAATGAAAGGCAAAATCTCGATACTTCGTGGACAAACCATGTATATACAAAAGAACGTTTTTACTTCCTAAAATTTCCTCACCGAATTTACATTATTACAAAAACTTTTGAAGTATTTGCAATTAAAAATATGTCTATGCAATAGAAAAAAGTATTAAAAACCAATTCAATAATTATTATTTGAAATTGAAACTTGTACAATGTTTTATAGATAATTAGAAAAAATATTATTTTCTCAAGTGTTACGACCTTTTATTTCTCGCGTAAATTTTATTTATATTTATTTATTTATTGTTTAAATAAATAAAAGCAGGATAATTTTACTTTTGTATACATTAATATCTGTGACAAGTGACTCAAATAGTTTTTTAAAACTAAAAAATACTGTTCGTTTCTGAAAGAAAGATCAAAATTAAAAAAAAAAATTATTCTGCTATCAATTCACAAAAAGTTTTTTTATTAAAAAAATAATTTTATTATAATCTAAAGTCCATTTAAAATACAAAATTCTCAATTTAAAATATATTATATTTTTTTCAATTTGTACTCTTTTTCAACGATTCACTTTTACTTAAGACTCTGAGTAGAAGCTTAAACATGTTCAAAATATCAAGACAGAGTAAATAAATAAGATTCCGAAAGGCAATGTAGATGAACTTTTGAAATAAGTGAGGTAAATTCAATATTTTAAAAAATATATAACATTTCGGCAATATTATGCTTATACATTGCCAATGAAAAATATTAAATCAAAATAATATACAATAAATTCAGTCTATTGTACTTAAATTTAAATTTTATTACATAATATAAATTACATTCAAGTTACGGAGTTTACGTGAAACGGATTGCATGTGACAATATTTACATTAAAATAGGTTGAAACAAGAATTATTCGTGATAAAAATATAAATTCGTCAAATTTAAATAAAAATATTTGAAATGTTTATGTAAGATCTTAAATTGCATTTTGTAAATATTTTTATAAAAAATTGTTGTATATTATTAAATACAAAATATTGTTTGTTTTCATACTCATTATATTATAAAATAGTATTAAAAAAATAAATGTAAATACGATATGATGTAGTAAAATCATTTAAATTAAAATGAATTATTTTATAAGTAATATTCTTAACACTGAGTACATCGCTTTAATAATATTGAAAAAAAAAAAAAATTTTGAATAGAAGAAAAAAAAATTATCTTAAGAAATGGTTTAGATGTAATGCTAAGAGATCAAAGTATTTCAGCATCATGCAATAACCAATAAGTATATACTTTCTTAAATAATTACTAAATGTAAAATTTGATAAAAATATGAAAAGAAAAATGAAGATGCAATAACACACATTATAAAAAGCCGAACCACTAGTTTTATTTTGGGTCATGGTAGCACTTGTATTAGATTGAAGGAAGTAAAGCCACAGGAAATATCTGAAAATACAATAGGTACAAAGGTGGGCATGTTAAAAAGAAATAACGAATAAAAAAAAATAAAGAGAAAGAATAAATAAAAATAAATTCGAATGACAGTTGAAAGTCGAGTTGGTTGGTGAGTACCAGGGAAAGGCGGCACGCGGGAGTAGATGGACTGACGGAAAAAAGGGGAGAGGAGCAAAAGGGGGAACGACCCTCCGGAGGGTAGGAAGGATAAGAGGGGCAAGGACGCCTACACCCTCGGCATCAGGAGGATCCTTAAAGCGATTAAGGCCGGTCCGTTAAGCGCGAGCGCGAGATGAGCGAGTCCACGCTCGAGATAATTAAAAAAGTAATGGTTGAACCAAAGGCATTGCAGCATCCCTGCGGATGCGGGGATGCTGCGAAAATAAAATATGAACGCGCGCGGCCGCTTTTCTTTCGCGGGGGTGTCCAGCCATTTCACGGGCGATAGGGATTAGAACGTAAAATCCTGATTGCACACCGATGAAAATGAAAATCTTTATCGCGCCGGGCATATGAAATTTTGTAACGGCGCCCGCATCTCGGACATGCCGCTGTAAATTAATATATTCCACGTGTTTAAGGGAAAATATTGCTCGGGGGGTTCCTAAAGCACCCCTGGAACCCCCTAACGCTCGCCAACAGCCGCCTCGTCATTTTTCATTGACGTGATAATGTTAATGTTTCCTCTTATGAGCTCCGGGGAAAACGTTACTCGAGTGTTGCCCGTCCATTTCCCGCCAAATAAAACGTTTTATACAATGCGTAAAGTTGGATTTTAACCCCGTGCCTTCGATTTCTCCAACGCTTTTATTTTTCGAGGAAAATATAGGTTAATGAATACTTTTGATATTGCGGTATCATCTTTACTGTATTGACTACGACTCTGCTCTATTTTTAACTACTCGACTGCCCTTGTCACGCGTCAAAATAGGTAAATCTTCTTGCTCATCTCCTTAGTTCCGTATTAATAAAAACGCAGATTGCCCGATGCTGAAAAAGCTACTCGATCAAATTTGATTAAAACTTACGTTATATAAATACAAAAATTTACAATTGCATAATATCGATTTTACAATCTCGACTTTTGTTAAGTTTTTATTTATAATTTTTTGCTATTGGCTAAAACGTCAATTTAGTGAAATGTTCGTGTCCAAAAACATTCAATATTTTTCTACTGAATGTCAAATTTTCGACATAAATTCGTTTATAAAATTATAATTGTCATTGTAATTCAAATTCATAATTCTTTGAATATTTAAAAATAAATAAATAAATTAAAGTTTTCATATCAATGTACATAGCTGTATATAATAAATTTTATGCTATATTCAATTATACAATTTCTAAAGTTTTATTATTTCCCGGATGATTTCTTCCTTAAATAATTTACAGCCTGAGATAGAAAAATACATTTATATTATGAAATGTAGTAAATAATACAACAATACTTTGTACATTGCATTAAATTAATTTATTGCTATGCAAATTATTCAGATTATATTTATAAATAATTTAAACTTCTAAGCATTTCAATAATTTCATTCAATTTATAAAAAATTTAAAATTCATCTTTATACCAAAAGGAATAATATGTAACACTTTTAGAAGTGCATTAATTTTAGATGAAAGTAAAAATTATTTATATCCAAATTTAATTTTATAAAATAAAAATTTTATTCGTGTATATTTTTCAAAATATATAAAATTAAATTCTCAGAATGAAAGCTTTTCATAAAATACATTTTATTTACTTTAAATACATATTATGTGGTATTTGAAGCACCGACTATACATATTTTATTATAACGCATTTACACTGTTTGCATTTCAAATATGTGCGTCAATGAGGTCAGGCCAAAACTTCTCAAAATCTCATTTAACAAAGTAATATTTATACTACTCAATCATGAATAATACAGGCATATAGAAATTTTTCATTTCGCCTAATCATAATTTTTTATTCAATATTATTTCATTGATATTGGATGTTTTTATTATTAGTAAAAATATTGTTTTTAATTTATGATTTACTTTTTTGTAAGAAATATTAATTAATTAAACATAATCTTAACAAAATATTATTAGCAAAATAAAACAAAATTTTCAAATTAAAATAAATGGCTCGAAAATTAATGTTCAATTATTATCTTTACATGTGAAATATATTTTCAATATTTATAACTGAAAACAAGAACAGATATTCTTTATTTATACCTTGTATGATCTCTTAATTCGTAACATCCATAATAATTAAAACTTTTTATTTAAAAATTATTCAAATTTTTCAAGAAAGAAATGTACATTTTTCATAATAAATATTAATATAAATTGAGTTGTCGATGTATGCTAAAATACATGTATATAATAACCCAAAAATAGTAATTTCCATAACTTTTAAATGAGGAACATCAACGAAGCATATATCAAATAGACAACGATAAATTTTGTTTTCAATAATTACAGCACTCATTATTTATAGAAAAAAATATAAAATACAATGTAGGATTATGAATTGAATTCAGCTTTATTTACAATATTTTTTTACATTCAAATCTCAATAAAGAGATCATAGATTTGATTGAATAATAAAATTTGATATTTAATGTCACGTTATAATCTATTGCATTTAAAATGCTGTTTTATCTTGGAGAATATCAACACTTGTGAATTTTCCATTATATATATTTTTATATGACTATTTATATAAAGGAGTTCTTTCAAATAATGTAATATATCCAATACGGATAATTTATTTTCAATTTGTCACTATTTTTCTAACAAAAAAATATTGACAATTGTTTTAATAATATCTCTTTATTATCGTTAAATTAATTTTACAAAACCAATAAATAAAATGACCTAAAAAACAAAATAAATTATTCTCATCCTAATTCATCAATGTAACACGTAATATATCAGCTGACCCGGTGAAACAACCACTTGAACATTTACCAAACTTAAATTAAATTTACCTTTTGAGTCTTTGTGTCTATCAAAACGGGCAATACATTTTTCTCGTACACTTCTGCTTAGAAAACACTATTCAACAGCTGTCGAATTCAGAATCCGCGAGCATGACACCCTCGTATTCAGTTAAAATTGTGTTAAAAATAATAAAGCTCGATAAGGATGATGGCAAACCAGGGGTGGTGGAGAGCGGTGGGGATAGATGGAAAGGAAAAATTCATCAGTAGTCGCTACATCGAATATTATTATCGGGCACACACCACAAGCTCTTCTGGTTCAATAGTTCAAACATGGCTCTCACCACTACCACCACCACCACCACCACCACCACCAACACCACGACCATCCCCTAACTGGGAATCGAAAAGGACGGTTTCGGGACGTCCTCTCGCACTCGTTAAGAAGTTTCGCAGTCCTGGTCACTGGGAAGTGGTTCCAAGTTTCCTCGGATTTCGACCAGGAACTCTTAACGAGTCGATTGAAAATCTCCGGGCAGTCGAGCTCCGCTCTGCTTCCACCCCCAGGCTTCAGATCAATCTGTCTCTAACCGCGTAGGTATGATTATAAACTTCCGTCGACTCGGTCGAGGAGTTGGGGTTGGACTTAATCTTCGGACGCCTCCGAGGTGGTGTTGGCACGAGCAGCGGCTCCTCGATCATGGAGTCGTCCATCAGATTTATCCGGTGCAGGCGACTTGGCTTCTCCGGAGGTTCTGCAAAAGTAAGATGAGTAGTAAAAATCCATTTTATGCTAAATTCATTCCCGATATTTTTACCCATGCTATACCACGAGCATTTACCCTTATTACTTTCTTTTTAATTTGACTTTAATATGCACCATTTAAAATTAAGAAAATTTTTATTAAAAATCAACGATACGGATATTTCATAAATATACTAAAATATGCTAAATTAACGTATTTCTTATCAATGTGGATTCTTGTATAATCCAATTATTTTTCCACCCCTTTAATCTTTGATTGTCAATTAATTTTATCCGAAGTATTCGTTTAATCTAACTTTTTAAAACGTGATTCGAAAATTAAAATTTCAACAATTAATTGCATTAACACTCTCAAAGATTTATTTGTAGTTTTTTTTAATAAGATTTTCAACAAAATTATAAAATCTTGTCATTAGACCGATGGTTTAGATTATCCATTTTTAAAGTTTACAGAGAATGATTCTACAGTTTACTTCATTATTATTTATATGCTTATTAGCTATTACATATTTCCCAAACAGTTAATGATATTTAAACCAAATTTTATCAATAATTCAATAAAGCGATGAATTTTTTTTTTTTTTTAATAGCATTAATTTTCAATCACAAAAGTTAATTTGAAAGTTTTTGCACGATTCAGAAAGTTGGTTAGTACTCCAATGACAATAAAATAAGTATTAAACTAATTACAATAATTGTCTAAGGTGCATTAGTGAAATCATCTAATAATTTTCAAGAAAAAAAAGAACTTTGTTCAATCGGTTTAAAATTCATATTCCATTGTGATAATTCTCTCTCCGACGAGAAAAGCTCTCCAGAACAATCGAACCCGATGAAATAAATTAGGGCATCGGACATAAAGGAACTAAATGCTGAATCAAGGTAATTTCGACAGGTTTCCCGATACTTGTCTACTAGTCAAGCGGAAGGAAACGGGAAAAACGTTCTAACCGAGATCGTCGCTCTTCAAGTCATTGAAGGGATTGAGCCTGTCCACTCTCGGAAAATCGATTAGCCTGCTTTTGGAGGGCTGATGGTCCTCGTCCTCTTTCCCTATTCGCGGGTGTGGTGACACTCGGGGATGGTCCTCAAAATCCTCGAGGTCCCGAACCCGGGTCAGGGAGACGATCTGCGGCTCGGGTAACTTGTCCGAAGATTTGTCCTCCTCGGTCGTCTCTCGCTCCCGCTCCTGCTCATCCTTCTTCTCCAACATAACGGTGAGGGCGACCTCGAGCTCCATCAAACTCGGTATCATCGACGTAGAATTGTCACTGACCATCGAGGTGCTTGTCTCCCTTGTAGGAGATGGGGTTTCATCAATTAACCCCTGGCAGTCGATCTCATCACAGGGCGACTACGTAATATTAAAGGACATTCGTTAGTCTTACGCAAATGTTCTCTTACTCATTTTAACAAGATAATACAGCAATTTATTTTATCTGCATTTTCCTGGAAAACTTTCTCTCTTCCTTTAATCCTTTCAGGGCCGGCCCTACTCGTTTGAGTAATCTAGATAATGCCACGCTTTAAACTAATTTCATCTTATTCCTGATAATACAATTATTTGTTTCCTCAAGGAAATATCTAAACTCAAACTTTGTGTAATCAGTTATAATTTATAGATATAACAATATAGATTACCTTTATTTTTTAATAAACGAAAAAGCTCTTGACTTAATAATTTACTTGCCTCTTTCTTGCAAGTTTGATAATTTATTAAATAATTATTATATCCTATGCACATAAATTAATAATAATTAATAATCGTCATTAGTAAATAATTCAATAATATTAATACAAAAAATCTTCTCGGAATAACTCTGCAATATAAGGTATGATAATTCTTTAATAATATAGCAAAAATTGTAACAAAATCAATAGAAATGATATTACAAAAACTCTGAAGAATATTGATTTGATCCGTATTTAAATTATTCTTCTAAATGATATTTTATATAAAGAATTATTTAAAGATGTATGTTTGAAAGAGAATTTATCAAAAATTATATCCAAATTTTAAAAATAAAATTTACTTTTCCGACTGGTTAATCATCACAAGTATAAAATTATTATAAATCTATTATATAATTTTCTTAAGTAAAAATTTAAAATTTGAACTTTAAAGTGTTTAACTTTTTTTGCAAAAAATTTTTATATAAAATTTACACTAACAATTTTATTCTAGAAAATCCCGTTGTTTATGGATTAGAATCTTTTAAAATATATTATAATAATGCCCAGTTCCTTATTAAATCGAAAAGTTGTTTCTGTGCATTAATAAGAAAAGAAAATTTTTTACCGAAATTGAAAATTAAATTATATTTTAGTTTTAGAACACAAAAAATAAATTTATTTCGCTGTATTAGTTTTTTTCCTTTTATTTTTCTACCTTTTTTTTACTTTTTAAGGTGGGAGTCAACTGTGGCGTGTCAGTGTCGTGGAATCCATTAGCAGTTATCTTATCGGTCGTATCCTTAACGGATGTTTCATCGTCAACCTGCAACTGTTCCTGGTGATCGTCGTCTTCGAGCTCGAGCTCGTCAACGAGCATTTCACGTGGTAGCGACTCCTCGGAGATGGTGCGCTGCACCGTCCGAACGACAAGGTCATGACTGTTTCTCGAGTCTGCGAACGAGTCGAATATTGCATCTGCAAAATCAGCATTACCTTAGCATTTTTATTTACTTTTTTATTCAGCAGTTTGGCTTTATTTCTACTATGTACTCGATTTTATCTCAAATTGTTTGAGAATGACAAGAAATACATTATTCCAATTCCAACAAGACCAACATCATAAGCAATTAATCCATAAAAGTAAGATACTGTAATTCTAGAATATTAAAACTAGTATTTACCGATGTAATTGTCTATTCTAACTAATTACTGAGTAGTATTTCTTAGGGAAAGTTTATTTGAAAAGTTTGTAGTATGAGAATAAAGTTTTAAAATTTTAATTTATTATATATACCTCTTCATAGAAAATATTTGATTAAAAATCATTGTATTTATGAAAATATCCTCTTTTAATGAATATCCTTACAGAACATTGTAATATTCTTTATATTGGAAAATTATAATCATTTTTATCGACATACTTGATAAATTTACATATAGACGCTAAAGGAGTTACATAAATAGATTTATTTAAAAAAACGTTTAAGATTCTCAACATTATAAAATAATAAAATTAATAATAAAAAAAATGATTAATATATTCAATTATTTTAATATTATCAATTTCAAGTTGTTTTTTTTTTTGTAGCTTAGTGGATTTAAAATGTTAGGTCCCAATTGGAAATTTACGAAATGTTTATTTTTAATGAAAATATGCTCCATTTATCTTTACTCTTTTTATATATATGTATATTTCTATGTGACAGTTACAGCACAATTGTACTACTTTTAAAAGTAATAACGCAAAATGTTCTCCTTGACTTAAATTTTTTTTTAATTCATAATTCAAAATATTGCAAAGTTGTAATTCATGTGATGTAAAGCACTTGGTGCCATATAAACAAGTATCAGTGCTGAGCGTCGGACAGATACTTTGCAAAGTCTCATGATATTAATATAATCGCTTGGCATAAAACAGTAAATATTCTCGCATAATGATATTAATGGGACGTAAAGCTTATTTTCAAGTTCCAGAACACGAAACTCTATGTCTGTCTTGTAATTTGAGTTGGCTTTTCCATAAGAGCAGGTTAATTTTATCGCGAACCCTGATCGCCGCTTTCCCGAGCGACCCAATTCCCATTTCGTTTTTGTACCCTTGCGCAAAGGAGGAAGTACCCTTTGTCGCCCCCTCCTCACCTCCGAGGATGCCTGAGGAGAACTCCTCTCCTCCGTGAACGAAGCGCCTGGGCGAGGCATCGGAAAAAGGATGGCTCTGGCTCTCGGTCCTCGACTCGTAGCCCGCATCCTCGTCCCTCCTCGAGCGCTCCTCCCGGGCGACCGAGGACGGGTTCGTCTCTGCTGCACTCGGGGATGATGATGAGGCTCGTGACTCGCTCGACCTGAAAAACACCGGTGCGCACTTTAGTGGCGAGTTTTTTCGCCCACCTCCGCCCTTATCAGCACCGGACACACTGCGGCCCTTTTCCGCTTTTATTGGACTCTCCTGCTCTGGGAAATTATTTTGAGTTGACCTGTAACGGTACTTATTTAACGAGATCACATAAGCTTTTTTTCTTTTATTACCGTCCGTTTTCTGACTTTAATCCTTGCTGGCATTGTGATCTTGTCTCGTTTTGTTTTTCTGAATTTTCTCCTGGGCTAATTCGACTTGAACAGTATTGTTTCTTATTTATCTTTTGTCGTATACACCATAAATAATTTAATCCGCAACGCACGCATAAAATATCCGTGAAATAGAGATTTCCGTATTTTAATTTAGTATGTAAAGCTTTTACTTTAAATGTTCGTCTAATTTATCACGGGAAACGGTTATTGCCTTCACACAGCCAGAATCCAGTTAAGTTAAATAAACAATTGCACGAGTTTGTGTGAGATTTATGCGTATTTTCCATAAAATTTTACACGAAATATTTTGCAGAAAAATAAATTAAAACGGAAAAGTCTGCTTCATATAACATTTTTTACGAGGTAATGTTTGCGCTACGTAAGTATAAATATAAAGGCCATAGGCCATCACGCATTTTAATTTAAATAATAAAAATTTATATTTGTTAAAAAATCAGGGCGTAAAGAGTTGCAAAGTCACACGCTGCTTTTTGTGCGCTACATTACGACTATTATTATTATTAGTTTGAAAAGTTCTACATCAAAAACGCTGAGCTTAGAAGAAGCTACTGCATCCTCCAAAGTTTATTGGTTGCTGAAATAAATAACTTGATTAAACTAAAGTTTCAAACGAGTTCTTAGTGTTCACATATTTCGTTGTACCATTTAACTTTAAAAGTGTTTGGTATATTATATTTATCCATTATTTCACTCACCGAAACGTGAAATTTAGATAAACTTTTAATCGGAGCCTCGGACCAACAAACATTCTTCGCAATCTTTGAACTTTGCGAGCCGCTAGAATCGAAATACTTGACTCGCATAGGCTAACTTACTCGTCCTTAAAGCTCTCGGAGTCGTCGACAGGCTCCCGGAGCGAGGGCTCCTCCCGGGCTTTGACTGGGGTAGAAGTTTTGAGACCGACCTCGAGTCCGAGGGCATATTCAGTCTCCAGCTTCCGAATTGAGTTATCCTCCGTTGGCGCATCCTCCGAGCGGTCCTCCTCGATCCTCCTCGCGAAGATCGTCCTCTCGGGAGTCTGCTTCCCGGAACACAAAAGACACGGAAATTTACTCACTCCTCGAATTTCAACAAGTAAATTCGCGCCTCCTTAATCCCCTTCACCAACTCTCGTTATCGGAATATTTATCGGATCCCGGATGCAAGGGTCACTTGAACAATCGGGTTAGCGAGGCTTTTCCCGGCTGATAAAAACGTCAAAAGTTAGCGACGTACCTGCGGCACAAAGAGCGGAGCGTCACGCGGCAGGGATCCTGTCTTCAGGTGCCTCGGCGGCCTCCTCGCAGCATCATCGGGGAGTGCCCTCGTCGAGGTGTCCAGGAGATCCGCGACATTCGGTAGACTAGTTGTGCTGTGATTCTTTGGTCTGGCGTTGATCGCCTCCTCCCGCGGTCGAATGTCCTGCAGCGAATGTTTTTGCAAGATGTACTCGATCTGGTGATAAGAAATTAAATCGCATTACGTTTTTGTCGGGACGTGACTCGGTGACAAAGTTTTGCCCGTGAGACCAGCGAAAAAACTTATCAACTCGTTGACATCGCGCTATTTTGTTTGCAGACTGTTTAATTCGCCAACGCGCAAGTTCAGATGCAGCGAAACTCGGAAATTCGAAAAACAATAAACGTACAAAAGTAGGAAAAATTAACAATCAAAATCCATAAAGTCAGATACATAAATTTAAAATAAAATACTACAAAGCTAATTTCTTATAAAAATTAAAGAAAAATTATTTATCCTTGTGCAAATATTCCTTGAATTGATAAATATAAATTTAAAATCACACACTTATCTTTGAAATATATTACTCACGTGAGAAAGTTTATATTTTAGAATAGTTCACTAACTTCCATAATTAGCAATATATTTTTTTACTTTGAAGTTACTAATTTCACTGTAATATTCAATTTCTCTATTTGAATAAGTTTTTAATTATATTTTTCACTTTCTTAATACAGATCTAAACACAACTTAAAAAAGGTATTTCTAGTTATTATTAAACTGCATGATGAACATTTAAAAAACCGTTGTTTCCTAAGTATTTAAAATATTATGAATAACTTGAGTCTGAATGAAACTTTTCATAGCCTCATCAAAAGTTAGAATAGTATACTCATTATAATTTACTGACTGCTCCTTTAAAATCTGTACTTTACGTAAAATTTCTTCCTCGAATATATCTGGAATAGTCTGTATGTAAATGTAGGATTAATTAATTCTGTAATTTTTCAATTAAATTAACAGATCTTTGTAAAATTTTTGCAATTTACTATAATCGCATAATAATCGCATTTCTAAAATTAATTAACACATATAAATATTTACAATCATATCAAAGTATAAAAAAATTAAATGAATAATCTATATATAATGTATTTAAAAGCGTAAAAAAATTTAACAGTGACAAAATTATAAAAGTACTACTAATATATACTACATATGTATTAGATAGTAATACCAAAAAACGTTTTGTTTTCTTGATGTGTATACTGCATTTACAATTATTTTAACTTTCATAATTCGATAAATTATGTTTCTTTTTCTATATTTCGACGCTTTCATTCCTTTTATACTGTAAAAAAAACTTTAAAATAAAACATAGATATAAGAAAATTCAATATTTCATATTTTTATTACACTTTTTTTGAAAAATGAGTAATTGATCAAAGATAAAAATGGAGTTGAAAATAAAAATTTTGTTCTATAATATCTTTAATTCTATTGAGAATACCTGTGCTACGTTTTTGAAAAACTAAAGAACAAAACAAAAGTTAAAATTAGAAAAAAGTGAACAAGATGTATTTCATAACAATTATTTAATACGCGTCAGGTCAAAATTCTTCTATCAAAAATATTTTTTTTTTCTTTTTCAAATGAAGAGTTAAATGATGTAGCAATGAAATCAGTTAGGAAATAGTTTTTTATTAAAATATAAACGCCAACATCTAATCTGAAAACGCAAAAAGAATATTGGATAGTTTAGACGAGACGTACAAATGCAATCAGCTTATCTCATATAAGATTCTGCAATTTTTATCTCAATAAAAAAAACTTTTCGATTTTACGATTTATCTCATCACTAAGCCATACTTTTCTTCCATTTTACAAAATAAAACGATCCTGAAGAATTCGGACGAAATTCGAGGTGAAAGGAATGGAAAGAGAATAATTTATAGATTTTCTGTAAATTTCGTCCATTTGTTGAAGTTTCTATTTCGGAAAAGTTCTAAAATGAAAAATCCGTCGAGTTGGTACATTTTTCTAATGAGCCGTAGTCCACTTCCAAAGACATTTTATTAATTATCGCACGCAATAGAAAATGCGCATTTTCATTCTCCAGAAGCACTCCCCGAACAGACGCTCGAGTGTTGCACAAACACTAGAGAACCTAACGGTGCATCTCGAGGCTCAATTATATCCTAGAGTCCCCAAGATGCGATTGCATTCGTCGAGTCATCGCGTCCTGGAACACTTTGGTTGAGTGCTTTCACTCGGATACCTACCGCCGCGAACTCCTCGTCAGAATCCTCGGGTCTGGGACCATCGACCAGGATGGCGGGAATGAGCTTGGAATAGAGGGGCTCCGGCTCGTGATCGGACTCGTCGTCGGCGGCATCGCCCCCACTTCCGGGCTTCGGTGGCAGCGGACGTATTTCCCGACGTCTCCGTCTCCGTGGAGGTGGCACCGGTGTCGACGCCAGGGCACCCGGACTCCTCTGACCTGCGTGCATGCGCTCTCCTGATTGGAACACGAAGATAATTTTACCGAACGAGGATAAATGTATTTATGACAGGTTTACTCCTGTTTGCTCGCTCTCTCTCTCTCTCTCTCTCTCACTTTTGAGAGCGTGCGAGCCTTTGTGTTTTCTCTTTACTTTAATCTTATTGTCGTTGCTCGTGAACTTACCGAGACTTACCCGATACGCCACTCATCTTCATTGGCTTAACAATGGACCTTCTTTCCATTAGACTGAGTTGTAAATTAACTAGGTTAATTGTCAGCCTAAAAAGGCCGAGCGACGGTTGTTGGCGCGTTATCGGGTGAGGTGCCATTTTTCAAAGCTACATTGCAATTTCGTTTTTAAATTTCATTAATGAAGTTACAAGAGGTACTTGGCATGAGAAGGCACTAAATTTGAATAATTACAGTATAAGACTGACATCGTTAACAGAAGCGAATGGATGTTGTGACGCAAAAAGAAATATTTACACTCTGTACATTAGCATCCAACGCGTATAATTAGATTTTTTTAGTAATAAATAAAATTCTTAGCAGTATTGAGCTTTAAAAAGAATTTAACTTGTAAACAATTTACCTATCGAGAATAGAAAAAAATCAAACAATTCTCAGCAATTTTAATTACTGTCTCGTTAAGAGGTCTCGGTAATTTGATTTACAGTCCAACGATTCCAATAATTTACATGTATTTTGGAGAAAAGCATCTCCGGAGTTATTCATCCGGGTAATCGATATCATGAAAGCCGAAGATTTTATCACTGCGACTACAGCGGAAAAAATGCTCGGAGCGTAACGATCTGCAATTGCGGGGCGTGAAGTTAAGCTCAAGACTCAAGCCTCGGTAAGTCACGAAACAACAATATTTGCGAAGCGTCATAGAGATAAGTAAGGGCATCGCTGCGCAAATCAGCAATAAAAGCAAATGAGGGGCGATAAGGAGGAGGAGGAGGAGGAGGGACGGGGGAGAAGGAAGAGGTGAGCTTCTGGAGATTGATTGAGGAGGTAGTGAGGGTCGGCGGTTGCGTGGGTGTTGGGTGATACGTACCGGTGGGCTTGGGCAGGTCACCGGGACGCCTGCTACCGGAGAAGACGACGCTCGCCCTGGGCGTGCAGGGCACCTCGAGATTAACGTCCACCCACTCGCTCGGATGGAAGGGCCGGTCCACGGAGTCGATGCTGCGGCCCCGCAACAGGACGGCTCGGGGCGGCGAACCTGCGTAACCGATCTCCGAGCTGTCCAGACAGAAACAATGTCGGAGTATTACTCAAGTGCCCGGAGGTGTAGAGCCAACCTTCGGCCCTCCTCCAGCCATTTTTCACGAGGGAATCCGGACACAATCAGAGTGCATGTGAGAAATTATTTTCGTTCGAGGCTGTTATGATTTATCGATGCTTATTGGGCCACTCAATGGAAACGTTTACTGTGATATCAGTCTCGATATCTTTATTTTTATCTTTAGTCTCAATTCTCACTTTCAAATAGTTTTTAATTAACTTTTAATAAATTGTAGTGAAAGTAAGGAGAACAACGATAAACACAAAATTTATTGACGTTGATTTTAACGAATATTACAGTGACAAAGAATATTCTATATTCTTCTATTCTATTTCTATTTTATATTATTTTTCTAATTACAAATTATTTTCAAAATTAATAAAGATAGCATTTAATAAATAATATTTAATATTAACATTTTAAAAAATTTTAATTGATGTTTAATGGATTGTGATGAAAGTAAGTACAAAATTTACTACCATTAATTCGCACAAATATTAAAACAACAATAAATATTTTTATATTTTTTTTTCTCTTCGCTTTGCTATTGAATTAATAACTTTGTTATTTAAATTGTTTAATTAAAGATTATATTCAAATTATTAAGTCTAAACAATTTTAAGCAAACCTATGTAATTTAGAATACAAAATTTTATAAAGTAATTGAAGCACATAATTAATATTAATTATTTTAATATTATGAAACAAAAAAATACATTTCATACAGAATCTCGATTTATTGCTTTATTTATTGACAATTTATTTTAAAAGTATTTTATTTTATTTTATCCCATTTTCTTGATCTGTATTTTAAATAATATAATAATGATCATGTAAAAGTGTATACTCAGCGTGCGCAAGTAAAAATAATTATAAGTTAGTATTTCTAAATTCAATATTATTTCCGCCAATTATCATATGCTGATAAATTAAAGTTATACATTCAAAAGAAAACTATTTCAGAAAGCTATACTCATTTGAGAGTTTCACTACTCAATGCAACGCACGCATGAAATTTGTATTTTCCATAAAATAAAATAATGGAGTAGCAATTTGACCACCGAGCGTATTGGTAAATTTTTAACGGGACGAATGTTGCGCAGGCGATTTCAATTGAAAAAAAAGAAAGTCGAAAAATTGAAAAAATTGATTAATGCAAGGCTTATCGTCCGTGTTTGTGTGCAATTTTACGATTTGCGTAACGAGCCGCCGTAATTAGCGACATCGTTAAATGCCACTGTCGCACTCGGACCCAATAAAAGGCTGGAGGCTCGGGGGCGGTCGGTTAATGCGAAAACGAACAAGTTTTCCCTCCTCCTCCTCCCACCTCCTAATTACACTTGGCCAGTAATTATTATTATCAGATCCTCAGATCGATCCCGCCCCCGGCGCCAGTTTATTTCTAATGTTCCAACGCGCCAATAATGGATAAATATTCATCTCATGCTAATTCGACGTAGTCACGGCGATGCAAAGACTACCATACATTAACGCATTTTCACCAATTTTCCGGCATCAGCATAAAGCTTTAACTGAAGTACGAACGGTAAACTGATTCCTCGATCTATACCTCGATGATACGAGTGAAAATGACATCGATCCATCATTTAAAATTGTTGTTTCCTTGAATAAATAAAAATTCGACTCAAATGATTTCTAACTTTGATAATAATAATTTTTACAGAAATTAATTTTTACGTCGTCCGATTAAACTGAATTATTTTGCAAGAATTGAATAATATTGCATTTATTTAATTTAAAATAAATTGGTGTACTTTATTAATAGTAAATTTTTAGAATAAAATATTTTCCCTACAAATATTCATACACAATTATTGTAATATTTCACCTACGTACTCGAAAAATAATTTCAAACGTGCATAAAGATGTTGAATGTAAAATTATGTGCGCATTGTAAACTTTATTGAGATATATATAATTATAAAATTCGAAATCTACAAGCGTATAAAGCATTTATAATCTTGCAATCAATAAATGTACAATATGTAAAATTAAATTCAAGTTATGAACATTAAAGTTGAAAATTTTTTTATAATTTAATAAATCACTCAATAATAATCTACGAGATATTTTATATAACTAGAGGAAAAAATATAATATCGATTTAAGGTACGATTAACTTGTCACATATTCAGGTACGTATCAAATCAAATCATTTCATCTAAATTGACACATTAACCCATATATTTACATCCGTAGGTAACACAAAATATAATATAAATTGCAATTAATTATTTATTCGTCGATCAGCTTCAACTTCTGTCTCAATACAATGACATAGCAATTACGAACGAAAAAAACGTCTGTCATTAAGATCGCTGAGACAAAATACATATTCCATGCGTCACTATGATTAATATTCCCAAAATGTAACTGCTATTAAATCGACAAGAAAAAATACTCCTTGGGTAAAGGATAGACATGCCTTGCAATTCGAAATCCTCAACCCCCCTCCCCAACACCTGCGAATGATCTTCCCTCCAGACAAAGCCGCAGAAGCAGTTGGCGGGTAGCGGGGGGACCGATGATTTATGCGAGAACACGCGGACAATTAAGACCAAGCCAAAAACGGCGCAAACGAGAGAGCGCGTGGGCTCGAGATCACATCCCACGCGGTCCAAAGCACCGGAGTCTGGAATATCATTGCGTATTCGAGCTAAAAGTGGGTCGGAAAAATCGCGCGAAAATCCCGGCGGCCTTCCTCGAGAGATCGAGGACCGATTCGAGGTCTCGATTTCGTCTTGAGGAACGGGTTCGTGCCAATCCGCTCGATCTTCTTTTTCACGACCCACTTGGTGACGTTGTTGACAGTGACCTATAAACGGAAGTTGTGATTTACGCAATTCGCGAATTCGCGTGTAAAAACATTTTGCGCTCCTCGTACAAATGTGCTTGGCTGGGTAACGAGTGAATTCGCAATGCTCGGTCAGGTCTGCTGCTAACGGTAATTAAGGTAATTACAGACAATCTTAATCCTATTAGAAATAATGCGTACGAACTCGTTCCCGACGAAGATTTCCGAACTCTGGCGATAATATTTTATCGCTGTTTATGTGCACCCACGCAATGAAACTAATAATTGGACTGCGTTGAAAGTTTAAGTAGATATTAATCACCAAATAATCGCTGACAAATGGCTCATTTCAATGCGATATCAGTGTCGAGTATTAGTAAACAGACGTTACTCTTCAGTTTAATGTATACTTTCATTAAATTTCATTTCTTTTCAGTTTAAGCAACTTTTTTTAATAGTTTTCAACAAAAAAGAATCTTATTTATATGTAAAATTCAAAACACCTGATCCTTTTTAAATCCGTTTTAATGTATATATAATTATATTGTTAATGAAAGCTTGAATACACTACATACGTGTCATAAATTTTATTTACTTATAAATTTTAGTAAACGATGTTCTTGTCCCATTTGTTTTGAATTTGAATGTATTTACGCATTAAATAACATAATGTTTTATGTACTACTATCGATGAATATTATTCGTGTCAAATCTCAATTTAAATTTTCTCATTGATCCTCACACTCATATTGTTTTTAATTCGTCTCATTATAATTAATTAAAACATAGGCTATTTAAATTTTCGTTTCAACTTCTTTTTATGATCATTAGATCATTAATATATATTATTTTTATAAAATTCATGCATTAATCGAATGACTTATTATATGTATACCTTAAACGGTTTTTGATTAATTCGCGTGGTAAATTCTAAAACTTTGAAAGTTGTGTCGCTTTATCTATTAGCATATGATAATTAAAAGAATTCGTAAAAATAGTTGCTCGTGATAACAATATTAATCTAATCCCTTCCATCAGCAGTTGAAAACCATGGAAAGAGTCTAAAATTGCCCAATCCATTATTTAGAATAAAAAAAGCCGAATAATCCATCATCCACTCGGCAATACAATCCGTCAGCAGCAGGCGATACAAATCCATGAGAAATAATATAAATGAATTGCTAAATCGCGCGCTTTATTCATCTGATTTTCCGTCTGACGGCCAAGGAGAAGGTGCATGTGCATTAAAGGAATGCACGAAAAGTGGAGGGGGTCAAAGTGCATAGATATTGCATCGAGGGAATTGTTGCACACAATTGCAATTGCATGAAACAACTCGAGAGGATTAGGAGTGTGACCCACCTTGTGACCCTCTGCGTGGCGCCTCCGAGGACTGAGCCTTCCTCCTTGAGTCCTGGGTAAATCTGAAAATAATGGACAATTGTAAATTGCTAATTTGTAGGTGCATTCACTGCAGTTTCCGCTACAGCACACCGGGAACTAGGCGAAATCGGACTTTGAACATATAACGACGCTAGGTGTCGCTCGCTCCGAACTCTACGTCCCGATCAGCAATTTATAATATATATATCGTTTGAATTTCAAAACATTACCATGTACTGCTATCGGGACGATACTTCAAGATGCGCGCCTCCAGGGAAATAAAAATCACGATGTGACTAATGAAAAAACAAACGACACAACATTACGTCACTCTTCGAGTGACGCATTATTATGACAAAGTGATAAGCGACACGCTTTTACACTGCCTCCCCTTCTCCTTCTTATCTTCGTTAAACAGCCGATCGCTTTATTTACAGAGTCGGGGAAAGGTGGAACGCGTGGACCGATCGATCGCTCACATGCCTAATTAATTTTGCCGCGCTATTTAGCTCTTCGTAATTTTTAAAGGGGCGGCCTAACGAGTCCTGAGTAAACGAGGTAACTGCATTATCGGCTCCGACACTCGCTCGAGTGGCTCTCGAAAATTGCTTCGCTACTCCAGGCGGCCTACTATTGCCGTCGACATTCCTGTTCTCGCGAAAAATAATTCAGGCGATAATTCAATCTCCCAACCCGGACGAATGCTTACTCGAGGTCGTCTCGTCTGGGGTGAGACGCACGAGCGACGATGAGATTCGCTATGATTTTCGCATTGTGGTCCTGTCGATTACTATCACCACGTGATGTTGGCGCAAGAAGGACGTGTACTCGCTCTGATCATTTGCATGCATCGGGAAAACGTAAGGAGTACGTGAATCGAATGCCACTGTGCAAACATAAGTAAACATAATCACGGCACACGTGCCTTTTCCGAGAAACGATGAGAGAGAGAGAGAGAGAGAGAGAGAGAGAGAGAGAGAGGAGATCTGAAAAATGAGATTCGGGCCGATCAATTCTGGCCGTCCTCTATCCCTTATATATAGATTTCGGATTCTGGTTCACACCCACTCCCATGACGTCATAAATGAACAATGACCCTCCCCGGTGCTTCCGGCGAAACAAGTTTCGTCCAAGATTGAAAAGCGATGCTCAGTAAGACCCGAGCCAAAGTTTTTCGCGTGGGGCGAAGGATCGGCAAACTTGGATCACCTCGGATCTGCCTTGCGTCATGGCAGTAAGTAATGACCCGCAGAAAAGAAAAATCCTCCAGCGCTTTATCTTTTTCGGGTTATATCTTGTTCCTTGACCTCGCGCACACGCCCCATTTTTTCATTCTCCAGTTGACTTCGGGCTCAATCGGAAACGCTATAAACGCGCGTTCGCTTCAATTAAGACTCTGCAAATTATTACTTTGACGTCGTTTTGTGTCAAGGTGCCTCTTTAAATCATTACCCACTCTCAATTACACATTACCCATACCTTTTTTGCGTGTAATGTCGATTCTATCCTAATTTGTTCGGTCGTCAACTTCGCTTCGATTTTAATTTGTCCGGTAGACAGCAAGTGACCGCAGTTTAATTACTAAACGTCATTCGAGATGATGATTCGGGAATAATAACTGCCTCTTGACTAAAAAAAAGTCATCTATCAATATTCACAATCGCAAAAAGTTTTATGAAATTTTTCGGAGTCATTCGTGCAAAAAATCGATGAGCCAGATGAATACTTGACTACACAGAATTATTGCACGAGTCTCGCAACAAATAATTTTTGTATAAAACTTCTATCAATAATTTATAACGCAGTTTAAAATAAACAACGAAAAAAATAAAATAAGCGCTTCAAAAAAATTTTACACACCGAACTGGATCTATAAATTACAAAGTTTGAGAGCAAGATTTTTTTCAATAGCAGGTAATTTTTTACTGAAAATTTGTGGCTGATCTTTATAACAACATTCTGTCGTTACACAGAAAACAAAATTCAAAAAATTTCAATATGAAAATTTACATTGTAACCTATGAAAAAATTGCGGAAGAATTTTCAGCCTAAAAAGTTTTTATTATCTTTACCAAAATAAATACGATTTTGTGGAAGATAGATGTAATGGAAATAATAAAAATAACAGTAATTCTTCCGACGTGATAGAGGCTATAAATTTTAAGAACTAAATTGAAATCTTAGTTTATTTAAAATGTAAAAACTAATAGACACTCGAATGCTAAATTCAAATAGTACTATAAAACCTTCAAAGAACATTTTTGTAAAAAATCAATAATTTTTAATTTACTCAATCAAATTTATCGGCAATTCTTTAAAAAAAAATTTTTTTACTCCTTAATTATTTATTGAACAATGATTATTAAACAATTGTTAATAAATTCAATAGTTTTATAAATCAATAAATCTAAATTATAGATTAATATCTATAATGTTTGCACTAGCATACAAAATATATAAAAAAGATATATTTTATTTATAAATCTTCGAGGCTTCACCAAAATCGATCATCTGCGAAGCTGAAACATTTTTACTATGTACAATATTTTTGTATGAGAACATTGTCAGTAAATGTTATTTCATGTAATTTCAAGTTTCAATCAATTTTTAAAATAAGAAATTTTAATACATGAATCATATTTTTACAAACTCTCGTTAAAAATATATTTTATGAAATAACGCCGCTAAATTTATAACATAAAAAGTACAGAGTTAAAAACAGTTATTAAAGTCGTCAGTTATTAATTTTATGTTTGACCAAAAAGTCAGCCACTATTTATTTTATGTATATAGTAACAAATTTTTAATGATGCAAAGAAAGATAATAAAAAAATTTCAGCTTGTGAATTTTACTTCACCTGAAAATTGTCTAAATAGACAAGAAATTTTTTTTCTTTATAAATAGATTTTATTTACATACTGCTCCTTGATACCAAAATAAAGCTTTTAAGTAAAAGTATAGCTTTGGAAATGAAAAACAGTAAATAACACTTGATGTATATGATTTGCAAAAAAGTGTTTCGATAGACATTTTATTTATTGAAATAAAGTTGACTTTAAAAAATGTGTTTAAAATAGGAAAGTATTGCGAAGCTTAAATCATTTGTTTGATAAATATTTCAGTTGTCTAAATTTGACCGATTTCTACAATTTATTGGGCCAAAAATAATTAACCAAACAATATTGACATTTGCATAGATTCACTCGATGTATCTGAGTATTTGTTTAAAAGTAATATCTATTTCAGGCCTATTAGCGATAAAACAGATTTACGTAAGTCGGATAACAAGGAGCCTTGGAGTGGCCATCATAAGAAGAAAAGTGCCGCTAAACAAATGTCATTGATTAATAATGTGAAATTTGAACGTACTGAAAAACGATGTGTAGCTTGTGTTCTTATTTAGAACAGAGTATTATCATCGTGTTACGCTAACGGGGTAAAAAATATTTTAAAGACTAGTGCTTACTGGGAAGGGAGGTGAAGAAAAACCATGGAGAAAAATGACAATTAATCAGCGGTTAATTGAGATTATCATTGGCACCTGGCATTTGAACTCGGGGAAAATTTTCAGGCACCGGGTAGAAAAACAGGTCCGAGGTAACAAAGTTTACCGAAGGGCGGGAGAGGTTAAAACGAGAAAGGGGGTTTGAAATCCACTTTAGCCCTTTCGCTCAGTGCCGCGCGTTTTCAATGGGTGTGCATGCATTATAGCCTCGCAACTATGGCCATTTCTCTACGCATGTCCTATCGGCGGACCTTCGCCCACGCGGTTTACATTGCAAATTTCTCTTGAAACTCGGATCTCGCATCCCTCCGTCTCTCTGTTCGGTCAGTCTGTTCGCTCGGAAGTTATTTGTCGATTAAATTACTGCCCGCGTACCTATGCAGAGATGGAGGTGGAGCGGGCCTGGGGGTTGAACCCGGGGGCGGTAAGGGGCAGAGGGATGCTGGGTGTGCCAGACGTCGCTGTTTCACGCCAACGCAGTCGTCCTGACCCACTGCCACCACAGCGGCGCACATTTCCCCTAATTAGTCCCTCTCTCGGAAAAGTTAAAAAAAAAAAAAAAAAGAACGCGCGTGTCAAGGCCAGTCGACGTTATCTCAATTCTTGCATTCGGTTAGATGTGACGTCGATTTCTGGAGCAACGGAACCCGCCTCGTTCGTTTCATATGTTGGGCTTTTTTTCGGAAATCGAGGTCACCCGGTAAAAATTAAACGACATGCGGGTTAATGATTTTTTCAAAAAGCAACCATTGCATTTAATGTTAAATCGCAATTTCCTCGCGAGCGGCGAGCTTAAAACTCTGTTTATCTGTGCAATTATCGGTAGAGTAGCCAAGTCAATATCGATTTTAGCGATAGATTTTAAGAAGTACAGCTCCAGTCAGCCATGGCTCAAGATTTACTCCGCAGGAAATTTCTTTTTTATTTAATTATATCGAAGCTCCAACCGCTAAAACTTACACTGCATTTTTAACTATGTATGACCATCAACTATAAATTATTTTCTATGTAATCAATTGTTCATTTTGGCTTGAATTGTTGATTTTTGAGATGAAGCTCTTGAATCGACTTTAAAAATAATATGAATCAGCTAGTAAAAGCAACTATAAAAATGAAAGTTTCGATTTTTAAATAACTTTTTTAATTACTTTTGTAATACCTGTATTTTAAAACGTCAAAATAATAATAAGTATATATTATAATTCATGTATACTTTAGAAAAGAAAAAACCAGAGTACATAAAATATTGATCAAATTTCGCAGTGTAAATTTATTGAAACAACACTGGAGTAATGCATACTCTCGGTCTTGCCAAACCAAAGTAAATATTACCTACGCGATTGTCTGATCAGACACTATGCATAAATCCTACCTGCGTTAAATTTAAAAAGCAATCCTTTCTCCGTTAATTTGATGATTAGCTAAAACTGCCAATAGTAATTTTAAATATTATCATCAAGTCATTGCAGTTAATTACAGATTGTCAATCATCAAACAACATAAATTACAGTAAAGTATTTAACAAGGAATCCTTTTAATCCATAAAATATACAGTCGATTTTTTGTATTTTATTTAATATTATTTGTTACAAAAATCGTACGTAAATCCTTATCATTATTAATTATCATGAAAAAATAATGAGAACTTATGCATGGTTAATTATTTATGGCTTAATATTTATAATATTTAAATTATAATGAGTTTCCTTTGCTCGTACGTTATTCTTTACTAATGCGAGAGTTTTTATATTTATTAGAACTGTTAATTAGTGCCGCCAAACTAAGGCTATAAAAACAAGGCCAAAGCTGGTTGACTCTGGATCACTTTTAGAAAATACTTCAATAATTAACACTCGTGTATGTTTTCGTCTTTAGAAAAAACTTTCCAATCTATTTGTATTTTACGTCCTCTGAATTTAAATTGAAAAACTATTTCTCAATGATATATAAATAATGCCATTTATTTTTTAATATTACTGTTTGTTTCATTTATTTCATTTAAAGCAATAAATTCAATTGTCTCTAATCAAGTGGAAACTAAATAAATGAATTATAATTAGGCTTGTAAAATAAATTATTAACTTAAAAGGCAGATATATTCTATATATATTTATTATCATTATAATTCCAATTTAATTTACATGTTCATTATTATTATAGATACTTGAATTATAATTCTAATGACTTCAATTCATATGAACTAATATTATATATTCCGATTTATTCGCATTTATCCGAATAGAATTTTTTATTAATAATATTTATGTGCTCTTATTATGTATGCTAAATTCTACTATTAATGTAAATTTTTAATGTACAAACACTTTAAATATTTATAATTCATTTTGTGAGAAAAATACCTTTCAAAAAATGTTAATGAAAAATAAATTAAACATTATTACATCGAAGATATAAGCAGATACACAATAATTTTTATCGTTTAAAAATCAAAAAATACTCAAAACTCT
The DNA here is from genome assembly GCA_018907245.1 of Eupristina koningsbergeri. NCBI lineage: Eukaryota > Metazoa > Arthropoda > Insecta > Hymenoptera > Agaonidae > Eupristina > Eupristina koningsbergeri. The sequence continues at coordinate 1,130,238 of JACCHV010000013.1, read as the reverse complement.
TGACTATTATAATTTACAATAATATTATATTTCAAATGAATCGGTACGACATATTGTATGAATTGTTAAAAAAAGTTCTTTTTTTGAACGATTCATGACTATTTCGATAAATTTTATTATTAGTAAAAATGTAAATATACTGCATAAAGAGTATTTTTCTATTTATATACGAATATCAGTAATATTTTACAATAAAACATAATTTTTTGAAACATAACGAATAGACACCAATTCAAATTAATTTATTCTTAACCACAATAAAAAATTACTATAATATAAACAGCATTTTTTAATATTTTGAATTGAATAAATTGTATTTTACATAAATTTTTTTTTTTTTTTGTTTTCTTTAATTTAAATACGAATTTTGGAAGATTTTATTTTTAGGCCGAAATTAGGTAGAGCGGAAAATAGTGTCCGCGAAATGAGAATCAGCCAATTTACAGAAGTTGTAGTTTCGTTCCGCCAAGCACAAGTTAACATTATTTTTTTCTTTTTTTTTTCTTTTTTTTTCTTTTTTTTTTCTTTTTTTTTTTTTTTAGTATTTCACGCTCCATGAGATACAAACCTTACATAATCAAACCTCAGTTCTTTTATTTAAAAGTAGGTGCATTTTATGCAAATTTACAAAGCGAATTTTAAAAAAATCATAGCAATGCTAGTAGTTGTAATGGTGAAAGTTAATTAAATTACGCTCTATTCATAAATATCGTAAAATTATTTTTCAGTAGTGCGCTTAATCTGGTTGTTCCCTCGTCTTCTTTACTTTGAAAATGAATGCAATTAATAATTGGTGAAACCGAAAAAGAAATAAAATAATAGCTCGTAAATTCATCAATCATTTTGTAATCTCGGATCGTGCCAATAGGTATTCTTCTGAAAATGAGTGCACTCGAGTCATTGACGATAAATCCATCAAGATGAGCACATTCTGTCGTTCGTCCCCCGCCACGGGAGAGGAAACGGGGGATAAAAAAAAGGACAAAAAAAAAAAAGGATAAAAAAAGATAAAAAAAAGGAGAGGGGCGGGGAAGATGTGCCCTTTGTATTCTGGAGCAGCCCGGAGAAGTTATCATCCTACCTGAGCCACTCGTGAGTTGGAAATCCGAAAAGACGGAAAGCAAGCGACGATTTATCGTCGTCGAGCCGCACAATGCCAATAAACTCAACTCCAAGTACACGAGTGTGTACCTACACAACGAAGTGGTATGCAAATAATGGATTCTAGGCTCTTCCACGCTCTTGGTGAATAAATAAGAACGCATAAAAGGAATTGTTAAATACGAAATCAGAGCCCCTCGACGTTCTAGTCTATTTTAGTTTACTCCCTCAATGGAATATCGAATTCCTCGTAAAAACAATAATGATTGCCTTCCAATTTTTTGGAAAAACTTGAAAATTTCGTGGGCTGATAAGGTGAAGATAAAGGTCTGGATCCAAGAAGTACTTTAAGTAGATAGCCGAATCATTGTTTATTATTGAAATCAATTCAACAATAGTCGTTGTAAAATGACGTTATTGATATGTTATCGTTAATATTGGGAGTTGTTGAAAATATTATAAATATTATCTATCACAATTCGAATTTTGTATGAAAAAATTGAAACATTTTCTCTCGGACCGATAATAAATCCTTAAGCTATGCAATCATAAAGCACAGATACTTTTTTCTAAAGTACTTATTCAAGATGTCCAATTATTAATAAGAGGTAAAAAATTTCATAAAAATCTTTTAAAAATAAATACAAATAAATTCTTTACAAGTTTTATTTAATAAATTGATTTAACAAATTGCATATTCATTCCAGTTAAAAAAAATTAGTTTGTTGAAGTTAAATTTAATTTATAAATTTTAATGATGAAAATCATTCTGTTTTAAATATTATTCAACTCTAACATTAAATGTCTAAATAAAATTTAAAACACTTTGTTTTAGTAAAATTACAAGTATAATATAGAATAAAACATGCCATTTGAGCATTAAATTTTATTTCTATTTTTACTAATTTAATAATTAATAAAATCTCATAAAATACTATATTAAAAAAGTTTTATAATACAAATTATATTAATTCTACATTGAAAATAATTTAAATTGAAACTATTTAATACGTCTTCTAATTAATGCAATTTGTGGTAAAATTTAATATCAATCACTTGAGTTTTATTTTATTATATACCATAAAGTATACGTATTAAACAAGCTTTTCGTATTTGCAAAATCTTTTATGTGTTTTCATCACATACTTGTAAAACTTCTCGACTGTATTATTTTATCTCCGTAAATAAATGAGGATAAATTTAAATATCATTATTATAATATACTATTAATTATGATTTTATTCTAATCGGTAAATCAAAAATAGAAAAAAATATTAAAATGAACTTTTTATTAATTTTTTATTAATTAGGAAGCTTCGTTATACATCTCATTCATTTTCATATTTATTAATACTATATCATCCTTAAGTAGATAATTACACTCATAAAATTAATGTTTCCCATGAAATTACTAGAAAGTTTAAATTCACTTGCAATTCGAACAAGAAGCTTTTAAAGCTTTTAAAGATATTCTTACGCACCTGATTCTTATATAAAATTATCATTCTTAGTTTGTTAATTTACATTCTTAAATGTTATCTGGAATATTTAGAATAATGTAATGTACGGAGATAATGAAATACTTGATGAAATTCTTTTCAGTAATTTATAGTAATATTCTTGATAATTTATTAACTTGCTCAAAAATGAAAAAAAAAACCAAGAGTTGCTGTTCGATATTAATTTTGTTGTAAACAAAGTTAACTTCTAATAAACTTTATTGATACCGTTCTTGTTAATATTCATTATAAGCGACAAAAGACCTATCGGCTTCAAATATTTCTATTATTAATATGGAGTCATTAAGATACCGGGATAAAAGATTTTCGCGTACTGGCAAAGCGTCGGCGAATTGGAAAGGGAAGTCGACAATCCCAAATATCCGGTCGTGTCCGGTAATCACATTGTATTTTTATTTAAACAACCGTTATTTACCTCCGATTAAGATAAGAGCACCATACCAACTACGTTGGTCTCTTTTGGTGAATTTTACGTATCCTCTTCCTTTTCTTCGACCTTCACTTTTTGGTCGCGTTAACTATCCTGTTTATTTTACTCCCCATTTTTATTTCATAAAATTTACAAACTCTCAGATAATTACAGCAATCAAATTGCTTGTCGGCTCAGCTCTTGCTAAAAGTATCCACTTTCGCTCTGTACACAGATATTACTTTTTATATTGTTCCGTAATTTGGACTCTGTCTCGCCGGCCTCTTGTAAAAATTCTCTTTTATTATCTCGAGCATTATATTTCGGATGCTTCATTACTCGCATTATCCAGTAAAAATAATTAATACACTTTATTGGGATTTTCGGGACAGACTACAATTGACGTCTGGAGATCTCGAGATGCGCGCTTTTCCATCAGTGCGATGCAATCATTGCACTGGAATTATCGAATTACGAATGCACGAGACTAACACCCAGAACAACTTTCCACGGAAACCTCATTTCCAAGCGAAAAGAAAAAAGAGGAGTACGCCTATATTACGGGGGACAATGCGATACCCTCATTGCGCCCTAATGACTCGGGAAAAACTATTGGCATTGATGCCGAAAATGCCTTTAGAACGGGAATAATTCCAAAAGTTGAAATACGGAAATAATCGAAAAGATCGAAATGAAGCCGAGGCGTCGGCGCGACCTTTACGACACGCGGTGCACCTTCGCCGACGCATTTACCTTTTCCCTAAATTATTGGTAATTGGCCGAGAGTAACCAATCATTGTAAATGCAGATAGATTTACGATCGGTTGTGAAACGGAGAGAGAAAAAAGAATAGAATACAATATATTTTCGGCTAAAGTCGGTAACCACGGTAACCACGGTAACGAGCCACGGTGTCGAGTACAGGTGCCATTGCACTCGATGTAACTCGTTAGATAACAGATTATTCACAACGAATTATTCAATTTAAAATAATGCCCGGAAGCACCGACGGAGCACGCGGATATTTTAAGAAGACTTATTAATATTGTTCTAATATTTATAAATCTGTATTTAGTTTAATTGCTCTTTAATTGAGAGCTCGTGCCTTGTCCTATATTTAATGACGCATCCCATCGCTTGCATTCTTATACAACAAATGCAGTGGAGCAATTAATTACAATAGATACGCGTGCAATGAAGAAAAAAAAAGAGGAAAATGTCGAACATGGCCTGCCCATTCAGAACAATAGTATAAGAAACAACGAAATGATTTTTATTGTCCATTCATAAAAAGGTAAACGCTCCGTGGAACGCGTATTATAATTTTTATAGAGGTGTTCGTATTTGCATTTAAAGAGTATAAAGTGATTCATATTAGCCGCGCGTATACAGTAACCGTATAATTTATGATTTCCTGCCCGAACGAGCGACTACAAATGAAAACATCCAATAAACAATTCGATCGAATAATTCCGGCGAGCGCTGGCTAGGACAACACGCGCGCACACAAACACAAACACACGCATAAACGCGCTCGAGCGCAATTTCATTCGATTTGCACGTTTTCGCGATTGTCACGGGCTCGTCCTCCGTTTGTCCTCTCGTCGCATTACGTAACTCGCGCAAACGCATCCTTGAGCGAATTCTGCATTGATGTACGAGCTACTCCTCCTTACCTATCATTAACACTCGGGTGAGCGTTAAATTTTCGCATTTTTTCAGGCTCGTACTAATTTCCAAATAAATAAATAAATAAATAAATAAATAAATAAATACCCAGGCGAATGTGGAAATAACAATAAAAGTCCGGAGATTTATCCTCGATTTCGGCCAGAGCTTAGGTACTTACTTAGATCGTGCTGAACAATAAATTTAACGGCAAAATGCAGAGTGGTTTAAATTTTGTTGGATCGGCGAAGGACTGCACGAAGAGTAAAATCGGCATTTGATTGGATAAGAGCTCTCCGAATTGTGATAAGTTTCTCGAGCACCTGAAAATAATTTCCCGGCTTCATCAATTACTCCGTCTTTACTTGGGGAAAGCTCGGGAACTGCGGAGATATTATTTTATAAAGGCAAACGAATGAAACGGCGCCTCGACACGGACTTGTCGTTTTTAAATATAATTACAAAGGCTTGACTTGTGCTCATAATGCCTGCCGAGACTATTTATGCGATAAATGCATCATTGCGTGCACTCGAGGTAACGACGTCGAAAACATCCTGAATCGGCATTTAAATTTGACTGATAACATTAAATTTTCGCTATTGTGCACCAATTGATTTTCCATGAGTCCACTCGTCGCGACTTCCTTCTCATTAGTCCTGTTGGAAAAATTTTTCGAAAAAAACCTTTTTGTATAATTTTTTGCAACATTTTTTGCAAAACTTATTGCTAAGCGATTGCATAACTCGTGCACACGAAGAAGAGTCAAATTGATATCGCATTGTGCGATTCTCAATTGAAACAACGTTGAAAAAGCGTTGAAACAACGAGTCGAATGGAGTTTTCACCGGTTATTATATCCATGTTTGTTTCGCAACCGCAAAGCCAAGGGGCTTAAGCGCCGGCCTCGCAATATCGCGGAGTAAGGTGTTTCTAATCAAAGTGCGCGAGGAAAATGCGCCTCGTCTTCCGCGTGTCGCTACATTTTTAAATTTCAATGCGCCCAGGAGTATTAAAGGGAGTAAATTAAAGGTAAGATACGAGAAAGCATTAGCGATGAATCAGGAAGAGAATCATGACTCGCCCGGCCTTTTTTTATTATGGCTCTGTTCTAGAAAAATTGTTTACGACTGACTGGGATAAGAGAAGAAATTATGCGCGTCGGCTTTTTACTCGTTTTATCTGTGTGCGCGAAAATTATGAATCTTAATTCTCCTCTTTTGTTGCAAAGCTCAGCCGATGTATGTTCAGTCCACTTTTTACAAAACTTACTCGCATCGCTTTTTATTTTTTCATCTTCGATGGATGACCTTTCCTGATGAACCTTACAAATCAAACCATTGCACATTGCTCTTCGATTGTTTAAAGTGCAAATTCATAAATTTACACCCAATTCGATGAATTGTTTTGTGCGAGCAACGTTCCATGTTCTCACTACTGCAATATTGGGTTTTTAACTCAATTTTATCAAATCATTATCTTTCAGTTATCTCTTTTTAGCATTAAACTGATCTGACATTCATCCGTGGTGTTGAGCACACGTTTGCACGTAATGCACTGAATATTCTACTTATTTTTTCATCAAAGAATTGCGAATAAAGTAAGAGTCGCAATGAAAAAAACAATATTGGTGGTACATAAAAATAGATGCAAAGTAACAAGTAAGTGAGAAGTGAATACAAAAAATGAGTAAAAATGAAAATGCTCATTGATAGCGCGATGGAATGGAATAAAAAAAAAAACATTCCTTGCGCATAAATTACAATAAATCTATTTGGAACCGTATGTATACATTCTTTAATGGAAAATCAATATTTTGATGGATCTGTACTCAACACTTTTAAAATACATGAATTCTATTCAAATATATATTTGTAAACATTACTAATAATTTTTAGTACATCGTTAAAGTCATTCATAAAATGTTTGTGGCAAATAAATTGATTCTTTTATTGACGGTTTTATTAATAAATATTCATGTGATCTTAAGATATAAAGAAGGTATTAAAATATTTTACCATTATGAGATAATATATTTTCTTTCGAATGCAAAGATACATTTTTTTTCTCTTTTAAATTCTTTTATATGCAATTATATATCTAATAACTATTAAATATTAAGTAATAATACATAAACAACATTTTTTTTCAATTGTTATAAGGATAAAATTTTAAAAAAATATTCGTAATATTTCATGTTGCTTTCAATATATCCTGGCAAATATTGTTTAAACTATTTATTAAATTTATTATGAATAATGATCACAACGTAAGATATTAATAATTATAATAATTTATATTAATAAGATAAATGTTAAAAGATATATTTAAGCAGAAATTTTTAATTTAAATTGTAAGTGTAAGATTAAATATTTGAATTGTCTAAAATTTAATGTAAAATACATTTAAAATTAAACTATGAGAATAAATTTTAAAACAACATTTCAAAATGCTAATAAATATTAATTTTTTAATTTTTATCTTGAAACTCTAAAATTATAATGTCAAACGAATATTAATTAAAAATGTAAATATGAATTATAAAATAAAAAGTAATTCTTTATAAACGCACTAAATATTTGCAAACATACAATCTTGTATTAAATTTTAAAAAATATTTTTTTTTAATATCCTCTTATGAATGTTTGTTTAATACAATGAGTATTTGCTGTTTTAAAAAATTGATTTATCGCAGTAAATAAATCTTGTATGATTCTGAATATACATGAACGTAATTTTTTTTTAATCTCTTTACCAGTTGTTTATAAGTATTCATGTTTCCAATCAAAGTAAATGAATCAATAACAATCATTTGTATTCTTCATATGTAAGTTAAACTGCGATAGATAAAAGTATGTGTAACATTCGATTTTATTAATATACACGGCATCAATTATTCATGAAATTATTAAATTGAGATACTTTTTTTGTAATAAATATTTTAACTTCATTAATAGAATAGAATACTGTAGAAGTAATAATAATAATAATAATAATAATGATGATAACAACAACAACAACAACAACAACAACAACAACAACAACAACAACAACAATAGTAATAATCATAATAATAGTGCAAAAAATGAAAAAAATAAAAAAAAATAATAAGTTTTGATTGTTCTAAGATTTGATGTAAAATGAAATTAAAAATATTACTAAAAATAGTGGGTAAAAAATAAAAATTAAATATGGGCATACTCTATTCAGATAAGCATTACATTTTCAACTAACACTTTTTTAATAGGGATATTGTGTAACGCTTTTGTAATACATAATCGAGATTGAGAACGTAACATTTTCTTTGTTATTGAAAGATAATGATAAATAACATTGCGAGTACCGATCCCTCGGCTTGTTGTATATTTCTTTATGCGTTTTCTCGAAGCTCAGTTTCTTGAGAGAAGTTAGAGTCATTTGATAAATCGAGAGGAGAGAAGAAGAAAATCGCACAGTGGAATAACAAATCTAATTTAGATAAAGGAATCGCTTATATAATAACAGCGAAACCGCGACACCAGCGTTTTCTCGTGTATCCCAAGCGATGATTCAAAATTCCGTGCCTCGAGACCGGGAGTCCGGACACGCACGCGCGCACCGGTCAGTTTGTCACAAGGACGAGTGTACTCACCCGATGGGCGCAGCGCACGAAAACCTGGTCGAGGGGGGACTTGGAGTCCTGCGCCTTCGTCGATTTTTCCTTGCACCAGGCTTGTCCCATTTCGGCTCCTCGTCCTTCAGCTCCGGTCAGGCATCCCAGCTGCAAGCGATGGCAGTCGGCGAATCTCTGCGGCCGTGTCCTTCCCTTCCCGCGCCCAAGAGCCGAGAGGAAGAGGAGCAAAAAATGTCAGCAAAAACGAGGAGGCTGTGCGCGTCCCCTCGGCCACGGCCCGCTCCTCCGGGAGACTGGCCGTTTCGGGCCTGCCTCGAGGAGGGTCTTATTGGTCGATAGAGGGTCGATAGAGGGTCGATAGAGGGTCGATCGATCTTCGATCGATGCTCGATTCGCCGATCGATACTGGGCCACTGGGCCGAATGGCGCTCTAATCTAATGGCGCTCACCGGACTCTCGGTATACACGGCCCAGCAGCAAACTCAGTTTGCCGTCTCGTCTAGATGCAGATGTAGATTTGCAGAGCAAAACAACGGGCCTCGCTGCAGAAAATATTTAACCGTAAACCTTGGTTCACTGCGTGTGCGAGGGCCGATCCCTCACGTGACATCCACCAAACTTGAACCAATGTCGGCCGCGGTCCAACTGACTTTTCCTCCTACTCTTGCTGATCACACACGTGCAATTGGAAAGCGCATTTCATTTCCCAAGAGACACGGAGACTCGGCCGCGGACACCTCGGCACTGTGATCCAGAGGTAACCGAATACGCTCGAGAGGTCGCTCCTCGGTCACACGATAACCAACCAATATTGCATTACGGATACGGGCGCGCGAGTTTTATATTTCCGAGAGAGAGAGAGAGAGAGAGAGAGAGAGAACGAGCGAGCGGGCGACGATAACCCGCGGAGGAGGAACTAGTTTATTGTGCGGGACGGGTAGACGGTTCCGGGACGAGTCGCGCGGCGCCGGGAGAAAGTCGGAGGCGCGACCTCGATATCGTCGTCGGGCTGGCCCACCTCCAGAGACCGATGCCGATGCGGCTCGCGAGCAACCGAGACTGCGACTATGGGCCTCTCGGGACTCTCGCACAGCTTCCGTCGGTTCCTTTCCCCCCCCCTCCTCCTCCTCCTCCTCCTCTCCCCCACCCGACTCAAAGCCGGCTCGCTCCTTTCTCGAAGCCGCGGTCGGGACGGGATTTTGGGACGCGGGCCCCGCCGCGACACCTGCGCCACGCGCTTCAACTCTCCGCGGACGATGCCGGAACCCTTAGCGCACCGGGAGGCGAGCCGAAGCGACCCCGGGGAGTGCCGTTTTATCACCTCGAATTAAAATTTCATTCTCTCTGCGCACGAGCGGTTGCAATAAAGTAAACCATCGAAAAAATCGCAATCCGAAGGTTGTATTATTAATCCGATACGTCGCCACGGATATCCATATCCTCGTGAATTTATGTGCCTTCGCTTCTAGACAATTCGATTAGTTTCCGTAATGCGGGGTCTGACTTTTTCCTCACTCGCCAATTGCGGATTCTTATCTCCGTGCCCTTTTAAGAAAAACGCAAGAAAGACACTCGCGTCATCCTCGAGGACTCCGAATTAATTATCGACCGCTCATAATAACCCACGCACATTAATTCTTATGTCACCCCGGCGGATATTTTTAGCGGGTAAGGCGAATTCGAAAAATACGCGACGAGTTTAACGGGAAAATAACTTTGGCGAATTATTGGCAATATACTCGATTTTACGATTGGACGTCCTCCTCGCGACCGAGCAGAAAGACAAAGACAAGACAAAGAAGACGGTATACGCGCGTGTGAGAAATACGGCGAGGGCAATAAGAAACGGACATGCGACGACGTAATTGCAATCGCTATATCGCTATATCGCTATATCGCTATATCGCTATATCGCGATATGACGGCTTTGCGCGGCTTCGTGTGTGCCGCAATGAATTCAAATTGCCTTGATGAAGAAGTAATGCTTATTTTATTCGCCGGATTATTAGTCAGTTTTTCCTGAGCTTTATCGCGGGCACAGACCGGATTAACATCCTCTTGGCCTCCTTCCTCCAGGATCTTTTATCTCGAAAGCCCCTCTCGCCGCGGAGGAAAAGGCTCGCTGTGAGGAAAATTCACGAGATGTAATCCGAAGCTGTTTTTGCCTTATTACCCGTTGCATCATCGGTATTTTTCCCCTTTTCTTCTCTCCGAGAAAAGTTGGTTGCTGGCGATTATTTTGAGATAAAATAGTGCGAACATTCATCCGTTACGCTTTGCTCTAAATACACCTCTACGCATAATCCGGCGTATTTTCCAACTGCGGAAAATCTAGATTTTCCAAGCAATACATTTTCAAAAGTCTGTAATCGATATCTCATAATGCAATGAACATGTGCATTGGCTGTTGCCATTATATTGAACGTCGTCTTAGAGAACACGAGTTTATAAAGCCACTGCACTAAATCTTATAATTAAATCGTAAAATGATTTACGTTTAAAACATTTAAGAAGAGAAAAATCGGCTTTTTTAGAAATTGAATTGAATTGATAAGCCAAGGAGAATAAGTAACACCATATTAACCATCCGACTTGAAATATCCGAGCAGAGGTTTTGAGATGCGTGACGGCGATTTGGTCTGTCAATCCGATCGTTCATCCGGGTACGCGGATGATCTCCAGGAATAACTTATCTTGTTACATTATCGTCTTATTACGTTGACCGGAATATCCTCGCTTTGACTCAATTCCCACTCAAATTATAGTGGCGTTCCAAATTCAATTAAAGAATAAAGGAGGAGGTCATTTTACCAAAAAATTCCTTAACTAAAATGGCATGTTAATTTCATCGTTAAATTGTGTTTTGTGCTTTTAACAAATATTCGGATATTAAATTTACAAATACTACTATCCCTGTTACATCTTCATTCGTTTGTTTATTATTTCAACATTTTTTTGTTAATATCCTCAATCATATTATATTTAAGTATTGATATTATATTTGTTTACCTTTTAATGAAAGTTTATCTGTTTTAATTAATTACGTAATGAAATTATTATCTATTTAATAAAGATAATAATTATTATATCTTTTAAAAAAAGGTATTCGTATCGATTACATCTTATTCATAATTTTATTTATTCAAATGGTACAATAAATAATTTATAACTTTTTATTTATTCTACTACAATTATTATTCAAGGAATAAAATTTTTTTTTAATAAAACAATCAAAACAATTTTATTAGACTTATCAATACTGTCTATATAATTAAATTCAATTATCTTTTACAATTTTAAATTTTGCTTGATTTTTATTCACAAAGTCTTATAACATTATATGTATTGCTTTCTTGACTACAAACTAATAGCCTATTGATATCACTATACAATCGAGTTCATCAGATTGATTGTAGAATTTTCTTAAGAAAATAATAAATACAAATGAGGAACAAGAAATATATTCTTAAGAGATCATAATGCACTATTAATATTTATAATTATACGAAAAAATATATCCATAGATCTAATTAGTTTTATTAAAAAAAGTTTTTTTTTATTTTTAATACATTTTTTACCGACCACTATCCTTTGAATAGTATGTGTATTTTTTAAATACAATTAGAAAACAACGGATATTCTTTTTACATTTTTTATCTTAATTTTTGTATTTCTTTCAACATCGTTTAGTTGAAAAGGTTTTTAATTATATTTATCAAAAAAAAAAAAAAAAAATTAAATTTCTGTAAATTAAAAAAATACTCGAGTACGTAAATATAATTAAAAATTCTTTTAATACTCGAACAAGTAATATATAATCCTTTGGAAAACTGAGGATAAAATAAAATCATTCATTTATTTTATTTAAATTTTTTATAGACAATTTAATGATACTGGTAATCTTTTTACTGTGATTAAAATTATTTCAATTTAATGAAGAAACTTTATTATTAAATTTTTTTGATTAAATGTATTTTTAATGTATTTGTGCAAAATATTCTTAATTGTAAAGTATTATTATTATTTCACTAATCTAATTTGATGATACTTTTTAAAATTCCAATAATCTTATATTTTGAAAAATCATTTTGAACTCGTATTAATTTCAATATTTGAAGATTAACGAAATTTTAAAGGAAAAATTAGTTCTGAATAATATTTTGATAAAACAAGATTCCAGACATACTTTAACCACCTCTAGACGTAATTAAGGGTCGGCGACACGGAAAACCAAAGTTCATTAAAAGTCGATCGTCTACTTCTTAAAGCCCAACGATTGGCTTCTAATTATCGGCCAAGAGACTGGCGTTAAAAAATCATTAGGAAATCCTCTCTTATTTCTTGAAATATGCTAGAATGAGGTACTGTCGTACCTGACCCTTACCCTATATAAAAGCAGAAATTATTAGAGTGCTGTTCAGTCTTATTTGAGAAACCACTGCGAACCTCGTCTCAGCTCACCGCCGACAGAAATTAGAGAAAATCTTTTCCTTATTGGTTAAAATGTATTTCATACTATTTTCTTTCATCTATATTTTCTCTAAGGTGCTGTGCACCGATCTGAACCATCATGGAGTACACGCGTCTCACGAGTTGCACCATCCCCATCCTTACGCGTCGTCCGGAGTCGTGGAAGTGGTGTACTGGAGACAGCCGATTTGCGTGGTCAACACGGGGCGTCTGCCGCCATGCTCCCTTAAGCTGGAGAAACATAAAAGCGAGTATGGGCAGTTGAAAGTGAACGATCGGTTCCTGGAGCCCGAGGCCCGTAATTTCCACGCGAGAAAATCTTTTATCACCAACCGAGTTCGCAGGACCGTGATGGTGGATGAGCTCAACTTAACGAGCATCGATCAACAAAGCGACGAGATCTACGACAAATCTGTGGAGACAACGACGGACAATAGGAGGAAAAGACACTATCCTGGTAAAACTTTATACAGCAAGGAGTTGGTTTATGTCCCCAAAGTACTTAATTCGCCAGTGGTCGCCAACCTGGTTCTTGGTAATTGCTTTCCCAACATCGGTATACCGCTCTGTGACAATCAGAATCCTGAACAAATAGACAATCATCAAACTCATCCAATAATCGGTGATCTGCAACACGCGATTAACGAGACGTTAAAAAATAAAACCACCGTTATCACCCAATTCATTCAAGATATTTTAAACAAAAAGGAAAGCTTTGTTAACAGTGTCGTGAAACTCGTAAATGAAACAACGGGTAAACTCAAGAACAAAACACAAGGCATTTTGAGCGTTGGCACGCAAAGTCCAGGCGAGTCCGTTTGCAATCAAAACCTGCTGCCTTTGAAGCCAATTCACCAAGATAACGTGCAGATCCACATTATCTCTAATCAGCCACAAGCCATCGCATCTAATATTAAATTACCTGTTACTCAACATATTTTACATAAAAAAGCCCATATCGTTGACAAAAAGAATGATTTATTAAGAATTATATCAAATCTTCTGGATAAGAAGAAAAAATTTATTCAAGAACTTATTGACAAAAAGAAGGAAGTAATACAAAAAGTGATTGACAAGAAAATCAAGTTCGAACGCGCTCATCCCGATGTAGCTGCTAAACATAAAAATATTATACAAAACATTATTGAAAGTAAAAAAAAGACAATAAATTCAATAATAGAAAAAACTATTTTGTTCGGTAATACAATTGTTAATAACGTAATGGATATAAGAAAGTTGAAGAGTGCAGCTCAAGAATTCTTGGAGAAAAAGGATAATGTTAAAAATGTTACGAAAACTGATTCAGTGGAGGAGTACCCAATTAAAAAAATTAATGATAAAAAAGATAAAGTAGTTAAAATTGTATCGAGCATCATTATGAAAGCTGATACAGTGAAAGGTAATATAATTGATAAAATTAACGATAAAAAAGATAAAGTTGATAAAGTTGTAGCTAACGTTGTTGCTATAAAAAATCAAGCAGTACAAGGAATTATTGATAAGAAACAAGATGTAGTTCAGGGTATCATCAATAAAAAAGATATACTTCAAGATATTGTTGAGAAGAAACAAAATATAGTTCAAGATGTGATTAATAAAAAAAGTAGTGTTATTGCTAGTGCTGCTGACATTAAACACCAAGTAATCGAAGATATTAGTCAAAAGAAAAGCGATATTATTCAAACTGTTGTAAATAAAAAGGATAGTATTATTGAAACTGTTAGTGTTGTAAAGGATAAGATTTTCGAAGGAATCATTGACAAAAAAAATCAAGTGATTGAAGGTATCACGGATAAAAAGGACAACGTGGTGGAAGGAATCATCAATAAAAAGGATGATATTGTCGAAGCCATAGCTCATGCTGCTGTTGTAAAGGGTCAGATTGTTGAAGGAGTTGTTGATAAAAAAGACAGTATAATTCAGGGAATCATTGACAAAAAAGATCAGGTGATTCAAGGAATCATCGGCAAAAAAGATAGTTTTGCTGAAACCCTAGCTCACGCCGCCGTTTTAAAAGGTCAGATTGTTGAAGGCATGATCATCAACAAGAAAAATGATGTAATTCAAGGAATAATTGATAAAAAAGATAGTATTGTTAAAGCTGTACCTAATTCTGCTGCTGTAAATGATCAAATTGTCAAAGGAATGATAAACACTAAAGAAAATATAGTTCAAAGTGTTGTTGACAAAAAAGAAAACGTTGTTGATGCTATTGCTAGTGTCGCCGACAAAAAAGATAATGTTATACAAGAAGTAAAGAATGAAAAACAGAATATAATTCAAGGTATAATTGATAAAACAGAAAACATTATACAAAATTTAGTTACAAAAGTTGTTAATAAGAAAAATGACATAATGGAAAGTATTTTTGATAAAACACAAAAGACAGGGAGAGTTCTTAATGAATCCGAAAAGTCAAATGATGAAAACCTGCAATCAGAGAACAATAAATCAATTGAAGAAAATAACAGTTCTGCATCTGATAATTCATCAAGTATTACATCAGAATCAGTTGCTAAATCTAATTCAGAGTTGAAGAGATCTAAAGTATTAAATATTTGGAAGGAGCCTGATAATTCTACTGTAAGCTTTCTATAATTTTTTATTGGATATTTATTACTTTAAGAAAATTCATTAATTTTGAATATATATATATATATATATATATATATATATATTATATAATTTATAACAATTGTTTTTAAAAAATAAATAAAGATCAAGGCTATTAATAATTTCTTTATATATTAATGGTATTATTTCAAAATTTTAAATTGTCTTTATGTATGATTAAATATAATTGTTTCGTGAAATAAAATGCGGATAGAATAATCCTTTTTTTGCACATAAAATTAATTAAAAAAAAAACTTGATATAATGAATATTATATAAAAGTATATTATAGAAATTTTAATACACATTTAGTTGCATTCTATTGAAATTTTTTTTATTAAAATAATAAAATTTCTTATGGATTTTATGGTTAAGAGCATTGTAATGAATTTTATTTTTTGAATAATATTATTTTAAATTAGAAAATGAATTAAGCCCCGACAATGAAACGTCGTCTTAAAAATGATTTTTTCAACATTTCACAAAAAAATGCTTCAGCTAATGACGAGTAAAATATAAAACATCTTTTCATAAAAATAATTATTGATAAGCTTCTGGTAATAATTAATGTATCGAAAATTTCAGACTAAAATCATTGAAGGAGGAGCCCTTAAGGGAAGCATCAACAACGTCTCCACTATCGCTGCCGAATCAATTGTTGAAGAACTTCCTCAATTACCGGTAACAGATGAAATCTCGGATGAATTCGGACTGCGTCTAGATGATTCTGGGTCAGGATCCCGGGATGACGACTCAATAAAAACCGACGACTCTTTGCCAACAGATGCACCCGGCGACCAAGTGGCAGTAACGACGGACGCCAACCAAGAATCTTCCTTAAAATAATTATTAGCGAGACTTCATTTTCATTTGACAACATTAATTTTTATTCTTTTTTGTGTCTTTTCCAATGAGAGATTCTTAAAGACTTTATTCAGCTTTTTTTAACGTAATTTTAACTGATATGCGTTTAAGCAATTTTATAAATTGCTACTTAAATCCCACCCTGTTAAAGTTAAAGATGTCTTAATTATCTACTTATCTAATGTGTAAATATGAAATTGGAATTTTAATGCAAGATTGTACGTTTATTATATTGAAAAGGTGAAAATATTTCATTTAAATCACTGTCCATTAGCTTTGCATTTTTCCGTATCTTCAACAATTTATGAATTCAGCATAAAAAGAAAAAACTGTTGCTTTTGAGTCATTTTCGTGAATTTTCATAAGAAATAATGTGCTGCTGAGCAAATACGCGTCCCATCGATGCAAATAAACGAGAGTCGGATGTGTTAACTGGTTTTCCTGTGTGTGATAGTGCATTATCACAAAGCAAAAACATTTTAAGTTGCATTTTTATATATTTTATTCATTTTTAATGTGATGCTTGGCTCAAATCAATTATTCGTAGTCGATAGCGTTCGATATTTACGGTTATGCCAGACTTTTACTGTTTATAATAGATCACATCCTTCTATTCCATGAAACATAGAGCAATCATTATCCATAATAATTCGATTTGAAATCAGTGTCGGTGGTTCAATTAGAATTACTCATGATCCTTTAAACTTGCCATTTTTCAAATATACCCAGTTGTTATCAGCTGTCTCGATTCATTGGAGAAATGACTTGTTTTTGTGCCCGACGAGCAGGATTCCGTAACTAGTTTTGTTTATTTTCTTCATGTGCTTCATTGGGTTTAGATGGAAAACATTTTCTCATTTTCAAAATCTTTCTCATGGCTTCAATCATATGAAAATAACTTCGCGTGTGGTTTTAAGTGTGTCACTACATTGACAGTTAGGGACATTTATGGAGAAATTCCAGCTGTATATTTACACATTTGGTAAATGCAACTAATATGCACTAAAGCAGTTTTATAAATTGCTACTTGAATTCCTTTACGAGATTTAAAGACTTTTTAAGTACGTAATCATCTGCATCATTGTAGCGCATTATAGTCTACTTTAACAATTACTTACATTAATTTATTAGTATTATGAACGTTGTTTTCAATTTTTTGCATATTGTATTGAAATACAAAACACTTTTGTAATCTTTGAATAATATAATGTAAATAACTTACTAGTTAATATAATTATGATTTGGTCATTCATTTGTCATATATTATTTCTTATTATTACCGAATTTAATTACTATTCACATTGTTAATCTACTGAGCAATTTGGGAGAATCAAATGTGAATTATAAACATTTTGATTATAAAATGTACCAGAGCTACTTTAACCTGTTAATAATTCCATTCACAATTTAATATTAAATCCTTACTCTAAAATATTAAAAAGCTGTGTGATGTTGCGAATTTTGCAGAATCTGAGAAGATTGATGGAACACAGCTGTACGATTCTCGGATAAGGATTGTCGTGCTTTTTAAAGAACTTCTTTTTCATAAAACACATCTCAATCTCTCTTCCGGCCTCGGCAAGCACTTAAGGACAAATAAAAGTAAAAGAGTGGTCGTCCCCTCCCCTGTGGGAAAGCGAAATCTATGCGAAATAAATTTTCCGCAACTGCATACGCGCGCGACGATCCGAAGATACAACCGAGTTTCTTACCCCTTCACTCCTTTGCACAAGAGAAATGTCGTAAAGCGGCAATTAATTCTAGCTGAGCAATGGCCGAAAGAGTCGCCGTCCGGGTTCCTGGCCCCAGTCCAAGGATTCGTCCTCCGCGTACTTTACGAGCCGGATTTTCATCGCGTTCGCCCCGTTTTCCATCGACGACGACGAGGACGTATGCCCCCCGGGTCCTAACGCGCATCAAAATGCATTATTCATAAAAGTCCAAGCGGTCTAAGTGCGGGGCTCTTCCACCCCCCGGGGGGTGAATTTTAATTTCGCCTCCAAGTTCTTGGAGTATGTTCGCGAGGTGAGCGACTCCTCTGGGTAAAATTGATGAATCGACGCATCAAATGGCTCGAAAGCCAAAAGAATTATCGTCGAAAACTTTTGTAATTTTTAAATCAAATTTGACGTTCGAGCAAAAGAAGCAAGTAATAAGTGATATGCAAAAGACCATTAGGGCGCATTTCTATTAAATAAGAGTGATGATGCACTGAGAACTGATTGACTTGGTTGAACACAGAAACTCATTATCAGCATGCATTTCGTAATGAGAATATAAAATTTTTAACACCATAAAAACCCTTGAAATTCATAAAAATGAAATCCATTGTAGTTTAAAATATGGCTTATTTAAGTATGGCTTTCGTAGTAAATGAATACAGACAATCAAGCTCATGAAAAGCCCAGTGAGAAAATTTATTTTTCGACCTCTTGGTTATCTATCATTTCATCAAATATATTTTCGAATATACTCTCTGTAAACCTCCCAAGGGTATGTTTCATATCGCGATCATAGATTAATTTATGAGTATCAAATTCCATACAGAGTTCACTTTTTAGTTTTCTGCAAACTCCATACAAAAAACGTAAATTCCCACTGGAATATTGCACAAGTTAACATATAAAATCTGCCTGTAATTATACTCTATATGAATAAGGCTAACCTGAATTTCCTAAAAATTATTTAAACTTTTTCCAGATATTATTTAAAATATAAAATCAAAAAGTTGCACGTTTTAGAAAATTTTTGTGCACCGGGAATTATTACAAATGCATTCGGTTATTCTATACAGCATTTGTTTTATCATTTATATTCGGTATTAATAAAAAATTTTTGAACAAGCTTCCCAACTGCAAATCCAAAATATTTTTTATTTTGATCTAACAAAAACTTTGATATTGTAAAAGTGTATTAAAATATCAATGTCGAATGCAAAAAATCAAAAATGTTATAACTTTATAAAATATTATTGATAACCACTGACAAAAGTACAATTAACTTGTGATATCAAAATTTCCAAAATGGATAAGAGTGTTTTTTTTATTTTGAACATAATTATCTAAGTGTGATTTTAGATGGAAAACTGACTATTCTTTACACGAACAATTATAATTTATTCAAAGAAATACTATATATTAAATGAATCATTAAATTACACAATACGATCGTATATAAAAAATTTATTTGATTAGAACAAAACAATATTACATCCATCATTAATATACCTATTTTAAATGTAATTTTCCACTTTCAAAAATGCTTTATCTTATTAGCTTCTTTCTTTTTTTTTTTTTTGGTTTCTTATTCTTTGAATAATATGTCTCTGTTAACAAGATATACATAGGGTTGATTCTTAAATATTTATAGTTTGTTTAATACCAGAAAAGACTAAAATGGATACACATTAACGTGTAAAGCATTTTCAAGTATCAATATTTACTGACATTTATAAAGCAAATATTTATTTTTTTTTTTACTCTAAAGGTTCTTTATTCAGAAAAAATTTATTTTTAACTTTAAAAACATAATTCTCATTTTAAATTAAAATATTTTAAAATTTAAAAACAATAAAATAATCTACGAATAAAAAAAGAAAATTCAGTCTTTTGATATACACTATAGTAACATGAATTCAAAAAATATATTTATTTAATAAGATTTATAAAATGTAATAGATTCTAGATTATAGAATAGAGCTATATTATGCGTAATAGTATGAAGAAGAAAAAATAGAAATTTATTAGATAAGTTATGATTAATAATGAGAAATCTTGCAAAATATATTAAAATTACAACTTCAGTTATACACTTGATTATTATAAAGAAAATTAAATGAT
The DNA here is from genome assembly GCA_018907245.1 of Eupristina koningsbergeri. Lineage (NCBI taxonomy): Eukaryota > Metazoa > Arthropoda > Insecta > Hymenoptera > Agaonidae > Eupristina > Eupristina koningsbergeri. The sequence continues at coordinate 1,110,143 of JACCHV010000013.1, read as the reverse complement.
CTGATTTATTTAAAATTGTTTGCATGAATTATAAAAATGTTTTTGCTCCGAGAATTTTATCCCACATTACCTGAAAATATAATAAATTTTTAAAAAATACATGTGGCTCCAAAGCTTGAAAACAAAAAATTGCAGTGTGCATAGATATACCAAGATAGAAGAACAATACAATATTTTCGAAAAATATTCCGTGGAAACTTGTATGTATGACACGTTAAGAAAAATGATTTTTATGTAAAAGTTATAACAAAAAATTCAACGTTGAATTCTACATGAGAAAAATAGAAAAACAATGACGGAATTAAATATAATAGAATAAAGCTCTTTCGCATAAATTTTTATTCAAATATAAGTATAGACAATAGGTTTACTTTAACATTTTATAAAACACAAATCAAGTGTTAATGAAAAAATAAATTTTTCGACATAAAATTCAATATCAGTTTATTCGAAATTAAATCACTGTTTTCTTTTTTCCAAAATGTTCCATTGCCGAAAAGATTCAACGTAAATTGAACTCGGCATCGATCCATTCTGTAAATTGCTTAGAAAATAAAGTGCGGCCGTGAACAAGATTTTAAACAATTTCCATGTTTAAGTCGCCACGCAGATTAGATGCGAGAGAAAAAAATTAATTTCAACGTTATTTAAAATGAGAAGTATTGCAATTGTTGGGAAGGCGGGTTTGGTCAACAATTTCGGTTTAATTGATTTTTACAACGAACCAACAAACGAGCAAAGACAAAAAGAGTCGATTGTCTAAATTAGCCGCTAAACAAATCACTGGCGCGTTCTAAAGTCACGCACACGCACATCGTCCGACTAATCGCGTTTAAAAATAAACAAATATTTATCCGCACGAGCTGAGGAATGAGCGAGTGATTAATCGAGAGCAACACTCGAATAGAGTGAGCCTCCGCGCGACGTACACACCATACCGTAGGCCGGATACATCCATCCGATTATCATTGTCCAGACTCCGGAGCCCGAGAGATAACGAGAACAACGGGATTTGGGGAAAGTCAGGGCGGGGTCGAGCCGGCGATAAGACGATAAAGACGACTCGCGCCAAAGATATAAGACTCGGGGCTCGGACTTTGCCGGAGGCAGTTGTGGCTGGGGTCTCGGGTGTCGTCGGTTCTCCTCTCCTCTCTGCTTCTGCTTTCCCGATCAATCATGAAGGACGTCTTCAACCAGGTGAGTACCTTTGATTCGAGCCTTCCTCGGGAGCGCGCGCTGAGTTTTGCGATCGAAAAAGGAGTCTCGCTTCTTAAAATGGACTCTCTTGATGCTGACGTTCTTGAGAAATTGCAATTTGCGCCGATGCCGCTCCAAAAAAAAGGGACTCCTCGAGGCATTTCGAGATTCCGAAGCGAGCGTTCAATTGGTGTGCGTGCACACTTATTGGCTTTGTAAGTTTTGCTCGCAGGTAGGATTGTTCTGGGGATCAAATATAATCAAATTAGACGAATTCGCAGAGCGAGCCGGAGACTAGATTTCATTTACGTAACCTTTGTTGGCTCCTCGGCGGAACAACGTGGCACGTTCCACGACAGATATAAAAAAAAAGAATTATTGCATCACGCAACAGCCAAATTACCATTGGATCTGCAATTTGGCGGCCGTTGCATAAATCGCGGCTTTTCGCTTTTCGCTTTTCGCTTTTCGGGGACAAACGCAAATTTTCAGATTAATTTATTAATTTCAGAGAAATGATGCCACAAAGATAAACAGTAAGACCGAAGAGCTGCAGCGAGTGCAATCGCGTCGCGATAAAATAGCGAGTGAGTGACTTATTTGCGACCCCGGAAGCGAAGAGCAGAGCTCTCCTCAATGGTGCAGAAATAGAGCGAGCGACCTTTGACTCGCGACTTTTCACTCTGTTCTGCCCTCGAAGGTGAAGGGGAAGGAAGGAAGATTCGGATCTTTCGCGTTTGCTGGCGCCCGGTTCATTTTAAATTCTAAATAGCCCGTGTAAACTCAATTGGTGTGCGCGAGGGAAAGCACAAGGCACAAGGTAATGTAATCTAATTCGCGCGATGTAATGAATTTTTAAATACCGTCTAATTAATCTCTATTTTAAATTCGAGGCGGATCCTCGATCCCGAGCCCGAGCCCGAGCCCGAGCCCGAGCCCGAGCCCGAGCACGCGCACGCCTCGTCAATTGGCAATGGACGTTTGTATGGAAACTCCGGAAAAAACCGGTCCATCAAAACTTGACGGTATTTTCGGTATTTTCCATGGTCAAAATACGGTTTTCTCGGATAAGGGGATTGCGGTTAAAGCGCTGGATTTAACGGGCGAGCACACGTCAAAATGCACACGAGGACCATAAAGCGTCGTGCTCCTCTTAGAAGCGTCGCGCAAATGGCAATTTCATTTGCAAAAATTCAAAGGGTAAAGAGCGGAACTTGGGAAAATTGAAAAAAACAATTCCCCGAGCCATCGTGCGTTTTAACGAGGGGAAGAGGCGGCGCGTCGTTAAAGGAAATAAAAATAAAAAGGAATGCGGAAGGAAGAGGAGGGAGGGGGAGCTGTGCCCTCGCAATTATTGGGAAAAGCCGAACGCCGACTGATTACTCATAAAATGTGACTAATTACCCTTGGTCGGGTAGGGTCAGGTTGAGTCAGGTCGGCTCGGGGGAAAAGAAATGCATGCTTCGTTAAGGTCTTGACGAACTCGACATAACTCTGGGGAAACCTCGTAACTGGCGCACTTCCTCGACCTGACCTCCCGACGCATTTCCACGGACGTAAATTTAATTGTTGGCTGCCGGTTGATAATACGAGCCAACACCTCCCACTCGATTCCCGTTAAAACGAAAGTGAACAGTCCCATTTTCGTTCTTCCTCTTTTCAAACTTTTTTTTAAACAAAAAGGGAAATCGACGGTCAATGGGCGTCCGAGTTATTACTGCCGGATGTCCGATCTCTTCCGTGCAATTTCTAAGAAAAACCAAGAATCCAACTTTTAACGGTTTTACTTGAATTCACACCTAGTCCAGCATGGAGTTCATTTAAAGGAAAAATTGTAAAGTAAAATAAAATTTGCGATAAATATTGTTAGGTGAATTACAATACACTTGAACTAAAACTGCATTTGTCACATCTAATCTCATTTTTGATTAAGATAAATACAATTAAATAAATATTAATGACATACGATGGACAGCCATAAATGTTATCTTTTTTTAAAAAAAAAGCATTGCTCCTTGAAATATTGATTGCGGCAATGTTTTAAAGCAGACAGACCATAAAAGGCACTTGGTTATCAATGAGTGTAAAATGAAAACACATGCAATAGACTCGTGTACATTCACATTCATTTATACTTTTTTTCCTAATTGTCTTTATTTTGCTCGCTTCGAATCCCACGCGCGCATTAATTGTTCCTCAAAGCGATGTGCACAAGTGGATTGTCCGATTTTAAAGCGCCGACAAGAAAGTAATTACACAGCGAAAATAGCAGGGATTATTCGGTGATGGGCGCGAGCTCTCTGGGGTTAATCCAATCGAGGACGAGTGACCATAAAATGTGACACTTGTGCATAAAATTTTCGTCGCAGCTGTCGGGAGGATGAAGGAAATTCCACAACCTCCGGAATTCCCCGGAACTCGTGTGCCGCACGAAACTGCACCAGAGGATAGGCGACACGTGACTCTTGGGTGGGGGTGTTGGCAGACAATTTAGTAGCCGTTAATTTCAAAGTGCAAGTATGTAAGTCTCGAGGATTTATCCCGAACTCGCATATCGCCCGCGATGCGGATAAACGCCAACATACGATATCGCCTCCGCATACTTTCAATTACACGTACTTACACAGGTACACGTTTCTCTCTTTACGCCTCCTCCTCCCACACGTGCATCATTGCCGCGGAACACGAAGCCCCGGCCTTTCTTTTATTCCTCTCTTACGTAATTGATTACACGCTAAAAACCTCATCTTGATAAGAATAGACTCCTAAACTCTCTCTCTCTCTCCCCCCGCTTCGCGCTCTCTCGCGCAGTTTTCTTTTTTTTTGCCTTTTAACGTCCTCGTTGATTCATACGAATTTTGGTTACAGGTGATTTATCGTTATTTTGAGCGGAACGGATTTTATCGCGTAATCTTCCACCTCATAACTAATGAATTTTAGTAATTATGCCTTGAGCCTTAATTTGTCGAAAAAAGTACAAAATGCTTGGGTATCCATAAATTATTTTTACCATAAAACTGCTTACCAGATGATATCGCAGGTCATTGATCACAGCTATTGATATTTTAATACTTCTGCATTTGAAATAAACGAGAGTTTTACTGGTGATTGCGGATTAAACAACTAATGCGATAAATAATTGCAACAAGTTGTAGCGAGTAATCAAAATTTTTGATAAAGCTCGACCATCGATTTGATTTCGCATTTTACCTGTGACATGAACAACATCTCATGGACGTCTATTTTTTTTTAATGCAAAAGTGATTATTAAAAGTCCCGTCGGGGATTTAAAAAATATAGGAATAAATATGAAATGAAAAATGCCAAAATCTTGTACGCAATTTGTAATGTTCGCATTATTGCTGAGGTTGCTCAAGTGACGTTGGCATTTCGAAAGTTCGTCGCCTCATTAATACTGGAATGCTAACTTTCCTCCAAAACTCGCGTGAAATTAAGTTAAATTAAACGAAACATCTTACACTTAATGTGCATAAGGATTACGCAACCTCGAAAAATAATACCTCATGAGTGAAATATCTATCAATTTATCTCGCTGAAATGAATACGAAGGCCTTTTATTAGCCCGAGGAACACATGTTAAAGCCATTACTTAGCCGCGAAAGTACTTTTTGTTGGAGGAGAAGCAACGCTAATAAATAAATAAATAAATAAATAAAATGGTCTGTGTGTTCGCTCGGGTCCTCGGCGAATGGAGAATTATGGCATTAATCTCTCGCAGATCGAAGGTCGTGAACCCGAAGAGGAGGTAGGAAGATCGAGCGACGAAGAGCCGATCGCTCGGGAAGGGGGAGACCTACATCCCGGGGCCGATGTAGGCTAACGTGTGAACCTGTTTCCGGCTTAGAAAGAAGCGAAAACTCGCGTTTTTTAACGTCTCCATTCATTGATAGCGTCGATGTCTTTGGAATTCCTTGCCATTCACTTGGAAATCGACTTGAATACACAGCATCAGCTCACGACTCTATTGGAAAAACTTTTGAATTAAATTTTGATATGCTATTTTCCAGCCATTTCACGACTAAACTACCGAAACATTCTAATAACAATGTCGTCTTACAATAAGAATATAAATGAACTGATCCGTTCGAAATCTGTAAATGCGCCGATGCCATTGCAGAGACTCGTAGCAAAAGTTATAATGGAAGCAATTTTTATTTACAACCGGCGAAATACAATTCACTCGTCACTCGATTACTGTGTTAATCACTCTTTTCTCGACAATTTTTCCGAAAAAACTGAAACTTCATATTAAAGATTTGAAGCCCGCTTATAAATATTACCTCAAAGACGTCAATTTTTTTCATTAAAACGCAGCGAGAATAAATTACGAATAGAAAGTACACCCCCGTAGATGGCAAAATTACAAAAAATTTTAAAAACCAATCATGTTTGAAAGTTTGCTTCTTTATCAATTTATTTGCTTACTTAGTATTGACGAATTAAAGAAAATCATAAATTTATTTGGATTTAATGAATCTCGAGAACTATTTCCCCGAATGAAAATGGAAATAACTGAATAATTGCGTTAAATTTTATTATTATTCCCTTGACTGGGAAGCTTGCTCATTTGAATTTAAAATTCGCGACTTCAAATTTTCTTTCAGCCGAGCAGCTCTTCCACTTTTTTTTATAACTCCGGCATTCATCGATTTTTAAGCTTTTCGCTTTTCTTTTATAGTTGGAGAAAGACGGGTTCGTCGTATTGGAAGACTTCTTTAAACCGGAGGAAGTGGACGAATTAAAGTCCGCCGGAGAAGAATTTACGACGAATTTACCACCCGAAAAAGACAGAAAGATTTTCAATACGCTTGATAACCAACAGGTAGAGTCATTTTTCTGTTTATTTAAGATTGTTTTTTGAGCATTTTAATTACCCGATTTTAAGGTTTATTCCAATTTACGTAATAAAAAAATTACTCATTCACGAGGGCCTGCGTGTTTAATCCATGATTTTTATTTTCGATTATTAAGCGAATGCGTAATTTATATTTTGTTAAAACCAATGCCATGATGATTTTCATTCCTAAATTCCAAAACCATTTAATGGAACATTCGTATTAACATTAAAATGAAAATAATTTTTAAAATTATTTCATTGTGATCATAATTTTTAACACTTAAATAAATCAGGATTTTATATATTCACGAAATTAATAAAAGTATTTTAATCCAAAAAGTATTTTTGGCATTATAGAATATTAAATAATAATTAGATATTTATCCGCAGCAAGGTAATCCAAGACGAATGAAAACTTGGATGCACATTATTTCAAATTATCCTACCTACCTTTATATTATATAAATTTCACTTTGGGTTTTTTTTACAAAAAAAATTCTTCGTGACATATTTGATATTTCCGAACTCGAAAAATCTCACGTAATGTTTACTTTTCATGACAAACATGTATATATTCATCAGTTTTTTAATTTTCATATACATATTTTACTTTATTTTTATCAATTATAAAAATAAATAATGTATTTTTAAATTTAACAAATATTGACTCTACACGAAATCTAATAAGCTTTATTAAAAATTGTTAAAATATAATTCTTTTATACGACATTTTATGTATAAATATTAAAAAAAACTGTCCAGAATAATTCTATCCACTATTAAATTCATATTATCATTATATATCTTGATATACATGAGATAACAAAAAAAACTAAAAAATATGAACTTCAAAAAATTTTTTCAATTTATACAATTACATTATACATGTATATTTTAGAAAAGAAAAGGAATGATTGTTTTTCTTCCTCTGTTCTTCTATAATATTTGTGCAAAATAATTATTTTTTTAAATTTTTAAGATAACTTTTTATTTTTAAATATTAATTATTCAAAATGCTTATTATATAATGTTATGATATTGTATAATATATATATATATATATATATATATATATTGTACGTAAATATTGTATATTATACTTAAATCAATTAAAAAATCACTGCAGATTAATTTTTTAAATAAATTATTTATATATTCTACTTAGAAACAATAATATACTTAGAATATTAAGAAATCCAATTGAAACGTATTAAAATAAATATATAAAAACGTATTAAAATTTTAAATTTTGTATGTTAATCGATAAATATGTTGATCTTATTCATAATCACATTAGAATTGTGTCAATTGCTTTTTATTAATACATGAATTAAATGATACTTTTTTAAATAAAATTAATAATATATATACGTGATAATATTATCAATAATGTATAAATAAATTAAAACTTATGAATGTATTGAAAATGCATATTAATGTGAAAATAAAAATATCCACATGCTTTAAACAAAATTCTAACTCAATATTAACATTATTATTATGTTAAACGATGCATTGTAAAATATTTAATCCGTGTGATTATATTTATTATTTAATTCAAGTGTGTGAGTTGTAATTACTGTTTTATACGATTCAAAATAAAGTTTTTAAAAATTTATTTTTTATTATATTTTTGCAAAATAAAAATAATTAATATTTGTTTTCCAACTTTACTCCTTATCAATGTATTACGGAAGGCAGTATTATGAGATTTTAATTAATACTTCAACAGAGTTAGGACTTTTAAGTGTTTAATGAATGTGGTTTTTTTATTTCAGAGTAAAGACCGGTACTTCTTGGAAAGTGCAAACAAAGTAAGCTACTTTTTCGAATCGGAAGCTCTAGAGGAAGATGGAAAATTAAAAGTTCATCCCAGGATATCTCTTAATAAAGTAAATGAATTTTAATACTAAGTAAAAGTTCTTTAAACTTAAATAATCATTGTAATTTAATGTTCTAAGGTTGGACATGCCTTACATTGGTTGCACCCAATTTTTAAAAAGTACACCTTCAGCGAGAAAGTGAAAGAAATTGCTTTTGAACTACAAATGATTGAACCCGCCATTTGTCAATCTATGTACATATATAAAAATCCAGGAATAGGTTCGGAAGGTAAAAATTTAATTTTTTGTATTAATAACTAATTCATTATTTATTACAATCTCATTTCATTCAGTTTTTACAAAAGAATGTCGTACAGTATATATTTTAGTGATGAAAACAGTTGTCAAGTTAGATAATTTATCACAGGTTTGAAATAACAATATGTACCTAATATTAAAAAAAAATTCTACTTTATAATAAATAAAAGTAAATTAAGTTTGTTACCTTGTACTCGAAATAAATTAACTGCATATTTATTTTTACGCAAAATTAATAAGGTGCTTTTGTATACATATCTCATACATAATTCAGGTGACACATGTCACTGAAATTCAAAATTATATTTTCTTTATTAAAGTAAAAGTAAATAACTTTTACAAAACTATCGAGCTTCTAATGGTTTTATCAAGAAAATTTGAACAAACGTCATAAATAGAACTCATAAATTTTATCAAGCTTATCATAAACTAAATATAACTCACATATAAAAATATTTTAGTGTTAATTAACTGTTTTTTTCTTTTCTTTTTTAATCTTTCAAATATATAAAAATATTTTTTTTTCTTTTTGTATAAAAATAATCAATTAACATTAAAATTAAAAAGAAAATAAATATCTCTCTTTGTTTAAATTTTATAATTCAGTAAGAATAAAATTATTTCAATTATTCCAATATAAATGAAGTTGTACATCGACTAGTCTTTCATTTATTACACTGAAATTATAAATAGATTAACAATTGAAGTTTATGACTAATTATTAAATTATTCTTATATTATTTAATAACAAATAAAACCATTAATTATACTTAACTCTGGCACAAAAATGATTTCTCTCTCTATATAACATTTTTTTTTCATGCATATCAGTTGTAGTGCATCAAGACGCAAGTTATTTATATACAGATCCAGTAAAGCTTGTCAGTTTTTGGGTAGCTCTGGACGATGCAACCAGAGAAAATGGTTGCCTATGGATAGCTTCAGGATCACATAAAAGTGGTGTACACAGACGTTACGTAAGAAATAAAGATCCACTTGCGCAAGAACTACTAATTTACGATAAGCCAACCGCGTACTATCAACAAAGTTCTTTTCGACAAGTACCAGTGCAAAAAGGTACCTGTATACTGCTTCATGGGCAAGTTGTTCACTACTCTGATGCCAATAAAAGCGAGACGTCTCGTCATGCGTACACATTTAATGTAATAGAAACCCAACACGTCAATTATTCAAAGGATAATTGGCTACAACCTCCAAAAAGTGGTTTTCCCTTATTGTTTATGAATTAAATTAACTATTGATGTTGTATTATAATGAAAAAATCTCATTACAACCATGTATTACTCTTCAATATCAATTAATATGCAAATTTGCAAAGACGAAAGTAAATTACTATTCATTAATTAAAATTTTATTTTATTTTTTTTTTTTGTCAGTCTCAATTTTTGTATTTTCTAATTACTTCGTCTTCCTTTTTAAATATCAATATATATATATATAAATTTCCTTTACATACATTGATAATTTGCCATTCGACAAAAATGTATGGCTAATTCTTGTAATTGCTCAAGTCCTTTTTCAAGTATTGGTTTTTTTAATTTTATACAACAGTATATATCAAGAGGTGTCACCTGTGATAGCTCATCAAAACATAAATCTGATGAAAAATTGATAAGAACTTCGTACATAGAAAGAACAATTTTATCATCAAGACCTGTACCATCATTTAGTTTTGAAAGAGTCCTACATATTATTTAATATAAAAAAATTAGTTCATTAGAAATCACTGATTTTTGTATTATAAATAAAATATATACTTACGTCCTTAAAACTTGTAATAATTTATTTACATTAACACCAACATCACGTTGTTGTTGAAGCGCAACTTTCGTTGTAAGAAAAGGATGCAATTTGTTAAAGGCAAAAGAACAAGTCAAACCCATAGCATCAGCAGATAATCCACTAAATTGAAAATAAAAATAATTTATACATATATACTTACATAAACATGTTAGTACATAAATTATAAATTTAATGCCTTACCAAATATCTCTAGCAAAAGCATAAATTTCTTCAAAAACTTTAAATGCTAGTGTCCCTCTTCTTTCCTCTTCACCAGAATCTTCTGCACTTCCTACATTTTCTTGAAATTTCTCATTGTTTAATTCCTGAATAGTTCTTAAGCAAGTTTGTCGCAATTCCTAAAATATATTTTAACACTGATATTTTGTTTTATATTTAATAGTATAATTCAAATCTAAATTTACTTACTTCGATTTTGGTTAATGTTTCGGATTTTAAACACGGATATTTGTGTTCATTTAATGTTTGTACCACATCATTACATTTATCTAAGAAAAATTTGACATCTTTTAATTTTCGTCCACCCTGTGGGATATCATTAATGTAAATGAGAATATCACGTAACATTGATTCAGTTCTTCTGGTAAAAGAATCACTAACTGCAGCCATCCAATGTTTTAATGTACATTTTAGAACGGTCACAACTGACCATGGAGGTCTAATAATTACATACATTTCCCACCTTTCACCAAATAAGTTTTCCATTTCTTTAGCTACAACCTAGATTTTAATAAATAATAAAATTAGTAAAAGTAATCTAAATTTTTATAGAAATAAATTATTAACAATATATTATTTACCTTAGAAAGAACATCTTTTAGAACTGCTTTTCCATTTTCTAAGATATCATCAGCTGCAAGTAACTCCTTCTGAATAATTGAAACATCTTGAGATCTTTCATCTCTACTTAAATCAAGATTATTTGATAGAAATGATGTAGTTTCTGCAGCCTTTAAGTAATATATTTTTTCTAAAGGATCATTTCTACCTAATATAGGAATATCATGTATCATTGCCTTATTACAAAGATTTTTATCATACGATAGGAGAACCTATAATCAAAAAATTAAAAATGTAATGGAAATCTTGAAAATATTTAAAAATTTTAATATAATTTAACATTACTGGTGACTTTAATGATTCTTTTAATTGTAAACAAGTTTGTAAAATTTCATCATCAGGACATTCTGTCACAAACTTTCTTTTATTTCTTTCCACATCATTTGGTTTCTGACCAAGGAAACGGGGATGTTTAGCACTAAAATGCTTATTTAAAAATTCTACAGCTCTTCTTGCTTTTAGTTTTAATGCTTGTGATCTTGTGTGATTCCTATTATCTTTTATAAAATCCAATTCCTAAACAAAATAATTCATAAATAATAATAATGTATAAAAAAATATGTTTTATCAATCTTTCCTGGTGAAAAAACAATTTTGCATTACTAAATAATTGTAATTTAAAAATAATATTTACTTGAATATAATTTATAAATTCTAAATTAGTAACTAACTCTATTATAAAAGAAATAATAAAAAATGTTTTAATCATAAATATAAGTTTAAAACAAATTTTTATTATTATAATCAACAGTATTAATTTTTTCCACAATTATTTTTAAATAATTTCGAAAATTCCATTAGAATACTTATTTATTACTATAAATAAAATTTATAATTTATAATTAAAATGTATAATAAAATCATATTTTTATGAAGCTATTTAATGATAATTAATGCAAAATATTGTATCATCAAATTTTCATTTAATGTTAATATAATAAATTAACTTAAAATTTTATATACCTGCAAAACTGTCCAAGGAATAACAATGAATGGTCTACCAAAGATATCAGAATAAGAATCTCTGATTTCTTCAATAAATAATAAATTTGAAAGAAAAACATTTGTATCAACTATTATATATAAGGCATGCTTTTCTCCTACAGAATCCACTGACATCATAGAATTACAAGAAAATTCATTCAAATTTTTCACAGGATTTTCACAAAGTTGGAATCTAACTGAATAAACCTTAAAATAAAAGTTAGAATTTATTATAAAATTTACGTTTTTTACAATGATTTGTATAGCTTTCAAAAAAACTCACTTCAGACATTATTTTTTCATCTTCAATTGGTTCCCATTCCATTTCCTCACAATGAATGTCAGAATCCTCAAATTTACTTAAAATTCTCTTACTTTTTGCATTATCTTCTTCATTTAATCTTTGTTTTTTTCTATTTAGTTCTAAAAGACCATTATTTTTTACACGATTTTCTAAAGAGTATAATCTCATATGAGCTTTTGTAAATATAATTGGGATTGGTTGATTAAACAACTTACTTTTATCCACTGATGAATCATTTACTGTATTATTACTATTTGATACTCCTTGTAAATGTTTTGCAGGACTCCCATTGTCTCTGTCATTACTTAAACTTCTTCTAATATTTTCCAATCGCTCACTTGCCATATTCTTTTGTGAAGCCTTTTTAATAATTTTGATATCATTGAAACTTGTGCTATTTATATTTCTATTAATTACAGTATCACAATCTGATGAAGCTTCTGCTTTAGGTACTTTAACTATATCAGGTAAATTGCCTGGAGTTTGAACCAAACTTCTAGTTACTCTAGTGGGGGTTCTAGTAGGTGCTCTAGTAGGATTTTTAGTAGGTGGTCTAGTATGTGGTCTAGTAGGTGTTTTAACTAGTGTTGAACTAGGTGATGATTTTATTTTTGAAATCATGCTTGATATTTCAGAGATATTACTAATACTAGTTGAAGCTGTATCATTTAAAGAAATAGAGTTGCATGTTCTGCGTCGTCTTGTTTGCATTGAAGTCGATGGTGAAGAAGTAGGTCGAGGTACTATTGTAGGTGGTGGAGTAGTAATTTTATTTTGCTTTTGCTTAGATGACTTGGAGATATTCTTTTTTAACTCCTGAGCTGCTTTTCTTTGTGCTACTTTTTCTCGATACATTCTCATAGCAGGTGTATCATTATCAAGCTGTTTTTCGTCATTTTTTTTTATTGATTTAGGTTTTAATTTAGGTCGACTGCTAATAGTTGCATTTGAAAGATTACTTGAAATACTGGAATTTGCATTGAAAACTTCTTCACTTTCTTTTTCCGAATTTTTTCGTTTTTTACCTTTTCTTTCGGAATCCATAACCTAGAAAATAAAGAAATTTTAATATATAAATGTTACAGAAACTATTATAAAAAATTAATATTTAATTAGTAATATTTTACGTTTTCTGGTAATTTTAACGGAGGGGACCATCTAGATTCACCAGTTTTTTCATTAAAATAAAAAGGTTTATCTGGATATTTCTTAGAAAATTGTTCAATCCAACCAGGTGGTAATGTTAGTCTTTTCACTTTTTTTGAACCAGTCCCAGTATCCGACATTTTATTTATATTTCAAGAAATTTTAAACTTAAAAAATAATTTGTAACGATATTCTTAAAAATCACATTATCTTTCAATTTAAAGAATCATTTCCCTTAAAATTATATAGAAAAAATAACAAAATTTACCAATAAATTCATAAGGTAGTACAACGCATTTAGATAGCACAGAACTGCATTTGTGATTAAGAATTCGCACAATGAGGAAAATCTGCAATATGTAACGCAACGATCACAGAACGATGATCCACTAAGTAGAAACTAGAAAATGGAATAAAATAAAAGAACACAAAACATCGCAAGTTACAAATATATTTGCGAGATTCTCAAAAACATGCGCATGCGCACTGAACACTCAGTGTCTCAAAGTTCAAATTGTCAACAGCTAATAAAACATAAATACATCACAAAATACGAGATGCGTTATGGTTATTTTTATTGTTGTTATTATTTCGTATTCAAATTCATGCATCATTTAAAAACAGCATTAAACGCTTCAGTAAATATTCTGGTAAAAAATTAATGATAAACAAAATTACGTAACAAAGAGTAATATATAGAGGAGAGAGAAGAAGAAAAGAGAAGAAAAGAAAAAAAAAAGAAGAAAAAAAAAAAAAATAGTTTCGAGGTAATAAAATGTAGACGGAAGAATTGGTATAAACAATGTATTTTACATAAGATATTCCGACATCGAGGAAAGCGATAATTAATGAACAACGTCGTCGCAGTCAAACGCCGCCATTATCGTCACCAACGGTATACAACGTAATTTTAATAATAAATAAGTATGAAATGTAATTAATGGCTATTTACAAAATACGTAAATGGCAAATAATCTATAACAGACAAAGATCGCTTCCAGCTCTCTTTTTCCTCATTTTCTCGTTGCTCCTCCAAGAAAGTTAGTTCTCCGTGCCTCATACAATTAATATTATAAAACGCTTCCGTCGTTGTTACACTTAATACTAATGAACAATGTTATTGTTGTTGTTCCTTGATTTATCTTTCCCTTTTAATAGTCTAATATATAGAGACGGCGAAGCGCGTCACTCTGTACAATCGTTACAAGTATCTCGTGGCGCGAAAACTCTCATTCCCAATCGTCACCGCGTACTCGTCCTCGTTTTCGGCGAGGGGCTTTCCCGATAAATAAATTATGTTAAATGAGATTGATTGAGATTGATCTTCTCATTTAACATCTACTTAATTTATATAAGAACGCGCGACGCCCCCAGCCAAGAGATTCTTCCGGTAGAACCTTTCATTTTCTTTTTCTTTTTTTCTTTTTTTATTATCGTCAATCGTCATCATCAACCCGGAAACGTACATTACAAACGCATCGTCGCTACAACGAATACTAAAGGGTAAAGTGGCATCAAAATGAAAATATTTACTAAAGTGATAAAGGCAATAGAAAATAGAAATAAGCCAGCAGCAGGGGCTGGTTTAAAAGTTTAAAAAGACCGGACGTCGCGCGAAATCCACGGAATAGAAAATACGAGTTCGCAAAGTCGGTCGCCGGAAAAGTATCGCCCATTGTCCCTCCAAAGCGTACGGGCGAAGGAAAAGAAAGAACCGTTAATTTGGTGTAATTCAATCAAGTGCCCCCGTGCACTGCAACGTCAATCTCATCGATGACCACTCAAATTTAAATGAAAGTCAAGTTTGCAACTCTATTGCAAAAAGGTGAAACGAATTCGAAATTAAATGAAAATCCGTCGCTCCGGTCGAACAACTCGAACGATCTTTTTGTGACGCGCCGCTATCCGCCGACTCGTGTACGTGCACTAACACACGCGTACGCGCGCGTGCATACGTAATAAGCGCACCTATGCACGTGGGCGTACGCGTGCACTGGGCGCCGAAATTTACTACTGTGTAAGTATAATTAGGTTATCTATGTGGTGTCGGTTGAACAAATAAGCCAGGACGGGCCGAGTCACCGCATTTATCCATCCGATCTCCTCCTCGTCTATCTCTATTGCCTCCCTTTCGCGCGATAAATGCACCGAAAAACTCCCCCCCCCCTCTCTCTCTCTTGCATATATTTATTCGTTATAGATTCGTTAACATCAATAAAATCTTTAATCGCATCGCGACAAATGCGCGGAAGGACTTGGGTCCACCTCCACGAAAAAGGGACCACACGCCGTGCCTTTTTCGCGGTGAAAATCAGAAGATTGAAAATTTTGTTTATAAAAATCAACAGCTAATACGTTTAGTGTTCGTGTTCGGTTACAAGGGAAAGTTGCCTTTGGCCCATTATAAGATATTGTTCGATTCTCTTTAAATACATCATTAATATATTAGAAGTTTTCTTAATAAAGAAATTCAAAAAGATTATACAAATTTCTTTTACTGCTCTTTCATTGTTATAATTCAAGGATTTTCAAGAAGAAAAAAAAAGAAGAAAACAAATTTATTTCACGAGCAACTTTATCTAGTAGTAAAAAATGGTACATAAAAAAAAAAAAAAAAAAAAAAAAAAAAAAAAATATATAAAAAAATAAAAAATAAAATTAGATCTACAATGTACACCATCATATCGATAAAAAAATGTCCAATGTAACACGTCCTTTTAAGGATAACAGAGACTAACTCTTTTGAACTCAATAAACTTTGAAGCTCTTTTATTCCATCTACACGCAATTATTTGATATCATACATGCGAATACATACACGCAAAGACATACATGCACCTCGATTTTCAACTGCTCTGTTATTTTCGCAGATCGTTTTTTAATTCGATAAATGAGGAATAAAATGAAAAAGAAAAAAAGGAACGATTCAACGAAGAGTCGTAGACGCAAGACTGAGACAAAAATATCACAGTATTCAGAATCGCAAAATAACCCGTTGCGAATTTTCTTCACTTACGCCTTTTTTCTTTTTTGTTTCGAACGTTATTTCTTTATTTTGTTCTTTTTTCATTTTTTTTCATTTATCTACGGTCATTGCGCTACACTCGTTGCTTCAAATCCTACAATCATTAAAATTCTACATACTATATGTGTCAATTTTATATTTTTAAAACGGCTATCAACAAAACCGACAAGCTTCACAAGTAAATTTGTGTACGTTGTTCATATAAAATTCGTGTATTTTTGGACTTTTCTTTCATTGCTGATTAGTTAAAAATATTTCTGTAAACAAATACTGTTCCTTCTCATTTTTAAATGTATATGTATGTATATATACATATACATTTAACAACGTCATCAATGGAAAAAATAAGAATGTGTAAAAGTCAATGACGACATTATAATGTATGAGATGAAAGTTCAATGATTATGATTTTCAGTTCAAGTCAATATATATATATATATATATATATATGTATATATTACGTTTGTACATCTGTCTAAAAAGTACAAATTAACAATTCCGTACACTGATAGAAGATACTTAGCAAGGGATATTAATATGGCATTGAAGTTAATTTTATCTATTAAAATTCATTGTATAAATACTCCATACACATCTTCTGAATATCAAATACTTAAATTATAATATAAAAATGTGTAAATAGCCTTAACAATTTATACATTACTTATATAATTACAAATATTATTTAATGTCATTTTCGCATCAAGTATTTGATCACATCGTTTATACTTTTTAAGACAATAAATTATAAGTATTTTGTGATAATTGACCAATGATTACAATAGAGCAATTGAATTCAAATTAATTTCAATACCGATTGCAGCCCTTGTTTCATATAAAATATAATAAAAAATAAAAATAAAAAACAAAAAAATAAAATAAAATTGGAATTAATACGCACCAAATATAAAAATAAAAAAAAAAAAAAAAAAAAAAAATTGAAAACAAAGAGATGATAGAAATCGAGTTTGGCTATTAAAAAGCTTATACATGATATCTTAATTAGAATAATACAGTCATCGAGTGACTCGACCTCTAAATATCTGGCGAGACGTTTTTAATTTCTTGACGTATACGTAATAACAAACTCTTAATATTTTCTCTCATTAATATACGGATGATAATTGATTGCACTTGATTCTCGCAAAATAGATAACGATAACTGAGGAACGATTGAGCCTACAATCTACTCAGAGACATTTATCAACTATTAAAATTTCTGTTACGTTTTTTAATGCTATTTTATACTGTCACTTGTCACTAGCACTCAATCGCTTCCATTCTCTACACTTCATTACAATTTACAATAACTGATTGCATTAGTAGAGTGTTTGCATATAAAATGTAACTAACGTGTGTGCCTACGTCTACGTATGGATGTGTGTCGGTGTGTGTATTTGCGAGTCTACACATGATTTATACTGTCTTACAATGAAAGTATGAAACTGTTTAAATAGGCGCCCCCTTACACATTTCACGACATTTCATTTTTAATATTATTACAATGTAGTGCCACTTGCTCGTCGAGTGAATTTATTCCTCGCTCGTTACACTTATTCACCATTAACTTAAATAATCTTTTTAAAAAACATATTTAAAAAATGCAACATTTGTGCAGCATTATATATCGTCCGATAAACAACAACGAAGCACTCGGTACAATGAATTAAAAAAAAAAGAATAAGAAAAGGATAAGGTCAGTCGAAGAGAATAAGGCGCATATAACTTTTTGTCCATCATGTTTCGCACGGTTTACGCAACAATTAAAAAAGTACGACAAAACGTGTACGTTGCTGTGTGATGGGTGAGTAGTGTTTAGGGGTGTGCGACGGGGGTGCGGGTGGGGGCACGAGCAACGCGTTAAGTAGCGTACTTCGAGAAAAGTAATATGCAGACCGAGGGTGTCACGTCACTCGTCAGAGTGACTTTATCCCGCCACCGCGCCGCTGATCCTCGGCACGGCTGCACCGCTGTGTCAGTTTATCCGAAAACGCCGTGTGAGTCGCGCTTTTCCTGGCCTATTGGGTGGGCGGTTGCGGATCCGCAGGCACATTGGGGTTCGGGTACGGGGGTAGGAAGGAGTAATTGGGGTAAGGGGGTGGTGGAGGGTGAGGGAAAGGTGGGTAGTAGTTGGAGGGGTGAGAAGCCGGGGGTGGCGCGTAGCTCCTGTGTACGTATGGATCGGCTGCAGGCGGTGGTGGTCCATGGAAAGCCGAGTACATCCGGGCATAGTCAGCGTTGTACGATGGGGCTCCGTATGCCGGATAGGCCGGTGCTGCTATAAATGTCAAAAATTATAATTAATTAATTAGTTATTCGAACTCGTCCATAAAAAAAACATTTACGATGATCTTTTGAATGTAAAATAATAGCTTATGTAGATTAATATATTTATAAATACCATTTTATTGAGCTTCATCTATAATTATTCCATTGTTCACTAATTACTAATTTTGACACATCATTATTCATTTAAGATTTTCTACGAAATAATAATTTTTATTATCTCAATGCATGCATCCTTTATATTTCATTTCTTATAACCATACGGTAATTATTCTATACAATTTTTAATAAAATTAATCATTTTTAATTTTTATATTATTCCAATGTAAAATTATCTATAAATGTCTAATTTTAATGATTGACATTAATTTATTTAGTATTATAATCTATTTTTTATAAATAAAGAATGCATATAAAATACTTTTGGCTTAATATCTTATTTCAACAACAGATTTAAAAAAATGAATATGATGATTTAATTTACCTTAAGAAAGAAAAATAATATTTCATTATTCATTTGTAGAACATGAGTTCAATGGCTAATTTAAGTCCAATTTAAAAAAAAAAAAAAAAATGCAATATAGTTTTATAAATATAACTTTGTTGATAAATCACTTTGTTTTGTATATAATAAAAAGAATATGGATGATGAATGAGTTTTCTTATCATTAATATATTTTTCATTTTTAATAAATTTTATCAAAAAATCTGGAACTTTGCTGATGCATGTTTATTTTCAAGAAATATTAATTTATTATTATATATATTAAGTACGTACAGCTCTCCGCATGCAATGTACATGAGTTATGTTACTCTAAAAATTTCTTTAAATAACATTACGCATAGATATTTTTAACAGTTTGTATAATTAAAATTATAATAATAACTTCAGTAACTTATTAACAAGAAATAAAAAATTACTTTAATAACAAGGAACTAAAATATTTCTCATAGTATATAATAATTAATAATTAAAGCTTATATGTGATTTGATCTCAGAACAAATGTTGAAGCTTTTTAACAATTAGTTTTAATATTTGTAAGTTACCAGTATGCTTTGATTATTCTATAAAAGCAAATAATAAAACGGAAATCAGACAAACCTCCTGCTGAATAAGCTGCTGAACTAGCAGGCGCCGGCGGGTAATGTTGCGAGTAGGGGTCATAGGGCGTCGGTGGATAAGGAGCAGAATATGCTGACCTTACACTCGAAGGATGGCTAAATGCTGTGGGCACGTGAGGTTCTTCTCTGATAGCGGCAGGTACAGGTACGCTACTAACACTGGCAGTGGGGGCTCTCGGAATCGATGTGCCGTCGATGGGCTTCGTGGCTACCGATTCACTGAGCTCAGAGGCAGCAGTGCTCTTAGCAGGAGGCACACCAACCCTTGAATACGCTGGGGTAGGTGGCTCAACGCTAAGCGGCTTCGACGTCTCTTCAGAAAGTATGGGTTTGAGTGATGTAGGCGCTTGAGGTGTTTGTTCTAATTCACCTCGGGGTAAAGTTGTTGGCGGGAAATACGAACTGTAAGGATCTGTAAGTGGCCTTGATCTTGGATCTCCATAGTCATAGTACCTAGGATACTGAGCGTAAGGATAGCCTTGAGGGAGGCCTGTATGAGCTGTTTCTCCATGAATAGGGGCATCACGAGTTCCACTAGACTCTGCTTGGACAGTGGCAGGTACTTTCGGCGTCCTTGACGGTGTCGTAGGCGTAGGTGCTGGTGTAACTGGTGGTGACGTTAGGTTAGTGTTGGGTGTGGTATTCTTATTAGTACTGACAATTGGATCTGGCGTAACCCGAGGCACACCATTATTAATAGCATGCTGAACACGAGCTTGGGCTCGTCCGGTTTGCGGATGCTGCGGAATTGGTTGATGAACAGGTTGTAGTTGATGTTGTTGGTGAGCCAGATGAGGGTGTATTTGTGAATGCTGTTGTTGTTGTTGTTGTTGTTGTTGTTGTTGTTGTTGTTGTTGTTGTTGCTGCTGCTGCTGCTGTTGTTGCTGATGATACTGTGATGTGTCTTCGATTATAATGTCTTCACTACCGTCAAGCTTCTTATCTTTGTGCGTATTCATTCTACTCAAATCAAATTTTTTCGGTGTGCTTAGTTTTTGATCAGGTAAATAGCAATCATCTTGTATGGGTCTCATGGGTTGTTGTGACCTACCCGCTGAAGAGTCAATTGGGAAGTTTGAAACAATTTTGTTCTCTGTTAAAGGTCTTTGTAAATTTGAGTCTGTATCTGAATTTGACGGCCGGCTTGATGGACTATAATCGGAGTTTGATCCTGCTTCGGCTACAACATCTTCGATACGTACTTCTTCGACTCTTTGTTCTGTTCGGACCTTATGACTGTCGGAAGAATTTGAGTTTTCACCCATTGAACCGATATCATTTGGATTATCTTGTTTTGGCTTGCTTATTCTTGATAGAGAAACTTGGTTAGCATTAAACTGACTCGAGTAAGGTTTTGCAGTAGCTGTAGCTACTGGTTTTGTTCGTTTGGCTACTTCCTTCTCGCCAAATGGTCGATAATTTATACCAGTCCTAACAATTGAACGATTTTGAGTCGATCCATGAGATGTTGATGATTTAGGTATTATTGAAATAGCTGAATTATTACGAAGAGGAAATCCAACATCACTCTTATTATTTCTTGATGAAGGTGTTACATCTTTTTAATTTAAAAATAATCATCATTAATACAAAAAATTAAATCTTAAAAACTTACAATTTATTTTTTAATAAATTAAAACTACTTACTTTTTTTCGGTGGGTCGTCATCTTTTTTTTGCTGATTTATTTTCAAGGCTGTTCGAATGGCAATAATTTTACCAGATTCCAATTGCATATAAATTCCTTTCGGACTCTTTAGCACCATAACTCTCTGACCAGCCTTCAATACTATACTACCCTTATCGGGCGAATTCGTAGGAATAACAACATCGAGCGGTAGCGTCATTTCTTGGGCGCTCATACCTTGCCTCTGCCATACTTCTGCTGGAATCCACCTACTGCCACTAGGATTTCGTGAATGAAGACCATCTGCACCACGTTGTTGCATTGGTCTCACAGATGCCACTGGCTTTGGTGCTGGACCAGCTCCGTCCCCCCGTATTTGTCTAATGTGTATGCTTCCTGATGAAACAGATACTACAAACTCATTAGTCCAATTACTTATGTACTAATGAAACCAATTATATTTATAATTTTTATAATATGTAATTTTTGATACAAAAAATTTAATTTTTATTAATATATAACAATTAACATTAATTGTAAATAAACTACATTGTACAAATTAAAATTTCTGTTCATGAATAATAAATAATATATATTTCAAAACAATTTTGTAATCTTTTGAATTCAATTTCAAATACTTAATTTTTATAAATATTTCTTCATTTTTAATATTTTAAAAATTCAATGTTTGAAATATGGTTTTAAATAATGCCTGTTATAATGATTACAATTTTTTATGTGTGCATATGTACACAAGTAAAAACTTATTTTGAAAATAATATATTATATGAAAATATAATTTTTTATAGCATTTCAATTTAAATTAAAAAATGTTAGGGAAAATTTTGTAAAAATAATTTTGCTAAATAATAAAGGTATTCAATATAGCAGTTATTAAATTTTTGAAAAATAATATCAAGATATTTATATGTAAAATAATAAAAGAAATAAATTCATTGAATACCTCTAGCTGCAGTATTTCCAGGAACGTAATTATAACTAGGTCTGGAGCAATTAGCAGCCATCTTCTCCAATTCGTAACCTCGTCTAGCCAACCTTTTCTCTGCTTGACTAAGCTTTTTATCTTTACGATCAACCAGTAAACTTTCATGATGGAATGGCTGCTTCGTTAAAAGAGAAGAATGTTTATCCAAAACAATATGCATGACCTCATCTGTATATTTATCCTTAGAATCAGAGAAATCTTGTACTTGGCTGTCCTCCTCCCAGTCCCAAGACAGAGTTGTTGCTTCTTTCAAGGATAAATGAGCATCAGGATTGCACTGATCTACTACACGATCAGCCATACCTTGTTTACTAATCTGTCGATCATAGATCTTTCTTTCTAAACAATTATCAGTCACTAAACGATATACATAGCAATTCTTTTGTTGACCATAGCGATATACTCTACAAACGGCTTGAGTATCATGACAAGGATTCCATGAAGCATCGAATACAATTGCTCTGTTGGCTCCTACAAGATTAATACCCAAAGATCCTGCACGTGTGGATACAAGGAACAAGTGAACTTTCGGATTTACATTAAATTCATTAATGAGTTTCTCTCGTTCCAATGCACTAGTGCTACCATCCAATCGATAATAATTAATATTCTTTAACCAAGCCTCTGTCTGACCATCTGCATATTTAAAGTTATTCCTAGCTAAAAAATCTTCAATAAGATTTAATGTGAATAGAGATTGAGAGAAAGCAAGGACACGATCACCTAGGCGAATTGCCTCATCAAGAATGCAAAAGAAAAGAGTCATTTTAGCCGAAGCATCTATTAAGCCTGGTATGTAACCTTTCATTAATTCAGTAGCCCAATCATAAGGAATTCCTGGATCTTCTTTGAGATTGCTCATTGCACCTGCTAAGCCACCGGGTAAGGATTTTTCTTTTTCAATTTCTTCTTTTGGGACAATTTCATCATCAGATTTTTCGTCTTTATCCTTTTCCTTCTCTACTACTTTATCCTTATCCATTAAATCTTCTTTGTCTTTCTCATCTTCTTTACGTATCTCTTCAACAGTTTGACTAATATGAGCATTATTACCAATTATAGATGTGGTATTCACTGGATTATTATAAGAAGGGACAGGTGTTACATTATTTACTTGTGAGAGTGTTTGATTCTGTGAATTGTGAACAGAATTAATATTATTGGATTGTACAGAATTTTGTAAATGTGGTGCAGTTCCCACTTGTGGTATTTTTGAATCAATGATATTGTTTCCTGAGTAATCATGGTATTGATTTTGTTGATTCGGTTGATTTTGTTGATTTTGTTGATTTTGTTGATTAGCTTGATAATTTCCAGGAGTTGTAATGTTACTTGGATAATTTCCTTGATATTGATTTGTACTAGCATCATTATAATAAGGATCATTGCAATTCTGATAATTTCTTTGCCAAAATTGATCTTGAGCTTGTACGGATGGTTGTTGCTGATTACTCGGCACCTGATTTCCAGGTGCAACTTGATTATTAGAGGGAAAACCATGAGGTGTAGTTGGTGTTACTGGATAATTGCTAGTGAGATTTTGGGCACTTTGAGGATCTGTTCTAGGATAACCTAGTTGTTGATCATCTTGATTAACATTTTTGTTACCCCGAGATTGATGATTTTGAGAATAATTCAAAGTTTGATTTTGAGTAAGGGAACTTGATTGATTTTGTTGAGGATTAGATTGATAATTCAGAGGTACTTGATTAGACGGTGGTACTGTTCCTGTTTGATTAGATGGATATGCAATTTTGGGTACTTGTGGCTAAAAAAAAAATTTTATACAATAATTTACTAATTTATATTATATTTAAGAATGTATATATTAAATTGCATGAAGTTTGATAATCATATATTAAATAAAATAAAATTTTATTGTATACATATAATATCTAATATTAAACACAGCTTTACAATTGAATTTTTTAATTTTTTTTTATTAAAAAAATTTTATCAATACAACTTTTTTTAATTTGTAAGGTACCTGTTGAGATGTTGGTGAAAATGCTGGAGGTTGTTGATATCCATGTTGTGATGGAATTTGTGATTGTTGCTGTTGTTGATCATAAACATGAGACTGATTTTGTTGATTTGAATTAGGGGTTACATGATTTTGGCTGTAATTTGGAGTTTGATTCTGTGACAAATTCTGATACCCCCTCATTTGGTTTTGAGGTAAGTTTGTCTGATACTGATGTTGCTGTTGCTGTTGTTGCGACTGTTGTTGATTAGGATTAAAACCCATTCCAGGAGAAACTGGTACTGGATTGGATGTACCAGATTGGTTTACTGAATATGAAAGAGGTTGTGTTTGCATTGGTGAGACATTTTGATTCGACTGTGAAGCTGAACTTTGATATGGTTGATGAACCGAACTAGGCATTTGCTGATTTGGAGGAAAGGCAGAAGAATTTGAAGGTGGTGGATTTGGACACTGTTGTTGATTACCAACATAACCTGATGCAGTATTTGCCATGTTAGTATTTGGAGTTTGTTGCTGAGAACCAGTTTGATAATTTATACTAGTATTCTGGATCTGTTGGCTAGGAGTATTATTATATCCCTGATTTTGACTTGCGGGATAACCGCCATATTCTGGCATTCCAATTTGATTTGATGTTTGATTCTGAGATTGAAAACCAGTCGTTTGTTGATTCGGTGGTACCTGTGAATAATTTTGTCCCTGATTAATATTTGACGAATAATTCCTATCACGCTCTTGATAAGAATAATTTGATCGTGGAAATGTTCCAGTGTTTCCTGGAGCTCCCAAAGTTTGATTTTGATCAGGACGGAAATTTGGTGTACCCGGTGCTGTTGAGCTCGGTCCTGTTGGCGAAGTTCCAGGATATCTTTGACCGTGATTGGTCGTATTTACAGTAGCATCGTTCGCAGGTACATTATAATTTGACTGTTGACCTTGATACTGTTGTCTTTGAGATTGATTACTGGGCATACAATTCTGTGAATATGGTGGGAACGATTGATTCCCGGTCGGTGAATATTTCGGCTGTGTTTGTTGATTTTGATTACCATAGAAGTCATTATATTCATTACTGTGGTAATTAGTACTACGCTCATCAGAACGGTAGTTTGGATAACTACTATGTTGTTGAGGTTGTTGTTGTTGTTGTTGTTGTTGTTGTTGTTGTTGTTGCTGTTGCTGTTGTTGTTGCTGTGGTTGTTGCTGTTGATGTTGTTGATAAGGACTTTGGGAATTAGTATGTGGAAAACTTGAATTATTAGAGAGTGGAGGAATTGGCGGTGGCGCGGGAGTATTGAAATTTTGGAATCCCTGTGGTTTTTCACCATCTATTTCACAATTTTCACTTGTCATGGCAGTTGAATTTGGCTGAATACTAGCAGCCGGCTTATTCTTTGCGTTTGCCTTTTTACCTTTTTTACCCTCTCCTTTTGGTTGACGAGCTTTCGTTGCTCGCTTACCACCAGGGGTATTTGGTGTTTTTTCGCCCATAGTCTCCTCTAAATCAAGATCATCCTCCTCGTTTGCTTGCCGTTTTCTCAAAAAATGATATAAAATGTCTGGATGATTCCAAATTTTACAACAAACAGCAAAAGCTTTCAGAGGATTAGGAACTGCTCGTGTCTTAACCACTTGATTCATAAAAGTATCGTAAAGTTTACGCTGATGAGCTGTCATGCGTACCAATAAAATGTATTCTTCCTTACGAGGAAGAGAAATCTGAAGTACAGAGTGAGAACGACGTTGAACGAAACCCTCCAATAATGCGTGAAGTACGTGAGCACGATAACGCATAAGTCTTATATCTTGTGGAGTTGAATCAATACATTGGCCGTTTTGTATTGGACGTTCAAACATATTACAAAATTCACTTTTTGTACCTGTAATACAATAATTGAATGTAATTTATATTTCAATAACCTATAAACTAAATTAAAAATATTTAATTATATAAGGATATAAGCTAAAAAAAAAAAATAATTAAAAAATTTAATGAAAATAATGACTTTATTACATCTTTGAATTTCATTTTTTAAATTGGCAAAACTTCAAAGTTTTATTATAAAAAACTGAAGCATAATCATAGATGACTCGATTAATAAAAAATTGCATTTAAAAAATAAAAAAATTGAAGAAACAACAAATTTAATACAGAAAAAATCTTTATTCATTAATTTTATTAATATTAATATACTATCGTACCTAAATAGTTCGGTCTTACGAAGTCGACCATGCACCAATATTCTAATAGATTATTCTGTAATGGATAACCTGTAAGAACGATACGACGCTTTGTACGCATCTGTTTCAAAGCCAAACTAATGCTTGCATGAGAATTTTTAATTCGATGTCCTTCGTCACAAATAACTAAATCTGGACCAGGACTAACAAGAGCCGTGTGCATTTCATCCAGGAGCGGTTTATTTTTATCCTCTTCCTCGAGTTCTGTCGAGGGATCTTTGAAAGGTTGTCCACGTTTTCGCTTAGCTTTGTTCGGTTTCTTCAAAGAAAGTTGTCTATATAACTCGTATCCAATAAGCAGAACACCACCGACTTTTTGCCATTCACGAATAACACGGGCTCGTGCAGCCATCGTCTTATGAGAGTCGTTTAGAATATGCAGACTGAAGTGTCTTGGTCGAATCTCCAAATCAATAGGAGCATCAACGCTGAATGGAGTTTTAATTTCCTCCTTCTTCTCGATTGCTTCTTCTTTTTTAGGCTCTTCAGCCTCTTTCTTCGGTTCTTCACCAGGCTCTATTTTCACAGTGGGCTGATTAGGTTCTGTACACTGCTCGGGTACAACGTTATTCTCCATCTTTTTAAAGTCTGTACTATCTGTTCTTGGATGATTGCCATAACCTGGATAGGGCGCACTAGAATTTGTTCCATATCCTGGATACATTGGGGTTGTTGGATGAGAATTCATACCATGTATGGATGAATGCATGTTAGGATCGATACCAGCATAAGTGGGAGGACGTTGCATATTTGGAGGATATCCTGGATTATACTGAGGCATGCCTCGATTATCTAGACCATAGGGACTTATTCCAGGATTCATTCCAGAGCTTATTGATTGTGCTAGGCAGGACGGCTCTGTTTTGATGGGTGTATAACCTGTAGATCCCGGATACGCTGAGCTGTAACGTGGATCGAACATTGTACCGCCCGAGCCATAATGGGATACCAAATTCTGGTTATAACCATGAGCGGCATATGGATTATTATCTGGAATTATTCCTGGTGCATGTTGATGTTGACTTGAAGGATCATGTTCTGATCCAGACCTTGACATATATGACAAATCACTTTGATTGCTTTCTTCTTTCACAATCGGTTTTTCTTCAACCTTTCAAAAATGAAAAATATTTTTTTTAAAATTTTTAAATATAATTTTATTTTTATTTTACTTAATTCGTTTCAAAGAACAAATTTACTTTTCATATTTATTATCATTATTATAAAATTATAATAATATTTGAACAAAATTTTTTGTTATGTAGTAATAAGATTTAAAATAGAATGTTTAGGAATTAAATTATATTGCTTAAGCATTAAAAGTGCATAAATGTGCACTGGAATGAACTATATACCTTTGGTTTGTTCACATCTTCATAGGGCAACCACATATTAAATTCGGCTAGCCAATTTTGTAGTGTATTTATAGGCATAATACATAACACCGTCTTAGCAGTAGTACATCGGAAAAATATATCGCAAAAACTGGCGACCTGTAAAGTTTTTCCCAATCCCATACTATGTGCTAAGATACATCCAAAGCCTGAACTCGTTTTGTACCTATCAATGCTTTCAACAATGTTATCATACAAAAAGCGAATACCACCAATTTGATGTGGTTTGATAATTCGTGCGACTTGGGGTGCTAAGAAGACGTCTGGTTCATCATCAGGGTGACCTACATTCACTGTTAAAAACAAAATTTTATTCAATTATTGACCATTTCAAAAAATATTATAAAAAAAATTATTGTTCAATATAAAAACATTATTGTAACATCATTACCAAATTTTATATTGTATTTAAAATATAATATTAACCATAAATTTACAATTCTATTACAATGTGCTTAGATAAATAGTAATTATTTTAATATGTAAATTCATTGATAATAATATAACATTAGTAATAATAGTTAATATGACTAATAATAACTTATTATTGTTCATTGACTTTTTTTTTAATTTAATGATAATTAAATAACATTAATAAGATTTTAAAAAGAACAATCAGTAGAGGCACAGTGTGATTATTACCCAATACTCTGCCGTGTTCATCAGGAATGTTGTAACGGTCGTTGGTGTGCATCCCTGAATTGGAAGGATCATCCTCATTGTCTGTCTCCTCTACTTCGCTCGGATCGCTGAGTACAATACAATCGTCGTCGGAGCTCTCACTCGAACTTGATATTGTAACTACATCTTTGCCTTTGGCAAGTTTCTGGCTGGACTTTCCGACACCTGACAGCTTACGTGCCTGCTGCATCTGCTTCTCATGAAGTAGGGCAGCCTCCTCGGCTTCAGCATCGACGTCGGATAAATCGGAATCCGTGTAATACTCGAGATGCTCGATTGGTTCCTTCTTGGGAATCACTGGTGAAATACTCACTGATGGCGTCATCATACGTATGCGTTGTTGAAGCATATTTGGCGTGGTTGCCCGGGCAGGTACCCGCGAGATAGAAGTCTGAGATCCATGATAACTAACACGACCTCCACGTTGCCAACGTGCACCTTCATTCATTGGCCGCCGTGGAGCGATTCCAGATTGCTGACCAACCGACGTTTGAGCACCAGTTGCTGAACCTGAGTTGACCTTTAGCATCACAGTGTTGGGCAGGCGAACCTAGGGTTACATTGCTTTGTCAGTGGTCCAATTTAAGTGGTTAGCCAAATTCCTTTTCCCAAAATTATTGTAATACTACTATAGTGTTTTACTGTTAGTTCTACCTATTTGAGTCTTAATGTAAAACGATCTAGAAGCTATAGATACATGAATATAGTTATGTAATACATCCTACATTGGTTATATATTTTATTGTGAGAATCTTTATACAGGTACAATAAATCATCTGATGTATAATGTATTTGCTAAAAATTATAACTAAACTTGGATAAAAATGCTCGGCACTCTTAGAAAAGAACAATACACCGTTGTCGAAGCATTGATGAAAATTTTTCATTAAATCTTTTTCTTATTCACCAAACCTGTACAAGGAATCTTACAACGAAAAATATAAATTATGAATATATTTTAAAATAAGAAATATTATAAGATCAATAAAAGTAGAACCTGTATAAGTAAGAACCAAATTTAGATACAAAAGAATAAAGAAAATAAGATCAAGCAAGAATGCAAATAAGTAAAAATAATATTATCAAATAATATACAAACAAGGTCTCATTATTATTAAGAAATATATCTTTTAAATATTGTTAAAGATTTTTTACTGAATAAATCAAGCATTAAATATTATCGTAATATTTTTTACAAGAATTTGATTGAATAAATAAATTAATAAAAATCTATTTAGTAAGAAATTCTTTGTAATTCAAAAACTTTTTTTAACAATTATTTTTAGCTACCTTGTTTGTTTTCAAAAATATAAACATTCTTGTTATTATAAATAATTTTTAACATAGGATTAAAAAAAAATTAATATTATATTTAGGTGACCGATGTACCTCTCTTATAATTCTCTGTTGTTCTTGAACACGTCGTAAACGCTCCATTTCCTGGCGCTGAGCAGACAAAGTAGCTTCATCCAGTTGCGTCTCATCCATTACCTCTCGGATGTTCCGCCTCATATTTGATAGCTTTTTGTCTGATTTCGATTCTAATTCTGGACCTTCAGAGCCATCATCTTTTTTCTGTTTTTTCTTCGCAGGATCCAAGTCATCATCATGTTCAGAATGTCTCTTTCCAACATCAAGATTATCTTCTTCACCGGATCGAGATAATGATTTTTCTTCATCTTCATCGTCATCATCATTTATTTTACCAAGAAGATCAGCTTCTGATACTTCTTGTCCTTCTATTGGTGCACCTATTATATAAATTTTATTTTATTCATTTAAATGTAAATGTATATACATACAAATAAACACACATTGGTAAAGTATTGCTAAATTAGTTAAATAAATGACATTCAAGAATTAAATAGCTATAAAATTAATTGATTAGATTTAGGTCAAGAGATCAGATTTATTTAATAAAAATTAATATTGCTTTTGCTTTGATGTAAAAGTAAATAATGCAATAAATTAATAATTGATACTGTCTTTAACCATAAAAAAAATTTTATTTAGTATATTTTATTGTATTATTAGAAAATCATCGTAACTATTATGTAAAACAAAAACAAAAAAATTTCAAACCTGTATAATAATCGATTAATGGTATTAACAATTATTGTATTAATTGTTATAATTGTATTAATAATATATTTTTCATACAAAATATTTTTTCTACAGTTTACTAAATGTTTTAATATACAATATGTAATTGAAATATTTTGTAACAAACAATTAAAATTCATTTAATAATAATATTAATATTAATATTAATATTACTATTAATGTGATTACTTTGTTGTTATAAAAAATGAATTTAAACAATTTTATTCAATCTTAAAAAGTAAATGAAAAAAATAAACATACCTTCTAAAGGTAAAGTGTCTAATATATTCACTGAATCTATTCCTATTTCATCATCTTCTTCATCTTCCTCTTCTTCGTTATCATCCGAAGGAAGAGATTGAATATGCTGCCTTTCACTTTCCATTCTAACTCCTATTTGTGAATCAATTGTTTCATCAAGATCCATATCATCTGCTGAACCTTCGGTCCTAATTTCTTCTATATCCTCAGGTCTCATAGAAACAAGTTTTTTTCTTCTTCCATTTTCAGATGTATCACCATTGGAATCCTCAGAACATTCATCATTATCAGCCTGACGATCATCCATCATTTCTTTTTGATTAAAGTTTTTATCATTTAATTGAACTCCAGCAGGAGTTTCATGAACGTTTTTCTTTATACTTTGCTCTACATTAGCATCACCAGTATTTGTTAAAAAATTATCAAAGCTATTGGACATGTTGCTCTGAATATTGGCTAAAACTACCCATTATGCATGGAGCAATAAGATTTAAGAATGAGATTTCTCTTGACATTCTTGGTAAATGTTATCCTGAAATGCATGTTAATTTATGTAATTTAAAAATTAATTATTTTAATTGTGAAATTTTGTGTAACAACATATCAGTTTCAATATTAACAATAAAATTAAGTAAATATGTAACTCAATGTATATGTTCCAAATAATAAAAATTAAAAAAGTTTGTGAAAAGTATACTCATGTAGTAAAAATTGAATCAATGAATTTCAATAAACTAATAATTAAATTAATATTGTGAAACCAACCTTATTTGTAAATATATACTAATCACATAATTTAACATAAGCAGTAGAGCTGTAGTAAGCATTAAAAGTCTTGAGACAATTCTGGAGAACTTTGAGGGTTATTTCATAACAAATTTCATCAGTGCTCAAAAAACGAACCCAATACAATTAAAACTTCCCAGAACGAGATTATTATCCTGTCGAATTTGCGGCCACTTTAAGAAGCACCACAACAATTAAGATCGGGCTCGGTAAACACACCTACACGCAAGGGACGTCCAAGTTTTGTTATTATCGGAGTCAACCATCGACGAGAGTCCTCTTGGTCGCACTCGACACCGCGTTCCTCCTCGAAAAGAGCACGACCGCCGAGCAATTAGGAAGTCGCGGCGATGGTGGGCATCGTTGCTGCTTACAAGAGCGGAGGCCGAAGGATTCCAGCGCGCGAGAGAGAGACACAGCCTCCACCCGAAGGATCCAGTCGGCAGCGGCGGCGGCGGCAGCGTCCCGAGCTGCTGCCCTCCTCACCGACGGCCCTCTGACTGAGTCGAAATCAGAAGTCCGAAGTGGCGGATACCATGGCGTCCTGGCGCTCTCGCCTTTCTGGCACGACGACGACGGCGATTCTCGTCCGCGGCTCCTCTATGTGGCTCTGCTGCTGCTCGCGCCCGCGCGCACATATACACAACGGCGCGACACTCGCGAATGCGTGTGCACATCTACACGGGCGCAGGTTGGCAGAGGGAACGCGAGGTGGACAGGGCGAAAGAGAGACGGGACGAGTTCGTCGTCCTTAAGGGCTCCGTGTTCCAAGGGAAATTTCTCTGGCGCGTGCGACTGTGTGTGTGCGCGCGCTCTCTCCCTCTCCGGCACTCTGGCTCGCCCGTTCGCTCCCTCTCTCCCCCCCCCACTCACTCTCACTCTATCTCTCTTCCTCGATCGCTCGCTCGCGCGCTCACTCCTTCCTCCTCCCTGCCACCATCCGCCTTCAGGAGCAACCGCGACCTGACATTTTTTTTATACGATTACACGTGTATGTGCGTGCACATTACCGTCTGCACGTACATGCGCGCGCGGCCCCACACAAGCGCGCGGGCAAGGTGGTGTAGCTCTGGCTTTGTGTAGCCGCAGATTGTACTTTTACCGCTGAGTGAATACGCGGGCCACAATCGCCATTTTGTACCGAAGAACGTGTACATAGCGGGATAATGAACTACTCTTTGAAGCTGAGTTTCCGGTGCTCGCAAGGGCAGATTCTCCAATTTAATTAGATACTTTTTCATTTATGTAGATTTGGATCCTCTTTGATAATCTCCGCGGGAATTTCGACAACCATTTTAATATTAATTCGTGCTTTCGCTCTCTCGGCTGACAATAGCAAGACCGCTTCATCAATGAACCCACACCTTAATTGGTTAAAAAACAAAGAGTACCATTTTTTTCTTGGGAATGGTGGAGAGTGAAATTGAGCGTAAATAAATCACACTTAAATGAAATTAAACCAAAGCAAATTCTTATTCTGATGATATAAATTTATTGAGTCTTTCTCAATGAAATTAAATATAATTTTATTTGGTTTTTTACGAAAAATTCTCCTTAAAATTAGATACCCAATAAAGATTTAATATAGATGTTAGAATTCGAAATATTCACACTTATTCACGCACTCACATCCATATGTACACGAACGTAATTAGAAGGATATATACATACGTAGGAGCGCGCGCGTACACGCACCCACACACACGTGCATATGTATACATATCAAATTACATGCGTGGAATTTACTGATTATATTCAAGATAACCTATTTCGAATTATTTTATTATTTTCTGTTTTTATATTTAGTTTATACGTATATTAAAGTATGCATAAATATTAAAATTGCGCACTTAGTTTTTAAAATGCTTTATAAATCAAAGGAATTTCTATATTTAATATTTATAACTAATGGAAATCTTGAATGAATGATCTGCATCATTCCCATGTATGAAAATACCCATAATTGCTATATGAAAATTGCAGTACCACGTATTTTAATTTAACCATTTTAATTTCGATATTCGCGTCCATTGGTTTATTGTTTTATATTTTCTAATTTTTATGATATGCATCTAATTGAATTTCGATTTATTATAAATATAATACTTTATTTTGTTATGAGATTATTGTGAAAATATTTAAATAATTGATTCTTTCGAGTCATTCAACTTTTCATTAAAATTTAATGAGTTTATTTATACACACAGAAATCAATAAAATAATGGGTCTATAAGTGGATGTCATTAGATGAACTTTATTTACTTATAAATATAGTGGATTCAGTACGCGCGTGCGCATATTTAACTACATGTGTACAAATAAATTTATATAAATACAAACACCGCATTAATTCAATTATATTATTAATTATAAAATATGTATGCATATAGTTGGTTACATTATTGAATATAAAATTAATTTTAAAAAATCACACTAACAAAATGTAATGTATGAAAAATTACAAACATAAAATAATCTTAGTAATAGACTAAAAAAAAACATTCATTAATATTTTAATAAATTTAACTGATTTTGCATAGGTTTTGTTATTTTTAATGTAAAATAAGTCAAAATAAAATACACATATGTATAATAGAATGATCTCTTGCGTATATAAAGTTTTTCCAATAAATATACTTATTTTAACTATTATTTTCTTATAATGATGTTAAAAGTATCATTAACATAATGTAAAAAAGATATGAATTATAAACAATGTATATAAAACATGCTTAGAATATATTTAAAAAAAATAAAAAACATATTTATTAAAAAACAATTTTCTTAAATTTAATGGTTCCATGGAATAAAGTATGTACATATAAAAAATATTATTTAAAATATCAATAAAAGTTTAAAATAATAAAAAAAATGAAAAATACTAACATTTTATTTGATATATCTAGTGTGACGAAAAAATCTAATTTTAAAGACGTCTATGTAATAACTTAATGTTTAAAAAATAATAGAAAAATAAAATATCAAAACTTATTTTATTAACATTTTTAATTTAATTTAAACTTTTGATAAAATAATGTTTATTATAATATAAAAAGAAGTAATATTACAAATTGTATTTACTACAAGGATTTAAAATAAATAAAATTGGAAATACAAATTCTCAAAAAGACTTATTAAATTTATTACATGTATATTATTTTTTTTTTTTTTTATTCTCAGTATTTTTTTTTTCTTACTAGACCAATTGCATATAGGTGACGTCATATTTGTGGAGATACCTATGTAGTCACGTGACACTAGGTTTTATTTGTCGTAAAGTACTACTATTTACAATTTTTTAATTGAATATAGTACTTACAATTGTTTATCTAAATTTTGCTTAAATATTTCGTTATTACTTTTCAATATTTTAAATTGGAAATTTTATTAAGATTAAGCTATATAATTGTTTTCTTTTATTTTTTTTTTTTTACAAGATTTTAATAGGAGCTTGTACTTATAAATTAGTAATTATGTTTAAAAATTGAATTTAAATACATTATTTATTATTTAAAATTTATATTAAGAATATCTAGTACAAGTCTTTAATAAATAAAAAATTTGAATTTATTTTAATATAATCATGTATTATTAAATAATACACACCACAAATGTATTCAAAATGTATACACAAATAAATATTTTTACAATTCTCATTGAAATAAACATTCATTACAAATATCTAATTTTTAAAAGTTTTTTAATAACGAAAAATAAGGATATGTTAGTCACAAGAATTTGATAATAATTTTTTTGAAAAAATTTTTTCAATAAAATTGTTAAAAAGTAAAATATTGTTTCACAAAAGTGCTCTAATTTTGCTGAAACAAATTTTAACATATTGTCAATTAAATGCATTTTTTCTTAATTATTTTCAGCTTTGTAATATAAGAAATTCATAAATATTTTAAAAAAAGTGTTAAAATTCTATAACAAATTTTATATTTACGATTAAAACAAATTATTTCTAATTAATTTTTCTTTAATGTATATACAATCAATCTTTAATGTATATTACAAATCAGGTTTTATTGGCAATTTCATTTTTTTTTTCATTAAACTTTTTAAATCTCATGAAAAATCTATGTTAATCTTGACATTCTCATTTATTATATTTAATAGTGTAGTTATTATAGTTTTTGTATTATAATTTTTAAAAAATAGTAATTAATAAATACAATGCATGTTTACAATTTACAATTTTATATATATTTCATATGATTTTTTATAAATAATCTACACTGCTTTTCACATATATTATTAAAAAATTATTTTTACAAGTAAAAATATTTACATTATAAATAAAATCATACTTTATACTAAGTGTTAGTAGTTGATACAGTAGTTGTGAATTACAAATAAAAATTAATAAATATCTTTTTAAGGCTTATTATACATAAAATATAATAATTTGAAAACAAATAATTTCATTTATAACAATAAATTTATGCATTTGATGATTATATCATTAAATTTACAAGAAAATAACTACAGTTAAGAAAAAGATACTAATGACTACCTCATATATATATAGTATTGTTAAAGATATATAAATTATAAAAATAGTTTAATTTAGATATACATACATCTATATAACAAACTCCACGAGTTTATATGTAATATAATGTAATTTAAAAATTAGAACATTTCAAGTTTTATGGTGAAAGTCTTTCATAAACCCAACCATCTTCTCCTTCATGAACAAGAATATTATCTGCTTTTTCACCTGGTTTCATCTTTCTAAATTTAATTCTGTCGTGAAGTCTATCACTTTGTCCTTGCCAAAATTCTATTGATTTGGGAATAACAATGTAACCTCCCCTGTACATAAAAGTTTTCATTAAAAAATTATTTCCTGTCATATATGATTGCAAAAAAATTATAATTTTACCACCAATCAGGTCTCTTTACTGAATTGGGAAATTTTGTTTGTAACTCTTCCTCTTTTTTTATAAGAATTTCTCTGTTAGGTATCACTGTACTTTGTTTACTGGAGAGAGATCCAATTTGACCATGATATGGTCTACTATCAAAATATTGATCTGAATCTTCTGAAGATGTTTTCTCAACAGTTCCTTCAACACGAACCTATATATTAAATGTATTTTAGAAAGTTTATTCATTCATTTGAATATTAGGATAAAGAAACTATTTTAATATTACTGTACGGCGAAGTGGTTCCCAAAAAAATGTTAAAGCTGCATTAGGATTTTCATCTAATTCTTGAGCTTTTCGACTTCCATAATTTGTATAAAACTTAAATCCATTAGTACCAAATCCTTTTAATAATACTGGCCTTACAGATGGTATACCATTCCTAGACAATAAAAAATAATTCAACTAATAAAGATTGATTTAAGATATATCAATGCAATAAAATTAGTTTTCTACTTAGTTGAAGTGCCTAAGAAAACTGCATTAGGTTCACCTATTCCAGGAGTATTACATGCAATTTCAAACCAAGCTTTGAATTGTCCAAATGGTTCTTTGCTAACTAAATGATCTTCTGTAAAAGTTTCACTCTTATCTTTATATCTAATTCTCATGCCTAATAATAAAATAATAGTAAATAACAAAAAATAGAAATATTATTTACATATTTATAACTGGTTTAAAAATATTAATATAATTTTTTGTTTAATAAAATTGTTTTCTACAAATAAAATGATCAATGCATGAAGTAATCTTGATGTGATATTTAATAATAATAATAATAATAATAATAATAATAATATTACAATATTTAGTTAAATGTCAATTAAAATCTATTATATTTGCTCTGAATTTATTTGTAAATATTGTTCATAGCTGATCTCAATATTTTAATGAATTATATAGTTAGTATATAATATTATTTATTAATATTACATTCTTACTTCTACTAATTATTAAGGTAGATGTTTTAATTATTGATTTTAACATCTTTTAGTTATATTTATTCACTATCTGATACGAGTACGCGTTCTTCGAATTTGGTCATTAAAGAATCTAGAAAACCAGTAATTCGTTTACACTGAATTCTATATATATAAAAAAAAAAGATCTTTATTGACATAAAAAAAAAAAAAGGAATGAATAGTTCAAGCAAAAAACACGGTGCTAAATATAAACATATATCATATTATAAAAATTACCACCAATGTCAACGTTGTAGGCATGGCTGCTCTGATTATTTTCATTCTGCGTATTGCTTGCCATTTTAACTTGCCAACTTATGCTCCGTTGTCGTTTGATAAGCGAACAGCTGATCGGTGAGCTCGAGTGTAACGAGTTACAGAATCTTACTGTAGCATGCGATGTAACATTCGAGAAAAATAGACACATGATAGGAAGTTATCACTCCAGCAAAAACGCGGGTACATAAGATTTATATTTTACGAGATCATAAAGCTCTGATGACGAGTTATTCTCATTACAATAAGAATTCATAGGAATATTATTGATCTACATTAAATTAAACATTAAATTAAATTAAATTAAATTAAATTCAATACTTAATTAAATGCACTTGACAAGACGTTTGCAATTTTTTTTAGCAAACCATGCAAAATTTTTGCCTTCATGGGGATTTATTTTACTCAAACTACTAAAAATATTAAAGTAAATAAATGATTGTAAATGGCTATCCTGCATCTATTAAGAAAACAAAAATTCATTTCCAAAACCGTAATCAAACAATTAATATTTTCGGAGCCTGATGATCGACAATTTTACATGTCATATAACTCATAATCCTCCTCTAACTCAAAACAGAAAGTTTTTAATGTTAAAAATAATAAAGTTTAAATTTATTGAAACAAATTGAAAAAAAATATTTAATAATCATGTGTATTATAAAATTTAGTTCACACTTGTGCTGCTCCAAAATATAATTAAAATTGAATTGAACCATTCGTTTATTAAATTTTTAATTATTATCTTGAGATAAATTTCTCATGCTTTTAGTGAAAAATAGTTCGCATTGCTATTTTACTATTTTTTTATTAGAAAAAAGTAAATTATAATTATGCCAATATATTCAATCAATGTCTGCACATATTGATCTGTAAAGACAAATTTAAAACTTGTCATAAAAATATCTTATTTAATTTTCCAAGTAAGTTATCACATACGTGTCGTGGGCGCGAAACGAAGTATCAAATTCTATCTCTGACGTAAACTTCCTGTCAATGCGTTCAATGCTGGATATAAAAATGATAATACTTTGTTAAAGTTCTTTGTCAAGAATTTTTAAGTAAAAACAAGAGTAAAGAGTTAAAAGCCAGGAAAAATTTTTTGGTAAAATTAATTAATAATTTATTCATTAATTATATTTTTACAATGTTTTAAACGATGTAGATTATTACAAAATTATTTCAAATAACAATGTCTTAATCATCTTTTTTAGTTAAACGAATTGCAGATTTATTAAAAATGACTATTTTTAAATGATTAAATAACAATTAAATAATAATGGTTTTACATATATTTATTATAAAAATGATTGAATTTGGAATATTTTTTTCTTTCTTAATATATAAAAAAAACTTTTAATATTACTGAAACTTAACTTTGAGAAAATAAGATCATTAATTTTTTAAATATATATTATATTTAATATATATAAGCATGAACATTTTACAAAAGCAATTTTCATTAATACATTAAGAAAAGTTACGTTGTAAAGCGAATGTGAATTATACATCTCAATTTTTAAATGTACATATAGACTTATAAATAAGAATGGATATATGTAAATAATGTATGCAAAAGCTCACTAACGTTTATATGATAAAATCATTTAATATTTCTTTGTATAATTTTATGGATACAGTTTTCTAATTTTTAAATTATCACACTATTTTCAAAAATAATACATGAAATATTTAAATTTGGAATAAATTATTTCAAATTTTAAAATAAAGATGTTAAATAAAAAATTTTAGCAAGCTGGTACAGACCAAGTAAAATCAGCCGTAGGTTCTGCAAATTTATGTCTAACTAAAAATGCACCTACAGCTTCTGCTACTTTATCTGGTGTATCTTCTTGAACTGCATGGCCACAAGCTGTTAATACTTGCAATTGAAATTTACCTTGCATCTGTCCAACAGTTAGTTCTTTATCTAATCTGTCAACACCCGCAAGTAGAAGCATTTTAGGAGCTGAAAGCTCCAGAAAAGCTGATGATAATCCATTAAACCATTCACTCCAATATTTTTCTGTTTTGGCTAAATTAATTCTCCAAGTATATTTATCTGTTTTTGTTGGATTGCTATTCTGCGATGCAGATGAAGTACTTAATTCACCTTCAAGTATTGTACCCATTGGTGCTGCAATAGGATCAGATTTAGCAATTGTATCAGATTCTAGATTTTTATCAGATTCTAAATCATCTGTTCCTAAGGTACCAGTGAGAATATTTTTTATTTGTCCAGGTACAGATACTTTTGCAGAATGTAGATTTCTTATTTGTCCACTGCGTACACACCATTCCACTGCTTTGGATATAGATGAAAATGTTGATGGACGAGATCGTAAGAAACCTTGCATTGATCTCAAAGCATCCATTGCTGTTCCTTCTACAACATCAATTACTATAACTCCAACTACATTTGAAATCAATGCAGCTGTTCGAACTGCAACAGCACCACCTAAACTGTGACCAACAACTATGATTGGTCGTTGTTCTGAAACAAAACCTAATATGTTAGCAACATCATTTGCTAATGTATTTATAGATAGATCATCATCATCTTTAGTAGCAGAACTTCCATGACCTCTTAAGTCAATAGCCATAACTGTACATGTAACTAAACTCATTAAAGATTTTGTAAATTGAGCCCATGTTAATGCACTGTAACCTCCACCATGTAATAATACTAATAAAGGGCCTTCAGTGCCTTGTGAATACAAATAAAAAGTATCTTGATTTATAATAATAGGTTTTCTTTCACTAAAATACAAAGTCCATGAAACAGGTTCATAATCTCTTTTTTGACTTGGACCTCTGTGTTGTAATAATCTTGATGATAATCCAGCTGGATCATGTAAGGTTCTTGCTTTGGCTTTAATGATTTCTTTTTGAAGAAAAGACATTTTCCAATAATTAACAATTTTTAACTTAAACAAATAATGTCTTTTAATAAAAATTTATTACATGCAAGAGATTATTATTTTCAATTCCAAATAAATTTGTATGTTCACTATTTTTAGTATTTTTAGCATATTTATCATAACTAATATGTAGCATCAATTTTTTTGAATCGAACAATATTTTAAAACTATTAACTACTTTTCATA
The DNA here is from genome assembly GCA_018907245.1 of Eupristina koningsbergeri. Classification (NCBI taxonomy): domain Eukaryota; kingdom Metazoa; phylum Arthropoda; class Insecta; order Hymenoptera; family Agaonidae; genus Eupristina; species Eupristina koningsbergeri. The sequence continues at coordinate 1,069,050 of JACCHV010000013.1, read as the reverse complement.
AGTAAATATTTTTTAAATGCTTTACTATAATAAATACTTAATAATATTAATTTACAGCACAATGTTCACTTTAAACTTATTTTAACTTTATATTTTGTAATAAAACAATATTCAACGTTGTACAGAATTTGTCATCATAAAATACATATGTGTAAATCTATAAATTGGTTACTTTACAGCTGATATTAAACTGCTTAATTAGCACTTTCACATGCATCGATCCAATCATTGTAAACATCTAGAGGTTCAGAAAGCAGATTTATAGTTGTTTGAAAATCTTCAAGACATACTCTACAAGTGATTCTAGCCGTATTTCTTGCTTTATCCCTAGAACAATAATATTAATTTAATTAATTATTTGAAGTAACGGTTAAAAATAGGAATACTATATCCAAATTTTATAATGTAATTTATATTTTATTACAATTAAGCAGAATGCACACGTAGTGAGATGTTTAGACTCTAGATACAACAAAATTTATTCCAATGCACATTTACTCTTAAAAAAGTTTACCCTTTAAGTTAAATCCTAAATGTGCGAAAGTCGGGATGTTTTAACTGAAAAAAGTTAACCTTCATTTTGCTCTGTTTTAATAAAGGTTTCATAAGGAGGGGGGGGGCGTCGACGTGGTGGGGAGGAATTTCACGATATTACAAATGGAGACTCGGAACGATATGTTTACTTACATTTTAACCTCACAGGATTTCTCGTGATTACAGAAAGGACAATTGAATTGTGTATCTAGCGGCATAATATTCTTACGCTTGGGAGGTGGCTTCCTTTTACTTTTTCTCCTACCCATTTGTTTTATGAATATTAATAACCTGAAAATTAATTAAATTCAACAAAACAACATCAACACCGGTCGTTTTGCGCTTACAGCGAATTCCAGGTTCCCTAAACAGCGTCTAAAACACTCAGCTGTTGATCGGTGATGCTGATTAGGATGCTTTTCAGGTGCACCAACTCAGTATACCGATAAATTAACCATAAACAATTATTTTTACATAAATAAAACAAACAAAGAGCAAGCACAATTCCTTTCCTTCGTATTTTTACTTAGTAATATGTTGTTATATTTTTAAATATTAGGTTGATGTGGAACGTGTGTAAAATATTAAGTTTCTCAAGTTGTTGACAGTGCCTAGCTGATGGCAAAACAAATTTGAAAATCAAAATTCCAACAGCTATTCAAATATAATGTGTTTATTGTCTTGCTGTACATGTATTTTGGTAGCTAAAATATATAATATTTTTGCATTACAATTCACTTTTTGCGATTAGCAATAAGTAATTGCGGTGTAAATAAATTATATTACAAGTGTATTATTTTAGATTTATAATTTTTTGATAATTTAGTTTTCGGAGAGTTACAAAAATTAAAAATGTTTTATATAAATATCTTATATTTTAATGTGTATATACTTCTTTTTTTTTTTATAAATATTACTGAATACCACTAACATTTTTATTTTTATTTAAAAAACATAAAAATAAATGGGTCAGATATTTAGTGAAGTCATAAATATGGATAAAGCTGACCTATTCCATTGCAGTAATAAAATTGCACACGTGTAGTTGCCATGTAAAGTAAGATATCATTGTTATATTTTATACATATTAAATAATATTCAAGAATAAATCTACAATGAAAATTCAATATTTAAATATATTTCATTTTGTTTTCATAATTTCCATTATTTATAGATAAATTTTTCAAATTCTACATTTTACTATATTAATCATTAAAAATTGTTTAGCTAACTAACATTATTTATTGAGCGAATATCATGATGTATGTTTCCTTATTAAATTAAAATAAAGTATATATTAATTTAATTAATAAGAAAGTATCTACCGAAACAACTATCTATAAATACTCATTTTGAGAATTACCTGATTACTTATCAGTGATTAAAATAATGTTTGTGAAGTTATAATAAAAATCAATGTATTTGTAATATTTTATAAGCTATATAGTATTTTTCATGTAAGTTATATAAATATTTTTGTATAATAATAATTGTTTTCTGGACCATAAAAGAATACTTAATTAATATTCTTTTATTTCATACATATGTATTTTTATAATAAAATATGTTTATCGTATTAAATAATTCAATAGTTCAAAAGATTTACACTTGAATTTTAATTTACGAAGAAATTGTTAAAAACAATTGTTTTAATAAAAGAATGCCTAATGTATAAGAATTTAGAAAACTGAATTTTCAAGAAAAGAAAAATGAATATTACATAATTATTATAATAATTATAATAATTTTTACCTTTTATGTTTTATTAATAAATTTTTTATTTTTCTTTTATTTATAAAATTTTAATATGTTTAATTAAAAGATTAAATACACAATTAACAAATATGAGTTTTAAAAGTTTTCTTGCAGCTTGAAGAAAAACAAAAAGAAATATTTTATCCCTTGAAAATAGTTTTTTCTTGGAGAAATATACTTGTAAAAGCTAAATTGAAATATAATTATTTTAGTATTTATTACATTAAAAGTGCAATATAATTAAAAATATTTAATTTGATGTTCAAATTCCAAAAATTTTTATAATTAAAAAATTTACTACTTTTAAATCAACAAATACTTCAATCAACGTAAGATTAGATATAGGAAATAAAAAAAGTGTCATCACTAAGTTACATGTTATAAAATAAATGTAAAAAGAATTATTTTTATTTATATTTTATCCATTGTTTCACTCCATTTTCAACAGTTGATCTACGTGTATCTTAAATCAAATACATAAATATTTATTGAGAGTTTCTGCTCGAATACGTTCATTCAAGGTATGATTTTAAGTATCTAAAAATATATTATGCGTAAAATCAATTAATTGTATGAAGGTAAACTTATCAATATTTGATTTTAGTATTCGAGGGCGCAAGTTGTTCGATCGCCAACATTGAGTTTACAATCTGAGTGTTGTCAGTTCACTGACTTTCGCGTGAAAAATTTTGTGGATTGGTTATTTAAAAATGGCGGACGCTTCGTCTTCCGACACTACCTCAGATTATTTCAACGAATGTTTTTCTGATATTTCATCAGAAAAGTCCACAGAATACGTTGTCGGTAGCCAAAGGACAAGCTTAATAACTCGACGGAGTGAAAGAAACTTTTTACAGAAGCTCTTCACGCGTGAGGTAACACAAATCGATTAAAAAAAAATCAATCCCTCAACCTTCTACGCGAACCTGCACCTTGAAAAAAATTTGTCTCCAGTGTCTCGAGATTATTATCAAGGACTCGAGAGCTGTGAATATAATGCATACTTTAAATTCTATTTAAAAATTATTTTCTTTATTTAATACCAGTAAAGAACATGGCTTTTTAATGTTATAAACCAATATAGATTTAAAAATATATAAAATAATTTTTCAAGTCAATTCAACATTCATTTTTAAGGAATTATGAGTTATGGGTATAATATGTAAAAGTATTTTACAAAATATTTTTGTCCAGCAACGTAATTTATTATTTTAAAATTGTTGATTCTACTTGGTAAATTTGACTAATTCATATTGGAATATGTTTTGTAGTTATTAAAAATTTTATTAAAAAAAAATACAACAATGCATTGTATATCTCAAAGAGCCATAACTTAATAAGTTATTAAATATTATTAATAATAAATTATTAATAACTTAATAATATAATAAGCCATAACATAATAAATAAGTCTTAACACATATTATTGGATAAATTTGTTGTTAAAAAAAACTGAGTACAAATTTATCTCATATACATCATTTACAAATACTTGCAATTTGAAATATCTACTTTTTTACAAATATAGATAAGAGGTTCTTTGACACAGCACAATTATGCTCCAGAAGAAAGACTGTTTACAACGATACCCTCATGGCGTCATTTATCTTTGTTACAAGTTATTCCAAAATCCGCTCTTCAAGCTGGGTATATATTTTTAAAATTACTATTTTCATTATCTTAATTAAACTTATTTGATTTTTTTTTAATAACATTTTAGTCATATTGTTATGGGGCTTACACAATGTGGACGATTTTTATTAACATATACTTATAATCTTGATGTTGGAGTACCAGTTGGAAGTCTTTTTAAATATTTTTTACATTGGTGGGCTTTTACTCCTAATGGAGTAGCTCGAAAAGTAGCTGAAGTTACTTTATTTGGTAATTATAGTATTTATAAAGAACTTAGTATTGTTATTGCTCAGTGGCCAACAGAAAGAAATAAATTAGTAATACATGGTCTCTGGTAAGAAATAATTAATAAGTTTTTACTTTACTTTTTTTTATTTTCTATTTAATTTAATATTAAATAAATTTATTTTTTAGTTCTAACTTTCAATCCCATTTGCAATCTCAGCAAACAGATAAGGCATTTGTAACTATAACGACAGTTCCATCTCTTAGCAATTGTACAGATTGTCAAAGCATAGCATCATCATATGAAGAAGAAGGTTTGCATTCAAATATTTTTAACAATAATATTATTTTGATGTATATTTTTTTTTATACATTCACTTTTAATTTAAATTTATATAAATCATAACAAATTATTTGTCTTTTAATAGATTTAGCAGCCAGTTGGGATACTTGTGTGCGTTGCAATTGTTTACTGCATGGTCTCACTGTACATACAACATATGAAGTGATCTCACCTTATCCAAAATTTCGTGCTCTTGTATGTTTGAATTATTCTAATCATATTGTGGTGAATACAGGGAATTTCTTACATGTGCTTAGGGTAGATTTAGACAATATTAAAGTAGATGAACGAAAAATCAGTGAAAAACAAGATGTGTCACTTGTTGATATAGAACAATTAGATGTCATCAGTATAGTTGATACAGAAGAATCTAAGGCTGAACAATATGAAAATTTAGATGACAAATGTTTAACTTCAGAAAATATTTCTGTTGTTTCACCAAAATGTGACTCTACAATAACAGAATATGATTTCAATGATGAATTACAAGGTAGAATATATGATCGGACAGAAAATGAACATTTGTTATATACCTCTAGCAGCAATCAAAGCGATTATGTCTGTGATAATAATAAGTTTAGTATTAGTTCGAATGAAAAAGTAAGTTCATGTTTGGATAGTATACATTATCAGTGTACTAATTCCAGTAATTCAAAATCTCAATCTGAACAACAAGCAATTTCTGTTAGGGACAAAATTTTACAAGACTTTTGTGAAGATATGTCTCAGGAATTAAGTATAGGAAGTGATCTAATAACATTAGTTAAACATCCTCCATGTTCTCCAAGATCGATACCTCAAAGGTTACCACCAGATTTAAAACCTGTTACATGGTCATCATCTATTCTTACACCCTCATCTGATATTTTAAAAACGCGTACTTCAGAATCTAGTCACTGCAATTCTCCACAACCCAGTGCTTCTAAGGGTAACACTTGCATTAATGTCACCCCAAGAAATTCACCACTTCACACTCTTTCCATAGGAAGTACTACGCCATCTTCTCCTCGCTTAATGTCACCTCCAATTACAAGGTCATTCAGGTAATAAAAATGTGTATACTAAGAATGTGCTTCTCTAACAAACTAAATATATTGCTAATGGTATTCTAATATCCTTCTTAATCACAATTATTAATTTTTTTAAATTTATACCACTTTTTAAAAACAAAGTGTATTTTTTTAATTATTTCTAAAGTAAGTTTGATAATGTTAAATTAAAACATAATTCATTTATTTATAATCGTAATACTTTTAGGCACTCGAATTCTCGAAAACGAATTAATATTGTATCGCCAACATCGAATTTAAGCTCTCAACCTCGTACTCGAGCAAGTCACAAACTTATTCTTGAAGCAGAAAAGGCTTATGAATTTACAGATGATGCTCAAGAAACTTGTGAAAAACTGAGTTCATTTAGGAAACGTCGGCTTGCTGATAAAAAATATGAATTTTGCGATGAAACTGAAGATGCCGAGAATATAGTTCCTTTCAAGCACGTTCGCGATCAGTCCAAGCACCGTGGATGTTCTATATATCAAATTTCACAGGTTGCCTCATCCTTGCCTAATGGTAGACGCCATCAAATCGAATCGGAACACAGCGAATCGGAGGATTTTATAAGTCCCCAAAATTCACTTACACTAGGAGATATTTCAATTTTCGACATGAGTAAATTATTTCAATAACATAAATTAAATTACATAAATTACGTATAATATTTGAGAAATTATGTTTACATTACAGCTGAAAAAAATGTGTTACAACCACTTAATCAGAACCAATTGCCTAATATTTGTCGTGAACGGACTAAGCCATACTTAAATAACATTTCACCATTGGTTCCTAAAGCTTCATTACAATATCCTATAATAAAATGCACATCTCATTTTAAGCGCAGTTACATTGATTTAGATGATGAAAGAACTTCAGTTATTACTGATGTTGAAGGTAATTACATTGATTATTTTTAATCAAATTTTCGAAACTTACAGTTATATTAGTATCAATTATTCCTATTTTTGTAGGATGAATGAAATTTTTAATAATAAAATATTTGTGTAAAATTATTTTAAATTTTATATAATTGAGTTGTTATCAAATATGTTAATGCATGAAATTGAATTTTATAATCTTACATATAATACTTTAGATGAAGAAACTGGTGGATATGTTAGTTATCAGTGCGTACTTCCTATGCAAGTTCATGGAGCAGATTATGTTCAAATGGGGATGATTAGTAATGCCAAAGCAGAGAAACTGGTATGTTATAGGATATATATTTTATTTTAAATATATATTTAATTTTTATGAAAAAATATTTCAGAATGTTCCATGTGTTTCAATACATCAGATGAGTTTTGACATTGAAACGTTTTCTCACCATATTGCAGATTGGCAATGTAAATTGTTTAAAAAAAAATATTGGCATTGTAGCGATTATGATATAGAAATTATAGACATCTGTGCTCTTACTGGAGATATCATTCTTTTACTTATTATGAAAATCCAAACTAGTGAACAGTGCAGCCAGGGACAATGGTATGTAGTATTATTTATTAACATTTCAAATTCAAAAATATATTTAAAATAAATATTTATAAATCGCAGTACGGATGATAGAAAGCAATATGTCGCTGGTTGCAAATTTACTTGGAACATTAACTCTAATCAATATAGAATAACAGAAATTTCTAATATAAAAGAAGTTAAACCTGATTCTGTACGATCTGATAAATCTCATATTGGATCTTCTAGTGTACTATGGAATCCAACAAAATTTTTTGCACCACAAATGAGACTAAAAATTCAACAGCCTTATGCTCGTCGTGTTCGTTATTTAAGTAACGAATTAACTTTAGCAGGTTGGCCTTATCTTTACATATCATATAATTTTTTATTATTATATATAATTTACATATCAATATTTTTAATGAAAATTTTTTTATAAATTAATTTATATTTATTGATAATATATAATTAACATATCTCTTAAACATTTTATAATTATAATAAAAATTTTGCAGATGAATCAATCACAAGATTAAAGGATTTTGATAACCTCATAGAATTTTATATTACGCCGCTGCCTAATTGTTCTTAAATAAAATAATTCATTAGAAATAATAAATTATTCATTAAAAAATAAAAATATTGTTCTTTCACTGTTGATATTTTTTTTTGTAAATTTTTTACAGCAACTTTGTACATTTTAATATATAGTTAACCTTGATCTTTCAGATCATGCCTGACTGTGTTGAATATAAAAGTTAGGTGAAAAACATGTTTCCATTTCTAGCTTAGTATTAAGTGATAAACAATGTTTATCTAAACTTAAATAATAACAATATCAGACAAATATACACTTATAATTAATTTAATTAATTTAATATTCGATTGTCTGATTACTTTGCCATATAATAATTATTAAAATAAAAATTAAATATTCTGGTCCCAAAAAGAAACATGTGCAGAAATGTGATATTATAATTATAACTGCCTTTGGCATCTAAATTTGGTCTATCAAATGATTACTTAAAAAATATAACGTATAGCTGATATAATTATCACAGCAAGGTATATTTGTTAATAAAATTTGTATGTTTATAAAGCAATAATTTGAGTGGATAATTTTTATGTTTAAAAAATACATGTAAAGATAAGAAAATTAACTTTCTTTTTTTAAATAAATATTACCTTTTTAATAATTATTATCCTGAGTATTTTGTAAATTATAAGTTTCATATTGCGAAATATAATTAAGATTTTTGAAAACCTATGTACAGATTGTAACAAGAATTTAAAAAAAAAAAATTAATGATTATAATAAATTTTAAATAGTTAAACTTTTCATTCATTAACAGATATTTAAGCAAATATTTTATTAGGTGGACTTGTAGCAGCATCCGCTTCATTACTGTTTACTTTAACAACAGATAACGTTTCTTCCCAAGCATTTGTACATTGTTCATAATGGGCTATTTGTTGATTAGCCATTGTTATAAGAATATTTTTTAAATCTGTTCGTTTCTCTATATTCCAACGCTCTAAATCACTTCTTAAATTTTCATTTGCACATTCTAACCGATCTTGTAAAACTTCAACTATTTTTGACAAGCGTGGAATAGTTTGAGATAATCTGTCTAATTTTTCACTATTACTTTCAGATTTCCAAAATGAATTATCCCATCGACCTGCACTTCCATTTCCAGATTCTATAATCTTTAAATCAATACACTATGTAAATTTTCATTTATTATAATAATTGGTCAATATAATTAAAATATATGTGACCAATCAATAACTTTATTTAATATGCAATTAATATATTAATAACTTACTTGTTCCCTTTCGGTTCTTCTTTTTGTTAATTCTTCAACAGTTACATCATATTCCATTTGCATTGTGTCCCTACGATTTAATGCTTCTTTTACAGCTTCAACATAACTAATGTATTCTCTTTCTTCTGCAGAATCTGTAGAATCTACTAACTTTTGATGAGCATTTGCATTTGATTCAACAGCACTTGAAATTGCTTTCAAAGTTTTAGCAAGTTCAGGTTCTGAATTTGCCCAATATGTAAATACTGGATGTAATTTATGTAACTCAACTAAATAATCTAATACAAAAAGTAATTGATAATTGATAATGATAAATTAGCAAATTATTTTTATAGGATTTTTACATACCTTGCCTTTCTTTGTATATTCGACGACTTATTTTATCTATAGTATTCAATTTTTCACTCAAAGAGATACAATAATCCCTTATTTGTTCAAATTCTAAATGTCGTTTATATTTTATACCACTTGTACTAGTCATACTTTGTATGGAATCAGACATTTTATTAAATACATTTGCACGATTTTTACGATGAATAAAAAATTCCTAGTATTTAAATAAACAAAACAAAATGATTCATATTTTATTTAAGAATTTTATTTAATTTACATAGCCGATATTAAATAATTTAAATATAACTTACAGCAGGTTTTGCAGTGAGAAATATACATAAATTTTTGTCGCAACTAAGAATTGGATGATTAACCATACGATTTAGAAAAATATGTAATAATTTCATTCTAGCTATTATAAATTCTTTTGAATAACGATCTAGCTGAGCTAATAGAGAATGTTTACCTGGCATCGGCTATAAAACAATTAATAATTTATAGTTTGTACAATAGATTGTAAGAGTACATACTGTTGTAAAATTAGTTATATTTTTATAATATATATATATATCTTACTGGAATTATATGTACTGGATAAGTTTCATCGAATTTATGCCTTAACCAAATGAAATCATTGTAACGCCTACGAACTATATATTCTCCTTCTTCAAATTCTGGTCTAGTTGACTAAATAATAACCACTCATTAAATATGAAATTATTTAAATTAATAGAAAATACTGTATTAAAATATTTACTCTTGTTGTAATTCTAAATGTGATATAAGTCTCCAAGGTTTCAACATGTTTTTGGGGATTATCAACTTTTACTTGAAGATCTCTAACATCTACATTTGATTCTGATAACTCTTGATCGGGTAACGTGGAAAAACTTTCAATCGATGGCGATGCAACCTGTTAATTCATTAACTTTGAATTTCGAGAAATGATATTAATTGTGTGACCTATTTACGTTTTTAAGTAAACATTAAATACGTTCAGGGTTATAAACTCACCACAGAACCTTCTACTGAAGTACTATAATTAGAAAGTACATCATCCTGTTTGATATTACCTCCCATCAACATAGAGCTCACCTCCAGGACAGCCGTGTCCACGGTGGGTTTATGTAGAGGATTCTCTTCCTCAATGTCCGTAGGTGTCATCATATTGACAGATTGCAAACTGTTGCTGCAACACCTGTGCAACAGTACGAGTTTTAACTGCTATTGTAAAAATACGTTTCTATATCAACAAATTTTACACATTCTTTTATCTGTAAAGGCCTTTTTTATACTACATGAACATACGGTTAATACTATTTTGTGTAACAAAAATATTAGTTTATTTATCGATCGTTTCACAACAATCCGTAGGTACATACGTTTAACAAAACTTATATATATATATATATATATATATATATATGTGTGTATATAACTGAATGCTGACCGTATGGAATGACTACATTAACCATTAAACGTTTAAAACATTTATAACTGTAGTAATAAAGCAATTGTGTTTTACCGAAGAAAATATCAAAAATCCAATAAATTTATATTAAATTAATTGACGTAATTAAATTGTATTTTCAATATGGGGCATTTCGAATTTGAGATTTTTTAATATTTGCATTCGCAGTCCCAATTTCCGGTTCTCAACGGTGGGAATTATTCAAATTTATATATTTGAAAAATGATTCTCAATTTAATTTAAAATTTATTCTATTAATTTCTGTGCTTCCAGGAATTACTGTTATAACTAAATCTTATTCTGAATAAATTATGCTATTAGTATCATCAACTGATAATTACCAAGAGCTTCGGATAAAAAACATTGACTTTAATTTTCTTTTTTATTTTACATTTTATTCCACCAAAGTGAATGAATTTGCTGAAAAAAGGAAAATCGATAAAACCAAATAAACAAAAGAACCAATTTAATTTTATTCTGTCATTCGCAAAAACCGCACCGAGAAAGATAATATTTTTCTCCCGTGGAAACGGTATCTCCGGGATACCTAAAAACTTTTTTCGCGCCTTGATTTAATTAAAAAACACTGTGTCCATGAGCAACTGGAAAGTTGGAGACACTTCCTTTGAAGAATTTTTCGACAATGAGCAGATTTTCATCATTCCCCCGGATAACCCAAACATACCCAATATAGATGTAACTATAGATGCTCTACAATTAGATGAATCCTATCTAATCTTGGAAAATGGTGACTTTATTAATCACGGTGAGACTCAGTTTGTTTACATCTATTTTTTAACAATAATCCTTTCCGCAAGCACACGTGTACATAGTAAATAATTAATAGTTCATTTTTGCCTAAGAAATAAAAGTCGCTCAATGAAAGTGCCTATGGTTAAATAATTAGATCCATAGTTATTAACTTTTAAAAGTTTCCTCTTTACAATTACGTACAACTAACTTTTTTTAACAATCGTTGTAAATTCGTGTACTCATAGCAACGAATAAACACTTGGAAAAGGTGGTGCAAAAAATATGGAAATAAGCAAATGCAAGCAATACGTAAAAAAATAAAGATAAAATGCAAAGCGGAAGTGGTTAATTCAAGAAAAAGTAATTTAACAATCTAAAAGGGCTGTAACTACCTGAACCAATGTACGAGCATCGCATAGGGGTGAGGGAGTAAGGGGAAGTGCCAAAATAAAAAAAAAAAAAATAAAGGTGTTTCGGGGATATATGCATACATACATGCGTACGCGACCGAATTGCGGAAATGCATAGACCCTTATCATTAAGAGTTTCTTTAGCATCTGCCATGTTAATCGTCCTGTCGCCCCTTAGCCCCGGGAACCTCGGGAAAATCAATAAAACGCCCGCGTCGTAATCGCCGAGCTGAAAAGGCCCCCGCGGTGGGCCACGATCCGACGATTTCGTGGTGGCGAGCGGGGGTGGGTTCGAGGGTGACAGACGCAGGCCGCGGCAACCCTCGGAGGACATCGATCGGAACATCTCCGCGGTAATCGGCCGCCGCCAGGTAGGCGCTCCGGAGCCGCGTCGCGCGATCGGAAGATGGCGACAAGTAGCGAGCTCGGTTGGTCTCTAGCGATGCCGTAGCCAAGGAGACGACGGCGACCCGTAGCAGACGGCTCGAGTGAGCGAGCGACAGAGAGGGAACAACTGACTGCGCGGAGGTGGGGGCGGGAGGGAGCGCGAACCGAGAGCGAGTCGCGATAACGCACTCCAGCGTCGTCAACAACAAAAGGTATATCTATCGCGCGGTTGCAACTCCAAGAGGAGGAGGAGGAGGAGGAGGAGGACGGCCGAGAGGAGTAGGAGACCCGGAGCTACTGGTGCTGGTGCCGCCGTTGCCACCGCCGCCGCTGCCGCTGCTGCTGCTGCTGCTGTTGTTACCGCTGCTGCTGCTGCTGTTGCTGTTGTTGTTACCGCTGCTGCTGCTCTGCATCTCGGCCCGACAGCGGCTTTTCCCGGCGCGCCGCGACGTTTCCCGGGTGACGGAAAAGCCGCCGCGACAACGGCGCGCGCGTGTCTGTCTGTCCGAGTATCGCGGAGGAGTCGTCATCATCGTTCCCCGAGGTAGTGCTGCCGCGGCCATCGTCCTCCTCGTGCCCGGGGCACACGGACACGGCCTGGCAGCACTTGGTGCATGAAGCCAGGTAAGACCTGTTCCAGGGTGCGCGTCCCACCTTTGTCCCGACATCTACGGGAGGAGCACGTGATAACGTTCGCTAACTCATTTTCCCTTTATCAAGCCTCCTTTTTTTAACTAAACGACCACGAGACTTTTTGTAAAAACACATTCAAGCGTTCTCTGAAACACCGACACCACTAAAACCTGTCTTCTCTCTCGCTCTCTATTTCTCATTCTTTTTCTTTCGCACTCGCTTTGGCGTAACTCGCGCTACACTTATGTTTTGCTGTTACTCCGAGTTTTTCCAACTAGTATTTTTTTTCCACATCGCCTTAAAATAAAGTTTACGGGAAAATAAAACGCTCGAGAAGTAGGAAACGTGATGACAGTCGCACTTGTTATTCTGCCTATAAGCGACAGGTTTAAATGTACTTTACGTGTTTTTTTTATTTTTAAAGGCCCGATTCTTACTCTGCCAAATGTGCAAAGTATTTAAAAAAAAAAAAAAAAAAAAAAAAAAAAATTAACGAACGCGCTTATTTCTAAAATTATTAATTCAGGCGACTGATTTATTTGAATACTTTTACTACAAATTTAGACGCTTGATACTAAAATTAAACTCTTAAATTACTGTAATTGCTTTAGCATTAATGCCATTTCGTACAAAGACCTTACTTCAATTACTTTTTTCCACTATTATTTGATTTATTTTTTATCAAGTTAGTTATGTTTCATTATTATATTTAAAAGAGCCAACAGCTGTATTTGCCATTTTATTATTTAATTTCTATAAATAATATTTTAAAACTTGATATGCACGATGATAATTATGCTATTTAATTAGCGAATGAAATTCACCGTTTGATAAGTAGAATAATTCACGATATAAATTTCCGTCTTTGTAAGTTCTAACTTGCGTATCTCGTTCTCACGATTTCTTGCTATAAGCTACGTTTCTTTTTAATCGTACTTCCGATATAAAAAGAAACGATTGCATTGAAGTACGAAAGAATAGAGAATAGTAATTAAAAATTGGATTATACAGTTCAAACTACTAATTATTCTAAAAGATGATTTAAAAAGTTATTTTTAAAATTCTTTTAAATTATTGCATAAAGATAATATAAAATTAAACTATTGCAATAACTTTTTAAAATGTTGATTATATTAAATGAAAATAAAATTTCCTTTAAATATGCGATAATAACACAAAAATTACTGCAGCTTTTATATTTGATTGCACCGAAATTTAAAACCCAAAAAATTTAGAAACTTTTTGTTTAATAACAATTGCACACAGCCTTAATTTAAGAAAATTTAGATAATAATATTAAATATTTTCATTATTTAAAATAAATACAGTTTTTAAAACTACGATAATCGACTACTTTGGTTAAATGTTAATCAAAATAGTCTAGCTGATAATATTAATAATAACAAATATAATGTTTAGTACATCCATTATTTATTTGAAAACAATATAAATAAAAAGCAGCTTTAATTAAATTTTCTAAAAATTTAATTTTAAAATAAAATATATATAGACACTGGTACTTGGAGAGACGTATTTAGAATGTTTTAACATTATTGTTTAAACATAATAGGATAAGACACAACTGTTTTCTAAAGTAAATATGAAATTTTTTTATAAAATCTTATTAACAAATATAGCCACACAAATATTTAAAAAGAAATTTAAACGCTAAATTAATAGTAATTAAATGGATATTAGAAAACACGATACATAAAACGTTTTATGTATAATTTAATTAAGAGTACATACAATAGAAAAAATAAATAGCAATTATTTTAGTATATTGTTATTTTAGTACATACAAGAATTGAATATCAAATTTTTCAAAATTTTTTTAAAAAATATAAATTAAATAAAAGTTTTAATCAATTAAAAAAACACTGCCATTAAATTGAGCGATAATATAATTATAAATGAGGATAAATATAACTTAGAATTCGAGATTAATTGAAAAGATTAAAAGTAGTAAATATTATTTTATTCATTAGTTATTCTAAAAATTAGATCAATTAAAACTCTTGGTGATAGCAAAAATATCAGTATAAAACATTTTTAAAGACAAACAATTTTAACAGTATTTCAGGAATTACTTACATTTTATACCAAGCAATATACCTTGTAGGTTTATAATTTGAAATGTTTTATGTTTTTTTTATAAAAAAAATGAATCAATTAAAATATATTGTCGTGATATTAGTTGTCCTCATAATTTTAGCTATTCAGATTAAAAGTTTTTTCATAAAAAAAATTATTAGACGTAGAATATAATTTATCCTTTTAATTATAACTTTTATTAACAATTGTTTATATATTGATAATAAAATTTAAGTTAAAAATTAAAATATATTGTTTGTGTAAACATTTATTTTACATATATTTTTACTTTGAAAATTACATATTATATATTGAGCAAATGAATAAATCTCTTTTGTCGTGTCTTTTCTGTTTTTCGGAGTACTTGACATATATATAAACTAATTTTTTTGATTACAAAAGAATAAACTAGAAGTTATCATGATTGTTCTTGTATGATTATTATTTAATTCAATCAATCATCATTTTATTTCATCAATTAAATAATACAAATATTTGTTTTAATCTAATTCAATTATTTAATTAACTAATACTATGAATAATTTTTATAAAATTATACTTGTAACTATTAAAAATAATTGTATATATTTATTCGTATTACTTCGGGAAAAAGTGCAATTTTTCAAAAATATTAAAAATTTTAAAGTTTGTATTTTTAAAATTAAACACAATTTAATTATAATTTACTGAAACATTTATCTATAATAAATTTAGAAAAATATAAATTAATAAAAATATCGTAAAATTATGAATTTTCTATTTCCATATAATTTTTCTTTAATTTTTTATAACATTTATCTGCTACTGTTTAATTTATGGTTATAATGTAATATATGTATTTATTTATACCAAAGAAAAAATAGGATCCGATTCCTAACAAGTGTAATTATTAATTCTAAAGACGATATTCTCGTATTTATGAATACAAGTTATATTATCTTTTAATCTTATAATAGTCTAATAATATTTTCAACTGAGAAAGTGATTAAAGCATTTCAATTTTTACCACAATACAAAGCACACATTAATTGATCTACTAAAATTAATAATATTTAAGAGAATATTAATATTTGATTTAATAATGCGTCATAATTTTGTCAGCATTTTATCTACTTCCTGATAGAAGTTGCTTTAAAAAAAATTTTAAAGATAATATTATGGGTAAATTTTTTTTTTTTTTTTTTTTAAATTACAATGTATCTTTTCTAGATACGAATGTTCCGTGCATATAAATGAACTCATTTATCTCGAAAATGATTACATTAATTTTGTTATACCACGACTTTTTCCTTGGAGTAAATTCAGTCTTTTTTTTTTAAAATACATTTAACTTTATTTATATGTTTAAAAATTTACTTCTTTTTAATATTAAAAAATTGCAATGTTTATTTATTTGAATGTTTATTTTTATAAATCCTAATTAATCATGATTCTCAAAATATATGTTTAAGGTTAATTATTATCAATCGTCAAAGAAGTATATTTAAAAATAAGTTTAACCAATTATTTGCTCATATAACTCAGAGAGAAAATCCATGCATAATGAAATTTATCAGTAGGTTTATTCAGAAAATAAAATTAGGACACTGCATTTACGTTTTACTGAGATATTGTATTTTTATGTCTACTGATCGAATTCACTTATAAAGCAAGTAAGGTATAAGTAAGTTTAATTAATAACGAAGCTCTTTAACTTTATACTTTTAAAATTTCATTTGAATATGAATATATTTAATATAATAGTTTAATATTTTCATATCAAAAGTTTTTACAAGTGTAGTAAAAATATGTCCATTAGAGCAATGAAAGTTATTGTTTTTAAAAATGATACCGCTTTCATTAATACACTGAGAATAGGACCTCAGTTATTGTTGAATTTTAGGCAATATAAACAATTGAAAGATATAATTTTGGTAAGTATCATAATCTTCAATAAATCTTCGGCTTTGTAATTCTGCATAATTATATACATTACAGTGAATTAATGTTAAATACGTGAAAATAAAAATATTTATTTAAAAATTGAGTACATTATGTTATTGTGGAAAAATAAAAATATTAAATCGTTTGTTAATTGTTAAAAGTAAATTTAAAAGAATTTAGAATTATCATTTTATAAGATAAGAAAAAAATTGTAAAAAAATATTTTTTTTACTGTATTCTATATGGAAATATCTGAAATAATTCTTGATTTGCATAAATGGAAGCAAAAAAAAAACTTTTATTAGATAAAAAGTAATAGTACAACAAATTATATACAGATGTTTAAAAAGATGTTGAACGAGAACTTCACGATATACAAATATTACCTTCAAAATGATATCTAGAATAATTATATACGTGAAAGGACTCGCAGCACATTAATTTACCTTTCAACTTAGTGTTAAACGTTACAGATGTTCAAATTTTGTAAGCAAGTGTTCAACGACAATTAATTGCCAACATCATTAATTTAATTAAAGTCTAGATCAAATATACCTTTTCTTTTTTAGCGTTCAACAATTATAATTCTTCACCACTTAGTGTTAACATTTTATTCATTCCTTACAATAAAGATATATTGTGATTTTTGATGTTTTAACAATTTATCTTTTAATCGCTAGTAAATTATATGAATTGCGTAAAGATCTAATTATTAATTTTAAGTTACACATTTATTTATCTCGTATATATTCATTTGCTAATTTTGAAATTAATTCACATTTACTTGGAAACGTTTTAATTTCAGTGTCACTTACTTTTTTGTTTTTAAAGTATGTTTTTAGTATAATTTTAACTCATAATTATTATCACACCATTATTTAAATTATTAATATGATGGAATAAATAATTTGTAAAACTATATTTCCTAACTGATTATCTTAATAAATAACAAATACATTTGTTTACTGTAAACATAAAAATTTTTAATTATTCTTTCATAACTCGATAAAAATCATGTTCATTTTTTATTATTTAATAAATTTTATGCTAATTGATAATTTAACAAAGAATGTATCATAAGTAGAAGATACAATATGTTATTTTTTAAAACAAAAGAAATATCCAACATGAAAATACATGATTATAACGTATAAATTTATGGAAAAAACATTTAACATTATAAAATATAAATATAAAATATACTATGTCCAATATCTGGTACAGGATTATTGAAAAGATGAATGTGTACAACATAGTTTTATATATACATATTGATAATATATTTATGTCAATATTCTTTTATCTAGCATATTTACATAATTTATATTGTGTGAATAATGTTGATATAAATAAAATTACATTTTGTTGTATAAAATGAGCAACTCTACTTTCTTTTTAAAAAGAGAATTAAATCTCAATATTTCCTAATTTTGAATTATTTTGAAGGAGTTACATATCAATAAATGCATGCATCTCCATATATATTTAACATAAATATACTTGATACACCATATAAAAGTTACTACTTGATGTATAAAAAATTAAGAACATAGAGTTAAAATAATTATGAGCCATTTTTAATTTTAATAATTTATTCAATAATATAATTAATATTAATGTTAGATATAATAACTAATTTATAAATAATTCGATTTGTACTTTAAATTTTTAAATTTATAAGTTAAAAATTTTAAAAGTATAAATTTTATTGTCATTACATTACTTATAAAAATTACATTTATATCGCTAGTAATTCAATATTATAAAGAAGATGTCAGTTTCTTTATAATATTTTTTTTCCAAAAAAAAAAAAAAAAAAAATAAACCAAAATATTGATGATAATTATAAAAAATAATAATCATCATTCTAGTATAGTTGTGTGCGACACCCAATATAATTTATATACTTTGAACGTAGAGATTCTTGAAAAGGTGTATTGAATGAAATATAAAATTAGTGTTGATTTCTTTGCCGATGATTTGACAACAGTATATTGTTCTTCTAGAGGCTGTACAATTCTTAATAAAAATTATATATCTTCGAGAATCACAAAATACTGTTGTTGAAATTTCAGTGGAAAAATTAACACCAATTTTATATTTTATTCAACACACCTGTTCAAGTATCCCTACATTCAAAATAAATAATCACCATAATAGCAATAACTACACTTTTCATGCACTATAATTTTATTTTAATCTTTATAGTCTTGAAAAAATTATATTTTTATCTCCTAATCATTACTTTCTTTTTCAAAAGAAAAATATATTTAAATTATTTGTTTTATAAGCTTTACTATGCATAAAGTAAATAATTTTAATTATAAGATTTTTGTTATTTTTATTTTTTATTATTCTTGTAATTCGGCTGCATTTGTGAATAAATTTTTAATTTTTATAAATATGTTGTTATATATTGTGCCAATTAACAAAAATATTTACAACTAATATGATATGACTTAATTTTTCGATATTAATTTACTTTAATGTATGAATGGTTTATAATTAATTAATATAATTTTCTCAATTTTCCTAGTAATTATGCGTCACTTGTCAAATATTATAAAAATTTGACATATTTAGAAAAAAAAGTATAAATATAAAATATTGCAATAAATATTTGAGTTAGTTAATTTAATAAAAAAATGAAAACAAATTATCAAGTTTTAAGTTGTGTGAATGTACACCTTTTTATAATTGTACTCAATGATTCGTGAAATTCGTTAAAATATGATACAAAGTATTGAAAGTTGCACGTAATATTTAAAGTGAGTTATTTTTTATTTTCATTGATTTTCAATCATCTATTTTAATTAAAGGGGTGAAAGTCATTTTCGTACCCCTGAAAGTATTATATTTAAAAAATTGTGTGTTTTATATTTTCTAAATTGTTAAATTGCAGAATTGGAATTGATCAAAACGCTATGATATATTTTCTAAAATTGCAATATAAAATGTCAAATTTTATTTTAAAAATGAATATTTAAAATAAAGTATGTAATTAGATTTTTAAATTCATTTATATCTAAATTTAAAAAATAATAAAAAAAAAAATATAATTAATCTTTTGTTAGTGATATTTGACGAAATTTTTCTTTGAAAAATAATGCAATTTCACAAAAATTATTTAAGTTTATCATGCTCTTTGAAATAGTTTAAATAAATAGTAAATATCTACATAACATATTTTATGTACATTATAAGTAAAAGAGATAGTTTTCATTTATTTTATCATTTAATAATTTATTTTATCTTTTTTCTGCTTTGACGATTTTCTAAATTACGAAGCCATGGAAAATAATAATTGTATCAAACCTTTTTGCTTCACGACATTTCCATGCTTCATTTTTTACAAAAGAATAATTAAAGATGATAAAAAATTATCAATAAAAGTATTATGTTGAAATAAAAAAAATCCAAAATTTAAAAGAATGTTTGTGTGTGGATTTATTCCAATTGTTTTGCTTTATAGTATTAAAAAAAAAAAATTTCATTTTAAGCCATTGTATTAATCCGAATTATTATGATATATTTTTATATAAATATTACAGGTACTTGTATGTGTTCTATTATTTGCATTGAATAAATTGACTGGCAACAATTAACAAGAAAAAATATGTAATATAACACGGAAAAATTCAACTTTCTGCAATATTAATTAAAATTACGTTTATACAATCGAATGAATTTTAGTCAAAAAACGTGAGAATTCTCGAATATATGATATTTTTTATTAATTGTTCCATTTTTATATCATATAAACAGTATGATGATGTAATTATTTTACATATAAATATTCTAATTGACATAGATACATTAGTAATAATAGTCACAGATATTAGAAAATGAGAGACTAGTTTCTAAACGTGAAGAACAGTCATAGTTTTTATGAAAATTGTGAACGCGTAACGGTTTTCCTTTTAGAAAACAGAAACACCTAGTATTTATTTTTCAATTATTTAGAAACACTCACGATATTCGTGACACAATGCAGACAATAAAATAAAGAAGAATAAACATTTTAAAAGGATTTATAGTTGTATTTTAATGTTCCTCTTAAATAATTTTTAAAATAAAATTGTCTAACAATTGGGAAACACTTTTTTTTTACTTCTGTTTAATATTTTAATATTATTAATAAATTAATAATATTAAAATATGTATTCTTAAATTTATCGGGCAATTTAAATTGTCTAAATAGAATAACGACAACGATCATAAATAAAGAAAATTGTGAAATTGAAAAGATGTATTTATAGAATAAAGTTCAAAAAGATTTTATCGTATAGGATTCATTGAGCATTTTAATATAAGATTACGAAGGTTCAATATATTGTAGATGTACTTAA
Source organism: Eupristina koningsbergeri (assembly GCA_018907245.1). Taxonomy (NCBI): domain Eukaryota; kingdom Metazoa; phylum Arthropoda; class Insecta; order Hymenoptera; family Agaonidae; genus Eupristina; species Eupristina koningsbergeri. The sequence continues at coordinate 1,047,866 of JACCHV010000013.1, read as the reverse complement.
TAAGTATTTCATCGATTACATTTGCAAATGAATGTATAGTTTGCAAATTCAGTGCACCGAAGATAATCATCGTGAAATGTAAATTTCAACCGTTGTGCATAAACACTTTTAATTAATGAGAGAAAAAAATCCAATAACAAGCATCCTTAATCTGAGAACCCGTAAAAATATTATATTACAACGGTGTATCTGATGAAGAGCCCGGGGGGTGGACCGAATCTCGATCGCCGGCCATTGAGCCCAGGGTGGCATTGTACCTGACAATAAACAATGTCCGAGCTAAGCTGTGGGACGAGTTCACATCGGCATCGGCAATATCGCATTCAAAGAAGAAACCGTACATGGATTTTCAATTAAAACGGACTTATCAATAGCGTGAATGCGATCGTCCACGCGTGAACTCGAATTAACAGCGCCCGCGCCCATTTCCAATATTATATTCCTCCCTCGCGATCTCGGGGATGCACCAAAGACTTCAAAAAAGGCTCGGAAAAGGTTGAAAAGAGGTTAAAAAGTGTGTCCCATTATGTCGAGGGAGGGTTAACGAGGAATTTTTCCTCGGGAAAAACCCGACCATTTGGAAGAGTTTGGAAATTATGGTGAAGGAGAGGGCCGAGGTGGTGAGGAACACGTGGCCGGCGTGCGCTAAAGTATCACGCTCCCCGGTTACGAGGAGAGGGTGAGGCGAAAAGGGAACGGAATAAAAAATAAAAAGCGAAATAAGGGCGGAAGGGCTGGCCCCGCGTAACGGACTTACAGGCGCCAGGTGCGCCGTCAAACGACTGTCCTCCCGCGTGCGACCCTCTTTTTCGCGCCAGTTGCACTCCTGCTGCCCTGGACACCTTGTGAGGACTCGCAGTGTCGCATCCGAGTTGTTCCTGGTGCTGGAGATCACTAAAAGTGAAAGTTTCTTGTTAATTAACCGACTGGTATGCTGTGCTACTGATATATTATATCGAATATATTCCGTAGAATATTTTGTCCCGTGACCTTCGTGTCGGTTCGAGTGAAATTTTCGTTTGATTGATAATCCGAGGATTGCCAGTTTCCATTTATTATGAAAAAGAGTAAATTTATACTGTAAAAATGTTTATAAGTGGATAGGATTTGTGTTGGGAAATTCTTTCATAAAATACAAAAGGATCTGTTTCACTCGTGGTGTGGGAACGATTATTGTCGAGATAAAAAAAAACAAATTATAAAACAAATTACCTTTATGTAGAAAAGAATTTACTATGTCTAAGATATAAACATAAAATAGATATTATGTCGTTTATACAATTTTAAAAAATACTATACAAATTACGTAGACTGTGTATAAATACATATATAAATATTGTATTGTATAGATTATTATTAATTTAAATTATATATAATTTATATTTCAAATTTTCTGCAAGTTTGCAAGTCTTATTTCAAATAATTCAATTTAATTTACCAGTAATAATTTGACGAAAGTATTTGTTAGCGTAAAGGATAATTTAAAATTATGCTTTTAAATTATAACTTTTCAGTAATTATTAATTTTTTTTTATTTGAAAAAAAAAAAAAAAAAAAAATTTAGTAGAAATTAATTATCAATTCAGAGTTAATTGGAATTTATATCAACACACCTAATTTTGCAATTGAATGTTTTTTATTGAAAATTTTAACTTATAAATCTTGGAAACAAATTTATAATATGAAGTCAGAACAGCGTAAACTTTATTAAATGTACATTACTTTCGATTCGCTTTTTCTTGGTCCTTTTTTCATTGGTAATTCATTTTTTTTTTCTTTCTTTTTTCATAAATTTTTTCGATTTATCTATTGATTTTATCACATTTTACTAATATCTAAAGTAGTATACTTAACATTTTTAATTTGCTTTTTATTGAAGCTTATTTATGCCGGAACTTTTACTTCTTATTATTAAAAACGTAAGGTAAAGAGAAGTAATATTAAATTTGCTCGATTATTAAAATTCCATTGATGCTCTTTGCAAGCTCTTGCAATGATTACGGATGGTCAGCCGGAGTCTCTTGGAATCGTACATTGCTTTTCTTCTTACAGGTGTTGCTTGTCACCTAGACAACACCCCAAATCCAAATTACATACATTTTTTCTCTCTGTACATTCCGCCTTTGATACCACCCATAGCCCTAAGTCCAAAAGCGAATCTCGAGTGTTATTACCCAAAGAGACAGACGCTTATTAATTAGAGATACTTTTTTAAATCGGCCATTTTTCGGCAGAGTAAACAAAAAATTCACGGATAAATAAATATCGACAACTCCGCTCAACCGAGTAGGTGCAGTCCTTTTTTATTAGCCCCCGAGTAATTCAAGTTTTCAGATGAATCATCTTGGGGGTAGGTATGCAGCTATTACATCGGCAACCCGAGTCCAATTTCGAGGGGTGGAATCTCAGGTGGTCGACAATTTCAGAACCACCAGAAATAAATCTCTTCCTTTATTAATACCGATCTGCGTAATGCTTGCTAATTGCTTCTGTGATCATGTGCGTAGAGGGTGTACAGAATTTCTTGGCCGAGCCGACGTGCACACGAACCGAGAGCCACCCCTAAGCCCTGAACTGCTGGGGCGTTGGGTTTCGAACTCTGGCTGTCGGTCGGTCCCCCTTTTCCTTTTTTCATCCACTCTCCCTCGTTATACACTTGCATTCGGTACCTGCTGCTCCGAAAGGTACACGGCTGTGCCACCAATACCAACCCCCCTTGGCAATGCTGTATAATGGGAAAGTGACGTGTTTCGGCCGACGCGCACCCCGACTTTCGACTTTCCCTCTGTCGCTTCTTTTCCCTTTGATCGCTTTCTCTCTCTCTCTCTCTCTCTCCCACCCCCCTCTCTCTCTCTCTCTCTCTCTCTCTCTCTCTCGGGGATTATATTAAGTGTAGCTCGTCACTCACCTGCGAGACAAGGAAACAAGCGTCTGAAAAAAATTATGTCTACTATCGTATATAGTAGCCTTTTAAAGGTTAGGTTTGTTCCGTCTTTTTCTCTCTCGTATGCATATCAGTTCTAAAAAGAAGGAAAGGTAGCTTCGTGAATTGTTCACAGAGGACGTCGATGAATCCAAGGTGTTCGCATCTCATTTTTGTACATTACATTGCCTTTCTCTTTCAAAACCTTTTCCGTCTGCTATATTTCGTCTGATATTCGATATCTCCACACGGTTAACCACTGTGCTAAATTATGTTTACCAGGTAATTTTTAACTTAAATTCTTTGGTATGTTATTTAATGCTTGTGAAAGAGAATATCTGCAACTGAACTCGCTCGTAAAACTGGTTGTAAACACTTTCTTTTCAATACAATTCATCAGGATTGATTAACCTTTTCAACATTGTTCTACTAAAAATTTATTTATTACAGTAAATTATATCAAATCCTTTTTATGCGTATTAACCTAGACAATTTTTTCATTCATAGTAGTATTCTGGACATCAAATTGTATTGAATTGTAGATAATCTTTTCATGAAATCTTATTTTTATGTAAGACATTCAAATTATATTTCATTAAGAAGGTCTTTGAAACACTAAATTTACCCACAAGGATAGATATTGATATTTGAATAAGAGATGTATGTGTTTATATATATATATATATTCAAAAGAGATTTTTATAGTTCCATCTGTGTATTGCAGAGCCGTCTCTTCAAAAACGAAGAGGACGAAGTGGTGGTGATACATCCTGCACAGAGAGAAGTGAGGGAGTTATTGCCATGACTACGACAGGAGCTCAGTATGCTCTTGCAGCATCCACCGGATCTGCTAATGGCGGGGGCAACTCTGCAGTGGGGGTTGAAAGCAAGCCTAGTGTCGTCGTTGTTACTACTTCTAATTCTAATGGTGGTGGTAGTGTTGCTCAGTCACAGTCTGGACGAGGTCAACAGTTAATCACTGTAGTTACTAGTGGTGATCCATCAAGTCCAAATAGCTTGCAACCGATACAGGTATATTATTACTACTTTTAAAAATAATTATATAAAAAAAACTTTTATAAAAGCAAATATTATTTTATTTATGGAATATAAATATGAGTCTGTTTTATTTTGTAATAAAAGATATCACGCATTGCAATAGTATGTAAAAATTGAGGTATAAATGAAAATTCAATCTCAATGTATATTATCTTTTAATCAAAGCATTTATATTTGATAAGACTGGCTAGAAATCTGTCAATAAGTTTTGACATCTCAATTTTTAAAATTTAATCTCAAAGTATAACAACTGTCTTACAGAATTTTAATTTGTTTACTTATTTTAAAATTGATTTAAACTTTGTAAACATAAAACTTTATTTAATAACTTTATTACTAAAATATTATTTTATTGTTTAGCTGTTGGTTCAAGATCCATTGGATGCAACGGCTGATTCATCAAATGGTTCATCAGGCACACAAGCACATGTAACAGCACAAGTAGTTGTTAATACAACGCACTCTGGTCAACACACACTTGTAGACTCTGATTCTGCATCCACATCAACTGGTACAATTGTCAGCAGCTCACCACATTATATTACAGTAACAGGTAATTAAATTCAGTTATAAATAAATTTATTTTTTGCATAACATAAGGTAGTCACGTACTTGCAAAATTATTTAATCATTTAAAAAGATGCACTATAGTTGAAAAAAATAATAATTATGGTGCTGCTTGTCAAATGCATTTGTCTCACTACACACTGACTTTGCTAGGCACCAGTGATTCACCATCATACGCCTCCCTCACAACAGCAGTAGGTGAGGGAAATTTTCAACTGCATATGATGTTTTTTGGTTTCTTAATTAGCACAATATTTTATTTTTATAAAAATTACTAGGCATTGATTATTTGCTTGATGTCATTATTGTCAGTTGATATTTATTAAATTAGATATATATCAGTGCGGTAATAAAACATAAATGACATTGTTTTAGTTCCTGGAGACGCTGACACCGTGGGGTCTGAATCAGTTACCCATCCCACTTATGTTCAATATGTGGAAGGCGATGGATCCGCGTACATACCGACGAATGGACAGATGTAATTATATATTATTTTTAAAAGTCTATTGAATATCGAGAAATAAATATTTAAAGTAATTTATGTTACAGGACATATCCTGTGTATGCGGTTGGAGAAGCAGGAGCAATGTACACTCCTGCTACCAATCAGTATTACACATCAGCTACCACACCAGTGACATATGCACAAGTAAAACTTTGTTAAATTTATTGCACGAATATTTTATGTTAGAAATAATAATTTAGATTACTGTATAAAGTGTTGTTGATTTACAAAACACTAAAGTCTTAATACTATTTGGAGTTGTAGCCTGTATATATATATATTTAGATTTGCATTTCATGCAAAACATATAAAGTATATAAAGTGCATTAATTTAAATTAGAATATGACAATCTGCATTGAAAATATATAAAATTTAGATTATTAGTTTATACTTTATGAAAAATATTTGCATTGAATATTTTAGTTTGATAAGTGACAAAAAGTTGATTATAAAATTTTTTTAAATATTATAATTTTTAACTTTTCATTCATTTAAGTGGTGTTAATTTTGTGGTCTATCTAATGGTGCTAATGTTAAAACCGAGAATAATGTTATGTTCAGTATGTACTGTTTTATAAATGTATTTGAAATTACAAATCATGTTTTATCACAGGGTAGCGGAACCTACTTGATCCAGCAAAGCGTCGTAGATGGAGATCCAACGACGCACGCCCTTATATCGGCTGCAGCAGCCGCCCGCACAAGTCCTCAAACTGAGAACGCCGTAAGTACACATCACAAATATATTCCAGAATATCTGTAAGAAAAAAATAAAATCAGAGAAACAAAACAAAGCAAAGGGTAACTTGTAATTGTCGAAGCTAATACATAATCAAATTAGTAACTTAACAACGATTAACTGATTGATAACAATAACGATAACTAAAAAAACAACGACAACGACAACGACAACAATAACAATAGCAATAAAAGCAATAACAATAATAATAAAATTAACAATAACAACAATAACGATAACGATAACAATAAGAGTAACAAATACAACGATAGCGCTTTTAAACGCATAAACAACCATAATGCAGATAGATCAAACCACGTCATAACAATTGCATAACGAAATAACTGTATGTGTAACCGAGGCTTTGCTTTCTCTGGGATATTAATAATCACCCGAGGTGCTGTGCATCGCAAGAACAATTTGTTGTTGTGTGGGGTTGATCCGGGGCATTGATCCGTGTGTACACGTGAAACGGGTTTCTTCCCTAGGATGCTGTTGTTAGCGGGGGTGGAGGGGCATACTTGATCAGCGGTAACTCGGCGAGTGCTCCTGTCACCGTGGAAGACCCAGCGACTGCCGCGGCGAATATGACGCATGCCACTAGGGTCTCCCAGGCCACCGTAAGCCAAACTGATTCCCCATTTGTTAGCTACTTTCATTACATTCATTATGTGTTTGTTCACTAATATGTCTAATGTTTATGTTGCTTTTATGTGCATGCTCTCTCCCTCTCCCTCCCCTCCTCTCTCTCTCTCTCTCTCTCTCTCTCTCTATCTCTATCTCTATCATTATTTCTTTATTTGCTTATTTCTTTTCATTCATTATCAATATTGGCTGACTTAGATGTCCTTTTAGTTGCTTTACCTTTATTTCGTTTAAAGCGCGATTATTTTTAAGTGCACTTGAATATTTTTTTTACAGATCTAACTTTTTGTTGCACAATTTATTGTTTCACGTTAAGTATTATATTATTGCAAACGCTTTACAATGTTGAATTTGTTAGTGTAGTTAGTTTTTTGCATAAAGAAGAATGACAACAGGTATCTGAATGAATTTCAATTTTCTTTGAGTTTCAAGAATAAAATGAAATGGGCAATGGAAATTTTAAACGCGATTAAACAATTGCTATTTTGACTTAAAAATTTACTTACAGATACGGTTGTTCCAGTGGACAATTCGTCTTACTAAATAGTACACAAATATAAACATTTATGTGCAATTTGTAAATTCGGTAGTTCAATAAAAATTAAAACCTTACCCATTTTTATTCACATATGATCATTTGTTCAAAATTAAATTCTATTTAATTTTATAGCATATTCATTAAATTGTAGTTTTTTAAGTCTAGATTAATTATTAATTGAAATCAATTATTGACATATTTTAATTAAAAATAAAACTGAGGAAAAATGAAATATAGTTAAAATTTATTATATACATATAAACCATTGGAATAGAAATTGCTTCAAATTTTATAATGAATAATTTCATTGTCGTTGCGTTTTCTCTATCTATATACTTTTTCGTTTCTATTTTCATTAAATATTTAGTGTGAGTAAAATTTATCAAATAAAATACTACTTTAGTAGATTATTTTTATATAAGTTTGAAAACTAATTACTATTTTATTTCCTCTTAGACCTAATACAAATATTCAAATATTAAATGAAATATTTCGTGGAATAAAGTGCATAAATAAAATTATATATTTATAACTGTTAAAAAAGTATCTTAATTGTCTCGTAATGATTTTAAATAATAAAAATTTATAGTAAAAAATATTTAATGTAAAAATTCTTTGATGTATCTAATGAACTGAACATAAATGAAATACTTTTTATCTCAATAAAGTATTGATTTTTTTCTATAATTATTTAATGCGACTGAACTTTTGATATCATTAAAATACATAAACAACTATACATGTAATCATAATAGTCAATAAACCTTTTATTTTCCACGATTTTATAATTATATCATTTTATTGAAACAAATTTTCACATATTTGTTGTCATTTTAATTAGAAAAAAAAATTTTAATTTAATTAGAAATGAATTTTGCATTATCAATTATTCAATATTTTCATCTTAAATTGTATAATTTTTATTAAAGTTCTCACTTCATATCACCAATTTTTTTATATAGTCATTTTTATTAAAAAAAAAAAAAAAAAAACGCACAAGTGTGATTATATATAATAAAATAGTTAATGAAAAGCGTAATAAAATATTCTTCTATACGCAGGTACAATGGTTACTAGAAAATTACGAGACAGCTGATGGAGTTTCACTTCCCAGATCAACGTTGTATAATCATTACCTTCGACACTGTTCTGATAATAAATTAGATCCTGTGAACGCTGCTAGTTTTGGAAAGCTCATTAGATCTGTATTTTTGGGTCTGCGTACACGACGTCTTGGAACTCGGTAAACATTTAATTTTTTAATAAATATAGACTGTTTGATGATCGACAAAGAATTTAAATGTTTTCATTTCCTTGTCACAGAACCACTAAGAGCCAATTAAAAAACTAAAATTGTTTATCGTTTGTACGAGGCAATAGGAAATGAGCCCCAAAACTAACAGGATTTACCTTATACTATTAACTGTTGACTTTTATAGGGGGAACTCAAAATATCACTACTATGGTATCCGAGTCAAACCAAGTTCTCCGCTTACGATGCTGAACGAGGATGGAACGTCACGGCAACAGACAACATCCAACCAGAGTACCAAGCGGATAAAGTTCGTGAATCAGAAACAAGAACCATCGTACGAGACCAACACCCAAACAAACAACAGCAACATTTCTTCCAACGCCTCACCACCGCAGTATCATCAATATCTTGGTGAAGCTAGTTGCGCCATTCCTGAGTTCCCAGAGATAATCGTCGGTCATGGCTCGAGCCTCCCCGATGACTGCACCCTCGAGGACATTGACACCTTTCGTAGTATTTACAGAGAACATTGTGAAGCATTCCTTGATGCAGTCCTCAACTTTGAATTTGCCACCATCGAAAGTCTCTGGCGTGAATTTTGGCGCAGTCAAGATAACAATAATGGAGACGAGTGCGAAGAAGAGAAATATTTGTCAAAGTAAGTATTTTCTTATCTTTTTGGTATCATACTTGTATAATACTCGTGATTTAGTTTTCACAATCTTGTAAATATGACAGGACTAAGCTATATCAAATGTGCAAATGTATCGAAGTACAAGATTTTATTAGAAGAGTTGATTATACATTTTATCAGAATCTTGTAGAAGTATTAATGCCTGACGTTTTAAGGCCCATACCAAGTTAGTATTTTATTTTTTTTTATTTTTTAAAACAATTTGCGTTCTTAACACTTATACTTTTTATACAGGTCCATTAACGCAATCTATTAGAAATTTTGCCAAAGGATTAGAATCATGGTTAACTGCAGCTATGAATGATTGTCCTGAAGAAATGATGCAAATTAAGGTGCGTAAAATCATTAAACAAAAATTAATTGAAAAACTTATTTATTGTAAATATTATCTTACAGTTAACAGCAGTATCAGCCTTTGCTCAAACTTTAAGAAGATATACATCTTTGAATCACTTAGCTCAAGCAGCCAGAGCTGTGCTTCAAAATAACAGTCAAATTAATCAAATGTTGGCAGATTTAAATCGAGTTGATTTTCATAATGTTCAAGAACAGGTAATTAATTAAAGTTTTATAAATATTATAATTTATATACTTAAAAGTTCAAATATAACAATTCATAATTCTATTTTAGGCTTCTTGGGTTTGTCAATGTGATTATGCAGTTGTACAACGTTTGGAAGCAGATTTTAAAGTAACGCTACAACAACAAAATTCATTAGAACAATGGGCGGTGTGGCTAAAAGGAGTAGTAACACAAGTACTTCAGCCTTATGAGGGCAAACCTACTTTTGCTAAAGCAGCAAGACAGTTCCTGCTAAAGTGGTCTTTTTATAGTTCAATGGTTATTAGAGATTTGACTTTAAGAAGTGCAGCTAGTTTTGGATCTTTTCACCTTATCCGTTTACTCTATGATGAATACATGTTTTATTTAATAGAACATCAAGTAGCAGTTTCTACTGGTACAACGCCCATTGCTGTAATGGGAGATGTAAGTACTAATTTTTTATTAAATATAAGTATAAATTAAATAAATATAAATACTGTCATATTTTTTTTGTATTATAAAATTAATTATTTAATTTATAGAAAAGTCAAAATTGTTCTATGATTAATATCTTTGGATCTAATGGAGGTATTTATAAACTGAAAATTTATGAATTTAGTAATTGTTAATTTTGAAAAAAAAATTTTAGTTTAATTATATTTTTTATGATGATAGTATAATAATCTATATTTTTAGATGTTTCAAACATTTGTCCAACAAAACGTATGAAATTGAGCTAACCGAGTACCTGGACCCATTAGAGCAAGATTAAAAAATAAGTAGGTGATAAAGAGCATTTGTTAAACAAATTGTATTTCTGGCACAAAGGAAACAGGCCTACAAACTTAAACTAGTCTTATAAATTGTAATTTTATACGGGAATGTGTGACGATACAGTAATACTGAAATTTCTACATATTGCTCCAAAACTTACTATCCATGAACGCAGCTTAATCAATTTATGTGATATAAGGAGTAAAAGTACACACAGTGCAAAGCCTTAAGTGCGTTTAAAACGTACATCAAAATATTTTTTGGTTAACTGAATAAAAGTTACTATATCTTTTCAAATTGAATTAGTTGACAAATCAAGAATGACTCTAATGACTGGGACCATGAAAAATACATGTTCTCTTTTGAACAATTATGTTCAAAGTTCAGTCCATCCTAGTAACTGCTATTATTATAAATTTGTTTCTTGTTTTAATGTAGCATAATTAATTTTTTAACTTTTTGTTTTCAAAACAATTATATTTAATTATTAGAGAGAAACATTTTTTTTGTTAAATATAAATCAATGCTAAGTTAATTCTTGATAATTTAAATTTTTCTTTATATTTATATAATTTATGTATAAATAATTATTAAATATCAATGGTACTTATTTACAGAAAATCATAAGATCTACCCCATTAATGACAAAATATTTCTATTTAATTAGGATAGAACATGGCTAGGATATAAAAGTTAAAAATAATTTTCAACATCGATATTTTGTATTATAATTGCAAAGATATATAAATTCAAGAAAAAATTCTTATAAGAAACAATTTTTGGGGCTACAAAAGAATTATGAGTTTTTGTAAATATTAAAGCATGCAATTTTTAAAATTATTTTGTTTATAATAGAATAACATACTACAATAAATGAAAAATGTATTACAAATAATTAAAATCAGCATATTAGTGAAAGCTATTGTAAAATATATTTATAATTCCTAAAATTCATTTGATATATTTTGTTTATTTAGTAAAATAATCAATCTTGATTTCAAATAAAAATTTTAATACATTTCAGATTAAATATTCATTTTTTTTCTTTTTTCATAATTTATCTATACAAAAATGTATGTTGAATATATATACACCCAAAAATTTTTGAATATAAGAAAATCCTAAAGCTTATTTCTAAGAAAAGTGCTGATATATGTTTAAAATATAGATACAATGTATATGTAATTTAATTTTTCAAAGGTACTAACTGTTAGACTTAGAATTAGAGCTTGATTCCAAACATCGAAAAATTTATAAAAGATGCTATTTATTTTTACAGATATATTTAGCAGCTTTTTTTAGAATAATTTATTTTAAAGAAGACTTATTTAGTAAGTACTTAAACAAAAATTTAAGTTAGTAATAGATAATAAGTCGTTACAATTTTTATGCATATTTACTTTAATAAATTAATAAAATAACATTATTTATTAAAAAAAAAAGGCATTGCATACTAGTCAAAACTCCATAGGTTAAGCAAAAAAACAGGGATTGAATGTTTCAATGATGTACTGATCGTGACTTGTAATTAATATCGCATTGTTATTAATTAACATACCTATAGGATAGATAAATTGTACACTCAGCTACGAGAAAACAATTTCTATGCTATAATGAGCTTATACATGTAAAAATATACTTAAGTGTATCTAATATAAGAACAGCTTATTTAAAAAATGGTTTGTATATGTTATTACTAGTAAGAAAATCTCTAAAGATTAAAAATAAGAGTTTTGTATGTGGATTGAAAACCAAAAACATATTTAAAATCATAATTTTTATTCGTAAAAATTTTATAAGTGTAATTTAAATACTAAAATAAAAATAAATTGTGGATATACTAAATAGTATATTACTTTAAAAATATCTTTCTTTACACAAATAACTCAGAATTGTGCTCTTAGACAGCTCTACGGTTTTATATATTTCATAAACGTAAAGGCAATAGAGACAAGCATATTAACCAGAATATAAATGTCACACAGCACTGTCGAATCAAAAAGCATAAGTGAATGATTTCTTTATTAAATATAAACAAAACGGCCTTAAATCTTTTCAAATATTAAATAAATAAGTATACATGTCCTTGTAAGTTATAGAGTAAGATATGAACGATCTGGCCTAAAAGGCAAAAAATTTCAAATATAAAAAGAAATATCTCTGAATGTATAAACATAAGAAATTATTTATTTTCTTTATTAGCAGTAAATAAATAATATACATTTGAGTGTATAAAAAGTCTAGTCTTTATTTTCAATGCACTTACATATAAAAATGTGTTTTTTAAATATTTTCAGAGATATTTTTTAACTATATTAATGAACATTACATCAATACTAAAAAATTCGAGTAAAAACCTCATTGAAAAATGAGAAACCATTTCTTTTATAAATATAAAAAATATTTTGATACTTCACGATTTGCACAAAAAATTAATAATACTCAAATAATGCGATTTCGATAATTAATGTTATTTTCACCGAATGTCACTAATGTAGTTTCAAAAAAAAAAAAAAAAGAAAAATAATTGTAAACTAATAAAAGATGAGTTCTAAGTGAAAAATGTGAGTGTGCAAACCACAAAAGATTAAATAATATATGTTTAAAATTAACTATGTTTTATTCTTGTAGTTTGAATTCCCAAGTTTATAATTTTATCATAATAATAAATTTTTAATAATAATGAAATTATTTTCATAAAAATTATTTATTTAATTCTTATTATTTGTTCAATAATATTTATTCTGACTTTTTGTAAAATAATATATATCTATTTAAGATATAAATCAAGTTACCATTTTTTGACGTAGCTACTCAAAAATATATTACAATTGGATTTAATAAAAGATATAAATTGATTTATGGATGACGCAAATTTGAGAAATTTTTTTTATTTTTTCCTTCTAAAACTTTAAGTAAATACTACAATTTTTTTTATAGTTTCAAATTATTTATCTATTTCCATCAATACATTTTATCATTAAATAAATAATAATTCAACGATTTAACAATTCTGAATTATTTATTAATTATACAGTTTTACATATCTGTCAATGAAATATTGTAAATTAAATTACTATTAAAAATATGTATTTTATTTTTATAGTATAGAGTATACGATATAAAATTTTGATAATTTTCGTTAGTTTTATTAGTAAATGTTAATTAATGTTGAATCACAATAATTTGAAGTAAATTAGGTAAATTATAGTGAAATTTATAGAATTTACATTAATTATAAAAAAATTAATATTCATATTTTTTATTATTCATTATTATATCTGTTTTCTATTATATCTGTGTATATTATATCAGTGTTTAATTTAGACGATATTAAAACTAATATTTCAATTAGATTTAACGTAAAAAAGTATTAAATTTTAAGATAAAATTGAAGAATTGTAAAAAATGAATTAAAAAATTATACTAATTTTAATATTTATGCAATATTATTATTATTATTATTATTATTATTATTATTATTATCAATACATATAAAATATTAAACTGAAAATAAATAAATTTATACAAAGTCGAAAAATTAAATGTTTTAATTGTTCCACTGATTATAGTTGCAAATTAACGCAAGCCATAAAAAAAGTGATATTAAGATAATTAAGATTTTCCTACTTAATAAATTTTTAAATAGAAAATTTTCAAATAAATTTTATCCTTTATGTATTAAGATATTATTTCTTACATTGTAATATTTGCAGCAACAACAAAATATACGTGGTTACAAAATATTTTTTTTTATATTATAAATTTTTTTAAAAAAAAACATTATTTTGACTAATATTAATTTTTTAAATAAATTTTTGCAGAAAATATTATTTGATAATTAATAATTAAAAATGGTTAATAATATTCGATTAATTTATAAAAATTATTTTTAATCGTCTTTATCAATCATAATCGTTGATACAAATATATAAAAATTATTATAAATAAATAAATAAGTAATTTTCTTTTCTTTTCAATATTGAAGGAAATATTTTATACATCAATAATTAGATAGCATATCAGAAATATTTACATACTCTAATAAATTAATAAACTAATACTAAAATAGTACAAAATTATAATCAATTTATTTCTTAAACTAAATAAAATAAAATAAAATATAAAGTAGTCGAAGATAATTAGTAATTTTAAATCAAAAACTTATCATTACACTAATTTTTACTTTTATGCAAAAAGTAAATTTTGATGAGTTATGTAAATAGGTTAAATTTTATACATACACATATATGTAAATATGTATATAATTATACGATAATAGTATTATAATATACAATGAAAAATGAGAAAATCGTAATAGTAACGGAATTAACTTATTGATAAAGAAGAACAAAAATGAGTTTACGACCCTAAAAATAATCAACAATTACAGAACAATTCAAATTTTCAGATGGTTTAAATTAGTAAGTTAAATCAATGATATTAAAAGAATTCTTAAAAATTAATAATATAATTAATTTGTACCCCTCAATATTTATTGCACGAAGATTTTAATTCCTGTTTAATCATTTACAGTAGACAATATCCACATGTTTCAAAGCTACTGATGTAAAATTTGTGCTGAATTTTTTAAAAAATGTCTGTGTTTTTAGCAAATCACGACACAGCATCCTTTCATTGAAGTTTAAAATATTGGCGCGAGAGAGACAAAAAGAGATTAAAGGAAGAGGGAGGAAATGTAATCAAATGGCACATACGGACTCGATCTAAATTTCAAAGTTTTTCACTGCATCCAACTTATTTGATAATGTCTACCGGATACAAGTCAAGAATGTTACATTATAACTGGTAATAAAAAGATTAAAATTATTAAATGTTATTTCAATAAACGAAATTTTTATGATTTAAATTAATCTTAAGACGTGTTTATAATAACAATATAGTCAATTAATCATGATGATCTAATCGATAATAAATATATACAATAAATATTACACTTATTATTGGCTTGGATGGAAAAGTCATTAATGAGTAAAATTGTAAAAAGAAGTTAGAATTAAAGCAATTTATTTATGACATAATACATTTAATTTTTTTTACAGTGTGAAACTTTACTTTTATAAAAATTTTAAGTCTGAAATTAAATTGAATTCTAAAAAAAATTTAATAAAATACTTTTTTAAAAATGAAGATTCACCTAGAGAATTAAAATTATTTTGTAAAACTTTGAATTACTCAAAATATTTGAGTAATCAAAGTAAATAATTATGAATGTAGTTATATTATCATAAACAATGTTATAAATATTTACAATACAAATTAAATTAGAAACTTAGCTATGGATTCAGAAATATATACAAAAAATGTATACTAAAGCTTACTATGATTAATGTAAGGCTTCTTAAAATCCCTGGAAGAAGCTTTATTCAATAAAGTTCAGTAACAAATATTAGTATTTCTTTTTAATTTAAATATCATTTAAAAATGATTGTTTCTTGTAAAAATCAAAGAAAAATAAAGATTAATAGTACGTACAAGTATTTATAGATATTAAATAATAAAAACTAGATTTACCACTAAATATTTTTACATATTATTATAGTTCATGTACTTCATCTATACTCATTTAACAATTTTTTTTTTTTTTTTTGCATAACAATAGAAAATGATCCTGGATTTGAATCTAAATTAAAAAATAATGTGCATAATGTTAATTCTATTATTGGAAAATTTAACGTTGAACAATCTGATTTGAGTATAGATAATAATTTATCGAACACCGTTACATTACTCAGAACTCCAGATGGTGGAAAATGTTATCTAGTGGGAACTACACATTTTAGCATTGAAAGTCAAAACCAAGTTTCCAAGGTTGGTATAAAATAATTTATATTTTGATATAACAATAATTAATTATAAATATTCTCATAGATAATTGAAGCTGTAAAACCAGATGTAGTTACAATTGAACTTTGTCGAGACAGAATTGATATTTTAAAATTAGATGAAGAAACAATTTTTAATGAAGCTACAAATTTTAAATTTGGTAAGAAATTATTTCTAATTAATTAAAAATGTAATTTAATCAAAATTTCATTTTTATAGATGATATTATATGTATCATTAAAGAAAGTGGTTTGAATACAGCATTAATTTTTTTTATAAGTTTTAAAGTAATAGCAAATCTTACTAAAGCATTTGGTGTAGCACCTGGTGGTGAATTTCGTAGAGCTTTAATAGAGGTAAAAATTTTATGAGTGCTTTTTTTTTTCATAAATAAAATTTTTTTTTATATCTATTAATTACTATAGATTAAAAAAATTCCAAATTGTCTTCTTCATATGGGTGATCGGCCTATTAAAATAACATTTGCTCGAGCAATTAATTTTCTCACCTGGTGGCAAAAAATAAAAATTGCATGGCAACTTTTAACACAAAATATAAATATTAACCATGAAGATATTGACAAGTATAAAAGCCAAGTTTTAGTAGAAGAAATGATGACAAAATTAGCTGAAAAATATCCTGTTTTAGAAGAAATTTTTGTTAAAGAACGTGACATATATTTAACTCATTCTCTTCAATTAGCATGTAAATCTAAGATTGGAAAATATGGTGAAAAAATTCCAGTAAATGTTGTAGGAATAGTTGGTATTGGACATATAACTGGAATCATTAAAAATTGGGGAAAAATTGAAGATGCTCAAATACCTTCAATTATGAGGTATTTACATTGTCTTTTAATTTTATAATTAATTTTATTTTGTAATGCAATAAATTTTTTTCTTATAAATATTTTTTTCTTACATTTCAAATCTTAGAAGCATGTATATTTCATAATTATTATTAAAAGCATACTCATTAAAAAATGCTTACTATTAGTAACCATAACATTAAAAGTATTTTTTTTTTATGTAAATGTTTTGAAATAAGTTAAAATATTGATTTAACTGTAAAATTTCATTTAATTTATATCTTTGTATTATAATATTATAATTTTATATTTTATCTATTATAAAAATAATTTTTTTTTATAGAAATAATAATTTTTAGTCATGGATATAAAGTACATCTCGTATAGAAACATAAATGTGTAGAATTAATTAATTTTTCTCTTAATTTTTTCAGTATACCACCATCTTCATTTTCGAGTAATATTTTGGTATTAACAATGAGAACATGTGTTGTTGGTATTATTATTCGTGTATTATATAAAGCAATCCCACTTTTGATAAGCATATTACTATTTTCTAAATCATTAGTACAGTCTTAGTCAGATTAGTACTGATTAATAAAAAAAATTCAAATTGAATAAAAAAAAATTGTATTTGAAATATAATTTTATATTTACTCAATTATTTTATTTAAATTTTTTTTCTAATTTATTTTAATAAATGTATTAGTTATCAAAAAATAAGCATGAGTGCATCCAATAGTACAGACGCATATGAGCATTCTTTATCAGATATTATGTATATTGAAAGTAATATTCCTGGTCCAGGAATTGAATTGGATGATTTTGAATCACAATTCTCGGTTGGTTGCTCTTGTAAAGAAACATGTAATAGTACTTGTTCTTGTACCAAAGGTAGTCAGCATTATATTGATAATAGATTGATAATAGAAAATGAAAGTTCTATAATTGAATGTAATTTTAACTGTACCTGTATTAAAAATTGTGGAAATCGATTAATTCAGAATGGTCCATTGGATTGTTTAAAAATAATAACTTCTAATAATTGCATGGGGTTTGGTCTTTCAACGACAAAACCTATAAGAAAAGGACAATTTATTTGTGAATATGCTGGTGAAGTAATTGGAATTGATGAAGCTAAGAAAAGATTTGAAGAAAATAAACGTAAAGGACATATGAATTATGTGCTGGTTGTTTTAGAAAATATTGGTAAAAAAAAAATAGTAACGTGCATAGATCCAGCAAAATTTGGTAACATTGGACGATATTCAAATCATAGTTGTCAACCAAATACCATACTTGTGCCTGTTCGAACTGATATTATAGTACCAAGAATGTGCTTATTTGCTATTAAAGATATTGAACCCATGGAGGAAATAACTTTTAATTATGGAGGAGAAATGCATTACACTATCAGAAATTTTAGTGAAACACCATGTTTGTGTAGTTCATTGAATTGTCTTGGATATTTACCACACTGTCCTATTTAAAAATTATAAAAAGACTACATAAAAATTTGGTTTTTTTACGTTTCTAGAAGAAAAAAAAATTATTTTAATTACGATTTTATTTTATTTATTATAAATATTTAATCTTTATTGATTAGCGTATTTATGTCTTTTATAAGTATAAGTAATTTAATAAATAAAAAATATTTTCAATGTGCATAATATAATAATATTATTTTTTAAAATTGACAAATAAAAATTAAAAGTTATTGAAAAATATCAATTATGTGGTATCAGTTATTAATGTTCTCATATATATGCATTATTATATTTAGTACATAAATTACATTTGTAGAAGTACAATTATGTAATAATGTTTTCTTAAATATATTTGTAATAGCAATCAAATAATTATTTTCTTCCAAATAATATACAGTATTTTATTATCCGAAAAATTTAGATGAAAACAATTAAAATTAATAGTTATAAAATTTAATTAAAATAAGTTATATAAGTGTTTTTTTTTTAAATTTAGCATAAAAAGAATGTTATAAAAATAATTATTCCACATTCATGAATAAGAATAAAAGATATAATCTTTTTACAAATTCTATATTAAATTTAAATACTAATTCTGATCAGAGAACTAACAAGAAATATAAGTTATTTTCTTTAATAAACTAATAAATAATAACATATAAAATAAAAATAAATTATGAACAAATATTGAAAATTTAATAAATTATAAAAATAATAAAAATTAAGAAAAGTTAGTTGAGATTTCAAAACATACAATTATTCCATAAATTTAATTATATCCTTTACCATAATTACAAGCATAAATTATTATCTTAATTATAATTAATTACAATTATAATTCAATATTTATAAAATTTATGTGAAATGAAATAAAAATTGTAAATTTATTGATATAAATATTATTATTATTACTACTACTATTATTATTAATATTATTATTATTATTATTATTATTATTATTATTATCATAATTGTTATTGGACCAATAGAAAAAAAATATGATTTTAAAGAAACAAATGATTCTTTATTAAATAATTTTTATCAATCTCATAATGCTTAAGATGGAATAAAATTGTGATAGTAATGATCTTAAAAATTTAACTTTATTTAAAATATTTTATAATTATACATGTTACATAATTTTGATATCTATAATGATTATTTTAAAATAATAAATTCTTTTCTTACAAATATTTAAATGTTTAATAATAATTGTCATTATAAAAGATAATTTACTTTAATATAAATGTAATTATAAATAGATATAAAATGCACTATTTTTATTGTTGTTATTACAACTATTACCTATCAAAACTGCTAATGATAATAATGATAAAATTACTAGCAATTATGATTAAAAATACAACATAAAAAAAAAATAATAGAAATTTTTATAGCTTCATAATAGATAAAAACACAGCAATGTTCCATCTAAAAGTAAAAAAAACAACCAATTGACTTCTATGACATAATATAGACACTTCTAAAGGATAGATAGTTCAATCTGCAAGTATTTTATTATCAATAAGATATTTAATAAAAAATAAATTTAAAAAGTAACAATTAAAAATTTATATTATTTATTCGAGAAAAAATATAAAAAAAATTTCTAAAATTATAAGAATTTAATTCAATACGCCCTTTTAATTTAATATGTTAATAAAAAAAAAAGAGAGAAATATTATTCTAAAAGTATGACTAGTAACTATGGAATGACAAATTTGATGAATATGAATTAACATTTTTTATCTACTTAACTTCAATTAAATTGGTATTGACGTTAATGAGCTTTATATGAAAGTTTATATTTCATAAGTAAAACATAAAATACCAGAAGATTTATAATTTATAAAATGAAATCATTTTTTTTTATTTCAATTTTTAAACACTTATTATATCAGAAGTAAAAATTAATAAATTGATATAATTTAACTTTATTTTGTTGTCAAGTACAATTATTTTAAAATATGTAAATACTTCAGTGTCATCCATATAACGATATGTTTTATTTCCAACTTCTTATTATTAAAAAAAAAAAAAAAAAAAAAAAACAAATTAAATCATGTAAAACGCAACGATCATTAATTTTGTAACATGACTTTCTTTTTCTGCGTCAAATCCAAATTTTGTTAGTAAAACAAGAGTAATTAAACAAATTAGCAAATAAAAATTCCCTTTGTAATTTTCATTTGAATAAATATATTTCCGAAACAATTTAGGATTTCCCGAATAATTTTATATATAATAAACATTTTTAATCGATGAATGGCTTTTTCAATTTCTGAATTTATATAATTAATGTCGTGATTAGGTGAATAATTGTCATGTATTAAGGATTGAATCTTATGATGTGCTATACTTTACACGACTAGTAGTACGTTCTGTGCGCCTAATACAAAACCTCGTAACTATATACTTATGTCTGTACTAATCCATTTATTCTCATTGGAAGTTAAATGTTTGTGAAGTTTCTATGCCATTTACAATAGTTTGTATACAATGCGTAACATCTATCATACCGTTATGATATAACTTATTGTATCAGTTGGTATATGGTGCATCGGTGAAAAAATAGACGGCGTATGTATGAATCGAAGAAATCTAAGCCACATTTTAAAAAATCCCATAGACAAGTGATTGCGCGATGATAAAACTTTTTATATATTTAATCTCAGTTATAAATTTATATGCACTTCTAATGTACGTAAAAATTATTGAAAAATTAAATTCAAATTAATTATAATTGAGGACACCAACAAATATAAAATTTATTATTGCAGTCACAAGTACTTATGAACATTATTAGGCACAGCTTTAATTTTTTAATCACTCAGTAAAGGTTAATTTTCATATTTTAAAAGCATTTATAAATTAAAACCTTAATTTAAAAAATATTTATTAAATAAAAAAAATTGCGCATTAATAAATAGTATCATTAAATTAGATATATAATTATATAATTCATAGCAATCAATATAATATATTTATAAACACAATATAATAATTATTACACAAATAATAATATTATTAAGTATATATATTTGCTGTAGGGAAAAAAAATCTTTTTATATAAATCTTATTTTATTTTTATGTAAAATGACTAACTCTATTGTTGTTAAAGAGAAAGTCAAATTTTTCATTTATTAAAGAGAGCATAAAAACATTTCAGAAAAATTAATAGAAACAAGAAATAAAAAAAAAAAGAAAAACTAAGCACCAATTTGAATATTACATCATGAGTAAAGTTAAAAATCTAAACAATTTTATAAAGCAAAATTGTTCGTTATAATTTTACATTGTAATGCTTATGAAAGTGACGTACATGACAATTAGAAGTAAGAAGAAAATGAGATCTGCTTATCTGACTCTTATACTATGTTAACAACTTTAGAATTTATCAGTTAAAATGATAATGGGTGTTGTAATCGAATAAATATTTAAATAGTTGGAAAAATTTGAGATGACTATAACAAAAACAAAAGTTGACACATTTATTACAAATACAATGATGTACCCCCCCCGCTCCCTCTGTCGTTCTCCCCCCTCCCCCCCCCCCAAAAAAAAATGCTTGGATAATTACTTTGTCATAGTATTAATTAGAACAAAACTGTAAAGATTGTCTTCGCGAGATTTTTTTATTGGAAAACGGAAAGTTGATAATACTATTGAAATAGGTGTTAAGATAAATGAAAACAATATTTAATAATCAACTTTTGCAAATAGTACCAAGTCCAAAAAAATCAAGTATTACCATAAAATACTACATCAATATTTTACTAAAATTTCAAATTCATAAAATAAAAGAAATCAAACTCAAGCTGGCTAAACTGTAGATTTTAATAAATGAATAAAGGGTAATTCTTTTTACATATTGAGGATTATGAGGTACCAACATTTCTCATTAAGTGATCAGTTTAATATAAATTATGTGAATATGAAAGTCTTAATAAGTGTGAAATTAAATTTAATAATCAAGAAATTAATTCAAGTATTAATTAATTAAAAAATTCTTGTGCTCGCATAATTGACTAAAATATACTTTTTTTACTGATATTATTTAAATAAATTCAATACTACTTTAACACAGAGGGAAGGGTTTTGAAAGCAATGATGTTAAAATATATTGTCGTCAAGATCCTTGGCCTAAAATATTGGAAAGATGGGGTATACCAATGCAAGCACCTTAATCCTTTAAGGAAAGATCATCTAGTACGAAAAAAACTCTAAAACGGACTGCAAGCCTACATGTTATCAAGATTTTGTTCGGTCCTTGTAATAATACCATTATAGGCATGAAGATCGACTTACGGAATTAACAAACATTCATGTTGGGGAAAAATAAAGCATACAAACCATGATTACATAATAAAGCCTCAAAAATTAACCCAGTAAAAAATATAAAGATGGGGCACTGATCCAAAAATTATCTTGAAAATATCTATATCCAGGCCAAAACGCCGTTGATATTGTGGATACCAGAATGGGAGGATCAAAAACTGAAGAGATGATGACTGTGTCTAACATCGAAATGTAGGAAAGTGATAGCGCTACATATGAAATGTAAATAGATTATAAGAAAATAAATTGTAATTAGAAATTAGAACGTACTTTGGAATCTTTTAAAACTATGAAGACGGAATGTAATTGACCATATTGGAATATCTATTGACAAAAATATGTGTTATTTTACCGACGATTATTGATGTACTTAATCCATAAAGACTAAAAACACTGATAATCTTATTCACGAAACTAATTTCTTAATGGACATTCGAGTTCGTGATCAGACAAGAATAATCATGGATTCAAAGGTAATTAAAATATAGTTTATAGAAAAATGCAGATTAATTGGAAAAGAGATGTTTTCAGGGACAATCCTTATCAAAACGTATAATAACGACGTAAAAAACTTTGATTATTATGAAGACATGGATTTTATGATCTCTAACAAGATGAACAGTAGCAAATGTCTACAATTATAAACTAGATATAACGATAAGTAAATCAGGAAGAGTATAAAGTATACGTAAATATGATTTATAATCTGCAGATAGGATATATGTTTATATTAATGCGAATGTACATGTATATTGCAAGAAATATTTTAATGTGAATACATTGTAAGATTGTTTTAAAATTATTTTTTTTTTTTAATGTATTTGTAAAAAAATCTTAATATGTATATGAATATAGAAACGGAAGAATATTTTTATTTTGTGTAGTGCATATAAAATATGACGAACAGAGTGTGCGTGTGTGCGTGTGTGCGTGTGAACAAACGTGACCGGAGTATTTGAAGTTTTTGAAACACTTGTTACGACCGTAACTGAAATTACAAGTGAAGAAGAGACAATAATTGAAATACTTATTATTACCAAAATAATTGCTCAACTAAATATATAATTATAAAAATATCTATGCTTTATAAATATTGATTCTTTTTTAAAATATTTGATAAATATGATAATAATTTTTATCGTAAACTAGTCGGTTTTTGCCATTAAAATATAAAAAATATCGTTAAATTTTTTTTTTCCATCGTTACAAAAAATATATAAAAATTAATCTATTAGGCTTACCTTGTGTATTGAATTTGCATTGAGGCTCATATTCAATATGCAAGCAAAACATTTCTTCTATTACACCCAATTTATAATGCCATGTAAGTAATAAAAGACTTTCAGCTTGTTATTCTTAAAACAGAAAATAAGCATTTAAAATTTAAAAATCTATTCAATGTAAAATCTCGTATTTCAGATGTCCTGCAACTTTCTTTTCCGGCGAAAGCATTGCAAGGCAACCAAGTCCGACCCGTAGTCATGGGCACACTACCCTCTGTCGTTTGTTTGTCAAAAATTGCGCCCGCAAGCTCCCTGGACCAAAATCTTTTCTGCTCGGGTGTACTCCTAACACACACTCACGTTTTAACTGCCGAAACGTGTTTCACCGGAGTAAATAACTTAGCTTTTCAAATAATAGTTGGGACCGATGGTGCAGAGAATGGGGTTTGCACGTATCCCTTGTGGTGGACGTCCTTTGAGCTGTGGGCCACTCATTTTCATGTTCCTATCCAAACACAACATAATAACATCGCCGTGGTGAAGGTAAATTTCATTTTTACAAGCGATAAATGCATTTTAGTTAAAATTTTAATCTAAAAAACAAATTTATTTAGTTAATGGGATTTGTACCTGAGGTCCGCTTGGCTCCACTGAGTCAGCTTACACCTATGAGTGTGTTAGAAGGATTCAATGTTGATCTGTATGGGTGTAAAGTGACTGAGGGCCTGGCTCCTAACATAATTTCAGAAGTGAAATCAACAGTTTCAACTCGCGCTACTTGTCAGTACAGAGTTTCACAACTCGCAGGGCAGGAGCTGACTGTTCCAGTAAACTACATTTGTACCTCCAGTACTCCGTACGCTCACCTTGAACAAGTTAGCAATGGAGTTTTTAAATTTTTAAACATTTTATCAAATAAATCAAAAGTGATATTTAGGTTTTCTCTAGCTATTAATACAAAAAGAAATTATTTTTTTTTTTTTTTTAACAGACATCTTTTAATACGAATTGTTTTTTTTTTGTTTTTTTTAATTCATACATAATAAATAAATAAATAATTACTTGGAGAAAACAATTATTTTTAATTCATTGTAATTAATGGGAATTGTGTCGTCGACTATTTCTTAAAGATTTCAATGAGAACGCAAAATAATAATATGTTTAATTTTTATTTTAAATATTTTTTATAAATTATATCCCCATTTTCTGATTGTAAATCTCAATTTTTTAATATTTTTTAAATGCACATCGATTGATAAAAATAATGAATCCTAAGTTTACTACTGATATTTTGGAATAAAGAAATTTTTTCTTTACTTTTTATTTACGGTACATTTATTTATATTTGCATCTTAATTATTTGCATATTACAGATTATTCATTTTATAATTTTTTTTACAAAATACACCTTAAAAATATTTAAGTAATACTTTAAATGATAGCTTATTTTTTTATAATTATACATTTTTTTAAACCAGATTAAATGTATTCAATCAACAATTCTCGAATGTTGGATAGATTAAATAAGCGAATGTTGCTATTAATATAGTAATGTATGTAAAAAAAAAAAAAAATACATAAATTTATTAATGAATTTAAAAGCATTTACAAATTTTTTAGTCTAATTTTTCAGCATCACGAGATAATATGTAATTAATAATATTACAATTAATACAAATATATTATAAAATATTGAATTTGAAGTTTAATATTTGTACTATTCAAATATTATATTTGAGACATCTGATATTTATTTAACAGTAATTCAAATACCTTTTACTTTAATATTTAATTCATTATAGGTAGCCGCATAAAGTAAATGAATATATTTATCATTAGTAATAGATAATAACATGCACAACTATAAATATATATAATACAGAAAAATTTAAATATATGTAAAGTATTCAACACATATACTTGATTATTATTGATAAATTATTATAACATTACAAATTTAACCAATTATAATATAAAAAAGGTTACAATCTTTGAATACGATGAGAGTGCAATTAAAGAATTTTTAACTGTGCAGCAAAAATCTTTTAATACATTAATTTCAAACATTTTTAAAAATAAAAAACTTAATATTAGTGCTTAACCCTTCCATATTTCATATTAAAAAATACCTTTGTGAATAATATTAAAAAATTTTTCTAAACATCTAAACAATTCATATATAAATTGTACATTTTTATTATATACAAAGTATAATATAAAATTACTGTTACATTGATTCAGTACGCATCGAGTATTTTCTTAGTTATACAAACAATCATGAATTGACTGTTTTAAAATATTGAACTCCAAATATAATTTTGAAAACTTTAATAAATATGAAATATACAATCTCATAAACTTAGATTACTTTCATTAAATACAATATTTGAAATAAAATATGTTCTAATTATACAAGGCAACTAATTGTAAGATTAAATGGCAATACATAAGTTACTATTTTTATTTATCTCAAATTACCAGCATTCCTTAACTATATCTATCAAGCTTTTGTAAGAAATAATTATAAAGAAGAATAATCGTAATATTTCGTAAAAAAAAGTTAATTTAAAAAAAAATGGTTATGCTTAATTATGTTGAGTTGATTCTTTATTAAAGTTGATCTTTATAAAATTTGAATTATTTTAAGTACTTTAGATGAAATGCACTGTAAATTTGTTAATAAAATTAAAAATAAAAAATAAATAAAAAATGTTTAGAAAATCTTAAATAATCCAATAATCACTTTTTATCTTTTCATAATTTTTATTAAAAAGTATTTTTTTTTTAATAAATTCAACTTGAGGATGAACAGTTTAAATGATTAAATGATTTCTTGAAGTAATATAATTTAAAAATCTTAAATGATTATTTGAAAAATATCCTTAACAAAATTATATTCTGTTTAGAATGATCTTGGTGGTCCAGTTTCATTTTTTGGTTCTATTGTAGCTGTTAATGTTGGACTGTATCCGACTATGAATGGCCAATTCAATTCAAATAAAGTAAATGCTCATGTTGGCATTGATTATTACAGAAACTTTCTCCAAAACATAATAAATTATTAGTGTAATATTGGTAAATAAATAATATAATAAATTTGTATATTGTATAAATATTTATATAATAAAATAATTAAATTTTAATTATGTAATTAAAAAAATATATTATGGTATTAAGAAAGTAAAATATTGAAAAAGTTTTGTTTTAATTAGGTCAAATTAAATAAGCAAGAACCTTTACTGCCTTTAAACCGTTTGTAATAAGCAACAGAAATGAAAATTATTCATTAATATGATTCGGTAATGATTTATACAAAAGAAAAAAAAATTATATAAATCATTATTAAATAATATATTAAAAATTAATAATTAATGTAAATTTTAGTCAACTTTATTAAAATATATCACAAAATAACAATAATCATGTATTTTTTTCTTTATAAATTTTAATTTAATTTATTAAAAATTCCAACAATTTTCCATAAAAAATTATTACATCCTGTGTGTTATTAAAGTACTGAAATACACGATTGGATTAAAATAAACAGATCATTCTCCTTTCATAAATATATTATTCTACTTCTTAAATATGTTCTATTTTTTTAATATACATACATGCACATATATGAAATATTTAATAATAATTATAATACTAAACATTTTTAATAAAACAGATGTCAAATTTGATTAATAATGAAAAATACATTTTTAGCATTTTAAATTACAATAGATTATAAAAAAATATACTGATATTTAAAATAATTTATTAGATTAGTTACATAATTTATTATCATAAATAATAATAGATACATTAATCGTTAAAAATTGAATTTAAGAAATGTCTGTAATATTCAATAACTACATGAAGATTAATTTTGTTAGCATCCCAAGTATTATTCATTGGTGGAGAAAGACCCGCGGTAATAGCCACCAATGCACCAAAATATGTTAGTGGACCACCAGCATCCAACTAAAACACAAACAAGTTTCAATGTGCAAATGAAACTACGCTTTAAGTTTTATGCACATCATTTTAAGAAAATTGTTATGAGCAAATAGTCAAAAATGAAATCGCATCTTGTATTTAGCTTGGATACGTTAACAATTTCAATAAAGCCATACATGTATGTATAAAAGACACCGGGACGACATTACACGATATTACAATATATCATAAAAAATGTTTTATCAGAATAATCAAATTTCAAGATCAATTGCGCGTTAGGATTGTATTGCGAAATATAAATAAAATACAAAAATATACTGTAAAGTTGTTTTTAATAATGTTGTAACAGTGGCACTGGCATCATTAAAAATATGGTGTCGCATTTAGAAAAAGCAATTAAATCCATTTCTATTGGATGCATTGGAGTAGCAGTTCCAATTTAAATTGAGTTAGGGGAAACGCGTGGAATAGATTAAAATTTTTGGAGATAAGAACGAGTATCAGGACTCACGTGATCGACGTGTACGTATGGATTTGCTTTGGTACACATGAAATTAAGTGGTAAAACTATGTGTCTCCCCTCAAGTTCGGTAAGGGTATCGATGCAATTCCGTATTTTGAAGACATCGACCTCTCCGGTATGAACTCGTTTAGGAAGCTCACCGCCGCTTATTCTACCGCACCCGTAAACTTGAGCCTTCAACCCGTTCAAGCAGTTGTGCGGGTCCATTCCAGAAAAGAAAGCTATATTTATTTGTCTCATTATGTGGGTTATCTGAAAATCAATTTTTTAATCTAAACTATCTGAACTATCTCTCTCTCTCTCTCTCTCTCTCTCTCTCTCTCTCTCTCTCTCTCTCTCTCTCTCTCTCTCTACAACAAAGCACTCGAAGAGGTTCCATTGTTGCAAAATTTACTTTCAATACGCCGATGTCATTGTAGACTGTGGTGGATGTTCGGTTACCGTTCACAATCCATTGATCGTAACTTATGTACCATATTGGATACGCAGCGGTGCCGTTCATTATGTCGCCGTTCCCGTAGATGACGTTGAGTGCGTCGTTCCCTACATCGTAGAAGCAATGCTCCGCGGTGAGGATGTGAGTCTGAGTCACGATTACTCCCGAGCACACCATACTCTGGCTTGTAGCATTCCAAATATTGTATCGCGTGATACAGGCAACCGGGCTATATTCGCCTGGTTCGACCATCCTGACCTCGTGCCCGCTCAGGCCCTTCGTGTCCTCGACATTGCCTAAAATACAAAATACAGAATGCATGCCTAAATTGATGTGTTCTCCAATTCTGCATCGTGCATTTCACAAAGACGACTTACACAGTATTATAAAAAAGATTAAAAAATTAAGCAATTTTCGTTGCATACTGAACACAAATTAACATTAAACAATACTCCAGAATGCGACATACATTTTTTATTTTTACGCTTTAAAATAATTTAAGAAGACTCTTACATAAAACTTAACGATGTCGTTAAACTGTTATCCATTATCTAATACACCGTGTACGATTACACAGGCACTCGATGTTCGAACGCACATTTTCAAAAACAGGCTTCTACACTTTTACACTGGTATAACATCTCATTAAATTTCAATATTTTTAACTTCATTTGAATTTTATGCCATTAAAATATGAATTCATTAGACTCTATAATTAATTCTAAGCGACTCGACTTAACATAAGCAATAAGCATTTTATATTTTATGTCACTTGATACATTTTAATACTCAGCACAAATTTTAAACTAAATTGTAGACACGTAAATCGAACGGAGCCTTTAAGAATAAGTACTTTAGAACAAATTATTAAACGATAATTAATAATGTAATAAGTGCTAATCAAGTTTCATAACTAATAAAAAATTCTGTACGGATGTATGTAAATACCGTTATCTGATGTGGACATCTTTGGACAAACTAAATATTACGTGAAGATCAAATGCAAATTTTTAATAAATTTATTTGACAAAAGAAAACTTAAATTGTTATATTTTTGCCATATATAATATTTGTGCCATAAATAATATATATAACTATTTATGAATAAATACCCAAATATAAAAGTAATACAATAAAAAAATATTGGGTTACATTTTTAAAGTTGTATGACTTGTAAAGAAGAACGTCATTTCATTCTCTTAAAGAACGAAAAAATTTCATTTTTCTTTTTTTTATTTTTGTTATAATTGTCGGCTTGATTGTACTGACTATTGGTATTTGTTATCATTCTTTGGCCCTGTGTAACAAGCACATGTCATTCGTGATTTTAATAATACAACACACATAAAAAATACGGTTAAAGTTATATTAGATAAATATCGTACATTAAGTAAAACTAAAAATTAAAAAATGAGTACAAAAACAAGTACTAAACATGAGAGCTATAAATATATACATAAATGTATATTTTAATAGAATATGAAAGAAATGTAATTGAGTCAAAAGCGAAAGTATTAATTTTAAAATATCATCAATGGTAATCACATTAATGAATGTTAGTCATAAAACCTTCGAATTTCTAATTATTAAATAATTTAAATCAATTAACAAAATTAGTGAAAAATACATTTTTTATTTAAAAATAAACTGTGACTATGCATAGACAATGGCTTCGATGCTTAATTATAATGTTGTTGAATAATAAATAAAATGTATCATTAATTAAACCTATATATGAATTTGGCTTATTTTAATGATAAAATAAAATAAAATAAATAAAAATGATAAAATTGTAGTATATAGTAAAATAAGTACGATGCAGTAAATTTTAATGCATTATATCTTGTTATGCGATTGTTTTGTGGCGCAGTTAGATAACCATAACGGATGGTAGGATAGAGACAAGGATGAAATAAATTAATATTCTATCGTAATTACTCTTTAAAATAAACTACACTTAAAAATAATTATTATAAAATCAATATGCGTGATTTCAAGAATATTTAAATAGTTTATAGTCAAAAAAAGGTTAGAAAAATATATTTCAATATTGCCAATAAATGATTAGGTAGATAAATATTGAAAAATTTCAATAAATTATAAAAAAATTATGATCATGCTAACATCATACTGTATTGAATATATTTAGGAACTTGAAGTTTACATTAATAATATATATTTTCAAATATAGTAAAATAATAGTAAAAATAAAAAAAACAAAAAAATAAAAAATAAAAATAGAATTATAAGCCTTTTCTTTAAGCTTAATACATTTCAAGAAAACTCTCGTAACAATTTATTTAGTGATACCTAATTTCCATTTGTATCTTTTTAATCTCAAAAATTGACAAATATCATCTCTAATAATAATATAGAATGTACAATATTTTAAATAAAAATTTTAATAATTATTAATAACGCCAAAAAAAAATCAATTTCAATGAAATGATAAAATATACTTAAACATAAATTTGTGTAATTCCAAATTATTCGTGTGAAGTTCAAGTTAGGTTTCATTTAATTTAATACATAATATATTGTTATTTGACAATAATACATCTTAATTTTATTCAAAGATATTTTTTAAACTATTACATATCTTTTCATTTGATTGTCTATATATTAATAAGTTTATTTTATTTTCTTTTTTTTATTTTTTAATTTTATTCGTTATAATCTAAGAAAATAAAATATGATAATGTGTACTCATGAAAAATCTGCAATCAATACATGATTAATATAATTCTTTTCAATGATTATACATTTCCATTTAATGTACTCTTCCATTAACTTCACCTTATTTAGAAAATTAATAAAATGATTATCTATACATACTGTCGCTAATTACACAAGTTAAATAATTTAAATAAATGTCAGTATTTAGATGTTTTCTCATACATGTATAGCATTATACGTAAATAATTACTTAATTTTTTATCGTATACATACAAAGTTCTTCATTATTCAAGTATAAAAGAATTAATTATTATAAATAAGTAAAATTAATAAATAATTATATAATTTTATTAGAAATATACTTTTATATAAGTTTGTGTAATTTATTATGTTAAAGATATACGTAGCTCTCACTGAGCAAAACATTTTTTCATATAATAAATTACTAAAGACATAAGTTTGATAAGATAAGAACACAATTCGATTTTTAATTGAACTTTATTTTGTAATATATAAAGCAGCATTACAATCCAAATTAGATTTTTAGTTTCGTGGATAAAAAAAATTTAATTAAATACAAGTTTCCTTGAAAACGAGGATAAACTCACAATAATATTTCATAATCTCAGATGTTTATCAATTCATTAGCTATCTTTAATTATTTCTTCATTTAAAATAATTTTTATTTTGATATAATTCTTGTAACAGAAATAAAGAAAAATTAAATTTAATGCAGTTTGTGTATTGTATTGTATTTTGTTATTGTAAGGCATCTTATTAACCATCTAATTTTTAGCCAACCATATTAAATTGTTTAATCTCCTTATTTTATTAATTAATTGTATCTCAAAATAAGATTTGAAAAAATAATATCAAGAACATGATCGACCACAACTAACAATTGTAATATAATTTTATTGTAATAGTTACATATTTTAATTCGAATTTATAGATTAATTGCAATTTATATTAATATACAAAAATGATAAGTACCATGATCATCGCAAAAATACTAGAGAATTGAATTGTCAAAAAGTAGGTGTGCCTAAAAATTTAAATTTCCAATCGTTTTTTTGTAAAATAATTTTTTAATGATAATAATCAAATCACACATTAGTATTTTTAATAATATCATTTCAATTATCGAAGACAATACAATAGGTTTAAATTGCTTACATTGAAATTAGTTAATGTCTAATGTAGATCTACTGCTATTAAATCTAAACTTTCATAATTAATACTTTCACAATCATTCAATGTTATGATGTCTGAAAAGTACTTTTCTCAATCGTACTAAAAAACTAAAAATTACACCTAAAAAAAATGGAAAAACTGATTGGTCTTTGTGCCTTTGAATTGTGCCGACTGTAACCATGTGATCAGATGTAGGTTCGTAAGCATAAATGAACATTGAAGAATCTGAATGACAAGTATTGGTGTTGACGTACAAAGATTGCTGTAAAATTTTTCAAAACACATTTTTCTTTTTTATATTTAATAAATAATTTCATTGAATATTTAATAAAATGTTTTTTATCAAAAAATATTTATACATTTGTTGACTTTTATCTAATTGTTCTAATGTAACATTTTTATATAATATAAATAATAAATTGTATAATTAAAATGAAATATTGTTAAAGTAAAAGTTATATTTTAAAGATATTAATTTAGTTATAAGGTACTGTTGAGGATAAAAGAAGAAAGAAGAATACAATAAATTATGTAACAATTTTTTTTTGATCATATAAATTATTAATTAAAAATTATTACAATCATCTTTTTTATTTTTTAAGGGTATTGAATATTTTCCATATTGTATTTATTTTTATATTCATAATTAAATATCAAAATAGAAGAATTCATAAAATTTTTAATTCTTCGTGTTTATCGATGTATAATAAACGTTAATATGATTTTATTCTTACCTTCTTTTCCTGCTTATCAATTTCATTTTCCCCTGTTATTTGATCCTTTAACCAATTAAAAATTTTCATTTAACCGATAATATTATATCTGAAAATATATAACCTTGTGCTATTGTCTTTTATTTCATACAATGATTCATAAAAAATTTAATTTAATAATTATTGAATAATTTAAATAATAAATAAGTTGTGCCTTTACTTTATATAATAATTTTAAACAAGAATAATTATAAGAATTGTTGTTATTTTTTTCATTTTGTTGAAATAATGAATATTCATACTCGATACAATTACAATATTAATTATTCTTTTAGTTACCTGGTTTATAAAAAAATTTTTATGCAATTCCTTAAGAGCTTCTTATATTATTCTACACTACGTTTCAATATGAGATGAACAAATATTTTTGGGTTAACAACGCTTTAGAAGAAATACACCATTAAACAGTGATTCATAATGATATATATTCACGAGTAATTATAATGCGATTCCTTGTGTAAAGTTGAGATGATGCACGCAAAAATAAAATAGTTGCCTTAATTAAAAATGTTGCAAAACAGCAATGAAATGTATCAATAGACATTTTTATGATTAGTTAATTTCATCTCTCAGTTTCACGAGTTTTAATTAAGATTAAAAAAAAATTTTGCGTCGGTTGTTTCAGTTTTTCGCGAGAAATCAAGTGATTATAACAATATTTACATATTTTTAGGAGATTCGATATTTTTAAAAACATCATTCATCATGTTGTAAGTAATTTGTCGATAAAATCATCAAATATTAAATTTCAGTTGCATAGATTTATAAGATTTTTTTTGTTTTAACGTTGTCTTTCGTAATCTAATGTACACTGTAACTGTACTGTTAAATCATTAAATAATCTGTAAATGGACAATCATTGCTTTCTTGGCCATGCTTTAAAATAATTTTTAAAATAAATGATAAAAACAGGTAATTTAAATTAACAAAAGGACTTTTAAAGTAACTTAATAGAGCC
This sequence comes from Eupristina koningsbergeri, assembly GCA_018907245.1. NCBI lineage: Eukaryota > Metazoa > Arthropoda > Insecta > Hymenoptera > Agaonidae > Eupristina > Eupristina koningsbergeri. The sequence continues at coordinate 1,013,411 of JACCHV010000013.1, read as the reverse complement.
AACTTCACATCTTTAGAAAGTACAGTTGTTCGAGACCCCGAATTTTAGCTCGACACTTGCACACGTAGTTAGATTCTTCCAATATTATTCTTTTGATTAACCTTTACGTCCGCAATTTATCATTAAATTAATCAAAAGGATTTTTTTACATAACATTTTTATTGTTTATAAATTCATTTAACCAATAATTTTGATTCATATTTTATTTATTTTTTATGGAAAATATTGTACAATATTATTTACAACCATTTTTAGTAGCTGATACTGGTTACCGTAAGTTATTATGTATTACTTTCAATAAATGCAATGTCCATCTGAAAAACATAAATACTATTTTTTGTATAAAACTTAATCGATTTTTTTTTTAATTCTAAATCATGGAGGTTATGTCATTTTACAATATGGAATTATAAATTACTGGTCAAATAATGACATTATTAAAAAGTGTTTATCATCATCCATATTTAAGCAAATAACATTAACAATACAATGATCAATTTTGAGATATATTGATTAAAGTTAATTAATTTATAATTATTAGCGGTACAACATCAAGTGGTAAACCATCATTTTCTTCTATAATGGAAGAAAAACATTTTGGATGCATGGGTAAAACTAGTAACACAAAAGCCAATGATAAAATTGTATCAAAAGATTTTATAAACAGAGAGATATGCTCAAATGATTTTTCCGAATGTCCTGAACTTGAATGTGAACTTAAATTTCCATTAGATAAACAAACAGCACCTGCTACTGAAAATACAAAAATGAATCTAGAAGTTATAAAACCCGTAGATGAGACATTCAATATGCAAAATAATCATAAATCTGGTAAGTTAAAATTATATAAAATTAAATCTTTTTTCATTAAAGAAATTACTGTTGTCAATTGAAAAATCATAATAAATAGTTTTTAGAAAAAGTATAAAAATAAAGTAAATATCTTAAGTTAATAGGTTGAAAAAAAATAAAAATTTTAAAAATGTGTGTGATGTAGAATATTAATTTAAATAACTTTAAATTACATTATTAATTTATAATTAACATACATAAAATCAAACTAACTTTATTACTGTAAAATAATTTTTTATGCAACTTTTTACTAAAATATTTTTTAATTTAACATATTAACAGAAAATATAGACTCAGACTTTAAATACAATAATGAAGATAATGATAGTGATTATAGCATAAGTTCAAAAATATCTGTTACAAAATTACCTAACTCAAGTATAGACGATAACTTACCAAGTACTGTTACAGTACTAAGGACTCCAGAAGGTGGTAAATGTTACCTTGTAGGAACTGCTCACTTTAGTGTTGAAAGTCAAAATGATGTTTCCAAGGTATAAAAATATTATCTATTTAGAGTAAAATTTCAACAATATTATAAATATATATTAAATATGAATTAATATTTATTTAGACAATACAAACTGTTCAACCAAATGTAGTAATGGTGGAACTGTGTGTTGATAGAATTCATGTTCTGGAAATGGATGAAGAAACTGTTCTTTATGAATCTCAAGATATTAATTTAAGTAAGTATAATTAACTAACTTCAAATTTAATGCATATAATATTTTTTTTATTATGCATAGATAAAATAATAAATATGATTAAAATAAATGGAGTATACAAAGGACTATTTTATCTTTTATTTTTGAATGTTTCTGCTCATTTTACAAAATCTCTTGGATTAGCTCCTGGTGGAGAATTTCGAAGAGCTTTCATTGAGGTAAATAATATTTTATTTTTTATGTTTAAATATATTATTTATTATTTTTAATAACTTTAGGCTAAGAAAATTCCAAATTGCCATATACACATGGGTGATAGACCAATTAAAATAACTTTTGCTCGAGCATTTGCTTTTTTGACCTTGTGGCAAAAAATAAAACTTACGTGGACATTGTTAACAGAGAAAAATTTGATCAGTGAAAATGACGTTGAGAGTTACAAACATAAAGATGCATTACAAGAAATTCTGGGTGATTTAGCTGAAGAATATCCTGGACTAGACGAAGTTTTTGTTAAAGAACGTGATATATATTTAGCTTACTCGCTTCAGATAGCATGTAGACCTAAAATTGGGAGATATGGTGAAATAGTTCCAGCAAAAGTAGTAGGAGTAGTTGGCATCGGACATACATTAGGGATTATTCAGAACTGGGGAAAAGTGACAAAAGATGATTTACCTCCAATCATGTGGTATTTATTTCAATTTTTTAAATTAATTATAAATACTATCAATTTTTATTTTTGATTTTATTTATAAATAGAAAAGTTATTGTATATTTAAAATGTTATAAACTCATAGATTTTTACAAAAAAAAGTAAAATGATTTAATAAAATAATTAACTTATACTTAAAAAATTATATTTAATAATAATTAAATAATAATCTATATTAATTATATGACCTTTATAATTTAAACAACTTCTAATTAAAATTATATATGAATTGGCTTAAAGTCAACCGGAAAGAAATTTCAATTTGTAATATAAATATTTATTTAAATTTCACTCTATTGAGTATTACTATTATTTTTATTATATGACACAATATAAAATGAACTTCTGTGTTTAGGAATAAAAGTTAGATTCTTTATTAAGAAAATGTTTTTATAATTATCATAATTTTCACAGCATACCACCGCCTTCATTGACGAGTAAAGTTTTAAGTTACACAATCAAAGCTACCGTTGTTGGATCTATTATTTATATGGGATATAAAATTATTCCTACATCGATTGGTTTAATAATGTCTCTTAAATCATCTTTGGCGGGTTTGATTATGGTTAGCACCGAAAATGGTTTATCTATAATTCGCAAGCCCAGCTAATGAGAAAAGTTATTTGAAATAAAAACTTATGGTTTTTAAAACTTTTTATTAAAAATAATTACTTTCATCTGCTTTTGTACTGCTCCATATTAAAATTTCTTGTGTTATATTTGATTATATATGGGTCTAAAAAAGTCATAAATATAAATTTATCATGTCACATTAAACATTTCAAATATAAAACTAGTTAGTAATGTTTTAAATGGAGAAAGTGTGTTAGGTGAATGTATTAAACTTCTTGGTCACCTACTTTTGTGAAAATAATGTAAAAATAATTGATTTTATATTTGAGATATTCAATAGTACATCAATAATTAATTATTGATAAAAACAAATATTGAAGTGTCAATTTTAATTTTGATTTTGCATATATCAAAAATTACAAAAGTGGTTTGATTAAGCATAAAATAATATCTGAATTATTGAAAACTATCAGTAGTGATAAATTATTCTAAAGAATTCTTTGAATGTACGATGAAACATGTTAAAAATGATAAGTTATTTGTTAATAAGCTTGTATAGCTAATAAATTTAAAGAAGCTAAAAGATTTAAATTAAAATAAAAAAATATTTAAATCTCGTATATGTTATTTCAATGTACATTTGGAAAAAAATATGAATGTGTATAAATTATACAAGGTGTAAACAAATAAAATGTTCAAATGACAGTTGTCAGCCAACTGTAAAACTCATCTATTGAAGTTAACATTATTATATCAAGATTGTATTTATTTCATATCTAAAACATCGAACTAATAGAGAAAATAATTTCTAATTATATAAAATATGTGGTAAATTCCGTCCAGAATCCTAATGACAAGCTGTGTCTGTGATTCTGTTATTTGCCTTAAATATTTACTGTGTTATATTAGAAAAATGAAAATACATTATCTAAATTATTTTAAAGAACTTATATTCTGTACAGATTATTTTTATTTCAAAACAAAAGATTTTATCAAAAAATTAAATATTTAATCATTTATAAAATAATTTCAAATCAATTTTATTATAAAAATTGGTTTATCATTAAAATATTTTATTTAATGTACTAATATATTACCACAAAAAATGAAATTTTAGATGACTTAAAGTTTAAATTAAGCGTTTATTTGACTACCTCACATTTATAGCAATTATACAAATATATATTATTGTTTTAACAGAATTTAAAATATGTTAAAGTAATAATGTTCATCAGCACTGGTAATTTGATAACGAAAATTTTTATTATATTTTAATAATTTACAGCTCAGTGCCAATTCACATTGCTTAAAAAACTTATCTGTATACTAAAACTAAATAAATTTTGTAATAAAAAATCTCTAATAAATTATAATTTATTTACATATTTATTATTTTCACCATAACTAGGGAGAAAACAAAATTAGAATGGAAAGTGTAAAATTAAAACAATTTTATTTATGCATTTTATACATTTGTACAATACAATTTTAAATAAATAATCAAATTCAGAAAATTCATAAATATTAAAAAAGTTATAAACACAACAATAATTATTGATAAATAGTGAAATTCTTTAGAAAAGGAAGGAATCCTATAAAATGGCAAAAATTGAGTATTAAGCAATCAATGAAAGTTTGATTTAAATTGAAAAAGAATTTACAAAAGCTTATTGATTTGTGGGGAAACTTTATAAGTGAAGTAAATTATTTTTGAGAGCTGAAATTTTTTATTTTATTACGAAACGTAATGAACTATATGTTTGTACTTGAGATTATGATACAGTATTGTATATAAATAAAGTCGATATCTTACAAAGACCGCTTAAATTTTATGCATACAGTCTTTAGTAACTTTGTACACGTTATATCAAGTTACATATAGCATAGTTGACGTGTAGTTTTAGGCTCGTACATGCGTGTACCGTCTTAAAACTGGCATTTACATATACAAGATTCGGTAATAACGTTCTAGAAAATCAACGACAATATCTGTACAAAGTGCTCTGTACATTAAGGAGGAAAGCAATATTTTACAAAAGAAAAATCAAGTCATAGTCAACCGTATTTCGTGGCTGATAAATCTATGTACTCGTTATTCAAATTGAAACATTCGTTTCAAGGTACTTAAGACTTTTTTTCTTCCTCCTTATCTTAATTTAATTACACTCAAAATAAAAACTTTTTACTAGGGTAACTGCATAAGACTCGTAATGCTTGGTATTTTCGTGAATTTATATTACATTATGTACATTAGGCAAGTCCTGCGTTATCACCATTCTTTTTCATAATTTTTTTTACGTTTTCATTCTTTACGATATTTTATAAGAATATAGTTTCAAATAGAAAACTAAGTCTTTATCATAACTATTAATATCTCTTTATCCCCTGGCATATATTGCAGTCTTGTGAAAAATCGTATGACACATTCGAAAGATTTTCTAATATACCAGTGGTGGGCAGAATGTTTGTGAGAACTGTCTCGCAAGATGGCAGAGCGTTGTTATCAATTTCTTTAAAAATGTAATCAAATACAGTAAAAATTGCCTTTTCTCACTTTTAATTTTTTTCTTCTACAATATATGCCCAGATATCCACTTTTGGTAGTTTTTTGTAATTTGCTCTAAGAAATCATATTTAAGCATAATCACAGTAATGTAAGAGCAGATATAATGCAACTGATCGAATTTAATGACAAAAAGTTAAAAGATTATTTGGTTATCTGGATATATAATAAAATTTAATAGATCTAATGAAAAATTTTTTTTCTATCTGTGTTGTAATTTAAAACATTAAATAGCAGAATCGAGAAAATCTGTTTAAAAAGTATTCTTCATATGCTAAAAAACTAAAAATGACGCTCATAATATATTAAATGCTTCTTACAAAATTTTTTTGCCAATTAAGACATATATGTAAAACGCTTAACGAATTGGTATGATTTGGGACTGTACCAGTATAAATATTTGCCCTCGAATACTTTACTCGAGTTAGTTGATCCTTAAAAGAATAAGATTACGCAGGAACACACAATATGCTTTATCACCGCACACAATCACCAGGACCACGGGATGTAATACATTGCTTTTTACGTTTTACAGAATGCAGCTTAGATCCTGGACTCTGATTACCACCATTATTATTATTACTATTATGCTGATTGTTTTTCGTTTTACCGTGTCCACTTGTGTGATTGCTTATACCGCGTGTGTAATCCCCTCGTGAATTTTGATGGTTTACTAAAAATACAAGATTATAAATTAATTTTTAATTTTTATATTGTGTAATAAGATTAATGTAACTTGATTCTTAATTATGAGAAATACCATGTACAGTTGGTTTGTATGATTTTTTGTATGTGAGATGACCATGAGATAACTGATTGTTATATAAATGCCTGTCTTTGTTTTTATCCTCACCCTTTTCTCCAGTGTTGGGCGAGTTTCCCCTACTGCATTCCGATTCCTATAAAATAAAGCATGCGTATTAAAAAGTGATTAATACTTTAATTCTTCTTATGAACTTGATGAGAAACAGAAATTGAATTTACCGATTCACTTGCAGGAGCTGAAAGTGTTGACGCATCAGAACCAGTAGAGCTCGAAAGCGAATCCGTTTCTGGAGGCACAGGGAATGTTTCTTTTATCCATTTTCGATATTCTATCACTTCATCCGTAACTCTAATTATTCTTCCCAATATACTGTAGATTTACGTGTTTATTTATTAAAAAAAATTGGAATTTAGACGACGTGGACAAAGACTTTGAAAGCTGATTTATTATTTTACCTGACTCTATTTGCATCATTGACTAGAATATTGAGAGGATTTACAGCTTGTGAAAGAGCATAATAAGCCCAATCAAAGGCATCTTTTACATACAAAGCGCCGTAACTGCTACGTCCTATATCGTTGCCCGGAGTAAGTGGATCTTCTATACAAAGTAAAGATGGCCTGTGTCCATCAATCATATCTTTTTGGACCTAAAATATGCAATGTAATAATAAATAGTCTCGATATTTGTAATTTAAACAATACAATACATTTTAATTTAACAAACCTCTTCTTTTGATATGTAAGCACCACCATTTTTTACACGTATGCCAGTCTTGACATAATTAAATTTTCTACCATACAATTCTAAAAATTCTATTAATAATACCCCCAAATTTACAGCTGGACTTTCAATATTTGTCCTGGGGTGTAACTAAGTAAATAATAAAAGACAAAGTATAAAAATATTAATTGGTAAGAATCAAATTAAATGTAATTATTAAATCTAACTTACCTGCAAAAAGCTAATAGTCATGAGAATTAAACTATACGAAGAGATACCACCAGTAAATACTTCATTGAGATCTCTTTGTAATAAAAACTGTTTGAGTACCATCACCAATTTTTCAAGAGAAGGATACTGACGTTTAAAAGTTTTAATCAATTCCGCAGATTTCACACCATTATTCATGTTAAAACTAATGTCCACCTTAATTTCAGTCTCTTTGTCTGTAAGCTTAACGATTGGAACTGATGCTCTATCTAATACTTTAACGGAAGATGGCTCAACAATGTTTTGATCGATCAATGCTCGTTCAAGTGTGTGAAGTGGAAGATTTGTCCACTTGCCTATCACAACTAAATCAATATCACTGTAAAGAAATAAGTTTTTGTTTGTAATGAAAAATGAAACACAATTACTGTTAATAATAGAGGATAACGTTATAAGCACCTCGTTGGTAGATACAATCCAGTACGGAAACTCCCAAAGATTTCTACTTTTGAATCTGGCCAAAGATCATATATAACTTGCTTTATTCTTTTTATAACTCTTAATCGAAGTTTGTGTTCTTCGTTTGAAGGGCACATATAAGTAAAGAAGTCTTCAATCTCCTCATGTAAACTACAAACAAAAATAAAAGAATAGATAACGACTGAAATTTAATGAATTGTACAAGAAAACATATTTCCTGTAATACAATCTTGAAAATGTAGTCGATGGATAAATTAATGACATTTTGAGTGCATGCACACAATGGAAAAAAGCAAAGATTGATAAATAATATGGGGTGTGGAAGGTAATGAGTGGATTTTGTCCAGGAGATGAGTGATGACAATTTAAGACCGTCTGTCTAATTAAGCCATGTGACATCCCTAACCTCACATTCAGTCAAAAAAATAAAGAAGTCACGAGCAAATGAGTGAGAAAGAATGAATGAGAGAGACATAAAAGTAGAGAAGAGAAAGAAAAGTGCAGAATAATACGAGATTAGAGAGAGAGACGACAAGTACAAGATCAAACTCATATGTTACTCAATAAAAGCTCACCCAAGGACACCCTTGGAGTAATGCTTGTTGTGGACTCGCCATGGACAGCCACCAAACACCCCAACCAGGGCCTCGTAGTTATAATTCATGCCATAAGTACTAGCACGATTATCGTTTTTCCTCCTCGACGGGTTGTAGTAGCTGTTGTTGGTGTTGTGCTGCATGTTGACACGTGTGTTGCGCTCGTCGTTGTTCGGCCTATTGTTGAGCGTAGGCGACTCCAGCGGCACGAAGTCCTGGCTGCTGATTTTCGAGTTCATTGTGCTACCGCCCTGTTGGATGGACCATATGAAAAGGTACATAACGCATAAGAGGAAGAGAGTAGTGAGGTAAGCGCGGTGTCACGGATCTGACGGCGTTATCGCGCCTCCGAGCAATTCCCGAGACAGCACACAGGGGTGGAGAGAGTCCGCGAGCGGCGAGCAGCGGACGGGAAGTAGAGGTAGAGCAGGCAAGAGGAGAGAGCGGAGAACAAGCAGAAGCGTGCGCGAGGTGAGAGAGCGTGTGGCAGACACGGACCAGGGGATGGGGATACCTAGACTAGCGCATCATTCACGGAGAGCACGAAATCATCTCATCATTACCAGGCTCGCGGTGCTATCGTGCTTGAGGCTGAGATTGTCCAGGTCCTTCCCGGTCTCCCAAATGTGCAACCACAAGTCCTTCGCGGGACCGAACTGCTCCGGTTGATAGCAACCGATCTTCGGATCCATTAAACCCCTCGGGTGCGACTCAGTTTGGAAGCTGACGTCGTCGTGTCGCCGCGTCCAAGGCCCACTGAAGCGCGACCCGTGGTTCTTCGGTTGGAAATAACTGAAAAAGCTGACCGAGCTTCACCACTGATCACTGATCCGCACTCGGCCAATTCGCCCAGTCGCGAGCTCGCTTATCGCGGTCTGCCCCAGAGAGACACTAGGCCTGCCGTCCGCAAGTCGCAACGCAACTGCTGCTCCTCTGCTGGTCTGATGCTGATGCTGGTGCTGGTGCTGGTGCTGCTGCTGCCTCCACTGCTGGTGCTGCTGCTGCCTCCGCTGCTGCTCTGCCCTTCTCCGACTTCGACTCCGTCTCCGTCTTGCCTCGCCTCGTCTCTCTTGCGCGCCCGCTCGCCCGCTCCTTACTACCTAGCGCCGTCCTCCTCGGGCCGCGCCGAGCCCATGGCCCCGAGAGAGAGAGCCAGTTCCATAGAAAGGCGCAGGCTTCCGCACAGGCCGCACGAGTCACTCGGGGGAGACACTCGGGGGAGACGCGAGCAGTCCGCGCCGGCCTTTTCGCCAGATAATCTGCCGTGTGTGCGTGTCACCAAGGCCCGTATACGTGCACCGAGCCGCCCGCGAACACCACCACCACCGGGACAAGTTCCGCGGGTAGATGGCGCGAGTCGCAAGCCGAGTCTACAAGCGCCCGAGTGCACAGACACGACGCGAGCCCGGGAAATCCTTTGGCGGTAAATCCGAGGCTCGCGGCTCTGGGCGCCCTGGAGATCCAAAGAGTCAATGCTCGCCCACACCTGGGTCTTGGCTCGTCCTCGCGTGTCCTCTTGGGAGCTGCGTTGTAGACGTAACCTAAGCCACCCGGAGCTTTGCACCCTCGACGATGCTGAGGGAGCGTCGCGTGCGCGAGAGAACGTAACGACGATGGGATTATTCGTCTCGCCGGGAATCAATTCTGTCACAATACTAGCATTACGTGGTCACGCGTACATGCCACCGTCTGTCTCTTTTTTTTTAACGGGGATTAATAAAAGGGAGGATTAATCGTTGGGGCTAATTCGATTGAGAGCCGCTATCATCCAATTTTATCCGTAGGGATTTCGCGCATTTTTTTCTTTTTCTCCAATGACAATTTATTATCGCTATCGTGGATAATTTTAACGTCGACGTACATAAATCATAGTACTTGTTCTTATAATTAAAGAAATGCCAAGACAATGATTCTCTTGGCAAAACTATACTGTACTTTTTAAATTTATTGTACAAAAATGCAAAATTGCACATTAATGTATTCTAAAGCTGCTAATCTTGTGCCCGACGATAGAATAAAAATTACAGTATCTACGGTTTAAAAAAATAACAACATTATTGTGTGCAAACATTGTGACCCAGTATTATTTCCGAAAATTTTAATATTTACTTTGATGGACGTACTTCAAAAACAAAATTTGTAAAAATTCTACAACCTTCGTACTCTTGACAGCGAAAAAGCCCCAATATTGTATTTAGAAAGCGATAAATAATATTATGTCGATATAAAATTACTCTTAATTGACATCCAAAATGTCAAATTCACACAAATAAAAATTAAAACAGTGACAATTTAATTTAAAAAAAATTTTACGCGATGTAAATAAAACTCCTATATATTTACCCAAACAAAAAAAAAAAAAAAAAAAAAAAATAAAAATAAATTGTGCCAGATAAATAGAGCAATAGTACCATAAAATAAAAAAAAAATAAAAATATTTTTTCCTTTAAATTAACAATACTCACCCATTGAATAGTCTCTACCAAATATTTTCATTTCAAATAGATATCTATTTTGTATTAATGCATAAAAATAATAAAATATTTTTCGAACGAATATAAAATCAGATATTGCTACTTCTCTTATTTTACTAGGCACATAGATCAAATGAGAACGAGAATCTTGTACAGTGAACGAAATAATGAATGTAAAAATAGAGAGAAAAAAAAACGAAACAAATTGAGTACTCAAAACTGTTTGCTTATTTTAATGCGATCAAATAATTGTAATAGTCTTCCTATTTGCCTAATAATCAGAGCTGTCAGCTATCCGTACGTTATTACAATAATTATAAATAAATTAGGTAATAAAATTCTCTTATAATTTTATAGAATTATAATCGCTGCTTTGAATCACGTTCTTTTTTTATCTTTTATATTTCTTTAATAACATTTATTTTAATTAGAGATGAAATCAATTTTTTTATTAAAATCGTCGTAAAGTAAAATTTATCTTAGCCGTTCAATTAATGCATTCTTAAAATTTCTAAGACTCTTAAAATAATATACTTAATAAAAATAAATGTAAGAACATATTATATTTCATAGACCTTGCATTAAATATAAAATGCTCAATCCATTTGAATATAAAGTACAATTTCGTTACTTATCAAAAGGAAAGTGTTATTCAATAATTTAATACATTACATAATATAATAACATAATGTTTACAATAATAATTAAATTATTTTCAATAATAAATTTTCTAGGTCGGACGATTTCTAACAAAAAAAATATCTTTTAAATCAATAAATAATACATTTATAAGTATTAATGATTCTTTAATTGGTTTAATAATAATTGTCCATGAGATAAATGAATAAAACTAATTGTAAATAATAATTTGAAAAATACACTTCAATATTTATAAAAACTGAGAAAGGTAAATCATATTATTTATCATATTATTTAGTAAAACTTGAATAATCAATAAATATTCTACATAAATCGTGAAGTAAAATATTTAAATATGAAAATTAATGGATAATTAAATTTCAAATGTTACATTAAAAAATTGTGTAAATGAATAAGATAATTTTTTTTATTAATGATAATGCATATTATTATATATAAAAAATTTATTGGTATAAAAATATTCGTGTCTCTCTCCTATCCATGTCAATATATTTTTAGTATTAACAGAAAATTTGAAAAATTCGATATATCGCGCATAAAAATGTGTGTTTATATTCTTTGATGAGAATAAACAACAGTTTAAATTATATAGTTATATTTAATGTTATCTAGTACAATTGAAACTGTTTGTAGTAAAAAATTTAAAAAAAACTAATAACAAACAATTGTAATAAAATATTTTATAAAAATTAATTACCGAAAGAATATTAATGGCCAATTCTAATAGAACGAAAGGACGTTTGTTTAAAGTAATTTTAAAAATAATGATGAAAGGATTAATATGAATTATCATACTTATAATGAATAGCGTAAAATAACAAAATGTAATTGTATTTGATCATACTATTTAAATAAAAAACAAAATTTAAGTAAAAATAAAATGTACATTATAATAAAAGTTAAAAAAAAAATTGCCAGAAACTATTTTCATATTATTCTGTCAATGTACCAACAGAATTTATAGAACTACAATAAAGAAAAATGTGTTTTTCTTTTAAAGTGAATCCTTTTAAAGTAAATATATACATATATATACATATACATTTATATACATTTATATATATATATATAATTAAAAACAACTATTATATTATTTTTTCCCCTATTACATTTATGTTAATTCATTGCAGAAAACATAAATTTCAGTAAAAGGTTATGTTTTTAACGAAATAAAAAATGAATGAAATGTATAAAGGAACAAATTCATTAAATTTTATTTTATTTTTTCTTTTTTAAAATTGAAAAAGAAATCAATTTAAATATATTTTTAATCTATTCAGGTACCTGTTTGAAATACATTGTATTCATCAATGTAAACCCAGTTCTCGGTAAGATTATTTCTTCGAGTTATTCAAATGCAATTGAAAAAAGTTCTTAACCATGTGTTGCGGATAGTGCGGTCACTATTCCCTCGTGTTAACTGGAATAATATTATGTACAATAAAATTTACTTAAAACGTCTTCATTGATAAATCCAAACGACTTAAATGACATTAAATAATGCACTTATTCATTGGAACGATATCGTTTCTTTACTAAAATATCGATTATCTTTTTTTGAATTTACTGAAAAATTCGCTTATAGTCAAGATATGAATGAGAACGCACACGCGCTTGATGAGTCGAGCATGCAAAAATGAAATAGATAAATAGATACGGAATTACAACGCGTAATTTAAGACAAATAGTTTGCTCGAATCAACGATTAAATACTTCCTTTTGTGAGAAACAAATTTAACTATATTTTTTATACAAAATATCGAATTCTTAAGGGCCGATAAATTCGCCGTAAGGCACGGTACGCTTCGCCATGCGTAACTGCAATGTGACAGCGTCATGACAGCACGTGTTGTTATCTGGATCGAAAGTGGATCCATCATGCGGCGAGCATACGGTATTCTGACGTTTTGTACTTGCCTCGGGATTTATAATTCCCCCCGTGAGACGCAAAGTGTGGGGGTGGCACTGCAGTGATCCAATTACACTTATAAATTTGTGGCTGACGATGCGAGAACTTTTCGTGAAAAAGGAGACGGCCGCGGTCTGAGCTGAGCTGAGCTGAGCCGAGCCGAGCCGAGCCGAGCTGAGTTGAGTTGAGTTGAGCTGAGCCGAGCTGAGCCGAGCTGAGCTGGCTGAGCTGGCGTCGCTCCTCCCCGTCAAAATGAAAAGGAATTTCGAAAGGTGAAAGTGGGAACTGCACTCGTCGATAGACACTGCACTCAGTAGCTGTTCGGCGATGACCATGTCCAGGTGATCTCCGTCAGGGCCACCGCCGAGATGACAGCCTGGAAGCTTGTGCAGAGAAGATGCTACGATCTCCTGTCTCATCGCTATTCACTCCTCATCATCTTTCTTGCCCTTACATGCATGTTTCTCGGGGTAGTCAATTTCGGCGAGGTTGGTTCCATGACCTTTCATTACGTTGCATTGAACAATATTCGTTACAACTTTTTTATGGGCTGTTCCTGAATTAAAGGTGAATCACGCCCAGTATTTGAAATGGTATTGTGTCAAAAATCTTAAAATAATATTTATTTTATGAAAAGAATCTTTATTTTCTTTATAAAAATTCATTAAAATGTTACTACTGAAAGATGTTGAAACTGTTTGAAAATTCATTTGATAATTATAAATATAACACATTAATCATTTTAATTGATAAATAACTAATTATAAGAAGAAGAAAAATAATCATTATACACTTATTGATTTAAATTAAATTTCAGTTATGGATAGCATGGAGCAAAGAAAAATATAAAGCAGTATTCTATTCTTTCAACGACAATATTCTTGGTATATCATTTCAAAAGCAGCTTTGTCAACATGTTCCCATTGATGTCGTATATACTTGGGTCAATGGTTCAGATCCACAGTTTCTTGAAAATTTAAAAAAATATGTTTCTATAACTAATGCTAATACAGCAGCTTCCAGATTTAATGACAAAGATGAATTAAAATATTCACTTAGATCGTTAGAAATGTATGCTCCATGGGTGAGAAATGTATATATAATTACTAATGGCCAAATACCAAGTTGGTTAGATATGGACAATCCAAGAGTGTTTTTAATTTCGCATGAAGATATATTTTATAATCTCAGTCATCTACCTACTTTTTCAAGCCCAGCCATAGAAAGTAATTTACATAGGTAAGAAAAAGAATCCAAATTATTATTTAATATTTTTTTTAAATATAAATTATATGAAATATTTATTAATAAAATTTATTGTTAGAATTCCTGGACTTTCTGAAAAATTTCTTTATTTTAATGATGATGTAATTTTGGGAGCTGCTATTTGGCCTGAAGACTTTATAACATGGGCTAATGGACAAAAGATTTATTTAGCTTGGTGGGTTCCTGATTGCTCGGATGTTTGTCCTTGGGCATGGGTTCAAGATGGAGCTTGTGATCCTACGTGTAATACAACATTATGCGAGTTTGATGGTCTATTTCTATTATCAATGATAATTATTTTCGCATTTATACATAATTATTTATTATTTATTACTATTCCCTTTTTTCTTTTGTAGGAGGTGATTGTGATATTTTCTCCATAGATATTATAGATAAAGGAATTAATAAAGATGATATTGATTACTCTTATAAAATTTTTCAAGAATCTCAATCTGAATTACAAGAAAAATTAAATTTTTTAAATGCTTTAAAACTTAGAGAAAACTTTGATTTAGATTTACAATTAGAAAATAATTCAGATGTGTTTGCCATTCGATCTTTACTCTTTGAAAAAACTTCATGGAATAAATTACAAAATTTTAAGATCAACAAGAGGAGAGTGAAAAATGAATCTAAATTTTTTTCTAAATTTGACAGAGACAATAAAAAAATGAATAAAATTATTTATAATATGGATAAAAAATATTCTACTATTCGATCTACAAATATTTCTAATAATTTAAACAAAGAAACCACACCCAAATTATTTTTAAATGATAATATTATAAATTTAATACAAGTAAACGAATCTATAAAAAATAAACTTGAATATGCAGATCGACAAAAAAGAAGAGCTAGACATCTTGATACGTATGCAGAGTCATTATTATATGTAAATAAAATTTATAACAAAGCATATGGTTTAGATCGCCGTAAAGTTCCTGCTCATATGCCGCATTTATTAGATCGTACTATTATAGAAGAAATGAAAGAAAAGTTTGCTAAGGAATTTGATAAAACCTCTAGTCATCGCATTAGAAATTCTGAAGATATGCAATTCGCTTTTTCATACTTTTACTTTTTAATTAGTGAAACGCGTTCTGTATCGGCTGAAGAAATTTTTAATGCATTTGATACTGACAAATCTGAGTAAGTATATATTACAAAGAGATAAAATTTAATAGGCAATTAATATTTTGATAAAATTAATGTTATGTAGAACATGGTCAGACAGAGAAATTAGAACGTTATTAGCTAGATTGTATCCACTACCACTGGATTATAATTTAGTTATTAATTTTGAAAATGCCATAAGTAATTGTTCTCGTTTCATTTATCCAAGAAATACTCTAACTATTTCTGCACCACCTGGAGAAAGATATTTAGATTCTACTTTAGTAAGATAGATTATGCTTACTTATATTGATTATCTATTAATAGATATTGTTTATATTAATTATTTACTAATTTATATCTCATAATTTTTTTTCAAGCCTACTGTAAGTCGCAATTTAATCTTGAAATGTGATCCAGTCATCAATAAAATACAGTCTAAATTTGGAAAACTTGGAAAATATCCTCACAAAATAGTTGATGCTGGAAGAGATGAAATATTTGAAATGTTAACTAGCAATGTATCAACCACAGTAAAGTTACTGGATGAAATTCGTAGTAATCCAAAGTATGTTGTTTTTTTTATATATCAATCTGAAATATTACTCAATGAAATATTTAAAAACGTTTATAATATATTATTCTAGAAAATTCATATGTCTTAATGATGATATGAACCCAGATCGAGAATCCGAAAATGAAATAGTTCGTGATCTCTTAAGTGATTTTTATCGTTCTTTATATCCAATACGAAGCAGTTTTGAACTACCTCCTCATTATCGAAACCGTTTTACTCATCGACGTGAATTGCTCGAGTGGAAATCAAATCGTAACAAAGCGAGAGATGTGATGTTGATTTTTATAATATTGTTACTTGTCCTTAGTTTCTATTATGCATTTCGCCATAAAATAAGAAGAGTCTTTGTAATACCAACGTTACCAACTCTATTTGTCTAGCTAAGAAGCATATCTATTACCAAATAATTCAACAACATTCTAGTCAAATTAATGAGATGTAAATACATATGTTGAAAATATTTATTTATGCATACAGGCATGTAATGATTAAGAAAGATTATCTTTATTTAGTTGATTTAAAGTTGAACAGAGAATAATTCATATCTATTAGAATATAATCTTTAAAAATCTACGTGATATAAGAATAATAGCTGTGAGCATGGCAACTATGGAACAATATTCTGTACCAAAATTGTTACATGTAAAATATAAATCTTTTATTCATCTTTGACGTTAAATATCATTTCCAACAGAAGATTCAAGTATCGGTACAGCTACTAGTAGATGATGGAGATGCGTGACAGGTTCCCGAGAGTGGTGGACAGTTTATGTGCCTGATGTTACGTGGTCCGACCAATCCTTCCTGTCTCCTGGCGCACTCGGCCATCCATATTGCCACGGTCGCAATTTCTTCAGCCAGAAGCTTACGACCAATGCCTTGAATTGAAAAATTAGAATACTTCATTAATTATCGTGTTAATTATAATGTTATATTTCATTTAATCTATGAAACCTATGAGCTAATGAACAAAAATCAAATAATACGAAAGAACAAATATTTAATACAAAATAATATATAATGTATAATTATAGTGTCATTCAAATGTACTTTTAAAAATGTCTTCAATATTTTCAAATTTCTTGCTGACTACACATATTATATTATATAAATGTAATAAATGATAAAGAATTCTATCGCACATGAAGAATTTTTTTTTAAATAAATATAAAAAATAACCATTCATTTAAAAATTATTAATTATTTAACTTAATTAATAATTATTTAATAAATGTTTGAACCTTTTATCCTTATCAAAATAAATTTTAAAAAAATCTTAAAAATTATTAATAATTTAATGCTGCTAAGTAAACACCTGGTATGCATGGATAATTCGGAAATGAATCGCACGATTCGCAGGGCTCTTGAGAACTTGCGTAACTCGTTTTTTCGGTAAACTCTTTTGAAACATAGGAAATTGATTCTTCCGCCCCTACTTCCTTGTTCATTTCAGTCTCCTCTATACTCATTACGCTTTGTGCCGCTTTTTCTGACTCTTCAAATTTTAACGATTTTACTGATTTGAGTGTTGGTTCAACGAACTCCACACTTTTGGTCATCATAGATTCTGTTGTATGAAAACTCGATTGAAAACTCGCTTCTCCCTCGTGAAGGTAACTTTCTGACATTTCCTCGCCGAAACTTTGCATTGCTGTAAGTGAAGCATAATATTTTTTTAATATTGTGCTCATGCGAACTTATGGCTTTTAAAATTTTTGTAAAAATGTACTCGCACCACAACTCATATTAAGCAATAGCGTTTAAAAAATTTTTATTTGTTTTATTCCTGCTAAAAAGTGATTATTTCTCATTATGCAATAATACGTCAAGTACAAATGCACTTGTGAGTACTTTTAAAAATATACGGCTGTTTCTTTTGCTCAGAAATGAACAAGGTAAATCAATAAAAAGAGACTCACTCGATCCAGATTGTATATCCTCTTTCGAATAAGATTCGTATTCCAGGTCCATATCCACGTCGGTCTCCTGACCTACAGAAGTCGGCGCGATCGTGACTGATTTTGCATCTGGATCCCGGACGTGAGATTGATGGGACTCGGAAATCGTTAAATCGGCTTCTGTTTTAGATTCAGTTTCGGGTAGAGGCTCGATTTCAGGTTGAGATTCAGTTTCAATTTTGGCTTCCGGTATTGTCTGCGCAGAATGCGTTTTTTGAAATGCACAGAGACATAATTCTTGGTCCTCTTTTTCTGCTCCATCGCATCTCAAATTACCGAGATATCTGTTGTCAATTATTTAACAATTATTGTCAGTAGCTATAGCTATAAACAATAAGTTTAATACAAAATCATTGCGAATGTCTGTCCAAGTCAAAATCATTTATTTAAATATCTCAGCATCGCTTATTAAAAAATGAATATATTAAATTATCTGTTTATTCGAAAGAAAGAAATTTTAATTTGAAAGAAAATAAAAAATGAGCACATTGACTAATAACATTTTTGGGATAAAAATATTTTACATTTTTAAATAAGAAATAGATGGATAAGCTAATTCGATCTATTCTAAATTTGAATAAAAAAATTTATAAATTTATTAAGACTAATTCCTTTGTGGATTTTTTCATTTCTCCAATTATATAAAATTATCTCAAGATTGGGTTTCTTATCTTCACTGCATTACTTAATATTGCGATATTATCTTCACTTAAACAGTTTATTGTAAAATAATATTCAACCATAAATTTAATTAAATTTTAATAGTTCTTTTTAAATTAATTTAATTAATAATCATATTATTTAAACAATGAAATATATTTTTACTAAATTTAGTAAGGTCTGAAGTTTTGATAATAATAATGATATTTTTAAATCAATAAATAGTTTAAATCAATTTCAAATTAATTTTAGGCCATATTTCTTATTTTTAATTAAACACAAGTTGTGTAACTAAAAAAAAAGCTAATCGCACTATTGTTTATATATACATTTATTGTATAACAAAATAAATATTCATAAGCTTTCATACATAAAATATACATATACTTGGAAAAATACGTTAAATTACACTTTTTTTTCTGACATATTAATCGTAATTACATATTTCTTTTGCTGATAATCAATATGATTACATATTTATTTAAATGAAAGTCAAAATCAAGTCGAAATCAAGTCGAAATCAATCAATTTCTATGTTTATGTAGTGCCTACTCATGCGTCCGTTTAAACACGCACGCATTGAGATGATTCTATTCTTTTTCTATTTCTTTTTGCAAATGTATATTATAAATAAAATAGAATTTAATATAATAAAGAGAGAGAAAAAACGTTTAATAATATGTATAAATCAAAATAGCGCTACAAATTTTTAAACATTCGTTATTATCTATCGAAAAAAATTAGGTTTGCTGTAAAATTTTTTATTAAATTCCATATCAACGTTGTTAGTCAACGCTTGTTAAACAAGTTTGTAAAACGTTTTCCACATACCCGTAAATATCCATAAATAGACCCACAGAGATCATTGCGGATCCTCCATCAGGTTCAAAGGTGAAAAGTTTGCAAATATTAATCATCGTCTCGGTAAGGGTGCACGTCAATAGACCTACAGCTATTGCAAAAAATTTTTTTAGTTGGCAATGATTGCGAAATTTTCCAATCCTTACAATCATATCAAAGTCTCTACTATCGAGGCATAAATTTCTCCATCGCTTTAATATTGTATCGAGGCAAACATTTTTATTGTAGTAAGCTGTAATGAGCAAAAATGAATAATTATCATGATATTGTCACTTAATCTCATACACATAGACTAAACAACTTATAAATCCTATGCAATTAAAATTAATATTTTATTTTAATTGTATTATTTTTGGTATACTTTATTAAATTAAAATAATGCTTATTTTAATTATTTTGAAAATGCAAAATTTGTAATTGTAAAATCGATTACGAAAATACATATAGGAATAAAAGTT
This sequence comes from Eupristina koningsbergeri, assembly GCA_018907245.1. NCBI lineage: Eukaryota > Metazoa > Arthropoda > Insecta > Hymenoptera > Agaonidae > Eupristina > Eupristina koningsbergeri. Next base: position 993,329 of record JACCHV010000013.1, on the reverse strand, counting down.
TGTTAAGTCTTATTACATTATTCCATAACATCTGTATTCGTTCATATAAAAACTATTGAATTAGTTTATGCTATTTGAAATTAATTTGAATCCAATACTTTTATAATCTCTTCTGATATTGAGTGGCTCAAAAATTGAATCAAATTATTTCGTAATAAAAAAGCATTAATATTAAATTAAAATTTTTAAATATAATTAAATATATATTTAAATAATATGTATTAAAAATATATGACATTGTTTTTAAACAAAATTATTTATTTTAAATAATATTTTTAAATAATTTGGTTTACTTGCTAACAAGATAAAATATATAAAATAACTCTTAAATATTACTAATATACAAAACATTCTTTTCATTGTTCAATTAATCAATGTGTTTTGTGCTGACAGTAATCTTTAGCTCTACTCTTGGATTCCGTTCAAAATAAAATTTAATTCCAAGAATGTAATCTATACCTACAATAAAAATCACAACTAAATCCATTTTTTTTTCTACCTTATAAGTAATAAATTTGCCACCAATATTTCATTGCAATCATTCTTTTGTAATAATCTATCGAATTTTGACATTTCTTTAATCTCTCAAACTTATTTACACTCATAACTGAATTATCTTAAATAAATTATTAATTACAACACTTTGTTGTAAATAAATTATTAAAATATATAAAGTTAATTTGTTATTAGATTCATTTTTTTTTATTTAAAATGATTCTTGATGTATAATAATGAGATAAAAACATATTGTATTCTTCATTTATTAAATTGAAAATGTTCTTTAAAAATTTTTATTACAGAAGTTTTAAAAAATTGATAAAATTTTAAATAAAGCCACATTGTATTTTTAAAAAATAGTTATTTCAATAACATTAATTAAAACATATTTTTATTGTATTAGATTTTTTTCAAATACGTTACTAGTTGTTTTACCAGATTATAAAGAAAAAAAAAACAAATTTGTAGGTAAACAATGTTTTTTTATACAATTTACTCAATTATTTAATGAATTTGATTAATATTATTGCATAAAAATGTAATTTCATAAAATCTTTTTGATTATTATTAATTATAAATAATTTATCCTATTTATCTTAGAGATTTCACTTTAACAGATTTTTTAATATTTTGAAAATAATATAATACTTAGTTTATAATTATTTTACCAATTAATACTATGATATTGAATAATAAATTAATTTGTATATAAATAACGATTGAAAAAAAATTTAACTTAATAAATAAGTAACAAGTTTAAAAAATAATATTTATAAAATAATATACTACAATTTACTTGAATGAAAAATATTTTTTAATAATATCAATAAACATATTTTTAATACACATTTTAACTGAATTTATACTTATTTGAAAATAAAAATGATGTTATTGGTAAAATTTCTATAGTTGCAAATAATTTTATAAAAACATTAATTTTTTAATTAAATCTAAGTAATAACATAAATCATTTGAAATTTATAATAATATTATTTTTAATTGATTAATAATTTTAGTATTATTATAAATTTAAAATAACCATTATTTTGAAACTTTTTAAAAACAAATATCATGAGTCTATAAAATTTGATACATTAAAAAAATAATTATATAGCGTAAGCAATAAAAATAATTTGTTTTGTATAGAAAATTTATTTTTACTTTATAAATAATTGAAAGTTGCTAATAGCATTTTCAATAAAGCAATTATTTTTCATGATACAATAATAAGTATATTTATATTTCTTTTAATATCTATTTTTATACAAATGAAATGTTTAACTGGTAAATATCCTTTTATAAAATATATGAAAAAAATAACAAATAAATATGTATTTATATCTTTTCTTATATTTATTTACCGAGAAATATATATTTATAATGAAACAATTATCATACTTAATTGTATTATATTTTTTTTTAATTTTGAAAGTCAAAATGTTAATGGCATCATTAATAATTATAGACAAGCATTGCTTAAAAAATATTTTAATGTTGTAACATTGTTACGCAGTTTCTTATAAATGTCGACTTAAGTTACGTATTTTAAAGTTAAATTGGTATTGTATAAAACATTTAAAAATATGTAAAAATAATATGTAAAAATATGTAAAAATTCATCTTATCAGTATATAATTTTAAAGCATTAGAAAAAATAAAATCCAAACAATGTCATATGTATATGAAATCTTCTAAAATTATATCTTTGTTATCTGTTTATGAAGTGTTACATGCAGTAATGTTGAATTAATATTTATAAAATGAATTTTATGTAAAGTAAATCAAAATTATATTTAATTGTAATGTATGATGTAGGTACATACTTTTTATTTTCAAGACCAAATTTTATATAATTGAAATCAGGCATTTGATTTGTATATAAAATTTCTAAGTTTTTCTTTGTCTTTAAGAGAAGTAATAGCAAAAAGTATCATTTTTTCATTGTATTTTGCTTTGCAATTATTTATCTATAAAATTTTTGAGAAAATAATAATGATAACACATATTATAAAGAATATGAAATAGTTATTTTTAGAATCATTGATTACTCATAAAATAATGTTTTGATTAAAATTTATTAAAAATATGAAATTTGAATATGTTTTAAATTTTTTATTAACGTGGTGCAATTTTATCTAATATAAGTTACTAATGAAATTTTCTTATTATTGAATGTTTTAATTTTTATATAAAAAAATAGAATATTCTAATATTATTGAACAGTACATTAACAATACAATATTAATTTTTAAAAATATTATAAAATTCAGTGTGAAACATTAATTTAGAATTTCATCTTTCACTTTTAAACATTAATTGGTTGCCACGAAAGAAAAAAGTATAATACACATTGCGTTACGATTTATATAAATGTACGCAAAGCGCTAATGTTTGCTAAAAACGTTGATAGTTTGTCTGCAATAGCGTTTTTAAAATCCCCGACTTGTAATGGCAATAAATGGTTAACCGAGTGAACATGTGATACATCATCCTCAGGAGAAAAGCCAATGAGTAAAGTAATAATGGAGGTGCAAGGATTCTTAGCCTACCACCGAGCTGACGGAGGAGGACCTTCACGAAGCCGAGGGTGAGCCCGTGGGCGCTGCTCGCCGGGGGAAACTCGATCCGGAGCTTCGTCGGGGGCTCCTCGCCGTTGGCGAGGGCGTGGAAGTATGCGCTAGACCACTTGAGGAGGTCGTAGGGCTGGGTACGGATGGCACACTTGCAGAACTGCTTCAGGATCATCGGCAGTTTCGGGGGCACGGTTATCTGCTCGATGCAGTACTCCGTTTCCGTCAGAGGCATTTTCGAACCTTCTGCTCCAGAGTACTCGCCCGAAACCTCGTGTGTTTGGGCCGCGTGGGTAGCCTAGCAACCGGCACTTGGTGTCGTGATTCGTGGACTCGGGATTGATTTAACCTCACATTTAACCCGATCAAGGGGTGCGGGGCTGATGACAAAGTCGAACTTTGCGTGATTTTCTATTTCGTGGGCATGAGAATTACAGATTTGCATTTGCCTCCATTCAATGCATACAACAATTTTGAATTTTAATTGCTCGTTTAAAGGTTTACTCGTTGATGCGATTCAAATTATCTTTTTATCTTTTTTTGCAATTCCATTCTATTTTCTCATTCTCAATTTTTATTTATGTACTTTTTAACATAAAGTGCAACCAGAATTAATTTTAAATATTTATCGATGACAAATTAACAATCGTGCAGCTCGACTACTCCTTAAATATTTCATTTATTTTTAATATTTCACCGATTGTATTATTATTTTTTTATGCAATAATATTAAAAAATAGTAAACTATAAATATTTATATTTGCTTAATTAGCGGAATGAATTTGTTTCATAAATTCTTTTATCAGATACCTTTTATAATTTTTAATATTTTCCTTCGAGAATAATATTTACAGCACCCGATATTACTTAGATAGACAAAAGCGCGTGTTATGGCTAAGGCAACAATTTTTTTTATAGCGAAAACATGCAGACAAAACAATTTTTCAATGAATAAAATGGGTTTAATTGTAAGCCACATTGTATCAAAAAACAATTTTATATCACAATTAATATTTCTTAATCTCTTTTAATAGAAATATTAATAGATACACTTCAAATACAATTTCAGGATGCATATTACATAAGTGATGAAAAAAAATATATTCACACAACAAAAACAGTAATAATTCGATTTTTATTTATTTCATCTATGTAAGATAATTTTTCTTATTATGTAATAAAACTTTTAAATGTTAAACAAATGTTCATAATCGATAAAGAACCCCATGGAACAAAGTTTATTTATAATAATATTGCTTAGGGCATTCATGTATCGATTAAATTCTTATATTCTTTGCAAAAGCTTCTGACATTCTTGTATGAATTTATCATATTTTTATTATAATTTTAAAAATTTTATACATGGAAAAAAATTTTAAAATGCATATCACAAAATATATAAAATGAGAATTCTTAATATTAAATTTTTTTCATTAATTCTACATAAAATTGCTGTATATTGTTTATAAATAAAGGGAAAAATGATATTTGTATAATAATGAATTACAAACTATTTTTTGTAAATAATTTGATACAATTAAATTTCATCAAAATTCACGCAGAAAATTAATTTAAAAACTCTCTTGGTTAGTTCAATAAATTATTTAAATTGTTCTATTAAATTAATTTTTCAAATATATGCGTGATTTAAGTATGAATAAAATCATGATTAATTTTTTATATTTTTTAAAACTTCAATTAATTACATTTAAATCGTTTAATAAATTACATTTTTCGTTCAATATTTATGATACTACTATTTATATATAATTATTTATTTTTATTTAATTTACAATTCCATGAATTTACGTATTTATGGTATACATTATAATTTTTTTCTATTTGTATTTCTTTTTACAAAATATATTCATATAGATATATATTTTTTTCTTTTTTTTTATCACATTTAATATATTTTGATTTTTCTGCAATTAATTTACTTATACATGTATGATCATTTGTAATTCATTAATATCTATTAATGTAGATTTTATAAATCAATTTAAATTTTGTAATTTATATATTATTCTGAAAAAATATGTGGATAATTTAGCTAGGGAAATCAAAAATTTTGTTATAAATAAATATGATTAAAATACTTTTTGATTTATATTTAATTACACTATCTATTCCTACATTTTTATCCATTTATTCAATTCGAATAATTCTTTATTAATATTTTCATGTTTTCAGATATTTGTGATAATATTTATGATAATTCTTTATTTTAGTTTTTCTATTAGAAATGTGTATTTAATAAAAATTATATATAATATCAGCTATTTCAAAATGTATGATTCAACATTTTTGAAAATAAAATTTGTAAGATCAAAGAGCTATAAGTTTTGAAATACAGGAAATTAATGATAAACTAAGTATTTTAATTTTATTTATTTATATATTTATTTACAAGCATAGGCAAATTTAAATAAAAATATATAAAGTTTTAAACATTTTTGTTCTATCAATTATTTTTAGATTGAAATATTCATTATTAAATAATTTTTTTTTCTTATAATATTTTATAAATTACATAAATATTCTATTCGGAAAAATATTTATATAAAAAATGCAAATATTTTATTCACGAATACATTTACAATTATTAAAAAATTAATATTATATTTATAAAATAAATACTAAATATTTTGTAAATATTTCAATAATATATTTTTATATAAAAATATTTCAATATGCAGTTTTTTAGATTATTTTAGTTCAAAAATATAAAACTGTCTATTATAAATTTAATCAAAATAATGTTAAAATTACTGCCTTACTTATAATTCTATATTTGTTCACTGCTAATTATGGTAATAATACATATAGCACAAATCAACAGGTATTTTTAAAAAAAATTAGAAATGTACATGCATAACATTATGAAGAAAAGATGTGATATATAATTTGAGAGAAAAACATGTGAATGCTACAATTATAAAAGGCCTAATTGTAAAAAAGAAAAATATATTCTTAGAAGCGGATATTTCATGTTCATTTTCACAGATGCATGAAAATCCTTGAACGTGTAGATTTATTTATTTACACCCCACTGCAATTTTAAAGACCCTATCTTTTATCCTTAATCCCGTTGAATAATTGAAAAAGAAAAAGAAATTAACTAATCATTAAGAGTTTTAGGCCCAGAACAGCGTTTATTCAAACGTTTAATCCGAGCCGCTCTTATCGCGGCTTCCTCGACCTTTACGTGCGCCACCTAGTGACGCGATCGTGACCTTCGGTAATCCCAGGTTATCGCCGCAGATTTTCCAGCCACGATTTTCCCAACCTTCCGGCTGCTCTCAGCTGTTTCCCAAGAGTCCCAGCACCGTTGCTCAACATTTTCTCGAGCTCCACGCACGCACACACGATCCTCGACTCGTCTCCCCATCGAAAAAAACAAGTTGCGCGTGCTGGGCCCACGTGGGGTGTCCGCTCCCGCCGTCGCGTTTGAAAAATGGCGCGCTTACGGTTGTCAGGGTCGCCGCGAGGGAGCGTAAACCGCGCCGTCCCCACGAGCGCGCGAACCTGACGAGGATAACCGCGTGCTGCCCCCGAGGAAGCCGGAGCGAGTAAGAGTCGGGCGCCAGAGCTCCGTCAGTTCGGGTCGGCAACGCTTTTGCTCCCTCGCGCGCGCTCGCTCGTTTCTCCCTCCGGCCGGACGCCCGCCTATCCCCATCTCGCTCTTGCACTCTCGGCACCAGTCGAAAGAGGAATATAAGGCGCGCGTCAGGTACAGTCAGCGTACCAGCAACAGCAGCGAGTGCAGCAGCCACGATCCGTGACCACTGCCGAAACATCGGAACGTCGCCGTCGTCGTCCTCGTCCTCCAAGTCCACGCCCTCGTCCCCGACACGATGGCACTCTTTCGCATCAGCAGCCGGCGCTGCCTCGAGCTCCAGGTACGTCCTCGGCCGCCCTCGACATCGGGGGCGGCTTAACGCCGCCTGCTGCCTTCCGGCGAGGAGACGCACACACACGCGCGCGCAGTCGTGGCGGCGCGTCCCCCCGTTTCTCCAAGTTCAACGTGGACTCTGGGTCTTCTGGCTTCACCTGGACACGAGGGTGTGCCCCGGGTCCGTGGTGCGCGCACGCGGCGACTTCCCCGTCTCTCTCTTCTCTCTCTCTCTCTCTCTCTCTCTCTCTCTCTCTCTCTCTGTCTTTTCCTCTCGTTCTTTCTCTCGTTCTCTTTCCTTCTCTCACACGCTTATCTGTATCCCTTTCTCTCTTTCTCTCGCGTGGCGCGACTATTACCGCCTCGACGAAAAACTCCTGACGCCAAGGCGGAAAATCTCTTTGTGAACTTTTGCAAACTTTCCTGGCGTACAGCCGCGAATGATTGAGCACCAGTTGATGTGATAGAGTCGGGCCTCCTTTTTCCCAACGTTTTCACCGAGAGAAAAAAGGCCACGAGGGCGCCCTGATTTCGTGGCGGCCCCCCTTCCCCTCGTATTCCTCATCGCGACACCTCAGTCCACGTTCGATCGTTATCACGTACGACAACGTGATTATGTAAGTACTGCCAATCAGTTTTGGCAAGGTGAGATGCAATCCGAGGATCCCCGAAAGAAACGTCTTTTCCACGCGGTCATTGCCCTTGAAAGTTGATTTCCGGAAAAATGGTCCTCGGATCATTGTTCTTCCGGTATCTTTATGCGATCATTTCCGCCTACGCGCGACGAATTAATCGGACACACGAATTAGTGAGCGTGACGCTAGATAATCGTATCATTAACCTTGATGATTTCTACCGAATTTAAATGCAGCGATAAACAATGTGTAAAAAAATATTTTCTGGGGAATTAGAAATTATCGACGCTAGGGACACGCGCAAGTGTGTGTAAATTTTCTGCATTATTTAAAGTAACTGGCGCTTTCATTCATATAATTGCCAACATTTACCGCAAATTAATAAGCGTCACCACCTCCTAAATATTTGCCAATAAAGATAATAGAAGTATTAATGAATTAAGTTTGGATCCGATATCTCGTTAACGCCCTCATCTATGGGCTTGATATAAAGTATTTTAAATTTAAGAATAATTTGTAACTTAGACAAATATTCTATAATTTTCTTCAATAGAATGTAATATTTTATTATTTCAAATATAAAATTAAAAACTTAAAATATTGCTCTAGTATTCATTCAGTTGTTAAAAGTAAAATTTTATTTCATGTCTAAAGATCCAATTTAATCTTATTTTTTTAATATAGTAAATAGTAAAAATATTTAACATAACTTCTTTAAATTATTTAGTAATTTTCTTTTTCTCGATGAACAATTTTTACACAGAGGTGCTCTATTCTATTGAAATTGATCAAATTCAAAAAACAAAAAATTCACTGTACGGTTTGAACAGATAATATCGTATTAGTATCAAGTAATGATGAACGTTGAATGCTTGTCTGGAACAAAATAAATATGATTTATCAGTTAATTTTTTTTTTAAATTATTCTATATTGCACGAGATATCATTATTTTGACCAGCACTTTGTTTTTAAACAAAGCGTCTAGTAATATTTACCGCAGCTGTTGCGCAATCGTATAGGGACAATTATCGCCCGGTTCCAAATTTCAAAATGCGTGACCTGATAGAATTATAATTTTAATCTATTGTTTTACAAATCAATCAAACTCGCCTTGATAACTTTTCAAAGCATAATTTAATGATGGCTGCATAGCCAAAGGATACTTGTTGATTTCTCAACGGACAAGTACCAATTGCACAAATGAAACGTATAATCTTACAAGGTACCTCTAAATTTAGCATTCATTTTTAGAGGTCGACAGGTCGGAGGGGCGCAAGCAACCAACCTTTTTTTTCCTTTTATTCGGCCTACGTTCGATGGCAAGACCAACCTCATATTACCGAAACTGAAATTTATTCCTTGTACTCTTCTCTTCCCCCCTCCCCCTCCGCCGATTTGTATGGTTAGTAAAATGATTTCGAATGCTTGATCGACGCTTGAGAATACGGATGGAACGGTAAATACGGTTGGATTTATTGTAAAAATCTTTCTATGGTTTCTAATGCATAACAATAATTTTGTCAGGTTCGAATTAAATTTTTGCTTAATGAACAAGAATAGGATTCATTGAAGTATGTGAAATGATAAACTGGTGCCATTACACGTGTGCTAGAGTTTACAGACCAAGAGTCAGTCCGTATACTTTGTTAGTTAGAATTTCAGTTGAAATATTGCTTGTGTAAATATTCATTTAAACTTGCACCAATATAAGGACAATAATTAAGGAATTACTGCAATTCATCCAAATTCATATTTAGCTGTATTGTCATTGCATTAATATTATTTCAATAATTATTCTTGAGCCGTACTTGTAATATTAATAATTAAGTTCACCGAATTTTAATTCTTCATTGCCTCCATTCATTTTTCCTTATTCGCCTTTTCGTTCCTTAAACTACTTTTCTTATAATAGGTTGATAAATAATTTTTTATTCGATAATTCCAAATTTTGCAGTTTAACAATTACAATGAAAAGCTTGTTTAAAAATGTTATTTATATGTTTGAAACAAGCACTTTTTTATATTAATTTATGATATAAAACAGATACTTTGTACAAGAAAAGAGTTTGTTAAACAAGGAATAACATTGAGCTGATTTTAATGATTCGTGTAATACAGTTACTACAATAATCACAATGTATTTAATTAAAAATTCTAACGGTATGTTTTTTGTTTGCAATTTATTTGTTTGCATAAGACACCTTTTATATCTGTAAAATCTGCTTTAATAATAATTTAATATAAAGATATAAATACAAACAACACAGTATGTATAAACACAACTGAGAGAAGCAGATAAAAATATTTTGGACCAATATCAAAGTTATTTTGAGTGAAGGTGGATTAAAAATATCTATGTATTTGACTTTTTTTTTACTTTAATTACTTTTAAATTACAATCACACGTTTCATAACCTGCACATGCTTAACATAAATTCATTATTTCTTGAATTCCAATTTATATAGCTTGTAAATATAAAGAAAAATTTTTTTAATAGATAATTGTTTGTTTCTTTTGATACTGTTATTATCATTCCATTATGTTTTTAATCGTAATAGCTAACAATTACCCAGTGCATCTGTCGATAACTTTATATAATTTTTTGGAAATATTGAGATAAAATACATTGTTTTAGTAAAACCTAGAAATATAAATAATTATCATCGAAAATTAAATTTTTACTTGATATAAAATTATAGTTATTCTACACGTAATGCTCAATAAATTTAAATTCTTAAATAATCTATAATTGCGTAATTAGATTTTAAAAAACTGTCCTTTTCCTCAAATTAACAATTAAAGCCTTTTAATACTTTCATATCACGGAGCTAATATTGCAAAAATATAACTCTTGTAGCATAATACAGGGCAATAGAAAAACTTGTATAAAATTGTAAACCGCATGTACTTTGAAAAATAGGGAAGATGGTGTGTGTGGATGGATTTTCAGTTCAATTCAATATAAGAAAAAATAATGAAGATATCTTTGAAAATTAACCTTTGATTATTTAACGGAACATATTTTCTTCGCGACCTTGCCTCCTATCTTCGCTCATCCTCCCTTCTCCTGGACTGCGAATAATAATTTCCAAGTTCACTTGTTTCTTTATTATAAGTATTCTCTGAACGGAAATACATCGGATTAACCGCTGATCGTACTACTTCCGGTCTATTAAACTTTTATCTAGTAGTACAGATTGCAAGTGACAATGTCAATGTTAGCGGTCACTTGCACAATTGAATTTGACAAGTAGACCATTATCGTTAAACATTATGTTGCTATTGGAATTATTGAAGAGGATCGCTCTGTGTGTCTTTGATATAAAAATAAAGAATTTTTTACGAATTTAAAGGCTCAAATGTATTTAGTTTTTTATATCTGTAATAAGAGACATGAAAAATTTAAATTACGCGGGTATTGTTAGATGTTTAAAATAATTTATTAAGATCATGATCAAGGTATATCTTAGATGTTAATTAGTATCAACTTTATCAATTAGCACTGATGAAGAGTAATTGTTCTAGTCTCTAATATTCATTAATTTGAAATTAATGAATATTTGACAGAATTATGCGCTAAAAACTTCATCTAAACCAATACTTGTATCTATAATTATATATATATATATAATAATGTATATATTATTTTAAATCATAAGATCAAAAGGATTTCTTTCTTATTAATATAAAAAACTATTTAAATTTTTTATGAACATAAAAAATACAAAAAATATAAAAAACTGCATTGTATTATATCTTCAATTACAGTAATTTATGCGAGTCACATTTCTACTGATAACAAAGTATTCCTGTGAATCAAGTGCCAAATACCGATCATAAATTTGAATTTGATAAACTTGTCACACATTTCTCTTAATGAATTTTCATTTTTAGCTCATAGATTTCACATTGTCATCATTATTATTCATTGCTATTAATCTAAAGCTAATGAGATCATAGTCATTGCTAAATTCGTCCTTGCTGATATGAAATTGGCGAGTTCAAACTTCAACCAATTGTACTTTGTCAATGTGAATATTTATATTTATATTGATTTACGCACATTGTCTATTTTTTTTTCTTATTTCGTGTTATAAAAGTTTCTTAGCTACAGACGTAGATGCTTCATACAAAAATGTTTATGTCTATCAAAATACTTGAATCTTGAACCTATTCCTTGCTTAATCATATTCAAGTATTATTATCGTCTTATTATAATGGCATCAAGTAAAATTGTAGTTTAAGTACACTTTCAAAAATTGAAATTGAAATTGTCCAATTAGTTGAAGTATAAAATTATTTTGTAAAAATTATAGAATATTGAAATCTAATAAAATCATTAAAATACTAAGATAAATATAAATTATAATATATTGAGAATGACCAACTTCTGAAAATATATTTACTTTTAGGGTCAAGTATGCATCTGCTAATAATATGACAAGTGTTGAATTATTTGGACTTAATGGTTACAGATATAAATTTAGCGTACAAGTTCGATTGTTATCTTCTTATTATCTGTCGTTTAACAGATTTTATTTTATTCACATTTAAAAAAAAATGTGTTTATTAGTCTTAATATCTATTTGTAACTGATAACTCTTATATTTACAACTGATTTCTTGTATTTATAATGGATGGATGCGTTAACCCGAATAAGAATTTTATTCTAAACCAGTTTTTGATTATGAATGTAAATCAGTTACATAAATGTAACTGCAAATTTTGAAACTTTAACGTTTGGTAGTTTTCAATATTAAAATTACGACACTAAAAGATTTACGATGATAACTAATGAACATGATTTATTAATTAAATGAATCAACAGATTGTCTGTTAAATGAAATTGGATGTCGATCGCATATGATATGTATCAGAGTAAAGATATAATTTAATATTTTTCCAATGGAATTACAACTAGCAGTTATTCATTCTACGTGAACTCATCACCCGAAATTGCACGCAAACTTCAATTTTGAATAGAATTCAGTTTCACCTTCAAAATGAGAAAGAAAAAAGACAATTGCATCTCTTTTTCGCTGAAAAAAGATCGACACAATAAAAGCAAACTTTAATGCAAAGCGGCGGCAACGTTTGAGATGTTAATTTAATAAACTCATCCGCGCATGAATGTGTGTTGTACGTTTTTCCCACCTCTCTCCCTCACTCCCACCGACTGTCCGAGCGCACAAGATCAATGTCGATATTCGCATGTACACATAGAAATGAGTTGATGCAATAAAGCTAATTGAACCGAAGACTCACGTGTGCTGTTATCATTGTTTTTCCCTCATTACAACTGCGATCAATTTTCTCGCGACTCCCTTTTCCTTTCCGTTTTCTCTTTTGGCAGGAGAACGGAAGGCGAGTTGCAAATCGAGATTCATATTTATTTTTTTTTTTTTTGCTCAAGCACCTTGATTTGGTAGCAATGGCATGCTTTATTATAACTCGCGTGATTATTGTTGCAACAAGTCATTAGTGTTATTTGATTATATTACTGGTGACGTGTATTACACCCCGGCGTGTTATCGAATGTCAACATAGTTGTCACTATGTTACGCAGTGCCGATAAAAATTGAATTTTCATATTGTTCGATCAATTAATTCAAAATGCATACTTTTATTTGATAGTATTGTGATGAATTTTGTAAAACTATTTTTATAATACAGATTTTTATTTTATTTTGACAGTGTCATATGTAATTTTGTATTAAGGGTAACTTTTATTGATAAAAATATCCGTATTTTATAGTTTTAAATTGTCTTACGCGATAAAAAATTGTAAATCAACATCACATGTAATAATTATGAGTACATACGTGAGATGTTTAAATATGTTTCATAGATTATTAAACATCTTATCATTAATACAATATGTGTAATATGAAACAATTTCTTGAAAACATTAAAAGTATACATTTAATAAAGCTTTACTTGATTAAAAATCTTATCAGGAAGCGGTACAAAATTTTTTTAATTTAATAATAATATCTGGGAAATATGTGTAATTGATTAAAATTACTTAATTATATTTTTATCTATTATTATATGTCTCAATGAGCATTAAGGAATTATTCTTCATTCGTCAATTGATTTTACGAGTTTTTTAAGATTAATTCTAGAAAAACTAATTCCAAAAACGAAAAAAGCATGCATTAGTAATAGTAATAAAAAAAGATGATGATACTTGCAAATGAAAATAAGAAATGTTGATAATTCATTAAAATTATGCCAAAAAATATTGAAAGCAGTACAATTGCACGTGATATTTCTTATAGTTTAAATGTTAAAACACCGTGTCTTGATAAACAAATATTTCATTTAAATAATTTTGTTTGACAAATAAATTGTAGCGGAAAAATTACAAAGAATTCTTCTTAGAAATATCATAATTATGATAATGTATTTTAGGGATATTCAATGCATACTCAATCAGATAATTCATGTTCATAATCAATTGTGATAAAAATTATTTCATGTTTTACGAATAAAGCTTATGAAATATATATATATATATATATATAAATTTACAAAGAAATGATTTCATTCATTCAATCATCTTTTTTCCCACGTACACCATACAAATCTCTATGAATCAAAAATTAGTAGGCCTTTTATCAAACATAAGAATTAAATCTTTTTACTACTTAAAATTCGAGTAGAGAACGACGTCTAATCTTGTGAAACACTGGTAATAATTATGTATGACGTCGGAAAAAAATGAAAAGAAAAAAAAAATTACACGTGTAACCGAGATATGTAATATACGTAATATACGAAATCTAAATTGCGCGTTTAAGAAGAATATTCAACGATTTTCCAACGCTGTACCTTAAAAAAGATCTTTATATCAGTTATTTTTTATATTTTTTAGTGCATTATTTTACTATTTTAAAAAGCTACTGACATAATATTTTCCATTGCGAAAAAATGCACACAATTCAAATCTACTGTAAAAAACTTTTTTTTTTCCCTCAATTTTATCAATGTAACAGAGAAACGTTCATCCTTATTTATTTTAGTAATACATTTTGAAAAATAATGAATATAAAATATTTTTATTGAATACTTTTTGTTGCGGTACATTATTAAAACATTTGTTTCCTTTTTAATTATTTTGAAATATCAACCTTGATATTCTTGAGATTGAATACATGCGATGTATCGCATACATGAGCCCATTACTAAAACAATTGGAGACTGAATATTCAACGCCTTGAGTATAGAATTTTCCCAAACATTTTCGCATTAAAATTCAACTGCTCAATATTACGATGGAGAAAAAGGTGAATCGTCTATATCTATATTGCCTTACTCTACACAAACAATATCAATGTAAAATCAAAATTATCTTCAATTTCATGAAAATCAATAAGCTTATAAACAAAGTATTAAAAATACAGCTTCCTTACAACACATGCAACAAAAATGGTTTTTTTACGAAAGGAATATTATATTTGATATGTTTATTACTACAATTTGAAAATATAATGACAAAATAATATTTAATGTAATAGTTTTAGACGTATAACACTTAATAATTAATTAAAATAAATGAAATATAGTTAACACGAATTCGATTCCTGTTTCCTATATAGGTCATGAATTAATTCAAATAATTTTTTTTTTTTTATCTCAAAAGTCTTAATACTTATTTTGAGTTGTGGTAAACTTCCATTTCACGATGATTTAGAAAATGATAGAAAAAAAAATTTCAGCAAAAATTACAAATGCTCTTGTGTTAATCTCTTCTGCACTTTTTTTATAACTTTCGACACGAGTGTGATACTTTCCAGTTTTTCAAGAAATATAAGATTATGGATTATTGAGAATTAACATAAGTTTTTTTTAGTAGTGGAGCTTTCAAATGTTTAATGAAACAGTACAAAAAATTTTCACATAGTAAAATGTTTATTTAAGAAATTTCATTCATCATTAATCACTATAACTTTCGTGTTAATATCTTATAAATGAATTAACAAATAATAATCAATAAAGTATCAAAAACAATTTATTTGATCATTTAAAAGAGATCTTTTACATTATAATATATAAGTACCCTTTATAATATTTTATCATAATAACTTCAATTTTTTATTATAATATTATATAGCATACAATTAATACATTAAATAATCACAGAAGTATATGAAAGATTTGTATGATAAGAAATTAATCAACGAGATAAGTAAGATTTACTTTATTTTTTTGTGGATAATCTTTTATTGATTATTTTTTTACAACATATGCGAGATATTTATATTAAAAGAAAACTCTTCATAAAAAAATTAAATTTGTTCTAAAAAAGAATTTTTCATTTCTTTGAAATTGTTTTAAATTTTCATTAGATATTTTTTTTCAAATATTACGTTATATATCATTGAATTGGGCTAAATTAAAAAAATTAAATGATACTTTATTATTAACTTTTATCAGTCTTCATTTTTAAGTAATAATAAAATCATTTTCTATAAGAATTAAAGTAAGTGGGAGCCACAATAATTTGTTCTCATTCAATAAAATTTTCCATTGCGCTTCTGTCCTTAATAAAGGTTTTTTTTGAAAAGTACCAAGAAGATCAAAATAGATATAAAAAATTGACGAATAACATATTTGTAATGCGGAAATGAATATAATATTCTAAGTAAAAAAAAAGTCTTTGTGCCCTGTCGAATTCTTCGATAAAACATTTATGATAGGTAATACAAATTAATCGCGACGGATTATAACTCATTAAAGATAAGCCGTGTGAAAGCTAAAAAAAAAATTTCGAGAATTTTTTTTTCTTCTAGTGTTGAATTCCTTAAATCCGAGTTGAACAAAACTTTTCATTTCATTCAACCTACACATACGAAGCTCGTAAGCTTTATGGCTTGGTTCTTATAATTTAAGGAGATGCATTACTTTTTTTTATTTGGTTATGCTATCCTGAAGATTAATCTCTTCCATTTTTTTATTGTAATTGGAAAATTATGTCAGAATTAATATCGTCTTGATTGAAGATAATTGATTACAGTGTACGTTTAAATGGAAATCTATTGATTATCATTAAAAAAAATTGTATGTTTTAAATTAAGTTTCATGTTATAATGTTTCTACATGCTTTCAAAAAAATTAAAATTAAAAATAGCATTGTGATTTCATAATATAATATATATATATATATTATGTATTTCATAAATACTTCAAAATTTAGTAAATAGCATGAAAGAATGAATAATTGATGAATCGAACCTTTAAAGACATTGTATATTAACAGTGCTTTCATATCCTGTCAATCTATAAAATTGAATATTAAATTACATTGTTAGTTGCATAGAATGCTTTTCTACTGCCAGAAATTTAAATTAGTTTCTTAAGGATATTATTGAATATGATTATGAAGTATTTTTTTCCATATAATCGAATTAATTATTGTTTTTGAATATGCTTAAGTAATACTTGAGATTATTGTGTAGGAGAAATATGCTATAAAAATTTTGCGATAAAAATATTCTCATGTGTAGCGGCACTATATAATGAAGTTCATTATCCTAATTCTTAATTCAGTACAATTGTAAAAATTTGTAATTGAAAACTGAATTAAACATCAATAAATGATCTCTGGAAAGTAAGAGCATATTAGTGAATTATTTTATGAAATAATAGTCTTGTAAATATATTTTTAAAAAATGAAATGAAAAACCTGTATTTGCAATCTACCGTGTCCGGCTTATCATATCTGTAAAAAAGACGTAATTATATATATTAAAATTGTTCATGTTGTTTTACTAATCTAAAATGACATGATTTATTATTGTTAATTCAAGCTAGGTATTATAAAAAATTAAAAACCGACACAAAAATCGGTTTTTTGACAAAGAAAATGATTTATTAAAAGGGCAGAGAGAGCGGACGGTTAATGCAGCAAGTCTCACTCTGATATGCGAAGATGATGACATGTACGTCGTCTACGGAGATAAGAGGCTGGAGCTCCACAACTCGACTTTCGAACTTACATTCTACTTTTACACACACACAAACGCACAAACGCGCGCGCGCATCCCCCTCTCTCTGTCTCTCTCTCTCTCTCTCTCTCTCTCTCTCTCTCTCTCTCTCTCTCTCTCTCTCTCTCTTTCTATATATATAAACTTTCTCACCTCAATCTTGACTAGAGATGACGAGTGGATTCGAATATTGCTCGGACAGGAAAATATTCGCGAGAATCGAATACATGAATTATTCATATGTGCGAGAAATATTCTCTAATTTATGATGATTATAATAGTCCGAGATGTTCTTTCAGATCTAGATACTTTACTTTTTATTTCATTTTCTTGTTAGTGTAATGTTATAGAATAATTGCGATTTTTCAAATGATTCTAACCAATTTTTCATTTCAATTTCAAATGAGAATATCTTACTTTGATTTATGTTCTATAATTGCAATTCCATTTTGTATTAATCGAATTTTAATGCACAACAATTTTTTTACATAATTTTAATGATCCGATATGCGAAATAATTTATTTAAAGAAAATTATGAAGCCATGTAATAGGATGAAATTGATGAAAATATTTAAAAAAATCAATGATTAAAAATGAAGTCAATAGTCACATTAGGTCATAAAAATAATTGAAAAAGAAAAAAATAAATATTCACAACTTTAATTAATTATTTCTTTAAATTCATAATAATTATATTGTGCTAATCTTTGAAAAATGTACATGTATATATTAAACTATTTTTCAAAAAGTTAAATACTTTTTTAATATAAATGATTAAAAAGTTATTAATAAAAATGAAATTATAATTTATGAACTTGGTTATTTTATATCATGTTATTATATAAAAATCATCATACAAAAATTAATTTTTTATTGAATTTCCAAAATAAATTATTTTACTTTTCATGCATCAAATTCAAATATAATATTTACTTGTGATTTTCCAAGTTTTTACCAAAGTGTTTTAAAATTTATACTTTAAGAATCATAAAAAAATATAATATTTAGATACTTAACATTATTCGGTTGATTCTCAATGATATTTATTACCTTCATTTTTATTATACATAATTTGCTTTTACGTAACAAATACAATACCTTTAATTTATGACACATGTAGTTTGAAGTAATTGCATCTATTATACAAGTAATAAATATATTTCAATTCAATTATTTATATTTAAATTGTAAATATGTGAAGTAAATGTAATTGTCGTAGCATTTTTTAAAATCTATAAAAAGATGAGAAACTATTGATATTTCATTATCTTTGGTATTCAATATATTTTGGATAGTTTATATCAGGCATTGTAAATCTTGTTTTAAAAAATTTGCTAAACTTTAGAAATTTATAATTAAAGTATATAGCTAAAAAGTGTATTTTTTACATACGTAGTTCTTATTCATAAACATTGTATAATGATTAGTTCTAATCTTATTATTAATCAGTGAATTGATTTTCGTGCAAAGGACAGAGTCTGTTGGACTGAAAATGATTGTTAGAGGGGAGAGAATTTTTTAAGACACATTTTCAAATTGGCAAAAGGCCACGGGTTAAAACCTCGTGGAGCCGATTCTGTAAAATGCCTCTTTCGTAACTCTTTACATAATTAGATCGAATTTTTGTCTTGAGTAAATGATTTCACGGACGTATTTCACGGTCCGTTCATTAACGTCCGACAAGATCATCGTCAGCTGACTCGAGGAAAAAAAAGCAAAACAAAATACTTTGAACCGCCAATACCGTCATCTTCCTCCTTTGTTATATAATCCGCACACGTTTTTCTCTCTTTTCTTACGCGGATGTCATAGGCTACAACTTTATCATCCGTTCAAGGCTAGGAAACAGCGCGTGTGGGTGGGTGAGCTTAAATCCTGTTGTCAAGTTTTCTCCTAGATGGCGATTACAAAAGTTCAACCAAAATATCATGATTCGATGAGCGTGATGTCCGATTGGACCAAAGTCAGAGTTCTGCCTTCGATTTTAATGGAATGAAAACGAGTTTTATCTTTAGAATTAGCCCCTGATAATCTTGAGGATAAAATAAATATCTAAATAAGCCCCCAGGAAAGACACCGCGATAAAAATTTATATTATAGGTTTTCGAGTTTGGCGTGTTTTAATAAAGATTTCATATTTAGCACTCTTTAAAATTATATAAGAGTTAATATCTATATTAATATAAATAATTTCATTACGAAAATATTGGAACAACAAAATTTTTATAAATCTTTTGTACGCAAATTGTTTTTTTTTTTTTTTTTTTTTTTTTTTTTTTTTAAGCAGCATCCAACTTTATTATTCAGACGTGTTTTTATGAACATGCATTAAGTCATTGACTTTATGACAGTGATTTATTTGTAATGTTAACATTGTCATTTTTATGAAAATAAAGTGTATTTAGTGTTATAATTTATTTACAGCTTCAATTTTTACAACAATTTAAATTCATTTATCTTTTTTAAGCATACAGTATTTTGTTAATATATAATCAAATTATTTAAATACTTTTCATTATATTTTGCACGTGTATCCAATTTTTAAACATAAAACTTTTTTTTTTGATAGAGTAACTATTGAATAAAGTATTGAATAATTATTTCAATTATGTACTTCAAGATAATTATCTTTTAGAAATAATTTTTTAGGACTCGATTTATACATAAAATAATCTTGTAATTATATATTGATTTTTAAAACAAAAATATATAACATTAGTATTAAAATAGTTGTAATTTTTTATGTTTCTCTTTAGCCGTATCAATTAAAATTAAAAATGAATACATTAAAATAATTCTTTAATTGAATTATAAGTTTTAAATATTTTAATAAATTTAAAATTCAATAAAAATAATTTTATTGAATGTGTATTATATAAAAGATATTTTTAATATTTTTATTATATTCATTTATCTAACTCTTAATTTTCTTGGTAGAGCAATATTGTGATCTACTTTAAAAGTACTTTATGGATTAGTAATTAATTTGTTCTTCTTTTAAACATAAATATTTAGTTAACGCAAATTTGTGTAATCATTACTTTGTTATCTAAATATCCACTAGTATTCGAAATAAATTTTATCACCGCTTAAAGATAATTTTTTTTATGAATTACTTATTTTCTTCGTATAATTTAGTGACGAATTATATATCTTAGATATTTTCTCTAAGTAATCTTCCCATAAGCATTGTCATTGCTTATTAATTTATAAGAAAACTAGAAAAATCTATTTGAAAAGGGATTAGAATGATAGTCTAGACAATTACCCCAAATGTGCAAAATTAAAAAATAGAAAACAAATAATATACAAAAAAATCTCAACGTACGCAAGAATAATGTAGTATTGAAATCCTAATCATATATAAAAAATATTTAGTTTAAAATTATGAACTACTGAAAACTATACGATAATTTTTCACGTTTACTTTATTATGTAACGCACATTGTCACCTGTAGTCAATTTGAAATAAAAAATTAATTATATTTCTAATTAGAATAATGCAAATATCTTATTTAAAGGCGATTGTGATTCAATGATATGAACAAGTATTTTTAAAAGAAATGATAACTTTTCTTCTAAAACAGATTAAATATTAATTAACACACACGCGGACGTACAAAACTAATTCTTAATTGGAGAATTCTTTTTAAACTTTAATTTATTTTGATAATAACTTATGATTTTTGACAATAATTTTATTTAACCTCATTTAAAACTAAATATCTCATCACTTCCCTTTAATAAATGATAATCATTATTCAAATATAAAGAAAAGGCTACATTGACGTAAACAGTAGTGAAACTGAAAGTACAATGAAAGAAAGAGGAGTCGATAAACTTATACGTAATTTCTGCGGAGTCATTTCTATTTGTAATATCGAAAATCATGCGAAACACACTTGAGCATTAGATGTGCTAAGTGAGAAATTTTGAATAAACCTCATTTTTATTGTTAATTTTCAGAAACTGAGCACTGGTGTGGGAATTCGCAGTCTGAGCGATGCCTCGACCGACCTTAAAAAGGTCCTCAGCGAAAAAATCCCGAAGGAACAGGAACGCATTAAGGCTTTCCGTAAACAACACGGATCCACCAAAGTTGGAGAAGTTACCGTCGACATGGTAAGAATATCTGATTTACAACGAATTATTAGATTTTAATGTGTCGTACTGTTTTATTGATCTCATGTCATGTTCAATATTGTAATCAATTACAAGATCAATTTGATTCAAGTTTCCAATCTTGGAACATTTCGAGAAAATAATGTCATTTCGGTAAATTTATAACTTATTTAATATTGATAGATTTATCCTTTAATACGGTGTCATTATGTATATTGATTTACCTAAATTTCTTACACCTAAATTATTTGTACGATTTCACAAGTTGAATATTACAATATTTGCAAGGAAAAGCATGTGCTCACAAGTACATCGGTTTAAAATTGCAGGAAATAATAAATATACTTGATAAAAAGTAAGTCAAATAAAATAAGTGGAGCAAAAAGGATATTTAATTATTTATAATGAAGATTAAATTAAAATTTTCTTGCATTTCTGTATTTATGTTATAATGTCTAACAAGATACTTTAATAGCCCCTCTACTCGTAATTTTTTAATGGACAATAATCATTGTAAGTACTTGCATAATATCATTAATAATAGAGGTAATTTTTCTGGAAACGAATATTCGAATTATCATAAGGTATTGTGTTCTGAAGCCCAATAAAATATTAATGGTCAAAACATGCGATGTATCATTGATACATTTATTCCTTTTACAATAATACATAAGCAGTCCATTATTTATATTTTTTAAATTTATAAATAAAATAACATCAAAGAATTTATACATAAACATTAACGTGTTTTCAAATATAAACTATAATAATATAAATAAGATTATACTAAAAATAATTCCAATTTAATTTTTTCAACATGATAAATTGTAAATTTTTGAAATTTAAAAATAAATATTTCTGAATAAAATTTAAAAATCGTATTTTTAAATTGTCCCCTGCACTTGAACTTGTTTACTATGTGATGCTAATGTGTAATTAATCATCTCTCATACATTATAATTCAATTCTATTATGTATTATTGTTACGCACAACCCGTTAGCTTCCACCCAGAAATTGTTCAATTATGCTAATTTGAGTCGTATGATAATCACTTGTGAGAATGCAGTAACATCCGAAATCATCTCCCAAAGTTCCAATTTTAATATCGTAATCATTAATTATCTAATGAGTCCATTTTATGACTGTAATTAAGAATTCAATTTTACAATGGAAATGTTTAATGTTTTCCGGGTAAGAATTCACGGTATTTGTGCTAACACATCAAGTATACAGGCTCAAATTTTTTATATTTTAAGGGTTTCACCGACAATTAATATTCCTGTTTGATCATTTTTAATGAAACTTTTCTATTTTCAATTCCAGATAGTTGCTAAATAATTATTTTTCTTACTCTGTTAAATTTGGAAAAATATTTAATTTTATATAATCTATTTGTAAACTTACGAATGAATAACTATGTACTTTATAAAATAAGTGACAAGATTAAGTTTTTTTATATTTATTGGTTTGACAAATATATTGCTTATATTAAGCAAATTGCGATTGTTAAAAAAAGTTTTTTCTTCTCATTATTTTAAAGTGTTACATATAAAATAAGGGGAACGAATCATTTATTTAAATTAACCAATTTTTTCGGCTCTAATTACAAGATAATAGGATATAACAGGGATAAATATTAAAATTTATTTTTAGCTTACCTTAAATAAATAAAATATTAATATATAAAATTAATTGTTGATGCATAGAAAGTGTAATTTTTTTTCTTGTTCTAGTATTTTAAATTATTGTTTTTACAACTTAAATTTACTATAAATTTTTATTGCAATATTTGAAAATATATTACATAATTTGTTATTTATGCTAGAATTATACTCTTATAAATGCTATATTGTATACTTTTACTCTTGCATATATACTTTTACATTCCAAAAATGAATATGAATAATACCTATTAATTCGATTAAATAATTAAAAAATATCAATCAAAAGATTTTATCATTTTTCTTTACAGTTTCCTCGACTATATCACATATTATATGCTTTGAAATTAAAAAATGATTAAAATATAATAATATAATCAATCAATAAAATTTATCTCCGTTCATACGTGTTATATTATAAATATAAAATAGAAACATCTAAAAATGTACAAAATCGATTTTTATTATAGAATAATAGAAATAAAAGCATAAGATAAAATCTGTTAAATAAAGAATTATTATTGATGTTTTGATAAAAAAAATTGTTTAATGATAAGAGAAAATGATTCAGATTATATTACGGTTTGGTTACAATCTATATATAATTGTGAAAATGAAAATTGTAATTTTAATGTTCTTAATTGGGAGCAACGTATACATTATTTCATACATCGTTTGGTAAATATACTTATATTCCGATAAAAGAACCATCGAGAATTTTGCTCAACGTTCAAGAAAAAAATTATAAACATTTTTATTTTATCAGATGTATGGTGGTATGCGTGGTATCAAAGGTCTCGTGTGGGAGCCTTCAGTTCTTGACCCCGAAGAAGGTATCCGCTTCCGCGGGAAATCGATCCCTGAGTGCCAGAAGGTGCTTCCAAAGGCACCCAATGGATCCGAACCCCTACCCGAGGGTCTTTTCTGGCTTCTGATCACTGGTGACGTACCAACCGAAGCCCAGGTTAAGGCCATCTCCCAGGAATGGGCTGCCCGAAGCTCCTTACCTACCCATGTTACCAAAGCCCTCAATGACTTCCCCAAGGATCTTCACCCAATGTCTCAGTTTTCTGCTGCTATTACCATCCTTAACACCGAGAGTCAGTTCGTCCAGGCCTACTCGAAGGGTACCCCTAAGGCCAAGTACTGGGAGTCGATTTATGAGGATACGATGAACCTCATTGCCAAACTCCCCGTCGTCGCTGCTACCATTTACAGGTAAGCGTTTTACCTAAGACCTCAAGCAAAGCCTCTTTCTCTTTTTTTTTATCTTCATTTTTTTCTGATACCGTATGTTTTATAATATATATTCATTAGCTTTTTCATTTATTTACTTATAATATTATTATTAATATAAATTTCCTGAATTTTATTAAAATTTACATTAGCTTTAAAAAAAAAGTTTTTATCGTTCATTTAATATATTGCTTTAAAACAAAGATAAATAGTAGTTGTTAAACATTTTTTATTCAAATTAAATTCAAATTTAACAATTTAATCGTAATTTTAAAAAAAGTTGAATATTTATATCGTAACGAAAATGTATTATTTCTTATTTGTCAAAGAAAATATAAAGAAAAGTTACTATCTAATTTGCCAATAACTTATAACTTATAATTCTATATCAGTAAAATGCAAACTTTAAAAAAAAAAAATTACAATTTGATATATTCTTCATTTCGTGTTTCTTTAATTTTAATTGTAATTTATTGTTATTGTTTAGATTGAATTTACATGAATATTACTATATTAATATTGTATGTATAATGCATTTATATTTTTCACGAACAATTATTCTGATAGTGATTGTTAGTAAATTTGATTAGATTAGTAAATAGAATTTCTATTCGACTTAGTTTTCTTATTTTTTTTTTTTTTTTTGTGCAAATTTTTTGATTGAACAAAGTACTGATATTTACTGAAAATTATTTTATAAATGATTTTACAGTCTTGTATATTATTAATAAACAAAAAAATTACAGCTTTTTAATAAATAGATAAAATAAATAAAAATAATGAAAAAGAATGAACTATTGAATGCGTGAGTTCAATCACTCGTATATCAAATTCGAGATTCCGTACACATACTTCCATAAATTATCGTTTAACGTTCCATTGCAACCGCATGATGTACGACACGTTGATCCATGAAAGCAACTACAACTAAATCAACAAAAACAATTTCTTCCACGCTTTCACCGACCAAAAACAAGTTCCCACTAACATTTCCTTAATTAAATCATTGAAAACTGGAAAATTTCATAAATTACTTGTCTCCAGAAATGTGTTCAAAAATGGCAAGGGCATTGGCTCCGTAGATGCAGGCAAAGACTGGTCCCACAACTTTGCGACGATGATGGGCTACGATGACCCCAACTTCATCGAGCTGCTACGTCTCTACCTGACGATCCACTCTGACCATGAGGGTGGCAATGTCTCTGCTCATACGACTCACCTCGTAGGCTCGGCTCTTTCCGACCCCTACCTCTCCCTTGCTGCAGGTATGAATGGACTTGCTGGTCCTCTCCACGGTCTCGCCAATCAAGAAGTGCTCGTCTGGCTCATGAAACTGCGTGATCAGGTTGGCGAGAACGCCACTGAAGAACAACTCAAAGAGTTCATCTGGAAAACACTTAAAAGTGGACAGGTTGTTCCTGGTTACGGACATGCTGTACTTAGGAAAACCGACCCTCGGTACAGCTGCCAACGAGAGTTCGCCCTTAAGCATCTTCCCGACGACAAAATGTTCAAGGTTACTGAGTTTATCCTAATAATTAACATCTCTCAATGGAGAGCACAATCTCTAATGTTTATGGCGTGTATATCCGACAAACACTCGAGATAACGATAAAATCTTTGATTTTCAATTTACTTTGTTGGTTGTAACGATATCCACAAGTTTCGTACAAAAATCTTATCATCAAATTAATGAAACATTCCTGATGTACGACAATAAATCTTCACGTATAAATAAGACCATAGATTTATAATTTTGCCATGTACGCATTTTATTGATGCTTAAGTTTTACGTGTTAAGGGCTGTCACATCCTTTTAAATTTAAAAATGTCAAATTTTACTTTATAAAAAACAATTAAAAATATCTTTTAGGATAAATTCAATAAATAAATATAAAAATAATTACAAATGTTATAAAAGCTGTCTTGCATCAAATAAAAAAATTAAAATTAAATTTAAAAAGCCTGTTGGTTAATGGTTATTATCCTATTTGCAGCTGGTGTCGAATGTCTACAAGGTGGTACCTCCAATACTTTTAGAATTGGGTAAGGTCAAGAATCCCTGGCCAAACGTAGACGCCCACTCCGGAGTTCTCCTCCAGTACTACGGCATGAAGGAGATGAATTATTACACTGTCTTGTTCGGTGTGTCTCGTGCTCTTGGAGTCCTGTCCAACCTTGTTTGGGCTCGAGCCCTTGGCTTACCCATTGAGAGGCCCAAATCTCTTAGCACTGACAGCCTCATGAAGGCCTACAAGTAGTTAATCACGGGTCAAATCCAGACCCCCTCCTTTTCTTCCCACATATCTCCCAACTCCCGACGTAATTTGTGGCGAGCGACTGCATTTCTCATCTTCGCTGCAGAGGATGATGACATGGATTATCGGTCGAGAAAACCTCCCTCCCCCACCAACATCCACCCAGTCCAATCCTAACCTCTACCCGAACCCTCAACATAGATAAAAATAAAAAAACCCAGATTCGAGCGCCTTATCGAACGTTTTACCAAACGTACAGGAAAAGCGAAACTCATCTTGGGTAAAACGTGACATGTAAATGCAACGCCTTTTTTGAGACAAATAATAAAAAAAAAAAAACTCGCTCAAGATGAGGTGCAAAAAGAAGTAAAAAACGGGTGAGAAAAGTAAGAGAGAATTGAAGCGCGAGCGACGAGTGGATCGTGGATGCCATCGAGCAATTATGATTATGGGTTGACAATATCAAATTCTTTTTCTTCGGAGAGACTGTAGAGTAGGTGCGTCAGAGAGCTTAGCAAAGAAATAAATAAAAAAATGGTGCGAAAGTAGTGCGCCTGAGTGAGACGGAGAACAGATGAAAGTAAACCATAACAGCGCGTCTCGTCTAATTATTTTGATATATATACAAAATGTTAATATTAACAACAAAAAAGAGAAGTAATTGGCGTTAATCGTTTGCCCCGACGAGTTCCACGGTGAGCGAAATGAAAAATGTAGACAAAAAAGTATATTGTATATATATATATATATATAAATAAAACTCAAGGAAAGAACCTTAATCCTAGACAATATCTGTGTGACTAGTATTAGTTGAGCGCGAACCCTGTAATCACGTCACACATAATTAATAATAGCAATTTAACATGAGCTTTTACGAGACCACCGACGATTGATAAGAAAAAAATTTTATTTATTAGACCAAATGTCAGTGAGCAAAAAACAATAATTAAAATTATCATAGAATTTAGAAGCAATACAAGGCAACGAAAAGTTGCTTTCGCCGTTTTACGATTCACCAAAATGTACTATTATTAGCCATGTGCATCTGCCAAACTCTAATCAATTTCGAACTCTATTTTTTTATTTTTTTTTTTTTAATTACTTTCTTTATTTTTCAATAATCACTGTAATTGCAAAACCGAAGTACACCGTTCGCTTTTATTTCAACCTCTCCGACAACATATTTTAAAAACGTATTTGTTTTAATGTAAATTATTGATTTTGGAAATGGAGAATGATTGATGGTAGATCCATCAGTAAGTATGAATGTGTGTGTGCTAAGCTTATTTATAATAAAAAAAGGCGAAAATAAATAGAAAAATTTCAATCAATACATCTTTGTTTTATTTCAATTATTATTTATAATTTTTTATGAAAAGGAAAAACTTAAGGGATACTCTAATTGATAATTTTTTTTTTTTTTTAGTTTTATTTATTTATTCAATAATTGTTAATTTGGTCAAATCAAATTATTTCAAGTTATTTAAATCAATTACAATTAAGGAATATAAAATATTTAATTATTTTGATTTATAGAAATATTCATCAATTAATATATTGGATACAATACATGAACAAAGAGAACATATAATAAAAATAAAATTAGAAAAAGAAAAATCTCATCAAAACAGAATCACAAAATGATCCCTTTCTCAATATGAGAAAATAATTACCCATCACTTTCACTCTTATACAAGTTAGACAGTACTTATTAAAATTTAGTTATCAACTTGGTATTGACACTTTTTTTGTTAATTTGTATAGCAATGTAAAATTAATTGTTGAATGTAAATATTGAAATATTTTTACCAATAAAAAACTATCAAATACAATTATGCTTTAAACAGATACTTGATAAGACAACCAATGGTTAATTGAACTATATTCTTAAATGATACATCATTGAGTTTAAAGCAAAAATTGTGAATTAAAATGTTTTTTAAAAAATAAATTTCTTTTAATACATTTAATCAAACCAGTTTTAAATCTTTTTCTTAAAAATTTATAAAAAATAAAATATTCAATTAAAATTGTAAAATATTTTCTAATTAAAATCATTGAGACAATTATTTTATTCTAGTCATTGTATAATATTGCACGGTATATTTTTATTATTTTTTGCATTAATTTTGTTTTATGATTTTCATTTTCATGGTAAAACTGCATTATGTATTATTGCATAGTTTATTTTTCTAATTGGCTTTCATATTAGTTTTCTTAGTTATCAATCAAATTTCTAGTCTTATGAATGTGTTATTTTATAGTCTATTTTTTAAATTATCTTTTGCATTGAAATTCTTTTTTGGTAGTCATACCTGTTTAAATGTATTATAAGATACAAATTTTCAAAATTGGTTAATCTGTTTAATGCATAAATAAGAATAACAAGAATATTTGACTCTGCTTACACTGATATACAAATGTTGAAGTTTTCAGTTTTCCATTGTCACTAACGTGCCAATATCAAAACTATGTACATGAAGATTGTTAAAAATCAACATGAGCCAACATGACTTCATTTAAGATATAAATGAAACTTTTTGAACAAATATCAAATGCACAATGGTGAATTTGAAAGTTATACTATTTGAACCACTCGAAAAAGAAGCTGGAATTTTTGGTAGTTGCCAAAGTATATAACCCAATGAGCAATTGCAATAAAGTTCAAAGAAATCATCAAATATGCAATAAATTATTATATTGTACGTCATGTCTTCTTTAAACGTCCAACAATCCATTCTAATCCTTGATATAATCTAGAAATTAATAATCACAATACACTATACCATATATTTTCATTTAAAAGTAAAACTTGAACATACCCTTCACCCGTTAAGGCACAACAGCTTTGGATATGCCATGGATGTTTCTTGATTGATGTTAAATCCAGCTGTCTTGATATTTCAGTGGCAGACATACTTCCTTTAATATCTTGCTTATTTGCATAAACCAAAACAGATGCTTTACAAAGTTCATCACGCTCCAACATTGAATATAACTCTTCTCTAATAACACCTAATCTCTCTCTATCCATACTGTCAATGACAACAATAATAAACTCTGTGTTAGTGTAATATGTAGACCAAGCAGCTCGCAGACTCTGCTGGCCTCCAAGATCCCACATGATAAAATGGATATTTTTCCAGACAACCTCTTCCACATTGGAGCCAATTGTTGGTGAAGTATGCACCACTTCATTCATCAAAAACTGATAAAGTATGGTTGTCTTTCCAGCATTGTCAAGACCTACCATAACAATCTTGTGTTCTGCAACAATTAAGATGAGAAGAGAAAGGTATATAGAATGTTGAAACATTCCTTAGGTACTTGACATACCGAAAGCGAATCGAGGCGCAAGGGGTAACGGAACGAGGTTCACCAGATTGTAACCAGAGCTAGTGTCGAGAAACCTAACCCCACGAGTGAAAAACTCGGAGCCACTCACCTTCGTTGCTAAATAAGCTCCAGAGCCTGGAAAACAAAAGGCCCATATTGAGGGGACGGAGGTGCTCGGGTCGAGTCGCTGCAAAGAAGGCGTAGCTGCTCTCGTGACGTCGCTCAGCGGTCCAGGGCACTCGGTGAAATCGGGATCTCGAACTGTTTCCTCATAGTCAAGACGAGGAGGTGGCGGGACCTCTCGGCGATGCTCTGGGAGTGGTGCTCCCGTGGTGCATCGTCTCGCGGTTAGCTTAAGCAGCTCGCCATGAACAACGGCTGGCGAGCGAAAGCGTCGTTGGACCTGCGCCAAAGAATCTTTGCTGCGCGCTCCTGACCTAATCTAATCAAGCGCGAAGCTAATGTTGCTACTGCTGCTGTTGCTAAATGACATGTTGCTTGCTTGCGCGCATAACCACTCGAACTTCCTTCTTTGTCCCTCTCCGCGGCCTTGTTTAATTGGGCGGCAGAGCCTCGCACTGCAGACGAAGACGGCAGACTCGACGCGGATGTTGCAGCCACGGGTAATATACGTCGGGAGCTCGGGTTTCGCCTTGAGGGTTCAATGCCTACTCGCTCGCCCGCACACACTCGTGCACACGCACGTGCGCACACACAGAGGCGGCGCCTGCTTGCCTCGGGGGGCAGTCGCGTATTTTACGTCGTTTACGTCGGGAAGCGCGCGAATATAAAATACAAAATAAACTCGACGCGTCTGTAAAATTTGCTTGTAAAAAAAAATTTTAAATACACTACGAGCGGATGATTGCGAAACAAATGCTACGATCAATTTACATTTTTATTTATGTCGAAGCATTTACTTAAATACGATTGGAAATGGTCTAATAATAAATATGCTTGCCTGCCCTCCTAGCTATTTTAACAAAAGAATGGGATTTTTCGTGTACAATTGTAGGTTATAAAACCAATTTCTTTTACTTTAATATACTCCATTTTAAAGAATCAAAGAATTTGTGAAATGAAAAACGATGTAGCGTCTAATTAAAAATGCATACATCGCACATATTTTCATTTATATACATTTATATTTATTTATATACACCGCGTATACATTCAGTTGGCAGTTATCGAATAAACATTAAAACAACAAACAATAAATCCACTTTTATTTAATTTTTTATAATAACAGTAATTATGCATTAGCTTTTTTAAATACATTATTAATTCGTTGATGATTATCAAATTTGTAGTATTAATTACAAAACTACAACATATGAATCACAAGTATAAAATACTTGTGAAGTAAAACAATTTCAAAGAGTCGAACCATCCTAATTAAATTTAAAAATGAAATTAATTTTACATTTATACTTTACATTTATAAAAATATATTTATATTTTAATAAATTTATATTTTACATTTATAAAAATCAATACCATGTAATAAGAGCAAAATATTATATACAGTAAAAATGATAATCTACGATGATCTAAATTTTTTAAATAGATTGGTATCACAAATATTGTTTCAAAGATAATTAAAAGGTATTTCATTTTTATGGAATTAATAATTTGATATTATTCTATAGTTAATAATAATCGTTCGTTAATTTTGTTAAAAAATTAATTTCTTATTACTTTTCTTTATAACTTCAACAATTATATTAAACGTGAAATATAATAAACCTAAAAATCAGTTTTAAAAGAGAATAAAGTAAATGGATTTATTAATTAGTATATAAATCAAAATTAATTAGTAAAATATTAATTATTAAATTATAAATTAATTACTATATAAAGTGTAAAATACTGAAATAAGATGTAATTAATAATGCATAAAATATTAATGTGTGTGTCACACTATTGATTTTATATCTGAAAAACTACAATTAACTGATTGCTTATCTCAATTTCAACGAAAAAATGTTTCTCGAATATTATTACTTTCTTGGTAGTACACTGCACAATCAAATTGTACAAAACTAGTTCAAGGGCATATCTTATTTAGAAATATTATACTAATATTGTCAAAAGAATATTAAATATTTTTATAATTTAAAAGAAAGATAAACAATGATGAGACTGATATTGTTTATTAATGCAGATAAAAATAATTGAGTGCTAAATCTCTTATTTCATAAATGCAAATAAGAAAAATTTCTTACTTGCTTAACTATAGAAAACAAATACATTAATAAATAAGGTAACATTAATTAAAAAATAGTTAATGAATAATAACGCTTAAAACAAGGAAATTAACTTGTAAGTTATACTTAAGTTTATGCTTAATAGATTTTCTATTAAAGTATAAAAAAGTTTTTGGAAACAAACCGAATTGTGTTGTGAAAAACCGCTTATCACACTACCGCCAATGGTGCACCATTTGAATGAGAGTCCTTTTTTATACACATGTACATCAGGTAGAGCTGTACCTTTTCATTGTTACCTGAAGGTTATAGGGGTGATGAGTACCTAGTCAGGTTGATTCCCACCTGTCTCGTCTATTTTTTTCTTTTTAGTCCTTTGCTCTAGTTCTCGATAATATTTGCTGATAAAACTGAATTATTCGTTCGATCGATTGACCAAGACTAATTTCCTTTATTTTTCGTACTCGCGGCATTAAAACAAATTCCACTCGTCATTTCAAAGTAATTCGATATTATTATTGTAAATAGTCTTTATCATATTATCCAACTTTTTTAAGCTAATTTTTCTTATATAATATTATCTTTAATATTTACGAGCACCTCCACTCTGTAATCAATCTGTTATTTACATTATTGTTCTATATTATGCAAGTTTACACGATTTCTATAACTATTTTTTATATTTTTTTATCTATTTTCTATATATAAGAACAATTTACTGTTTATTATAAATATTATTTACATTGCATTGCATTTATACTGTGTAGGCTTCAATAAACGTCTTTAATAATAAAGTAAAAGAGTACTTCAATATTAATACAGCGACTCGACACGTAAGGGCGAGCTAATTGACAGAAAGTTCGAATAAACTGAAAGCAGCGAAGTTTCAAAATACATAAAAATTATGTTTTTTAATTTAATATTCAATTATTCTTTCATTGAAATTATTTTCTTTTGTGAGAATGAAAATAAAAATTTGTGTAGACATATTTAATATTGGGTAGGAGAAAATTTATCAAAATTAAAAGAAAGTAAAACCCGCGACTCATAAGCTAAAAGATGAGTTTTTAATCGGTTCCAGGTGACATTTGCAAAGAAAATAAATAAATAATGATTTTTACAAAATATAAAATATTAACTAATTAAACTTTTTTTCATCACATAAAATCGTATTCCTACAATTAAAAATTACTGATGTTTTTAAAATTTATTTGTATAAAGAACTTTATAAGAGTTTTATTTTGAATTTTATTATTTAAGCATTTTAAGCATATGATAATTGAATTCTCAATATTATACTTATGAGATATTATGCTTCTGTTCTTATGGATTTAAAAATGGACTCCATTGATCTCAATAAAACAATTTATTAAACATTTTAGAAGTTTCATTTTCATAAAATCAAAAATAACATTTTCTTTATAGTGGAATAATTAATTTTCTACTTGATTAATAAATAATTTTATAACTAATAGTAAATATATAACTTTTAAAAAGAAAAACTGTTTAATTTTATAATGAACTTAAATAAATCATATAAATAAAATAGAATCGTCGAGTGCAAAATGGCAAGTAGAATGAACAAAAAATGTTAAACTGCTGAAACAGTGGAGAAAAATAATATATTTAGGTAAATAAGAAACTGTTTTTAGACGCCTTAATTTTTAAAACTTATGAAGTGAAATTGATTAGCTTATTTAAAAAAAATAACCAAAAGTCTTTATAAAATTTTGATCTTTTATATTTTAAATTATACTTATTTTTTGGAAAACCATTATAAATTTCAAATAATATAAGTATAATAAGCAAATATAAAAGACTAAATGTAAAAAATAATATAAATAAAAAATTACTTATTTGTTTTTTCAACAATTAATAAACATTAAAAAAAATATTGCATTGTATTAAAATATTTAAAATAAAAAATATAATTAATACCAATAAATTAAAAATTGAAACATTTAAAGTTTTCATTCTCTACAAATACATAAATTTTTAAAAATCTTGATAAAATTAGTAGAATTATACTATCAATTATTTTTTAAAACTATAATAAATGTTTACACATGTGCAAGTACAAAAAATTTTTCGTACTTGATACTAATATAGCTCATTATAGTTTCACTAAAAATAAAATAATAATGGTGTATATTTTTTTTAAAATATACAATTGTATTTATATAAAATTAAGATAAATGTAGTATTTCTTATAAAAAAAAATATAGAGTAATTAAAATAAATCTCTCTATATAAAATTAAAAACTTGTCTAATTATTTTGATATAAAAAAATACAAAAAATTAATGAATATAACTGGTTTTTATTGTTTTAAAATTTTTGGGTATAGTTGATAAAGATAAAACATAATCTATTTTTTATTCATAAAAACATTTAAGTTTATGCAATCTTAATAAAATAAAATTTTAATAGATTAAAAACACAATTTTTCTATTTTTATTTAACATCGATTATGTGTATTTTACAAAATTTCATCATAATTTTGATAGCGATTTTTGTGTAAAATGTTTTTCAGTATCACCATCTAGTCACTGCTGCAGTACAGAATTTGCCTCAGCTCGTTCTTCTTCAAGTTCTTTAGCAGTAGCATCTAACTTTGATCTAGCATAACTACTAATATCAAGCCCCTATGTATAGAAAATGGAATTAATAATTTTGTCAAATAGTTCTAAATAATAATTTTAATAAAATTATTAATATTTACTTGAACAATTTCGTAAGTCTTATTCTTAATAGTCACTGGCAATGAATAAGTGATATCTTTAGGAATTCCATAACTTCCATCAGAAATAACTCCCATGCTTACAAACTGACCAGGTTTTGTACCAAACCACCAATCACGCATATGATCTCCTGCTGCTTTTGCTGCTGACATAGCAGACGACATATTTCTTGCTGCAATAATAGCGGCTCCACGTTTTTGAATATTTTCCACAAATTCATTATTTAGCCAGTCTTCATCATTTACAGCACTAGGAATAGGCTTAGTAAATTGATTTATTTCAACAGTGGCATGAGCTGCATCTGGATATTGAGTCGAACTATGATTTCCCCAAATTATCACATTTTGCACTTTGTCAGCCTATATTTAAAATTAATGTAAAATGTTCAATAATATTGAATCAGTTGTAAAATAATAGATAAATACCCTAACTCCTAAACGTGCAGCCAAAAGTGCCTGAGCTCTATTTTGGTCCAATCTTGTCATAGCTGTAAAGTTTTCTTTTGGAATTGATGGAGCATAGTGTGAACAAATCAAGGCATTGGTATTGGCTGGATTACCAACAACCAAAACCTTAACATCTTTTTTTGCAAATTTATCCAATGCTTCTCCTTGAACTTTAAATATTTTAACATTACAGGCAAGAAGATCTTTTCTTTCCATTCCTTGTTTACGTGGCATAGCTCCTACTAAGAATACAGCAGCTGCATCTTTAAATGCAGCTTCTGGATCATCAGTAGGTAAAATATCTGTAATTAAAAATAATTATTTAACAATCACTTGAATAAAATTCTGACTTTAATTACATTTATAAATAATAATAGCTTACGATTTACAAGAGGAAGAGCAAGATCTTCTAGTTCCATTACGACTGCCTTAAGAGAATTCATTGCTTGTGGAATATCAAGTAATCTCAAATTGATGCTTTGATCCAAACCAAAAACTGAACCTGCAGCTAATTGGTAAAGTAGGGAGTAGGCAATTTGACCTGCAGCTCCAGTAACAACAACATTAATAGGCTCAGCCTAAAAAAGAAAAATTAATGTGTGAATATTAAATTTTATGTATGCATTAGAGCTATAAAATATTTAAAATATTATAGAAAAAATAATACCATTTTTGTTTTCTGACTAAAATACAACAATTTGTTTTCATTCAAATATTTTTAATTTAAATATTCATTTTTAAAGGATTAATTAAATATTCATTCTTTATATTTATAATCTCTATTACATTTTAATTGAATGAAAATATTAGAATTAAGTGTTATTGACAAAATGCAGTAGCATTCGAATATATATATATAATTGATTTCCGAAATTGTTCGATTACAAATTTTATAATTTAATATTATTGCGCATTCTCGCGTGATTAATCAACCTATTTCTAAAATGTCTATTAACTTTTGATTTTCCAATTATACAAGTGACTTTAAACAATTCACTTATGTACTAAATAATTGTCATTCCTTAGTTTCGTATGAAGATTTTAATTTTATAGCATTATCAAGAATGTAAAAAATTAAAAGAACACAAAATGTAACGAGTAGCTTAAAAAATCGAAACCGCTAGTTCATAGTGCCACACTGCCGGTCATTTATAATGAACGAGAATAGTTTGAAGTAAATCGTAAATCTTACCATTGTATTTATAATTAATAATTTCAATAGATTAAAAATGTGATAAAAGACGAGTAAAAATTAGAATAAAACTATCGTTCAGTGATTAACAAATTTTTTATTGGGTAACTACTCGTGACTGTCTCGTTTATGACCGATAAATACGTGAAGGTCAAAAAGATAATGTAACACATGTTTGGATCTGCGCACGTATTCCCTTATTCATGTGAATACCAAATTCATTCCATACCGCATGGCTTTTGTCACGTCAATGCACGTGTGTGTGAGTGCGCGTGTGTGTGTGTGTGGATTTCAAAAGCAAATAGAAAGGTAACCGATAGTAGTACTGCGATCTAAAATTTTAGCAACTGGAATTGGAACTGAACTGCGGTTATAGGCATAGATAAAAACTACAAAACGCAATCATAGAAAATTAAATGGAAATATAGTTGGCCTTTAAACATTTTAACCATCATTTAATTACATTTAAAATATTTTTAAAAAAACAGACAATCAAATATAAAATAGCGATAGACTGTAATAAAATGAAATTAATTTTTAAGATCAACTGTACGACATTTGGAAACTTTTAAAAAGCTACATGAAAGCTTAAAATTATAATACTAATGTTTTATTGGTGTTGATGGAATAATTTCCAAATAAAAAAATACTAATTTATATAAATGTATGTTTTTAAAATTTTAGGTTAATCCATTTCATTATTTTCTAATTTGAAATAAAATAAGGCTGCTATACATTGTTAATTCAAAGGATTAATAATTGTGTCAAACTTGTGGAGAAAACTACCCTTCTGCGCTCTTCCTGATGACTTAAATTAAGTCGCTGATACAATAAGGCCTCTAGCCCCCACATTATAAAGGAACGTCAAATACAATTTGGTTATGCTTCTCTTAGAATTTTCTCATCAGTTTTTTCTTAATTTAAAATTACAGTCGAGCTCCAATGCATGTAGAAAAACACAAACTAAAATTTAGAAGTAGAAACTTAAATTCAATATAAGTATTATTAATCACTAAAATAAAATAGTCAAAATTTATAAATACTTGGTGAAAATTTAACATTACCTAATTTTTCGTTTTTCTATTAATTTTTAAATTATATTTTATAATTTATTTTACAATTTTTTGTACTTATATAAAAAAATACAACATTTGAATTTCATTTGATCTCCCGGACTCCGAATTAAAGTGTTTTTCGAAACTTTGAAATTTCCGCAAGATGGAGCTAATTGACAGCCTTTTCCACGCTGGTTGGTTCTGCGCAGTTGCTGGTTCAATTGTCTGTCTTACTTAAATAATGGATAATATAGAAAACTGCGTTTAGAATCATATTAAGTTTCATTGAGCGGGGATCAACATCGTGTATGAATTTGTTTTGACTAATTCACAAACATGAGAATTGCCATCGAAGGCTGTGCGCACGGAGAATTAGAACTTATTTATGATGCCATTATTGAATGTGAAAAATATGATGGTAAGAAAGTTGATTTACTTCTCTGTTGTGGGGACTTTCAAGCTACAAGAAATACAAGAGATTTGAAGTGTATGGCTGTACCTGATAAATATAAGGATATGGGTACATTTTATAAGTAAGGTTTTAACAGATATTTTGTGAGGAAAAAATATTTTGCAGAGCATTTATTTTATAATTTTATTTACAGATATTATTCGGGGGAAAAGGTAGCACCAGTACTTACAATTTTTATTGGTGGAAATCATGAAGCATCAAATCATCTTCAAGAATTAGCCTATGGTGGATGGGCTGCACCTAATATTTATTACCTTGGATATGCAGGTGTTGTATCTGTAGCTGGTGTCAGAATAGGAGGCCTTTCTGGAATATATAAAAGTCATGATTTGATGCGAGGTCATCATGAATATCCCCCTTATAATGACAGCTCAAAGCGTAGTGTTTACCATATTAGAAATTTAGAAATATTTAGATTGAAGCAGGTAAACATTTTAATAATACTCACTTTAAAAATATTTTATTGCAATTAATAATATATATTTAATTTTCTTTTTTTTTTTATAGATTACAGGAAAGATAGATATTTTGATGTCCCATGACTGGCCATTAGGAATAACTGAATATGGCAATGTAAATGCATTACTTAGAAAAAAACCTTTTCTAAAGTAAGTTTATTTGCATATGTTTATTACTGATTTATATAAATTATAATATTTTAAACTACCTAATATATTATAAATAATTTCTTTAATGATTAATAATTGGATTTTATTATTTCAGAAATGATATTGAAAGTAATAGTCTTGGTAGTCCACCAGCTATGGAACTGTTGAAACTTCATTATCCATCTTATTGGTTTGCTGCACAT
This sequence comes from Eupristina koningsbergeri, assembly GCA_018907245.1. Lineage (NCBI taxonomy): Eukaryota > Metazoa > Arthropoda > Insecta > Hymenoptera > Agaonidae > Eupristina > Eupristina koningsbergeri. The sequence goes on along the minus strand of JACCHV010000013.1, from coordinate 954,202 downwards.
TTGCACTGTAAATTTGCAGCAATGGTTTCAAATGAGGATGATTCAAAAGTAACAAAGTTTTTATCATTGGATAAATGCTTGCCAAAGAGAAATTTTTTACAAATAATTGAAATAGAACATGATGAAAATTTACCAATAAAACTTTCCTATGATTTGGAATGGCTCACGATATTATTTTTAACAAATAATTTATTAAGTATTAAACATGGTCTCTGCTACATGCCTGGTCCTGGTACTCAGGCAAGATGGAATTTTTCCCCAACAGATGAAGATAAAGAAGCAATAAATCATAAATTTAATAATGATTTAACCATACCGTTAAATTTTAAACAAACAGTAGAAGCATACAATGATGACTCGCCAAATAAAAGAGTCAACCCACCTAGTTTAAGGATAAATGAACAAACTACTGAATTTTGCAATAAACTTGCTATTGATGATCCTAATTTATTAATAAAACTAGCAATAGGTATGAATGATGAAAGTGAAGCGAGCAGTAATAACTCATTTTCAACAAGTACAGCAAGTTCATCAATTCTAACACTGTCTGGTATATCTTCGAACACTGATATATCTTCAAATGTATCTTGTTCTACTGAAGAAGATGATTCTCCAAATTTCATAATAGATACAACTCCAAGTTTTACTTCACGATCATTCATGACATCTTTAAAATTACCTGCTGCCAAAAATGACTGTAATATTAGTTTAGATGATAGTATTGAATCTGAAAAAAGATTTTCTGCAAATAGTTCAAAAAGCTCAAGGAGTATAGAGGACACAGAAGATGATGTACCATTAGGTGGTATGTATTTATTGCACACAGTTTTTAAAGCTCATTATTTTTTTCATTAAGGTTAACTTAATTTTTTCCTATTTTTATAGAATTCAAGCCAGATGCAGGTTATAAAAAATTTAAACGACGAAATGAATTGATTTATATGGATGCAGAATGTAGTTCATAATGATATATTGTAATATAAAATATTACTCTGTATAAATTAATTGTGAATTTATGAAAAAAAATTTCAATTCATATATTTTATTTACTCTTATGTACATTAATTTATTCATTGCTGTATAAAATGTTATTGTACATAATTTTAAAGCAAATGAACTAAATATCAAAACAAATATCATTTTCGAAATGTTTGTGAATAAGAATATTTAATATTGCAATGACCAAATTATATATTATATAAAATTAACATTAATGTAATATTTCGATGTATAAAAAAAATATTTTTGTAATTGATGTTAATTAATTTTTATGCAAAATTCAAATAATATGAAAATATTTATACATAATATTATGTAACAAATTGTAGATTACAAAATTGATCAAATTTACATTTAATTAAAGATTTTTTTATTAAAAAATAATTGATATTTATACAGTGTGATTTATTTTATTCCAGTAATTTATATTTTATCAATAATGATATAATTAAAAATTTTTCAATATTGTTCATGTTTATTTCAATATAATGTATATACGATTTTGTATAATTATTTTTTCTTTTAAACTAGTATATAAATTAAAATTAAGTTTTAAAGGAATTAATATTGTAAAAAGATATCGTAGACGAAACATGTATAAGTAAATCTTAGGGACCCAAGGGAAAAGCTTTTAACTGAATTTAGGGGCGGATAAAATAGACTTACTAGGTATTATAAGGTGGTACCGAATGTTATCAAATTCAATCAGTTAATTGGAAGTTTAAACAAATTTGAAGACATGTGGTCTTTGTGTTATTGATTGGTTTGTTCATTGGATTTGGAAAAATTAATTAATATTAAATAAAAATATGAAATTATTATAAAAAATTTTATGATTATGTTGATCCTAATCATCTAGTTTTAGAACATATTGAAATATAATAATCATTTTTATTAAAAATTGAATAAGTATCTATTCGATTTTTATTTAATATTCTTCATTATTGATATCTATTCATGATTAAATTTTGGTAGAACTTTATTTTATTTTTCATATTGTTTCAAATAAAAAACACTAATATCATAATTTTAATAAATTTAAAATACGAAAATTTAACTGGATCAAATTATAAAGGCCAAATCATATATTAATTTAAAAGGTTCAAAATAAAAAAAAAGGTGAATAATTTTTTCTATTTTTTTTAATTTAATTTCATTTACCGAAAATTTAAATATTTTTTTATTCTGAAATTGCTAACAGTGTAAGACAAATCAATGTATAAATAAATTTGTAATTGGGGTTTTAACTGTAGGAAATTATATTCACAAAGAAATATCGATACATAAGAAAATTGATACTGAAAGAAGTCTTAAACTTATACTTTTAATTAATTAAAGAACAAACTTCTGCGAAACAAAATTTAAGAATAATCAATACTATATATATTAATAAACATCTTGCAAATACTGCAGACTCGTACAAAATTATATTTATAATTAAACATTCAAATTTTATTTGGCATATAAATTTACATAGTTCTTAATGGTCATCATACTATATATGCTTTTTTGTTTTATAATTAATTGTGCTATTATTATAATAATATAATAAATAGTTCCACAAAAAATTCTTCATGAATAATAATTGGTTATACAATTCGGCAATTTTTTTCAATAAATCTTTAATATTGAAATTCTCAATCAATGTTGAATATGCGATTGACCCACAGATATTTAGTGAACTGTAAACTTAAAAAAAATTTAATACTTCAAATATTTTATTAAACTACGTAGAGTAGTTAAGTGTATTTATATATATAACTACAATTGCACGTTTGATTAAAAATTTTTTATTACACTATTATTCACAAATTAAAAATCGAATAAATCCATTAGCATTAATGAGCATGTATTGAAACTATTTACAAAATTTTATTTAATATTGAAAATAATTAATTTCAATTTAAAGTTTACTTTAAAAATAATGAAAATCTAAATGTTTGTTAAATTAATTAATACGCGTTAATTAAATTAATTATTAATTAATATTAATAAATAAAAAAGAGCTTATAATTTTTAAGAAATTTTATATTTTTATTTACAAAAGAATTATTTATTAAGAAAATACAATATTTTACACTGTAATTTAATTACTTATTTATACGAGCTACAAAACGCTTCAATTTCGCAATTATATGTACAAAAATTTATTTAAATAAAAAATACATAAGTAAAGTTGTATATGTTGAGCCATAACTGATGAACACTTATAATAAAATTTATATACATAAAATTATATATCACAAACACTGTAGGATATTTCATGTGAAATATGCACGGTCTAATATTTTCACTGAAATTATTTTTTGGCGATCTTTAATCTAGACATCGTTTATTACACAAAATCTATTTTGATTTTCATACTACTTTGTCATAGTGTTAACAAAGAATAATTCTGAAAGAATCTTGCAGAATTAGCAAATGAAAGAGCATTAAATAATATTATTTTTTTAAAATACTAATTAATTGTTGTTCATAGAAAAAACATCGATTCGGAATTAACTTGTGATCGCTTGTTCTCCTTTCCACTGGTGTAACGATACCATTAGTTGAAATATCCAAAAATAAACAAAAATAACCAAATAAACAGACTAAAGTTGCTCTCAAACATCTGAATTCTTGGTTTTAGGTGGATTAAACATCAACTGAACCTCCTCCAAAGTTTTGCCTTTGGTTTCAGGTGTGATCACATATACCAAAATGCTTCCAAGGATGCAACATACGGAAAAGAACCAGAAGGTCGAGTGGATTCCAAAAGCAACATTGAGTGACTGAAATCCCAGACTGACGATGAAAGCGAACAAGGATCCAATAATAATAGCCGTTGCGACCGCTGCACCCTTGACGTTGGTTGGGAATATCTCCCCGAGGATGACGTAAGGTATGGTACCGATCCCTACGCAGACGACTATCTCGTACAAAACGAGGCAGACAATTGGAAGCCACGTGATTCCTGACACATCAGTTCGGAGCTCGTACTTGGCGTAGAAGAAGCTCCCGACGAGGGCGAGGGAGAATGATGCTAAACACCCCGAGGCAAGGACAAGAGGACGTCTGCCGACTCGGTCCACGAGCCCGGCAGCTGCGATACCTGCCAAGAGTTGAGCCATCCCCAAGACGATGGCTGAGTGTTCGGGCGAGAATCCGGAGCCGCTGTAGCCAAAGATTTCCTGAGTGTAGGACACTATGGCCATTTGCCCAGACAGTTGTTGGGTTGCTTTTAAACTGAGCAAAATCCACAACCCTCGACGATTACTAGACTTTGACAGAAGGTCCCATATGCCACCCCTGGTGCGCTGTCCATCCGCGACGGCAAAACGCATTGCGTCCAGGTCGTGTCTAATGCTCTCGGGCCTGGACAGTCGCCGAAGTCGAAGTAAGGTTTTGATAGCTTTATCCTCGCGACCTTGAATCAGGTGGAAGTAAGGCGACTCGGGTACAAAAACGAAGGTGACAAGGAACATGAGTGGCAGCGAGAGGGAGGCTAGGTTCAGTTGGTTGTAGGAGAGGTAGGCTCCCAGTGTTGCTGAAAAGAGGCTTCCAATGTTCGTCGACGTTTTCAGGAGACTTCCAAAAGCTCCACGGACTCGCTTGTCCGCTATTTCTGCTAAATATATCACAGCTATGTTGTACACTCCCCCATGACTGACTCCGGCGATGAACCTCGCCACGTACAGCAGGACGTACGATCGTGCAGCAATGATCATGATCCAGCCAGCCAACAAGGGTATGATAAAGACCAGGAGGGAACGTTTGCGACCCAGTCGATCGATCAGTTGAGGACACAGTATGGAGCCAAACATGCTTCCAAGAATGTAGATCGATGCGACCCATGAACCCTGATAAGCCGTCACCGGAAACTCGGAATTGGGTCCTGTCAAGTGGGGAAGAGCAGGGGATGACCAGCCTAAATGACCACCGCATCCCATTATCGCAAAACTCACTGAAACAAAGGAGAGTATAAATGTTATTTCAAGGTTATCGAGGCTGATTTTCTTATTAGGAATTAAATGAACGTAATATGAATATTGAATTGCGAGTTATCCTCGTTTCTGTTATAAAAATCGGGGAATCCCTGGGGACATTAGATTTCTGTCGCGCCTTTCACTTCCAAGGATAACGATTTACCCGTGCAAAATGTAAAACTAAACATAATTAAAACTTCAATTGAGTAATTTGAACATTTTAGCTAAAACTGAGCTATTAGTTAAGTAACCTCTACTTATGTATGTGGCAGTAGAAAAAAAATATACTTAATTTTTTTTTACAAAGTTCTCGTTTATATATATTTTATTTTTAATTGACATGAAAACGAATTATACTCGCTAAATGGTGAACAAAATTTAAGCACTTGCATTGACTCATGTATTTAAGTATTGCTAATTGACAAAAACAAGAAAAAGATTTATTACAAAAATACACCTGTTTTATTTTGAAAATAGTCCAAATGACTTGTGGTATATTAATCAATTAAAAATAGTAAAATAAGATGATAGTATCGAATATAACAAATCTTGATTTTTGCTGGGAGTCGTTTTTTTTATGATTAATATAATTTCTTTACAAAGTATTAACCGAAGGATTATTCATAGTAAAGAATTTTTAATTTTTATTTTTATACAAATTAAATTTTTGTAAATAAAATTAATTAAGAAAATTAAATTAAATCAATTTTTTTTTATAATTTATACTCAGAAATTAATAAATAGTAACTATCACTTCGTAAACTATTAATTCTTAGTAATTCTTAATAAAATACTGATCATTTTTTCATTCTTTTTTTTTCTTTTTCAGTTTTACTCCAATTGTAATTATTAGTTTTATTATTAGTAGTAATTGTCATCTCCACGCGTTAATGTCATCGGTATATGGTCTATATAAAGTATCCTTATTAAGAGTTATATCGATGGGGGTGATGTATCATACTTATCAAAATTTTCTGACTTTATGTAGAAAAATATGCAATGGGTTGTGAAATAAAAACAATCAACGTATTCGTTTTTTCAAATGAATGAGTTCTGAAAGGATTCGGAAAAGCTTTTTCGCCAGTGCAGCTGCATTTTTTTCACGGAAGTACTCCAATTGTAATTAAAGTTTGGGCGATGAGGCCTTTTCTGGAAAACGCAGGTAAGCCTTGGAAAGGCCACGATCGAGATTGTTTTATTGGGGATTCCCAGTGTGAAAAACACGATTGGCAGCCTTAATCCCTCAATTTTACGTGGATTAGTTCAATGTTTTTCACACAAGTATAATAGGCATTTCGAGGTAATAGCTATGTGATTAAATTTTTCATTAAACTTATTCTTTGATTAATTGTACTGGCAACAAGCCAATTAAAGCCTCTAAACTTCTACCTCGATGATGTTTTTAGTCATCCTCGCAACATACCAAATATTGCAGCACTTAGAAATTCAAAATAAAAATTAAGGCAATGAAAGGCACTATATTTGATAAATTATTATTAAAATCAGGAGCTTGATAATAGTGATAATTAAATACTTTTGGAGACTGGAAGAAATGAAATGGAAAAGCGAATAAAATTAAAAGTATTCTGATTCATCATTGTTCATTACATGATCATATAAATAATTCAAGAAGAAAATGGAAAAATGGCAAAACTTAACTGCGATATACTTTAGCGCGATATACTCGCCAATACATACACCCAACATACTTTTGTTTGCGTAGATTTTTTTTTATGTAATATAAGTAGCATGATTTAGTAGATTAAGATTTATGTAAGTATATAGTCCACGAGCTAAGACTCGACGTTAAATTTTTTATTACCAATGAGATTGTTCTCATTTTCAATATGCGTGTCGAATTCTTTTTAATGTGAATTTTATTAAAAAATTCCGTATAGAAGAGTAATCATTAATCATTAATGATTGCAAATTTAAGTAAAATTTGAGGAACTGAACAATTGATGTGAACACAAAAAAATATTTTCAATCTGTTAATTTAAAAATGCTTGCATATTATAATATGTAAATTCTGTGAATAAATATGGATAAGTTAATCTCTTTACTGTTTCAATAGTTAATTTATAAACATATACCTAATAAGTTTTATAAACATATAATAATATAAAAAATATTATTTATAAATAAAACTTTATTGCTGAACATCATTATATCTCAAAATTTCAACACAGTTTATAATTAAAAAAAATTTTTTTATAATAGTTTTATTTTCACGATAATAATATATATACGAATCACAAAAATGGTTGTATTGTATTAAAATTAAATACCAAACAAACAAAAATCATTAAAAAAAAGAATAAATATTTTGGTGAAAAAAACTTTATTTATTATTAATAATTTAATTTGTTGAATACTTTTTATAATATTATTAAAAAAATTTCACATTGTACATAAATTAATACAATATTAGTAAGTAAAATTTATTTTACTATTGTCTAAAATACTTATTTATTAATAATAATTTTATATCAGATCTAATGAAATCTTCATAATTTTCTTATTATTCAAAAACATTAGTGAATAAACAAATCTAAAAAAAATTTTTCATAAACTACAAATTTACTGAAATATTAATACATTGAAATAGATTTTTTCAATAAATATTTTTATTCGTATTTGTAATTAAATAAATAATTTGTTTGAAAATTTATTTATTTATTTTAATTTATTTAATTTAATGTACTTAATAATGATGATGATAATAATAAATTTATTTTTTTTTTTATAAGTAAATCCGAAATAATGTATCAAAGTAAGATAATTAGTTATATTTTTACAAAGTAAGTGTAACATCAATTAGATTATTTTAATGAAGTATTAAAAATACATAAATTACAAAAAATTTAATTATTGACATGTGTAATGTAATTATAAAACTTAATTGATCTATAAAATGAATAATCAATCATAACAAGATTAATTGTTCATTCATTTTTTATAAATCAAACATTTATAGATATATACATGTATAAATCATTCATAAGAATATGCATGGCTCAATTAACTAAAATATTAAAGTACACGAATTTTTATCATTTTTATGACTTGTAATTATTATTTACAACAATATCTTGGACAGTCTGTAATTTTTACAAATCAAAATTGATCCGTTTGTGTGAAATCTATGTTATTTATACTATTAATTTAATAAAATTTAAACAACATAAATTAGTTATATAATATACATAAATCATAAACATAAATTTATACCAAGAATTTTATGAAGTACAGCATTATAAAAACATACAAAAATTAATGTCTGAAAAGATATTCGAAAAACTTGTGAGATAATGTTTTCATTACCACGTGTACTCAATTCTATTTTCATTAATAAATTTTACGTTTACAAATGAATAATGTATTTTGTAACATAAATTTTAAATGTAATACATGTTTTTAGTTATTGTATAGAATTTATTTAAAAAAATATTAGTTTTCAGAGACATAAATGTTCAATGTTTAAAAAAATGTTTATTCATTTCTTTTCTCGGGCATTACATTTCTCTTTTATCATTATAATGAAATATTGCATACATTTTTTGGTATTAGATAATTGCAGATGCACACTTGATATGATTGTACAATAATGTCAATTGTAAATAAAACTACAAATAGATGTTTTCAGTTACAACAAACAAACAAATTGGAACTAAACGTTACGACTTATTCTTTTAAAAAACCCATCTATTCATTCAAATAATTTTGTTGGGAGACCAACTTTCTATCCATTAAATCATATTAACAAAGAAAATAAAAGAAGTGCGATATTCTAATGCTCAATTATATTATCTTATTTCCCTTTTTCTTTGTTGATGTAATTCAAAGATTTATAAATATAATTCATTCGGTGACAAAAATTATTTTGTTGCTATTATTTTGTTTCTTGACATTTTCCAAAAATAAAACAATATAGTTTTATATGAAAACAGCTTTTATTCTATATATCAGTTTACAAATGATTACATAGTCCGAATAGATAATTTTGGTAGCTTCTTTCCTTGTCTTATTTATAAAATTTTCTACGCATTATTCAAAAATTTACTTACTTAACGGTAATGATGCTTTTCCTCGAAACTTTTCAAACATAAACCACACCTACTCGTATAGACAATTTAACAGATTTAATTATAAGGGATAAGTATAGGAAGTAATTCTTATATTCAAAACATATATTTGACTTTTTTCTAATAAAAACTGAAAACCTGTCATGACGTGATAAAGATGGAATATCAAATTACTTGCAATGCCTACCACTAATTGCTGAGACCCATTGCAACCAAAAACTATCATTCTCCGGTATCGATCCCGATTTTTCCTGATCATGGGGAATCTTCTCGGGATTGTTATTTGCTTTTTCTCCTTTGGGTTGATCTTGTACAACTTCGGTACCGTTGACGCAGCAAAAAAACATGTTGCTACCGCGCATCGTTTCCCTTCCAATGCACAGGATCTTGAGATGAGTTCCTGATCTAATTGCATCCACTTCAGATCTTTAGAAATTTATTGCTATTCCTTTATAAGTATACAGTGACTATCGCGCATTTCACGAAATCGGATTATAATTAAGTTTATCGGTTGGTATCACTAGTATGCGGTTTCTAGAAAAGCATGTTACATTAATTCGACAATGGTTTCAATCACAGAGAAAAATGAAAACTAAAAGAATGAATTGCCGACACCTCCCTTTTAAACTCGAGTTACGAGTCGCACGAGTGGGGCCTCTCTCTCTCTCTCTCTCTCTCTCTCTCTCTCTCTCTCTCTCTCACTCACTCACTCTCTCACTCTCCCCCCTCTCTGTCTTTCTGACACTCTTTGGGTCTCAAATCAGGATCTATTGGCTCATTGTACTCTCTTTTTAACAAATTATACCCCTAAAGATTACTCTTCGTCATAGGGCGCGATAACCAAAATCATCTGCGCGAATCGCAAAGTGAGCGGAAGTAAATAATTTTCGCGTATCGCTTCATATTTTTTTTTTGTTCGACACACGTTCATGAGGCACTCAATAGAATAATTAGGGGATCTTACATTCGAGAATCATGAATAGAAGAGAAGATGATTGCAAACAATTATTATTTGGTAGACTATTACAAGTGTATTTACTTTGTCCAATTCTATTTCTAAGAATTTATTAGTGAATAATTTTTGAAGCGGTTTTTGTATGATTCTTATTCCTAACGGTAAATTTTTCTATGATTTCATAAAAATCTTTATTGTATGATTATTAAGCAAAAGGTAAATACGGAATTACGGGTCAGTTATAAGAATCCAAAAAAAATTTTTTAATTTCATTTGATTATATAAATTTTTATAAATGTATTCTAAGAAAAAAAGATAATTTCAGTAAAAACATACATCTGTATGTTAAATTTAGATTTTTAATAGTAGAAAATAGATTTATTTCCCTATCAAGGAAACATATTTCAAAATAACTTTATTTTGTAGTGACTCGAAAAGGCTAAATTAATTTCATTCCTGATAAAATGAATTCACTCGAGATGAATTGTTTCTCATAAGTACATGCATTCAGTTCATTTTAAGGAATTTACTTGTTATTAATTAAATTTTACGTTTTTGAATTTTTATTTGAAATTAATTACTATTGACAAAAGTCTAAAATTTTATATGCAGTTTTGTTTAAAATTAATGAAATTATTTTAATTGGAAATTAAAGATGAATGATAAATATCATTTTTAATTTAAATTCATTGTCTTTTCAATAAGCAAAACTATGTTATATAATACAATATTTTTTAAATGAATTTCAATTACAATATTAAATTAAACATTATAATGCATTATTAACGTAAATAAATTTGTTTATTTTTCATGAATTTATTTATTTACCATTAAACAATAATTTTGAAACAATAAATTAACCACCTATATAAAAATTCAGAATATGATATTTATAAAAAAAATAATATGTAATAAAATATTACTAAAATTTTTTTTGAAACAATATGATTATTATAATATAAATATGTTCAATATTTTTGCAGTAATTTATCCATATTTAATATATAATATATAAAAAATTTGCTATTTTTGTGTATTTAATCATTAAAAAAATTACAAATTCTAATGATTAATTAAATATTAATGAAATAATAAATTTATAATATTTCTAAAATATTCAAAAAATTATCTTGAATTTTCAACTATTACCAATAAAAATAATTGAACAAGGTAAATCACAAAAATTGCATTGTATTTTAAAATATGCTATTCATTTAATTTCAATCTATCTTTATTTGTATCAAAATATATGGCTATAAAACACCAACTATCGGATTTTTTTAAATTAAAAGATTAGGTTTTGTATGAAAATAAAAATTAAAATTAATTTGCTGTAATTAAATTTTCATTATTGCAAAAATCATTTTTCAAATTTTGTATAAATCAATGATTTCATTATTTAAAGTATTCGTTTACGTTTATATAAATTTTCAATGCTTAAAAATATAATTCTGGCTATTCCATGAATGCATCATATGCACATCAATATTTTATAAATTTAAAAACTATTATTCATGATATTATATGAATTACTTGAAATATTTATATCGATTTATAAATACTACTATATATTTTTAGTGGATCAATAAAATTAGTTTATTTTCCTTACAAATATTATTTATCTATGTATAACAAAACAATCAAAGCATTTATTATTTATAAAAATAATTTTTTATAAATGCATAATACATATTTGTTTCCGTTATTGTATATTTAATTGTAAATTATAAAAAATCATAAATAGAAATATAATAACATAATATTTTTATTCTACATTCTTATTTATATTATGTTTTTTCCAGATCACCATTGGTAATTTTTGGTTATTATTATTAATACAATATAAGATTGAAATATTTTTACATTTTATCCCTGTATATACAACAAAAACACAAAAAAGGTGGTAGCAAAACAAAATTTCCATATTATATCAAAATTCATGTAGTTGTCTATTCCATGTAAATATTTGAGTGGATTTTCATAAAATCGTATACTAAATCTCATTTAAATGATTGAATGATTTATTAAAATGTTATTATTATAATTAAAGAATTGCCTTTCAAGAAGCTTTACACGATAATACATCACAAGTCATTTTGAATATCAAATCAAAATTTTAGAGTACTTTTATTTAGTAAAGCTCTCTAATGAATTCTTATAAATTGATCATATAATATCTATTCATTATCCATTATTTAAAAAATGATAGTATATCTTATAAATTCCAAAGTAGACTTGGTAAAATTTTGCAAACAGCTAGTATCGAATATCTTTTATATATATATATATCAATAATTCGTCGATCGTTTTATCAAAATATTAGGAAGAAAGAAGAAGAAGAAGGGTAGTTTACTTTTATCATGAAAAGCAACGAAAACGCACAACGAAATTTTTATTATTAATATTCATTTAACGCGCTGTTTCCACATCTCGTGGTGGATTTGGGAGCGAATGGAAATTTTCTTATGCATTTTTTTTCCATCAGCTTTTGGTTTACATCGACGAGAAATTCCAGAGAAAATTAGCGTGTACTCTACAAAGAATATTACTGAATGTCTGTATAAACAGTATATTAGGCCATTGTATACGGAAGATATGGAAATGAATCGTTGAGCATATTTATCGTGGTCAACGAGCTTGGGAATCGTTTGCTTTATGATTAGTAGTTTATCGAACTTTTTCTTACTGTATTTAAAGTGGCGTATAAACATATGTTACTTCAGTTGAATTCCAATCGGTAATAAATCAGAAATTTTGACGCTTTTATGTCGATGTAATGTAACATAAATATTCAGGTCTTCCGTCTTACGAGCCTCAATCTCGAGATTTTAACGATATTACCGAAAATACAAGAAATACTTTTTAATTTAAATTTAGGAATTATCTTAAATTTATTTTAAAAATTGCTCGACAGAAAATAAATTCTAAAGCCGTTACATTAAAATATTTTCTTAAATAGTCCGAATTTTCTGTAGGTCCATTTTAATGTAGATGTTCCCTTCGAAAAGTTTATCATTTTATATCAATATATTCCCTTCAATCGAATATAATTTATCATTTCAATATAAATTATCAAAGACAGATGACAAAAGTTACAAAAGATTTTTATTTAAAAAATAATTTATCGGTAAATAAAAAAAGATTAATATCTCTCATCATATAGTACCAATAAGACACGTGTCATTGATTACAATAAATCATTAATAAAATATTTACTATATTTATTGAATACATCGGGTTGGACTCGGTACTTAAAAATTATTATAAATGTATTGAAAAAAGATTAAACTTAATTTAATTGATGTCGATAGTAGATAATTCACAGATTGTACGTACAAGTTACATCCAATTTGTCTGCCAGAATATCACAATAAGCTATAATTAATATTTTACGATGCAATAATTTATTGTGATAAATCCTAATAAAGATAAATTTAAATTAGCGTATAAAGTACAGGGAGTAATTATCATTTACACTTTTAAAGAATTTCTTTACATTCGAATTATAAACAAATCATGTTTTTAAAAGACATGTTAAATTTAATTTTTTTTTTTTGTCTGAGATCTCCAAGAAACAATTGGCTGTATAGAAAAAAAAGAAAAAGTTACAACTTATTTTTATTTTTAGTACATGTTTGAACAAAATTCCTTGATTTGATAATATGGTTCATGGAATTTATAGTGGGTTTCATCGTCAAACATATAATCAAAATGAAAAAATTATACAGGAATAGTGTAGAGCTTATTATTAGAATATATAAAAAACAAAATTATAAATATCTCTTGAAAACAATTCTTATGTCATTGAAAATGGCATTTCGTATTGGCCATTTATAGTTTTTATCTTTTTTACATGTATAGCAGAAAAGATTTATCGATGATTGCTCTCGGTGAAGTGTATCGAAAAAAATGCTTTTCTCCTTTATGCTATTTATGAAACAAAAACTAAAATATATTTAATATTGACAAAAGTATTAGATATTGCAGGATATTAATTAAATATATATATTAAAAATATCTGAGGCTATACTTTTGATTTAAGTTGTAATGGTGATGCCGGAAAAGATAGACAATTTTACTACGTTTCAGCAGTAAATAGTATTAGCTTAAAATATTTATCGAATGTTTGAACAATTTGATTGGATTTATGTAAATTTAATAATAATCAATACATAAATTGTGGATTACTCTTATCAGTTATTATTAAATACTGTTGAATAAACCCATAGCTTATCCATTAGCAAAAAAGCATCTAAAAATAGTTTAAATCTTGTGAAACTATATGTAAACCGCACAAGAATTATAGATTTATGATCTTGAAAGAATTAATTTCCATCAAAGATTCAAAATAATACTTTAAGTAATATCTAAATGTGATATGTATTAAAAAGAAAGAAAAGTCAATATAATAGTTCTGTATAAATTTCAAAAATAAATTAAAAATATTTTATTTATACCAACTTGATGCAACACATTATATATTATACAACTTTAATTACTGACAATTTTTATATACAAGGTCCGATAACTACATAATTGCATTAAAAATCAATCGTAATTTTGCTCGAAATTATAAGTAAACAAATTGTCCGTATGAGAGTAAAATGTGTTGCACTGAACAAAAAATTTTTTATATTCGTAGACGCAGAATCCTTTGAGAACGAGAAAATATTTGTAAATGCCTGAAGGAATTACACGCGACTCTGTATTTTTCCACATTGATCTTATGAGTAACACCTGATTTTCGTGTTCTTATCCGTAGCCAAAGCTGAATTCGGCTGGAAATTTCATTAATATTATTTTAAAAGGGATTTACGTCGCGGTCTACATTCTTAAATCATTATTAGTCCCATCCACAGATTAAATCAGTTTGAATTAGACTTCATTTTATCCAACTTTACTAGCTCTAATTCAATTTTTATTCTACTATACATATGCATAAAATGTTATTGTCCATAAAAAAAAATTATTTATGATTATTATTATTTTTATAGTTACTTATTAAGTAATATAATCAATTATTATATACAATTATTTTTCAATTTATTAATACTAAATATTTATTATATATGTATTATATAAAAATTTAACATTTTTTATAAAAAATAGTATTTTAAAAAAAAATTCATGGTTAGTTTTTTTTAACAATAATTTCTAAATTAAAACAAGTAAATAAACAAATTCTTTTTATTGAAATATTTTTATTATATGAATATTAATATGAATGTTCTTGATTTATACTCTTTTAACATATACATATTATTTTAAATTAATGATAGCATTATTTTTATAAATCAAATATATGTTAAAAATTCAAATCATATGACTTCAACGTATTAATAAATGTTTCTTAAACACAGTTAACTGTTTACTTTAAGTGGGCCAAAAATGAATTTTTCCATGTCTTTTACTGATTTCACTAAAATATGTTTTTCCTTATAGATATATCTTACAAATTTATTATTATTTAAGAATAGAGAGATAAGTTTCATCACATTTATCACTACAGTAAATCAGTTATTTTTTTCATTTGTATAAAGAATATTAATCAAAGATACATATGATACATACTATTTTTATTAAAATTTAATAACAATCTATACAATAAGATTTTTTTTTTATATATTTTTTTTACAATTTTTCTTCATGAAATTCATGAATGTTAATTTAAAGAATTATTAGTTAATTGAATAAAATATTTATATATTTTTATAATTTTTAAATAGAAGATTTTAAAATTGTATTTAAATTTTTAGATTTCTTAACCAAATTATTAAATAACATTTTTTTATAATTTTTTAAAATACATATATTATATATATTTAACATTTGATTAATTACATTTTATACTTATTATAAATATTTTATTTATTCAAATTATAGTAACTACATGCATAATATATTTTTATTACATTCATTGTGAAAGTTATATATTATAAAGTAAAAAAAAAATATTAATAAAAAATAAAAAATAACAAATTTAAAACTAAATTTGTTGAGACAATAAATTATAAGTGTCTGTAAAATATTATATCAATTGTTAAACTTATTTGTAGGTAAAATAAACAATAATTTTATTTCTGGATGCAATAAAAGCAAAACATATGTCGCACATCAATGAAAATTCTAAATACAGAATTTTATTGGATACATTACACGTTCTCATGAGATTAAACAAAAATTAAGCAAAAATAATAACAATAAAATTGTGTGTAAAATTATGTTTTAATGAAAAATTATAAATATAATATCAATCGTATTGAATGGTATTTTTTAATTTATGTTATGTAAAAAATATAAATTCATAATTTAATAAAATCCATTTTAAATTTTGATATAAAAAAATATATAATCTATCATAAATGAAATTAATAAAAAAAATTTGGACAATAAGAAAATGTTTTAAAAGATCACACAAAGATATATTAATGCTTTTTTTTACAATGAATAGTACACTTGTCTATAAAAACATTTCTTGTAATTAAAACAAATAAGTTTTAGAAATATAGTAAAAAAAATTTTCTTACTATTTATATGACCGATGATTTAATAAAGTTTATTAAATGATTTAAATTGTATCTTAACTTATACACGAATTTTCAAAATGTTCAATCACCATAATTATTAATTGACAACAAATTCTTATAATTGATCTACAAATTAGAATCTTTGCAGCTACATATTGTAAGAATGTTTTTCTAAAAATCATTTTGTGAAAAAATTGAAATTTTAACTTCTTATTAACATAGTTTTTATATTATTCATTTCAACTCGAAAAATCATATACTTAAAAAGTAAAAAAACACAGCACAGATAAATAAATTTTCAAAAATTTAGAAAATAATTCAACTATTCATTGTTTTTTTTTTAATGAAACCTCAATATTACATAACATTTCATAATTATTGAAAATTGTTCATTGTATGTTTCATCTTATTATTTACATGTTTCTAAATATTTAAATGAATTAATAAATTAATTATTCGCAAAAAACATGTACTTGTAGTTAATAACGTAATATAATAGTTATTTTCGTGGTATAACAACGATATTTTACCATAAGTTTCCCGGCAAAAATCTTAATTACGGTACTATCAAAAATAAAAACAAAGCATGCAAGTGATATTAAATGATTGTGATTCAACAATTCATGAAACATTTTTATATGATACACAACTTACAATTTTTTAAATAATTAAAGAGAATTTAATGTGAAAAGTATTTATCTAAAAATAAAAATTAAAAAAATGAAAAATAATATTTGTTTAAATTCAAATTTTAAGTTAAATTTAGTATAATTTGTTAGAAATTATTATTTTTAAGATGAAAATGTATCCAAATTCTTGCATTGAGCTTTAATACAACGATAATTTAAAAATACGATAATCATTTCTTAAATGATATTTGCTGACGGTATTTTATTATTGTAAATTAAATTAGTTGTAGCTTAGATTATTTATCTTGCTTGTTATCAATCCTTTATTCCATATTTTATCAATGTAATGGAGATTGCAATGCAAATGACTAATTCTAAATATCAGAGTTCTTACAAATTTAAATTTTTTATTTCGATTATTAAAAATAACTTTGATGATAAAATATTAATATATTATATCGGGATTTACAAATTTAGATTATATACATTACATTAAGGTTTCAAATTCATAGGTAGCTCATTTCTTTTCGTGTTTATTAACTTTTTTAAGGTTTCATCAAATTATTTTTATTATTGAAATAATACATTTTCTAAAATAAAAAAAACATTTAAAATAATTTTTGGAAAGTATATTTTAATGTTTTTTTTAAAATTTTTTCTATATTTTTCATTATTATTTATACGAGTAAAAAATTGTAAAATTAAAAAAATTATTCATTATACTTTTGTACTCATTAACTATTCCATTATCTAATTGTAAAATGAAAGTGCATTTAAATTTTATGTAAAATTATTATTTAAGATCTTTTAAATCATTAATGTGCTTAAATTTGTTGTAGCACATGCAAAATATTTTTATAATATATAAATAGTTGTTAATAATCGAGAAAAATATGATTTCAAAAATTTCTTTCAATTAAATTTAATTTTTTCAAATTCAATAAAAATTTATCGTTTACAAAAATTAATTATGATATCAAGATATTATAGAACTGTAAATATTGAAGGTATTATTTCGTAGTTTTATTACCTATTTTAATATTTTTATCAGAGCGATTCGAACAAATGTTAAGTTATTTTTATAAATAAATATTTTGTAATTTGATACAAAATTTTAGCAGTTTTAACAAATGTATATATTTACTGTAAATTTTTAACACTTTTCAAGGTTTTCAGATATAGAATTATGATACTGTATATAAAAAAAAGTAATACTAAATTGTGTACCCGTTTTAAAAATTTTGCAACTTTAATAATATTATAATAAGTTCAAAATAAAATTAACAGAAATCCATTCTTATTTATATAAATATTTAAAAATTGTTTGACACATATTATTTATAAAAATATTTAGAGCATATCTATATAATACAATATAAGTTTTATTTGTTTTATATGTAAAAATTCATGTAAGTTATTGAGAAAATGTTTAATATAAATTTGAATCTAATTAAGATATTATGCAAATTTCTAGCTGATTTTCAAACAATTAAATCGTTTGTATAAATATATCTTTCGGTAATTCTGATTTAATAAAAAAATAGGCGAAACCTTCTAATTGTACATTTCATTTTTTAATGATACGAGATTTATTGTTCATGTATACTTGCGTAAATAGTATTTCATATCATTATTTAAAATTTTTTTATGTTTTTCTTAAGTTCATAAAAAATAATATGAATTATAGGAAAAAAATGTAAATTTGAAACGAAATCTTATATTTGAGTCTTAAACTATTGATTAAGGTACATGGTGAAACCGTTTTTAACTGAATAAAATTGACATTTATTATCAAAATACCGTAAAAAAATATTTGAATTATTTTTCTTAATTTTAGAAGATATTCAAAAAAGCAAATTGAAATAAATAGCTAAGAGATACTTTCTTTTTACTTAAATTATACCATAAATTTTATTTTATTAATTTTATGATTTTTAGAAAAAATTTGAAATTTTGTTTGAAATTCTAATTTTATTTGTAACATTTATTAAAATGTCAAGTACAGAACATTACAGATTGCTAAGCCCTGTGTTAAATTAAAGAAACAATCATAGTGGATGAAATATTTTCTTTCTCTCTAGCATTCATTTGATAACATTAGCGCCTCTGATGAGTGTCAGGCCCAATAAAAAATATTTTTTTTAGTTCTATAGAAACAATATAAAAAAAAAACTACATAAAAATATATGGACTACGTCCAAGTGAAAAGCCATATTAAAATACTTAGAAGTTAATTTAGTACAGCACAAAAGATTTTCAATTTTCATAAAATTATAATTTATATTTATATAAAAATAGACAATAATAAAAATAATTATAATATAATGTTTAAATATTTTTTTGATGAAATATTTTTATATAAATATATATTGTAATCATATAAAAATAAAAATGTTTTGTAGTTTTACCAAATTAAGTACAACTTCTAAGTATTTTAATATGGCTTTTCATTTAGCCGTAGCCCATATATCAGTATATACCACTTTTTTAAATAGGCTTTACAGTACTAAAATATGTTTATATGACACCACAAAAAATGTGTAGAAACAAAGAATTATTTCTTCCGACATGAATTTTATATATGTATATATACATGGTGCATCCACGAAGTATCGAGTTTTTTTTTTTATTTTGCGCCTATTCATTGTAATAATTCGGGAAAGATCTTCAAATATCGACAAACTCTTTCCGCATTTGTCCTTTTTTTTCGACAATTAGGCGCGGGAGGATTTAACTTCGCGTGAAGGGCGTTTTTCAAATTTTTGACACAGCGCGTTGTAGCGATTAACGGAAAACCACTACGCGAGAATGTTTTGATCAAAGAATAAAAAAAAAAAATTCTTACCTTTCTTTTTTGAAAGATGAATTATTGATGGACTTATAAACAGTGTGAAATAAAAATTTTAAATTCTTCAAAATAATTTCCTCCTGCATCAACACATTTTTGAAGGCGTGTTTTCCAAATTTCAAATGCATCTTCAAATTCTTTAGCTTTGTTGTTTTTCAAAAATGTTCACATTTATAACTTTTTTTGCACTATATGGTACACTGTAGATCATGTTAAATTCAGTTTTTCCACGATTACTCTAATCATTAAAATGGTCTGAATTTTAAATTTCTAATACGCACCAGCTGTTCCTAGCCATTCGAAAGCTTTTTGGGCGCTCAAATCGAGGCTCGTCGATGATTCTTTCTCGGCCCTTTTTAAAAGCTCTGTGTCATTTTCCACTTTGCGATTTTGACATACAATTATGTCCATAAGTTTTTGTAACATTTTACATGTTTACGCACTGTTTTTTTTTAATTGCAAACAAAACTTTATTGCGTAACTCTGTTCTAGTAGTCGCTCCATCGCGCCGTGTCAAAAAACTGAAAAACACCCCTCGCGCGAAGTAGAATCCTACCACTTCAAATTATTGAAAAAACAAAAAAAAGGAACAAATGAGGAAAGAGTTTGTCGATATTTTAAGACCTCTCCAAAATTTCTACGACGAATAGTCGCAAAATGAAAAAAAAAAAATCGATACTTCGTGGATGAACCATGTATATATATATCTTAAAAAATATTTAATATATCTTTAATATTATTATTTGTGAAATATTATATAATTGTATGCTTCAATTTCATATTTTCATTATATTGAAACATACAATTTAATAAATACAAATAATATACACCATTAAATAAATTATATTTTTCAAGATATATAACGTGTATGAAAAATAAAAAAATATAATATATATTAGCACTTTTTTATTCCTTGACATTTAACCTTTCCATTTTTCACTCGTGTCGTCATTTTTCACTGTTTGCACTATTGTGTTTGAAATTTTTTTATACGCTTTCAGAGAATAATAACATAAATATGTGTAACAGATTGCCAGTATCGACCCATGAAAAAGAACGTGAAAAGAGGGGATTTTTTTTTATGTTTTCTTTTATAATTAAATTTTCATAACTTTAAGGAAAAAATAACTTTTTTGATTAAATATAAATATATGCAATAAAATTAATCATATATTAATTATAATAAATGGAATATTAAAATATTATCAAATATTGAAAGTGCAGGATGCTAATTTTTATAGTTTGGATTGTGCCAGGGTTGTTTGCTGCCAGTTTTCCCATTTAAGCTTGGAACCACCGATTTCAAATATTCCTATCGATAAAATAGTAACTTAATTCTTTTTTTCATCCTGTTCTGCGCGTTTATACGCTTACCTTAGAGATGGCGCTATGAAAAAATGTGAAGATCATGGAAGGCGGGAAACTTCTTGAAGCATCAGTACTTAAACATGCTTCGTTAATTTTATACGTCAACTGAAGTTTTAAATATTGCACAATTACTTTTATGCCCATTTCATGTATGAATTTAAGAACTAGATAATAGACAATTTACTATATATTAAAACAAAGAATGTATGTTATTTTTAGTATGCATAATGCATATATGTAATTAGAAATATAATGTGAGAAGATATTTTCTGTGTTAGTATTTTTCAGGCTAGAAAGACGTAACGTGTAAATTGAATATTAAGATTTAATGTGCAATAATGGCGAAGCCTATTATAAGAACGTATAGCAAAAAACAACCTGTTACTGTTTTCAATTCTGCAGTAACACTTGTTCCAAGTTATCCAGACCCAGATAATCCAAATGTCAGGGAATCTCAATTGCAGGACACAACGTTGTTAGCCAATATTTTTGAAGATACATTTGATAGATTAGCAACTGGAGTCATGTAAGTTTATGAAATTCTTTACATAACATTAATTTTATATATATACACACATTTATAGTCAATATAATTTTTATTTTTAAACAAATTATCTTATTTGTACATTTTTAAGTGTGCCATCACCAAAATATTCGGTCCATCAAAGTGATAGTCTATATTCTATAAATGAAAGTATTAATGAACACAATAGTTATATTTTTCAAACACAACAAGATGAGTCAAAAAAAAAAGTTTTGCATGATTTCAAAAATGAAGACAAAGAAAAAACTAAAGATAATAAGATTTATGATAATATAAAGTCAAAAGAAAATAATTTAAATGTTATGGTAAATAAAAGAACTGGAATTAAAAGAAAAATTAATTGTGAAAATAATGTTGAAAATTTTGAAAATACTTCATACTTGAATGAAAATGAATATCCAATGGACACTGTTAAATTTGAAGAGTATGTAAAAAAAGCGAAAACAATTGTAAATAAAAAGAAACAAATATTACCTATTTCTGAAAAAGACAAACAATTTAATAAATATTCACTTCTGTTGGAAAAATCTAATGAAGATGAAGACTTATCTAAAAGTGAATTAAATAATATTGAAAATAGTAAAGTAAAAAAATCTTCAATTATTATTAAAGAATCTAAAGAATTCTTGAATAGAAACCAGTTCAAGGGTATAGAAAAATATTTATTCACAAGTACTCCCAGAGAACAAAGATTGCGAATGAATGTTGACATACAAAATTTATCACCTATAGCATTAGATAATGATAATGAAAATGATCAACAAAATATAAAATCTTTGCTAATTGAAAATGAGAATCCAAAATTCGATAAAATTGAGATTTTACAATCAAATTCTAATAATCAGAATGGTATGTCAATAGAACATAATGAATTAAAAAGTAACATTCATAATAATATTAAAATGAATACACCTCCGATAGATACAAAAGAATTTTGTAATCATATAGAAAACAAAAATTTTTTAAGAAAAAAAAATGATATTGACAATAATTTAAGTATTTCAAAATCATTTCATAATGAATTTCAAAATAAAAAAAATAATGAAAATATTTGTCAACTTGATAATTTAGTAAAACAAACTTCTGGTACACAAACACACATTCGAGAAGAACCCTTAAATGAAACTCCAATAGTAACAGATATAGAAGTAAGCTTTAATGAGTCTCCTCTACTTTTTGAAGATACAACTTTTAATGAAAATGTAAAAAAAACAACTGAATTTGAAAATGATTCTACCAAATCTTCAAAAACTGATTCTTTTTCCCTTCATGAATGGTCAAATGAATATGATTCGTCATATGAATATTTCAAACAACCTGAAAAAAATAATTTTAAAAAATCAATAAATTTTGCAAATAATGAAAATTTCCAAAATATCTTAAAAGAATCTTCTATTGTAAATAATAATATAGAAAATGAGTTGTCTAATTTTTTAGAAAAAAGTTGTGAACAACAAACAAATATTGAAAAAAAAATAGCAGAAGCAATAATTGTTTCTAATATAAATGATTCAAAAAATAATGAAAGTATTAATAGAGAAAAAATACAAATAATTAATAATAAAGAAAATGAAAATAATCAAACAAAAATATTAACTATGAAAAATGTTATTGAAACTATAAGTGAAAAAAAATATAAAACCAATAATATTAAAAATGATAACATTACTAAATTTAATAACACAGGCAAAGTTATAAATGTAGAGAAAATATATCAATGCAGTAAAGAATTTGATCCTAAATTAAGCCACCTAAAACCAGTTGTACGTATTTCAAACCTTGATTATGTAAATACGAAATCACGTATTCTATCGACAAAGATTTTACAAACTACTAGACTAAGTGCAATACAAAAAAATAAAAATATTAGAATTAAAACAATTGGAAAACGAATAAATACTAAGAATGTTGAAAGAAATATTGTTGACGATATTTTAATAACAAAGAGAAAAAGTAACTCTAATAAAATTGAAAAAAATCATTCTGGTGCTACTAAACATCAATTAAATATAACAACTTCAAAGAAAAATTTTAAAAGAAAAGTACGAATCAGTACATTACTTAATAAAAATAAAGATTTACGTGTACTTATTACAAGACTTGAAGATTTAAATATAGAAATAAAATCACCTATATTTATAAAAAAGAATACTAAGCAAAAATCTAAAAAGGCAAGGAATAGTAAATCAATTAATACAGAAAATAGTTTTAAAGATAATACATTTGTTAACATTGATGATGATACTTTAGTAGAACTAGAACGTAGTATTATAGAAATTCATTTTCAAAAAGATGAAGCAAGCAATAAACTCAATGATCAAGAATTATTAGTCCTTTCAAAATTAAATGATGCAGTAAATATTACAAGAAGAAAAAATTCATTGAGAAAATTGAATAGATCATTGACAGCAATTTTGGAAAATGAAACAAATGAGTCTATTAATGTAAACAATGAAAATATTCAAGAAAATATATTATTAGAAGATAATAAAATGAATAATTTGCTGGATGATGCTGTTAAAAATGAAATGGTGTTTTTAAAACCTGGAAAGTCTTGGGTAAGATCTCTGTCAATTATAAATCATTTTCATAATACACAAAATTTGGATGAATTAGCAATTGGAAGAGGTCAAAACTGGAGGCATAGTGTTCAATCTATACTAAATATGCAACCAGATGGTATTAATATTAGAAAAAATTTTTTTTATTTTTAAACATTTTGATTACATACAAGAATTAATCAATTACATTTTTTTTAATTTGTCTTAGGAATTGTTCAAAGTGTTGGGAAAATTAGCGATGAAGAAAGAGAATGTAATTTATATCCCTTTCCAATTCTAAATACTATTCAAGAAGAAATAAAAAGAATTTCATCTCTGTCAAATCGATTCACAAGACGTTTTTCAACGCGTATTGTACCAAGTGGAACAATATCAAATCTCACTGAAGATTTCATAGATAATAAAAAATATGATAATATTTCCACTAGAACAAGGAATGGATTAACCAAGAGAAAAACCTCATTAAGTAATCATATTTTATTTAAAAATTATAAAAATATTTTTAGCATTATGTACATGAATAAATAAAAATTAAGTTTCATTTTTTTAAATCAATTTTAGTAACTTCGAATGCTGACTTGATTAAAACTGAAGATGATCTTATTAAATCGGCAAAAAGTATTGTTTTAAAACGTTGTAAACAAATGTCCTATGTACCATTTAATATTGCTTTCCCTGACTCGTAAGTATATCATAATATTTATTTTTAAATCATACATATTATTTATAGAAAAAATTGAATCTTAAATTATTGAAAACTAAACAAGTAAACTTAAAATCAATAATAATTTTAAAACCAACTGTATTTCTTAAATTTTGATCTTTAACGTAATATATATTTAATATATTTAAAATTTAAATTTATCTCTTTGTAGATTTATAAATAATTGCATTAAAATTGGTGAAGGTGTTTATGGTGAAGTTTTTTTGTATGAAAATAATAATAAAAAATCAGTTGTAAAAATTATACCTATTGAAGGGGAAGGATTAGTCAATTGTGAACCACAGAAGAAATTTCATGAAATTCTTTCAGAAATAATTATTGCTCAGTATGTATTTTTTATAAATAAAAATAATAAAAATTAAATTGTAAAAACAAATAATTTTTTTAGAGAATTGCATAAGCTGAAATTTGGAAAAGAGTACAACACAAATGGTTTTATTGGAGTTGATAGAATTATGTGCATTATTGGATCATATCCTGATAAATTAATTGAATTATGGAATAAATATGATCGAGAAAAAAACTCGGAAAATGACTGTCCATCTATGTTTAATGAACAGCAATTATATATAGTTCTTGAACTTGCACATGGTGGGCAAGACCTCGAAAGTTTTATATTTCAAAATGCATCTGAATGTCATTCTATATTTGTTCAGGTACTCAAATATTTTTTCATTTTATTTGTAAAAAATAATTATAAACTAAATTTCTTTTGATTTATTTAGACGGCTCTGTCTTTGGCTGTTGCTGAAAAATCTCTTGAATTTGAGCATAGAGATTTACATTGGGGAAATATTTTAATATCTAAAACTAATGATAAAAAATTAATTTTTAAACTGAACAACACAGAAGTTACACTTCACACAAAAGGAGTTAAAGTATGTAAAATGTATAAAATTCAATTAGAATTCGTTAGAAATAAAAATTGATATTTGAGAAATTATTGAAAATTGAATATTTATAAATTTTTATTTAAATTTTACTTCAGGTTTCATTAATTGATTTTACATTATCAAGAATGTCATATCAAGGCTGTAAAATTTTCAATGATTTGGCAACAGATCCTACATTATTTACAGCTCAAGGAGAATATCAATTTGATATTTATAGAATGATGAAGGACAATGTACAGTAAGTTTAAAAAAAATTAATTAAATCCACAATTTAATTTCATTTTATTTGATTGAATTAAAATTTTTAGAAATGATTGGCAACAGTTTAAGCCTTATACAAATATATTATGGTTGGATTATCTCCTAGACAAAATGATAAATGCAGTACGATATAGAAAAAAATCTACAAAAATACATAAAACGTCAATGGAACGACTTAATGAATTGAGAAAAGAACTTTTAAATTATGAAAGTGCTTTCGATTTTGTAAAAAACTGTGAAAATATCAAATCGTGTCTTGAAATCGATGGTGTTCTTCTATAAAGTATAATATTACTTGACTCTAATTAAGAATTAAGAAATTGCTAGCTAGTTCTATTTTATATATTAATTTTTTTTTTGATTTGTAAATACTTATATATTTATTTTTTCTACAATTTACAATTTTAAATCATGTTCATATAAATCATGTAGTTACTGTAAATAATAAAATGAGAATTTGAATATAATCTCCAAAAGTACCATTTACTTTTTCATTAATTTTTTATATTCATAACATTAAAATATAGCAGCATACAAAGAATTATGGCAAGATTGAGTAACTAATGAAGGCTCTATATAATTTTGTCTATTATAATGAGCAAGATAAAATATTCCATCAACTTCATAGGGTTTAACATCAATGTTTTCTTGCTCAAGAAACTTTGATAATAATAGCTTTTCCAGTAACTAAAAAAAAAATTCAAAATGAAAT
Organism: Eupristina koningsbergeri; assembly: GCA_018907245.1. NCBI lineage: Eukaryota > Metazoa > Arthropoda > Insecta > Hymenoptera > Agaonidae > Eupristina > Eupristina koningsbergeri. The sequence goes on along the minus strand of JACCHV010000013.1, from coordinate 927,131 downwards.
GATAATTTTTTTTATTTAATAAGACTTAACTTTTCCCATTGGGTGTCCAATTTTATTCCCATAGACTCGAAGTTGGTTTACCAAAGGTGATTTTTTTATTGAATAAAGAAGTCGGATACCACCTTCATCGGTAAAATAATTATATGAAAGATCAATTACTATCAATTTTGAAAATCGAATTCCTCTGCATAATAGCCTACAAGTATAATTGGTTACTAGCTGTTAATGAGCCTGTAATAACTATAGTACCTAAGGCCACAATCATTTATGATATTATGACCCAGTAGAAGTGATCGAAGAACTGGACGTTTTCTCAGCCAATTCCCTAATAATTCCGCTGCGTAATCGCCAATATTATTACCATTCAAATCTAAAACTTTTAACGTTGTATTATATCTTGCATTTTCAAACATTTCCTCAATATCATGACAAGAAAAACCAAATTTCTGTAAATGAAGTTCTTCCAAACTATTGTTATTCTATTGAAATACAAACAAAATTAATAGAATATCGCGACATGTTTAATTTTAAATATTACTCGTAACATGATTCCAATCGATGTGGCGACATGAGAGTTATCAAATTTGTTCCAGCAACATTGAAGACTAGGTCTACTAAGATCCAAGACTTTTAATGTTTCGTTAGAATACATGTGATTATTTCGTAATACTGTTATAAAATAAATCAAACTAGATTCGTTCTGATCGATTTCGGCAACGTCAAGTTGTCTAATAAATGGATTGAATGAAAGCATCATTGCCACTTTTTTTGCGATCTAAATGATATATTAATGCAATAAAAAGTAAGTGTAAAAACTATAGATTCCCAATTTAAATAATATTTTATTTTATATGAGCTTTTAATATAATTTATATTGTATACTTTAACTCCAAATTTGTTTCCACTCAGTCGAAGTATTCGTAGTTTCAGTTTTGATCCATTGCGAAGCATATGATCAATACCAAAATATCTTATTTCATTGTTTTGCACATTAAGTTCTATAATATGATCGCAAACCTAAAAATATTAATTTAAGTAAAAGAAATTAATCAACATTTGAATACAGTATATACTTTAAATTACAATTATACAATCAATTAAACTTATAAATCCAGCACAATTAATTTCATTATTTGGTAAATTTAATGTTGTTATATCTTTATTTTTTGACAAAAATATACTTAAATACGGAACATCCCAATTCTGAAACCGTCGCCTACAAAAAAATTTATTTTATAAAACCTTTTATTCATTATTTTAATAATATACAGGAACCACAATTTCTTATTTAACCCAATTCTGAAAAATAAATCTTTTCCATTCAAAGTTAAATCTCGAGATCCATCCTCATTTGTATTACAATTGTAAATCAAATAGTCATTTTTCATTACATACGTATTTTTCGTTTTTTTATTAAATTTATTTAAAGGGATATTATCATTAGGATAAACAAATGCTAAAGAAAATTTATTTGGCGTTTTAAGATTTGAGGCGATATTATTATATTTTGGTGTTCCAATAATTAAATCTCCATATTTATCAATTTTGATATTATTGAGTTCCATATCATAAATATTTATAAATATAAAACACAATAATTAACCTTATAAATCCCCTGTCATTAAATAAACAATACCTTAGCAACTAAATTAATGAAGGCTTGATGCTTTTCAAATTTTTAGCAACGCAGGTAGAAAATAAAATTATTACTACGTTTAAATCAAAATTATGCATTTACACTGCAAAATAATTATACCTTTTCAATTTAATTAGTTGATAATAATTATCCCAAATTTTTAATATAGTTTCAATTTAAACTTAAGACAATAAAATAAAAGAAATTATAAATTAAAATCTTATACTAAATAATCAAATATAACAAATAAAATTTTTATTTTTGCAAAATCGAAAATTTAAAAATTTCATCAAGTAAGTTAAACTTATTTTCAATAAATTATTTTCAATTTAATATATAAACTTAGCAATTCCTTTATTGTATACTTTTTTTTCTTTTCCTTTACTTTTTAAAATATTTAATAAATTAGATTTATTATAAATATATAATATGTATTTAATCTATAGGAATAGCATTTTATCCTGTATATTTTATATATTAATATAAATTTTTTTTACTTTTGTTACATAATACGTAAACCTGTCATAAATAATATCTTATTAAATTCTGTTTATTTATTTTATTTATTTTTATTTATTTTTAATTTATTTTTCTTTAATTTTTTAATGCATAATCTATAAAATATTTAATTTCAATCACATTTTTTCAGAATTTATTGCTCAAATTATCTGCAAAATTATTTTTAGAATAGACTTAATCATGTTTGTGCACTTAAAAATCCTTAACAAATGTAATTGTTAATCAAAGTTTAGTTTATAACTGAATATTTGATTTTATAAAATAAATTTTTGACATCTTTTATGACATATATTTTTGTAATATGTCCGAAATTTCACTAGAAGTAACTCCTTTAGATATAATGTTCAAAGGTAAATATTTTTTTAATATAAATAAATGTTAATTGCATATAAAACCTATAATTTTGTAGCATATTGTAACATGGATTCAATTTCAAAAACAAGAAATCTTGAATTATTACCACTGTCACAATGTGATATATGGTTTCAATCAGCACAAGTATTAGATCCTATTCATGTTACATCAACTGATATTGGATTGTGTTTTTTTAAATTTCATAAAAGAGCAATTAATTATCAAGAATTTCTTAAATTACTCGATGATTTTACACGTACTAAAAGACTTGATATGAATGCTGTAATGTATAAATTACAAACTAGCGTTAGACCTGATGTAAAAAATTCAAAAGAATAACACTTTTAATAAAATATTATGAAAAAATATATTAATTCATGTAAATATTTTATTTATATATTTTTACATATATTACTCTTTACATAATTTAAATATTTTATAATATTAATATTACAGGTAAATTTTTGTATTTAAGAATAAATATATCTATAATTTTTTAAGCAAAAAATTAAAATATCCGCAAACAAGAACTATAAAAAAAACTTTATGCCAAAAATTCTGAATAAAGTAATGAAACATAAAGTTATAAATATTTTGCAACAAAATGCATCTACAATCCTTTTATTGTTTTTCAATCAGATAGAAGATTAATAATATTTACTATAATAAAAAACAATAATAAATTTATTTTTTAAATTTAATAAAAATTAAAAGTACTTGAATCACAAAAGCACTTTTTAACTCAAGTATTATATATTTATGCTACATTAAACCATGTTCTTAAATTTTAATTATCAGATCATAAACAAAAAGAAACAATTGTTTTTTATGATTCTACAAGTATCAAAAATAAAGTTTAAAAAAATATTTAAAAATGAAGAATGAAATAATAAGTGCAGCTTATTTAATTTAACAATAATTTAAAAGTATTTATTAATATATAAATTGTATTTTAATTTCGAATTATTTAATTACTGATTAAATAATATTAATAGTAGATTAAAGAATTTTTATTTAAGAATGTTTCTGCATCCATTTTAAGGCTTCACGAATATTAATCAAACTTACTCTTCCTAAGAAGTATGCAATCAATTGATATTCTGGCATTGTACGTCTACCGCAAGATCGAGTTGATAAAGTCCGTTGATAAATAATTTGTTGTTGGTTTTCGTGATTTTTATGATTTAAATTTTGATTTTCTTCTAGAAATTTATTTTGATCTTCACATAATACTTTTGTTGTCAAACATAAGAGCCATTGTAAAATCTATAAAGTATCAAAAAAAAAATTATCAAACTATTTAAAAATATTTTTTGATTTAAATACTCACCTCACTATTAGACGGAATTTCGCGACCCCTTAGAATCCAAGAACTTGGAGCCCAAAGGTACAATTGCATTATAGTTGCTGCCATTTCTGGACTATGACGCTAGAATGGTTATTTGTTATTAAAATTCACATAATATTATTATATTTAAATATAAACTCTTGCATACCTTATTTGGATTACGTTTTAATAAATTTCTAATGAGGGCTGCAATTATAATTGGAATTGAATCAGGTAGTAGCGGTAAATCATCTTCATCATAATCATAATTTTTTAATAATGGTTTCTCTTTAACATTTCCAACAAAAGGATTGCTTAGACCAAAAATTTCGTATGCAATTGTACCAATGGTCCAGAGATCTGACTTTGAATAATTAAGACTAGAAAGAAAAGAACCTGGCTCAGCTGCAATAATTTCAGGAGCCATTAATGCAGCGTTTCCACCTTTATCAATATCATAAGAATTATATGGAAGATGGAGGTTGAGATTTTTATCTGCCAAACAACATCCAAAATCTGTAATTACTAATGTAGGACAATTATCGGATTCTTCAGAAAGATCAAGAAGTATATTATCTGCCTTCAAATCCCTATTGAATTAAATTTTATAAGATATTTCTTTTTTACTAAATATTATTTATTTAATTAATAAATCACCCACCTATGAGCAATACAATGGTAATTCATATGAGCAATAGCTTCTAGTAATTGAGCAAATAATAAAACTGATACTCTGGTTTTAAGTCGTTGATCAGATAAATATTGTCTTAAAGTAATATCATATCTAAAATAGAACAATATAATTTAATATATAAGTTAGCTTAGAGAATGAATGAGCAAATCAGTAAATAAAAAGTTAACCGTTTCATAAGCAAAAATAAACTCATATTTCTTCCAGAGCCTTCAGGATTAAGCCTTGCGGGTAATGCATCTGGATACATTTTTTTTGATTCAGGCAAAAGAGGTACTTGATCAGTAAAAACAGCATACATGGATACAATATTTGAATGAGGAGGTAAAATTCTCTTGCTATTTGACATGTGCTGTTCCCAGTAAAAAATTTCTTCATTTTTATAATGTTTCCAAGCTGGTACTGTTTCCCTAAACATTGCTCTTAAAATTGAAGTTGCATTAGACTCAGCATCATAATTAAACATCATTTTAATTGCCAATGGAAAAGAAATGATATCACTCTTTTTATCTATTGTTATTTCGTCATTATTTTGAATTTCATCACTAGTTTTCAAGCGAGCTGCATACACTGCTGCTGAACAGCCTTTTGCTATTGGTGGCCCTATTACAAAATTTTTTAAACTAAGCTGATCATGTTCTGTTACAGTTTCATAATTTTTATCATTATTAGGTTTGTTCCATTGTAAATTTGCAACTGCTTCCTAAAAGTTTAATTACAATTATAAATAATTATAAATAATAAAGAATAATAAAGTACTTGAAGAATTCATATTACACAAATGACATTTTAGTTGTACCTTAATTTCTGTACAAACACCTTCAAGTTCATCTTCTTTTGTCAAAACACCAGTACCAGAGGCTAATGAAACTCCTACCAAAGCAAAAAATGGTGTTGAATCTCCATTAAACAATCGCCATGCAGCTCGACGTCTCAAATCAGCCGCTAGGGTGTTAGTCACCCGTTTCAGAACATTATCAACGAATAAACGTCGTGCCTGAGTTCCCAGGAAGCCAAGGTGACCGGCAGCTGATGCTAAACCACCAGTACCTGCAGGTACTGAGACCTGGGACTCGCCTGCACATCGATGAAATTAACACTTAAAAGAAACTTTCACTAATTATACGCTTTTATTGGTTATACTCACCTACTCGTGCAACGTGTATTTTGTTGATATTAACTCTGTTTGTATTGAATAAAGGCTCCGGATTATTAAAGGAGCGTAGGAGAAATCGACCATTTTGTATCAGACGTTGTGCGAGTATCCTAATTGACATTTCTCTAAACTCTCTCGTGCTAAGTTCCCAGTGAACTTATGCCTCGAAGAAGGCCTTCAAGCCTTAAGGATCGCACTCTAATTTTCACTCATTATCTGTAGAACCATACACAAATTAAAAACCTGCTGTTAGACAGCATATTCTGTTTGTAATAGTTCGCGAAATACTCCTGATAAACAAGTGTTAACACTAGCGATTTATTGATAAAATCATTAGCTCTCCATAACTTACCCTTGAACTGTTACGCGACGAATCTCATCGCAACTCTGATGCAAAATTTTAAATGCAATCCTAAAACTAGCGTACAACTGCGCCGTAATCTTCAAGGTCTAACCGAAGATAGATTCGCGTTTTACATATATACACACAAATGATGGATTAAACGAGTATAATAATTTGCCTCACGCTAGATTTAAACGGAACAAAGAGATATCAAAGGGAAAAGTAAAAATCCTTTGTCTGTTTACGCATTGTGTATTTTTTTTTAAGGAAGATTGATCATTTTTCCATGGCACAACCCATGTACGTAAAGCTCAATACATACATACGCACATGCACGCGCGCGCGAATATTATATTATTGTATTATTACACACGCATGAACGTATGCTTTATGAAAACATGTCGAAATTATCAATCGTCGATAAGCGGAATAATCTAACGATATGACGGCGGCAAATTCAATTTTTCGCTAGATTTATATCTACACTCTTTTCTTATCTTTTAAATTAAGATAATCTTTTAAATTAGGATAATTACAAATTTCTAATTATAATGTTTCTTGAGATTCCGTGAAATTGTTTGCGCAATTTTTGTAAAATTAGATAAGTGAGAGCATGACAAACTGTGAAGGTCTAAAAACAACAAAACATTTTCCTTTATAATTTCGATATAAAACTAACGAAAAATTTATAAAATCAATAAAGTTTAACACAACAATTTTTCTAATAATATGGTTAAATACACAAATAAACTTTTTTAAATTTAAATAATTTAAAAATAAATAAAATTCATGATTTGCAATAAAATTATTGTATTTAAACAATGGATTTGAGGATATTGGTTCTTTTCTTATTTTTTAGTTGATCTTGAAAAATGTCAAATTTACAATGTAAATATCTGAACAATTAAAATTCAATTATATGGTTTGAAAAACTAACAATTAAAATTTTAATTTAACTGTATTTGCTAAATGTTATTTTAAGTATTTAATATTATATATTTATTATATTGTAATTATCCCTATATAAGTATATTATAACATTTATATAAAATTACATATTCAATTTAAAAACACCAAAATTTGAATAATGTCAGGAGTATGTGGTAATGTGATTTTATACAGCTCCTAGTTATTGGAATATTTTTTAAATATTTTAATAAAATAATGTCATGAATAAAAATGCGTATTATATACATAGAGTGAAAAAACTATTTATATGGAAATAACGCAATATCAACACAACTACACTATTTCTGTGATTGTGCTATTCTAAATGACATAATTATATTTAATGATATTTCATATTGCCGTGACACGTAAATTCGTACTAAAAGTAAGGTAAGAGAAAAATGTTTTGCAAAATCATTATAATTTCAAATATTTAAGGTATCCAAATGTATTATAAGTAAAAAGTATTATAGCAACATATTTTTTAAACTGAAATAATATTTCTATTACTCTTTTGTGATAGAAAAATTATAGCATAGTTGAGTAAAAAGAGATTAAAATGATTTTTGCTTATGTTAATAAGTATCAATTATACACTTTATTTTCAATATAAATTAAAAAATTATGATAATTATACAATATTCTAGCACATTATCATTCTGTTTGCATATTACTTTATAATTATTGTACAATTCGAAAACCTGGCCTTTTTCTAATGTACGTTAAAGAAAACATGATATAATTTCAAAGAATCAAAGTAATGTTTATTTGAAAACAACATTGAAATAAATTTTATTAAAAATTCAAGACTAAAATATGATTTAAAGGATTATAGAATAATAATAAAATATTTAAAATATAAAATAGATGGAGTCGGGTCTATTTGAATTTCAAGTAAATATTGAAATAATTATTTTTTATTACTTTAATAATTATACTACTGAAATAATTTTTCATGATTTTTTTTATAGATTGATTGATTTTATTGTTCAGAATTAGTCTGTGTATTCAAGAAGAAAAATTTAAGTTATCTAAACATGCAATCTTTTTAACATAATAAATCATGTCAAAATTACAAGAAAATTATAAGATTAGTAAATTAAAGATATTTAGATTGGATCTTATCAAAACTTTAATTAAGAATAATAATTAAAAAGAATGAATATATAACAAGGCAGAACTGTTATTTTTATTAATAAATAAATTGCTTTTGTTTTAATATTTCCATCATTAATAATTAATGAATATTTGTTTTTTTATTTTTATTTAATAATATCTCATATTTATTATTGACTCTGAATGTTTTCTTACTATAATATAAATTATTTTTAATTTATTAAAAAGTGAAAATTCAATTTCAATTTAAAAACCAAATTTTATATAAAAAAATCAATTTATATTTATTTTTTATTTAAAAAGTAAATATAAGAAAAAGTATAAATTTATATTTTTTTTAATAATATATTTATTTTTTTTTATGTAAAATTGATTTACATCTATTTTTATAAATTTATTCGTAGATAGTTATGTTTTATTTTATATATTTGTTTGTTTTAAATAGTTAAAACAGAAATACATACATTTAAATAATTTCTGTATTAATAAATTTAATAATAACCATTGAACCAATATCATTGAATTTATATACTTAAATTTTAAAGAGCTCAGCATAAATGAAAACTATTATAAAAAATAAAATTTATAGTTAAAAAAATTATTGGCCATAATAATAATTGTGTTTTATTTATTTTTAACGTTTGTTTATAAAATTTTCGATTGGTAATTTTTAACTTTAAATTCTTTCATTTTGGTTTTACAAGTCTCGATTTATGCTTTTTTAAATTAAAAGCGACCAAACACATATATTACACTTATCATCCAAAAATGTCATTGAACAAAATTGAGAAAGTTTAAAGAAAATATCAAAGAAGAGAACAGCTTCAAAAACGTTTCACGTGTGTCTTGATTTTTCCGTTACACTCAAGAAACACATATCCTCCTTGGAGTGATTTAGAGTTGATTATCGGTGATGTATAATAGTTTTTCACGTGATCAATACAAGTCATTATCTTGTAAAAAAGCGACGAAGTATCTAAGCTTCTAAAACTAGAAAAAGACCGGAGTCTTTAAACTTGTATTCGACGAGTAAATACTCGGGATAGAGACAGGGGATGAAATTGATTTTGTGCCCGAAAAAGTACCAGATAGACAGCAAACATTAGCAATTGTCTTGTTTAGCTAATCGATAGCAAATAACCTTTGAATCTTCTTTTTATCAACAGATCAATAATTTTGTAATTCTATTTAGAATTCAATAAACATTTTTAATTGAATTCAACGTACAAACACATTTGTAGATGCTTGTGATAATATTTGAATTGCCCAAAGACTATTCGTTTGTACAGTTTACTTGAAGACTTTATGTAATAAATAACTTTTGTGTTAAATATCAATACTAATTTTAATAACATCGGTTCAGAACACGTTGACATATCTCTATTTATCCAATTTTTAGATCGAACGAATCATCCATAATTACTGATTCTAGTTCACTATTACAAAGTACTTAATTATATATCTCGTAAAAATACTTTACTCATCACAATTCTGAAACGAACAGCGAAAATACTTATTTTTAAGCCTTTTTTCTAAATGAATAAACATCAAAACGAAATATTTTATTTTTAAATTTATAATTAAAATGAAAATAGTCAACATTTATTGGATTTGTAATTGAAAAAGTGTATTATCTTTAATATTTTTTTTTAACCACCAGTTTTCTTTTAAATATTTAATTTAATGACATTAAAATTATTTTTTAAAATATTTATTTTTTAAATAAGATGGATATAGTTTATTTATCGGTACGGAAAATCCATTATTAACAACATATGACGAATGGTTATTTATAAGGTGTGCTATTAAGATGTTATATCAAAATAGATATGAAAAATTATACACAAGAAATATAGTAGGAACTTAAAATAATATTCTACTATTATTAAATAATAATGTATACCTTACATTAATAAATTTTTAAATAAAGAAAATTAAAAAGATAAAAAAAAATATTAACACAGTTATTGAAATTTTTTTATCACATCAACAGATTGTCTATTGCAATAAAATAAACACCATTAAAAATATAGCACTAACAATATTTAAAATATAATAATATTTGAAGCTTTATTATATAAAAAATTATTATCATCTATATGTTTATCATTGGAAAAATATATTTTATAAGAAATAATTAAAAGGAATTCGATATACGGTATATAAATTTACAGTAATTTGTATCTTCATAATGATCCAATTTTACAAGACACAATAACTTAAGTAATCACATGCAGACTTAATTCGTTGAATAATAAACATTCTCATAAATACGTTATTGATTATTGTATCAATTTTTCGATTCGAATTTGACAAAGATAATTTAAAAATATTATATCACTAAATTAATGTATAAGTATTAAAAAGTTATTTTATATCATATTTAAATGTGAAATTAGAAAGATTTTCATAAAATTTCTCTTATTTCAAATAACAAATTTTAAAAAATTCTAATAAAATCTGAAATTCTTTTTTAAATAGCTTTTCAACATAAAATAAAAACTACGAAGGGATAATGTGATTGTTTTGCATAATATTGATATTGTTCATAAAAGCAAAATGCTTATAAAACTTTTTATAAAATATATTTAAATAAAATTTATTAAAATTATATTTATCTATGAAACAAACTCATAAACTTAAAGATGACTATTTCTATTACTCACAATTAAATTTACAATTAAAATTAAGAAATATTGTATTGACGACATACATATGTTCGTAAATAAATCTCATAAAACATACTGATTTTTTATTACTTATTTTAAATTAAATTTAAACGTGAAAAATATTGTGTAAAATTATTCAATTTTCAGATAATATTCATACACTTGTAAATTATGCATTTAAACTATTTTCAGATATATCTTTTTGAATTTTTATTTAACACAAGCATGGGTACATAATTTTGTACGTGTGCGAGATTTCATGTGACTATATGTAATGAATTTAAAAGATATAATTGCTAACTAAAAAAATTATCATCATAATCTTATTGTCACCAGTAGAGAATATATTTAAAAAATAAAAAAATTAATAAATAAACATTATCAGCTTTACCATTGAACAACTTTGATTTCTTTTCATCGTTAATTTTATATCGTTCTTTCGTAACTATTCTGCCCTTACCTCATTATAAATTTATCTTGTTTACCTTTGTTTATTAATGTTCTCTTTTATGGATTAATTTTTCGATATGATTTAAATTTTTAATTATTTACAATTACATTAGATTCTTTATGCGATTGGTAATCAGAAATTATGAATTCAAGTTATATTTAGACATGGCAAACCATAATTTAACGTGGAAATAAATATTTTACACATTTTTTTTTTTAAATTTATAATTTAAAAGTAGTAGGTCTACAGGATAAATTGAAGAATCAATTAAAAAGATAATTTTCTACTATCACGTTAATTACAAAATCGCAAATTTGATATACAGATAAAAATAAATAATAACTCATCGCTCTAGATTTTCCACATTAATCATTTTAAAATGTGGAAAGTATACCAATAGTTTTGTTCTGAATATTACAAAGCTTTTTATTTTATTGTAATATCAATGGAAGGAGGCAACTAAGCTTTGTTTTTTCGTAGAACGTAATAAAAGATTTTATTCCGAAAAATGTTTCCTTTTACTATTGAATAATAATAAACAAACAAAAAAGTTATTTATTTACTAAATAAACAATTGAATTTGCAAACAGATATCACATTGTCAATATTGTCGAAAGAAAAGAAAAGAAAACTATAATATAAAACTTTATTTATTTGTAATATAACTTGTGGGTGCGTGTAATCAAATCAGCTAATCAAATTCAATTATTGTATTTGAAATAAGACATCAAATGTCATTAATAAAACATATTCGTGTAAAAGTAACGTGGGAATCAACAGGTTTTTGCATAAAAATTGAACTGATTGCTCCAAAAATTTATGACACCGGTGAAAAAACAACCAGTTCTTCAACAACCCAAGGCTTTATTTATTTTACTCTTTTCAATCGGTTGCGCAAAAATCGTTGTAACGATTTCTTAAAAACCGTACTATCCTCTGCGAATTCGTCGGAAGATCCTTAATTGAGGCTCTTACATGCAACAACGAGATAAAATTGTTAATTATTAACAAGATCCTGAGTGGCACGAACGCAGAGATAATAGGTTATTTATCTCCCCAGCACGCGAGTCAATGACGCGGGTGCGAGAGGCCGACGAGCCGGAGGCCTCGGGGAAGACCTCGAGAGAGCTGGAGGGAACTCGAGGAAGCCCATGGTGCTAATGGGGAAAGGCGAAATTTGTGTGGGTTCGCTTACAGCTGATATCTCCTTCAGGCGGAGGAGTGGGAAAATTGGAATGTAATTGCACCCCCACCTCCGGGCGATTTTAGCGGTGCTCAGCGGTGGCAAAGTGCGGCGCAAACCAGTGCGGATCGAGTGTGCGAGCACCGAGTATTCGAGGAGGTTTGGTCAGAGCACAGGTGTTTATTTCCTTGGAGGTGACGAGGACGCCGAGCCCGAGCCAGCATGGCCCCGACCCTGAGCAAGTTCGTCACCAGGAGAAGTGCAGCCTCGGCCGCCGCGGTCGTGACTCTCATCTGGCTGCTCAGTCGGAAGAGGAACAAGAAGCGATTCGTTAAATCCAAGTGAGACCCCATTCATTCATTACCTCGAATCTATTCCAATTCCACCGAGTCACTATCCGCGTTTTTGTCACTATCGTCATTAGCCACGCTCTTTTTTTTATCCTCTTTCTTTGGTTATGACTTTTTTTGACTTTCATTTGTCCGCAGAAATCTCTGGCCAGGGAATAGCGATATACAGTATGTTATTAAGGAGGTACGTTTTGATAAAAGTTTCCAGTTATTTTTACCTTTACTATTTTTCTCCTTTACTTATATGCCCTTTTAAATGGTTTTTCAGGAAAAACCAAAACAACCCAAGGCTCATGTTAATGCACAGTTTTTTAAACAACTTTGTCACCTATTGTCAGTTGGTGTACCTGGGATTTTCTCACCCGAAGCTGGATATATTTTACTTATTGCAGGTTCCCTCATAGCTAGATCTCTCTGTGATTTATGGCTCATTTATAATGGCACTGTTATTGAGACGTAATTACATTAATAAATTATATTAATAAATTATTTGGTAAAAAATATAAATTTTTAATCTTAAGAAATTTTTTAGAGCAATAGTTAATATGGATTCACAGAATTTTAAGAGACGCTTATTGAGTTTTACAGCTGCATTACCTGTCGTAAGCATCAAGTATTTTTTACAATAAATGATTTTATAACAAATTCATAACAATTTTAAAATGCACAATTTTCCTTACATTTGTGTAAATTATAAATTTACTGTGAATTATAGCACCCTCATTTGCAATTACAACAAAGTTTAATTTACCATTTTAGATATCTGTTGTGAATAACATTTTAAAATACAGCCTTGGAGAAGTGAAACTTAGGTTACGAACCAACATAACTCGTTTTATATTAGATCAATATATGAAGTAAGTTGAAATATTATAGATTCTTACTGCAAATAATACTTAATAAGAAATGAGCTATCAGCATTGTGAAGTAACTTCTGAATATGTAAAAGTTGATTACATTCATTATCATTGTAAAATGAGATATTAATCAGTATTCCTAATACAATACAGGTTAAAGGTTATAAAAATTTAAACATATTTATATATGTGAATGCACACTACTAAACACATGCATATACATTTATCCAATTCGTAAAATTATAAAGTTGTTGATTAAGATTTTATTTCAGACATTTTTTTTTTTAATAAGTCAATTCATATTGAAAAGGTAATTCAATTTTATTTTCAGGACTTTTACATATTATAAAATGAGTAATTTAGATACTCGAATTGCTAATCCAGATCAGTTACTCACCACTGACATAGATAAATTTTGTGATAGTTGTACAGATTTATACACTAACATTGCAAAACCTTTACTAGATATTGCTATTTACGTTTATAGACTTACATCTACACTCGGAGGTCAAGTTAGTAATTCATTTTTATTTTATACTTTGTTTCATTAGTGTGTATTAAATATTTTAAATATAAAAATAATTTTTAGACTCCAATATTAATGTTATTGTATCTTGTTATTGCTGGTGGTTTTTTGACTCATTTAAGAAAACCTATTGGTCCATTAACTGTTAAAGAACAACGACTTGAAGGAGAATATAGACATATTCATTCACGTTTAATAACAAATTCAGAAGAAATTGCATTTTATCAAGGAAATAATCGTGAAAAATTAACACTTTTCACTAGTTTCCATAAATTGGTGAGTTATTTTATGAATACAGCATATATTTAAACTGCATTGTACATTATAATTTAAAATTTTATTTTATTTAAATTTAGATAACACATCTTAGGAAATTTTTAGAATTTAAAGTGGCAATAGGTGTTATTGATAATTTTGTTGGAAAATGTAAGATATACTTTAATTATATATTAAAATTTACTATCATTTCTTAATATTTTACTGTATTAGTATTAACTGTTTCTATTTATAGATGTAGCAACTGTAGTTGGATTTTACGCTGTAAGCATTCCATTCTTTCAAAAGAATCATCCAATTTTATCAGGAACTCCAGACCATAGGTTTAAAGCTTACTATACAAATGGACGAATGTTAATAAAGTTAGCAGAAGCAATAGGAAGATTAGTTCTAGCAGGTAGAGAGATGACAAGATTAGCAGGGTTTACAGCTCGTGTTACAGAAATTAGAAAAGTTTTGAATGATTTGAATGACAATAAATATGAGAGAACAATGATAATAGAGCCAAAAAATAATCCTATTGGCTCACCAGGATCAGGAAAAATTTTAGCTAAGGACAATGTTATTCGTTTTGATCGAGTACCTTTAGTAACTCCAAATGGTGATATTCTTATTAGAGAACTTTCTTTTGAAGTTCAATCTGGTATGAATGTATTAGTTTGTGGACCTAATGGCTGTGGAAAAAGCTCATTATTCCGAATTCTGGGAGAAGTTAATATTTTTAAAATATATATTCATATTTTACTTTATAATTATTTGAGAATATTTCAAATTGTATTTTTAATATTCTAGCTATGGCCTTTATGGGGTGGTATAATGACAAAACCACCACGGGGTAAATTATTTTACATACCACAAAGGCCATACATGACTTTGGGAACATTAAGAGATCAAGTAATTTATCCACATACTCATGCTGAAATGTTAAGGCGACGTAATACAAATGACGAAGATTTAAAGAAATTTTTGGATTTAGTACAACTAACCCATTTACTTGAAAGAGAAACACAACCTGGTAGTCAAGGTCAAGGTTGGGATACTGTTGCCGACTGGATGGATGTTCTTTCTGGTGGAGAAAAGCAACGAATTGCGGTATTTTTTTATTTTTATACCAATATTTGAAATTAATTATTTATAAATTACATATTTACAATAAAAAATTACTTAATATTACAGATGGCCAGATTATTTTATCATAAACCTCAATTTGCAATACTCGACGAATGTACAAGTGCTGTTAGTGTTGATGTAGAAGATTCTATGTATTCATATTGTAAAAAAGCCAATATTACATTATTCACTGTATCACATCGACGATCATTGTGGAAACATCATGAGGTATACTTTTTTTTTTAATTTGATAAATAATTGTTCCGTTTTTATCAATTATCAATTTTAGTACTATCTTCAAATGGATGGACGAGGTTCTTTCGAATTTAAGCCAATAGAACAAGATACTGAAGAATTTGGTTCATGAATTATTATTCCCATGTAAAAACAATAGATCTTTTTTTATCAACATTTTCTGTAAGAATATTAATTTGGAACTGTTATTTACATAATATATTTTTTTATAAAAGGTTACGGAGTTGTTAAGATTATAGGTGCAAAAACTATTTTGGATGAATGTTACTTTTTTTACTCGGAATAAATGTAAGGGTCAAAGGAAAATGAAATTAGTACTAGTTTTTTAATATAGTACATAATAAATATTGTATTTTTATATCAAAGTTTTTAGACGCCGCTTAATTTGCTTATTACCTAAAGTTTCTTATTAGCTTTTAAAATTCTAATTAGCTTGATAAATTATTTATTGTAAACATTCCATTACAATTTTCATATTTGTAAATAAGATTTCTGTTTACAATTCTTGCTATTTCTGTATAAAAAAATATTTAAAAATAGTTCATGAGAGTTTGAAAAAGAGACCATTATAATTTTACATACATTTATATACGGAGTAGAACAAATGTAAAAATATAAGTAAAGAAAATATTAGATAAATTCTACAAAATAAATATTGTCATCTTTTATCATTTATATAGTCTCAGAATAAATAAATCATGTGGTTAAGCTGTTATAAATTTTTATAAACGATTTTAATATAAAACAATGTGCACTTTTGTACATGTGTGTTACTAAATGTTTGTCTTTGAGTTTATAATATTATAATTAAATGTTCTATTTTGGTAAAAAACGTAATATATTTGGAATGAGTGATAATTGTTATGTGTGGATCACATTCACTGTAAATATATGTTGAAACATATGTACACATTTACGATTGCTGGTCAATAAGAAATAAATATATTTCATAAAATTTGTAGAAGTTTCATTGGTATTATCGCTATACTAATGTACTGGACTTTAGGAAAAATTTTTTTTGTAGAGTTTGTGAAATTTTCATTGAATATTATTTTCTATTGTTTAAATTCAGACACCTATTCATGCTTATAACTTTTTATAGTTTATTTATCTGTAAATCTAATAAGGCTCAATTATCCAAGTTTAAAAATAAAAATTATCAGTATGTATTTCGTATAAATTAAAAAATTTTTTAAATAATTTATGAAGTGATGATGTAATATATTTATATTTTGTTATTTTTTTAATATACAAGAATCACTTTTGACCACTGACTTGTATTTAGTTAGTGGTTTTTACTATTAGTTAATTATAAAAATATATATTAATATAAAGGAATAATTAAAAACATGGAACATTATTATTTTTTTAAAAATTTTCGTTAAATATAAATTAAAATTATTGAAATTGAACCAACAATTAATAATTGTAACACATAAAATATTTATGTGTAACGAACTCATAAATTTGAAATGTTTAATTATAATTATACAAACGTAAATGCAAAGAATAAATAAAAATAAATGTTTAAAATATGAATTTAGAAAATTAAACATGTAATTCAATTTAATTTTTGTAAAAATATGTTGAAAAACTTGTGTATTAAAATGTAAAGATGAATCAATGTTACCAATATAATACATTATTTTTTAAATTATTCTGGTAAACATAGAGTTACATTAAAGATTTAATAATTTTTTTTTAAATGCTTTGTGAATGTATTCGTATATATTAACATAAAATTATCATTATTAATTTTAGTTCAATTTATCTTTAATATAAATTCTTTTACACTATAATTAATAAATTTATATATGATAAAATTTTCATTTTTTTTTTAAACGAATTTGTATACCTTGTCTTGTCAATTAAAGAAAAATTAGGAGTTGCAATGACTTTTTCATTAATATAAAAAACAAGCCAGAATAAAATTGAAAATAAATACATTTTGTTTGAATAATATTTTAAGTGTCAATTTTATGAAATGGTAAATTGTAATATTTATTCTAACAGAGACATTTAAGTGATATAAATTCACCAATTAACCAATAATAATAATAATAAATAAATGCGAATATTATTAATTTTACAGGAAATGTAGATTTTTAATATAAGAAAAAATAATAATTTAGTGTCTAATATTTAGACATCTGGCGTTGTTATTTTAAACATTTTTCTCGAATGCCAAAATATTTACGAAATTTGTAGTAAAAAAATTTGTTATTAATCATTAGTTACCCTACAATAAATAACCCTCCGGATAAATTAAAAATGAAATTTTTAAATTTGTATCAGTGACGTACTTAAATTGAATTTATTTACAAAAATAAAGGATTGATTTAAGTAAATAAAAACGAGTGATTGATTCAATAATGATATAAAATCATTATTTTCTTTGAATTTGAAATATGGACTTGAGGATTTAGCGAGGATAGAAAATACGAGTTAATCATCAATTACACGTAGCGATGTTCTAAGGGATTACAATGTATTCACTAGACAAATTGTCTCGAAATGTTCGCAAAGAGCACTCGACATATAAAAAATCTCGCGGAGCAAGTGATCGCGAGATCGGGCGCAGCATCCGAAATCTTTCATCCCTGCATACGCAAATTCGACGATTAACGATTCGCAGTTTCCGCACTTATCATCCCATCACTCACACCTTGACTCCGTTCCTGGTGACGAAGGGGGGCGGGCCGCCTAGGCTAGCGGCAAGGGGCGGCTTCCGCCATGTTTAAAAGATCATTTAAAAGCAGAAGCCTGTAATCAGCTGATATTTACGAAGCATCAGGACGGACCGGGAGTTCGCGAATCGATACTTCGGGGCGAGCGGTTCCCCGCCCCACGCAAAAAGAAAAGGGAGAGTAAAGCAGGCAGCAAGAGCCAGGCAAGCGGAGTCGCCGGGGTGAGAGCGAGGGCGTCCAGGAGGCAGTGCGTCCCCCGTCCGAGTGTTCCCATCGCCGCCGCTCCCCTCCGACGCCTCGCGCGCCCGGCAGCCCGGGAGGAGGGAGGGAAGCTACTCCTGGGTTCGGGGCGGAGGGGGGAGAGGGAGAGTCGCGCGCACGCCGTCGGAAAGTGCGCTCGACTGGTGCGAGGCTAGTCTGCGTCTGCTAGCGTTCGGTGGCTCGACTGCCGTGCATCGGCTCGCCGTCGCCGCCCAGCAACGTCAGTCGGTTAGCATTCGGCAATCGGTCGGTAGTGGCACTCGTTGCTCGTCAGTCGTCAGTCAATCGCCCTCGTGACGAGTCGCACTCGTGCGGTGTTGCTGCTGCGACGTGGTGGCATCCAAGGCTGAGGTCGAGACGAGAAAGACAGCTGCAGCCGCACTCGGGGGCTGGGCCACACGCGCTCGCTCTTAGGGACTTTTTGCCCACTCTCTCTCCCCCGTTACTACGACGACCGACGCTCGAGGGTGGGAGCAGCGCTAACCATCGGCGAGCATCCCCGTCAGCACCGCAGCTGCTCGGATCGATCGCGAGGGGGAGTAGAAGGAAGGAGCGTCCCCAGGGAGAGCCGACCAAGACCAAGAGCCGCTCTTCTCCGCGACGGCGACGGCGGTCCGCCCGTGGCCTGAATCCGGCCGCTGCGCTGCTCCGGAGGGGGGCGCCAACCGACACGGTAGGACAGGTGCAGCAGCTGCGCGCGAGAGAGCGGCCGCAACAGGAGTAGCGGCTACGTGGGAAAATAGCCGTCCTCGTTACCGACCTCGTGCCTCTGAAGCCGAGCCGAGGTCCCCCACCCCCTTCCCGAGTCACGACATCGCGGACAGCCGCTCTCCGCTACACCGGCTCCAGGCATGCACCACCAGGGGCGGCCAGCGGCGCGCGTACAACAATAACAAAGGCAAGGCAACGCGCGTCCTCGTGACGCTTCCTCCGGACGGGTCAAAAGTATTCGTTGTTGAGTAGTTTAGTGTGTCGAGCAGCAGGCCATCGCTAAAATGAGCGAGGGCAACCCTCGGCTTCCGGAGCTCGAGTCCGACGGTGTGCGCGAGTACGTGAGTCCCGCGGCTGCCCCGGCCACTACGGCCACGAGCACGAGTTCCGCCTCGGGGTGTGGCTGCGTTCCGGTGCTGGCCGCCCCGGCGGGTGCAGCTGCCGCCGCGCTCCCAGCACTCCTGGCCGCAACCGCAGCTGTCACGGTGGACCCGACCATCACTATCAGCATCACGCCGACCACGGGAGGACAGTTCGACATCAGCGTCGACAAGAACGAGAGCATCGAGAACCTGAAGAAGATTATCTCGAAGAGGCTCAAGGTCGCCAAAGAGCGCATCTGCCTCCTGCATCGTGAAAGGTCAGTGAGTCCTCGGACAAGGCGCCCGGACGAGCTTGGATTTTGGTGGGGTGGGGGTGGCGTTGGTAATTGCACGGCCAATGAGACCGCGATAGCGCCCGTTAATTGCGCCGACAACAATCCCCCTGATTATTTGGAGGGGCATTCGCGACAAATGCTCGGACGTGCGCTCTCGAGGAAGTTCCAGGAATGGACGAGCTTCTTCCGGCGAGGAGCAAACGTTTCGTTGCCACTGCCTATCGCGTTTCTTCCTTGTCTTATTCTTGTTGTTCTTCTTCTTCTTGTTGTTGTTCTTCTTCTTCTTCTTCTTCTTCTTCTTCTTCTTCTTGTTCATGTTCTTCTTCTTCTTGTTCATGTTCTTCTTCTTCTCACTCACCCACCCTACCTCAGTGGCCGTGTGTCGTGGGGATCGATCCCTCGAAATCGAGATTGTGAGAGAGAGAGAGAGAGAGAGAGAGAGAGAGTGAGTGAGCGAACGAGCGCGGTGGTGGTTAACATCCCGATTGTGAAATACTCGTTCGCGGAAGGTCTACCGTTCTGTTTTCTCTGTTTCGGGCTCACTATTTGCTTGCCCGCCCCTTCCCCCGGTGGTCCGGCCTTTTTTTCCGTAGGTCGGACCCGAGGACAGACGGGGCCGGGGCTCCGAGCGCGTGGGTGACGGATTAGTCTGTGCCCGTGAAGGGGGGCGGGGTTGGGCCAGGGGAGAAGGGAAAGCCTAAAGATTTCGAGATATCGATGCTGTGGAGAATGCGCGCACACGCTCCAAGCTGATTTCCATTACCTTTTCCTTTCTTTTTCCGTTGCTTTGAAATTTTTGTCCATCTGCATAATAAACACAAGAGAGTAATAAACAACCGGTATATCGCACTTTAAGAGCCCTCAGCCTCGGTTTCATTTTTCGAGCAACAATCGCCCCGCGTGGACGATCAAAATATTATTCGAGTTTATTGACTCTACCGGACGAAGCGCTGACGCCGTGTCCGAGTAAACACGCGATTTTTACGGACGAACGTTGACAAACGACGTCGTCTTCGTCCGAGTCCCCTACCCCTGACGCCCCTCCTCTTTCATCAACGCGAGCCTCGTTAGCGATTTCATTGTCTCTGGCGCGGATTTCTTTTTCTCGCTCTCGTTCACAGGCTTCGCACACGTAATGATAATAAATAATAGCGGGTGGGCCGAGCGGCTAGAAATCTCATGCCAAAAAAACACCTCGAGGGTCATTAACGCGTGTCGCGACTTTGTTTGCGCTTAGCCCACTTTAAGCCTTTTTTCCTACCTCTCGCGGGCGCAGTCAATAAGATGCGTTAGGAGTGCGCGTATAAAACGTCGTTGGATGGGTATAAACGCCCCGAGGAAGCTTCATCGGGTGTCGTCCTTCTGACGTGTTATTGCCTTTTCTCTTCCACCTCCCCCCCTCCATTCTATTATCTTACGAGACTGCTGGTTTCTCCTTTCTTCCTTCCTTTTTTTTTTTTTTTTTTTCTTTTCTTTTCTTCATTATTCCGCGAGTACCGGTTTTTTCCTTTTCTTTTACTTGACGACATGTGTGCGAGGATGCGCACAGCTCGAAATACGTGAGTGCGATAAAAGAGGGTCGTCGAGGAACGAACTACGGCTTTTAGAATTGAAGAAGAAAAGGGAAGAATAGAATTGACCTGGACCTTAATTGCTTCGAAATACACCTGGTCTGGCTCTCCTTTTAAACCTTGTAGGTTTCATCCGAGGAGAGAGGGACCTTTTTAACTCGCTGCTCCATCATCCCTGCACTTTTTTCATTCCTTCCTCTCACTTTCTTTCTTTTTTCCTCTTTTTTTTCTTCCTGCTGCTCCCCCTAACAACGCAACGCACCTCCTCCTCGAGCTCGCACGGGAAGGAGGAAAACGTTGGATCTCCTCACGCTCACTTGACGTTCCAAGAGAGCAAAGAGGCATCCGAGCAACGTCATTCGAAATAAACTCAAGAGCGGCTCCAGGAATTCGAGAAAAGGGGGATGGCAACAAGAAAGAAGGTTTCGTTATTTGGTGAATCGCGTGGGATTCCATCCGGCGTCGCGATGTCGGCGTCGACACCGTCAATTTTTCGTCGCGAGACCGTTTCATTTTCGTGCTCTCGCGGAGGGACGACCCGAGGGCCAATGAGAGTTATTAATAAAACGCTCAGGGACGCGCGAAAAAAGTAAAAGCCGACCGCTTTTAAAGGGAATTTAAAATACCTCTTTCACTCTCTCTCTCTCTCTCTCTCTCTCTCTCTCTCTCTCACTCTCTCTCTCTCTCTCTCTCTCTCAAGCTCGGGCTTGAAAGATGCATCATTCGGCGTTATTCATTGAAATTTAAATTATAATTGAAACAGGACATTGTAAAAATCGTAAAAAGGGGAAACCAGTCAGTTTTTATAGACATTGATGAATTCGCGACAAGGCCAGGGCGTACATGTACACCTGCGATCCACGGTGATGCTAACTTTGTAATCGCCCCCACACCCGCGAGTGGGTATCGATGAAGAGGAGAAGGAGGAGGAGGGGGAGGGGAGGAGGAAGAAAAGGTGCAGAGTGTTGGCTGTCGGTCGTTCGATCGAATTTTCCGCGTTTCGAGTGCGGATTTTCGTGAGGAACCGCCGTCAATTGGCAGGGCGCCAAATTAGTCCCGCATTGCTGGAGGGCGCCGCTGTCTCCCGATTTCCAGGCGTCGAAGACAATTATTGCCTGCGCGTGGGACGGCGACGAAGACGACGTTCGTTGCACCCACGGAGGAGGAGACCCCCGCACTTGGTTTTGGGACGGCGCGTCTTCCTACCCACGACGGCGAATTAAGACGCCGCCTACGAGTGGTACATTTCGGCCTCGGAGTGCGTGGGATATCGATTGCCGCCTCCTCCCCGGCTCTGGTGTCCGTTGACGGCCTCGGTCCCGGATCACCGGCCCGGGCATCATCCAGCCTCACCCGTCCTCATTCATGCCCGCGCGTGCGCATCTCTCACCCGAATCAATTGCCCTCCCCCGACCTTCCTCCTTTTTTTTGTCATTCCACCAACTGCCGAAAATCGCCGTCCCATTAACTGCACGTTTTGCAGCGAGTTTTACATTGCGCGTGCAATCGTCATTTTGAAATCGCCACGGATCGCCCGCTTCCCAACTACAAAATAGGAGAAACGAGGGCTGGGTCGCCGCTCTCCCTCGCCCTTAGGGTTCTTTGCACCCTTGTTCCCGCGTTTCCCGGACACGGTAGACATTGTCCAAAGTGGTTGTGCAACAACAGTTGGACCTTTTGATCGATGCTTGGAAATGCCTGGAGAGCGGCCAACTGCACGGCAATTTTAATTTGCGGTCGAGATTTTCTCTCCTCTCGAAGCTCGCGAGCTGTTCGCCCGAGCTCCTTCGACTTGCACGAGTGAAATTGAAATCCAGAAACTCAATCTAAACGTGATTTATTTGTTTGCCTCGAGCATACGAGCCCATTCGATTCACAATTCATAATCGAATTCACAATTCTCAGGGAATTACGCTTAATGAATATTGAGTCGCTTCGATTCAGCAACGTGTGACACATCTCGCTGACGTATTTATGAAAGTTTTTTGCGTATTGCGAAATCAGTAATTAGATAATTTCCTCCGAGTCATGTGCCGGATACACGAGACTGTGGCGTATAAATTGCTCTTTTAAATACGCAGTGCTGCACATTGCCAAGTTCAAGCCGGACCTGAGAAAACTCCGAAACTATTAGCATAAAGAAAATCTATGAATAAATAATTTTTTTTTTTTTTTTTTAAACATTAAATCGTGTCTCCCGTCTCTGTTAAACGTGATTCCTGATCAATTTCATAGGCCAATTCTAATAATTTATCGTAACGTATTTTTAACGCACATTCAACAAATCGAAAATGAATTATAAAATATTCAGTGTATTCCCAATGCGTCTATTAATATACGGGAAAGGAAATCTAAAATTACGTGAGAAAAAATAAAAAATAGTATATGAATATGACCTGGTGGTTGGTTACGCGTAAGAGATCTATTGTAAATATTCAACAGTTAAAATTCAGTAAGCTGAAAGCTTGACAACTTTGTTTATTTGCGAAAACATGAATTTCAGCACAATCCGTCAGTTGCACAAGATTAAGAGTCACAGCCAACATTTTTCAGGCTCATAATATGCAAAATATCCTCGATTATAGTGTAAAATTTATTTGAAGTAGAGGATTTCAAAAATGATTGTGCAAGTCACTCTTTGCTTTGCCGTTGAGAAAAATAGGATTTGCAAATGTACTGTTAACGTTTTCAAGACTCTTGTCGGAGAGCGAGTGAGAGAGAGAGAGAGAAAATAATTTTTGCACATTTATTATTGATAACGGATTTAAAATAATAACTTTATGGCGTGTGTGCGTTTTACGAAAAATAAAATAGTATGGCATGTTGACCTCTTTACGGGACATGCAAGCAAACAATCTCATTTAATTTCATGATTAAGCCTCCGAGATGCGCGGCGGCGGTATGTACTTGCGTTGAAAATTATTTATCAAAATCATGAAAGGCAAACAACGTTCCTAAAAGATACTGTCACAGATGATAGATTTTTTTTTTTTTTTTTTGTCTTAAATTTGAATTTGAAGCTGTTCTGTGATGATGTACAATGCATCGAAAACTAGATTTACATTTATGAGCACTATTCTGAAAAAAAACAATTTGTAATATAATACAGTAGGTTCGCTTTGTCGTCGTCAAAAATGCTAATACATTTTTCGTGAACAAATGTTTCCTGAGAAAACGTTTTAACTCAAGCGAAGAAAATATACACAGGAAGGAGAGCGAGAGAGAGAGAGAGAGAATATACACATAAATATGTGTGTGTGTGCGTCTTAACCTCGCGCATTAACTGCGCCGAAGCAAATTTTCCTGATCTCGTGGAGCGTAAATTGTAGTTTTTTATCGGCTCTAAAACGCCGTCACTCGCTTCTTGCGTCACGTCGTACTAATTCTACAAAGGGAAAACCAATTTTGAAATATTCTTTAACAGAAAAATAATCTTTTCGCTAACTTTTCTCCCGTATTTCCGTAACCGATTAAATCAGTTATTCCGCTAGCGCCCTCAAGATAAACTATTGGCTGCTCCTCCTCAATTCGCTCCTTTCGTCAACTTCCTCGATACCAGTTCTTATCAATTTAAGACGAGAGAGCGTTATCGTCCTCTGGGGAGAACTCAACTCGGTGCCGTCACCATCAAAATCCATTATCAACCAAGGTGATACGCCCTGTATCCGGCGTCATCATCGATGCTACGTCGAAACTCAAAAATAATTTTACGACGGCTTCTCTCCTGCAGAGGGGATTCGCTGTGCATTCTCCGGGTAAACTAGACTCCTCCTTCTGAAGTTTTACGTGGTTGTAAAAAAAACTTTGGATTATTCCTGCGTAGTATTTTCCTTAAAACACTAATTGCTGCATTTCACAAATCACTTGGCTAATTGAAAAACGTCCTTGTCTTGCAATGCGAAAGACCTTAAGAGTAAGTGAAAGACAGAAAAAGAGAGAGAGAGACACGGTGCACGAACCGGAGGTTGTGTCGAGGAATCGATTCGGGAGCCTCGTGAGGTTGCACGAACCCGCTTCTCTCTCTTTCTCTCTCTCTCTCTCTCTCTCTCTCTCTTTCTCTGTTCATCTGTTCTTGAGATTGTCTGCATCCCCTCGCTCTAGTCTGGCTTTCTTTGTGCCCGCCGCGCCAGTTCAGGCTTCTTTTTCTTGTCCCCACCTTCAGCCTACACCCGGACAGACCCCCAGCTTCTGTGTGACGTCACTTGATGAATCGGGGGCACGTAGGTGTTCCCGAAGTGTTATTCCCTCGACAAAGGTCGACGTCGAGGCGTCACTCACCCGCTCGATGTCTTATCATCTCTGGTGTACTCGGTGCGTGGCTACGAGAGCACCGCCCGGCGATTAGATAAGCTCAGCGTCGCCGCCTCTTGTAGACGATTCACCGGAAAGTCGCTATTTTGGTCTTCGTTGGGTACTTTCCTTTCCCATGGCCTTCTCTTCTCCCCTTTCTCGATCCAGCTGCTGCTTGATTTTCATTCGAGCGCTCGCTCACGAGACCGAGCCCATTTTAGTTGGCTTTTCAATTGTTGTACCCCAAGCCACGTGGAAAGTGGCATTGACGAGGCAAAGTTCCGAGTGAAAAGACCGGCACTAGTGTGAGTTACTTTACATCCCACCCCGCTACCCGCGAAAGTCCTCACTCGAATATCGAGTGCCCGTGAGTGCTGTTCGCAAGGTAAAAACTCGGCAATTCCAATGGACTCGCGGACTCACTCACTCACTCCCATTAAATTGATTATATTTTTAATCCTATATAATGCCAGTTGAGTTTATTATCTCGCGCGGATATTTTTATTCGCGTCACTCGCCTTCTTTTCAACAATACTATTAATAACGCTATATTGCACCGCGTTGAGTGATGCCGGGATTTATTAAAATCACGCTCGAGGACATCCTTCCCCCAAAGTTCTTCTATTTGTAAATAAATTATTTGTTTAAACACGCGCGTGTGCGAATGCGCTCGAGGGCCTGTCACGCTCATACACATGTCTATAAATGATAAATACCTTGGGTAAAACTTTGGAGATGGCTTTTCAAGTTGTTCCTCGTCACAAAAATAACACTCGCGACTGGCTATTGTTATCAAGTGTCAGCCGAACATTATTCGGAGTTTCGAGTAACGTCGCATTCTTGTTCGTTCTTGTTTGTTCTTGTTCACCGAATTATCGCGTAATTTAAATTGTCTTATGGGGTGAATTCCGATAGAACTGCCCACGTGAAAACGCCCGAAGCTCTTTGGCTACACCTGACACCTGTCTATTAGCAATCATTGTCAGCAGCCTAACTTTTAAAGGGAAGAAGAATTCGAGGCGTCGCAGCCCTATCCCGAATTCGCCCGAAATTCAGCCCATCAACCCCCGGGCGACGATTGGTCGATAACGGGTAATTTCTTGAAAAAGCAATTGCGAGACGCTTACGGACATGGACCCAGCATCTCGGTTTTTGCTCGTATCTGCATGTACATAGATGTACCGAGAGCGACGATGCGCCGTATATAGTAGAGCATCACCGAGTGTCTTTTTATCCGATCTCGGCCTCGGAATTAAAGAATGCGCACTCGAACCAAACTCGAACTCACTCGCTTCATAATTCCTGCGATCCGTTTTTCTTTCTCTCGCATTGTAATCACTCGCGAGATTAATTTCGATCGCTCGATTTAATAACGGCCCTATAACCAATACTCCGATAATAATAAAAAAAGAAAATCGGAGCTCTGGGTGGTTACAGGGTGGCGAGCGAGCAGGGGGAAAGGGAGAGGACCATGGGCAAAAACACAGCTCCGTATCCTCGAGTTAATGAGCTCGAGGGAAGGATAGATAAAAAAAAAAACGGCGTCTCTAGGTGCTGGAGAGAGAAGCGAGGACGGCGGCACACGGAGGCTGAGCATTAAATCCAGCGGGGAATTCCGTTGAAATTCCTGCGCTCGCCGAGAAAGACGTAGACGGTTCGCGGCCTTTACCATGTAATAATATATTCCGTAAATCGTAGAAATAATCCATAGAGAGCGAAAGTCCGTGCTCGGCTCTAACCTTGAATCCGTCTTTCTCTCGCTCCCTCCCTCGTGTGCGTGCATGCAGCTTCTGCGGGTGCGCGCTTGTGAGGCTGGACTCCTTCCTTCTTCGCATACGCGCACACACGCGCATGCAGGCAGGCAGGCACGGAGAGCGGCGCACCGTCGCCTACGCCATTCCCGAGGAGGCGCACAACGGCACAAGTGCCCGGGCGTCGGTCCTTTGAGCGGCCCCCGCGGCTTCCACGGCCGTCCCCGAGCTGCTGCTGCTGCTGCTGCTGCCGCTTCTTCTTTTTTCTCACTCCTGGAGGCCGGAGTGAACTGCTCTTCGACTCGACTCTCCCCCCCCCCGCGTTCTCTTCCTCTCCTCCTTATCGCTTTTACCTGGGGGAGCGGCCTTTATTTACGAGTGTAAGAGCGTCTGCTCCTCCAGCCACGTGTTCGACAAAAAGAACGAGAGGAGAAAGGGGGGAGGAGGAGGAGGGACGGACCTGCATTTTCCATGAGATAATAAAGGGGGACCCGTCATGCGGGACGCGAGCACCAGCTCACATTATACAGTCTCACTGGGAGAAGAAAGGGAAATCTCACAGTCGCGCAGCTTCAATTTCTTGTTCTTTTTTCATTCTTTGGAGGCTTTGTCGAGTAGTCACATTCGACGTCTCCTCTCTCTCTCTCTCTCCTCTTGCGGATAATTCGGCGGCGCATTCCTCACACGGAAGCCCGAGCCGTCGTATGATTTTTTCAGCCGAGGCTTCCGCTGCTCAGGGGCGGGGAATCCGCGCGACAGCGGATTAGACTCGCTCGTAACGCGAGTAGTCGACTTTACTTACCCGGGGCTTCGCCCATTCCCCCCCCCCCACCTCCCCCTCTCCCCCCGCCCCCACGAACATTACAATTACGACTGCGAGACTGTTTACTAAGCGTATGCCGCAGGCAACAAAGCTCCTTTGCAGCGGGATGGAGACGAAGGAATGCACTCACAAGCATGACTACGCAAGGATGTGACGTGTGCGCGAACCAAATAAGACGCCAATGCGGTATCTTCGCATTTCCTGATTTTTACCACCGGTCGCCCTTGCGCTCGCCCCGGCAATTTACTGAATTTACTGTTAGTTCCCCGTACCCCTGACGGCGTCCCCGCCGAATATATCCTCCGCACAGTTTTCTGCACGGCAACTGCGCCCGGGCCAATTTCGTTCAGGCCACAGGATATTGCGGGGGGGATTAGCCAAGATTATCTCCAAAGAAGAAGGCGCTCCTTGGCAAATCGTGTTCGTTCTGATTATTAGGGGGGTCAGGCCCCGCAGGGTGCGACCGTCGTCGTATAATTTTATGAGGAACAGTAAAAGGCTGATGAGCGATAAGCCCCGATGTCTTTTAATTACTCCGGGATTGTCTTTCCGTTACGAACTCTCATTACCCAGTTGATACGACACCTGGAGGTCAGAGACACCGTATGTTTCCTCGACCCCGTGACGAAGCGTCCGTCAATTAAATGGAACGCGCCCTTCGGACTCGCGCTCAATGAGTCGACGGCTTCGGGGAAATTCATGGTTTGTTAAGGTGTGCAAGCGTGCTCACATCGATTGTAAGGACACGTTTTGCGGCTACAAAAACAGAAAGACAGACGGAGGCTGGAGATAAAGAAGGAAAAGCATCAAGGCGAACGCACGCGCGCACCTGGAAAATTGTGCCATGAGAGCGGCTCGGCACGTTACAACTTGAAACAGCAGCTTATCCTCTGATCGCCCACGAATGATTTTGCAAATTGTCTGCAAATGGTCGAGGGTGAGCTGCGGCACCACCCTTGATTATCGATTCGACTCGAGTAAATCAACGTATGGAAATGAGTGGCATCCGCTGTCGTTCGCCTGTCTCTTTTTAATTCCGTTACGAGCCGGACGGCGATGCTCCTCATTTACTTTGTTCTTTTCAACACAACAGACTTTTATTGCCTATTCAATTCAGCTGGCTCACGACACCCGTCGTCCGGCGAATCTCATTATCTTCGTTATCAATATTCCACGCGGTGCCTCGGAGAAAGAGGAAAAGAGAGAAAGCGAGAGAAGGAGAGAAATGGAAATTCGTGTGCCACGATGTGTACACCCACTCGGCTTTCGCCCAAGATGCTTCGCGTCATTGACTCGGATGCGAGTGATTTAATCTACAAAAGTTAGATCAGGTCGGACTTTCGGTTTCAAACCGGTGGTTCGCGGATTTGATCATTTTGGCCAGGGTAGGGAGTTCTTTTTTACCAGTGGAACAGCCACCGAAATCCCGAGATAACATTTGTCTCGAGGAAAATTGAAATTGTTGCGTCATACTCTCGTCGAAGTTTTCGAGGAATACCCGGACCAGAGCGCGTGTTTTCCTTCATCAATCACGATCGCGAGCGCGTAAACTCGCTCACTCGCACTATCCCCCCCTCTCTCCTCTCTCTCTCTCGCGCGCGCGCACCGAGTAGACGAAAAACACGACTCGAGCGAGTTTGTAAATACTGTCGTGGTATCGGTGCCAAATCCGTATCCATTACGTCAGCAGCGGTGACGATATCGCGTTGCACTCGCGCAAAGGTGCTACGCTCTTATCGTTTACGGCTCTGCGATTATTTCGGTCCGGTTTACGATTTTTCAAGAACTCGGCAATAATGAGTGTCGCGCTACGACGACGGCATTGCTAACGTCGAGTGCCGATAGTACGAGCCGCCTTTTCCGCTGCTCATCGAAGGGCGAAACCCTCGGATTCGCTCTTGCGCCACGTTTTCACTCTTTAACGAAATGGAAAACGTGGTGTGCGCGGGTCGCGGGTCCCTCTGGGAATCGCAACGAAAGTAATTCTGCTCGCCTCGGAGTGAAATTTCACTCTGTGAGAAACTTTACGAGGGAACGATGCCTGGGTTACCCATTCGAATACTGTTACGTAGCGAGAAAATACTGTTGCCATTACTCCGTACGCAGCTTTATTATGTATTCAAGGTTAGGCGCGAGGAACAGTGAAAATTATATGCGGCTGCCGTAGTTCACCCGAGGTGAACATTTTATAATTACATAAATTACCCACCCACCCCCTCCCACCCCCGGCGATTATTCAATTTACCTTATCTCCGCGCGGGGATGATTGGCATTTCTCGGCAGGAGCATTACATTTTACTCGAAGGCAGCCGCGATATTAGTCCACCAATCGCCTAGGTAGACCGGGTAGTCATCGAGGGGTAGATAAAAATCAGCGCGTCAGGTTCATTGGCTAAATAAAACCTTTATCGTCGTCGTGCGGTCAAGCAAATGTTTGTCTCGGAAAACACATTGGCGCTTTTTAAAGGATAAGGATCGCCGGGGCTGGATTCTCTTTTGGTTTCGTCATCTTACACGTATGTGCGTGTGTGTGGTTCTGTATTGCCCTACGTGTCTGAGAAACTCGAGGGTCGGAGCTGCGGGGAGGTGGAGAAGTTTCGCGATCGGCAAATCGCGAAATATCCGATCGGTGAAATGGAAATGAAAAGAAAAGGGAAAGAGAGGCAAACACAACACGTGCCGTACGAACCGAAGAATGTCGCGACCGATATATATTTGGTTGGGTGCTGCTTTAGTCAGTGCCACGATCGCGATGTTTACTCTTCGGGTGTGTGCGTGCGTGCCTGCGTGCGCATGTGTCAGTGTCAGATGCACGAGCACAGCATCGGTGTGTGCCCCCTCCCCTCCCACTCGCGTCTCCGAAAAAACAAAAGACGATGGTGACGGGAAAAAGACGCGTGGCCCGATAAGCGGTGACAAAGAAGAAACTGCTCGCGCGTGCGCCCTTGTGATTCATTCATTGTGTGCGCGATAGAGAGGGGAGGGGTGCGTGTCACGACAGGTGGAGATAACGAACGTGAGGTCAATCAACAACATTGCCAAACGGATGCTGATGCCTTTCAATACTGGAATTTTCCGTCTTCCCTCGTTCTTGATCTTTTATCTACAAACAAAAACAACTGTTTGCGGAAATGCCAATGGCTTTTGGCATGAAGCCCTGCTTCTTTAATACCGCACACAAACACACGTTTATTCTCGCGGTTTTCCCGGCGCAGTTGGTAATTTTCTCGCTCGAGCCTCACGCGTAATAGCGAATTTCGCTAGACGCGCGCAATCGAAGTCACAGAAATCGGTCGGGGATATTCCGAGTTTGGGCCTCGACAATCGCGCAATTTTCTCGTAGTAAAAAAACGCAGAAACGTGGACGAGCTACTTTTCTACTTCTACGTCTTTCTTTGAGTAATTCAGCTAACGTGTTTGATGGATAATCAAGAATGGATTTCTCAAACTCAGTCTCTTTCAGTTTATTGCCAAGCTAAAGATGTGCGTCGTACTTTGTTTTTTCTTTTTTCACACACGCGCACCTGAACTCTTAAAGAAAAAATGACAAAAAAAAATGACTCGTTGTCTTTCAACAGCAGCGTGTATATATTGGTTTAATGAGTAAATTATTGTAAATGTATTATACCAGCTTCACGCATAAAAGCCATATTGCAAAGCAGCTGTCCCGACATACTTTATGCTACCTCTCAATTCAATTATCTCTAAATTTTACATTTTTATTGCGTTAAATTAATGCTAAATTTCTTGAATATATCGAACATTTGTGCGCGTGTGTGTCACATTTTTTAAATATCCAATAACTTCATATGTCATGATTATTGGATGACGCTTATCGTATATAGATCAATTGGCAACCTTCGATTGTTTCATAAAATCGATATTTTCTCTTCCCAATTTTTCCTCGTCGATAATTGTTCGATTTCCTCGAAAATAAAAAACACTCCTTGAATTAATGGGAACAAACCGTTAAATTTACATTGAAATCGATAAAAAAAAAGGTTATACGAGGCCTGACACGCACAAACACATTACTATTATGCGTACAAAGAGACCTAATAAAAGTCGGAAGTTTGGATCTGTGGAAGTAAGGAAAAATATAAAATTCTAAGTACACAAAGATAATCGTCTGCGTTGCTCACTTTTCGCCTTTGAATGCCGAATGATGCGCGGCTTGATATGCAAATGAGAAATTGGAAAGCTTGTACCCGAAATATGCGTTTCAATAATAAATCTTTTAAAATGCGGAAAAAACCCACATAATGAGCAGCCGTAGAGTATAAATGTAAAAGGAAATTAACTGTCAAATTATTTTCTATGCGTTTTGTATTCAATCGCCGCCCGTGCATTAAAAGCGCTGATAAGGATTTATTTGCGACTAACGTCAGATGTTATAACACATACACAGATGAATGTATGTAGCAGTTGTACAGGGCATTACCATTATCATGAAATGCGCTCTTTATAGATCCGAAAGTCTCTTAAAAGCGGCAATACGATTTATAAAAGCCGAGTCGTATTACGGCTTTTGAAATTGCTGTTACTGCTGCCCCTGTTGCTGTGGCTGTGCCGAACCGATAATAACGATTACACCTGCACCTTCTTCCACCTGCGACTATAGGGTGAATGCCAAAAGGGGAAAAAAGGAACAGTGTGACCGATGATCCGAGGGGATGAGCACCGGGTAATAATGGATGGCTGCGCAGTTTCCGGTCGCTGATGCAAACGAAGCCGAGTGCCGCTTCTTGCTTTTGTAAATAAAAAAGTTCAGCGTCAATTTTTTCCTCCAAATTGAAGGCAGACTGTTGAGCAACGACCCAAAGTGAAAATTCCGGGGAACCAAACCAAACCGCGAGTAGGCGAGTCATCGAAGTGACCGCCGTTATCACGAGTCCCTGAGGGGACGAATGGGGAAAGGACGGGAAATGAGAGAGAGAGAGAGAGAGAAGAGTGTCTTCGTTGCGTGACCGTGTTTTAGAGAAAACCACTGCTCGGCATTAAATAAACGAGAGTGCTGTTAAATATTACAGAGTAATAGTTAGCCAATCGATCAGGCATTTCCTTGATCGGGACTCGGGTAACAGTACAGTTGCCTCCTGTCGGACACGGCCACAATCCGCCCCCCCCCCACCTTGACACCACCCCACGTCCTCCGAAAACTGAAGATCCACACCCTGGACTAATCGGCCATTTTTTTTTGGGATTTTCAGGCAGCTGCGTGAGGGCACCCTGGAGGAGAACAGCCTGCAGGACGGGAGCAGGTTGACTCTACTGCCAAGCGTGGAAACCGGATTGCTGGTGAGTTTCTCGTTACCTCTACACTTATGACAAATAAAGTACAAGCTTTAATACAAACATCACGAGTTGAATCGGTTGATAAAGCTTAAATACATATAACTCCGATATTATTACCTTATCGATATGGGTCAACTTCCAAAAGATCTAATTGAAATATGAGGTCAAATTTAATAGTTGGATTCCAGCTATTTTTTCCCCTATGATTTATAATAAAATCATTTTTTTTTATTTTTTCGTTCTAAAAATCCCGATCAAAGTCGTTATTTGTTAATTATCATTTTGTTACAAATTTGTTACAATTATTGTTGCAAAAATGCTCAATATCGCACTTTTGCTTACTCTCACTTTTTCAATATTGTAGTAACATCTTTGGAATTGCTCGTTTGTTCATTCATTATCTTCATTGTGTGAACATTTTCAATAATATTGACGACCTGGCTTTATCAAATAAAAAAAAAATATGTTATTCATTGAAGCTTTAGTAGCTATAAATTGTTTTTTGGTCTTTCATATTGTAATACTTGCAATATATTAAAAAATAATGTCAGTTATATATTATATGCAATTACTTTTTTTATTAATTCAACTTAACAAGGTCAATATTTTATTTTCGATTATTTTTCAAGTATATATTGTAGACATTATTTAATTTTAGTTCTTTTAAATATATAAATTCTGATAAAGCCAAATTAAAACATGCAGTGAAATTCCTGCTATTTTCTCTTTTTTAAAATGTTGATCCAGGTGATACGTTGATCACTTTGGACCAATTTACAGAAGTAGTTACTGATAATCAATACCTATGAGCCAAATCAATTATATATTCATACTTCAATATTGGATGTCTTTATTGGGTGTTCCCTATAGCACTTTGAGGCTTTTAACTCTGTCTCCTCACCTTTTCCACAAAATTATTTCTATGATTCGAGAAAAATCCACTACTCTGTATTATAAAGGTTTTTGATTCGGCTGGAAACTTGTTTTGTCGGTAGGTAACGTTAGCTAACTAACTTGACTTCTTGACTCTTTGGTCACACCCTCACGCTCACGGGGCTGCTGTTGCTGCCAACCATTGAAAGAGGAAAGGAGAGCGGGAAAAAGAGGAACGAACGAACGGTAGTCCATCCTGCGCCACGGCCCCGAGGATTACGCGGAACCGCGAGCCCTGAATTCGGTCGCGAGCCCGTTACTCCTCGGAGGTTAGTTTCTCTCCTCGCTCGATAAGGACGCGGACGGGAGGAGCTCGGGCGATGGGTCCGGGGGACAGCAGCCGTCTCTTCGCATTTATTTTCTCATTTTTGGGTCGTCATACCGTTATCGACGACCTCTCTTTCTCTCTCCCTCTTTCGCTCTTTCGCTCTTTCGCTCTTTCTCTCGATATCAGTCTCTTTTCCCCAGCAGCTTCTTTTTGTTTTCGGTCAACGAAAACTTTCGTCTGGAATTAATTTATCAGCGCTTTATAAGAATGCAGAACCCGTACGGTCACTCGTACACTCGGAATATTTTTCATGGTGGAGTCGCATACAGGTGTCGTCGTCGTCGTCTCTCTCTCTCTCTCTCTCTCTCTCTCTCTCTCTCTCTCTCTCTCTCTCTCTCTCTCTCTATGTAGAGGCGTTGTGAAATTATATGGTCGGTGCACTCGGTGACGTTGCTCGGCTGTGAACTCGGTCATCGTGATGCAACGAGCTGCCGGTCCTTTCTTTCTTTCTTTCTTCTCGAGCGAGTCTCCCCACATCCTTTTCCGCCACGATTTTCGTCCCGTGGTCCACTTTGTAACTCTGGTGTCGGAATTCGCGGATGATATGGTAACCAAGTGACGAGTGTCGATGCAATTTGCAATTGTGCGACTTTTTTCTCTCTCTCTCTCTCTCTCTCTCTCTCTCTCTCTTTCTTTCTCTGACTCCAGGAAAAGCCCGTCCAGGGTTTAGTTCAGGGGCGAGGGAGCAAGAGGAAGACCATGAAGCAGTACTCAAGCGACTTTTTCGAGTGCACACTCCTGGCCAATCGGGGCATCAGCTGATGACGCGAAAAAAGCCCTGGGTCTCTTTCTACTCGACGGGCGGTTGGGACGGGGACGGGATATTTCTCACGACGCGTACAAAGGGGTCCGAGCCGAAATCCAGCCAAACTGGCAACGCCGCACACTCCTTATCTCCCTCTCACCGTCTCCTGCTTGCTGCTGTCAAGTGTATTCCGCCCCTCGCCCTCTCTTTCTCTTTCTCTCCCTCGCCGCAGCTACTCCCTCTTTTTCCATCGGGTGTACCGTTCGCTTCTGTCTCTCTTTCTCTCTCATGCGCCCTTCCTTTTCCCTACTTCCTTTCATTCGCTCGACTACATTCGCACACAGCCTAGTTCCTCCTCGGATTCCTATATTTCGCCATAGAACCAAACAGACATTCCATTACAACTAGTAGTTTGCCCAATCATGCGCTATTTATTTGATGGTCAATTGCTATCCGATAATCCCGACTCTTGTTTTCCACTTTATTGTAGCTTTATCGATCCGGCGCGTGTCGATCGATAATCGCTTTCCACGTTCCCGCGCATATCAAAGGCAAACGAACTCGCGGCAACGTTTTTCTTTCCACAGCAGCGCCAATGCTCGATTTTCCACGCACGATGAGGCACGCGATCCACAAGCAAATTAGCTACTTTCCTCGCATGCCCTTTTACCTCAAGCCACTGCTCAATCGACGCTCCCGAATTTCCCAACCAACGGTTTCCTCTTTTTCTCTCAGCGAATAGGGAAGCTGCCATTCCGGCTCTCATATTTCTGTTCCGCTCGGGTTACTTCAATTACTCCGGGTTTGCATTTTTTTTTCATCCGGGAAAAACGTGGTCCTTGAGTGTGTTATCCCACGAGGTTGGCAGCTTCCTTCCATTTTCACAACTTTTATTTTCACTGTTAAAGTCATTTTTATTATGTAAAACTATGCAGGTCTTGATTCGATACAGCAATAATATAAATTTCATCAAATAATGTATTTACAATTTTATATAATTTTAATTGCGCTGAAATCCTAATATAACAATGCAAGTATTTTATGCGAACTTGTGCATAATAAAAGTTGATATAATTTCATATTAATGGAAAAAGGTGATTCGAGAACAACACGATAAATAATCTACGAATTCGTTCTCATTCACTCGTGTTTCTAAAATTTAATAATGGAGCATCCCATGTAATTAGTTTCACTTTCAATTTTTTCTCCACTAATTTTTTAATATATTAATGTACTTTATTAATGATTTTACATTCATTTCATCTGTTTTAAATATCTCCTATTTACTTTCATATTTGTGTTCTCATGTTTCTTCTTCCATTGAAGATCTTTTGTCTTTTTATCTTTTCATGCACGTCTGCATGATGAATTAGGTTGTTTTTTACTTTGTGTGAAATTCTAAATCAAAATCTCGATTTTCACAAGACGAATTAGATTTCCTCATTGATAAATTGCCTTTTTGTTTTTAATCTTATCGCTCGAGCCGTAAAAATACTAATAAGTCGTGTTTACAATCTTTATGCATATTATTTATACAATTTGCGTTACATTGTTAAACGTAAAAATTCCTTTTGAGGCTACAGACTCGAGCCTTGTCTTACTCGGGTAACAGTTATTGTTTACAATATCGAAACGAGGTAGCAACAAAAAAAAGGAAAAGCGATGCATGCGAAGCCACACTTTTAAAAATAACCTCCTATGGAGCGCTCGAGATCCCAAAGAAAATTCCGTTTCGACGGGTCGGGTCGGGTCTCTTCTCTTCCCGTCTTAATTGGGTCGCCGCTCCGTTTCGAGCGCAAACTTCCTCCCCTCGCACGATTCAATTAACGTAATCAAAAGGTATTGTGGGAGACGTTGTACTTGTGGGCGTAAACCTCCACCGCCGAACGGAAGGGAAAAAGAATTAAAAATATCAGCATTTCTTCGCGCTTCCGTTTGACGTCACAAGTGCTGATAAAGTGCAAAACCGCGTTAGCAGTCGACCTCCTCACCGGGCAGTGGAATAACAGAGACGGAGCCGAGCCCAACCGCGAAAACAACCAGCCAAAGACAATCTATTTACGCTCGGCTTAATTTTCGCGACACCCACGCCGTCAATTGCATCGTCATTCTCGTCATCGTCGTGGTCGTCGTCGTCGTCGTCGTCATCTTCATCATCATCATCATCATCATCATCATCATCATCATCATCATCATCTCCCGGTCGATCCTGGTTTCGCGGCTCATTTGAATATTAGTTCAATTGGAGCGGAAATATTCCCTGATTAAAACGTCATAGCCGCGCTATCGATGCATCCCCTTTAACGCTCGATAAAGACTCGTCTTCAGACCGAAAAAACACAAGTGCGTAAGATATATTGCAAAAGTGATTTCACAGCCTCGATAAAAACGTATTTATATTACAATGGCAAGTGCGGGGTTAACTGTTAATTACTCGCGTTTCTTTCTCGTCGATAATAAATCCTGGATCGAGCTAAAAATCGTCCGCGCTCCGGAGAGTAAGTACGATTTACCAAAGGCTGGAATTTTATGCGAGTCGCCCGCCTGAAGAAAAGACCCACGATTTTTAAAAGCTCACCGTCTTTTGAAAAAGTTTCGATAGTCGTTATCATCAGCGTTCCTTTCTTCCCGGCAAACAAGTCGAGGGAGACGAAAACGAAAACGAAGACGAAAACAAAGACGGGGAGAAGAACAAAGAGGCCGCTGCTCGACGTCTATCATCTCCGTTCGATCCAATTGTCGCCGCTTTGTTCCTCTCGCAGAAAGATAAGCCTCTCGAGCTGATATCAACCGCCAGGGCGGCGATTATTCATCGCCCTTTGAGTCCATTGTGCGCGCATTCCAAGAGCATTCGGTCTCTTTTACTTTACGCTTTGGCCCCGTTCCTCGTGACCGCTTATCGCGATCTCTGCATGATATCGCGGGCGTTATCACGCCACACGCCAGCGTTTCGTCAACGAAATCGCCATTGCGAATTTTATCGCGTCGCCTTCCCACCTCCTCGATAACGAGAAACAGGAGATTATATATTGGGTCCGTGGGTATTCCCTCCTGTCTGCCTCCTCCCCTCCTACCCCAAGGACATGTTTATCGATCAACGATCTGTTTCGTGTCGTTACCGTGAATTATCCCTTTTTTTTTGAATTTTTTTGAATTATGATGAGAAGCCTTTCAGTGGAAGCTGTGTCTTGGAGCCGAAAGTGCGATTTTTCAATGAAAGCGCGACAATAACCGGCTTTGGCCCGAGAGCTTTCGGTTTCCGTTCCCACACGCACACACGGGGGCACAATACATCTGCTATTGGAATAAAGACGAATTTACTTTCATTGGCAGGTCACAATGCCGCTGTCGCCGCCACCGTTCCTGTGCCTCGCCGTCGTGAAAAGGAGTTTACGGCACAACGCATAAAGCGAGAGAGACGCACGCTCGAAATAATATCGCTATTAGCCGGGATGAGGCTGGCACGAACGCCCGCAGGAGCACAGCATCATTTCGAGATGTAATTAGTTGGATAAGTAGCTATATTTATTCGAAGGGCTATTGCTTGCTGTAGGTGCACGAATGCACGCGCGCGTCCGTGTCTGTGCCCGCCGCCTCTTTGGAAAAATGTGTAATTGCTCTGTTGAAGTTTATGTTTACGCAATTTCGCGAAATAAACACATTTACGATAATAGTGGCTCGAATAGGATTATGCGAATTTCGTTAGTCCGACAACTCAAATACTAAACCACCTGAATGTACGCCCGATGGTGATAATAATATCAAGAAAATAGTTGGTCGGGTTGAGATTAAATTTACTCGAATATATGTGGCCCCGGCGCTATCTCAAAGCTCGAGTACACCGCGGGCATTTACGAGTACAGCACTAAAAATACAATTACTTGATTTAAGATTGTATTTAGTTAGCTTTCGGGAGAATATAGGCTGTGGAAGAAGAAGAAGCCGAGTGAAACTTTATTTTTAGGCCACTAATTCGGTGGTGAAGCCCGATCTTCATTCGGGTTTACAGTGAACGTGTATATTTTCATTTTTCTCTATGGTGGGTGCGCGTGGGTGGTGGTGGTGCATTAGCCAAGACACTCGTGCACGAAAACCTGCCGACGGGGACGACGTCCACAGTGGTGGCGGCGGTGGCGACGACGACGATGAGGAGAAGCGAGCACCTACGTGGCGGCTTCACAGCATTTCCGGCCCCAATGAGGCAGCCCTTACCGAGCCGACGTTTGCACGCTTGCGCACTCATCGAAGTGGCATTTAAAGCCCCCGAGGAGGTCTCCTCGAAGGTCGTTCGAGGGGCGTTGAACGAGGACACGAGGGTCGGTGGGGGCGGTGAAAGAAACGAGGGCGCCTGCCCTGGAAGAGAGAGAGATGATGTGTGTGTGAGGGTGCAGGGCTAAGCCGTCGCGATGGTAGTGGTAGTGGCGGCGGCGACGGAGGCGGCTCGTATCGATTCGCACGGCTCGTCGCTTTTCTCTCTCTGCGGCCGACGCTATTTTTGCTCTCATCCGGCCTATCCCTCTTTGCGCCTTCGAGCTCGCGGGGGAGGCCAACTCCCGATTCGTCCAAATGGAATTCGCCGTCGAGCGCGACCTTCCAGGAGATGAATTGAGAAAAATGCCGTCCTCGAAGCTGTCGAATGATCGGCCGATAAAAAAGGCCAAGAACATCGGCATCGGCAACGACAGTAGTGGCAGCGGCCAAGAAAAGAGGGAAACTCGGAAAGCCTGCACGAATGCGTCGGCACGCGTGCCCAGGACACTGGCGTGTGTGCGCGCGCGCGCGCGCGCGCGAGTGTGTTTGTGTGTTTATGTAGACACGATATAGCCTCAGCATTCCACGTATTTTCCTTGTCCTTCCACACTCCAACTGGCATTTTTCTTCTTACTTTAC
Organism: Eupristina koningsbergeri; assembly: GCA_018907245.1. NCBI lineage: Eukaryota > Metazoa > Arthropoda > Insecta > Hymenoptera > Agaonidae > Eupristina > Eupristina koningsbergeri. The sequence continues at coordinate 886,421 of JACCHV010000013.1, read as the reverse complement.
TTCGCTTCATCTTCGACGTCCGGTGGCTGCTTTTTGTTAAAATTGCCCAGATAAACAGCTCGCACCCACACAGGGACACGGCACTAACGAAACGTGGGAGGGCGAGATAGACGACGAAATTGCTTGAGGGGTACTGAGCGGAGAGACTTGGCGAAGACGAAAAAGGAGTAGGTCTGTGTATGTGTATTTGTATATGAGTACGGGGGAGGAGACCGTGAGCACACAAAGAGAGCGAGAGAGAGCGTATAATCGGCGTCGAAACACGTGGGTCGCTTAGAGTTGAGCCCGGCCGAATCCGAGAAAGAGAGAAGAGAGTTCGTTGCGACGTCGATGTTGGTTGCCAACTACCAGAACGCATGTCTCGCGAATTTTTTTCACTCGCTATACAAACTTTTTCAATATCACTCACACTTTCAAAAAAAAGCGCGCGCCTACGACCTTCAGTATTGGTTGGCAAATAAAGATTTGCCGTTACAATTTTTGTGAGAGACTAATAATAATGATAATCAGCTGTAAGGATCGGCGAACGTCGAGTGCCTTTTTTCAGAGTCGAGTTCTCTTGAGCGTTGTGACACGTGTGCAGGAGCACTGAATAAATATTAAAAAAGAGTCGCCCGGGCGACATCGATTACGGTGGGTCGAAATTCGGGGAAAAAATAAAAGGAAAAAAGTAGAGATGAAATGAAAAACAGACGGGTACCACCCATCCGTGCATTCGTAAATGAGTTCCTCGCGCGATCGGTATCGGGTTCTTTTGTTACTGATCAAAGCCATGTTTCAAGGAGCCCTTTTCTTGTCTACGAATGCCGGCTAGGGTAAAGCCAGAAAAGGGCAAAAGGTCGTTCACTTGGGCCTAGATAGTCGAGTGTGCCCCAAAACCGCATCGCAGCAGCAGCAGGTTCACGTCTCTCCGTCTCTTTCTTTTGCGAGTCTTGTTTCCACCCCAGCGCCATCTTGTCACCGTTCGCACAAATTTCGTCTTTCCGCAGCATCCCCCCTCCCTCATCAAGCTTCAGGCGATCTTTTTCGTCTATCGTCATCCCTGCGTCCAGTGAATATATGCCTCATCGTCGTCGTCGTCGTTGTCGTCGTCACCGCCACTATCCCCATTACTGACCGACCCCTTGGGATTCCCAACGTAGGAAGCCACGTCGTTTTCCAAAATGGACACCATCGTCGTTACGAAATTACCGGAGACGTGGAGGTTGCACGTGTTAGCTTCACCGAAACCCTTTAGTTTACTTGTCATTTGTATTATTTCCACTGCTTCCTCAGGGGTTACGTAAATTGTGGGGTAAAAGTGATAACATAAGTTTTCGCACACTCTTGTACCTGTATTTCGTTTATACCTTCTTTCTCTTTCTATTTTTCTCTGAGCTTTTTTTTCGTTAAATTTTATTAACGAAAAAAAAGGGAGTACAGGCTTCCTTTGGCGAGGGTACCAATGACTTGTCGATAATCTGAGAAACAAGAAGAAGAAGAAAGTCACGTTTTGCGTTGTTCCGGGTCGAGAGCTGAATATTTCGTCGAACAATGAATGTAATTTGGAATTCGACGAGCATCGGCGCGCTCACGGAATCAAGTGATTTTGCTGTCATAAAAAAATGATTGTTTTAAATATACGTTATTATTTAACAATTGGTTCGAAGAGGAACAAACATTGATTGTTTTTCGCACGAGCAATGCAGATACAATGACCTCTGATTAACTGCAAATTCGAAAACAAGAAAACGCCCCATTCATCCGTTGATCGCTGCTAATCATTGCAAAACTAATTTTTATTCGCATACGCGTGGCATTACCCGTGTAATTCGGTTAATCGCGTTCTCGCGCATTAATTAATAATTGATGCGCAATTTTCGCAAATAATAAAATATATCAATTAACGATGTTTACCGTTAAGTTGTATCGTGAAATAAACTGTCTAATGAGATATTTTTGTCCGTTATCCCGACAATTACGAGATATTAGAGACCAATATCATCAAAGCTTCGATCGTGCGAATTCCCAATGAACCCGAACGCTCCTTTAGTACAAACAAAAAAAAAAGTAGAGGAAGGATGGAAAGGAGAGAAGTTAAAAAGACACAAAAGAGACAAATCGCAAATTAGTCAAAACTAACGAGCCTCGGCTCCACCGGTGCCAAGAATTCTTTATCCTCGCGCAGGCAAGCATCGGGGAAAAAGGAGAATAAAAAAAAGAAGAGAGAACGTCAACGTACCGGATTAAAAGTCTCGGCATAGTCGAGTCACTCGTTGCATACGTGGGGGGCGTCGGCGGGGACGCACATCGTCCTTGTCGCGCCCGCGCACAGTCTGTGGCCAAGAGCGAAAAAAAGATATTCCCTTCACCCGGGAGAGTTACCCCTCGTGGGCGTGAATTCTGTTCGGGATATGCCCCGGCTGGCGACATTTCCATTTTGCGATGCGAGCCGAGGTGAGGCTGTTCCCGGGCATCCTCATCCTCCTCCTCGTTAATTACCTCGAGAATCGAGCGGATCATTCGTTTGACAATTGCATTCGTAATCGAATAATTATATCGCGAAGAGCGCTTTTATCGAAAATCTCACTTTTGTTGTTCCTGATGGCATTGGCAAGCCGATTAATGTAAAAAAAGGGAGGAAAGCGCGTTTCATCGTGCACTGCTGCATTTAATTCCCCCGCGTATTTTTAGAAACAAGTAGTGCATTGATTTTATAAATTGGTTTAATCGGTTACTTTTAAATAATAAATTACGCTCTAAATAATGCGTGGGTCAACCGGCATATTTTCCTATTACTCTGTTGAAATTTGAATGAGATTATTAATTTCGATGTGATCGATATGTTAAGTATATTCAGATAAATATGTAAATTTGCATGTACCATTCATGGCACTCGTTCAATTTTCAATATCATTACATTCACAGTGGATAAATTCTTTTTAAGAAGACATTTATTTTGCCACTCTGGCTTTTCGAGTTCTATAGTTTTTTTTTTTTTTTTTTTTTTTTTTTCTTCAATACAAGGCAAAAAATATTGATTAAAATATTTGTTTAAAGATACCAAAGACAATCATTTACCACCAACAGACATTAAATTCTTAAAGCTACAGAATATTCCGAGCGATATTTTTAAAGCCTTTGATACTCCATGTAAATTCAAATATGTAAAGACAAAATAATTTTAATTCCGTAGTTTTCGAACAACATAATAATATTTTCCTTCAATTTAAACGCAACTCCTCGTGCTCACAAGTTTAACGCCTTTACCATATGAAATTGTTATTGGTTTTGTTCATCGTGCCTTTTTTCCTTCATTTTTTGTATCCCACATAAATAATGAGTAATGGTTAAATCTTTTAAAATACATTTGTCAGTCATACGCGTTGGGTCGATAGTGTTTATTATTTCGACGATTAATGTAACATCCAATTACACATTTATTTATATATGGACACACAATAATAAAAATGTATGTTTTATCTGCTGAGCCAAAATGCAAAAATAATTAATTGCCTTTTATACTCCAATAAAACCTGCAGCACTCGTGAAAGCAAATTCCCCTACCCTAAAAAATAAAATTAAATATACAATATTTCAATTTCAAGATACTCCTCTCTCTCTCTTTCTCACTCACTCTGTCTCTCTCTCCCCCCCTCTCTCTTTGTTAATTCACGAATTATACGAGTCATTTTTTAAATGATCATTTTGAATAAATTTTGCAAAATATTCGATCCGAGGACACGCACATATGTACGACGAGCACTTTTGATGCTTCTTTTACATATGTAGGATTAATGCGGCATACACGATTACACGTTTCTTTAATTCACTATACACTTTCGACTGCCCATAAACAGCAAATAAATGCATACGTGTTTCCGTTTTTCAAACAAGACACATGAGCTCGTGATCGTACGACTTAATACTCTATTGATTAACAGTGCAATTGCGGAAAAAGAAACGCAAACGCAATGAGAAGGGAAAATAACGAGCCGTGAATACACGAAATTGTGAGGTGACGATATTAATGCACGCCAGAACAGAGTAATAAACATCCTTGAGCTCCGTAATGCACAATTATCCCGTTACTTTACTTAATAAACTATTTCGGACTGAGTGCTGCCTCCCTGAAAGAAAAGACATGGTCGCCACCGTTGCTGTCGTCGTTGGAGCCACCCGGGTGAAAGGGAAGTCCGTCAGGTGTCCGTTGGGGCCACCGCGGGGGTTTCCTCTCGCTCCGCAGGTCTTCATCTTGAGTCTACACCCTTGGTCGCACGCGAGAGATCATCATATCCCTACGGCCCTCGGAGTATCGATTTCTCTCTTCTGCTCGTTGTATACGTGAGTGTACGGACGACGAGATATCCGGAGAGAGAAAAAAGAAAAGATAAAGAGAGATTCGCCCTCGTCGCTCGCGGGGCTGATTTATCGCGAGGCTACCCCGTGACTTTGATTGCGCGCGAGGGTGGAATTAAGGACGCGTACATGCTTTATGCAAGAAAAACAAAGCGGAGATAGATGGGGTGGTTGTGAAAGAAGAGAGAGAGAGAGAGAGAGAGTAGGAGAGTAAGCGCAAGCGACGGCTAAATATAAGACAGGGAGGATCTTATCGGACACATCCTTTTTATTTTACTAATCCGATGAAAGGGAGAAGGTGTTGTTGGGGGTTGGGCTCGGAAAAAGGGCCGCACAATGTGAACGAAAGGGTCGGCGAGAATCAAAAGTCATCGGGAAGAAGGCGATCCAAAGGTACATATCGACCGAATGCCAACGCGTTATCGTGGCGTGTTTTATTGAATTCTCCGCGAGATAAGCCGAAGCGAGCAGTCCGACAACCGGTTTTACGCGATGACGCATGCCCCGCCCCACTTCTCCCTGTGATAAGGGACAAGAAAAATAAACGAGTGAGCCACCCCGCCAGCCTCTGGGAATATTGGGTCCGCTGACGTCAAGACCGTCGACAAAAAGAGAAATTTCCTCGCGGCTTGTTTACGCCTAGGTGTAAGTGCAGTTTAATATATTTTCGGAGCGCGCGGTAGTAAATTACGAGTGAGAGACTTGGTGGCCACTCCTCGGATTGATATTTAGCACGACGGGTTGTTGGGGATTAAGAGGGTCGAGGATACGAGGATACGGGTCCCTCGGAGCAACAACGGGTGTCCTGTATTTCGAGAGAATGCATAATCGATACAATGACGGTTCTCAGGCATAAATTAAGGTTAATATTAACGAGAACAAGACGTCCATTGGGACAACCACATGTTTCTGTTTGTCGGCTTAAGAACTTATTATTTATTATTTTTATTCCCGACAATTCTTTGAAATATCGATTCTAATTTATTTAAGCCGTTTTTTCCTATTTTTCTATAATTCACATTCCTCGACACATTTTTCATGAGTTGCACGTGCGACGGATTCAATAACGCTTCAATTGCACAAATGCGGCCTTTAGCAGCCTCGGTAAAAACTTGTATATATATATATATATATATATGTACAAGCTCGTTACGCGTTATTACATTTACAGTAAATAGGAAAATCCCCAGAGGTGCTTCGATCGATACGTTTATTGATGGTTCGTTCGTTGATGTATTACAGGCACAGCGTCCGGAGCAAAGTGTGATGCAGGCCCTCGAGAGCCTGAGTGACTCCCAGGTGAATGACTTCCTCTCGGGCAAGGCGCCTCTCAACCTTACCATGCGCCTCGGAGACCACATGATGCTCATCCAGTTGCAGCTGTCGACGGTGACGCCGACGGGGACGACGTCGACTACGGGCTCCACGACTCCTGCCGCGCGCTCCACGAGACCTCAGACGCCACCCACTGCGCAGGCGGGCCCTGAGATGCGCGAGGGCGTCAGCCCAACGAGGTAAGGATGACTCCGATAATTAACTCGACACCGCCGTGAGAATGCCAGGACTGCTGATTAGCTATTTTGCGAATGAGGACGGCCTGGTTAGCGCGTGTCCACGGGCAACGACAGCAATAAACCACCTTCATCACTCGGTTGCACATACCAATACCCACACCCACACAGGGACACGCAAGCTGAGGTTGATGAAAACGATAGCTTCGTGAAATGCGCGAATGTAATATTGGGAGAGTGGGTGGGTGTGTAGGTACGGGAGATGGGCTCTGGCATTTTAACACCGAAACATTATCTTCAATCGCGAGCTCGGCGATGACTCATTCGGTTAATGTCGCTCCCAAAATCACTTTTCTTCTTTTTTCGGCCTTCTGTACTTTTGCTATTTCTTCGTTAACACGAGCGCATTTTTTTCGTTTAAAGTCCGCTTCGTTCTGATGATTGAGTCGTCAAGCTCGCAAAATGACAGAACCACGTAAAAATAGTATCCAAACGTATTTATCATTAGATTTATATTGTATTAAGTAAAGTAATTAGTTGTGTCGACTGCAACACAAATTCTACTGGCAATAGAACTGGCAATAATCAAAGATAGCAGTACCCATAATGAAGTTGTTTTTAGCAGCAGCTATAACAGCACAGTAATATTATAAGGATAATGTACAAATGCATGATTATATTAGCAATGAAACGATTAAAATGGGTAGATTAACAGTAAAAGTGCTCTTATACAACTATCGTATTAGCTACGTTTTCATTAGTGGTAATATCATAATACAAATAGCAGAGAGTGTAGCTGTAAATATAGAATAACCAAATGTAAAATAATAATAGTGTTGGCAACTTACATGACGACTGCTACAACAGTATTATGAGCAGCAAGAATAAATACACGACGACATTAATTGTAGTATCGCACTGTCATAAATGGTAATAATGAGGGGCTTATAATCAAATTTTAGGCGCTCCTCGGGCGTATTCGCTTCAACAGCGACGACAGCTGTCGCCTGCCCCTCAAAACTATCCCTGTCGTCATCGTTGATGGGTAGCCTGGCCTCGGCAGCGGCGGCTTCGAGTCTCTTCAGCGCGCCGAGCACGAGTCCGCCCGGGACTCCGAGCTCGCCGACCTGGTCTGGAAGAAGCAACAGCCCCTCCTGCTGGACAACCTCGGCGGAACAGCCAGGACATCAGACGCCAGCCGCTCCTCCACACAGCACACGGCAGCCTGCGAGCCTCCAGCATCGTCATCCCTCACGTCATCGTCACATGCACCCCCCCAGGCATCCTTACCATTATCACCATTACGGTCACAATCGCTACACCAAGAAAGCCACACAGGGTGAGTGAGAGGCTTGACTCTTTTTTACCACTCTTTTAAGAATTTTTTGTCTGTGTAATTATTACCTTGATATTAATTATGTGGTACACGTGCCAATGGTAAAAATGTAAATGAACTATATCACGAGATTTTCGTGAAGTAAATTAAAAATTGTCAATTATTACACTTACCTTGGTTAGGTAATTGAATTGAATATCTAATTTATTTTATTGATTGTGAACACAATAATTATTTTACAATTATCCCATTAAACGTGCTGATAAAACTAGTTTTTAATATTTTCAATCAGAGCTGTTCTGGGAAAATTATTTTAATTTATTTATTGTATTTTACCTGTTATTAGTTTAAAAACAATATTTTATCATCCAATTGTTTTTTGATATTCATTGTGCTGATGATATTATCGTAATGGCATCGGTTAAATGCATTTTTTTTTATCAAATCAATAATTTTTTGTTATACAATACTTATCAATGTTTTGTTTACTTAAATTTAAGTACATTAAAAAATATATTGAATAGGAATTATAAACAAAAGAAATTATTTTAGCATCAAAATCATCTTGTCCATCTTGTCCATCTTGTAACGATGCTGAGGCAGCGGCGGGAGCGACGGCGACGACGACAACGACAACGATGCCAGAGTCTGGTGCTAAATGCTCATTAATCCTCGGTCAGTGCTACTGTTCGAAATCACCAAAGAAGAAGTCGTGCACCGGCGATGTAGTTAGTCCAACCTTAGAGGGTGGGAGCGCTGTCTTGCAGACGCATCCTAATGCAGAGGCTTGTGCCGCGACGACTACAACAACGTCGGCGTCAACGAGTCTCGAAAGTAGTCCCGAGTCCACAGCTAATGACTCGTCGTCGAATCCAACTGCGACCCTGGACACTAGGGCTCTCGTCGAGGCCTCGCGCAATCTCACTCAAAAACTCAAGCAACTTTCTTCAGAGGTAAAATAAAATATCCACTTTATTTATTTTTAACTCATCCGACACTCACCCTCGATTATTCTAATGCTGTAATTGTTTTTTAGGAGAACGCGAAACGACGTCAAGGTGCAATTATAGAGAGTATGCACCATCATGGCAAGGGCGTGTACACAGGCACGTTCAGCGGAACGTTAAACCCCGCACTCCAGGACCGACACGGTAGGCCCAAGCGCGACATCAGCACCATCATCCACATCCTGAATGATCTGCTATGCGCGACGCCGGCCACTACCGCTGGCCACTACAGGTACCACAGGCATCCCAGCACTCACCGTGGCGCCCAGGCACCTGGAGCTGGATCCCAAATTGCGGGCACTACCACGCAGACCACCTCGATGTTTGCTGCTAGTCCAGTGGCACCAACATCCGGAACTAACGCCATTGGTCTCGAAACCGTGAACGCTTGTCACGATGCGCCTAATCCTGGCTACTCTAGCGGTTAGTTAAAAATTTGTTTCGGCATCCGAGAGAAAATCACAGTGTCGTTTCATGTTTATTCTAGAAAAAGTGAATAACAGTTATAATTGGGTTTCTTACCGCTAAAACTGCTTCTTGTAATTGCTTTTACTTTTAAACACGTACCACTTATAATTGATTTGCTTAAAAAATCAAGCAGTTTTACGTCGTTGCGATCAGCATAACATTTTAATTTTACTTGTAAGTGTAACTTAGCTGAAATTGTCAAATTAATACATAAAATTATACCGAATAAAATTAAACTTGGATCGGTTTCTTCAATGATATAAATTTATTGTTCCCTCGTATATGACTCTGGTTTTTATTTAGTGCTATAAAACTTCCGTTAATTTTCTATTTTATCAAGAGATTATAAAAGCTAATTAAAGAGCTTAAATTTCAGCCATTGAAAGAGTTGTTTTAACATAAATAAATATAAGCGTTTCGATAGAATCAAATAAATATTTGTCGTTTTTTGTTGGATACATTAAATTCGCTACGTTATTCTAGTATTGAAAAAAAATGTTATACGATAAATTTAGTATAAGCAAACAAATATTTATTTGAAAGTACTACAATTTATGTAATGTAATTAAAACAATAGTACAATTGATTTAATTATCTTAATTTTTTTGTATTTAAATTAGTACATTATAAAACATTGCATTGTTTAAAAGTAAATGGTAAACATGGTAGTACAGTTCTCTAAAATGCTCATTATTTTACAGAAGAACTTTCCAAAGAAAATGAGGCGACAAAAGGCAAAATGAGGCGGTTGCGTCTAGTAATGGAGCAGCGCCGAGAAAAGATGCGGGCAAGGAGACAAGCTCGCGCTGCACCTTACACGACAAAGTGGGCTGCAGTTACACCAGATCCAGACCCCAACGCTTCGTCTTCGTCCTCGGCATCGTCTAGCAGCGGCCCTAGTGCAACGTCCACGGGTGACCCGCAAAACGAACCCGAGCTTCAGCCTTGTAGTCCCGAACCCGTCGTCGCTTAACGCGATCCAAAATGTCAGTTCGCTGAATGCTCAATTATTCGCGTTCTCCGACGGAGCGGCTCCTCCATTATTATTGTATACCGAATTCTCGTGTGCTCACAAACACACACCATCTTCATTACAAATATTCGTGACATTGCGCATTGCTGTCGCTGTGCGTAATCAAGGAGTTCGAGTACCGTTGGATGACCGCGACCTCATATCGCTTGTGTTGTACCGTTGATTTCGTTGAAATGTCGCGTTGGAATTGTATGAGAAACAATCGACGTTGTTGATGGATCAGTCAATATTAAAAACCCTAGATATAATTATAAGTTTGTTGAGAGAAAGGACTTAACATTTGCAAAAGCATTAAATTTGTGGAATAATTTTATTTGTTAATTGAAAATTTTTATCACAACTGAGACGGCATAGAATTGCTGACACTTTTTCTTAAAGACGAGCAACTCAACGATTTATCATGTCAACGATATAGGGAAACATCCTGTGTCAATAAGACACTCAAAAAGTGTTTTAACAATGCCCTGACTATGTATGATATTAATTGGAATTTAAGTTGGTGCCTTCATTAATGTTACGCAAATAGTTTATGTTATAGTTAACACTATACCTAGTATAAATTAATACTTGGTTGAAAATGCGTTCTTTAGCTCATTTACAGCCATGGGTGACTATGTGTCACCAGTGAAGTGCTCCGCGTCTTGATTGTGTCGTAATTATTCCGCACTATACGACTTCTTCCATTTCTTTCTTCTGTGTAATCCTTTTTTTATTGATATTTCTGGTGTTTTTTTTAAGACTTTTTTTTCATTGTTTACAGTTGAAATATATGGAGATATCCAATTTGTAATGCATGCGCCTCTTAGAAATGTCTCATACAGATTTATATTAAATTTTTAATTTAATCATTTTTGAAATTCATATGATAATTTTTGCTTGAAATAAAATAAAATTACGTGATATAATATATATTGGAAATGAATAATAAACATTCATGTAAAAAGAAAAAATGCAATTTGTTCATTGAGTAAAGTAAATAAAAATATTGAATGTAATAGTTTTAAACATTCTTTGCAATGGTATATTAAAATTAAATTGAAATTAGATATTTAAAAAGTTATTTAAAAATGAAAAATTAACAACCATATTTTATAAAAAAAATTCCATTTTTTTAGTTTTTTTATTTAAATGCTTAGTTCCGAATTTCAACTAAGATTTAAAAATCATTGTATTTTGAGTATTTTAACAAAGCAAATTGTCATGATAATTATTTATTTAATTCATTTTTCAAAGGCTTGTGTTTATAAATATAAATTTTATTGAAAATTATCTTCAGTCAGAATTTTAGAGCTAACTTTCTGACCAAAATGTATTTGAAAGAAAAATTATATTTCAACAATTTATGAATTATCTGATTAATCGTCTTTAAGGAATTTTGATGAATTTTCGATTTTAATAATTAGTTTTCATTAAATTTTGGTACATTTTTTTGTCACTGCCTTTATCACATGAATAGTTCTTATATATATGGAATTTTAATCTAATGTTAAACGTTCACTAACAAGCAACCAAAAAATTAATAAAGAATGCAAAGGAAGAAAATAATTTTTTATTTTTCATTTTCTGATGCTAACTAATAAAAATTTAAATAAAAAAATTAAATAATAAATAAATTTTTAATTTTTATGTTGAAAAAATAAATTATAATAAAATTGAAGAAAAATTTGATTTTATGTTTAAAATTTTTTCAATTTATTTATAAAAATATTATATAATAGACATTAGTTATTGTTGTTAGATTAATCACATTATTCTTTAATACATTGATTGGACAAGTTTATTTCTCAACTTGTCTTCGTTGATTAAAGTTCTTGTTATGTCAAATATCCATGATAGAATTACGTAATTAATATTATGTAAAAATATCCGACATAAAATATCTTTCATATTTGAATTATTTATAATATTCATTGCGTTGTTTTTTGGTGGAACAAATCGAAACATTCTGAATTTATGGCGGTGTTATCATTGTTTATTACTGTACAACACTGTACAGTAAATTCTTCACAAGAAATTTGAAGAGCCAGAATGAAGCTCGATTAAATCAATATCTGGGGAAAATTGAATTCAGTTAATAACAAAGTGTATGACAATTATTGTAAATAGATTTCGTCATAACATCAAATACGTTTTGCATCACCTGACATGCAAACTTAAAGTTAAAATTGTTTCTTTTTGTTTTGCTTGTTCAACGAATGTCTATAACATTACTTTCTTTGTAGCATCTTCAATTATGCTATCATCATTGTTATAAAAGCTTTGATTCATGTAATTAAAGTCTTTATCATTGAAATTTCGTCCTAATAATGTGATAAAGCCATTTTTTTCGAGTGATTAGATTTTTTTAGCCTCGAATTATTATTGTTAATCCAATAGAATTAGATTTTTTATATTTGAATTATTTTGTCCTTATGCACAATTGTTACTTTTTTGTCCTTGCGTTAAGTTTAATACTTGGCCGTGGATAATTTAAAAAAAAAATTGACATGAAAGCTAAAAAAAAAAATGTTTGCTACAGAGCTATGAAAAGTCGAGTAGTTATAATCAATTTATTATTTAAAAATATGTTTAAGTTGTGCATAAATAGTGCATGTGAAGGCAAACTTATCTTTTGGCTAATGAAAAGAAAAAAAAAATCTTTACCCTAGCACAATAAAATCAGATAATTGATTAATCGTTATTGTCTGTAAGATCGTTTGACAAAATCTTCGGTACAGCACAGATTTAGCGAGAAAAATTGAAAGAATCTAGCTATTATGTAATAATGTCCAGAAATATGGATTTTATATTTATAATATTAACGTGCCGTGACGCTTATGTTTTCTTGAAAGTCACTCTTCCCTTAAAGTCGCACCCACTGCAATACTTCTACCAATATTGTGGTAGCCTTTAGAAATTAACAGTTCTTATTTATTCCTTATAATTCAAAAAAGAAAAAAAGAAGAAAAAATAGAGAAAATACACGTGCAAGAGGTATTGAATGGGGACGGGGCACGCGGCATTTGAACTCCTCGATCTTTGCACGCCTACACCAATAAGGTTATAAATTTTCAAAGAAGTATTGCACATATATAAAAATGCAAAAGCGCTCATAACGATTTGCTTGAATATATTGTGGGGATATAAGCAGATAGGGAAGGGACGTCGATAAATATATGTAGTGATAAATTTTATACGAGTTTATTTTTGTTGAGTGTCAGTGATAATGTTTGCTTTATCCGCTAAAAAAAAAAAAAAATGAAAATAGCCGCGCTGACTCGGCTCGAGCCGTAAAGCCTTTCTGTTTCGTCAATCTGCCCTGCGCGGCAGTAAGCATTTTTAAAATGAACGATTTCACAGCTCGTGGCTCACGAATCGCTGCGTCAAATATGTAATACAAGATGAACAAACACTACAGCGGAGTCTCGCGCATTACGGAAGCTTTAAAAAATTGGAAAACCCAGGAAAAGGCGAGGAGGATACTCTCGCGTTGGCCGTTAAAGTACACAATTTGAGTTCCTTTGTTGTAGTTGTTATGCATTCGAGCTAATTAATATTCGCTTCCAATTCACTGTTGACAATGGTTGGGAAGGATCCGTAGTGCTTGAGGTTCTGCTGTACGTGAATTGTCAATTCGGAGTTGGTAAGTAGAATTTAGGTAAAGAATCCACTACATTGGCCTGATGTGCCAGAAATCGTTTAAGTTTAATAGGTAATAAATACTACATCACTTTCTAGTGTTAGGTTTAGGTTTTACTTAGAAAAATTATTATTGCTATTACTATTATTATTACTATTATTATTGCAGTTTTTCAAACTGGCTCAATATTGTAACATACGAATATCTCGAACATTATTATGTACCAAAATAAATAAGAACTGCTTGCTAAGTCAAGGTATAGTCTTACCGCGATTTTATTCTTGTCGTATAAACATCACGGCCACGGCGTTGTATGTTATGTGCTTGTGTTATAATTGTTATTAATATTATCAAGTTACAATTAATGAGTATTTTTCACGTGATCTCTTGTATTTTCTATTTTTGAATCTTCTTTTATTTTCACGAACAAGAGATTTTCGATGTTTTGGAGTGATTTTCATGACATGTTTTAAAACCTTATGGAAATGGATAAAAAAAATAGAAATCATTGATTAAATTGAATTTATTTAAATTACCATTTATATTACATACAATCGTAAAAACTTATCGACGCTTTAAATTGCGCTATTATAGTTTTATAATATAATTTATTCCTGTAGTACACGCAGTACAGACTTATGACAATACAACTACTATTTAAAAAAGAAAACAGGAGAAAACTCATCAAGATAACCTCGTGGGATCCTAGGCGTTTCAAGAAATATTGGTCTTGGGTAAATGTACAAATTATTATAAAAATTGCCATTGTAATTTACTTTTAAATACATACTGGTCAGTAAAACAATAGATTGCACGAAAAATGAACCGTATAATATTCTTTTAATATTTTAATTTAAATTTATACAAAATTCGGTTCAGAAATTTCTTTAAAAATAACTAATATATATATACATAATATACATAATAGTCATCCATGAAACTGTTTAAAATTATTAAGTGATATCACCATAAAAACATAGTTCAAATATAAATTTGAGATAAAATATTTACAGATAATGTACAATAAAAAAAAGCAGTGAATTGCATATAAAAATGTAATAAAAAATTAACTAAAGTGGTACAAGTAATTTAAGAAAAAACTTGTTTTTCTTGACTTTACAATTCCAAAGATTTTCAGAATACCTTTGGAATGTTATTTTTATTTTATTTAATTTTCCTAAAACGCGAATAAATTTCACAATTAATTTTGGGACGTTTATATTTATCAAAAACGTCAAATCAACCAATAAGAAGTATAAAAAAAATCACTAATTGTATTTTTTGATAAAAATGAGGTCAGGTTTTAAAGGCATGCACGATTTCAAGCGCCAACGAATGGACGGGAAACGCGGTAATAAAAAAGGGCGCCGACTCGTTCATTATAAAACTTTTTTCGATTATTAAAATTTTCTAAAATTGTTATTATGGCACGATATGGTACAGACATGTTAAAAAAATCTTCAAACTTCTTAAAAATACATGCAATAAAAAACATGAATTTAAATTTAATATTATATAATTTTTGGCAGTTTATGTTTCAATTGCATCGGTGTAAACGAAATTCTTCAATATAAAGTTGGCGCGATTCGTTTTTAAAAGGCATTGAGCGCTTAATTACTGTTTTTATTTATTGACTACTGTGGCCATACTAGTAAAATATTAATAGAATTCAGAAATGTTTTCTATTAAGAATGAATAAAATTATGTCTTGTGGTATAAAATCCATTTCTTTGAATACAATGGGCGTTTTACATGAAAAGTTTAAAATATTTAGATACTACATAAAGATAAAAAATTTTCGAGTAAAATCTTCGAAAAACTAGAACTATTGGATTGAAAACTATCTAAACAAGCTGCAAAATATAAAAATGGGGAAGTTTTCACGTGAGTACTCTAAAACATCTAAAAGTTAAAATGCTAATAGTAAAAACGAATTTAAACATTATGGAACATATAAAAGCTATACAAAATGTTGCCATTGCTATGATTCACGATAATTATTGTTCAATTATTTATAAAAGGTATTACAATAAATACGTTTTATTTACATTATATAATTATTCGCTGTTGTAAGGAAATCGTAATTTCGTTGTTTATCCTCTCAAAATTGATTTGGCGAAAATGGAAGTAAAACTTAGCGTTTAACATCACTCATTCAGCAAGTTATAAATGAGTATCTAGTGTGATTATATTCCGGTATATTTTTTTTTTTTTTTTAATGTATCAAATGGTAGTTATAATTCTAAAGTTTATTAAGAGTATGACAAATTCATTTCTTAAACGTAAGTTCATCATTTTTTTTTTTTATTTGTTTTGATTTTGTATTTGATTTTGTGTATCATGCAATTCTTATTTGAAGCAATTCATATTTTCAAACTGAAGAAATTATTGCAAAATCCAGGTTCAAATAAAAAAAATGATATTTTTAAAATTGATATACAAAGGCTGATTAGTCGAGTTATATCGTATAGATTTAAAAATGATGGAAAATTAATCTTAAGTCAAATAATTATAAAGAAAATATTGATCAGAGAAACAAATATTCTGTTTTTAAGAGTTGGATAAATTTGAAAATTTATCAATTCACTATTTTGTTTGACTTGTATTAAGTCAGATTGATGAAGACTTGTTAAGGTCATGTAGAGATTCATAAAATCAGTGAAAAGCTGTAAGAATCACAAATAAGATAATTTTAGGCAAATTCATGATGATCGTTTATGATACAATCCATTATGAACCGTAGTTTAAGTGATGAAAATTAATTGCGTACTTATTTAAATATTTATAAGCAATGCAGCTAAAAGTATTTAAGATGTAAACACTCTTGAAATTTTTCAAGAGAAGAAAAGCAATACTCAACTTTTCCCTACAATTTTTATCCCTGTATCCATAGTAATCTTTCACTAGAAATTTACAAATTTTAAAAATGAATTTTTCTATAAAAATTTGAATCCCATATTCTAGACTTTTAGGATTATTTAATTAATTAGAAGACTATTAAATATAATGTTCACATTTTCTTTTTAGTTATCTTTAAAATATTTGGAAAACATTCATAAAATCACCTTATTTATTATGCTTCATACTAGTATTTTTAAAATATCTAGTAAAATTAAAGGCTAACAATAAATTATTATTTGTGTACATAATTTACAACAGAAAATTCCGATACATTAAAAATTAATTGACAAAATAAAAAAATTCGTAAAATTGATAATAAAGTTTTGGATCATTGAATTAAATTTTGATCGAGAAATATTTAATTAATTCAATGTTGTAAATTTTTATAGTTTGCTATCAAGTAAAGACATTTTTCACACTGTATTGTATGAATTTTGTATTAAATTATTGCCTTTGAAGGGGAAGGAAGAATTTTAACTCAAAATTTATTTAATGACAAAAAACTATAAATTGCAATGCAAAGAATAGAAGTTATGATTTGTCCTAATATTTATAGATGAAAAATTCATATAAAAATTTTTCAGTTCTGCAAATCTGAATTAACAATGTTAATACATCATATAATGCCGTATCTGATACTGAATACGATAATTACAATTTTAAGCAATATTTAATATAAAAGCATTGGTTCTAAGTAAAATCTTAAGCATTCGAGTAAAAAGTGATATTTTTATTAGGAAAAATTCAATTTGCAGTTTATAGGAATTTTTTGAAAAAATAAATCCTTTTCAATTTATTGTTTGAATTCGCTGTAGAAGTGGAAACGTATGTGTATAAAAAATTACACCACCTAATAGAGTTAATGGTGTAATTTTTCATGTACTGTCATGTGTGTATACAGATTAACGCATTTATGCGTTGAGTGCTGGTATGTATGTGTATGTTTATATTAAAATGAGAATCTTATTTGATGAATCATAAATTATAAGTGAAATGGTTAAAAAAAATATTATAAGCATGTGAAAGCACTCGGTAACGTATTTTCAATCATAAAATGAAATTTTAAAACTAGATAGAATTTTTAAATAAAATAACAGTATTCAATAAATAAAAACCTAATGTTTCGGTTTATTCTGTAGCCCTAATTAAAGTTTGTGTCATTTCCTTTCTAATCCAGTCTCTAGTATAAATTGATTTTTTTGGTAATGGTTTGACGACACATGTGGCACGTTTTCAACGGAGCTGCACAGTGTTCACAAGCACCATGACCACAAAGGAACGCAACGTTTCGTCTACGCTCCATACAAATACTACACATATTTGCTTCTTCAAGGTCGGCTATTCTTGTTTCTAAGTATCTTAATCTTTCTAAATCTTTGTTTTTTTCTCTATCATTATTTCTGTCGGAATAACCGTTTTTCGCTTTCTCTTTTTTAACTTCTTTCTCCAATTCTTCTCTGTTTAATTGAGAATCTAAAACACCAAAGTGAAGGATTATTTAAAAATAAAACTATATAATTTATGTTTTTAAACACATTATATTTTCATAAATATTGAAAATATGAATTTATGTAAAAAAAATTAATAACAATAAATTTTAACTAAAGGGTAAAATTTTACACTCAATTGTATGAAAATTACATTTTATATTACATTTTTAAAATTAAATAAATTTTTTTTAAATGAAACTAATTTTTTCATGTAAAATGATAAGAGATTTTAAAAGACAGAACATTTGAGATTTACAAATTCAAAAATCATATAAAATCTTTTGTAATAACAAAGCAATTAAAAATGCAAATTTATTGACTAGCTAAATATAAAGAATGAATTTTGTAAACTTTTTTTTTCTAAAATTAGTACATTTTATCAATAACTTATAAAAGCATCTTTATAATTACTTATTTAACGATGTTGTCCAATGTTAAGGAAAAATAGTTTTATAAAAAAACAACATAAATCTCACCGTGATACATTTGTGACTTGCTGAAAGTGTAACCGCAATGCGTGCAGTTAGTACAGTCGACACTGACACCAGGTCCAAGATGGTTTTCTTGGCTTTCGGTATTTGGTAATGGGAGCTGTTTATGACAATTTGCGCAAGTCATCGGCTTTCTGAATACCTCGTTATTCGCATTTGACTGCGAAACAGTTTCGATTTGGTATATTGAAGCCTGTACATTATCGACTGTCGGTAAATCGCTCGTAAATCGACGTCTACCCTGGAAAGATTTTACTAATTCAACGAACGGTGCGAGTTCCACGTCCGCTTGTAAGAGATCCAATGGTGTTTTGCCTTTTGAATTTTTTGACTCCGACATAATCGCTCCACCGGTATCATTACTGACCAAAAAGCACACCAAAGTTAGCTCAGTCTTAGCACCTTGTCTGCTCAAATCCTGCCATATCTGAGAGATTAAAAATTAATATTAGATAAATTTATCACTAAATTTAGATAAAACTTCTAAATAAATATTTTACATTTACTTTACAAAAATTAGTTTCGTGTTCCTATACATTAATGATTGAAATTTATTAATTTCTTTAATTCGAAAATGTATTAACAATTTTATCACGTAGTACAGATTATAAAATGGTAATGCTAGTCCCTAATTTATAACACGTTAATATCACTCACTGGTATCGATGATTATTAAAACGATTTCATGATAAATTTTGTTTTCAAATCGAAAAAATAATCTTTATCATAAAAATGTACTTGTTTCATTATTTCGCCAACTGAATAATTGATACATAAACATAAAATGAGTAGTCAACAAAATGGTGAACAAGTTTTTATAATTAAAAATAATTCATGCTACACAATCAAGATTATGAAAGTAGCGTACCGCATACAAAGAGGGTGAATCGCGTGGCGCATCGCGCGGTGCAGTCCCGGTCGACTGATACCGACATTTAGTAACAGCAATGTGCAGGGCAGTATCGCCTTCCTCATCAGTGCTCGCGATGTCAGCATTTTGGTTGACGAGGAGTTCGACAAGACCCCAGTGTCCCTGGGAGGTAGCCAAATGAAGGGGAGTTTGTCGGCGGTTGTTTTGCAGATCCACCCGGGCTCGACCTCCCGTTGAGAGTACTAGCGTCCTTGCCACCTCCCGGTGACCGTTCAAGGATGCCAAATGAAGAGCAGCGAAACCATCTTCTTTTTTCACGTCGACGAGGTGACGTGCACGCATCACCAGTCTCTGCATTGCACTAAAAGTTACAATTGCATTATCAAAGCATCAATTAAAGCCTGGTATCGTATGGGCGTTACATAGCTTTAAATGTGATAAAATTATTTATTGACAATAAAACGGAACAATTTGAAATGCTTCAAATGCAGTCTTATGAGCTACCTCTATTTTAAAAATTCCTAAGAACTAATTTTAGTCAAGAATATTACAAAATACTGCAGTTAAAATATTAATTGTGTTTCGCTTTCAATATTCTTTATTAAGGTAAAGTTTCTCCGTTTTTTGCTGTTAGTTATTGTTAGTTACTTTTAGTTAAAAATTTAAATCAATACATCAATTTTTCTCAATATTTTAGTATATACAATGAATTTATTCATAATAATTATAACTACAATGATCCATTATTTATCATACAAAAAATTCTCTTGAAACGAGTAATGTAACTTAACAAAATACAATTGATAACTTTTTTGTGTGACTTTTTTTTATGAATTCAACATAAAATAATTTCAATTCTACAATTGTATGTTTTTCTAAAATTTATCAATGTATTTTATATTATGTAAATGTATATATATATGCTTGGTTTAAAATCCGAAATATTTTGTTTATTGTGAATTTCAATGTCAATTAAATGTTACATTATGGTGTCTTAGGTTTTTAAGTACTATCAATAAAGAAAAAAACAGTATTTGATGTTTTTTTAAGGGTTAATGAATAATGTTGTAATATATTACATGAAGAAACGATAGATAATATGAATGCATTTTTAAGAATAAAGACGACACCGATACGAATTCAATATTATCACAGTATTCAATGATTATGATTCATTGTGCAATTATTATAAATCAAATACAAATTAATAATCTCCTGAAATACAATGAATACTTGTAGTTTATTATAAAAGAACATAAAAGCATATTAATATACATTTTCGACAAAACCAAATGAAAATAATTAAAGATGATAAGTAAAGAAAGGAATTGAAGATCAAACTATTTACCCTTTACGAAAGCATTGAATTTTGCATATTATTTGCACTTAAAATTAATTTATAATACTCTAACAGTAATATTGTTTTCATCTTTTTTTAATATTTTAATATTAGCTATATCGATCTTTCACGTCAGGATCCATCCGACCCATTAATTAATTATGTTTTCGGTGTGCAAAATGACCAACTAACTAACTATATTATTGTAAAACATTAAACTATAGGCATTTAGGAAGAAAAACACCGTTGGTAGGTGGCGCACTTAAAAGACGCTTAACTTTCTCTATGGAAATTTAATGAATTAAATCAATACTTTTTTAAAAAAATTATTGATGAAATAATAAAAATATAGTATAAAGTGACTCGTACTTTATATGAAATAAAAAATTCAGCAGCAAAGTCTAAATTTTGTTTCGCAGTAAAGATAAAAAATCTAGTGAGGTTATAGTGGTTATTTCCAGTATTTTGAATTTGAAAAGGATAAAAGATGTCAAGTGAAGAGGAAATCATAAACAAAGATTGTAATGTGCAGAAAAAAAATGAGGATAAAATAGGGTTAAATTTATCGGCCGCTGAATTAAATAAAAAAATTGAAATGTCAGTGGCGAAATTCGATATAAGTTTAGAAGAAAGTCTGACTGAACAAAAAAATTATTTTGATGAAACTTATCAAGAAATGTCTAATATGATTACAAAAATGGTGAAGGACATGGAAGCAAGAATAATGAAGAGGGCAGATGAAATAAACAAAGAAATTGAGAAAACAGCAAAGGAAAAGGAAATAAAGTTTCAGAAAAGTATGGAAGAATTAAAAAGAGCTGAAGCACTGGCAGACTTGGAGTTGGAAGAACAAAGGAAAAGATTCGAAAGATTAGAAGCAAGATATTCAGAGAATGCTTTACAACTGTCTAATTATTTAAGTTTAGATCAACTTCTTAAAAATAATACAGATTAAAGATATAGATAATTGTCATATCTGCAATATTAACAGATTAAGTAATTTAGAACTAGAGTGAATTAATACATTATTAATTAAGAAAGTTATAGTCTGTAAATATTTAAAATAAAAAAATATAAAATTAATATGTAAAAATGTTAAAAAAAATTTAAGATAAATAAATTTTTTAATATTAAGTTTTGAATTTAATAATGTATAAGAAGTGAAATTTTTAAACATTTAGAATTACAAATTATTTGTCTATTTTATGTTTATTTTTAAATGTATAGAAATTATAGAAAACTCATGATTTGAATCATATGAATTTTAAATATTTAAAATTAATATTTAATACAATTTAAGTAATGATTTAAATTATAATTATACAAATTTAAATTATAAATTAAAAATTGCTAAGAGATCGTGATGATGTTTCATAATTTTATATTAAAAAAATAAAAATTAGTAAACTAAATTAATATGTGAATCAAAAATTACTCGTATCGTTATTTTTAAATATAAAATTTTTAAGATATTTATATTTCATTATCCAGCTTTTCAATGGTAAGGAATATGTTTTACTGTTAATTTGAAAGTATTGATATTATACATATTTAACTCGTATTATTATTTATAAAATAGGCAACATACCTTCTACACAAAAAGAAGAATCCCGCTAGCAATATTAAAAAAAACATTTATTCCAAAATAGATTCATATTGAACAGTAAATTGACCCTACCTTTCGACTTGATAATATTTAAACTAAGCCTATTATTAATGGAAGCATCATACTGTGCATTTCCCTTGAGGGCCGCATGGTGCAACACGTTGAAGCCGCGCTTATTGCGAAGGGTGTAGTCCAAGCGGTCACAACCACAGAGGTCGTCGACGATGTCGAGGGCATCCTTGCCAATGGCATCGTGGAGAGTTGTATCCCCGTACGAGTCCTGGAGGTTGACATTGCAACCGTGACGTAAGAGCGTCCTTACGCATTCGGAATGCTGCTTGTTCACTGCGACGTGGAGTGCACTACACTTGCCGTTGTTTACTGCGTTGATGGCTGCACCCCGCGTAATTAACAGCTCCATTATGTCGGGTTGATTGCTGAAAATAAATAATTATCAATAGTCTATGAATAAAAGATCAAGCAAAAAATGTTACACTCCATACATTTATAATTGCAATGATTGTATATTGTGTCTAATCGATTGAATCATTTCCATTTTATCATTATATTGAGTGATTCATTTGGTCGGAGAAGTTGCGGGAAAAATATTGGATGAGACGGACTTTATTAAACGAGTGCATTGCACTTTAAAAAATTTAAATTATTGCCAGTTAAGACGATTGCCACACTTGTTATTGATGACTAACTATTTATAAAAGTATACGCACTAGGCCCACATATTCTGCTTAATTTTTTATTTTTTAAAATTTTTAATTTTAATTATATTTACTTAAAATATTGTTAACTTTAATTCGAATATGATTTTATGAAATATCCGACATTTGTTTTAATGCAAAGATCCTTGCATGGATATAGCGAATAAAAAATGTCGAAATAATTTGTATATATATATGTATTATGATGTAGAAAAACTTTTCGACTGCAAGTATGTTGCCTTTCTCAAATCTTAAATATGAACATGTAATATCTAATATATTAGCGACGTGAGTCATTTCGTCAATTTTACAACTTTAATAAAATATGATTTATTTATAAATAATTACTAAAAATGCACTTTTTGATATTGACTTACAAAAACACATCGCCATTTAATAATTGATTCGAAAATTTAAGAATATAATTTGCAAGCTTAAATAGATAAACAAAATAAGCAGAATTTTATTTTAAAAACGTTCATATAAACTTTAAATAAGTAATGTTTATGTGTGTGCAATATATATTTTTCATATCTTGAACTCTTCTAATATTTTATTCGAAAATTTATAATTTACATTGACTTTAAGAATTTATAATTAAAAATTAAATTTATACTGTTTATTTACATATTATGATACTAAAACAATTGGTAGAAAGTTTTACATAAATATTTATTTGTACTGATAAAGCTATTTCTAATAAATTTTTTGTTATAGCAATCACAAGGATTTATTTATACATGTATTTATGTATTTGTGCACCTGGAAATTTTTTTATTAAAAAGATATAAACAAATTTTATAATCTGTTTATTTTCAAATTAAAGTTTAAATATTTAATTATAAATATCAAATATATAAATATATAATCCTAGACCATTGTAAAAACAATAAATGTATAAATAGGTAAACATAAATTTGATCAGTACCTTTATTTTTACAAAAACAAAAAGAAAAAGAGCTTATACAATTTAAATAATAAATACAAATTAAAAATTCTAAAATAAATTAAATAGTGTACTGTCCTTGAATATAAAACTTATTGAATAAAAAATATCACTAAAAAATCATATATTGGTTTTCTATTGCAAATATATCATTTATTCATAAGTAATTTAAAATAGAAACAATATTATTTAAATTAATAGTAATTCACTACATTTTAATGAAAAATTTTAAAAAACTTTTTTTGAAAATTAAGATATTAAGCAATGAATTTTATATACTTATTACCATAAGTAAAGTGTAATTACCCAAAGGCTGCATAATGAAGAGGAGTATCGCCGTCTTCATCAACCGTAAAGAGCGAAGCACCAGCATCCAATAATAGGCAACACAGTTCACGTTGTCCTTGGTGTGCAGCAACCTGGAGACATGTTTTCCGACCACCACCAGGACCACCGCGAGCATCAACTCTATTGGGGTACTTGCGCAGAAATTCTTTCACTGCAGGAATACCCGCTTTGCCTCTTGCTGCATCACGGAGTAACTTCTCGACTTCGACATCCGTGTTCTCTTGCGCTGTACCTAGTAATATTTAAAACTTGTTCTGTAGAACACAGTATTAATGAAATTCAATTTTTTTATATGTAATTTTACCTCGGCTTGCTTCTGTAAAAGAATTTGCAGCTTCAGAACCTGGTGGGACTAAAGTAACACTCATTGGATTGAAAGTCCATATATGCCCTCCTAATTGCACTCGCATATCTCCATCTGGATAAATTTTAATAACTTTGCCAGTTTTTCCTAATGCCTGAAAAATTATTTTTAATGTTATTATTATTTTTAATTAATAATAAATGACGTTAAAAAATAAATTTTCACTTACACTTCTCATTATATCTATCCACTCTCCATGACCTCTTTGATAATGTTTAACTGCATTTGCATCCGATTTGATCCTAACGATATCACCAAGAGCAAAATTTTCTTTGCTAATAATTTTTGTTAATGCCCCTGGATGAAATGTCCATCTATTATTGCATCCTTCATATTGAACTCGAACATCACCTTTATCCGTAATTCGATGTACTGTACCAATCTGTAATATAAAAGTATCATGTAATATTGCTATACAATTTTCCCTAGAAATAACTTGAGCTATTTAATTAATAATTGAAAATCAAAAACATACATGTAATCATTATATAATAAATATTTGCAAGTGTTTATTTACTCAAAAGGTCTATTTTATCAACATTATTAGAATAAAATTTATTCACTAATCTTTAAGCCTGAGTAATTTTAAAATTTACTTAGCAAATCAATACCTTTCCAATATAATCAGCCATACGTGGGTTCCATCCACCATGACCTGCTTGCATCCCTTTTAAAATATCAACTTCCATTAAAACTTTTACTTTATCCCCAACTACAAAAATTGTATGACTAGGACTAGGAGGATTTGATATATTTGTAGAATTTAAAACAACATTTTTATTTTGTGGTATCGTTGGAGTTGGTTGACCCAAAAGAGGCAAATGTTCTTTATAGTAAGTACCAGCAGTGGCTTCTTCAACAAAACATAAATCTACACAACCTTTATAACCTAATCTGTAAACATTCGTGCTTCCAGAAGACCAAGTCACTGTAGCGACTGATCGACTACTTTCATTATCCCAACCACGTATATCAATAACTCTCCCAGTTTTTCCTCTACCACCATCTTGATTTCCCCATTCCCAATCAGGTCCTCTGGTAACTTTGGCTCCAATAAAAATTCCCTTCAATGATATTTTTGTACAATTTTTTCTATTAGTTAATTGTATCCTGCAAATTAGAAATATTTGTTCAATATAGTAACAATACTTGAAAAATACTTCAATAGTGTAATGTAGATGTCAGTTTTGTTTTATTGATGTTATATTTAATAAAATAATGCATTAAAATACAAACTATTTATTACAATTTATTACAAATATAAATTTGAATAAATAAACTAATGTAAGTATGAGATTGAATATGAAAATTTTTCTTAGTTACCCTACTGAATTTGCAGTTAAAAATCTTTGAAAGGCATGGCTCAAGTCATGTACATCAGACATGTAACACTGAGTACATAAATCATAATCAAAGCATTGTGAACACTTCCATCGTATACCAATAATACCATGCGTCTTACAGTCATCGCAAATGATATTTGAATGTCTAACTCCTACTGCAGCATTATCATAGATCCTCAAGTCATAGGCTTCTTGATAACCAATTCGATAATTGCTTCTAGTACCATGGTCCCATTGGACTATGACAGTTTTGTCGGGTGTTTTGTCAGCATGATTGGTGTTAACAGCTGAATATCCAGCACAGGGCGGCTTGCCAATTTCGACGACAGTTCCCACATGCCCTTCACCAGCATCCTGATCAGCCCACTTCCAATCAACTCCTCTAACAACCCTAAGACCAACTTCCAGCATTTTAAGGTCTTATTATTTTTAGTTAGCTTAGATATATCACTGATGACTCATTGAAACATTAGCAAAGGGATAAAGTATCCCTTTTTTAATTTTTCTCTGAATCATCATTCAGAGTGCACCAACCAGCTGCAAGTATTTTAATTCATTTTTAGAAATGTTTAACTTGTATGTAAGAGAAAGTTGTAAAAAAAAAAAATCAATTTGCATTAATATCCAATGAATATTAAATAAATGAGAATATTTTTTATATTGTCATGGCAGTTGAGCAAACCTCAGAGTAGAATCACCAAGCTCATCAGGAGTCGCAAAAGTTGTAAAAGTCTTGGGAGAGCATGTCGTTGATAATGAATTTGATGGCAGTGGATCAGGTGCTATTAAGAGTTTGTATCTCTGACAGAAGCAGTCGGGAAATTCCGACATTACGCAGCATCACTGTGGCATCACTGCCGATGAATGTATTGCAAGAGCAAGAGATGGCCTCCTGCGAACACCTCGATCGATAATGCAGGTAAGTCATGGAGAGCGCACGTTTTAAAATAATTGGTGTAATTTTTACGCACAATTACTGTAACACAAAAACGTTTTGGTCGTTGACAAAATAAAATTACAGACTGTTTAACAGGCAATTTGTATTAGTTAACAACAATTGGGCCAATGAATCATGGACAATTTTTTGGCAAGACAAAAGATGCATCGCTTCGATTTTGAAGCTTTTTATTGTTTTCAAATTGTTTTTAAAGCGAGAAGTTTAACGCGTTTAAGGCGTTGTATTATAAATTGTTTACAATGTAATAAAATGTGACTGCTATGGAATATGTAAATTAAAAGCCAAATAAAAGCCAGTGCGCTGAAAGTTGACCGAAAGAAAAGCTACCCCTTTTTGAGTGTCAACAGCAATGTTGTACCTATTATTATTGTCGTCGTCGTCGTCGTCGTTGTTGTCTTTGTAAAAGTGCAATTGCAATGCAAGTTGCATGCTAGAGTGCACGAAAACTTCCAAGACGAAAGTGTTTTTTTAAAATACTTGTAAATGTCAAAGTTGTAATGATGAAAGTTTTAAATCAAAGCATTTAAAACTCCTTGTCACATGATTCTACAATCGAAATAATAAATATGTTTCTAAAAATTGGCTCGCTTGGCAAAAGGGTGGATCGGTATTCCGATCACGGGTAACCGGGATTCGAAATCGAAATCGTCAGTCCTCCCTGTAGGTCGAGTCAGTCAGATTTCGGGGACGAGAGTGTGTTTCCCAAGTAAGATTGTGCAGAGACAATGGAGATTACAGGACGGGGAGAAGTGTAGGTAGGAATGTAGGCTCGGCGATTGTCGTTAACGACGCAGTCGCAAACATACACATGCCTACGTCGTGAATGTCGTCGGATCTATCGACGTTGACACATAGAGAGCGGTGTGTATTTATCAGGGGAAAAAGAGGTTTTGTGCATCCCGAGCATTCTCAGGTTAAGGAGAGTCCGGGGCGGTGGGAAACGCGCGAGCCTTGCGACCTATGTCGAGGGTGGGAAGTGCGCACTTTCTTTTACATCAGCAAAGGTGCAACACGGAGTGTCGGTCACGGTGCCGCTTAACCTAATTCCCCCTAATAGCAGTGTAGCGAGTTTACGACGAGCTCCTGAATTTTTAACCACTTTACAATATGGAAGATTACGGGAACGCGGAGGGCAGTGGCAACAACGGCGACGCGGAAGGTGAACGCTGGACGGGCAAAGGACGGGGACGCGGAATCCGTCCTGTCGACCAGGAACCTCTACGTCGACCTCATCAATCCGCAGGTCTTTGTCCGACGCTATACCCTCATGTTGACACTCTTAAACCTGCTTGTCTTGGCGATTATGTTATCGTATTATGTTTAATTAAATATGGACGATTTAGCACTAATCACATTACTTTCCCAGCATTCTGCCTTGGTAAATTACGTTACAAAAAACCCTTACGTGTTATCGCGGTCTTAAAAAATGAATATGTAATCTCACGTTAAAACGATACTGGTTAAAAGATATAAGCTTTTTTTCAATTTAATCTCTAAGATAATCGGATCTTTACTTTTTTAAAAATTGCATATACTTTACAAATGGAGTTTTTTATATAAAAAATTGAATTAAATGCATCCATATTATTTATTAAAATATGCATTAACATCTGTAACATATTGTGATAAAAAATCATGAAAATGAAAATGAAATGAAAATTGATCATGACAATTAATATTTGGATTTTTTTTTTAATACTCAAACAAGAATTTTCTCTGTAAAATTATAAATAACTATATCACTAAAAAATAATTTGTAGTTAATTGTTAAATTTTTGACAATTGTTTAAGAATTGTTTTATTTGCTATTATAAAATACACAATTTATATAATATTTACACAATTTTTATAGTATTTATAATTAAATATTGATTTGTAAAAAAAAATTAAAATAATAACTTAAAATATATCTTTTTAGGTGTGAGTGATATTGTGAAAAATTCTGTTCTTTCTGTTGATGCTGCTGAATTTGTGCCAAAAGCTTTTGTTTCAGTAAGTATATATTTTATATATATTTACATTAACAATAATTATTTATTTTTAAATGATTATTCATAGTCAGGACCAGGATCACGTAGCTCTGTTCAGGATCGTATACAAATAGCAAGACAAGCTCAAAATGTTCAACAAGCTATGCTTCAAAGACAACATCAATATAATTGGCAACAATCTGGACCTCCTCAACAATTTCAACATCAACACATGCAACAGCAACATCAACAATATTCCGATGCGGGATACCATGGTATGCCATATCAACAGTACAATCAATACCCTGTTATTCAAGATTATGGCCAATTTGATGGAGGTTCTGGAGATTTTGCTAATAAGCATGCAAATGTAAATTAATTTTAATTCACAAACTATAATATGTAATAATTACTTTAAATAATGAAAATTATTATTTAATATAAAAATAATTAGGATGATGCACAAGTTCCTGATTTCAATAGTGCATTAATACAACTGGAAAATGCCATGAGAACTTTAACAACAAATCCTGGAAAGTTTGATTCTTTGGTTGCTCCTTTAGTAGATACGCTTAGTCCATTCCTTGATCAATCTAAACATTGTGAAGAAGTCTTTAATTTGATTCTTCGACAGGTAATTTTTTTTGAATTATTAAAATTAAAATCTCATTCTTAAAAAATTTTATTTTATTTGATAACAAACTTAAATGGTTATATAAAAATAAAATATATAAATAACTGTAATTACAATAATCAGTATTATTAAAATAATTCTAAAAATAATTTTATTTTAGTCAATTAACGAGGGAAATTTCCGATATAGTGGTGCAAGACTTTGTACTCATCTTGACTTAATAGTACTTTCAGCAGATACATCTCGATCCATTTTTCAAGAAACTTTAATTAATAAGTTAGTACAATTCTTTTTTTTTTATTACAATGTATAATTTTACACATTTCAAAAATTTATTATGAAATTTATTGATAATTTTTAGATGTAAACAAAAGACTGAAGAACAAGCAGATACTTGGCGACAAATTACAAAACACACTGATGATATCGAAAAAAAATGTCATGGTTTAATATTTTTCTTGGCTGAGTTGGTTACACAAATGGAATCCAGATCAGCTTCCGAATTGGGAAAACTTTTAATTCGCTTAATAAATACAGTCTTACAAAATCCAGCTCCTAGTTCAGCTAAAAATATTTGTCAAGCTTTAAAGGTAACAAAAATATTTAAACATTAGTTCTATATTTTAATATATTGACATAATGCTAACTTTTCATTGTATATTTTAGTTGGCAGGTCAAACTTTAGAAAGAGATAGTAGTGGAAATCGTACTGAAATGGAGCAAGTAATGCGTACATTATCAGATCTAGTCATTCAAGGGAGAGTGGATTCGCATGTTGGCCGTATGGTGAATACTGTAAGTGAATTAAGAAGTGGAAATTGGGGCGTTATTTCATCTCATGTTCCTCTACATATTGAGAACAAACAATCAAGTTCACATATTGTTGATGAACCAATATTTTATGGCCCAGATGGTAAAGTAATAACAGATGAAGAAAGTAGGTTTCTGGAAGATTTAGCAGAAACAGATATAGTGTGAGTATTATTTACAGTTTTTATAATATATCACATATTATTAATGAGGCAAATTCATATAAAGTTCTATTTTTACAGATCTCAAGAATCCTGGGAAAATGATGAAGATGATATGATTGCTGAAGCTTTTGAAGAATTTTTAAAATTTTCTCAAAATAATAATAAGACAAACCAAAAAAATGTACAGATGAGAAATTCCAATGAACATTAAGTGACTAAGATTTTTTTCCATGCTTTTTATAGAATTACACTGTCCAATATTTGAACATATTTTTATTTTTTTTGTTAAGAAACAATCGTTTTATTAACATTAATCAATTGTCGTTTTTTAATTTACTATGTAAATCAAATGAACAAAAATCTAAGATGTACAGAAGATACATTATGTTTGGCGGATCGTAGATAAATATAATGGCATAATGGTATAAATTATACTTAGAGTAAGATATTTTAAAGTTGTCTGTATGATGTACGGAGAAAAAAAAATAGTGTCAGACATTACAAACTTTGTAATATTCATGAAAGTTCTATGTATTATAATGTGATTAAATTTTTAATTTACTTTTTGCATTTATTTTAGTGGTAATACATAATTAAATAAATTTTTCTTTATTTAAACAAAAGTTGATTAACTTAATGAACCTTACTGATGTAATTTAAAAAAAAAATACAAAGCATTCATTTAAGCTACAAAAAACCAAAGATTTTCATGTATCCAGTGAAACATAAAAGTTTTTTGTTTACTTAGATAATTGTTTATTTCATTTCGTTTTTTTATTTTAATTTCGAAGTAATTTATTTAAAGTTGAAGTTTAAAAAATAGCTTTTTATACACTAATTACTTCTTTTAATGTTTTTTTTTTCTCCGTGTATATTTAGACACTAATAAATAACATGTAAATTTTACAAAAAAGTTTTGTTACATTTATAATATGCAGTATTGTCTAAAACACAATATTAATTTTACCTTATTTTGTACAAGTTATTATTTTATAAAAAATAGAAATGCTTTTTTATAACGTAGTATTAAGAGGCACATAATAAATTAATTTTACTATTTATTTGTTTGGTATATCCTCCTGATACACTGCACTACTTTACATGAAAATGCGTTCACACTGTGTCATTTTCAGGGACAAATGCAAAATAAGGTCATGTGGTATAGTAAGATGCGTAAAATCTCATGCAAGGATTTGCGTGGTCGTTTCTATTTATCACTTTTTCAATTTTTTCGTCCCATTAATTGTATGATAGATTTGTTTGTGGAATTATTATTAGAGATATTATTTGATTGTATTATGTCCACTTAATTAAAAACTTTATGGTTTTTGACGCGATTAATTTAAAAATAATAGAAAGATGTTAGTCGTTAAATTTACTATCAATTTAATACGTTTAATTAATGCTTTTATTAGGGTTATAAACATGAAAATATCATTAGTTTTATTAGCGCACACTTTACCATTTACTGTGTATTTAGATTGTGTATGATTTAACATTTTCGCCGAGCAAAAGAATGTTGATCGAGATAAAACGCTTTTCGTTTGTCTGTAATTTTATTAAAATTCGTGTTCTTTTTTGGGTATATCGGTTAAAATTCCCAATATGGGAATACGAATGTCATTACAAATGACCTCAACTTCGACCTTAAAATGTACAGAGAAAAGTCTTTCGCAATCTCAGATATTCGTAATCTTACCAATACTGAAACAAAAATTGTACAGTCTGATATCCCTACTAGATAAGATAATAAAATAAGAGATTTTGTTTCCTCACAATTTTCATAGTAGTTTAAATGTATTAATAGATTTTTTACAAAAATCGTTTTTCTTTTACGTCCTTAGCTCTATAAAACAAGTTTTTGATTGTAAAAAAATTTTTTATTTGAATTTTTCTTGATACACTTTAATAAAAAATTCAATTTTAGGTAAAAAATATATAGTCTTCCTATGAACTAAAAATTTTTTGAAACTCGTTTCGAACAATTTTGAACAGGTTATACGTTAAAAATGCACACAGACAGCTAATTTGAACAGGAAAGATTTATGTATCGATAAAAACCGACATTTTCATTAATTTTACTTATAATTTTTTAGAGTATTTTCGTAAGTGATTAAAATAACTATTTTTTTTAAAGACATTTATTAATGCACTTGTATTAAATAATGATTTACTTTAAATGTTTGATGTACAGTGAAAATATATCGAGAATGATATACAAAAAAAATAATTGGTAAGAGATTTTTAATTTTAAGTATCTTAAAATCTAAAATTGACGTTAATAAAAAGTTAAGAGTAATAAACTATGACTTCCTATTTCAGCAAAAAGCTATTACGTCATTTTATTCTTAGAAAATTATGTATTCAAGTAAAGCTCTTAATGTATAATATGTTACACATATTTAACACTTTTGGTCGTATTTTATATAAATTTCTTTAAAAAAATTATTAATTTGTCGTAAATAAAAATATTTAAAAACTCGTCATTTTATAAGCTTTTAAGTGTATCAATGTAAATTTATAACATAATAAATAATTTTGTACATAATCTGACTATTTATTGAACATCATAATTTTAATAATTTATTTGTGATATCTGTAAAATGATTGAAATTATTTTATACTCAATTTTATTACCGCAAATAACTATAAAATTTTAATTAATATAATTGTAATATCAACACCTTTTTATTTATAAAGTCGAAAAACTTTTTATGATTGTTTGTAGGTGCGTGAAAAATTAATACGCAATTATAATTTATACGCCAACGTTTCGTCAACACTGGTTGTCCTTATCAAGGTTATAATTATTGATAAAATAATTCATCACAATGTTTTTATAATTTTTAACACTTGTGTTAAATTTTTTTTTTTTATTATAATTTTTTAAAAATATAATTTTAAATGTTTTGTACCTTTTTAAATGATAATGTATGAAATTTTATGAGAAACGATGTATGTATTATTATCGCCATTAATAGTTTATAATATAGATATTCATTATAATTTGTTAATTCGAGATCTTATTCAAAATTCTAAGGTAAAACTCATAAAGTAAAATCATAATAATGTCTGTTTATATTATTGACGTTCTCCTGTCTGTTAAAACTATTATTATTGATTTTATTAAAAAATAACATTTCTGATATCGTGCGTTTTTTATAATTCAGTACATTCTCAAAAATCAACTCATTATCCCAATCTATTAATATATTTGGGTTTGAAATTATTCACATGTATTGATACAATGGATTGGTTGTTTTTATTTAGATTTTTGTGCTCATTAATTTTAATTTTTAAAGTCCGTTTTATTTCACCAACGTATATTACTGGACAATCTAAGCATTTAATTTTTATATCTCCATTATGGAAGCAATTTTTAGAAAGTAAAATTGACCGATCTATGAGATTAAAAATTATGTTAGTTTTTTGTGATATAATATAATTAAATTTAAAACTTTAAATTCCATTTTATTTTAATTCTATCCGATCGTGTAGAAATATCAATTTTTTAAAATTTTATTATTTTTATTTGTATTAGGCATATCTAATAAAATGTAATAAATTACATTTATTTTTTAAAAATTTAAGGCATTCCCTTTCAAAATCCTCTATTATAATGTCAGAAAAAATAGATGTAATACAAAGTCTTATAGGAGTTATAATGATTTATTTGTAAAATCTGTTATCAAAGGTAACTTTTTTTCCTCTAGCATGTTACGAACGAATCTTTTCTCTCTCTCTCTCTCTCTCTCTCTCTCTCTCTCTCTCCCTCTCCCTCTCCCTCTCCCTCTCCCTCTCCCTCTCCCTCTCCATCTCTATCTCTCTCACATTTTGAATCTAGAGGCAAAAACGGCTCGCTGCATTTTCTGAAATATTGTATAAAATCCTCGAAAGTGTGATGTTACTTAGTTTATAAAGGCTTTTTTTCCCCCGGCAAGTCGAAAGTTTTTTATGCCAGGTTTTCGACTTAGGAAATTATGAGCGTGTGAGTGTGTGAAAATTTCCGGTGACGAAAATTCGAGAACTTGGGTGGTTAGCGCGATAAGCGTCCTTGTTTTATGAAAAAACAAAAGAAAATTGAGATGCTAAGGATGGGGCATGCGGTCACGGCTAATTATAATCGGGGAAAAAATAGAACGCATTCTTATGAGCGACTTGGAGAAAATAAAAGTTAAGTCATCTGGTTTTTTTCTCAACCCCATCCTACCTTAATTCATTACAGTAATCTATGTATTATTAAAAATAAAAATGGTGATATTAATGACATTCTCAAAAGGAATATAGCAATCGTTGTGAATAAAAATTAATTTTTTCTCAATCGCAAAATCTAAAAGTTTGACAATCAATAAGAAAGTAACATTGTGTGAAATAAATATATAATTTTTCGACATATCAATAATTTTTATTTTTGTTTTGAATCATGAAAATTGTTGATTCTTGATAATGGTGGATTAAAGCATTTTCTTAACTTACAATAACGTATTTTTTTCTAAAAATTTAAGCAGGCTAATTATTGGACGCAAAGCACATCCTCATGAATTTTTGGCAATTCATACGCATTCTTCCACTTAAAAACTTACAAATCTAAAACATATATTTAAGCATTTAAAAGAATACTATTATCTCAAAAAAAAATCATAATTTGCAATTTCACAAATAAACACTAAACTAACGAAAGCATATAGATTGCTTAAAATATGAAAGTTTTTTTTTATGCAATTTAACTAGTATTTTTTTTTTTAAACTCTTCAATAAATAAACATATATAAAAACTTTCAGAACTTATTTTATTTTAATAAATTTGAGCTTTTACTGTAAATATTATAGTATCAATGATTAATATATTTAGTATCTTGCAATGATTTTATTTCCAAAGTTAATGCATAGAGTTCGAGTTCATAAATGTTTGTATTTATAATTTTAGTCTGTGGATTCTTAAATTTTTTCTTTCTTTGAAGACAGAACAATAATACCTTTAAATAGTAATGTATAATTTAATTTTTTTATGACTGCATATTAATAATTCAAAAAAAAAAATAATTTTTTTTCAAATTTATTTTATTGACTTATATTCTGTTAATATTTTATATTTCTTAACGTTTTTTTTTTTTAAAAAAGAGAAATACATGTCGTTGAATTTCCAATATATTTTAAATAAAAGATTTTTCAACGATATTATAATTTTTGAAAATTTCCATATTTTAGGCTTATCTGGATAGTTGAATGTGTTCACGAATTTATGCAAATAATCCTGTTTTTTATACAAAATTTTTTCACGTAAACATTAATATCATATAACGTTCAATTTATTTACAAAATCTAAATTTGTTTATCCCATATCATACTACATCTAAATTTGTTCATCCCATATCATACATGTTAATAAAAAGTAAAAATGAATTCCTTGTGCTCATAAAGAAAATTATTTTTAGTACGATAAAATCTTAATGGCAGTTTCAGATATTTGAATATAAAAAAATTTGTATAGACTGAATAATAGAAGTTTTATTGCTCAAATTAGAATATGATTGCATTGTTTGATATAAATAATAACCGACGACTGGTAAGTGAGTTTTATTTTGCTATTGAATATAATTATTCTAATGGGAAGAATATTCTAGTGAATTTAATACGATTAATTGTTATTTTTCACAGATTTTACAAAATAATCTATGATTGTACGTATTAAATATAAAAACGGGTATTTACCAAGATTTTAAATATTTACGCTTATTAATATAATAATAATATTATAATAATAGTTAATGCAGATTTAGGACTTTCCCATTATAATCATTGTAAGAAGTATATTTTTTAATATACTATTATAAAAATAATAATAAAATTTTTTTATAAAATTCATTCAATTTATACATAAATATTTTTGATTATTGTAATTATTATTGAATGGAATATATGTAAAAAATATATTTTATAATATAAAAAGAATTTCTGTACTAACCTATAGGAGCATCATACGCAGATTTTTTATGAATAATTGTTTTCTTGTGCTATTAACGTTACAATTAAAATTAATTAAAATATTTTAAAAAATAAATAAATTAAATTTAGTAATAGGATTTAAAGGATTTATCAAGTTAAATTAGTAGAAATAGTTATTGCAATCATTTATTAATAATAAATTTGTCATTAATAATAGTAATATTCGTAATTATATATAATCTATAAATGATTTACACTTCAAATGAAATCTATTTTATAAATAATATGTTTCGTATAAATGATTAGATCGAAAACATGAGTCGCTTATAGAAATGTAGGTTACCTTCATAGACTGGACAGTCAGAATTATAATGATTAGAAATAAATCGAGTGCTTGATCTGAGAATGAAAGAAATCTTAAAAATCTTGAGTGAGAACTATGAAGATACTAAAATTTATTATTGATAATTAGAACATTTAATTACTTATCAATGACAGGTTTTATTATCATTATACAATTTTACTGGAAAACCAAAAGTATACTGTAAAATTCTTAATAAAATGAAATGCAAATTATTAAAATGATCCAAAAAGTAAATGAAAGAATGGAAGTTATATAATGTAATGTAAAATTTATAACCAATAATCATATTGGAAAGGATTTGTCGAAAAAATTATGGTTAATAACTTATAATACTACATTATAAATTACTTTATCAAACTTGATTAAGTGTCCATTTATTGAACATTATAAATATAACATTTTTTGTCAAAAAAATATTATAAATTATTTTATTTTATGTAATTGTGATTAAATTAATATAGTATGCACAAAGACATATATTATTCGATCACTCAACTTGTATAAGTCTTCTTTTATTAATTCATAATCGTGTTAGCTCATTTAATATAACAATAAGTAACAATGAAAAGCAATTTTCTTTAAATTTTCTACTTGAAATTAAAACTTTACAAATGCAATTGTTTATGTACATTACTCAAATAATATTTTATATGCATAGGAAAACGTGCTAATTTCTAATCTTTTAAGTAATATTTTTTCAATTGCTACAAAGTTATTACTATTACAAAGTAAAATAGAATTGTAAAACAGATATAACTCATTTCGCATGTAAAGAAATACAACCTTTGTTTATATTTCTTTACCCGCACATTTTAAGAAATTTAAGAAACCTTCCACGTTAAAACTATTATTGTTATTATTCATTCATTCATATATCCAGAAAAATATGTTTTTATACTACCATTTAAAAAAAGATAGTTTTTCTGTTGGCATTTTATATTGCCAAACGTAGTTTTATTATATCGATTGACATCAGTTTTGTTAAAAAATGAGTAATGAAAGATATTTATCAAGAGTTTTATCATGCTTGAATTTTAGAGAAATCATTTTCATTTTAAGTTATTAAAATATAATACAAGTAATTATATTAAAAAAAAAAACAGATTCGAAGAAGCATTTGGTTTTTATATGATTTTAGTCAATGACGTACGTGATATAATTTAGAATGACTACCTAAATTATTAAAAAATAAAATATTTAAATTTTTTATGAACGAATCTTTTAAGAAAATGTTAAAAATCCCGTTTATTACGCGAATTCTGGTAGTAGCGCTTTACAGTGTCTCGCAAATCTTAATTTGTGTCTTGCAATCATTAATTTCGCTTAAAAAACGAGAATAAAGCCAAAGTTCAGATGCTTCTTCAAATATCCACCATTCGAAGAAAATACGATAACTGAAATTTAACATGTACTTGTCTGTGATTCAAGGCCTTAATTCATCAAAACATCTGACCCAAGGTATCTCGTCAGTTCACAGCATTCC
Source organism: Eupristina koningsbergeri (assembly GCA_018907245.1). Lineage (NCBI taxonomy): Eukaryota > Metazoa > Arthropoda > Insecta > Hymenoptera > Agaonidae > Eupristina > Eupristina koningsbergeri. The sequence continues at coordinate 848,365 of JACCHV010000013.1, read as the reverse complement.
AAATTTCAGCATTCCGAAAAACAACTCCCCCGGAGAGAAACTCGATAAAGGCTTCCGGGGCCTCACAAGCAATCGACTTTTGGATTTTCGCATCCGAAACACGTTCCACCTCCACCAAAGCACGAGTTCCCCGGCGAAGGTTAACTCGGCCGCTCCAGGACAAGCACCCGTGGAATAAAAGGAATAAGCGAGGGAATCTTTGAAAAAGCCGAGGGCCGTGCGTGGGCCCGGGTCCAGAGGTAGGGAAGCGAAAGCCTCACGTGGACGAGGCGCAACTCACCTCCTTACATGTTTGTGGAAGCCAAGGCGCCGCCCGTCAGTTCATTTCGTGATCCGATCGCGTGAGGATCAACATCTTTTATACCTCGAGTTGTTGCGCGAGTCTGCGGTCCTGGGACTCAAGGTAAGCTCACGAGTTCCGTCTGAGGATCGATGCGTAATTTTGTTAGCCTTGTAGTGTGGTGCTGCTTCCTTGGTTGAGTCCGGTACTTATCTACTTCGCTATAGGTTTACTTGGTCATTACGCGTTAGCACTTCATAGGTGAATACATTTTTTTATGTTTTTTTGCGTTTGAGTATGTATATAAAACTAAAATTTATTAATTTGCATAATAATATATAGTGGCATTTATTTTTTTTAAACACAAATTAATGAAATAGTTCGAACAAGCTTTTCCTCACTATTAAAATTTGGAGTTTATGATTTTAGTCACTTATCTATGATGATCTATGATTTATAAATTTGATTGAATTTGATTTATTATTTATTCATTGTATATATTTTATTTTTTTTATTATTTACAGCATTTTTTGTTTAATCATTATAATTACTGTTTTAATTTGCAAGTAAAATTTCGTTTGTTTATTAAGTTTTTTTTTCATAAGGAGAACTATATCATGCGAAAATGAATTTAATAACATTGCTATTAATATAAATTTAGCGAGAAATAAATATAAATATTTATATTCTTAAGTTTTTATTTTATTCATATTGTTTAATTTAATATTTCTCCATAAATTTTATTTTCTAAAATTTAAACTTTTTGAATTATTCAATTTTATATACAAAAGAATCGAGATACTGTCGATCATAAATAGGATGCACAAAGTGTACAATGTTTCTGTATAATTTTTTTTTTTTTCGATTCTCTAATTTAGTTATTTAAATGTATTTCAGCAATAGTCAACATTAGTTTAAAAATTTGCCGTGCCAATATGAACCGGGCATGGAATACGAACATTAATTTGATTTAATTTAAAATTTTCGTTTTAATTTTGGTATTAAAGCGAATTTTTTACTACGTCCTCTAAACTATAAACACTAATTTATTGATTGTTTTTTTGTTTTTCAATCATTTAGAAGATAGGGAAAAACGAAAAAATCATGAATCCAATGCAGACTGCAGTTCTGCTTCTTGCGTTATCAGTCACCTTGTCGATGGGGATGCAAAATGGTAACTACTACACCTCCAGGATCAGTACCGGGGGTGAGTATTTAAACTTGCAATTATTTTGTTTATATTCATATTTTAAAAGGTACAATTCAAGAAGGTTGATTTAAGAAGGGGTTATTTTCAAAAACTAAAATAGTAAAATAAATAAAGCATATTTTATTTTATTACAAAGAAATAAAAATTGTTGAAAAATATACATTTAAATACGATCTGTTTCAATTTTTACTCCTAAATTGAGCACGTGTGTTTTTTAAATAAAAAGTTTACTGTCATGGACATTTTACTTAAATAGTTCAATAATGGCGTGATTTACTACTACAAAAAAATTTCATATTAATTTAAAAAATACCTAATTTTTTAAATTATATTTTATGATATTTTATGTATTTAAAATTCATTATGTATTTTAATATTCATAAAAGACTTATTAAACTAACGCATAACTTAAAAATGTCTTTCAATTGGAAATCAACTTTTTATTTTCTTACAAATAAAACTATCCAATATTAATAGAGGAATTTTCATAATAACTAATTCACTGCTTATAAAGTATTTCTTATTATATCTAATCGAATATTTACGAATTGAATTATGGTCGAATTAAAATAAACCGGCATATGTATCTATTTAAAATAATCCAACTAAAAAAATATTCGATCCAATCAAATATTAAAACAAAAATAATGTGAATCAGCTATTTATAATGATTAGTACCTCAATAATAGATTCAGAAAGATGTTTGATCTTTTAAGACGGAGACAAACAGTGGGTTAAATAAAAGAGCTTAATGTAAATTACAAGAGTTTTCCCATGATCACGATTGCTATTAAGCAACTAAGTAATTGCATTGTACATCAAAGAGCGCGTAGCTACTTCTTGTTTACGTAATAAAATTCATGAAAAAAAGAAGAAAAAACTACATAAAATACATGTCGAGTAATAACACAGATGGTAATTTTTTATGATGCCCTTACCGAATGGTCAGATACATATTCATCGTATAGGAAGTAATTAATGCTTTAAAAAAGTAATTAAAAAAACACTCAATGTGCCCTAAAAGGTAGAGGTGACAGATGCGGATGTTATCGTTCACCTTATTTGTAAGTTGTTTATCATTTGCATAAATATATCAATAGCTTATTTATTTACGCTTTGTCATTAAAACAATTTGCATAATGTTCAACACATTGCTGCTATTAATATTACTAATTATGAAATCAATGACAATAATAGCTATGTTAATGTGTTAACGGTGCTAATGTGTTAATGTGTTTCATAGCTCGGTAACTTGAAAACCTATGTGTTTAGCATTTGGTAGCACTTGTGTCGCTCCCGATGGATAGTTTAAACTCAGTGCAATAATTGTTGTAAAATTATTATCATCAAGATAATTACACGCTAAAAAACGACCCTCCAGTAATAATAATAATAATAATAATAATAATAATAATAATAATAATAATAAATAATTATAAAAACAGACGGGTAATACAAAGTAACCAAGATTATCACGGTCCAGATGATTTGAAAGCTTCATGATTTCCAAAACCGAAAAGGAAAGGCTTTGATTAATCTCGCAATGAAAAAGGTTTTACAGGATATTCAATTTAGGTTTATAATTTTGTTGATGAATCACAGGAAGTAGTTGTGACAGTCACACGTGCGGAGTGAACGCAAGATGCACCATAAGCGAGGGTCGACCTGTTTGTTCTTGCCTCAACCTCCACATGGGCGATCCTTTATCGGTGTGCAACCGAGTTGAGTGCCTAAGTGAGTATGAAAGAAGCGTTAAGTTGAAATTGTCCAAGACGATGATTGACGTGTCGATGATTCACAGTAAACGAGGACTGCATCGGCAACAAGATCTGTTCCTCGAACAAGTGCACGGACCCCTGTGCGGACGCCTGCGGTACCAACGCACTTTGCCAGACCAGGAACCACGTACCCGTGTGCAGCTGTCCCCCAGGATACAACGGCGACCCCTTCAAGAACTGCGTCTACGATCCTCGTGAGTACAGAGAAGAGTAAAAAGTGGGAAAATGAAAAGGGAGCTTGGTTTTGCGTTGGAAATATGATTTATGTGCTTATCTGAATACTCAACTTTCGAATCGATGATACATTGCACTTTGGTTAAAATAAATGCTATTTCTAGCGATCCTCGATGAATATTTATATTGGATTTATTGCACAAATGAATATTTATTTCGGTACGGTTGGAGGATTTGGAGAATCATAAAAAATTCGAAATGTTTAATGTGTTTAATGTTCTGTTCAATAATGAAAATAAGTCGAAAGATTCGATGTTGGTTTTGGTTCTTGATAAATGCACACTTCCAAATCTTTTTTGTGGGCTTCATTTAATTTACAGCATCAAGTGCCAAGACATTCAATTCTCAAATGACATATGTAAATTAAAGCGTGTAAATATTTTGTTCTTTATTTATCGTAAAATACATTTACATTTAGTAGAACATAAATTATATTTTAAATTCCACCACTGTTTTTTCAAGTTTTTATAACTGTTTTTATTTAAAAGCTCAACATTAGTTTCCTTTTTAATTCTAAATATGTTTGAAAATGTTTCATACAAAGGTTTTTAAAAAATAAATTACATCTCTACATTCTCTATTTTTGGTACCATATCATTAATTGATTAGTTAATGTTTAATTGCTCAGTAAGTGATAATTCAAAAGATTATAGGCTCATCGTACGTCATTTTAAATAAATCGGATTTTATTCGCTAATAAATTTAAATTGTATGCGATTAGTAAGATTTATTGATGTTAAAATAATAATAGATACTTGGTTATCTGGAAATTTCAGGTAATTGCAGGTAAACAACTTTCGGCATCTTTAATCCTGCGCACTGGTGACCGTCACAGTGAATATAAAGTATTATCGGAATAATGTCACGGCTTGATTTATCTAAATTTATCCTGCATTAAGTTGAGAAATCAACAAATTTGTCAATAAATGATTGTTTTTTTCAATATTTTTATTTTTTACTCATCACGTTTATATACCGTGAAATAAATAATCAACAAATAAATTTATGGAGATTCGATAATCAGAAGTATAAAAAATATGTTTTTAACGGGTATAATAAAGTAAATAACTAAATAAATAAATAAATTCAAAAATAAAGTATTATAAAATAAATTTAAAGTGTAGTGTAAAGTAAATAACGGAGATGTAAAACAGAATGTTTAATTAATCATATTCAACATTTTTTTTGTAAGCACAATAACTTTGAATGAACACGATTGAAAATTTTTGATTTTGATAATTGATTTTATTCAAGTTTTCTTAAAGTATACCAAGAGTACAACGGTGTAGCGATAATGGAATCCGTTTCGTTTTTGAAAAATTGGATACTTGATAAGAAATAAAGAATAAGGAATAAGAGGCATCGAATAAACGCGTTGGTTAACTGTTTTTATTTAGCTGTTGGATCATTTCACTTTCGATTTCTCTGTTACCACTTTAATGACCCAAATATTTGCCCAAGCAGAGGATCAAAAGGTTCTAAAAAGATTAGATTGCGGAGTCACCGGTGGTATTTTGGTTTTTAGAGGCACCATGTAAGAATCCGAACCCCTGCGGCGCCAACACCAAGTGCGAAGTGATAAACAACGTGGCGACCTGCAGTTGCCTCCCGGGTTATCGGGGCAGACCCCTCGAGGGTTGCCGACACGAGTGCGAGTCCGACAACGACTGCGGCCACCACCTCTCCTGCTCATCCAACTTCAGGTGCGAAAATCCTTGCTCGAGTCAATGCGGCGAAAACGCCGAGTGCGAAGTCGTCAACCACCGGCCCAAGTGCACCTGCCCCAAGGTAATGTTGATGTTCTCTGAGTAAATTTTAATTCGAGTTCACTTTCGTAAAATTCGACGATTCCCTAATGTTTCAATCAAGTTGCGAATATTTGTAAAATTGAAGCGTAAAAAATATTTTATTTTAAAGTGTGAGGATCATTGGTCAAAGGCTTTACGCCAAATTATATTTTTTTTAATGGTTGCATGTGTAGCTTGAAGACGTATTAACCGATTGATTTCAAATTTTTGCGAAATATTAAGGACTCTTTTAGCATACCATTATTCAGGATTTTCTTGATATTATAAAAAATTATATTTTATTTTTTTCGAAATTCAATTTATTTTTAGCATTACATCGTTTTTCAAATTTTTAAAATTTCAAAAATGAATGAAGATGGCACCTCCAAATTTAGTTGATATGAAATAATTTTGGTTTTGTTTTACGAATTTTTTACAGACCTCTGCAAGTGTTTTTTATAACTTTTTTTTACAATCTGCTCGATCCTTAACATACATTAATTCCGGAATAATATTTTAAATGAAATTTTGTATAAAATGAAATAAAGAGCATTTAAATATTTTTTTAAAACTTAAAAACATTTACTTAATTACTTTTTTTTACATGTTTTGAAAAATACTCTGTATTTTTTACGCTTAAAAATTAAAAAATCGGCTTAATAATTTTTACTCCAAAGTTTTTTGTTTGTTACAATACTAATTCTTAATTCTGCATTGGCTACATTTAATATTAAATCAATCGGTACTTATTATCTATTATTTATACTCTCTTTAGTATGAATCTGATAAATGATAAATCTTAAAATATCAAATTATTTATTTTATATGATTAATTCCATACTTTTTGGCATTCAAATTTTTACTGTAAGAATAATATGATATTCAAAAACATCAAAATTAATGACCGGGCATTGAAATATAATATGATATTGTAAATTTTTTATTCATAATTAACAATGATAATTATGATAATTGTACATAATTTAAACAAAAAAAATTACTAAAACATTCAGTGCAACATAATATAATATATGCAAAAATTCTTAAATAATACATAATTTTCACAATCAATATTTTTTAACGTGTAAGAACATAATATTTTTTTAGTTATTGCTTTTATTATGTGGCATAATTTTATATAAATACACAGATAGTTTTTAATAAAATTGTTTCTCACAATATTATCACCAAAAATAAATATATACGTTTTTGCTTTCTTCTTCCTCACTTAGATTGAAAATAAATTAAATCAACATACATAGTATACAAAATTTATATTGCAATTAAAATTTAATGATCTTTGGAATTAATTTAGAATAACATTAATGATTATTTACAGATATTTATAATTATAAATATTTAATTAATCGTTTTATAAAATATCTATACAAGTTCCTCATACATCTAATCAGTATATTAAAGAATAAACTTTTAGTGGCAATTTATAAATAATAAATAAATTATTTATCTTTTATTAATTAATAAATTTTACAAATGGAATTGATTTTTATAAAATTGATTTTTATAAATGAATATCATTTTTTTAAAATTTGGAAAACTACATATAAATTACTTTTTAATAATTTTTTAATTTTTTTTTTTTTTTTAATTATATTATTATTAATACTGTATTATATGATTATTCAAATAAACCTTTTTAAAAATTTTCTCTATAATTAAGTATATAAATTTATTTTTTAATTATAATTTTTTGGCTTTTTAATGCAATCATATTAAATTCTTATGCTTTTTCATAAAAAATATTTTATCATCACTAAAATATTAAAAAAAAAAGATTCTTTGAATACATAATACTAAAAAGATTTAAAAGAAGTCGAGATAAGTAAATACTTTTAAAATAGATTTCTGTTAAATTAAAAAATATTTTAGTATCATTTAAAAAAAGATTACGTTCTTTTTTTTTTTTTTTTTTAAATTGAAAAAGGAAACACCACAATAATAAATCCAAAAATAAAAAAAAATAAATGATTAATATTTTTTTACCTTTTTTATAAAACATACATATTGAAATTAAACTCTTTTATCCTTGGTAAGTATAAAAACTGACCTCAAAATTCATTATATTACGTGTAGTTTCATTATAGTTGTAGATATTTGGAAACGTATTACATAAGTTACAAAATTCTGGCTTATGTCAATTATTGATTGTGACACCTGGTTATGGTTAGCACTTAAGATGCCTTAATTTTTTTTTTTTTTTTGTCTACGATAAACGAAGATTTTATACGCCTTACAAATACAAATTTTCTCTTGTGTATTGCTTATAATACAAGCCTTATTCTTATTTATAGTATTTTTTTTGGTATCGAATGTAATTTCCACTCGTTACTGTCAAAGATTATCTCCAAATACTTTTTACAATGGAATCGCTTACGTGTGGATATATATTATTTCGGCTCATCAAAATAAAAAAAAAAAAAATGCGTGTGGTAATAAAGCCCCTGGAGTTTTTGTATTGAAATAATATTAGCATTAATAAGGTTTACAGTGGTAAGATTAAAGCGATAATTTAAAGCTAGTGATGCGTGTAATATTTTTCGAATGTTACTTGATTTGTTAAGTCCACTTTAACGATTGCAAAACGACCTTTGATTTGATATATTTTTAATTGAAAGTCTTATTGTCGAATAATTTTAAGTAATTTAAAAATAAAGCTACCTAAAATAATAAAAGAAAAGAAAGTTTACCGCGAAGTGAAAGACCATTTTAAACTTCCCGGAGATTACTATCGGCTTTTAACTTAATATCGGTTATATACTGTGAAATTCATTATGAGATTAACCAATAAAATACTCTACCTCCAGAAAATGTGTGTGGTGCCTGTACACCAAATCGCTTTCTTACACAAGACTTTACACAAACACAGCTACTGCATTAAATAATCTGTTAATCTGTAAATCTAATGGATTTGCTCCCCTGTAGAACTGGTTGGGCAACCCGCTGATATCCTGTCGTCCGGAGTGCAGCCACCACTCGGATTGTCCTGCCGGGAAACCCGCGTGCCACTACGAGAAGTGCGTGGACCCCTGTGACGGAGTCTGCGGAACCTTCGCCAACTGTGAGCTCCGCGACATCACTCCCGTTTGCAGCTGCCCCAAGGACAGAACCGGTGACCCTTTCACCTACTGCAGACCCTTTACCGATGGTAAGTAAAATTTATTGCTTAATCCGACAATTTTATTTGACTGGGTGTGCCATTGTTGGAGAAATTTCCCCTCGAGTGTAATTGACTTTTAAAAACTAGAGTCAAGAGTTAAAAAAAAAAAAAAAAAAAAAAAAAACAATTTATCGGTCCACGAGGAGTCGCGACAAATTTACCTCTTCTTTTGAACAAAATCAAATAATTTTTCCAACACTTTCCTTTTCAGATACATTTTTATTTGATTCAAAACAAATACAACTGCAGACATGATTGAACCTTTTCAAAAATACTGTCAGCTGTAAATTCGTCGATTGTATTTCAGATTGCAGCTTCAAATATTTACTTTGTTAAATAACTATTATTTATTTGTAACGAATATCAATTGCTCACAAATTAATTTATTGAGTTTATAAAATATTAAGTTAGTAATGTATAATGTTTCTAAATAAATACTAAATAAATATTTAGTAAATATAAATATGATGAAAAGGCCAATTAAATAAAATTAAATAAATTAAAACAATAATTAATAAATAAAAATAATAAAAATAATAATAATAATAATAATAATAATAATAATAATAATAATAATAATCTTAAATAATAAATAATAAGTAATTCAATTTTTTAACGTAATCAAAAAATAATAAAAATCATAAATTAATCTTTAAATTCTTATAAGTATAGTTGAACAGTTGCGTATACATCTACATATCTATACAAAAACTTTTTTGGTCATTAATCTTTAAATTATTTTTGGTATATAAAAAAAATGTAGAAAGATCTAGTATTTAATTCTTATAAATAAATTTGCACAATTTTCATAGGAAATGAGTTTCTTTTAACGATTATTTAATATTGTGTAACTTAAGTTCTTACAAAGAAAAATTTATTAGGCATTTAATTAAAAGATTTTCAATATAAATGAAACAAGCAAATGTGCTTTTCCAAAAATTTTAGTAATTTGATTAAGAATCATCATGTGGCCAGTTTAATTTACATAATAACCGGTCATAGTATTCTAATAATCGGTTAAAACTTTAGTGTAGAGTGATTCAATAAAATTTTAATAATAAATATTGATGTAGGATAAACTCTCAGCCAGATAATTTATGAGATGCTTAGAAATCTTTTATTGAATTAACTCCTAACTAACTGCTACATCGATTATCCTAATCGTTACCCACGTCAATCACCGAACAAGGTTTACTTAAACAAGTACGATTAACAAACTAATTATGCATGTCAGAGGACCTGTGCACCCCGAACCCCTGCGGCACGAATGCAGAGTGTCGCCCTGGCCACGACAACACGGGCAAGAAGCGACCTGTCTGCACCTGCCCTCACGGCTACGTAGGTAACGCCCTGGTGAATTGCCAGCGGGGTGAGTGCCTTTCCGACGTCGAGTGTCCGGATAACCGGGCCTGCATCAATTTCTCCTGCCAAAACCCTTGCACCGGTCGGGAGTGTGGAATCAACGCGGGATGCTCGCCGAGGAGGCACATCGCCGTCTGCACTTGCAACGACGGTTACAGGGGAGACGCCCTTTTCTCTTGCAACCCCATTGATGCTGGTCGCAACGCCAACTACTACGGTCGATACGCCCGATACTAAGAGTAGATACCCGTAGCCAGATTTCTTTGTTCTATCTTTTGGAGCTTCAGAGCGTTGTCCTTAGAACTCGACTGGGCTGTCTTTGTTATTTTTTTAAAAGACATCGCTTCGTATAAGAGTGATTTACAATTTCTTTATACACTGTTATTGTCAGGTATAATAATTGTTGTATAAGGCCATTGTATGTTAATTATATTCTAAAGATAATTCGAATTGACGGTAAATTTTCAAAACGAAGGTGTTTAATTATAAAATTTTAACCTAAAAAAAGGATAGTTTGATAAAACTTTTTAGTACTACTGATGTAATATTTCTTCGAAGCAGACTTATTACCTAACAATATTACAATAGTTGGATACGACGGACTATTCATTTAATTTCATCATTTTCAATTTGAGATTATGTTAGCAATCGACGATGTAACATAGGAACATTAAACTTCCTATATACGTTTCATTGCTTCAAAGAGTTAATACACATGTTCATATTTTTACACAATATTTCTTAAATAATTCTGGAGGATCAGATATTAAGTATGCTTTTATGTTTTTAAATTAAAGTTACATTCTGTGAAGAATTTAAATAAATTTTTCAAATTAACTACAAAACAACTACAAAATTTTTAATAAATATATATATCCACACATCGTACGCATTAAAATTATTTAGAGCTAGTTTAAAAAATAAAACTCCAATTTCAAAGATTTTTGTTGAAAATGAAAAAAATAATATATTAAAAAATTATATGAAATGTTACATTTCAATTCAATTATTTTAATGTTCTAATTTTTTAAATAAAAATCAAATACTACATGTATACTTTTAATCGAATAGTTCAAACTAGTATTGTAATCGTGTCATTAAAATAAGAAAAATTATAATTTAGATATCTTGATGTTTATTTAAACTATTATATATTTTTATTTTTATTTTCTTATGCCTATTTTACAATATTTTAAATAAAAGTATGATAATATTATTAAAAAAAAAAAAATGAAATTTATGAAATACCAAATACCGTCTATCCTTAATTGATTTCATTTATTAGTATTAAGAATTAATTCTAATGAAATAAAGAAACTGATTGAAAATGATAATGTTATCGTTGTATTTAAAGTCATCTATTTCACATAGAAAGAAGCTAATTCTTATCTCCTTGTTTCTAAAAAGTAAAAAATATGCAATTTACCTGCTAATAAATATTATGTACTTTGGAATCCGACGTTGAAAATGATTAAATTTTTCATTGTAAATATTCTTTAATAAATATTTTTCAAAGACAATAAGTTTTTAAAATATTTAAATTATTTTCAAATTTTATCGTATAACTGCAACATCACAGAACAATATTTGAATTACATAAATTCATATTCGATAAATTTTGTGACTTAATGTTTACGCGGTAAAACAGTTTTAAATTTGTCTACCAACAGAGGACACGCCTGTTCAGCATTCCAGAACTATCTATTATTATCTTCAATTTTGTAAGTAAAGTATTTTTTAAATTGTAAATAATAAAAAATATAAAAAATATATGTAATAAGTGTACAGAATATTATATAAAATTACGAATATATGGAATAATGCTTTAATATTTTATTGATATTAAATAATTTTTATTTGAATGTAAGTGTTTATAATATTTAAAAGTATGTTATATTACATATTATTAGCACATAAAGGTCTCGAAACTCTCTAGGTTAATAGTATTTATAATTAAAAAAAACTTTTCTAATGTATATATTAACTGTAATAATAATGTATCGCAAGTACTAATCAACTACACCTGTATTCGATTACAAAAAAAAAAAAATTCAGATCACATGTACTTGTTGGAAAATTTTTTGAAATGGAATTTTATTAAATAACAAATGGATTAAAATTACTGGATTAAAAAGCGAATAAAAAGTAAATAAAAATAAATTGATACTTTGAATTTAATAAAATATAAAAAAACATTTAGAAAATAAAGTAATGAAACGGTTAATTTTATTATAATTTTTAATATAATTTTTTATTTTGTATAACTACTATCGCTACTTGCTTTATAAATTTTACATTTATTGGCCATTTTTTTAATCGGTCCGAATAAATAAAAAATGTACGTCAATTTGAATCATTGACCAAAAATGAATTCGACTGGTAAAATAATTTTCTAAAAATAAAGAACGCTATTTAAACATTTGAAGACTTTCATAAGATATTAAGTGTTGAAATAATTATACATAAATATTTCAATAGCATTATTCATATTTTTAATAATATAATTGAAGTAATATGCATTAGTAGAAGTAATTAATATGTATTTTTTTTAATATGTGATAAACGGATATTAATGAAAAACAATTATAAAAATCTAAGCAATTGTTAATTTTTATTTTATACTTTTGTAAAGATTACATGGAATAATATGTTTAAATGTTGAATTTTCAATCTAAATTACACAACAATACAACTTTTAAATTACCTATTTTTTTCTATAGTATAATGAATATAAATGAGCCATGTGCATGTAAATGTTTATGCATGTAAAAGTTTTTGCATGTATTTTCGAGTATTTGTTCTTAATATTTGTTTTCACATTTATACATATACATAATTTTAAATGCCTTAAACGTTCGTTTCTATATTGAATTGTTATGTAGTGACAATATTTTGAAAAAAAATCGAGTTAAAGTACTTTTGAAATTGCTCGATTTATCTCAATGTATAAGTAAAATGAGGATAATTGTGATGGAAAATTGTAAATAATCAACTAATATATAATGGAAATGAATCATGAAAATCTCAGTGTTGTGGAACAGAATTTAAACGATATACCTATGCGTTATATAATAATTATATGGATTAGTATCTGGGTAGACATGAAAATTCAGTTGTAATGGTATAGTTTTACAGTTTATTTTAAATATGACAAATTAAGCATTGTTAATTAAAATTTCTTTACGTTATATTGTGTTGTTATGTTTTACTGGTGAATCACTTGGAGTTAAATTTTTTAAAGGTTATCCATTTATTAATTATATGCAATTGTAGCTAAAATTGATGTAGGCAGCATTCCTTTTTAAATTGTAATTGTTTCATAATTTAAAAAATTTCATATTTAAAAAAAATCGATGTTTCAGTTAATTTCCATGCTTCAACCAAGTGTTTTTGCTTATTATTTGCCATCACGACAATACGAATCTGTAAGATCCACTTCATTCATCCCCTTGATCAACTCCTTCACCGACTTTCAAGCAAGAGGAATAAAATTTTGCCTTTCCCATGTAAAGAAATTGGCAGGCATTATCACGGGTGAAACATCGATAAAAAGGCATACGTGCGATACGGGAGTCCGCGAATGGCATCAAACAAAGCCGCCTTTAGTCTCGTAAAATTTTTTCCTTCGAGCAGATCGTTATTTGCCGGGATCGTGACTGGCGGCTTTTCCTGCGATAGTTGACTGGAGTTGTAAGGTGATCTACGATTGGTTGAGACTCGCCTCAGCTGATCTCCTCGAATCTTCGCGCGATTGCTCGTGAAGCAGACACGTTGGAACTCCCGAGCCTTGGTGTTGGTGCTGGTGCTGGTGCTGCTGCTGGTGCTGGTGCTGCTGCTGGTGCTGCTGCTGGTGCTGGTGCTGTTGCTGGTGCTGTTGCTGGTGCTGCTGCTGCTGGTGCTGCTGCTGACCGACACACCGGGTTACTCCCTCGATTTTAAAGTCGAATTCGAGAAACGATCAACTGCTGCCGACATGACGGAACAGTGAGTATTTATTTTCATTTTCATTTTTTACTCTTATTCTAGAGTATGAGTGTCACGAGTGTTTAATTACCGTGCAATGTGCATAACTGCGATAATAAGCGTTGAGTCATACACAGTCTCATTTCAAATTGCACTAATCTGCAATGGCGTTTCGCTATTTTACAATTTTATGGGTGAGTAATTGGTAATTATTTTTTGTAATTCTTTTTCAGGCTTGCTGATATTGCTTTGGTTGGTTTGGCTGTAATGGGCCAGAACCTTATTTTGAACATGAATGATCATGGTTTTGTTGTTTGTGTCTATAATCGTACCACTGATAAGGTCAAATCTTTCCTTGAAAATGAAGCGAAAGGAACAAAAGTTATTGGAGCGTATAGCCTTGAAGAAATGGTAAGCAAATTGAAAAAGCCTAGGCGAATTATGCTGCTCGTTAAAGGTAATAAGACATTGAAATTCAATATTACAAATGTATGACATCGAATTCATTTTAAATTTTTATTTCTACAGCTGGAAAAGCAGTGGATGATTTTATTTATTCTCTCGTTGACCTTTTATCAAAAGGAGATATTATAATTGATGGTGGAAATTCTGAATACAAAGATACGCAAAGAAGAGAGATATTCTTAAGTTCCAACAATATTTTATTTGTTGGTAGTGGAGTAAGTGGAGGTGAAGAAGGTGCTAGATATGGACCATCATTGATGCCTGGAGGTAACCCTGAGGCTTGGCCGTACATCAAACCTATTTTTCAGGTACTACAATCAAATATTTCCCAATTCTATTCATATTATTCAACACAAATAAAATTTTTTAGGCTATTTGTGCCAAGGTTAATGATGAACCATGTTGTGATTGGGTAGGAGAGGGTGGTGCTGGACATTTTGTAAAAATGGTTCACAATGGCATTGAGTATGGAGATATGCAACTCATTTGTGAAGCGTATCATCTAATGCAAAAAGGTCTTGAGTTGAGTAATGAAGAAATGAGTAAAGTAGTAGCAGAGTGGAACAAAGGAGAATTAGATTCATTTTTAATTGAAATTACCAGTAATATTCTCAAATACAAAGATGAAGAAGGTTATTTATTAGATAGGATAAGAGATACTGCAGGACAAAAAGGGACTGGAAAATGGACTGCTATTGCTGCTTTAGATTATGGCACTCCAGTTACTCTAATAGGTGAATCGGTATTTGCAAGATGTCTTTCAGCTTTAAAAAATGAAAGAGTAAAAGCAAGTTCTGTATTGGAGGGTCCAAATTCTAAATATATTGGAAATAAACATTATTTTTTAGAGCACTTAAGGAAAGCTTTATATGCTTCAAAAATTATTTCATATGCTCAAGGATTTATGCTTTTAAGAGAAGCTGCAAAGTGTTATAATTGGAATCTTAACTATGGTAGTATTGCCCTGATGTGGAGAGGAGGCTGTATTATTAGAAGGTATATTGAAATATTATTAGTTCAATATTGTATTGATTTATGTAATACTTTTTTTATTCATTAGAAAATAAAATTTCTTAAATTATATTTCCACTGAGTTAAAAGATTTTAATTTAATAGTAAATATTTATTAACCTTTAATAATTAAATATCTTTAATAATTTTACTAAATAAGGTTAATTCATAATATCATTAATAATTTACTGTTGCATATTTTTTGCAGTTATTATGAATTAAGTTTTGTATTTAATACTTAGTTGTAAATTAGTAAATGTTGAATTCTACGTTAAAATGCGCAAATCAATTAAAATGTCATTATCAGTACCTTATGTAAAATGAGATAGTTTTTAATTAAAGATGAACTTTTTTACTATTTTTAACAGTGCTTTTCTGGGAAACATCAAACAAGCCTTTGATAATAATCCGGAATTAACGAACCTTCTATTAGACGATTTTTTCGCAACAGCAATGAGCGATTGTCAATACAGTGTCCGAGAAGTGGTAACTGCTGCGGTGAGCATCGGAATACCAACACCCGCTATGTCAGCCGCCCTGGCCTTCTACGATGGTTTCCGATCGGCCCGTCTACCAGCTAATCTTCTCCAGGCGCAACGTGATTACTTTGGAGCGCACACGTACGAGCTCCTCGACGCCGAGGGCAAATTCGTACACACCGACTGGACAGGGTTGGGTGGTAAAGTGTCCGCCTCGACGTATGACGCTTGATAAAAATAAACTAGATAATCGCGTTCATGCATTATTCATGCAATTTGATTACTATTCAATTATTTTCGCATGTACAAAGTCAAAAGGTTATAAAGCTGTATTATACCGGTAGCTTCGTGCGTTCAAGTACAAGTCTGCGATATCATTTAAAAATCACCGATTACCTGCAATACATTATTTATTTGAGATTTGGATAAGCGTTCTGCACGAGGTGGCATAAACATTCTATGTGTTAGCACGGATCAGGGCCATTAATTGTAGCGTTCATCTCCACGATCCGTATGAACAATTAAAGCGAGGTAACGGTAAAAGGTAATAATAATTTTGCTTTAGAATACTAGGTGGAGAAGGAAAAGGAGCGAGGTTAAGAGCTCGGCGATATTTTAAGCGCGCACAGGCCTATGAATACTGAAAATGCTCAAGGACAATAATATCAGAGACTGGTAATTGCAATTGCCGGCCTGCTTTTCCCGCGAAAGAAGAAAGTTGCAGTACAGCTGCTACAGGGAGCGTCGCCAAGTAAGAACGACGCTGTCGCTGACGCCGCTTATCCAGATGCGCATGCCCGCGAGTGTATTTATACACTTTCGATGTCGCCGCCACTTGGATCCGACACTAGAAGAAATTTTAACTTTCTCTCTCTCTGTTATTGGGGTGAGACGAGGCGCCGGGCCAAACGGCTCGTAAAATTACCGCTCACATCAGTGTTTCCACTTATTGTTTGACCTAACGAGCGTGTCTGGTTGATAGATTTTCTCTATTTTCTGGCAGTTATCTTGTTTTTGTTGCTATGATTGCTCCTTTGTTTGAATTGATTGCTATGGAGAAAAACCAGTTCAATTCAAGGCGAATAATTTAATCATTAAGCAATTATGCGCGCGAACAGGGACATCTAATTCCATTAAATCGTTTACCTTGCTAGCGCGTCATCCGAGTGCTTTTTTGCTCGAAATTATGGAAAGTATCTTGTTGAAAATTATAAATTCAATGTTTAACCGACTAATCATGATTTAAATTATTATCTATGCTATAATAATTTTTTAATAGGCAAATGTTAAAAGTTGTTCTTTTTTAATGGAGAAAAGTTTGTAGTTGTTCGTGTTTGTCTTAAAGGCATATTTATACTTTCTTATGTTGTTGTCAGTACTATAATTATATTTCACTTTTAGTTTTATTTTTCTGCTCTCTTTTTAGATTGTATCATCGAACAGGAAAGTTCACTTTTACTCTTATGAAATATCTAGATCATGCGAAAAAAGAGACTGGTGAGTCGGTTTTTTTTATATCATATACGTTTACGTTATGAATGTGAACATGACAGTGCAATATTAACGAATAATGAAACTTAACGCTTGGGTTACGTAGAAAATGCCTTTTCATTGTTGAATATCGTTTATCAATACCCGTCGGCCTTTTCGTAAACCTAGGCTATGACAACTATTGAATAATTAAAAAAGAAAATGGTAATATGGATTGAAGAGTAAACAAGAGATGGTGAAAATAGGTTCTCTAAACCGACCAGTTCATGGAATTATGTAAATTTCCTGCGGAATGATTTGAGTCGGGTCATTGGCTTTAAACTCAAATTGTACGCGGTTTTGTGATTTCTTGCGTAATTGTGCCGTTTGCTTCTTTCTTAGATTTCGGGCTTTCAATTTGTATTCTAGTGAACTTGGGTGTATCTACATTTCTGTATCCGTTGATTATCAGAATTTACGTAATTCAAGAAATTGTTCAGTCGCTGAGGAGAGTTGAATTTTTCCTCCGACTCATTATTTCTGGAGATCCTAGGCCCATTTGTTTTAAATATTGACCTGTAGATTTTTGCTTACCTGGTTTACTTCATTTATTTACACTTAAATGTTAGTCCAGGTATTTTAGTACACGAAATCGTTTGCGTGGGTGAACGTATTACCTAATCGAGCGAAGTTTAGTTCTTTCTAAATTTGAAAGCTTGTGTGTGAGAGGTAGGGTGGTGGTTTCATTCGTACAATCTTTCAGCATGTAAACGAAAATATTCTCTGAAGAGACAGTCTTGTGTACGTGCTACAATTTTTAGATGTGTATGTCTAGATCTAAATATTATTTCATTAAATAAAATTTCATTCATTGGGATGTGTTTTAAAAAAGATTACTATATTATTTTCTTACCTAAGAGTATGTATGTATTGAATAAATTATGCAGTTGTTTAATAATTTAAAATTTTGTTAGTAAATAAAAATGTAAATATGAGAGATGTAATTCATAATTATGATTAATAAAAGTGATAAAACAATAAATTATACCTTTATTAGAATATGGGAAATACAATATAGTCTTATTGTTGAATCATCAAATTAATGGAGTTTTGAATTCAATTTACTTTAATATTCATTACTACAGATTGAATGTTTCGAGTTCAAAATTTTAAAAAGTTTTATTGTAGCTAATAAGGTTTTTAATGTAAAATAATTGTTTTTGATGTTTTGACAATTGATTTTTTTTGTTTTTAAAATTAAACATTCTAAAGAGTTAAAATATCTAAAAAATTATTATAATTTAATGAAATTAAAAAAACTCGTATCTTTCATTATAAAAGAAAAACAGGAATGCATCTGTCATTTCATCATTTTTATACGTAATCTTATATATCCATTAAGTAATTTTTACTTCCAGCCGTCTATTTTATTGTATTATTTTGAAATAAAATTTTAAGATAAATATGTATCTCAATGTTCCATTTAATATTTTACGAGAAAACAGGTATGATGTTTCAATAATTCATGCAGTTATTACTCTATCTGTTATTAAAGTTTTATTACTATTTTTTTTATTAAAAAACTGAATATATATGATTTAATCATAAATTTATGTTGAACTGGGAAATATATTATCTATGTGAATAATGTATTTAATATTCGTTAATTGATGATAAAAATGTAGAAAAAATAAATAATGTTTTACACATTAAATATAAAATTTAATAAAGATGGATCTATTGTTTGCTATTATTTTATATGACGTGTAATGTTTTCACACATGCGTTTGAAAAAGTTAGAGATAATCAAGAATTTATTAGAATAAAAACAGTCGTTAATACTTGGGTGAAACATAATAAATTTATTTGACTTTAAAAATATTTAATTTTGTATAATCCGTGACCGAATAGCCATTTTATAAATAATTTTGAATAATCACTTTAAGTCGACATGAAAAACATGTGCTATTTAATAATGAGTAATTTGAGATATTTTTATCATTGTCAAAAAATTTGTTAATAATATATGAAAGTTAAGTAATTGGTAATGTTAAAGGATTAATAATTAATGCATAAATGTTATTTTCTAAATGTGTATATTGATGCTTTTAATATCATTTCAATCGTATCAAGTGACTGGATTAATTAATTTAATGAAATAATAAAGAGACTTAACGGGTAGACGGCATTGTAAAAATTTATTTAGTCGTTAGGAAGCTCTTCTCGAATGAAAATTCCCCATAAAATAACACCTCGATAAGATATTCCGTTATTTTATCTGATTTCGTGCGCAGGATCCCACATTAATCTCCAGTAAAGTTCGGTCAAAGTCATGTACCATTAAGCAATACACACACACACACACACACACACACACACACACATTTAAGTGAGAAAGGAGAACCCAATTTCAATTGAGACCAAATAACGTCATCACTAGGATAATTGGCTTTTTAACAATTCGTCAATGAAAATCCGCGAGCGTGTTTACAAATGCACACGGATCAAAGGACCACCACCAGTACTTAACTCGGTGTCGGGAAGCCAGAGGAAATAAGGGTGGAAACGCCTCCCCTTATTAGTGGGTGTAATGCTAACACACGTGTGCATTTTAGGCATCTTTCTCTCCCCCTCCAATACGCGGCGGCCACGAGCAAGTGGAAAAGGAGTGGCGGAATAACGGTGAGTCGGTAAAATGCGTAAGATTTAGGGTGAGGGGCCGGGGCACGGGGACCAACTGTTCCCGGCGGCGATAGGAGAAAACGAGCCGTCCCGCAGTCGATTCGCGGCGCACGTGCATGACGTCCAGTCATAGCCGCCCGCAGCATCCGGGTGCTTCATCCCTTACGGTCCCTACGAGTTTTCACGCCTACGCGCCGCGCGTTCCTTCTCGTAGAGTGCGTGCGAGGTTGATTAGGAGGAGATACGGGAAACGAGGAAAGCGAGGAGGCTCCGGTGTTTTTTCCTGGAGCGAGTTCCAGGATCGGGTCCTATTTCGAGACTTTGGCCTTTGTGGCTATTGACGGTTTTGCTGATAAGGTTGATGGTAAGATACCAGCGAGGCTCGATATTGCGTATCGAAATCCAAATATCCTTTTCGGTATAATCATTTGACGCGGTCCGATCAACACTCGTGCTTGTTTAAATATTTAGAATCCAGTTATGTAATTACTATTTATTGCAATTTATTCCAATTATGAGCCGTAAAAGTACTTTTTCACGTTGTTTGGTTCGTAATTAAAATACCAATTACAGAGATCGAGTCAGTTCCGTGGTTAAACTATAACAATTTGTTTTTTATTTCCTTCGGTTGCTTGCGTTTACTGATTATTATTATATTTAACTTTTGGATTGGATTAACAAAACTGAAGAGTAGTGTAATGTTAACATAATATTAAAAACTTGTTATTTTGATGTTTTTTAAAAACATGTTTCTGAAGGTTTTAAAATATTTTAATGTTTTGTTAAAATATATTGTAGCATTAATAATATCAAGGTACTCTATATGTGTATTAATAACCAATGGCAATAATAAAATATACTAAAATGCCAAATAATAAATTTTATTGAACTATAAGAAAATTTCAAATAATATAAAAACAAAAAACACGACTTCACCTCGCAATCAAATTCATTTGTTTAAAAATTGTTAAAATTTTCCTTTGTGCTTTTTTATGCGAAATATTATTATTCCATTAAAATTATTATTAAATCAGCATTAAATATTAATTATCGTACAACTTATTTATGCATCATTTTTTTATATTATTATTTGCTGCATTCCAATGACGGAACCACATCGACTATTTTCGTATATTTGAATGATAATTAAATTTAAATCTCAAATTCTATTGGAATTTGTTATGTAATGCATATCCTACATGCGCAATTCACACACAATAAACTACTTTTAAAGTTTTCATCAAGTGCGATTACAAAACTCATCGGATTATCCCCATGACCTACGAATAAACATTATGCAGACCTGGTGTAACATAAAGAAAATAGTGGCTTCGCAGATGACGTCTAGAGTATAAAGTTTTTTTTTAAATTTGTCGGGACCAGAGGGAGACTGAGAGCCTCGTAAAATAATAATGTACACGCGGTCCGGGAAACGAAGCAATAGCTCCATGTCGTCTACGTTTAAAGCCACGGTGCAGGCTAAGGCTCGCGTCGAGGAGGGGCCGAGGGAGGTCCTGCGTCCTTGCACGCCCAGGTTAACTCCTGCACCTACATGTGAAGACTGCTAGGTGACGATGCCTTCGGCGCGACTTAACCCAACCACCAGCTCGCACCAACGCCTCCCAATCCGTCGCCATCCCCGGAATCGATGAGCTTATATGAATGCCGCGTTTGCGCCGCGTTCTCTCTCCCTCTCTCTCCCTCTCTTTCTTTCTGTCTCTGTTTCTCTCTATCCCCTCTCTTTTTCTCTCGACACGGCGCTCGCGGCTCATTCTCAATCTTTTCAGTCGAGCTCGAGAGTGTGTAAAATGGCTGACCATCGAGGAGAACGAGACTCCCCTTACTACGGTGCCGGGCCGGATCCACGTTCCAAGAATGACGACCCGCCGAATTCCCGGCTCTTCGTCATCTGCCACAAGAGTCTGGAGGAGGAGGAACTCAGGAAGGCTTTTGAGAAGTTCGGGAAGATCGAGGACATCTGGGTAGTGAAGGATCGAAACACTGGCGAGAATAAAGGTACGGCTGGCTTTGCACTTCTCCAATGACATCGATTATTCTGATAGTTGCTTTACTGACTTTAATATGAATTACCCACAGGTGTTACATATATAAAATACTCCAAGACGTCCGAGGCGGCTTACGCCCTCGAGGAGATGAACTCCAAGATGCTCGGGTCCGTCGGCAGGCCGATCAAAGTTATGATTGCGTCCAAGTAAGTGATCCTTGTCAGATGCGCATTTGTGTGCGTAGTAAACAAAAATAAAGATTTTCATTAATTCATCTACTGGTCATATGCAATTTAATATATTTTTATTGCTAAATTCTCTAAATATCAATGACAGTTAACAAAGAAAATCTCTTTGTTTTATGCTTTATTTGTACATTCAAACATAAACGACATAAATTATTTTGTTTTATTATTTATTTTATTTATGGTGAATTTATTTTTTTATTAATTTCCTAGTCGGGATCAAGGTTCGGTTAGGGAAACAAATGAAGAAGAGCGCTGGGTCAGGTTATTCTGTGTTTTACCAAAGTCAATGACAGACAGTGAGCTTCAACAGGAATTTTCAAAGTTTGGAGCTATTGAATATGTAACCGTAGTGAAGGACAGAACAACTAATGAATCAAAAGGTTTTGGCTATGTTAAGTTTAAAAAAGTATCTAGTGCTGCAATAGCCTTTGAAGAGTGTGACCGAAAGTACAAAGCTGTATTTGCAGAGCCAAAAAGACCCAAACCCGATCTTGATCAAAAAAACAGTAATGGAATGTCCATGAATTGTGATAATTCAAATAATTCCAATTATAATAACAATTATGGTAAAAGCAGTATCGGATTGGAAATAGCGACAAATTATTCAAATCCAGAAGGTTATACCAAGCTCCAAGTAATAGCTCATCCAGCATTAAATCAAGATCAATTGTGGAAGTTGTTTGATATTGTACCTGGTATGGATTATTGTCATCTCAAATCAGATGCTAGATATAGGATGCGACGAGGCCAAGCCACTGTAGTTTATACGAATTCCAGTGCTGCTGCATATGCAAGAGAAAAGTTCCATGGTTTTGAATATCCACTTGGCCATAGAATGATAGTAAAGCCAGATTTATCAGGACCCTTAGGTCAAAAACTTTTAAAACAAGGTATCCCTAATAATATTACAACCCCAGGTGGTGTTGTTGCAGCACGAACTGACTTGGCTCATCTAGCAGAAACTATAGCTCAAGCAACGTCACTGATTCAAGCTGCAGGTTTAACAGCACCATGTAAGTTTTTTTATAATTGAGCCATCACGTTTTTTGTTTTTTAGTTTATTTATGAAGCTAAACTTTTAGCTTTAGACCATTCGATATGTAAACTTCCTCCAGTACAACCAATGGCCAGTATTGATGCGGATGTTGCCAAACGATGCTTCATTGTATGTGGCCCACCAGTGCCTTCTATCTATGCTATGAAAGATGCATTTTGTAGATTTGGAAATTTAATTGATGTATACATGCTTCCTGGTAAAAATTGTGGTTATGCTAAATATGCTTCTATCGAAAGTGCAAATAAAGCCATCGAGGTAAGCTGTGATCACTACTACACATTCTTTCATTTTCTAAACTACATATTAATGAATTGTAAATCCATAGGGTTTGCATGGCCAGGAAATTTGTGGGTCACGCTTAAAAGTTTTAGAAGCCGAGGAACGTAATGTTGGTGATGATAGAAGGAAACGTTTGAGAATGGATGAGGACGAACATTAATAGCATGCAAACCCATTGTAAGTACAATTAACATGACATGCAAATGAACAAAGTTGAAGTGCTATGGGTAAATGAGTAAAGTATACATGTATACATAAGTGTTTATATGTATATATGTATATATATATATGTATATATATATATATGTATATATATATTTAATATAAACAATATTGGATATTGACACTGCTCACATTACATACAATTCATGGGGAAAATGTAATGTTTCTATTTATCTTCGCAGACCGACTGGTAACACAAAATGCAGGACGCACGCCACGAATTGAGACGATTTTAAAGACTCACTTGACAACGTCGAGCCTGCAACAGAAGGAAACTACCACGACCATCCCTATTTTTAACTGTTGTTTACGTTCGTCACATCTCAACATTAACTGAAAAACTCTTACTTTTCTTTATTATTATTATTGCTTATCATCACACTTGACACCGGACATCACGGTAATACGTATTATTTTAAGCGTGCCTGTGCTTTAAAATTTCGCGCAATCGTGATAATTGCGACTCTGGAGTTTACATACAAAGTATGTACAAAGCGTTTTTAATAAAAGAAAAATTCACAAACACAAAAAAGAAAAAAAAACAGCGAGAAGAGAATGAATAAATCAGTCGTATCTTATAAACTATAATAGTACGACAGAAGCGCGGACGATACATGAAAGTATTTTGATAATTTTTATAAAATTCATAAATGTAATATATATTTGTGTGAACTTTCATAAATAAACATATACTCTATATTTAAATACATAGACGTGGATACGACATACGAAATTTATGTGTAGAGAGGTAGTTAAAATATTATTGTATCATTAACTTTAACCTATTCCATATTTCCGATAATGCAATTTTGAAAATTCAAAATCAAATATGTGATTAATAATATCGATAAATTCTTATTTAATAAATTTAAGTGTCTAAATTATACAGCAGTTTCAACTGGAGCAGAATTATAGGGTAAGCGTACTGATTACTGATGATTACTGATTACGAATTAATAATAAAGACATTATTTTCTTAAAAAAAAAAAATATTTTAAAAATATTCAAAAAAATTGTTAAGAAAAATTTATTGTTTTCTCATCATTATTTTTTAAATTGGTTAAATTTATTTTAACATAGTGTCTAATAATATTTTGTTTAAGAAAAATACATGATAATCATGCTTATATTTATAAGCTTTTTTATATTAAAAATTTGAAAGGAATTTAACATTATCTAATAATGAAAATTGACAAAAATACTTATAAATTTTCAAATTTCATTGTCATTAATACTGTTAAGAACAGATATGTACTTGCATTTACTTAATGTAGACATATTTTCAATGTGGGTCTAAACATGAATATTCACTTGTATTTCTATAAAAAATTTTTAAGTAAGTAAAATTAATTTTATCAACAATAGTATAAAAGGTAATTTAAAAAACAAAACATTGTATTTTAGTAAATGGTGTAGGAAAATATACAAATATATATAAATATATATAAATATATACATGCATATTTTGATCATATTATTAAATAGCACCAAATAACGTTTGAAATACGATTGTGATTGAAAAACGTTTAATTTAAATATAAACATTGAATTTTAGTCCATTATGCAAAATGGTATCCAGAAATCTTCAGTAATTGGTATAATTACCCTGTTATCAACTATTAGATAAGGAATTTAGAGTAAAAATTATTATTGGGTTAAAATTAAAATGGAATTTGTGTATCCTTTCGATGTCCAAAATATATTTTTTATTTATATTTTGTAGTTGATTTTTTGTTGAAAAAAAAAAATTATTCCAATAAATGTATCGCTGTTTTAACGCGATATTAATAATTAAAAATAATCTAATGCTTGAAAAGTCTTACAAAATGAAGAATTTTTTTAAAAAGTTAAGTATTTCGATGAGATATTTGCCGGTCCGCATCATCTACGGTTACTCATGCAGGAATTTTATGGCGGCGTATGTATATATATATATATATATATATATATATATATATAGTGAAAGCCTATTTTATAAATATTTTTTGATATTATATTTGTTCTCTATCCGAAATTATTGGAAGACTTTTACTGCTATATCTACTGTGTACACCTGTAAAACGAGCGACGGCATAAATTAGTACAATGTAAGCTAATTGTAATAAAATCCAAGAAAAATAATATATATATATATTAATTAAATAAAAAGAGAGAAAAGATGAAATAAGGCGCGTGCGCTATATAATTTTTCATACTGATAAACAATGAAATTAACACAGAATTTATTCTATGATAGAAATGATATACGCAACAGATACAGAATCAAATACAAACTGTATACAAACATTTATTTGAGGGTTTATTTTTTACATCACAATACTTCTCATACAACGACGAGACTCCCATGATCCAAGTTTTTCCAAACTCCACATGCTTTAATCAAGTTTTTTTTTGATTTTCAGGAACGATGCATGGATTATCTACCCCTCGAGAGTACCTGACAACTGTGATATTAGACTAAAATATTTTTCGTAAACAATTATCATTAATTCGAAATGATTCTTTAAAATTATCTTTTTGTATAAAGTACATATTTATTACACTGTACAAGCAATAAAGATATTTATATTACCTTTTATTTTACTTAAAAGTAAGTCATGACTTAGCTTTTCAAAGCTAAAAATATAATTTTTAAAATGAGGAGACTTTTTAGAATTCTTAACTTAAAGTGACAATTTATTTCATATAAAATTTTATTAAAATCAAAACAAATCGCAAAAGTCAAATAATGTTTATAATTATTATTTAAAACTTTTTTTTTAATTAAAAGTATTTCGCATTTATTCCTTTTAAAATAATTTATATAATAAATTAATTATATTAAAGATATTAAGATATCAAAGATGATAAAAAGTTCAAATATTTTTAGTTACATTACTTATTAATATATTCATTTTGTATTTATTTATGAGAATAAAATTTATTATGTTTCTTTGTATTTTTAACAATGAAATTTTATTATAAAATATTACGTACAAAAATACAGACTTAATCAAAAAATAGAAAAACTGGGCGTACGCCAAAAGTTACGATAAATATAAAACCGGTTTCTATGTGCATTCTTTCACATATATGTATTTTAATATTAAATACTCATTTACCACTTAATGAACCCTAAAATATAAATGCAGTATTATCTATGCAATTTTGTTCATTAAATATAAAATTTATTAATATATAATTTATATTAATTCATAAGTAAACAAGTGTCTTTCCTGACTTAGTTTCCTTTGATTAATTAAATATTTAAAAATTTGATTTTCTAATTTTAATATTTCATTAATTAAATAAAAAAAACTTTATTTTATAATTGATGAAAACTATACTTGAATATTATGATTATATTTTTCTAATAATTATAATCTTTTAAATTATGCTATAGATTGATGCAGTTTTGAAACTTTATTGATCAAATAAAATTTTAATTTTTATAACATGAATCTTATACCTTTTATAAAATTATTCCCTATTTATATTTTATAGGTTAATAGATAACAAATTTATATATAACAAAGTAAATAAAACCAGTTATTTTTTATATAATTATTAAATTAATGATGTATTCTGAAAATATTGCAAATTTCTATAATTTTACTAAGAGTGTCTTTTATTACTCATATATATTTATGGGTGTATGCTATATTAGAATGAATGCTTTTTATTTTGAATAATGTTAAATTAAAACTGGTAAGGAATATCATTTTATAAATTTTATTACACGATGCTTTAATTTTTTAAACATGATTGTGCGTTAGAACGATTGACATTCAACATTATGCGATAAATATTTAAAAAATAAATTTTAATATAATATATACTATGATTAAATGATGATGTATAACTTGAAATACAATCTACATTTTTGCAGACCAAAAATAAGTTTGTAAGAAAAATGAAACAATACAAATATATTTCTAGTAAAAAGAATAGTACAAGAAAAATTATTTCAATTTTGATAGTAGTGCCCAATCGTAATACAAAGCATAAGTAGATCCATAGTTGAATTTCCATTTTTAATTTCCATTATTCGAATAAACACAGCATTATGATAATTGACTTCTATATAGAAAACTTTTCATGCTTACAATTACTTCAAGATTTCCTTGTGAATATTTAAAATAACACTAACTCGAATCTTATTTATCTAATTCGAATCGTATTGTTTTTATTTTTCCATTTTCTATTAGTTTTAACCGTCAGATTATGACTCATTTCAAATAAATTTGCAGAGATGATTAACTATTCAAGTCGAATAAAAACATAGGTCGACCTGTAATAGGGCAAAGCTTCACGTGGCGGTTTACGTGACCTGGTCGGGGGGGGGGCGGGTTACCGAAGATATCTTGTATAAGACAAGGTGATTTCGTCTGTGAGTGCGCATGCCGGGGTAATCCTGGTGAGCCGTTGAAAGGCACCAAGCTGTCAGTTTCATTCGAGTTGCAGCACCAAGACGGGCATCGCCCGGGGGCACAATTTTGTCCCTGATATTGCATCTTTTTTTTGGAGGAAACGCGTTAAAAAGTTCCTTTGTGCTATGGAAATGTCGACGGAAAACGCCAAAATCTCGGACTCTGGCTACTCGAATACAGGAAGTAATAGTCAGTCATATACGAGGTGAGCGGATCATCTGTTCACTTTTACCCTGACTCTGAGTACGATTTGAATAAATTAGCTCATATAATGTTCCTATTTCAAACACTAGGCCTCTTGAGATATTTAATTTGTGGTTTGAGTCAATACATTTAAGGAAAATTAAAAATTTTACAAATTAAAAATTAATTTCTTTGTTAAAGTGTAATTTCATATCATGAAGATTTTTAAATGTTTATTTTTATTTTTTTTACCTTAATAATAAATAGCTTTATTAATTTGACCAAAATTCTAATCATTTAATTAAAAAACCAACAATTTAAAGAAAAAAATATAGTTATTAAATAAATAATTAGTACATTAATTAATTTTTCTATAAGTTTCTTAATTTTATATCATTAATATTAGTTATAATTATTTTTATATGCAATATATAATTTAAGAATATTTTATTTTTAATTTGAAAGTAGTATTGTCAATTCTAAAAATTTCGTTTTAAATTAGAATTTTTGTTTATGAATTAATAAATTTATAAAAACTTTTAGTAAGTGACAGTGGAGAATGTTCTTTCTAACTCTGAAAATCATTATAAAAACTTTGTTTATTTTTTTAATTAACGGTCCATTTTAGTTGAATTATTTTAATATAAACAAAATCATTTTTTACAGATTTGTATAAGAACAAATGGTTTGATTTAAAATGACTTGTTTATTATTATTTGTTCATGATTGTAATTATTGGTTAAATCGAATCGATAATATGATAAACTTGTGAAAATCGTTCTAATAAAAGATGAGCAATGGTGATAAATTTATCAGAGCAACAAACCCAAAATAACTGCATTGTTCTTTAATAAACTTGTTAATGGAGCTAATTTATAAAAAGAGTTTACTTCTAGAATTGCACATTTTGAACATTAAACTTTTTAAAAACTCTTTTATTATGTATTTATGCAGTTATGGCTTTATTATTTAAAATTTAGTCACTGTTAATCAATGCAAATTATTTGAAAATAAATTATTGAAATAAATTATTTCAATCTTTTTTTTCTTTACAAATAGTTTTTCATGTACACTTGATATTATTTAAAGTATTTTTATAATTTTAAAACTGTTATAATTTTTATGATTGGAGTTTTTTTTAATATAACGTGTTGAATAAAATGCCAACTTAATCTTTTATTAATGAATAAAGATAACATTTTATTTAATTATATTGAAATTATTCGTATCATTTGTGTACTTAATTATTGTTTGAAAAATTGATAATTATGACAAATAATAAACAAATATGATTTTTATTTATTTGTTACGTATCTAAGCAGTGGCAATTATATATATTCTTTGATAATTGAATCGCGAAATTTTCTCCAGGATTCGTTCTGTCCTAGCCTAATCGGTCAAAGCGCCTCGGCCTTCGTAAGGTTCGTAATTATCAATAAAGAAAACGCGAGTTAATGAATATTGTACTTTTTATTATCTCTCTTAATGAGCGAAAGAATGAGAAAGTGAAATGGTGTGTATTACAATGGTTCATGCCAAAAAAACTAAGTCCCGATTGTATAAAACAAATAGTAATAAATATTAAGAACCCGAACCGAAGTACGACTTTAGAAGGAATCGAACAGAATGCCCTTACGTTTTTTTCCAATTCAACTCATTACCTCCGCTGTATGTAGAAATTGCAAAATCCGCAAATTTTCCGGGTGTTCCTGGTTGATTATCGTTCTGTCAGCTGTTTCCGGTATTGTCTTTCGATTGATCCCTGCGTATTCATCATCGCCTTCAATCTTGAATTTTCACAACTTGAATAATTCAGAAGTTCTTTTTACTCGCGGGTTTCACGTTACTCCCGACTCATTTCGATTCCCTCATTGTCAATTTCCTAATGTTTTGTCTTCGTTTACTGACGCGAGTACAATTTATTCGTCGCGTATGCGATTGCAATATTACCTACGTGACATATTTAACGTGAATCCATAATTAACAGTAACTTTAAAGGTTACATTATTCTTTCAAGTTTATTTATCAATAAAATTAAATAAAATATTGATAAATGTAACGATAATAATAATTTCTTAAAAAGATTTATTGCCATTGGAACAAAGGGTTCTATGTAGTAATTATAAATACTGCATTGGTAGAAATAACCCTTAACTGGTAGTATTGCGTAAAATTTGATAGTTAAAAATAATAGCTATTACATGAACAAAATTGCACTTTAATCAATATTCTTTTAAGCCGATTTATTTATATGATTGAAAACAGAAAAATCAACTTTGTTTATTTATAAAAAGAGTTACTGCAGTGATTATATAGGTACAGCTTACATGAGCAACAACAAACTTTGGGTAATAATAGGTTTACATGATATTTAATTAACATTAATGCATTTTAGATCAAATAAATTACTCTTTATAAGTCAAAACAATTTCGTAAACAATAAGTCTTTTATTTCTCAATGTTAATATATCGTTATTAATAATCACGATATATTTTATTATAAGTGTTAATAAAATATATTTTATCAATTTAGTAGTTTTCTTTTTTCGCGTTTAAGTATAATTCGTAAGTACCAATATTTTACACATTGAAATTTTACTTCTGGCATCCAACCTTGCGGCCCTCAAAAGGCATTTTTCTATGTTTTTCTTTGGCCTCATAACTTTATGTGTGTCTATAAAAGTTCAATGGAGTCAAAAGGTAACCCTCGCCAATTCCGATGACCCAGGGCATCTGGATTTTTATGTGAGAATTCCAAATGATTTAATCAATACACAAAACAATCATTATTCCTAAAACAACCTCTTTGGATTTAACAATATGCTAGACAGTGAGGACTACGGGTCACATCATGGATTTGTGCAGTATATGGCAAAGAGAGAGAGAGAGAGAGAGAGAGAGAGAGAGAGAGAGAGAGAGAGGGGTGACCAACAGTGTTGTGGAGAAATAATGAAGGGTCGCATCCGAATAAAAATGTGTGTTATTTTGTTGAAGTTTTATTTACGATTACAAATTGATAATCACATTCTGTTTTTTTTTCTTTCCAGCTTTTTGATTTCCTCCTTTACCAGACAATTTTATAAGGCCAAATTTTACTACCACCCTTTAATGCTTATATACAGTGGCCGTTCTTAACGTTATGATAAACGTTCGCCTGCAAGAATTGGCTTCTGTTAATTAATTGGTTGAAACCATAAAAGAAAGAGAATTTATTCATATAATCGTTCGAATAATCACATAATTATACAATTTTAAAAAATAAAATGGTATAAATGTTGATTTAATATTAATTAAAATTTTGCGAGTAAAAGCACGAGTCGCATGTGCAATACTTTGGGGCGGGTCACGTTCACGAATAAGCACGTGTGAAAAACCATTGCTATTGGTTTAATTATTCATAAATGATTGGTAGCTTATTTCTTAAAGTATAATTATATGGGAGTCCATGCATTTTTATTGCACACTGTGGAGAAGGAAATTTACGTGTGTCGTTTTATATCACATGGGTTTTAAATTAATTCTAAAATAAATTACATGCTTATGTGTGGTGTTGCAGATCCCTTCTTTTAAAACGTCATTTGTTCACTTCGCAAAGAATAATATTTAATAATTATGGAATGAATTTTATAACTACGTACTCCAGAGGTAGTAATAGTTTACATGGCAGGATCATGCTTTTGTTCAATCATGCGTTATTTATAAAGATATGATAATAATTATCTTGAATTGTTATTTAATGCAAGCTTAACATAATATTGCAGTAATTTCACTGATCAAAATACTTATAATTTTACCTGTAATCTTCAATTTAGTATTTTTATAATATATACAAATATATCTAATATCAACAAAGATATACTTATGGCTAGTGTGAATAACGTATTATTGTTGGAGAACCTATTTATCAAAAATTATAAGTATACAAAAAATAATTTCTCAATGGAATCTAAAAATCTAGATTTCAGATTTCAAATTAAATACATAAGAATAATCTACATTATTTATAAGAAATATATAAGTCAACTTTCTAATTTCTTTTCTACACACACACACATATAAGTAGTTATTAATCAATTATTTTTTACAGATTGTTGAAAATTTGATATATGAGTATTTAATATTTAATACCTGAACTAATATTTAAATTTTCTAATGCTTTTACAATTTTATTCATTATTATTAATTGAATAAATCAGAATTATTACTTGCATAATGTTAAGCTATAACGGCGAAATTAAATAATTTGTGCTAATTAACAATACAGGACTTACAATTGCGTGACAGAATGTATTATGAATGGCACACATGGGTAACACGTGAATGCAAAACCGTTATGTAAAATTGAATATTTTAATTTTAATAAGTAGAACAATAGACATTTATATAAGCAATTATTTTTATATTCTCAAATTTTTTATTATATTGACAAATTAACCAGATAAAGTCAATAAATAAATAATCGTATAAACTAATTTAAATGAAGGCGAAAAACATATACATTGCGATTATCCTGATTAGCTAATTACGCTTCGTGCAGGAGATAAAAAACAAATTATTAATATACTGAAGTAGTATTGTTGATGAATTTGATCCCTTTGTCTTTGGTTTCATAAATTCATAAAATCATAATTTCAATTAATAATATCAATGAGATAGTGATTCTCTCACTCTGAAATTTAAGCCTCAAACCGATAAAAAAGTTATATTCGCAAATAAATTCCAACTTTTTTTAGCTCGGATACATTTCACACACCAATCATTAAGCGGAAAGACAAAGGGCCCAAACAGAAAAAGTTCAAGAAGTTTTCGAGTAAAGTTTCTACGACTCCGGTTTCGCTTCTCAATCCTTCAAGTTGGTCATCATCGACAGAATCCAATAATTATGTTTTTAACCAAACAACAGGTTTGTATACCCCAGTTTTCTCCTCTATTTTATTACCTCAATTCTTATTTTCTTCACTACTCGTCTATTTTTGTCATCTTTTTTGTATTTTTCGGGTGGGTTAAAATATTTTTATAAATTGTGAGATAGAGGTGGCTTTGTTATATTTTGTAAGCTGATTTTTAAAACTAAAATTGGATAACGTATATGGGAAAGGAGAGGCTTGGAAAATTTTCGCATAAATTAATTTAAAGCTAATAATCTGTGTTCAATGTATTCGATGAGCTCTCTGGAATGTCTGACTACGAAGAGAGAGATCACCACCTTTATGTTTGCATTCGCGACCTCCGCGCGAACTCGAGAAATTTTCTTGCAATATAATGCATTGAAAGGTGAATTTGTTATTTTTTCTCTCTCTCTTTCGTACTTTTTGGACATTCCTGTGTGCCTTAATTTCTTGAAAATTCTTTCGACGGCAGAAGCCTTTTGTCTGTCGTACGATCAACACGCGTAATATCCGCCGGTTCTATCGTGAACGTTGCGTGCGATTTTCGCTGTGATTATTTCGCTTCTCATTATATTAAACTATATTGTTATACGATTGTTTAAATAAATTTTTGTTATTAAATATCAATAGATGATGGTGATTGTTAATTTCGAAAATCCATGTGAACCTTTCCCTTGTGCCATTCAATGAAGAGAATTGTCGCGAACATTCAATCGCGGCCTTTTTAAATTAAAGGAACAATCTGATAGAATTGATTTTTTCCACATGTAAGAGATGGAGTCAAGTTGAAGGAAACTTTTTTTTTTCTTCGTAGTCCGTTCACTTCGGCGTTATTAACAAACAATTGTTACACGCTTTCGCAGTGGTGCGCCCCACCTCCCTCTCCCGATCTTCAGTTTTTCTCGGGTGCACAGCCGCGAAGTTCAAAATTTATTTTCAAAATTTATAAAATATTCACCTTTGCCGAGCCCTGCAAAGGAAAAAGCCAAACCATTTTATGCTTGTATTAACGCCTACCTAACTATGCGAGTGATCCGCACCTCGCGCTTCGCAATCGCGGTTTCTTTGGACACCGGGTTGTGACGGTTTACCCGTGCCGCTGACTCTGGATCATATAACGTCCAACCAAGGTCAGATCTCATCCCGATGCTCCGGTTGACGACGAATCCCCGGAGCACCGTTTACCGTGTAGCCGAGGTACATGTGCTGCAATCAGGAAACCAGGGTGGAGGATGCATGCTGTTAGTATTTGGGAACAAGGGTTTTGCACCTTTTTGCTACGACTTGTAATTTATTATAATAATCTTCCGATGCTTGCATCTAGCACCGGTGTCGAGACGCGCATTGCCTAATTCTTTTGCCAACACCACAAATAAAGAGCAAATAAATTATTTTAATTTTTCCTGAAAAATATATCAAAAGAATAAAAAATATCATAATATATAAAACAAAGGTACAAATTTTTTATATTAATATCAAAATTTTTCTGCTTTTTTTTTATTTCTTTATTTTGAATTTTTTTAACGTTTTATATAAAAATGGATTTTTTCTCGTAAATTTACTGGCTACAGTTCGTTCATTATTGTGATATTATTATATAAAATTCTATGAATTTTTGTTAACTTTTTATTTTATAACAGAAAATGTTAAAAAATACATATTTTGATTAAAATTGTTTATGAAAAATTCGTTGATAAAAATTAGGAGTGGCATTTCTAAAAATAAAAAATTATAGCTTTTTAAATGATTTTTCATGTACACTGTTTTTATATTTAATGAGAAAAAAAAAGTTTCCTATTGCTTGTTCTACGTGTATTATAACAGATGATAGAACAATAAATAATAAATAAAAAATCACGGACACCATTACAATTATTAATTATTATTAAATTATAATAAAAAAATATTAAATGTAACAATTATTTTCAACCATTCTATGTAGGGTTAATTTAAATACAAATACATCTACTTATTATACACTAACGTTTTATATATCTATTAAAAATTCTTAATTTTTAAATCTTTTTTAAATATTTTATGTTTTAATTAGGCGCTATTATTCTAGAGGTACTTTTTCAAAATATTTAACTGTTAAAATAGACGTGTCAGAATATACTTTTACATTTTTTACTCAATTATCACCTAGTCATTAAATAAAAAATGCAATATAATATTTCAATTATTTTATATTAATTCAATATAAAATGTAATAATGTAATAAAATAATTGAATAATAAATTGTACGAATTATTTATTAAAAAAGATTGAAACGTATTCAAATTAACTAATAATATTTATTCTAAAAAAGTTATAATAATAAAATAAATAATATAGATGCAAATGGAGGAAAGATTCAATAATTAAGGTTATTACAAAATTATAAATACAAAGCTTATTTTTTCCAATACCCATATCATGAATTAACTTTTACGTTCATCATCATCATCATCTATTTGCTTTCTTGTTCTATTTTCTCTATCATACAGAATTATAAGTGAAATTTTCAATCTTCAATATCAATATTTAATCCAGGATGAACAAATACTATTCTATAAATAAATAAATAGAAAAATAATTATTTAACTAAATAATAAATATCAATCTTTGACAATTATCCAATTTTTAAACTAACACGAAATTTCTAATCCAAGCAAATAATTGAAATAAAAACAAAGTTATTATTTAATTGTTTTTTCAAAATGGTTCCATTCTATGTAATTATAGTTCAAAACCATAAATAAAAATTTTATAAATAATATTTACACAAATTTAATAAAAAATTTATAATAATATATATTAAAGATTCTGTGTAGCATATTGAGAAAATTAGTATTATACTTAATAACGTAATGAAGGGTTTATTCTCCTTTATCGTCATTCATTTGTAGAGCGTAATTATGCAAGTATTTATGTAATTTTTGTTATGTTTTACTACAGGTAATGTATAATAATTTGCTTGAACAATAAATAAAAAACAGTAATTTAGTACTTAAATTTAAATACCTTTATCAATTCATCCGTTTAATAGAGTTTAAGGTTTCGACTTTATTTTTAATGTTTGTTATTAAGCTAAATCTAAATAATAAATTTTTTAAAATAATATAAGTAACGGTATATAATAATTTATACATTAATATTAATATATGATTATTAAAAAATAATTTAAACAGTACATAAATAAAAAGTACAAATTTTATTTTTAAGATTGAATAAGCGATTGAATATATATAGAAATGGGAATTGCATAACGAAAGCATAATTGAGTTACATATATCCCAAGTTTTTATGTTATTTCTCTATAACGAATAATGTTCATTTTGCAAAAATAAAGGGATGTTGGAAAGATTTTGATAAATTCAATATAAAATATCAGATAATTGTGTATGGTTAATACATTTTGAATATAAATTGGTATTTCATTATCAATTATAGATAAAATATAATTTGTTTCTAATACACATTAGTCCATGGCTTACCATTAATACATGTGAAACTCAATGCAGACAAAAATTAGAATAAATAAAATAAAGACATTTGGCGATTGAAAGTTTAATAAATCATATAGTATTTTAAAACAAACTGTGATATAATCACTTAAAATGTAATAAATATTTTTGTTGGCGAAACCAAGAAGATGTAACCGTTATAGGGTTGGTGGACGTGACGAAACCTGAAATTCACAATGAAAATTTAACGAACAGCTCAGAAGTAGGAGTTGTTTCGAAATCTGGACCCATCGACAATTTCTCTTCCCATTCCAACGTTAGTATTAATTATTAATTATTTTTTTAGTTTTTAATCATTTTCAAACTGTAATATATGATGATAATTTAAATGATAACAAGTAATTATAACATATAATCATTTTTCTTTGGTTACTTGTCAAATAAGAATCGTAAATGACAATTAGATTAAAGTGTTTGTGTTAACTTGCGTAGGTTTATTTGTAAAAGCCGTTATAAGTTATTGTCATGGTTTATATAAGGGATTAAATACTTTATTTATGAAATTCAACAAATTCCTAGGATTGTAAATACTGAATAAGTCATAAATAAATTAAATTACATAGTTTCTGCCCCTTTCAACGTACTTTTGAGGGATATATTATTAAATTTGAATACCCAAATTAATCGTGAAATAAGATTTTGTTCATAAATTGTTTTGAAAAAAATGATGCATTTATTAAATATTTATTTATGTTAAAATAATATCGGTACATGAAAAACAAGTCAACGATGAGAAATCAATGCCCTTAAATTTTACTGTTAAAGATAAAATTTTATTACACTCTTATTTAGGAAGAACATTATGCTGTCATATCTATGCTTGATGGCCTTGTACTCCATGTATCACCATCAATATATGTATCTCTCGGATATCCGACAGATTGGTGGACTGGAAAATTATTTATTGACTTTCTTGATCCCAAAGACAAACATCTTATCCTTGATCGAATCGCAAGCGAAATAGCGATCTCCAAGGACTTTCATCCATCAGGTACGAGAACGTTTTCAAATATTTCGGATATAATCGTCGGATGTTTTATTCTAATTATTAAAACAAACATGTGTACGAAGATATAAATATAAAATGTAAAATACTTGCACGTGCACTGATTTGTATAATATGAGGCTCACATGATAGTGAAACTAGGTTTTTACTTTGTTGAGAAAAGCTCTTATTAAAAAAAGCTATTTGTCAGAAAAGATAATTCGTAATTTTATGGATTGAATAATTTTCTTGTTTGCTTTTGTTTTTGATATTTGTGAGCAACTGATGATATTTGCAGGTACTAGTGGCAGTAAAGCCAGCATCTTCTGCCGCATACGTAGATTTAATTTATGCTCACCGAGTGAAAACCAGTACGTGCCCTACCGAATCAATCTAGTAGTTCAGAACTTACACGAGGACAAGAGGAGGGTTTCCCAAAATCCCTTCAGGGTTCTCGTTGCCTCTTTTCAGTCACTGTGTTCTGCTTACAAAGGTACACGGAGATTTCCTAAAGCGAACCATGGAAGTGGGGCACACATAAAATAGTTTCGAGTAGGCAAAAGCCGATTTTTCACTCTAGAAATTTAAAATAGTTTATTTTTTTTTTTTTTTTATTTTTATTTTTTTGAGAACATTAAATTTATTTTTTGCGAGTTTCCATTTGCCTTTTACTCATTTGCACACACACCAATAATCTATGGCCTTATTTTGTGGTTCACAATATATGCATGAGCAATAGATGTATAAAAAAGTTCTTGATAGCTCAATAGCTGTCCACATAATATAAGTATTAAATAGAAATGTAATTGACAAATATTATTCTTATGTTATTGTTCACAGTCCCAGAAGAAATTATAATACCCAAGGTATTTACAACGCGTCACACAGCAACGTGTACACTCTCCTACGTTGATCCTGAAATTGTACAATACTTGGGGTACCTGCCGCAAGATATGATTAATCGATCACTCTTTGACTTTTACCATCCCGAGGATCTACCACTTATCAAACAAATCTACAAAACTGTGAGCATGAGACCATATCTGTTCGAGAATGATTCTGTTCAATTGTATTTTTAGTTTTCGGTTTCAAGGGCTTATACCCACAAAAATATACAGTCATACTCCCACATATATAACTAAACATGCATAAATAATTATCTAATGATTTTAAACACTCGAAATAAAAGTGCATTCTCAAATATTATCAAGATTACAATATAATTATTTTATAAAATTTAATAAACATTAAGCATTGAAATTAAAACTTTACCCTTTAAATTCGAAATAAATATAAATGATGAATAAAATAACATTTGGAATCTTCACATGTTAAAAAGAATTATTTTTCACTTAAAATCATAAAAAGTATATATTTGTGTGTATATGTATATCATATCCATTCGAATACACAACTACTATTTATAATATCCAATCATGAATTTCTGTGAAATTGTTACACGTAAACTTAATTGCGGGTAGCTTTTTTAAATAAATCATACGAAATAAAATAAATGTGTTCGCAAGAATTTATTAGAAATCTACAGAAGTCTTACTTGGAAGGATGTTGTGTGTGTTTCCTTGGCTATTCAATGACGACTGATTTCTTTTTCCTCAATATTTTCATACCTGTCGCATATTTTATTCTATCTGTTTTCTCTTACTATATACTATAATCCCAATAATTTAACTGAAAGCGGAGTGAAAAACAATTACTATGGAAATTCCTGAGTAAATCGGACGTTATATAATTACAAGTTCGGACACGAAATTTATGTTGTTTCTTTCGAATATTTGCACATAACAATTTCATTAATGAGTTATTAATCCTGAGAAGTAGAGAAATATTACAGCTAAATATTGGAAATTTAATTTTTTATCTTATAATAAAAAATAATTTTAATTTTATAATTAAACTAATTAATTCTGCGTATTTTTTTAAAAAAGATAATGCATTAAAAAAATAAATAAGGTTGATCAATAAATCTTATTTATTTTTTCCATAATAATATTTTTTATTATAGAATGTTTAATTACTAAATATTAAATAATGTTTGCATTCTGCATTACAGGTGAGTATATAGGTGAATAATAAATTATAAACATCGGATTTTTATATGTTATTAATGTTAATTTAAAATAAATTTTAGTCTATTATATAATTGTGTATATTTAATATATAAAAAATAAAATCTTATATATAATAATAAATAATAATCATAATATATTATATTTCAGTTAATAAAAACTTAAGATTTTAAAAAATGTATATGAGTGAATTAGGATACAATTGTTTCTCCTGCTTTCAATAAAACAGGCCGTAAATGAATATAATTACAAATTCTTCTTTAAAATATTGTCTACATAGGTTATCAATTTGAGAAGCAAATCCTACAAATCCGAGCCTTACAGATTCATTATCCGAAATGGAAGCTTTGTTGTTCTTGAAACCGAATGGTCTTGTTTCATCCATCCTTGGACGAAAAGTGTGGAATTTGTCGTGGGTCAACATCGAGTCCAGAAGGGACCTGCAGATCCCAACATATTTCGTCCACCTAGTAATCAAAACGATAATTTACTTCTAAATAACAACCGAAATGCATTGCAAAAGGCAAAAGTCATTCAGAAAGAGATTGTGTCACTTCTCGTAGAGGTAAATATTTCTACGTATATCAAATACACATTTACTTTCGTTTATCAATTACATTTTATTGTAAATAAATTATAAATAACATTTTTATTGTAAATTTGAATGTTTAATGTAAGCAAGATACTAGTATGATTTAGGGCATAATGATAAAATTTTGTATTCATGTTTGAAACAATGAAAAGATTATTCACCGTTTTTTTTCTTTTACTTTTTAAATTATTTGTAAGATCTAGTTAGTCATATACTCCAAAATGCTGAAAATTATGATTTTATAGTTACAGAAGTGTCTAATTAATTTAAATTAACGTTAACATAACATTATAATACATAAAAGTTTTGATAAAGCTTAATTCTTAAATTTATAATTAAATTTTCAACCATTTTAATATTAGTTATAAATTTATTTGAGAAAATTTATAATTACATTTAAATTATTTAAATACAAAATATGTTCGACTTTCTTCACTATATTTTTTTCCAGGATGTCCAGAAAAGATCGCCATATACATCTACTAATATGGAATTAACCACCGAAGATAACGAACTTAGTTCCTTCGCACAATTTTTACTACAGGAGATTAAAATTTCATCTTCAATTAAGGATCAAGTCGCTACAGACTTTTCGGTAATTATTATTTGAAATCTCTTTTTATTTTACAGTTTTAAAAAAGAAATATTAAATGTGTATCAAAACCATTGTGATGAGTTATTCAATGAATTATTATTACAGGATCATGAGAGCGTTATGTTGGGGAAGATTTCACCTCATCATGCGTACTTGGATAGCAAATCCTCAACAGAAACACTTCCAAGTTATAATCAACTTAATTATCAAGACAACATCGAGAGATTTTTTAATAGTAATATTTCTGCTAGTGTTAAATCTGACATTAGCAACAAGAAAAATGACCATTCTAGTGGTAATAGCATTGATGAGTTGGGAAAGGATGATTTCTTTCATCCAGGTACGAGATTATCTATACAAAATATACATACGTGATTCATCCATGAAGTATCGAGATTTTTTTTCATTTTACGACTATTGGTCGTACAAAAATTTGGGAGGGGTCTTAAAATGTTGACAAACTCTTTCTTCATTTGTCCTTTTTTTTGTTTTTTCAGTAATTTGAAGCAGCAGAATTCTACTTCGTGCGAGGGGTGTTTTTCAGTTTTTTGACACGGCGCGATGGAACGACTACTCTAATAGCGTTACGCGGTAAAGTTTTGCTTGCAATTAAAAAAAAACAGTGTGGAAACGTATAAAATATTGCAAGAAGCATATGGACACAATTGCATGTCAAAATCACAAAGTGGAAAATGACACAGAGCTTTTAAAGAGGGCTGAGAAAGAATTATCGATGATCCTCGATCTGGACGCCCAAAAGAATTTCGAATGGCTAGGAATACCCGGTGCTTGTTAGAAACTTTAAATTTTGACTTTCGATTAACAAATAAAGCAATTCAGGAAAAATTGAATTTAACGCGATTTACAATGTACAATATAGTACAGAAAAATTTAGAAATGTGAAAAGTTTGAGCGGAAATATCAAAGCTGAGGAGTTTCTGACTGAGTTTCAGGAAAACTTACATTCATAAATGCATTAAGGAAATTATCTTGATGAGTTTTAAATTTTTGTTTCAAACTTTTCATAAATCTACTAATAAATCATTTTTCAAAAAAGGTAAGAATTTTTTTTTTTTTTATAATCTTTGAACAAAAAATTCTCGCGTAGTGGTTTTCCGCTAATTGCTTCAGCACGCCGTGTCACAAATTTGGAAACACCCTTCGCGCTAAGTAAAATACTGTTGCACCTAATTATCGAAAAAAAGGGACAAATGCGGAAGGAGTTTGTTGGCATTTTAAGACCCCTCCCAAATTTTTACGACCAATAGTTGCAAAATGAAAAAAAAACTCGATACTTCGTGGACAGACCATGTATACACATTATAATCGTTTTTTATTCATTTCATTTATTTGTTTATGCTTCTGACACAGCTAAATAAATAATTGTTGTTTAAGAATTAAAATGCTCATCTGGTATCAATGAAAGTGGCAATAATGGTAGTATCGAGAGTCTTAGCAGCGAATCAATTAATCAGCAAAACTTATATAGTCAAGATGAAAGTTCCATTTTCAATAATAACCATAAATTGATGATTTTGACTGAGTCATTGCTCAATAAACATAACGAGCATATGGAAAAGCTTCTGATGATAAAGCATCGTGATCAGAAAAAAGACGACAAGAGAAATAGGTCAAATGATCAAGAATTAAAAATTAAACAACTAACCATGAAATATGAGCTAAGTAATAAGAATAAAAATAGACTAAAAAGAAGTAGAAACATCAATCAAGATATTAATAAGAATCTCAAGGTAGCTTTTATTTGCAAAATTAATTTACAATGTTTACATCCTTTATAATTATTCTGCATAGAACTCAAAATATGAAAATTCAATGAAAATGTCGCAAAATCTTGAAAAGACGTTAGAATCATGGAATATGAATCCTGTCGTAATGTTTGAAAATACACCATTAAATATAATTCAGACAAATTCAAATGTCGGTGGATGGCCTTCAAATTCAGTGCTAATGATGCCAACCATGATGAATACGCAACACTGTTTAGTTGCAAAGTAAATATTCGGATTTAAAACTTTGTAACAAAGTTTATTAGAAAATTATATTACAATCATATATTAATGTTTTGTTATTAGTACCTGTTTTCAAAGTATAAGTCAAGCTTCTACGGCATCTCAAATGTCCCCTGTATATTATTTACCTGCGAAACAGTCACAAGATAATCCATTTTTGAGTAACATTCCACAGACATATCCTGATTTGACAAAACCCACAAATCAACCACTTCCATATTGTATGTAGTAATAGATTATTATTCTATTTATTATTATTCTATTGATATTTTTATTTATGTGTGGTAATTACAGATTTTATGTAATTTAATACAATATGCGGTAATTGAACTCACTATTATTTCAGCATCATCAAATATAAAACGTAAAAATTGAATTTATGGTTTAAAAATAGTTGGTATAATAGAATAAATTAAATGTGGATACAACATATCTATAATATTGAATGATATTATTATTATTATTATTATTATTATTATTATTATTATTATTATTATATTGTGATTATTCGGGTTTTAGAGTATTTTATTAGCTTCTTAATTCATTGTATAGATATTTCGAAGATCAGTTTTCGAAGGAACGTAAGGGGTTATTCGGGCTTTTTAAATACATTTGCGCGTTAAGCACAAAGGAATATCACTACTATTGGTAACGATGATAACTATATTTTACCTTTAATAACAATTATATTCTCGTCTATCCTGATTATGATTTATATTATTTTTGTGCGGATTCA
Organism: Eupristina koningsbergeri; assembly: GCA_018907245.1. Classification (NCBI taxonomy): domain Eukaryota; kingdom Metazoa; phylum Arthropoda; class Insecta; order Hymenoptera; family Agaonidae; genus Eupristina; species Eupristina koningsbergeri. The sequence goes on along the minus strand of JACCHV010000013.1, from coordinate 804,642 downwards.
TGAATGACATTCTAATGTTTTTCAGAATTGTAAGAAAGCTTCACAATTAAATTTATAAATAATTCAAGAAATTGACAATTTTTAAAGGAATATGTACCACTAACTTTTTATTGTATAATATATGATATAACAAAAATTTATTAAATTGATAAAGATTTTGTTCCAGTACCTTACGTAATGTTGAATGGTTTGCATTCACCAATTGTTGGCACCTCTCCACCCAATGCCATAATGTACAGTTCGTTTCCAATTGTCATACCAGATATTCAAATACCTTCAACACTTGCAAATAATGCCGCATCGATAACGGGCTCTTTAATGAGGATCCATACTCCTTCCGAATTTGAACGAACAACTAATCACGATATTAGTAAACTTCGCAACAATGTGGCTGACTCTTCAAAAAAAGTAATTTTATTATTTCGTTTGACTTTATCATATTCTGTAAATTGTTCAAAGAAACACCCTCCATATTGTGTGGAAAAAAATCTTTTTTGGGTGAAGGAATAAAAGAATTTCAATTTATTAGTTGTGACGCCGAAGTTTCGACGATGCGGTTATTGCTCTTTATTCAAGTCAAGGCCTTTATTAAAAAATTTTTTTTTATATTAATTAATACATTATAAATTATTGAGTTTATACATGCTTCCGCGAATGCTGAAGTTGTGTATGATACTTTTCCTTCCTCTTATCCCTCTGCTACAAGCTAGGTGTCCTTGTCTGTGAATCCTTGGGGGCCTGATTGGGCGATAGCATTCACATGGCAAGGGACACTAGCTCATCCAAGAAATATTTTGAAGATGGATTGCGCGCGTGTTAAAAAAAGTATATGTGTACATAATTTTGTTAAAAAGCCTTGAGTTATTGTAAATTAAAATATAAAGACGTAGTTCAAAAAAATAAAACAACCGAGCAGAGAGTGGCAGGCTAGACCTAAAATAATCGAGTTATTATTTACATCTGTACATAAATTCACTAATTTCAAAACAAGGATAAAAAATAAATAAATAACAATTTCATAACAATATATAAATTTTTTACAATATTATAATAACCTTATTTTTATGAAATAAAATGTTATAATATTAAGAATGCTGTTATTACTTATCATGTAACAATTAAATAAAAAATTTTTTTAATAAAGGCCTTGACGAGTTGTAATTCTTTTATATCTATGCACCGAAAAAAGGATTTTTTCTACACAATACTTATTTGTCGTATTCTATTTCACTGTCATAGTTTTATGAAACTGCATAGTGTATTTCGCATTTGAAGAAAACTTTAATATCCCAAGTTATTATCAGCGAATACTCTGAGCAAAAAAATTATAAAAGTACATAATGTATAAAACTAATATGTGTTGTATATTTTTGAAAAAGCAGATATGCTTCACCTCTAGAACTGTCTCATCCTATGCACAAAATGAAGAAAGCTTTAGTAGTACAGATAATATTACATTAACTGATACTGAAGATAATTCAACAATAGATGATAATGTTACCGACTTTAGTGTTTTCAGCGACTCATTAATTAAAAGTTCCGATACCAATAGTAATACAGATCAGTGTCATACAGTATTATCGGTCGAGGTATTGAATATATACAAATTTTACTTTTAATCGTAATTTGACAAGAATCTTAAATTTTCAGCTCAGATGAAAATAAAAAGACTAATTCTTGTTTAATTTATTGTATAAATTGAAATATAATTTTTTTACATATTTTTAAAAAAGCAGCAACATCAGAAAAGCAAGAAAGGACATGTTAATTGTATTAATAAATCTTTCAATATGAGGCGCAAGGAACCACCCTGGAATAAAGATATTGAACTTACTTCAGAGTTGATCTACCAGTATAAAATCAATCCTAAGCCTCTTGACGAGGTGTTAAAAGAAGATCTTAAGTTTTTGAATCAATCAAAACAGCCAAGCCTAGTAAATGATCAGCTAGAACAATTATATCTAAATATGGATTTGGGTAATCTTAGTTCAAATGTATTACTTGAGGACCCTGATGTAAATAGTAATAGCAATGAGAGTACTGATGGTTTGAAAAGGTATAATTGAGTAAAAATATTTTAATTCTATTTTTTTAGCATTATTTATAATTATTGAAATGAGTTCTAAAAACTCACATTATTAAATGTACTACTACTAGTAGTAATTATATTGGTACTATTTTTTATATTGTTGACTATAGTTTGGATTCTCTGGACTCTTGTCTTGGCTTATTTGCAGACATACCTTGGAGCTTGCAAGAAAAATACAAAAATGTATGTGATTTCCCGAGCTAAGTTTGTACTTGATTTGATTGAACGAATTCATTTACTATCTAAAATAGACATCAATAGGAATTTTTTAATTTAATAGAAAATGTTGTAATTTATTATGAGGAGTAAAATATTCTTTTTAAATTCAATATAAATATTGATGGATGAAAGAAAAAAAAAATTTTAATTTAATAAAACAGTTGGGTAATTTAATCAAATCTATGCGACTGGCTCTGTAGGTCATCAAAATTTTACGGAATTATCTATCAATTTGCTGGGACTTCAGAGAAACGTCTTTTAACGTATAATTTGTGTATAAAAGAATAATATTAATATCAAAAAAAGGAAAAGCATTTTTTTTTCAGCACCACCGAATGGTTAGGTAGTTTAGAGGTTTTAGTAGTATATCACGTAAGATAATCTTTCTTTTATTATTAAATCACCAAATGTTACCAGTTTTATAGTTAGCTTACGCACATTAACATTTAACTTTAAATTATATTAATAAAGTTTATATTATTATCATTTCCAGCTGTATATCTTACATTATTCGAACTCTGTTTTTCAAACTTCTAAAAAGCAAAATGAACGCATTTTGGGTTAATATTTATTTTATATTTGCTTGCATAAAAAATTCGTGTATAAAGAAACAATTTTTTGTTTTTTATTGTTTCTGATTAAGAATAAATTATTAGTGTCGCGAAGAATTAAAAATATTTTTGCAAAAAAACTTGTATGAATACTTATAACTTTTTAACATAATCTTTTATGTTTTTTTAAAAAATTAAAGCAAAAACTAGGTAAAAACTATACCACTTTATTATGCAAATTCCAGTATAAATATCCTGTAATCAGTCTCATAGAAAACATAAACAAGAGATAACCAAAAAGATATCAATAAAAAACAAATAAAACGAAAACAGTAACACTAGAAAAAAAGATAATAGTGATATCCTTAATAATACATAGTGAAGTAGGTGTGAGGGACAAAAACATTAAAAAACAAAGTTATATGTTTTTAGATAGAGATGTAACTATATTTTTTCGTAAATTTAAACGTGGAAAAAAATATTATTATAGATAATGAAATTAAAATAATAATATAATAATCTATAAGATGATATCAAAATGTTATTTATAAGATATAAGAAAAACATGTTAATTTTATATTCAACTTTAAGAAAATAAAATAAAATGTAAAACGGTTTTAGACAGATATTTTTTTATTGTAATATAAAAATATTAATTTTATTTTCAATAAAATTTCAATAATATGGAATAGAATATCTGTATGCATTATAAACGAATAATAAATATGTGGAAGTACTTTATTTATTATATATTTTGTCCAATATATTTGAATTTTTCTACATTAATGTTATCTATACTACTTTAAATGTAAAAATACAATAGCGTTATGCTAAGAGAGTAAAGGAAAAATGAACTAGATTATATTTTGGATACTTTAACATTATAAATAATTAATTTTATATTATTTGTTTATATTAATTCACATTTTTAATATATTTTAAGCATACCAATTCAAAAATATGTGTTTGATAAACTCATACGAAAATGCACACAACAATTATAATTTTTGAAATTTGTTAAAAATTATAATTAATTCAAATATATATTTAATAATAAATTATTATTATTATTATTATTATTATTATTATATACATATATCATATTACATTAAAATTGTTCAATAATTACTTCTATAAATTATTAAATTGTAGTTATGAAAGATGTATTCATTTTATTTTAATGATAAATTAATTGATAAATGATCTTAAAATTTTAGAAATTAAAAAGAATAAAATAATAATAATTCGTAGTAGTGTAAATAAAAATAAATAAAAAACTTTGCATTATTTCGTTATAACTTGTAACAATTAGTTAAGATATTTAAATTCTCATAATAATTAAAAATGATGTAATTTTATTCGTAAAATCATTTCATTAAACATTAACCAGGATTTATGGATTTATAATTTTTATTTATAGTCTTATTTTTTGATTTAAAGAACAAATTTACACATATAAAACATTTATATATTTAATTTTCCTAAACCATTACATCATAGACTAAATATACGATTCAAAAGGTATTTAAGATTTATTTATATATTTATATATTTTATATCCATTATGTGCTAATTGATAATGATAGAAAAATATTATTTGAAGTCGTATACAAACATTTTTTTAAGTAATATATTTAAACTTAGTTTATGTAATAAATTATGATTGTTGATTATTAGAAAAAAATTTTTACAATAAATATTTATTTATAATAATAGAGTTTGAAGATTTATAATTTATTTGATAAAAATTAACTTAGAAATAAGAATATAATTTGTTTACAAATTTATTTGGATAAAATTTGCGATCTTTATATTGAAGTATGTTAATTAGAAAAATTAATTTAAATAAATTTATTCGGTATTTAAAAACATACATGGTTATAACCGTTAAAGTCTATTCCCATTTTATGCGATCATAATAATAATACATGAATAATATAATACGAAAGGAAATATTATTTTTACAATGGTATAAATAATAACGAATCACAACGAATGATTTTTTAAAATTATTTTCGCATTTATTTCAATTTATACACAAAGCCAAACAAATAAACTTTATTTTTTTATTATAAAAAGGATACTTTTTTCATTACATAATGTTACATAGAACATTAAAATTTTCTATCGATAACATAATTTATGTACTAAAATAAATGATTTTTTTCGTGTATATACATAACATGTTAAATAATAAGTACTTTGCGATTGTTTACCGTTTAGTACTTTTTTGTTTAAACAGAAATGTGTTTAAACAAGGGCAGTAAGAATAATTTCATTGTCGATTACATTAACCTTTAAATATGATACGAAAAACTTTAAAAGTTTTATTTATTACCACATCATAAAAGAAGCCCTTTTGTTACTTCGTGCCAATGGATTTAAGCAGAGATTAGTCAAGACTCGAATAGTTTCATCTCTGTCAGTATCCTTTGCATAAAGTGTTCGTCTTTTTCCATTAGTACTCGATGATCTTACAAATGCAGAATATGGTCGCATTGTTGCCGAAGACATGTGAGTTGTTTGAAATTGACTAATATCTCTTCTGCATTTTAATGGTCCATCTTTAATAGTGAAATAAGGGTTTTTTGTAAATTTTACTGGATAGCTGACCGAGGAATTAATGGAGGATTTCTTAAAACCATTCGTAGTTTTGTTTTTCTTTCTCGATGTGACTGTTCCCTGTATGTATGCTTTAGAATGCACACTAGAATTTGGTAACGATGGTGCTTTTCTTTTGGTTCCAGTTCGTGTTCTTTTTTTATGCGAATTACCATTTGATGGAAATTTCGATGGGTGCACAGTTTTATTGCTAGAGATGAAAAGTTGCAATGGGTCTTTCGAGCCATAGTTTTTCCAAGAACTGGACGAACTAGTAGTGATGGGATCCGTGTCATGCATTCCTATTAAAGGCACACCAAACACTGCTTTTTTTTGCTTACTATTATACAATTCCTTGTAGCTGTCATTTGCATTGTTGAGATTCTTTTCGTAGATGTTAATTTTTGTATTCACGAGTCCAGATTTTTTAACTGCTTTCAAAGTATTTGATTGCTTGTCTTCGTTTACGTTTTTTGCTGATTTATGTATCTTTCTCTTTTTCGTACAATTTCTGGAGTGAACACTCGAGGAATTTTCTATAAAATTGTAATTTCCTACTAGGCTGCAATCGACCCCGTAATCTATGTTAATTTGTTGCTGATGATAACGATTTTGTTTCTGATTGGAGTTTAATGATGAAATTGTCATAATTTTTTTTGATTTTCCTGGTAAAAAATCCTTTTTTAACTTATTTTTCAGAGGATAATGAAACGATTTTATCAATATTGCTCGTTCATTTTCTTCTTTTTCTAGTCCAATCTGCTTCGAGTAAAATTGTTCAAGATCATCGTTAGGTACGTCGATTGGATTTCCCCAGGCACTAGAATCCATTATTACCTCGTTATTATTATTTTCATTTGTTACATTGTGCTTTATAAATTGATTTATTGAATTCTCACTGCCCTCTAGCCATTTTCAAGATTTTCCAGCAAAACTGCTGTCAACTGTCATTGATCTAGTTTCTGTATTTCCATAGCCTATTCCTGAAATCGATTAAATCAAAGTTGGTTGTTTGAACAATTTAAAATATGTTAAATTACGTATATATTAAATTAATTTAACACTTCATATATATAAGACTTTAATATTAAATAATTCAAAATGTATGTATAAAAACATTTTGAGTTAAAGTATACACAGAGAAATACATGATAATCCATTGAAATTCATTCCGAGTAGCTTGAAACTTCAAAATTATAGATTTTTGATAAATATTAATAGTAGATTGTTAAAGAGATCCTTATTTAAAGGAAAAATTACACTCGTTTTATTGGATGTAAATTTAAATATGTTACATGTATTAACACATCGTTTTCTCTCTTTGGCTATCAATGCGCTATCAAATTAATAAAAATAATCATCATAAATTTACCATAATCATGGTCGTTTTCGCTGAAAGGACTTAATGCCTGGGTTGATGTAAACGCAGACGCCTGTACTTTTTTCCTGCCATGCTGCTGATTCTTTTGTTTGGTACAAGCCAAAAGTGTGCTCAACAACACGCAGAGCTCGATTAAAACCACACCGAGCCCTATCGCGAGTAGAATCAGCGCCTGATCTTGCACCCAGCTCTCGATCATATCCAAGCACCCCTGAGCAAAAAGCCAATTAAGAATGAAAATATAATTAAGGGAAATGGGGATTAATATAGTCAAGATGGCATGCGTACGGGCGAGTGCCGGGCGAACTGATGCTCCACGGGATTGAGAGACTGGCAAAGAGTCAAGTTTCGAGGTGCGGGATTGAGAAATGCATCCGGATCGTATGAATTGTTGAGGAAGCAGCAGCTCAGGGGGACGACGAGCTCACGACGTCCGATCTCTTGGACTCGCCACCATGAAGTTCCGTAATTGCTACTCCCATTAATTCCGCAGCAGGAGAACTGAAATTGTATTAATTAAAAGCTAGACGAACCTCGTGTGTTTCAGTGCTTTATCACTTTGCCTGGTACCCCCAATTCTACATTTAACTATTTTTAATTTATTCGTTATTGATTTATTTGACTTGAGGACTTCGGCGATTATTGCATTATAAAAGATTTTTCATTACTTTATCCTCTATTTCATTTAAAAAATTGTGCTTTCGTCTTGAGTACATTATCATTTTCCAAATTATTAGAACTACTACTCCATGATAAATAGAACGATAAAAATTAACCGACCAAGCATATTCAAATTTTAGGATTTTGAAAAATAATTATTTTACTCTACTTTTCTTACTTGAAATCACATAAATTAATATTAAAATACGGGCAATGCTGAATTTTATTTTTATCTATAAAAAGGAAGACTAAGTATATCATTTTCGTGAATGAATAAATGTGTATTACCAAGACATACTGTCTAGGTATTAAAATTCTTATATTAATGCTTCTCATAATCTGTATATAATATGTATTTCATATAAAATTGTGGGTGAAATTTTACCGGCGATTACTTAATAGTACATTGGTCATTGGTTACAATGAACGTGTAGTAAAATAAAAAGCAGATATTAATATACACAAGTAAATTTACTTTCGACATTTATTATTTATGTGTTAACAATTATGTTAACAATTGAAAAATTAAAAAAATTTCAGAATTTTTAAATAGATATTTTATTGTCTGTTGTACGTATTCGATTAATTTTCTATTTCAAATAGCATAATAAAAAAATAAAAAAAATAATTAAGCAAATTAATGTAAATAATTAATATATAAATATAAATATACATATATATATATACTATTATTATTGGTACATTCATTTAAATAATAAATTAAATTTTTAGTAGTATACTTTCAGTACAATCATAATTTATAAAAAAAAAAAATAAATAAATTCTGGTCTTTTTTTATAATAAAAATTTTATTAAATAATATAACTTTGTATAAGTGATTAAAAATATTCTAATTCAATGAGTAAAAATTTATTTATTCTAGAATTAATAGTTTGATTTGTAATTTAAATAAAATAAATATGTATACTTATTATTGAAGTAATGTGCAAATATTAATAGAAAATAAATCATCAATGTCAACTAAATAAAAGAAAATACAAAACATTTAATTATTGGTGAATTGTTTTTAAATTTAATTCAATTTTTAATTAATTTAATTTTTTATTAATATTATAAACTTCTCAAACATACATTAAATTAAATTAAATGATATCGCAAATTACTATAAAAATATTCTAACTTGATTTTAATATTAAATATAAATAGAACTTAGAATGAAATTGATAAATTATAAGGAATCGAGAATAGATTTTATAAAATGATAAGTAGACATCGATAAATTAAGGATATTATCTGATTAAAAAATCGAATAAGTGTATTATAAAATAAAAAATTATTAGATCTAAAAAACATCCTGTGTTTATTCATTTTAATTTTACAATTGTTATGACTCCAAATCTATAATATATTAAAAATATTATTGCATTTAAAATTTAAATAGACAATATGAAAAAAATTGTTTATACTGTTAATTTATTAGAACAAATTATTAATTATAATTTTTTAATTATTCACAGTATTTTTTAATTTCATTACCTCATTTAATTATTGGTTATGAGCTACTTTATATATCTTTTTTTAAATATATATATACATTGTTTGTATATATGCATGTATTTTTTAAAATAAAATTCATTATTATTTTAAAAACTAAAAGCAAATGTTATATTATGAAATTAAAAAAATAGTTTAATGTTAGTATAATTAACCAGCATGTATAATAAAGGATTTATCAGAAGTTATTAAAAAATATAATAATAATAAATTATCTTAATAAACACGCAAAGTTAGTTTGTGTTTTCTTATTTAAAAATATAATTTTATGCAGTCTAAACAATCTTGAAAATAGATAATTTTGATAACAAATATAATCAAAACCAAAATATATTGTATTATAATTTTTTTAACATATATAATGAATAATAATTACTTATATCGGGATAAATAATTATTGTATAGGAGTAAACAATGAATACATAAATATATACTAGAAAATCGATATTTAAGAAAAATGAATTTGATTATTGATATTGATTTATTGAAAAAAATTATGGAAACACACCTTAATATTTTTCTCAATAGTTTTAAATTTAATAATATAGATGATTTTTGAAAAAAACTAAATTAGTTAAAGTGAGAGTAAGTCTGATTAGTAATAATGGTATTTATTATAAAAAAAATATCTCACTAAATACAACATAATTGCAAAGTTATATTAATATAAATTATTTGATTATACATTAAAAATATTAACGTTAAGCTTAACTAGTATTTCAAATTATTGTAAAAAATATCCTCTATTGATAATTATTTTTAGAATATACAGATTTTTATGGTTGTAGGTGAAAAAATTATTTAAAATTTTAAAAATACATTCATATTTTTCTTATTTTTTTCGTTTATTTTTTAAGTTTATTTTTTGTTTTTACTCAAAGCCTTTAAAAAATAATTCAAATTGGAAATATTTTCAATTTAATCATAATTTCAGATGTTATATTTATTTCTCATAATGTCTAGTGAATGTTTGATTTGAAAATTTAAATGTTACCATTACTCGAGAACAAATTAAAGAAGATACACATGTAGCATTTAAATTTTCAATACAAATATTTAAACATACTTTTAATATGAACGATCCTGATATTTAAAAATATAAAGAAAACAAAAAATTTTCAGATTCAATTTATTCCTTATATCTTGATTTAACAACTATTATTATAAGAACTATTTTTAATTTAAAAAAAAGACTGTTACATATCGCATATTTATAACGTATTTAATATTTTATGTCGCAAAAAAAATATTGTGTTTAAAAATATAAAATAGATTGATTCTCAAGAATTTTTCTTAAAGTTTCTTTTTAATATTTTCGAAAAATGTTTGTGACATTACTTTTGTCTAAAATTTAGTTGATTAAATTGTACGTTATTTAAAAAAAAAAAAAAACAAAAAAAAAAAGTTGAAATTTGAAATGAAATGTTTTCTGATTTAACTGCTTATATATTTATATTCAAAATAAATTTTTTTGTAATGTATATTAAATGAAACCCTTGAAATGGATCATAAATTATGACAAAAAAGCAAAGCAATTATTGTTTTTTTTTATACATATATAAGAATTCAATAAATAATAAGTAATTCAGTCTAAGATCCTTTTTTTAGTAAATAACCATGGAAGGCATTATTTTTGAATAATTATAGATTTCATTGCGAATGAACTAATAGTATACACAATTTGTTTTACTAAATGATTTAGATATTGTTTATTTCCAATAATATCAAATTAAATTGTTAGCCTATTGTTAACTCGGGGGTTTACCGAGGAAAAGGTGAACGATATCTATATGAATAAATTTTACCCATAGTCAAGCATTAACATACATAATGATAGCACGAGAAACAATTATCTCACTTGGAGATAATTATCATTAATCGCCTCTTTGATACTCGGATGTTTAAAAAAATAATAAAAAACGGTGTTATTTCTAGCGAGCACAAAGCTTTAAATTTTTTTCAGGATCAATAATCTTGTGAAGCTTATTGGTAAATTTTAACTTGAATTTTTTAACTTTAATTTATATTTTCATAAATAATATCCTCTTTATTAATAGAATATAAGAGTTCCATGGGACTTTTATCTCATCGGTAGTCTGGTTATAATCTATATGCCAATTCCACAGGAAACTGTTGGCTTATCTTTAAAATGACAATGTTCCTTTCGTTTAATTATCTCTGGTTAATTAATTTTGATTTAATTTAATTTAAAAGAAAAAAATGTGAAGTAGATTTTGATAACACAAAAATTTCTACGAAACCATTACTTCGAAATATGAGGGTAAAAAACAATAATTAATACGAATATTTGTCATAAAGTTAATTGTACTTCTTTAGAAATAAACATTTGCAAAAGCCGTAACGATTGTGATATCATTTTTCTTACACAGCAAAGATTGTTTAAAGATCGTTTTATGGATATTACATTCGTCAAGCCTTTTGTCACTTAATTTCTTATACTTTTTAATTAAATTACATCGTTATTATTTTGAGGCTTTGTAATATTTGAGCATTTAAATGCACGTTCCAGATCGTACTTATTGTAAAAAATTTGATAATAAATTTATCAAATTTAATCGTGTGAACGCATTGCGCATTCTCGTCTGACACATTAATGCTACATAATTATCACGCATCTAAACTATTTTCCATTGTACTTCTGGCACTTGGAGTCTTTTTAGTTAGTATTCAAAGCACAAGAACCGAATGAAATTCACGTGTAAAAATAGTACGGAACCATAAAAAAAAGCCAAGTTCAAGTTTTTTTTTAATGGGTGGAGCAGGGAGGGGGGGGGAAAACGAACGTCAGTGGGTATTTAAAAATCGATACACATGCTTCAAAAAAAAAAAAAAAAAAAAAAAAAAAAAAAAAAAAAAAAATTAAAATGCGAGTATTTACGGAAGTCTGGGCCAGATCGAGGGCAGCGGTGAATTGCTCCCGTCCCGGAAGGGCGTAGCTCCGTTGTAATGCCCTCAGTAGACGAGGCGCCCTCACGTTGACCCCCAGCAGGTGCGGCCAGAACACGACCAGCATGCAAACCGAGCACTTTCCGATCAGGAGCAACGTGATGATGCTCACGTACTGAAACCGAACCAGTTCTTTTGTCAATTCATTAAACATTCATTCCGCATACTTACTTATCCCACGGCCCCTGCCTTTTCTCCTCGGGTTCCCTAATTTTTTTTCTTGTTAGTAGTTAGCCTTTCTTCACCTACAACTTACATTACAACTTTTCTTTTACCTTTCTTTTTTTATATTTGGATCGGTGAATTCGAGTTCAAGAGTAGTCTTGAGTTCTTGGCACACGTTATTATTATTGTTATTAATGTTTGGAATAAAAAAGTTGGAAAACTATATTTTTAATTTTCGTTATAAAGAACATTTAGAAAGTGCATAATTATTTTTTCATTTATTGAGTTTGCAATTTTTTAATTGGGATTTTAATTCTATATTGAAATATGCGACATTATATTAGCTTAAATATATTTTATATATATTTAATTTGTGGATAGAGCTATATATTGATCTATTGAGAGTAGGAATCAATTATATATTTTTTAAATAAACAATTAATGATTACTCTATATCAGAGTAGAAGTCTTTAATTAAATAAAAGAAAAATTAGAATTTGTTGAATAAATAATTAAGATGTTATTAATATTTCTAATGCAACAGTGTCAATAATTTATAAAAATAAAAAAAAATGACAATTCACATTAATGAAAAGGGTATTTTTAAATAGATTGTAGATTAAGATTTAATTCATAAACTTATAATAGAATAAATAACTTGTTACTTTATTAAATAGACTAAAGAAAAGTACTTACAATTACTCATTAATTTATATTATAAATTAAAGAGCAATTGAATATATGAAATATACGAATAGTATAAATAATTTATATACACTGCACTAAGAAAATTCTTAATAATTGACACATAATAAACTTTGAAATATCAAATTTGATATTTTTATATGTACATATAAAATATATTAAAACATAAGAATTTAGGTATTTTAAAAAATTTTTAACACCATAATGTTATTGAATAAAAAATTTTAATTTTAAATTTAAACTAGTTCATTGTAAAACACGATTATTAATTAATGATTATATATTATGTATGTTAAATTGATATTTAAAAAAATAGAGTTTGTAATAAAAAAAATTATTTTGCTATATAATAATTTTTTTAGTAAATCCATTAAAATATCAATTTGGATTTATTTTACAAGCTTACAGGTTAAAATATCTCTGTAACTAATTCAATTATTGCATTAAAAATCATACAAATAAATCAGCGAAAAAATCTTTATTTACAGGTTTTGATTATGAATAAATTAATCATTAAATATAGAATAAATAAAATAATAATAATAATAAATATTGCCAACTCCTTAAAATTATTGAATACTTGGGTTTAATTATAAATATAATATAATATCGCATAATGATTGTAGATAGAGAGAAATAAAATAAAATTAATATTATGGCAATGATATGATTATATATTTTTAAAATTATAAAGTTTATTAGTAATTTTATTGCAAGATCAATAAATTATCAAAAAAATTTAGTTACCAAAACAAATTTTATATTTAATACAATCTTAATGCAACGTTCTGCAAATAAAAGTTTATATTAAACTAACAAATAGTTTTTCAGAATTCGGTGATATTCAATTTAAAAAATCTAAACAAAAATCAAATTTAAACCTCATTATCATCAATAATATACTAATTTGAAAGCCATACATATATTCAGCGAATTTTTTGAATTTGAGAGGGATTAAAATAAAACAAATTATGCAATTACTGCAATTATTGTGGATAATAATTGCGGGTAAACCAACGCAATCAATACTTACAGTCGCAGTGATGCAGCAATTATGCAAACAAGAAGCCCAGCATCCGATTATTCCGGTGATCGCGATAACAAAACCAACGCCAACAACAGCAAGAGCGACGTAATAAAAAAGTGGTTGCTCCGGATGAACATCGTTGGTTCCTACCAATCGTGACAACAATATCCTGTCGCTATCAGCTAGTAAAAGTGCCCCCAATGACATCAGCACGAATCCTGACATCTGAAAGCGAAACGAACCTGTTTTCTCTTTTTGCCCCACAGCGACAACTTCAAATTCAACTCAAACCATTGCTTGCAACATCCCTTAATCAATCACCACTTCCAACATTCTAATTACTCACTAGAAATATGACGTTCGAGCAGCACATGAAGGCCTTCATCAGGCCCAACCTCTTTTTCTCCTGCATGTTTCGTATACTCTATTTAAGAGACTCTACATTTATGAACTTGTTACCCTAAATTTCACTAATCACTGGTGATCAAGACATCCGGTCCTCCCATGACGCTCTGCTAAGGAATTAACCGTGAATGAGGAGGAACTCGAGCATCCGCTGAAAGTGGATCTTCTATTCCAATTTCCCAGTTAGAAAAAACGCCAGGTATCAACTACCAGTAAGGTATAAGCAACGAGATACACGCATATAAATTTACAAGACCGTGTTCCCGCGAGAAACAACACCGGCGGTCTGATGTTGTAATTCATGACGGAGAGCAACAACTCGGAGATCGACGCGAGTCGACGCGTTCGCGTTCGAGTTTCCTCTTAATTACCTCATGCGCGACGACGTGCCTCTCCTGAGCCCAAACGTTAACGGAAGGAAGTGCCTTTTGCTCGGTCCCCCTCGCATTTACCTGCCGGAAGCGAGGAAGAGCTCTCCACCTTCCCTCGCTCTTTGTCCTGCACCCGCAACACCTGTCGCTTCGTCTAACACATGTTGCATTTATTTGGAGAACAGGGTTTGCTAACAAATGGATATCGGTACGCCTAATTTTTAACAAACTACTTGGTTTTTCAAATTTTATTTAAAAATCATTTTTACAAATTACAACTCGTGTAATCAATCACATTGCATTTAAAGTCAAGCTATAAAATTATTAAAAGAGGTAATATCTTTGATTAAACTCGGCTGGAGCTTGCCTGTTCCTTCCTCGCGCTCCAGATCAGTTAAACTCGCATTCCATATAAAATGTGCGCCAGAGCGGATTTCATGCACATCATTGTAAATGTTCAGCGAGCCTATCTCCTGCCTTTCAATTAATTCAGTACAACTATTCTTTTTTCTTCTCGTCATTTATGAACGCGCTGTGCGTGTGTGCACGGTGATATGTCCACGTGACTCGGCGCTCAAGAACTAATGCACTTTTTTGCATTAGCACACTTTTAAAGACGCATTTAAAAGTCTAATTTGCTCTTGTTTGTTCCACCTCCGCAGGGTCTCCTGTAAACATCGTCTTGTTCTCTCTGAGTCGTGTCGTCGAACTCAGGCGGCAAGTGCAAAATCTGAATAATTTAATATCATTACTCTGTGTTCAACAACTTTGATCTTTTTTACTTTTCTTATGCGAGCAATTAAAGTAATTACCTCAATAACTAATTTTTTCCTGCGCAATTTAAAACCTAAATTACTGAAAAGTGAGTTTTGATTGCTCAATGTATTGAATGTAGGAATCTTCTTTATCTTTAATAGTCCATGATAGTCCTTAAAAATTGGATTAGTTTCTTTTGGTGAATCAGCAAAACTGCTTAAACTGATTACTACATCGGACAGATGTTCTATTCTTTGTATAAATCCAGTCTAAAAATAAAAATTATTTAAAATTTATAAGCGTATTTCAAATTTATAAGTATATTTCAAATAAAATTTTTTTATTATAAATATACCGAATCGTCAAAGTTGTGAATCGGAATTGTAACAATTGCTGCTGTAAAAGATTGTCGCAACATTGCTTTAAACATGTACAAAAACTTAAATAAATCATTTTCAGTACTTTCATCTGAATCACAAAGCCACAATCTAGATCCCAAAGAATTAATTCCTATTCTTAAAACATTTCTTTTTTCTGTTTCCTGTGTGACTAAAAACTTTCCACGAAAAATACTTTTTTCAATATCCATTAAAAGATGCATGCAGGCATCATTTTCAAAAATATTATTTTCACAATCCACATTTTCTCCATCCCATAAATTCACATTTGCACTATTCAAAGTTTCTTGGTTTATTTTTTTTGATAGATCATAATAATGTCCAAAAGTTGAATCATCAGTTGGAGAAGAATCTACTAATTTCATATTTTGGTATCGCCAAGCAATTTTCATGTCATCGTGTTTATTTAAATTATTTTCTTGCTCTGAATGTTCCTCTTCAATTGCTGGTAATTCAGTTAAAATATCAGATGGCTTCATATCTTGAGAGGCGAGAAAAACTGAATGATTATTGACAATCCCTTCAGCTATGAAATATTTGAATATTACATTTGAGTATGTGCTGTAGGCATCTTCCTCTGATAAATTAAGTAAATAAATTAATTATTATTCTGATTTAAATAATTTATCCACTTAACTCATATGTAAAAATTTTACTTACGAACTAAAAGTAGTGATCCTACTGGTACACCACCTCCTAATAAGAAAATATTGATGCATTATTATAAAATGAAATAATAATTAAATAATAATTAAAATTTAATCTATCCATTAAAACTTACCAATAAAATTATCCAACGTTGGTATTCCTGTAGAAACTAAAATCTGAGCATTTTGTGTTGCAACTTTCGTTCCACGAATGACAGGAATTTGAGACCTTGTAATTTTCACTTTTGAAGACATTTTGTACAACAATTACTTAAAATATGTACAATTAAAATCACATATACATTAACACTTATTAATATAAAAAATTAATGAAATTCAAATTGACTTTAGATAAAATAATACAATATTTGTACAATTAATAGTAATGATAACCTGAAAGCAGTTATCTTTTACTAAATTCCTTTTTTATTTCAATAAGAAATAATTTATTTCCCTTAAAATCAGTATATCCGTCAAATGGCCTGTATTTAAACTTGTGTCTGCTCTTATTCATCTATGTAACGACTTTTCCCTGATTCGATTGAAAGCAGTTTGCTGGCCAAAGTTTGTTTGCCAGTTTGACACTGCCAATAAGCAGAAACACGTGTAACGTTCGTTCCGAAGAATGACAGTCACATTACATCTTATACATCAAAAACCAAGTTAAGGTTGCGTTGCATTTGCACAAGAAAATGAACTACGAGTTTTCCTGCGCATCCCATTTATTATATTTATGTTTAATAATATTATCGAAGCTTTACAACCTTAAAACATTCATTAATTATTAAAAAGTAAAGGAATTACCCGTTTTAGCTGTGACATCAGCGACGGCATTCAAGGGAAAGCAATACACAGTCGACACATTTGTGGGAATAAACAAACCACGCAATATTTACAAATCCTCATCTCTTTTGAAAAATTCTGCTAATTGCAAAACGTTGAAATTACCCTTTAAAAATATATGGAACTTTAAAACAATTCTGGAAATTTTGCTGCTTTTTAAACGATTTTTCTTGAATTTGTATGTATCACGATGTGAATTTATGGTGTTGATTCAACGAGTAGGACTTTTAATTAAAGTGTAAGTAATGCAACTTTAAATATAATTATTTACAAGCATAATTAACAATTATAATACTAACAATTAATAACAATTAAATAATACACAATAAATAGCATGGATAGATATAATTGTATAAATGATTTTATCATTAAATAACATTATTATGATAATTAGTCTTCAATCAATAATTTCAAGGGATATTTTACATAAATTTATTATCTAAATTAAATTTCATCATTATTTAAAAAAAAATGTAATTAACAATAACAGAATAACCTTTAAAAACGATTGTTTTATACATTTTTACTAACCTAATATTTTGATTTCCAAGGCGTTCAAGTTTAAGAAAACTTGTAATGATAAAAACAAAGGAAACAGTGTAATTATTAAGAGTAAATGAGTAAAAGAGCCACCATGAAACGAGCGGTAAGTCTTTAATCAAACATTTATATGTTATTAAAATAGAATTTATAAACAAATAATTAAAAAGATAAACTAATAAATAACGCGATCATTTTTTCATAAGTTACTTGCACGAAATTTATTACTGAAATATTTATTCAAACTTTTTATTTCTATTAATGTCTAAATTAAAATATTTTTTCATCAATATATATACATTTACACGTACATATTTCATGCTAGATATGTTGGATACGCAATAATTAATCGACTTAATATCGGTAACGTCTTAGCAACGAAATGTAATATATAACAACCGGTAATACAACGTTTTAAACGCTTTTAGTTAGTGAACAAGTTTAGTGAATTTTAATTTTTAAAATATGGCAAGTTTTTTTTATTTGATATATTTGCTTATAAGTTAAGTAGTATTCTAATTTAATAAATAATTTATTATTTTTTATATTATAGTTGTCCAAAAAAGCAAGCACAAGTACAGGAGGACCATTAAGAAAAAAACCCTTTACAAAATTTGAGCTTAATGAAGAACAGAAAGCAGATATTAAAGAGGCATTTGATCTTTTTGATCCAGATGGAACAGGTAAAATCCCAACAAGAGAGTTAAAAGTTGCAATTCGAGCTCTGGGTGTTGAACCAACAAGAGAAGAAATAAGAAAATTAACAGCAAATGTTGATCCAGATGGTACAGGAAAAATATCATTTGAAGAGTTTGTGGAGCTTATGTCAAGTAAAATGGCAGAAAAAGATGCTAAGGAAGAAGTTTTAAAAGCCTTCATGTTGTTTGATGATGATCACACAGGAACAATTAGTTTTAAGAATTTAAAGCGTGTTGCTAAAGAACTTGGTGAAAGTTTAACGGATGAAGAGCTACGTGAAATGATAGAAGAAGCAGATAAAGATGGTGATGGAGAAGTTTCGCAGGACGAATTTCTCAAAATAATGAAAAAAACTTGTATGTACTAAATGTAATTATTAATATATTTAAAAAAAATTTTTTTTTATTTGTATACGTCTACTTTATAAGAATTATTAATTATTAAATTAGATTTATATTTTGTAATGACATTTAACAATAAAACATGTACATTGAAATAAAACATTAAATTTTCTAACTCATTCCATTCAGTTTTACTGTTGAAATTGCAGCCAAAATAAGTTTTCTTACTTGTTCTGCATGACTTTTAGCTTTTGATATACATTTGGATAATAAGCTTTGAGAGACTGGAATTCCACCTGATTTATGAATAAGGCACATATCAGTTTCATTAAATACTACATTTATTGTACTTAAAGACAGTTGTTCTTCATCTTCCGTTGGATCAACAATAAGTAGTTGGCTAAAATTTAAATGACAATTTAATTTAAATTGAATTATAGTATACATAAATATTCAAATAATATTTACTCATCAAAAATAGCAAAGGTTGTACTAATCGCTATTTGTGCAACGGGTATACTGACTCTGCGTTTTACATTAACTTTTGTAGCTCCAGTTTCTGGAGTATATTCCACAGTTGGTAAAGTTACTGTAATTAAAATATTAATCAAAATATTAAATTGTGTTTAAAAGAAATAATATTTTTTTGTACAGTTATTATATTTACAGGTTTTTAATGCTGCCATCAAAGCTACAACGCAAGCATCTATTACTGAGCCATCATAATTTATTGAATATAAATCACAATATAAAACCCATACTAGTTTATCTTTATGTATACACAAATCTTTTAAATTTACAGCCTCTGAGTTTACTAATATCCTTTCAATAAGTTTTGATATGCATTGTGCTTCATCACTGGGAGGTCCAGGTCGAAATTTTGGAGATGATAAAGGTGCTAATTCTACATTTGTAACAACAAAGCCACAGTTAGGTGTTTCAGCTTTAGGGCATGCTAATTCCTGCAAACAAATAAATTATTACAAAATTATACTGTTTTATTTTCATTATAAAAACAACAAAAATATATTTTAAACTTATTACTATGGGTTTAAAATACTAACAGCTTTAATTCCACAAATAATAGTTGTATTTCCAATTTTGACTAGAGCTGAACCATCAGCTTGTGTTATTGATCCTACGTTTACACTTACAGGACGAAATGATATGAATTCTCTACCATCAGGTCTTACATTTGAAGCCTACATGCAATAACAATTAAATATTGATTATTTTAATTTTTGGAAGTGAATATAAATTTAAAAAAAAAACTATTTCATAAAGGTATACTTACAAAGTGATCTCTGAGATATTTGGCTGGATGTATCTTTCTGAATAATACAAATTAATATTTAGTTTTTTACAATAATGATTAAGTTTTGTAAATTCATATTTTCATACTTGTATTGTGATTCCATGGTTAATCGTGAGATTCAGAAATAAATCATCCAGTTTGCTTCAATTGAAAATAAACTGGAAAGCTCCGATATAAAGACTTAAGCTGCCTTTAAATTTAGATCTACAGATCGAATACAGATTACGATATATTTATGAGTTTCAGAAACCGAGAATTAAACTTTTAAATTTAAAGATAAAATAAGGTTAGTTTGCAGTATACACATGTCAGTGATACACCATGCATTCATAGTCGGTAAGACGCATTGACTTTTAGAACTTTACGCCACTTAGTGGTGACTTTCCGAACTTTTGGCAACATTCTGAATCGATAAATGTAAACCCGGAGTATTCGGACTATAGAGATTGCATTGTCACGAAATTTTACGGCTATAATGAGTTTTATTAATTCGACATATCTCTCTACAATGTACAACAATATACATGGGAGCTAAAAATAATGTGGCGATAAGAGCAGAGACCGATTAAGCGTTCCAGTGCACAGTCGTAAAAAAGTGTTAAAAAGTGAGGGTTTATTTAATTATATTTCGCCGGTAAACAAGTTTATACTAAGCATTAGTCTATGTGTCACAAGTCACCTGATCATAAGTTTACTGATACTGACAGTGTTTTCATATGCGTGAGTGTTGCTTCGTGGCAATCTCGGAGCTCCGCGTCCAGTATACAGCCATTAAGAAAAAAGACAGATTGACAATTAAAATTGACAATTCCGCGTAATCCTTTGATATATGATTTTTAATTTTGTCCGGTATCACTTTTGGTGCTATTTTTTTATTCTATTATTTATTGCATTTTGAAGGTAATTATTATTTTATATATTATTCATATTTTATTCGTAACATTTCGAAAACACTTTTTAAAGCGTTAAAATTTTACAAGCTTCGTAACTTAAATAGTAAATAATAGTATTTAAAAGTTTAAAACCTATATAAATTTGTACCTCTAAGATAATACTTAAAAAAATAAAAACAAGTAAATTTACATTTCTTCGCGGCAAAAAACTTTATAAATTTAAATTTTATTAAGCATCTCTGTTATACCAGCATTTATTCAAATCATAGCTTACCCACCCACCTTTTAAATTATTAGTGAAAATGTTACAAAAATGTTTTTTTAATAATAATAAAACATAAATTACATATTTAACATCTAAAAATATTTTAAACAGAAATATTACTAATTACAAGGCTTACAATCATAATTCGATTATAAATTATATAAATTTATATGTTTTAACAAAAAAAACTATTTACAACAATAGAATATTGTTATGCTTGATGTAACATAATTTATCAGCTTCTTAAACTTTATATTCATTTGAAATTACGTTAAAAAATTTTTTCACTGCCAGAATCGATAAGTTTTAAACATTAATTTTTTTATTAAAACCCGTAAAAATAAATAAATATTGATTTGATACGAATTTAAAATTTTTAATATGTATATTTTAAAATATAAATTTAATTTTTAATAGTTAATTAATGCATATTATAATATTTATATGACATTATACTGTTAAATTTAAAAAGTTAAGTGGAACTGAATTCAATTAAATTGTATTTTTATTTTATTAGACATAAATTTTTCGTTAATTTATTATGAAAATAGATTTTTTTTTATTCTAGTGGAAGAATATTTAATTTTGTAAATTTAATATTAAAATTGCACTATGTAAGAAAAATATAAAAACATTTTACTAGTGCTAGTATTATACTTTTGTTTATCGCATACATTTCATTCACATATCAATTTTATTCGTATTTTTCATGTTTTTATCAAATAATTTTTGTTTAAATATTTTTATTTCGATAAGAGCATGATCATATATTCTTTTGAATAATTTTTATAAGTTACTAAAGTTTCCGTATAAAAAAGATCGAGATTAAAACAGTTTATAAATCTATTTTAAAGAATATTATAAAAAAAAATTTATGCATTTCATTGATAATTAATAAATAAATTTAAGAATAATAAAAATGATATATCACATCAACACAATAATAATTATAAAGATAATAATAACAATTTTTTGCGATGCTAAAAAAATAAAAGATACAAGTAATGACAATGAAATTCCACCATTTTAAATTAGAATTAATATTCTTTTATTAATAGAATCTGAATTCTGATGATTTAATATTTTTCATATAAAAGAAATACTTTAAATATATAACATAATAGTAAAACTATAGATTTGAAACTTATTTGTGAGCTTGAAAAAGAATATTTCAAGTTTTATAAATTAATAAATATTCATGACTTTCAATTTACTTATGGATGTAAATTTATAAATTTCTAAAAGTCTAAAAGTTATTTGCTTTCCTCTACTTGATCGAATGAGAGTGATAATTTATTACATGATAACAAAATAAATTTTTATGAACTTAGAGTATAATCTATGACAGTTTATATAAAAATTTAATAAATTTGAAGATGAATTAATATTTCAAACGTATATTTAAAATTTTACATTTCAAAGTTCGTTATTGAACAGACAAAGAAAAATAGATTAGGAAGAAAACAGTATGAAAATACATAAATAGTATTTATAGTACAAAACTGTGTCATATTATAACAGGTATGATATGTATTATGTCTGATATTAAAGAATATTATGAATAGTAATGATGAAGATTGAAAGAAAAACGGAAATTGAAGTAGGGATGTACAAGAAGTACTCACTGCTCCTTTATCTACTTGAATTATAGACTTCAATATTAAAATAATAATAGTTCATGTTGAAGTAGAAATCAGAATAGACTATCAAAACTAACAATAAACTCTATTCGAGCTAAACGAATCCTATTTAATTTTAAATAGTTTAGAATGGCTCGATCAGATGGCATCTTTTTAGATTAATAGAATTAGTCCAGTCATTTTAATCGAAAAATGGATCGATTTGGACGTTGCACAAAGTATACGAAACTTTTTTTGAAATTGGTCAATCGAAGTGCGAGGAAAAAAAATATTGGTATGCTACGTCCGAACTATTAGCGGAACTTTCTTTAAATTAATGTTAAATAAATAATTTTCTGTTTTTTTTCTTCAAAAAAGTCCTTATATTTCGAAAATTAAGCGTCGGGCGAAATAATTTTACTAACTCAATTATGTTCGTTGTGAAATTTTCCTAATAAAATGTTAAGTGTTGAAAATACAATTTTATTTTTTTCATTGTAAATGATTTTTTTTTTTTAATTCGACTTAAAAAAAATTCACGAAACTCACCTGTCAGATCAGATTTCAAAAAAATTATTATTTATGCTTTTTCGCAGGCATTGTGCAATTTTTATAATTTTATTATTATTAAACATATAGTTATTTATAGTCAGTTCAATAATTTTAAGATGTTTAATTTTACCTGATATATTATGCTAAACTTTTACTTTTTCATTTACAAAATAAAACAAAATGTTTTAAAATGATCAAATGGTCGAGGAAGTTTGAAAAAAAATCGTTCAAAACGTAAACGGCCTCCTCAATTAAGATAAAGAAAAAATTTTTTATATCTAATTAATTTGTTTGTAAATTTAGATGATTTTTTATTTTAATTTTATATGAAAAGTAATAATAAACTTACCTGTTAATTTAGATTTAAAAAAATTTAATATTTGTGCTTTTTAATGGGTATTGTACAATTTTTTTCATACTTAATTAGTTTTAAAAATTATATTTATAATTTTATTCAATTCTACAAAAATGGTAAAATAATGTTAAATATTCACCCTTTTTGTAGTTTTTTAAGATATTTACATAATCAAATGAAATGAATTTAATGTGTCAAGTGGTGGCAAAGTTCAAGGAAAATCGTTCAAAAACTAAACTGAAGATTCGAATGTGCTGTCAAAAAAATAACTAAGTTTCATTGACTTATTTACCAATTTGCATGATTTTATTTAATTCAATACAAAAATTACCAATAAACTCACGAGACAAATAAGATTTTTAAAAAAAAAAAATAAATTATTGTTTATAATTATTATTATTATTAAGTACAGATACTCATTTTGAGAAAAATTTTATAAATTGTAAGGTTTATTTTATAGTTTTAGGATTTCATTGAAGTAAATTTTGAAGCACAATATTCCAAGAACAAATAAGTCCGTTAGTATCATGGTATTACAATAGTAATCGGATGTAAACCAAATATAGAATTTTCAAAATGAAAAATATCCTCTCAAAAAGAGATTAAGCATTTAGAATTAGTTACACTACATTAATTTACGCTCACACAATAAGCAAGGGAAAATTGAAAACATGTGGTACTTACACCGATTAATAGTCAGTGGACCACCTTCTTTAAAAATGTTCAAGATTATTTTCTTATCTTTACAAAAATATATTTTATATTAGTAATTATATTATTTGAATTATTTTTATATTATATATCTAAAATATAATTCTGTACAAAATTGCAGTCGTTAAGAATGGAGTTGTTACCTTATCTTTGCATTTATTCTTATTCTCAGATACATTGCTTTGCTTCTTATATTTTATTGTATTTTATTCCAATTCATCCCCATTATTACATTTATAAGTCGTTTTATGAGTAATTTTGTCTTTTGAAAAATAATATGAAATCCATGGCTCTTGTTTTATTTAATACTTCACCTATTTACCTAATTGCATATGAATTGAATCACATATTTCGATGAATCATGTGTATAATATTCTATATACAATTAAAATACACTGCAAATAAGACAAGTGGTTATTTTTGCCAATAATTTATAGTGTTCCAAGATATATCTAGGTTTAAGAATGTAAAATATATTTTACTAGTCCACCACTATTATCAGTTTTTTGGTTCATCGGTCTTGCTCGATGATTCTCTATTTCATCTCCCATAGTTCTATTTTATTCTCACTTAGCTATCGCAATATTAATAACTTATGTATTTTCTCTTAAATATCAGAAACTCATTGACACAATGTTCGTGATAATATCTCATTTTTTGAAATATTATAGTGTGTGAATACGTGTGGATTGTTATAGTTTTGGTTTAATTTACAGATTTAGCCTGTTTCTTTATTAATAATGAGTCTATTTGAATTTCAGATTTATAAAGCATACTTAAATAGGTCACTTTCATTGATTGTCATCGATTATGTGCATTTGATACATTTTCCGTTAATTTACTATGTGTAATTGTAACGTAGCTTAATTAAAATTTAAATTTTCAAACTTGATTTCAATTTTTAGAATTATGGATAAATAAAATGAAAATTGTAAATATTATCAAAATATTTATTACGTCATTTTAAAAATCAAAATTTACACCTAAAACTAATATTTTAATACACAAAATAAAAAATGTATATAAAAATAAGTTAATTCAATTTTTTCACTATAAATCATTGATATTTTATTATTATTACATTGAATATATTTTACTGAAAATTTTATTACAAAAAGATTAGTAAAAATAAAAAAAATTTATGTTTCTATAATTAAAAATATTTCAAATTGTTCAAAGTGTAATTTCTTTTTTAGACATGTTGAAAGAACAAAAAGGACCATCGTCTAATTACACAGTTCCAATCTTGAAAGCAGATCCAAAATTGAAAAATAGAATAAACATTCTAACATCACATTTCACATCTTATTTTCATCTAAATCCTACCTTTTATGTTTGTGTACCAGGACGGTAAAAACTTTTATTTATATTTATTCAGAAGAAATACTTTATTAAGATATATTAAAAGTATGCAAATATAATAATATAAATTAATGTTTCGCCATATTTTCCTAAATAAATATATTGATTTCAAGAGATATAATATAATTAAATATTTGGAACTTTCAATATTACATAATAATATAAACAATACAAATAAAAATTGTATTAATTCTTGTAAGTAATTATATTTATATTATTAATGAAATATCTTCAATGACTACTTTAATAAGTATTTTTTCAATTCTTTATTATTATAGATGCTTTATTTACTAAAAAAAAATCATCTGCTTACACAAAGATCTAAATATTATCTAAAGTTTTTATTTGAATTATTTTATTTGAGTGTATCTAGCCATAAAATAATCTAGATATTATATTTTCTATATTGTTTAAATTTGACATTCACACCGACGACATATTTTTTATTTTTTTTCATCATAAAAGTTAGAAATGTTAATTTTATTTTGTTTTTATATTTTCTTTAAACACGAATTATCATTATCAATAAGATACATTTAATGAAGTAAATTAATCTTAATTTTAATTAAATATAGACGAAATTTTGGCACCTGATATATGTGTATAAAATGAAATGTACCTTACATTCAGGAAAAGTTAGTTTATTCTAAGAATAATGATGAAAAGTTATATAAAATAAATCTAAATATAATAATATAATTTATATATATATATTTTATATATTTTAATTGGCTATTAATTTATATTTTAAATATTAAATTATAAATAAGTTTATAACATCATGTTGAAAATAATTAAATAATTAATTCTTACGCGTTCATTAATTTTGCTCATTTATTGTGCCTCAGTTACTCCAATTTATGTAGGATGGTGAGATATTATCGATAAAGCGATATCGGAATTTAAATCGAAAAACTAATAATAATTTGATTTTTCAAATTTAGAAACACAAACTTGGACAAAATTAATCAATATAATATTAGAAACTAAAATAATAAAATTTTTAAAGAAACTCAGTAATGCATTTAAAACCATAAATTTTTTTAATTAATATTTTGAAAATAATATAATTAATAATAATTTAATAAAAATAAGAATATTAAAACAATAAATGTATTATATAACAATGAAAATAAAGAGTAAATGAAAGAGCAAATGCTTTTACAAGTCATTATTCTTACAACAATAACAATAATAATAATAATAATAATAATAATAATAATAATAATAATAATAATAAATAGAAGGATCGTATACACGATTGTACTTTTTACAAGAACAGAGAGAAGCAAAAAAAAAAAAAAAAATTAACGAATATTTTGTTTGTATGATCCATGTATTAGCGGGCTTTTATTCATTACATGCGTGCGCAAAACTTTTTCACTTTATCTGTTTTCCAGGTGGTAATTTGATGGTAGAACTACTCAAAGTGCTTCCTTTTGTTTTCTATAACGTAAATGATAAATTATATGTTGTCGTTGGTGACGCGTTAAACGGTGTAAAAATATATCGAATAATTTTGCACAGATATTTACATCTGTGTGTGTGTATTTATGTATAGGTGTATGCATTAACATATTTAGGCTTGTATGTATAATAAACTATATTGATTTACAGTTTAAATGTATTATGTTATTTATTATTTTATTTTCATAATTTACCGTTGCATTTCATTTTCAATTTTACAGTGTTAATTTAATTGGTGAACATGTTGATTACTGTGGCTATTCGGTCTGTCCCATGGCAATTGAACAAAATATTCTCGTTGCAGTACGTAAATCGGATGAGAATGGGCTCAAACTTATTAACGTTGACGACAATTACCCGGATTACCAACATAATAATCTAGAAAATATAAGGTTCGATATTGCACCTACATTTATAATTTGAATTCTTAGATGGTATATGTTGATGTTTTTACTATTGATAATAAGATGTAATCATCTCATTAATATCAATATTGTATCATTATATTATTCATAACTATTAATATATTATTATAAATTATTACACAATTATGTAATTATACATAATACTTTTATACATTTTCTCTTGAGTATAAAAATGTTAGTAAATTGTATGGAAATACTTATGACATTATGGGATTTTTTAAATTATTAATACCGAAAATTTTGATTACAAGAAAAATGTTTGTCAACTATAACTTTTCACTAGAGAATTTGTAATTTTTATATTCTGTATATACATTTAGTTTTCATTTAATATGTAGTAAGTTTAATAACAAGTAAATAATTTGAAATTTAAATATTTATTGTCTAATTATAGTCTTAGAAAATTGTAATTATTATATGAATTGCCGTTATTACTATTGTTTAAAGCAATCGTAAGTCAATAAGTCACCTCTAGGTGGAAAATAATAATTGTAAGCACACTTTTGTCTTCGTCTAGATTGCCTCTTTATTTTCTCCATGTAACAGCTTTTTATCCTTGAAAGATTACTCGAGTAATAATAATTACCCATACTTTTTAAGTAATGCTCAAAAACTTTTATATCCCTTTATCATAAGAAATTATATATAAAAATATATATTGTTCAAGATAGAATATGATATTAAAAATCATTAGCCTGAAGTTTGTCTTAACCATTAAACCATTAATATGAAACATTGAGAGATAACACATTGATACAGACAAAAGTATAAACATTTACATGCCATAACGAGATCACCAAATAATCGAAATTTTGTTTTAAACAACTATTATTTAATTGCTGAACATAATTGTAAAGTATCATTAAAAAATTAAAATAATGGTAAAACTCTAAATAATAGCGAAATTTTTACCAAAGACTTATAAAAGATTTCATATTTAAAAAGAATTGCAATTTTGTGGTCCAACATTGAATTATGCCAAATTCTAACAATTATAACTATAATGAAATTATAAACGAGAGAAGAAAGATTCAAGGTGCTTGTATTTTTACCTCAATTTTTAGATTTTATTATAAATTAGAAAAATTCTTAGATATCTTGTATCTAAAAACATACTATTTAGAACAACAATTTTATCTAATCATGAAATCAATGTATTTAGTCGTATAGTCTATGCCTATCAAACTTTTTCTTATCCTTTTGTGACAAGGTTGATGATTCTATCTAAAAAATTAATGGAAGAAATGTGGGTTTCCAGAAAATGTATCCCTTATGAAATGAATTAATTGTCATAAATATTGTTCGAGATATTGAACTTATCTCGTTAATATATCACTAATATTATTATCATTTATGCATTGGGTAAGGTGAGAGAAATTAAATAAAAGATAAATCAGAGAGACTATTTCGATTAGCATATATTATTTATTGATTACCTAGGCATAAGTAACCGTTTTTAGGAGGAAAAGCTACTCGCCATTGTTTCTCGCTAGAAATTCGCGGACTCCGCCTAGTCCGCGTCTACCGGGAAAGCCCACTCTTTACCCGATGTTAGTGCTTCTCGAAGGTGGTGGGGATCACCGCTGCTTCAGGTAAATCCGCAAGAAGAGTAGGACGCCGCCGCTTCGAACGTCGAATCCTCTTTCCGCAGCTCACTTGCCGTTGAGGAAGTTGGAGTAAGCCAGAAATTGTCTCCTTGGAAGGACTTCACATTCGCAATTGCGAGGAACGAGAATTCACGTTTATCGCGTGCAAACATCGCTTATACAAATTTCAGAACAATTAATACACAAATTACGCGTATGTCGCTTATACAATTCTATGCTGCTCGAAGAATCTTCTCGCGCGAAGGTAAAATTGTAAGTGAATTAAACTCCCCCGAATCGTTTCCGCGTTTAAACCTTTGCGTAGTAAATCATTAGATTTAGCGACTACGGAATAGGCGGCCGTTTCACGGAAGGTCCCAGTCAGTCGATACCCTCGCGGGTAACCGGACCGCCGCACTTCCCCAATTACTGCGGGGGGCTCACCTCGGATTTAGTTGCCGTGAATCCGAGAGGAACTCCGAAAAAATACAAATATTAAAAATACAAATTTTATAAAATAAAATTGAACTATTTCGATCGAGAAATTTTTGTGGAAAACATACGTCTAAAAATTAATAAAATCTAGATGTTATGAAACACACCAATTTGACAAACATTAAGCAACTAGAACATCTATGGTATGGAATTGGTGAATAATTTATAATCATTTAGTGAGATGTCCTGTAGTCAAAACCAATTTGTGCAAACTAAATGCTTTTGGTGGGACTATTGTCATATCTTATACGGTGACTATGGTTCTTATTTAGTAATAAAAAATATTAAAATTTCTATTTTATCGTTCTTTTCTTACTGCAAATTACATTTGAAAAATAAAAAAAGCCATAAAAAATAAGGCAAGCACGACTAAAAGTTTAGGATTTCCGGAAGTAAAAGTAAGGTTGAAAAGTGATCTAGACACAAAAATGCAACCGAGTTAAAACTAGCGAGGAATTTACGACCACTTTAGAAGACGTATCAATAAAAGAACAAGTGCGAGAACAACTGTTATATAATTTCATTTATATAATAAAATTATTCTCTTACAAGCTTTTATAAATCCATGAAAAATTAGCATTATTAAACTATATTGGAATGATTTATTTATAATTTGACTATTTGGGTTCATCATTTTTTATTATAAAGCATGTTTTAAATGTTTCGATCAAAAAATTCATAAATAAATAGTTTTAAGTATATTAACTCAATAGTTATTAACAGAATTTGTGTAATTTGTTTTTTGCCTTTTATAACTAGCCCTATTAATTTGGTCTAGGAAAAAATTCATTATTCAAATGAAGTGCACTAGCTGTTGTTTGTATCAATCTTTTCCAATATTAAAATATAAATTCATGATTTTTGGATATTTTTTCAAAGGATTTCAGATATTGGCTTAGTCTATAAATTAGAGTATCATATGTAACAATGTTTATTTTTTTTATCAAAGAATATTTATATAAATTAAAATATTG
The DNA here is from genome assembly GCA_018907245.1 of Eupristina koningsbergeri. Taxonomy (NCBI): domain Eukaryota; kingdom Metazoa; phylum Arthropoda; class Insecta; order Hymenoptera; family Agaonidae; genus Eupristina; species Eupristina koningsbergeri. The sequence continues at coordinate 773,743 of JACCHV010000013.1, read as the reverse complement.
TTGATAATTTGTGATATCTTTTTAAAGTAATATACATGGTTCATTCATGAAGTATCGAATTTTTTTTTCATTTTGCGCCTATTCGTCGTCGAAATTTGGGAAAGGTCTTCAAAAAAGGACAAAATCTTTCCACATTTGTCCCTTTTTTTGTTTTTTCTATAATTAGGTGCTACAGTATTTTACTTAGCGCGAAGGGTGTTTTTCAAATTTTTGACACGGCGCACTAAAGCGATTAGCGGAAAACCACTATGTGAGAATGTTTTGAGGTTAAAAAAAAAAAAATTCTTACCTTTCTTTTTTGAAAAATGATTTATTGGTGGAGTTATAAACAGTGTGAAATAAAAATGTTAAATTCTTCAAAATAATTTCCCCCTGTATCAACACATTTTTGAAGGCGTGTTTCCCAAATTTCAATTGCATCTTCAAACTCTTTAGCTTTGATGTTTTTCAAAAATTTTCACATTTATAAATTTTTTTGCACTACATTGTACACTGTAGATCGCGTTAAATTCAATTTTTTCTGAATTGCTTAATCTGTTAATCGACAGTCCAAATTTTAAATTTCTAATACGCACCAGCTGTTCCTAGCCATTCGAAAGCTTTTTGGGCGCTCAAATCGAGGCTCGTCGATGATTCTTTCTCGACCTTCTTTAAAAGCTCTGTGCCATTTTCCACATTGCGATTTTGACATGCAATTATGTCCATATGCTTCTTGCAACATTTTATACGTTTCCACACTGTTTTATTAAATTGCAAACAAAACTTTATCGCGTAACATTGTTCGAGTAGTCGCTCCATCGCACCGTGTCAAAAAACTGAAAAACACCCCTCGCGCGAAGTAGAATCCTACCACTTCAAATTATTGAAAAAACAAAAAAAAGGAACAAATGAGGAAAGAGTTTGTCAACATTTTAAGATCCCTCCCTAATTTTTGTACGACCAATAGTCGCAAAATGAAAAAAAATCTCTATACTTCATGGATGAATCATATACGTGTGAATTTTAATATTCTTTAATGTATTTAATTTTTAATTATAAATACTTTAATATAATTAGTAAGAAATTATTAAAAATAATGTATATTTTTAGTAATCGTAAAAGTAATATCAATCATCAGTATTTTAATTAGTTTGTATTTATCTGTAAATACAAACTATCGAGTTTAACAATTTTTCGTATGAAAATAAAGTGAATCGATCAATATTATATCAAATTATAAGATTAAAATGATATTACTTGATTGTAAAGTACATGTATATCATGAAAAAATTTTTATTAACCTTGAAAAATTAAAGGGCCTAGAGATTAAAAAAATACAAAAAAAATACTTTATATACTTATTAAATACGAAATATTGATACAAATGTTGTTTTCTTATAGAAGTACTTGAAACTTTCGGTCACTTGCACTTTGAAAAAAGTAATTTATGTATCTTATTGGTAGATGTGAGTGACGTCGGAGTTTATCTCGAGAGCTGTCTTGGCAGTAATGAAATTACTTCATGTAACCATCGATAGTGCCTATTAGATATAACAAGTGTTCGACTGAACAAATCGCTTAATTTAGTAAAGCGAAAAATCGAGATACAACGTGTAATTAAATCTTACGACATACTATGTAATGTTTTTCGCATTTTCCCAAAATTATATAGAACTTAATAATTATTCTGCACTAAAGTTTTAATGATTTTTAATCGTTTTAAAATTTTATTTTAAGGAGTTAATTCTATTGTATACTCGTTATTAAATTTATCTTTCATTATTAAGAGTGTGTATATTGTTTTACATATGATAAATTTTATTTATTTTAAATTATTTATTGTTATATATATATATATATATATATATATATATCTATAAATAGCTATATATTTATGATTATAGTATTGCAGTATTTAATTAAATTTGTTTAGACAAAAAAAAATATTCAAAAAAAAATGTTATTTTCTTTTTCATCCAAGGCCTGCAGTCATTTAAACTTAATTCAAAACTTTATATATTATTTTATTATATTTTATCTTTTTTATTCATATATCAAGCAATTATTTTTCAAAAATTAATAAATATTAGGACGAATAACGCTTTCTTGAATTAATTAGATATTTTCTCAAGGGAATCTCTATAGATTTTGTTAATGTATTTTAATTATAAAAAATGTTGACGGATTACCAAAATAAAATAAAAACTATTTCTTCTTCTCTAATAAATAATTATGAAATAGATAATTATTATGCACTAGTTGCACATGATTTATATCTTCTTTTTTTTCTATTTATGTGTTTCATTGGAACTTTTTGATATCAAGTACACACCTCTTAATATTTTTGCGGTGATAATACTTTTTTAATTTGTGTATTGTAGATGTACAGTATTAAAATACATTTTAAAAACTAATTTCATTATATTAAACTATGCATAATTAGTGATATATTATTGTGTCATAATTATAAAATTTTCAACTATTTTCTCATTTATTGATTTATCGATTTAAATAATAAATTTGTAAGTATCACGTTTTGTTTATGTAAAAAAGTTAAAAATAATATTAGATAATAAAGAAATTTTAATGTCGATAACTCTTACCACTTTTTATTTGTATTAAAAAATTAAAGCATGTTAATTTTATTCAACGACCGTTAACAAACAACAAGCGGAGTAATAGCATATTTTTTTTTTTTGTTTTTGTAGAGATTTGCAATTAGATGGAGACGATATCGGTCCAATATGGTACAAATACTTTTTATGCGGTGTCAAAGGTGTTCTAGGAGTCATTCCCAAGGAAAATATTCCGAAAGGTTTTCTCGCTGCAGTCTCGGGTAATATTCCCCCAAATGCTGGACTTTCAAGTTCTAGCGCCTTGGTCTCGGCCGCATTACTGGCGACGGTTCACGTGAGTCAGGTAATTATGAATTATTGTTAATGTTTACAAGCTCTAAAATTAAATGCTTATTGGTGCAATCTTTAAAAAATTAAAAATTATAACCTTTTGATGTAAAAAGATTATTTTTTTTCTTAGATAACTTAAATATAAAAAATAATAAATATTTTAAAACAAAAATCAATATTTATTTACAAAAATTATATTCATATAGTTGTTATTTTATAAAAAATTCAAGGTCACAACAAAAATGAAAAAAATTTCAATGCAACGACATAATTCAGAATAAATAATTCAGATGTAGCAATATTGTGTATTTATCAGTTTAATTTCCTCGGAGATACTGTCGTCAGCATTTTTTCCTACAATATCTCAAAGAATAATTTTTAGTTGCTATTCCCATTTACTACATACTAATCGACCATTGAACGCGAAAAAACGATTACTAGGAAATAATGATCTATATTACTTTTGTTGTAAAGGTGTTGGTTATACATATCTGAGCAAAAACAAAAATGATTATTTCTAGATATTAAAAAGTTTAACAATGCTTTTCAAGCTTTTAAGATTTCCAATTACAATTGTACCTGCATATACCTAAAAGTAAGGTTTATTATGTACATAAGAGCGTTATGAGTTGATTTTATATTTGCATATTTTCCATATAATTATACGCTTTGTATTGCATTTAACTCTTCACAAGATACCATCAAAATACATTTAAGAAATGAATATATTTTATAAAATTAAATTCACATTTATGCGTTTTTCAATTAAATATCCTTTAACATTATGTTGAATTAAATAGAATAATTATTATTTTTATTTTGTCGAATATATTATTGCCTGCTAAAGTTTTAATCATTTTGTTACGAATAAATCAAAATATTATTGTTCTTTCTTTTACATTTTCCTCTTCATCCATTACTTTTTAATCATTGAAAATACGTGGTATGACTAATTATTAATCTAATTGATATATAAAAGGTTTTTTTTTAAAAAGTAATGTATTTAAGTAGATGTAATTATTATTTTTTTGAATAATGCAAAAATATAATATTATAAAAACTTAAATTTTTTAAAAATTGTGTTAAAAGTATTTATATTGATTAAAAAATATTATTATTGATGATATTGAAAAGTAAACGTGTATAATAATTGTATGTAATTATTAAGAATCCTTGAGGATGAAAGACTAAAAGAAAGGAATGTCTGATGAAGATTCAACTTAGATAATTTCCAATCAATTGATCCAATCAATTGTTATTTTTATACATTCTCATGTAACCAACGAGATAATACAAATTAATAAAATAAAATAAAAAAAAGAAGAAAAAAAACATTATTTCTGTGAAAGAAAATAAGGCTGTTACTTTCCACAATTTAATTACAAGTGTATTGCACCTTTCAATTATGCTATGATTTTGTATTATATGTATATACACGTATAGTCAAATGTATAGTTGAATTATAGGCCAGCTGATATATTTTTATCTAGCCGTCGTTGTTGAAATTTTGAGGAAAAATATCATTTATCATTCTTCTAAAAGTTTCCACGTACAAGTTGAAGTACAGCATATTACATCTACTGCGTCGTGACTTGTTTTTTTCAAAAGTGTTGTTTTTTCAAGCACAAACCTAATATAGACATTAATATGGCTTCTAAAATAAAACGCACGCACATTATAGCATAATTTCACTAAAAACATGCAATGATTTGTAATAAAATGCGTGTGGAAATACTCACTTGTATTATTGTAAACAAATTTTTTTTATCCATTCGCATATAGTATCGAAAAATAACGTGCTGTTGAATTTTTTGCATCAAACGCAAATATTGTTATATTACTCTTGAAGTACATGGTTATACTCTGAGTTTATAGTTTTGTTGACGCTAAAGGTTTACAAGAGGGTATAAGCTTTTATAATAAACCATAAGGAAACTTGAAGTAGCAGGAAAATAATATATACATAGTCATGAATAATTGGGAGTGCAACTACGAGTCAAAAATCTTTATTTGTTTAAATAATTTAAAAATTATAAATGTTATTTTAGTATAAAAATCTGTTATAAAAATTAGATTTTTTTTTTGTTAAATGTGATAATCTTTTAAAGTTTTAATTAAAAAGTAATTAATACTTTAAAAAATTTAATTGTAAGGTCACGTCACATTTCTGTTATAATAATTAAAAATAGTACTTGTCCTAAAAATTTTCTCAATACCATAAATATAATGTTTGTGTGTGTTTTTTTTTTTTGTTGATATTAAATAAAATTTTGTAAGAATTTCTGTTGGATTAAAGCATATAATGACAAGGAAAGATATGGCGACTGTCAGCGCGAATGCCGAGAGATACATTGGAACCCAAGGTGGCGGGATGGACCAGGCAATTGCTTTTCTCGGGAAAGCTGGTAAAAAATCATTTTTATAATTTTTAATTTATATATCATCGATAAAATAAGTTGTAATATTCTTTTTTTTTTCATTGTCTTTGAATTTTAAATCGATCGTGTATAAATTATTTTAATGATCCGGAAGATTTAAATATAGTTTCTTCAATAAAGAGTTAAATAAAATAATCATATTAAACAAAGTTTATTTGTTATAAGAATATACCAAATAACTATAAATATTAATTTTAATGTTTTTTTTTCACATTTAAAATGAAAAATGAATTAATCACACAATATAATTATTTATAAATTTGTTTGATAAACACTTGAGTAATGCAGATGAATAAATGTTTATTAATAAAATTCATACTTGTTATTGCTTCCCCTCGTGTGCATTACAATTTTTTTTTTCTTTTTTTTTATCAAGATTATATTTTTTTTTTTATGATTCTTGCATTAATAAAAATTTATTTAAATATATTTTACGTACAAATTTTTCGTGACTTTAACTTAAAATTGTTTATTTTGTTTTATAAAATATTTGCAATATCTCTCACCAATCGTTATGTAATTAATATCTTTTCCAGAAGGAAAAGAAATAACAGACACACTACAATTTATAAAAATCTTTTATTAGAGGACATAAATATATATCACTTGAAGTTTATATGAATTCTTAGAACTACTTAAGCACGCAATATGAAGATGAAATCTAGATGATAATAAAACTAAAATTCTCAAAATAACAAATAGCTAGTAAAAAAGAGAATTGTATTAATAATAAAAAATAATTTAATCATGTTATTGGTTTATTCTTCAAATTATAGAATTAAAAATAGAAGTGATAAATTTTTATTAAATTGATTAATTTAAAGTGAAATATTTTATTACTTTATTTTGTTACTAGGCTCAGCGAAGCTGATTGAATTTAATCCATTACGTGCATTTGATATTAAACTGCCAAATAATGCTGTTTTTGTAATTGCACATAGTCTTGTGGACCATAATAAAGCTTCTACACGTCACTTCAATATAAGGGTATTAGAATGTAAACTCGCTGCACAGGTACAATTTTTATTCTTGAGACATGATTACGATTAATTCTCGATTAGAACTAAAACTGTTTCTCAAATTTTTCTTCAAATAATAATAATAAGTAATGTATTATATATATAAGGTATATTATTTTACCTTGTAATACCTTGGATAATTTTCATCAAAGTATTCAAAAATCAACTATGCATGATGTATTTCAATTTGGTATTGAAAGGTACTAATTAATTTATTGACTGTAAAGATCCTTTTGAATCAGTTTATAGTGTTTTTTGTTTAAAAAGTAAAATTAAAAAAAACAAAAAAATATTGTAAACAATAATTTATTTATGACATCCTTGATATTTTAAATATTCTATTTATATTTTTAATGTTTACCATAATTATAATATAAAAAGCAATAAGTTTATAATACGTTTAAAAAGTTAAATAATTATATATAAAATAAAATATAAATAATTATATATATATTTATTTTTACTTTTCTGTAAATATTTTTTTTTTTTTTATTTATTTATTTATTGTCGCATCAACAACGTGGTTATTAACGACATAGGTATTGTACATCTGTATAAATTATAATATTAAAGAACTTGTATAAAGAAACATTTGTTGATCTTATATACTATTATGTGTTTATAATAATTTCCTTATTTTTATTGTATTCAAATATTTTATAACTTCATCTAATTTTTTAGAAGAATTTAAGGTTATCTTGATATCCTCGTTTAGTTTGAATTTACTTCTTTCTTGATTGTAGTTGGGACACTTGCAAAGAATATGTTTTATCGAGAGAATATTGTTGCATGTGTTGCAAATTTTCGGATTTTCTTTGTTTATTAGATGAGAGTGAGTTAGTGCGGAGTGGCCAATTCGTAGTCTGGTGATTATTATTTTGTTTCTGCGTGATAGTGGAAGCGCTGGGTTTTTTGAAAAGGTATCATTTCTTATTAGTTTCAGATGGGTAAATGGGCTATTTATCCATTTTTGATTCCAAATTGATTCCTTATGTTTTCTAAACCTATTAGCTGTTTTAGATGGCGTTAATGGTGTATGGCTTGTAGTTTCCTCTAAGCCAATTTTTTGAGATGGATTTTTTGGTTCTGACTGTTGATAGGGGTTATTGTGGAGGGTAGTTATACCAAATTTAATCTGTTTATTTTTTAATTTGTATAATCGATTTTGTAAGTTGATTATTGAAATGTTGCTAGTGTATGGGTTATTTATTTTTTTTAGACATTCTTCATCTGTATGGATTAGGAATTGGTTGGTGGGATTTCTTTCAATTGATTTCAGTACTTCTTTTAGGTTTAATAGGTGTATAGTTAGGGAAGGACGTGAGCAAAGCATCGATACTGTTTTTATGTGTGTAGAGATTGGATTTGTTGAATATGTGTTGAGTTGTGTTTTTATGTATGTAGTATCGATTGTAGTGTAGTCTAGATAATCTAGAGATGTAGGATGTAAAGTTATAGTTTCTGTTAGATTGATGACGGCAACGGATGGAGAAGGGGAATAGTCTAGAGTAATTATTTCAGGAATTGATATGTTACATTCTAACAGAATGTTGTGTAGTCATGTAGTGAAAGGTTTTGGAATTCTGTTGTTAGTCTGACATGTAATTTGATCATTTTCGAAAATAAGTTTAAAGGTCGGGTTGTTTGGTGTAGATGAAATTTTGCATGCATATTTATACATCAAATATATGCGACGTTCAGTAAGTGGCATCATTTGTGTCTCAACTAGTATACTATAAGTGGGGCTGGTATGGTATGCACCAATAGATATTTTTATTCCTTTATTGTGAATCGTATTTAACATTTCTGCGAAATTGCATCGTCCATAAATGATACTTGCATAGTCCAGTTTGGGTAGAATAATTGCTTTGTATGTGTTTAGCAGAGTTTAATAGTCAGCTCCCCAGTTTTTTGCCGCTAATGTTTTTATTATATTTAATTTTTTGAGGTTATTCTTTTTAATTGATTTATGTGGTTTTTCTAACTTAATCTGTGGTCAAACAATAAGCCCAAAAGTTTCATTTCATCTGATTTTTTAATTTTGTGATTATTTATGTTAAGATTAATATTTTGTGGATGTTTTGATTTTTTAAATACAGTCAGGTTGGTTTTGTCTACTGAGAACTTGAATCCTGTCGAGTCGCACCATTTCAGCAATTTATTAATGGCGTTTTGGAGGACTTCTTGTGTTATACTGGCTGTTTTCCCTGTTGTATATATAGTCAAATTGTCGGCAAAAAGACAGCAGTTTATCGGAGACTGAATATTTGATGCTATGTCATTAATTGCTATCAAGGAGAGTGTAACACTAAGTACAGATCCTTGTGGGACACCATTTTTTTGTGTACTTTTTGTAGAGGTAACATTGTTACATTTGACTTGTATAAATCTTTGTTTCAGGAAGTTTTTATGAAGGCAAGCATATTACCATTTACTGGTATATTTTGCAATATTTTTAGTACTCTGTCTCTCCAAATCATTTCAAAGGCTTTTTCCAAGTCAAATGCTACAGCTGCTAAGTGTAATTTTTTTACAAAAGCATCGCAGATAGCGGCTTCTAATTTGATAACATGGTCGTATGTAGATCGTTGTTCTCTAAATCCACTTTGGTATGGAGTAAAAGAATTTTTGGATTCAAGGAAGGTCTTAAGTCTTTTGTTTAAAATTTTTTCTAATAATTTGCACAAGTTATTAGTCAGGGAAATGAGTTGGTAGTTCTTTGCTATTGTCGAGTCTTAGCCAGGTTTACAAATGGGAATAACGCTAGCTAATCTCCAATTTTTTGGAAAAGTATGTCCTGTCCAAATAACGTTATAAAGTTTTTCTATGTAATCTATTCCGCTTTGTGGTAATGATTTCAGTAGTGCATTAGGGATTTGGTCAGGTGCGGGGCTACTATTTTTGCAGTTTTTGAGTGTAAGTCTTATTTCCTCAGTTTTAATCTTTTTATTTAGATAGTGATTTTCAATAGAATTATCCTGAAAGTTATGTTTTTCTGAAAAAAGAGACGACTTTTTTTTAAATTTTAAAAATTTGTCGGAATAATTATTGTCGTTTGAATTTTTTGAAAAGGTATTTACTAATTCATTAGCGATATCTAAGGGATTAGATAGTATTTTATTATTGTTATTTATTAGAGTTTTTATTGTAGTATGTTTTGATTTTCCTTGATTTTTTTGAATTTTTTGCCATATGAGAGGCGAAGGGATATTTACGTTAAAACTGCTGACGAAATCTAGCCAGAATTTCCTTTTTGATTTTTTATAAGTAAATTTACACATTGCTTTCTTCTTATTATGTTCTATTTTGTTTTCTATAGATTTATGTTTTTTGTATTTATCGAATGCACGTTTAGCTTCTTTTGTTACAGTTTTGCATTCGTCATTCCACCAAGGGACTTGAAGTTTATTATTTTTTACTTTAATCTGAGGGATTGATGTTTCTGCGGCCGATAGTATTATATTATTGAAATTATCGACTAATTCGTCAGTTTCGAGTTTGAATTTAATAAGTGGGGTTTTTAGTGATGGAATACTTTTATTAATTAATGTTTGATAAAGTTGCCAATTAGCTTTTTTGAAATTAAATATTTTTCTGGGGTTTTTCAGGGAATCGGGTTTTACATGGGAATTATCTAGTTTATGTATGATAATACGGTAGTGGTCACTGTCATATAGAGAGTCAGAGGTTTCCAAATTAATATTATCTGAGATCGATGCAGATGATATGGAGACATTAATTGAGCTTTCTTTACCATTAAAATTATTGAAATGTGTTGGCCTACTTTCATTTTGTAGGTTAAGTTCTGGATCTTCTAAGAATTGTTCTATTTGTATACCACGGTAATCGGTTTTGTATGATCCCCAAAGTATGTTATGAGAGTTGAAATCGCCAAGTAATATAATGGTTTGGGTAGTTGAGTTTTTATATTATTAAGGTCATTTACACTAAAATTTGTGCTATTGGGTATATAGAGGTTACAAATTGTTATTTTGTTTGGTATATAACATTCGATTGCTACGGCTTCAATGAAGGAATTAATTGAGATTTGTTTGCAATAAATAGCATTTTTGGCATACATAGCTACGCCGCCACTGGCATGGGGGACTCGCGATTTTTATAAAAACATTGTAGCCTTTATATGTCCACATAAATTGAGTTTTAAGTGTGTTTCCTGTAGGCATAAAATATTTGGGTTTCTTTCGTAGATTATTCTTTGTATGTTTTCAATTCGTTTATAGAAACCAATCAGATTCTATTGGATTATCGTGGGTTCCATCGTTGTTTGTGTCATTTGTATTATTGATTTGTTCTTGAGAGTTGGTTTTTAATTTTTGTGTAAGATCTATTTCAATTTTGTTTATTATTTTGGTGAATCTAGATTTCACTTTGCGAGAGGATAAAGTGGGGTAAATGGTGCGCATCATTTTAGCGATTTTTATAGGTTCGTCTGTGTATTCTTTAGTAATTTCTAAAATTGAGGTGTTGCTGAAGGATTTATTAAGGAAGCTCTTAAAATTTATATAGTTAAGTGGGAAATCAAATTCGGGATTATCTATTACTTTTTTTATGGGTTCAAGCCATTCTTTAAGATTTGTGTCATTTGGGGATGTTTTAGCTTTTTTTTGTTGTTGTTTTACTATTCTTATTGGGTTTTCCTATGGTTTGATTTTTTTGTGGAGTTGTGTCAGAATCGGATTCTGAAAGCGATTTTGAGAACGAATTTTTAAGATTATTTTCTGATGAGAGGGGGTGTGGGCGTTTAAAACAGGTTATATCTAATGCTTCTTTATTAGTTTGTGAGTTTGTTTGTGTGTCATTAATTGTGTTAGTTGTTATTTATCATTGTGCTTAAAGATTCTAGAGAACTCGAGTGATAAGGATTTGGAAGTATTATTATTTGTGAATGCGTTGTGTTAGTTTTGTTTATTGTATGCGTTTCTCGTGGATAATTTGAAAAGGAATTTCTCATCGGATTTATTAAGGCTGGAAATTCAAAAGAGTTATCTTTGGTTTGTTGGCATTGTTTTGCTATGTGACCTTCATTTTTACATATGTAACATTTATAGGCGGCAGTACTTGGATATGTGTAGTAGATGGTATCATCGTATTTCACTTTTATTATTTTTGAAAGATTACATTCGTCATTTGGATCTATATATAGCTGTCTTCTGTCACTAAGTACGTGGTTATATCCTTCTTTGTTTATTGATGCTTTTAAGAAAGAAATTGGTGAACGTCGTTTAATTTCTAAACTATCTATTATATTTTCTAGTACATAATGGGGAATGGTGAGAGATACATTTAATAACTATTTTACAATTTAAAATTTAAAATTTGATAGGATTACTCGTTGTTGTTTAACTATGAGGGATCGTATGTTAACTTTTTTTGATTCTATAATAATATATTCATGCTTATCTGTAATTTCCGTTACAAGTTCTTTAGTAGAGAGAAAGATGCGAATTCTTTTGTTCGATATTCTTGACGCAGCAATTATATTCTTTGGTTTCACTATTTCTCCTACGGCAACTGTGTAGTCTGTGAGGCTCAGGTCATCGACGCAATCTAGGAGGAGTCCTTGTTCTTGTTTTGGGAACATGTCTTTCTGTGTAATGGCTGCATAACTAAATATCTTTTGTGTATTATTGTTGAATTGATTGACAGTTGCACTTTCACTGATTTCTCGTCCTTGGGAGGACATTTTGGATCTCGAGGAATGTATACAAATAAAATAAAATAAAAAATAAAAAAAGGAATGTAAACAAACTCCTATAAATATTTGTATTTTACAATAGTAATAGAATTGCGGAAATTATTTAAATGGTTGAGAAATATTCTTCTTTGATAATACCATTTCATATTCATATTAATTGAAGAAATTTGTTCAATGTATAATTATAAGCATTCTTTGATTTATAATAATATTTATTATAAGATATTAGTAAAAAGATAATATTTATCAGGAATATTATTTAAATAAGAAAGTAATTAACAAGAAGGTGTTTCTATGAAATAAAAGTAACAAATATTTTATAATATTTCGCATTATATCCTAAATACTTTGAACAATACTTTTTTTATTTAAGAAATCCCATATTACGGTTATTATAAAAATTCATTATTGATAAAAAATTATTGTGATAAAAATATATATATATATAAAATATAAAATTTATATCATAGTGAATAAATAATATACATTATAATATTTTTTGTATTGCAAAACATATGCTATAAAAACGGATTTTTGAAAAATCAACTTTAAATAATAACTATTTTACAATTTAAAATTTAAAATTTAATATTATTTTATAGCACAAATAATTAAAATGTAGGTTATAGCCAAAAAAAACAATATCGATTGGCGAAATATTCAAAAGTTAATCGATGTACAAGAACACTTGAGTAAAAGTCTCGAACAAATGGCCAATATTGTAATGGAAAATTTGCATGAAGAGCCTTATACTATTGAAGAGGTACATGTATATTTGAAATAATATATTTTTTTAATATAATACACAATAAGTAAAGAATATTTATTACAAATGTAATTTCATGATTTATTTGGGTATAAAAATATTTACAAATAGAATTCGCTAAATTCATTATATTATTCAAAAATTGGAAATTTCGTAATTGTACAAACTCTAATTTTATATTTATATATATACATGTATATTTATATTTAGAAAAAGTTATTATTTGATAAATTTTGTAACAATAGTTAATACTAAACGTAACAATTATTTAATACATTAATAACACTACATTTATTAATACTAATTAATTAATAATACATTGTACTAAAGATAGTAAGATTAAGTGTGATCATTATATTTACTGTTATTCATGTTATTTTAAAATAAATTAAAATGTAAGCTTATTAAAAATTTTATATAGTTAAATTTATTTGTATTAATACAGTTTAATACTTTAACTTCATAAATAATGAATTGTTATTTTATTTTTAGATATGTGATATTCTTGAAATAACTGTGGATCAGTTTAAACGCACATCTAATGTATTAGAAAATACCACCCAAAAACTCAAACTAAGACAACGAGCATTTCATGTTTTTAAGGGTACATTTAAAATTATGAATTTCTTTTTTTTTAATTATTTAAAGTAAAATAAAATGAATTTGTGAAATATTTTAATCCTGTCCAATATTTAAGTAAGAAGTATAAAATAATATAAATTTATTTCAAATAATAGAGAATTGATGGAAATATTTGAACTTTTCAATATAAAAATTAAATATAAAATATAAAAGAATGAATAAAGTTTAGAATATTGAGCATTTTAAAAAATATTTTATGGTTAAAGTTTCTATTTAAATCGTAGAAGAGGTTTATGGATGTATATTTTGGAGTCGCATCTTTGTAATTTGAGAGTTAAATGAGAAAGTAGATTAAGTAAGTTAATTTATTTTTACACTAATATAAATAAGCTACAATTAAAAGATAATACTGAGATAATATTAAACGGGAGACTAAAGAATTTAAATTTAACGGTTTTAATGAAAGAGATGTTAAAAAAAAAAAATAAATTTTAATGAGTTAAATTACATGCTGAACAGTATTATAAGAGATAGTATTATAATGAACAATGGTTTGAAAATATTTATAATTTACTAATTTATATTATAAAATATTCACTTATACTGCATTCAATAATATAAAAATTTTCATAATTAATAAGAATTCAACTCTATTTCTTAAAATTTAAGATCTTAAAAATCTTTGAATATTTTAATTGGCAGAAGCTGCAAGAGTCATGGCATTCAAAAATGTTTGCGAATACAAGAATATGGATGCTTCCACAAAATTGTATCAACTTGGTAATCTGATGTCTAAGAGTCACTTAAGTTTACAAAAATTTTACGAATGTAGTCACCCTAGAATCGATTCACTTGTTAATGCAGCCATGGAATGCGGTGCTTTTGGGGCAAGATTAACAGGAGCCGGGTAATAATAAAAATCAATATACATACATACTTTTATTTATTTAGTATCTTGGTATTTTTTATTTAAATTTTTTAATTTTGCCTTTAAAATTACATAAATCATTTCTAATATGAAATCATGCAATTTTGGTTTTACAAGTTCTATACTAGAAAATAATATATACATTAAACAATAGATGTGTTTGCGTTTAATAAAATATTTATGAAATTGTCTTATGCCTGCTTACAATAATGATTTTTAACGTGAATTACATGAATTTAATTTTTGTTATTAAATTGATTAAATGAGAAATTCATCACAAGAAGTAATTTCAGATTTATTTTCATTTAATACATTAAGCAATGCTTTTAATTTTAATATTCGAATCTCATAACACTGCAAGACTATGCAGTCAAATCAAAGTCTCAGAAATAGGAAATAAACGATTGATTGCATTCATCTCCATCCTCATACTTATTCCTATCTTCATCCTCATTTTCATTCCCATCCCTTCGAGCGAATTTCTCGTCTCCTCGAAGACGATCAATCTGTTATCAGCGACAAGGCATCTTTCTTATTTTGCTCATTCACAATTCTCTGTCTGCCTTTCCTTTCTACTCTCTTTGATTTCTCATCTTTTTACTCTTTTATTTTTCTCTTTGTTACACTATGTTAACTCTTTTATTTTTAGTTTCGGCGATGACATATATTATCTGCAGTCTCAAGCATGGAAAATTCACGGTCACCACTTTTTTCACTCACTCGTTTTTATAATGAAAAGTGTCCTTGAAGTTTTTCTCGCTCAAATGGACTTGATTTAGATTTTGTTGTACTTCTGTTGGTTCCTTTTTAATTCCTTAATTGTGTGGTGAATCACTTAATTCATCCACACTTTTTTTTATAAATGTTTAGGAATATATACGAATATCTTTCATTGCATAACGGAAAATCATCATTACTTTAAAAAGTAAAATAAAAAAAAAATGTTTGAAGAACATTCATTTTATATTTAATACTCACATTAAAACTAAATAGTACAGTAAAAAAAAATAATTTTCATATTAATTATTTCAATATTTTAATAGTAATACACAGGAAACTATTTTTTAAATTTACAGTTGGGGTGGATTTATTATTGCTATAACAACTGAAGAAAAGGTCAAAGAATTTATCCAGAAGTTAAAAGAAAAATTTTATATAGATGATCCCCAATCGATAAATAAGGACCTATCAAAAATTGTATTTCAAACGGAACCTAAAGCAGGAGCAGTTATTTATTCTATTGATTAAGCTAGAGGCTGTATTATAATTTTTTAAATTTTGAGACAAATATTTTTATTCAATTTTAATTGTTTGTTATGAATATAAAAATATACAATGTAAAAAAGGTTTAATATGTTTAATAAAATGCTATAATCTAGTTTCGTATATGATAAAATATAATTACATTTTTCTGAAATATTATATATAAACTATTCAAAGAGAAAATAAAAGAATTTTTATACGCAAAATTTAACTATAAGACAATAAAGTAAATATTCTAATGATTACTTAAGAATAACAGTTTCATTTTATTAGCTACATTAAAAAGTAAACATTTAAAAAGTGACTAATTTAAATTTTAATCAATTTCAAAATTGTAAAAAAATTACCTTTTATTATTTATATTATAGTGCATTATTATAACATGTTATAAAATAAAAACATTTTTTATATCTATATAATATTGAAAAATGTCATATACTTTTATGGTTTTCTCTATTATGTTACAACTCATCCATTATATGTGATAAATTTTTTAATATAATTACGCTCGCGCAATAAATTGTAAGAAAGTTGAAATAATAAAAATAAAAAGTTAAATATTAATTTAATCCTTAAGATTTTTCCTTTATTATCCATATAATTTATACGCGTATTTGTATTTATGTATATATTTAATGTTTTTTTTATTATATTTTTTTTTTTAGTTTTTGTCTTTGTACCTTTTCATCTCTTATTTTATTTTATTATTTCTATTTTTTTTTTATTAAATACATAAAATTTTACATTGCAGATTTCTTTATTTATTCTTTTTTATCTTCTTTTTATTTTATTTCTGTGAAGATGTTAGGCGGTAAACGTCAGTTAGCGATCACAAATAAATCTAGAATATGAAACAATGTGAGTGACTTAGTGTCTTTGGAAGATTTGCTTTACATTGGCCTTGTTTCTCTTTTATTTTTATACAAATGAAATCAATCATGAGGAATATAAAAACGATATAGTGTAAAAAAATATTCATCTAAAATAATTGCTTGAAATAAATATGAATTGTATTATACTTATGCACTGTCATGCCTACCTCCACACATGCGCGCGCACACACACGTATATGTATGTATAATTTATCTGAAATTTTTTTTACTATAATTTCACTAGTTTCTTCACTAGTTCTTACTCAATTACTCTATATTTATAAAGGTTGAACATCACCAACCTTTCATTACAAACATAATAGCTTTTGATATTTATTTTTATATTATTCATGAATTATTCAGTCATCGATTTTTATTTCTATCCGTAAGTTTTTTTATGTCAAGGATAAAATCTAATTATTTAATTCGTATAATACCTATTCTTCATTGCTTTTCTTAATATTGGTTATTGTTACAGATAATATTTATGTGAAAATTAATCATTAATTTAAGAAACTTAAGGTAGATTTTAAAGTATGGGCTTAAAATGAATAATGTTGGTATAATAATAAGTATATGATCATTTGAGAAAAAATGTTATTATGCGTTTTCTGATTTTGTTGCATTATATATATATATATTATTAT
The DNA here is from genome assembly GCA_018907245.1 of Eupristina koningsbergeri. Classification (NCBI taxonomy): domain Eukaryota; kingdom Metazoa; phylum Arthropoda; class Insecta; order Hymenoptera; family Agaonidae; genus Eupristina; species Eupristina koningsbergeri. Next base: position 756,627 of record JACCHV010000013.1, on the reverse strand, counting down.
ATATATTACATTATATATATTGTATAAATTAATAAAAGTAATTTATTTTATAAAATTCTTTTCTTCAACTTCTTGATTATTTTCAATTAAATTTTTTTTATATTGTTATCTTTTAAATTATATTTTATGATTTTCTTTTTTTTTTAATTTTTAAATATATAATATTAATATATAATTGTACTAGTAATCAGAAAATCGTATCAACAAGATTTATTTTTATCGATTCCGTCAAAGTTATTTGAAAACATGTATATTTAATATTGTAAATGAATAAAATTCTAAAAATGAATAAACGTTTAAAACTTTAAATTTGTTAAATAACCATTTCTAAATTTAGATATAATCATTACAATAGTAATAATACTACTCAAATTGTAAAGTATTATATATTTAAAATATGAGGGCTTTATACAAAACTTATATTTTATTAGAATAAATGCATGTGATATATCATACAGGGTTTGAATTTTCGAAATAAAATTTCATTGACTATTAATGCAAAAGTAAAAAAATACAAAATTTTTCCAAAGTTGTATTACCTTTAAAATATTTTATTTTAATACAATTCAAACATTATTATTATTATGAATTGTAAATAATAATTATGTTTTCTCATAAATTTGGATTATTTTTTATTTTCGTATAATTAGGAATATTATTTAAAAAATGGAATATTAATTTTGTGGGAAATACAAGTTACAAGTAAACAACTAATCTCTATGAGTAGTTATATTCATATTTTATTAGAATATATTTAAATACAGAAATACTGTCTAAAATGCTCTATATAGCAATTATGATATAAATATATACATACCATATATATTTCAAACATAATTTTTAACTGATATAATGAATCTTCTATAGAAAAATATACCAAGATGATAATTCACTAATTCTTGATCATTTTTTACTACATAGGCAGGTACTCCTCTATTTATGCCGATAATCACATTGTAATATAGAAGTGGACCACCAATGTCACCCTAAAATTTATTAATAATATATTATTACATGCAATTATACTTAAATTAGGTTAAAATACAGTTCTTTTTACTTTTATTCTTAAGCAAATACTGCATGTTACATATAAAATTAGATACGTTCGACTTTTTGTTCAATATGCATACAATGTATAATAATTAAAAAAAGTTATAACTAAATTAATTAATTACAATTAATTTTAAATATTACTTATTTTAAATTATTTCTTAAATAATCGAAAATTTCATGTAATTTACAGTAGCTTAGCATAATTTATAATAGTTCAGCAATGATGTATCTTCGTATAATTAATTTTATATTTGCTTATTACTAAATTCCAAATCTATTTTTATATTAAAATTATTAGAATAACTTCTATATTTAGAGTTGAAAAAGAATTAAAAAAAATTGTGTATTTTTTATTGCTTCCAATTCTTTTGCTAAACAATATATATTTTAAAAAATTATAAATTAGTGCACGTATATTCAGATAAAACAAAATAATTTTTTATCATAAGAATTATAATTAAAATAAATGTTCCTATAGTTATAATAAATACAATAAGAATAGGACGAGAAAATACGACTGTACAGAGTAAAATATAAAGATAGTAATAAGTCAAAATAAATATCAACAGTTCACTTCAATAGTTTTTCTCTTCCATACCATATCAGTACCTTTCTTTATTTTAACATTTATTTTATATTAATAATTTATATTTTTACTTTTAAAGAATTATTATGATTTTAAGAATTTTAAATCTTTTTCTAATTAAGGGTTCATTAAAATATAATGGGCTTATTAAAAAAATTTGGAAACTTCCAAATCACATAATACCATAAAAATAAATTTAATATTTTTAAATTAATATAGCGGTATTTTAATTTTGATATAATTGTCTGGTAAAATTTAAATTTAATTATTTATTTATTATAAATTTGGTAAATAAGTCGAATATAATATTATATTTTAACATAAATTTGAATTAATTAATCAATAAAATGAGATTATGACTTCTGAAAATATTATTTGAATAAACATGAGCTTTCGCACTTGGCTGATAATAGTGAAAAAAAATAATTGTAATACTTGAATATTATTTATAAAATTAATTAAGTTGATTAAACAAAATAAATTGATTTAAAAAATTTATTACATCTATGTTTATCAACTTATCTTTAAAATAGTAATTTCCTATTTCGAGTTAAAAAAAAACATTTAAAGTTAAAAAAATACTTCACTGTACAAAGTTTTGTAACAATTGGATATTAATAATTTTATAATATATACATTTTGAACTTTGAATCTAGTACTGCATTATATTAGATTTTTTATGTCCGGCATTATCGTATTTATTAATTGGATCCCATATCAATTTGTTAAAATAAACTGTGTCAATAAATTTAGATATTATTATACAGATACGCTTTTGAAGCATCCATCCGGGATTGATTCAAATAATTTATTAGTTAGTCAAGGGATTATAAGGAGGCCGAATAACTTCATAATATACAGTTTTTAACAGTTATATTTAAGATTAATTTGAGATACATAGAGAAGAATTATTTTTATTGTAATGCCCACAAATATTTTAATCTTTTATAATTACTTTTTTTAATTATAGTAAAAAAAGTAGCGGTAAAGAATTTTCATTTAAAAAAAAAAATCTTCCTAATCATTACTATTTCTATTCCAACTTTTTTTGAGATTAGATAATGTATATAATATCTTGATATAAGAGTGTATATTTATAATTTTTTTAATTATTTGTATTAGAAAATGAGATTTATAAGAATTATGAATATTCTACATGAAATGGTCGTTGCTTTTTGGTATTTGTATCTAATAAAGTATAAAGTTATTTTGTAATGCGTATATAAAAAATGTTGAATTGATAAATATAGTCGTACAAGACTGAATTTTACATTTAGAATTCAGCCATTTTAGTCAGATCTGTTATGATTATCCCTAGTTGTATTTATTTGAGCGAAGTATATTTGTTGTCATAAGTTTAATTATTATACTGTTCTATTTTTTGCACTTGAATAGAGTTTTTTATAAATTGAAATGTTAAGTAAAAACTATTATTATTTAATACTATTGAGAAAAAGGTTTATTATTTTTATTATTTTAATGAAACAAACGCTACAATTCAGTCTTCACTTTCTAAGTTTATTAATATCAATTTATTGTCATAAATAAATTGAATTTCAAAAAAAGAAACTAATCATAACTAATTTTTTATTTGTAAAATTTGCATAATATTTCAAGAGTTAAACATATATGTATAAATATAGTCCTACACATTACTATATTTATTTACTTCATAAATATCTACACGTTCAACTACTTATTTCTCTCTATGTTTTTTTTCCATATTTTCTTTTATTTTTTTCTCTGCCTATCCTTTCTCTTTTCAATGAGGATTTAATGAAAAAAATTTTATTTTAATATAAGTCGTAAACTAAGTTTTTTCATTAATTTTGCTTCTCATAAATAATCGAAAATGATTCTGTCTCTCGAACTAATATACTATATTTGAGTTCTTATTTAAGAATATATTTATATATTACTGTGTATATTTATATTAACAAAAAAAAAAAAAAAAATGATTTTTTACTCATCAAATATAAATTTTCATCATTAAATACTTGTTTTATGCTCATAAATCTTAAAAAAATTATTATTACTATTATTATTATTATATAACATAATTTCAAATAGAGAAAAAAATATTTTTAAAAAAATAATTTTTTTTTAATTACATAATAAATTCCTTTCTGATTGAAATATATGAATTATCTTTAAGTTATTTGTAGATTTATAATAACTAAAAATTTTTTCTTTAAAAAAAAATAAATACCCAACTCAATAAAGCTTGTGGATTTCCAACAGAACAAAGCAATTCGCTATGTTCGACGTATGATTTATTACTATACAGCTTTTGTGTTCTATTTTTGCAGTCTGAATTTGGAATGACTTTTAAAAAAACGGTTTGTAATTCAACATTAGAATAGCTTTGATTTTTAGATCCCCATCCTACTCCTTCTACACGTAATCCATAATGTTCATGGTTTAAAAAAGTTGTTAAGAGAGCCGGTTTGATGGTCGTAGATATATCTTCTAATAGCTTAAATAATTTTAATTAAAATACTTTGTTCAATTTTATTTAATAAATACTATACCATTTATAATTACTTATATTAAAAAATAATTATTTTTTTTTAATAATGTATTTCACCCTTATAACAGCAATTTCGTTGTCTTGTTTTCCTCGAGATAAATAAGTTATATTAACCCAATGGTCATAAGTAATCGACCAATACATATAATATTTTGTGCCCAAATTCAAATTTGGCGATCCAACAACTATGTACATTCCTTCTGGATTTTTCTGATATAAGCATAATTCTGATGTTAAAATATCTCTCGGAGAAAATAATGTTCCTGAACATACATAATTTACTTGTGGATCGGGGTTAGCACTATTTATTTTCATTATAGGAACAACGAAAGGAAATTCATTCTTGAATGCTTTTCTAACGCTAGTACCAAATAATGTTCTAGGGTTTACAAAATTATACGTATAATCTAATAAATAAAAATTAAAATTATTTACGTTATTAAAATATTTTAAAAAATTCTAATTTTCTGTTTTTAATTAAGTCAATTAGCTTAGTTTTTTTCTACTTACAACAAAATAAATATTGTCCAAGGAAAAAATATATTTTATATAACATAATAATAGCAATATTGTTACAATGAAAAATAATTGTAATTTAGAATAAAATATTTTTCACGTTTATAGAAACACGAATTCCGTTTTTTTAAAATATTATTAACTTTATAATTAAAAATATACTAATAAGTCATTTTAAATAAAAATAAAAGTACTAACTTAACTAACATTTACTTTACTTTTACTTATAAAACTATTGTAATGTTATAATATACTAATACCGATGTCAGTAAAGAAATTTTTATGACAAATCGAAATAGATATAATTTTAAATACTGCTTGTTACTTGTATATTGGAAGGTGATATATTAAAATCAGTCATGACTTTATTGGCGATATATATTAATGGCAAGGATTATTCTTTTATTTTTTTATTTTAGTTTGTTCCTCCCTTCATTCGTTCATTTTACAATTTCTTGTGACCGTGTGATATTAATATACTGTGTGATATTAATATACACGATTCTCTACCTTAATTATAGTTTAATTATGTAAAAATTAATACTATTACTAAAATTCTTTTTTTATTTGGAGGCCTTTTTTTCATACTTTATATTCTAATATCAATATTGAAAATATTTAAAGATGATTCAAATACGTACATAAGCATTCTTTCGCAAGTAATTCTGAACCATTATTTGTTGATTAATACGATTATTAGTCTCAGAAATTTTACATTTTAAATACAAATTTTTGTTTAAAGTGCTTTTTTTTAAATTTATTTTAATTTTTATTTAATTTTTTAGATTAATATTTCATTATTTTATGGTAAAAATTTTATGAGGATACTGTGTAAGTTATGAAAATAATTTTAAATAAAAATAAATTTTATTTAAAATTGAGAAAAATACCTTTTTGCAAAAGGATCATGTTTTCAATTTTCCTATTTATATAAATATAAACGATATTAATTACTTTAAAACTTTTGATTTACAAATGAATGTATTTAGGTTTTAATTAAAAATTGAATAAATAAAATATCAATTTTTAGAAATATATATTAAATTTTTTTTTTAATTTTTATATACGAATAATTTTCACACCATTTCTAGATTTCTACTAATTAAAAAAAATGTTTACTAAATCAAATAAATACCCAACTCAATAGTGCACATGGATTTCCAATAGAACAAAGTGACTCTGTATGATAAACGAAGAATTTATTGTTGAACAGTTTTCGTGTTCTCTCTTTGCAGTCCGTAACATTCAAAACTTTAAAAATAGCAGTCTGTAATTCAGCATTAGCAAAAGTTTCATTGTTGGATCCCCATCCAACTCCATTCACACGTAAACCGTAATGTTGAAAGTTCAATGAATTTGTTAAGACTGCCGGATTGATGCTTGAAGGTATATTTTTTATTAGCTAAAAAATATTGTAAAGAAAATAGTGAGTTTTATTCTGTTTTAGAATCTTATGTCATATTTAATTAATTATATTTAAAAATAATTATTATTTTTTAAGAATGTATTTCACCCTTATAACGGCAATTTCGTTGTCTTTATTTTCAAGAGGTACACGATAAACATCAGCCCAATAATTATAGGTAATCCACCAAAACATATAATATTTTTTGCCTAAATTCAAATTTGTTGATCCTACAATTATGTACATTCCTTCTGGACTTTTCTGATATAAGCATAATTCCGATGTTAAAATATCTCTAGGAGAAAATAATGTTCCTGAACAAACATAATTTACTAGTGGATTGGAATTAGCAGTATTTTTGTTCATTATTGGCACAACATAAGGATATTCATTCTTAATTGCTTTTCTAATATTGCCAATTAATGCCTTAGAATTTACAAAATTATATTCATAATCTAGTAAATGAACATTAAAATTTTTTGTATCATAATAATAATTTAAAAATTCTAATTTTACTTTTATGGGCAGATCAAATACTTTAATTTTTTTAACTTACAAAAAACAAAATATTGTCCGAGGAAAAAATATATTTTATATAACATAATAATAGCAATTATACTAGAATGAAAAATAATTTTAATTTAACATAAAATATTTTTCACGTTTTTAAAAACACGAATTCCGTTTTTTAAACATTATTGGCTTTGTGATTAAAAATACTAATAAATCATTTTAAATAAAAATAAAAATAATAACTTGATTAACATTAATTTCTTCCAGTATCATACTATAGTTTTATAATATGTGAATACTAAGTTTTAGTAAAAAATTTATCGTGGTTTTTCTGAATAAATATTATTTTAAATAGTATTTTTTACCTCTGTAGTAAAAGACTCTATTGTTGTACAAGAATGTCGACGATTACTTTTTTCTTTTTATTTGTTTCAATTTGTTCCTTTTCTCCAGTGTTGATCCAATCGAGGTTCGTGAAACAAATTTCAAATATTGACCTATCAATAAGATATGCAACAGATGTGCACTTAAATCGGTTATAAATATATTTCTTGAAATTTTATTATATTTAAGCAAACATCAATATATGATATTTTAGTTAGTAATTTACTATATTATGTACATTTTTCCACTCGATAACAAGTAGATAATTTTATAATATCTAAATATTTGCAATATTTACATGGTCTGTGCCCGAAGTATCGAGTTTTTTTTTCATTTGGCGAATATTAGTCATAGCGATTTGGGCGGGGTCTTAAAATGCAGAAAATTTTTTTTTCTATTTGTCTCTTTTTTTGTTTTTTTCGATAATTAAATGTGGCAGGTTTTTACTTTGTATAAAGGATGTTTTTCGATTTTTTGACACTGCGCGCTGAACCGATTAGTAGAAAAAACATTATGTGGGAATGTTTCGTTTATTGATTATAAAAAAAAAAGAAAACGCTTACCTTTTTTTATGAAGTATGATTTATTAACTCTTCCAAATAATTTCCCCCTGAATCAACGCATTTATGAAGGCCAGTTTTTCAGCTCTCAAAAGCAGTCTGAAACTCCTCAGCTTTGATATTTACGCAAGCTTTTCGCATTTCTAAAATTTTTTGCACTATATAGTGTACCGTAGATCGCGTAAAAATTCAATTTTTCCGCGATTTCTCTAACTGTTAATCAGTGGTTTGAATTAAAAATTTTCAGTACATGGCGGGTGTTCGTTGTGACTCGAGAGTTTTGTGAGCGTTCGGATCGAGACTTGTCGATGATCTTTTCCGAACCTCTTTGAAAGCACTGTGTCATTTTCTACATTGTGATTTTGACATATAATTATGTTCATCAGCTTGTTTTACATTTTAAATATACCGACACTGTTTTTTTTAAGTTGCGAACGAAATTTTATCGTCTAATCGCTTCAGCGTGCCATATCAAAAAAAACGAAAAACACCTTTCGCGCGAAGTAAAAACCTGCCACATCTAATTATCGAAATAATAAAAAAAAGGGACAAATGGAAAAAGATTTTTTCTGCATTTTAAGACCCCGTCCAAATTGCTACGACCAATATTCGTCAAATAAAAAAAAATTTGATACTTGGGGGATGGACTATGTATTTTGTAATAGAGGAAGGGCTACGAAAATGTTGTAAACTTCGATGTGATAGATCCTTGGTCATCCATATTGTTCCCAATTGTGATTCGTTAACATAATTTTTGGCACTGTTACTGCATAATCAGTACCTGCGTATGCATGTATGCATATTATACTATACATTGAATATCATAAAATATATCATAATGATGATGATTTTTATTGCTATGATCAATAAAAATGACGACAATCGGCTTCACTGCTGTTTCTTCAACCATGACTTTATTATTCGATACACACACCTACGTATTATAATAAAGAGGATTGTAGGAGGTTGTTGAGAGAAAAGAAAACCCTTTTGTTCCTTGTTTTTTATACTTTTATTTGTTTCCAAAAACTTATTGTTGGCCCGTCGGAGTCCTTTCACGTTGACGTTCTTACAACAAGTGCTCGCATTTCTTGCGTTGCGCCCCGCCGCTCCTTCGCCGATCTTCAACTTTTTTTGAGCGCACAGTCGCGAATTTTCGAATATGTCGCGGCTATCCAAATGAATAACCGGGCATATTTTACATTCATTTTTCGGATAAGCGGTTTCTCGCATAAAAAACCTTTGCCGGGCCGAACAAAGGAAAAAGCCGATACATGCTACATTCGTACCTATTTATACGAGTGGCCTGCATCTCAGATCTCGACAACACGGTTTTCTTTCGACACCGGGTTGTGACGCCTTACCGGTGCCGCTGACCCTGGATCGTACGACGTCCCACCAGGGTCAGATTTCGTCGATGCTCTGGTTGACGACGACTCCCCGGAGCATTTTCGTCGTGCGTTTTTTAATACCTTCTGCTGCCTCTGCATCTATCGCCGATGTCTAGATGCGCGACGCCTATTCTATCGCCAACATCCTCCCCCAAAATTAAGTTTCACCGCATGTTCTCACGGCCAATTAAAAAGGAATCAATGCTGTTTTCATCTCATATTATTGTCTCTACGTTTTTCTAAACTGACGGGCTTTATCCAACTTAATTTTGTACAATTTCGCCGCTGAATATTTTAATGACTTTGTGGGCCGGACGCGTCATTGTTCCTTGCTTGGTTCTAACCTCCACTACGCGAACCTGTTCATCTTTTCCGGGATGTATTTTGCTGATGACTTCTCTGACCCAGGTGTTTCGAGGGGCTTGTAGGTCAACGACTATGACGACATCTCCCACCCTTAAGTTCTCCCGCTTTAAACCCTATTTATTGCGCGATATAAGTGTTGGTAAATACTCTTTTATCCACCGTTTCTAGAACATATCGGCGAACCCTTGCGCGATTTTCCATTGTCTTTTCATGCAAATATTCTTGATATCATATTTACCTAGTTTTACCTCTCCCGATGAGGTTCCTAACAGAAAATAATTGGGTGTTAGAGCTTCCGCGTCCCGGGGGTCAAGCGACACGTGCGTTAGCGGACGGGAGTTTACCGAGTGTTCTATTTCCGTCAAAATCGTGTATAGAACTTCCTCCGATACGACTTGTTCATTAGATATCGCTTTCAATGATGTTTTTACCGATAGAATTAGCGGTTCCCAGGCTCTCCCCGTGTGAGGTGCGTCCGGAGGGTTGAAACGCCATTCTATCCCCTTTTTTTGCGCGAAGCCCTCTATTTTTTCAACATCTATTTCAGCCACGGCGATTTTAAGTTCTCTGCTAGCTCCCCGGAAGTTAGTACCGTTATCACTGTATACGACCAACGGGGTACCGCGTCTGGCTGCGAGCCGCTGCAAAGCCATAATCGCGGAACTGGACGTCAACGTTTGTGCGATTTCTAAGTGGATGGCTTTAGTCGTCATACACGTAAATAACGCTCCCCATCTTTTCTCACGTCGTCTACCTATTTTTACGTACATGGGACCGAAATAATTCAACCCGGAATGGCTGAATGGACGTTGTCTATGGGTCATTCGTCCCGCCGGTAGTGGACCGATCATTGGAGACGTGGGTTTCCCTCTTTATATTATGCATCCCGCGCACGTGCTAGCTAATGATTTTAGCTCGTTCCGTAGTCCTAAAATACAAAACCTTTGATTAATTTAGTTCATTACCGTGTTGTTGCTCGCGTATAAGTACTTTCTGTGATAGTTTTTTATTATTAATCTGACTATACTGTTTTTCGCATCGAGGATAATTGGGTAGTTGTTAAATTCGTTTGCTGTCGCGTTTTCGGCCCTCCCATTCGCTCGAAGTAACCCGTCTTCTTGGCTGATATACGGATTCAAACTCATAACCCTACTATTTTTCGGTATAGGTTTATCTTTCCTTATTGCCTTTATTTCGGCCCCAAAACTTTGCTGTTGGGCTATCCTATACCAATAATTTTTATCGTCTCGCTGGTTCGACGGTGTGCAATATTGGTGCGCCTTTTCTCGCCATCGGTTCCACCTTACCCTGATGCGCCGTGAATAAGCTAGTAGACCGTGCCAACCTAATCGTCTTATCTCTTTCGGTATTTCCATGAATATTTCTGTGATATGTAGCGTTTGCACTCGCTCTGGGTCTATTTCCCTTTCACCTGCGTCAGTACTCCCGGTATCCTTCTTTTCCGGTGTTCGTTCCTTCAGCCACTCGCTTTCTACTCCTTTTAAGAATTCTGGTCAGCCGAACCACATTACATCATTGTGGTCCATTTCTTTTATCGGCCTAGTCGCGATATCTGCGGGATTTTCTTTTGTTGGGACCCAACGCCATTCTGAGACCTTTGACATTTGAGCGATCTTTTCTAATCGGTTACATACAAATATTTGCTGCTTTCGTGATTCCGATCTTATCCATGATAATACGATCATGGAATCCGACCACAAGTATTTGTTCGTTGGCTTAATATCTAATTCCTTCGCTACATAATCTAAGAGTTTGGCCCTGAACTTCCATTCGAGGAATTGTAGTGGGTTTTACCGGTGCTCCCCGACCTTTTGCCATGATCAATGTTGCATCCACTTCTCCGCCGTCATATAAAATTCGTATGTACGCCACCGCTGCATATGCCAGCGCGCTCGCATCGCAAAACACGTGTAGCTCGGCTACGTAATTTCTCTCGCCCTTTTTTATAAAACATCTTGGTACTTCTATTTTCTTAATCGATTCTAATTTGCGCAAATAATTTCCCCAGCTCACAAATCCGTCTTCCCTTACTCTCTCGTCCCACTCTACCTTGCTTTTCCATACCTCTTGCATTAATAGTTTCGCTTAAAGGGTATATGGTGCGAGTAGACCTAAAGGATCGAAAATCGACATAATTATTTGCAATACTTCGCGTTTCGTCGGTACTCTATTCTCGCCTAATACCTTCTCCTTTGCTTTGTCGAATTTAATACTGTATTTCAGTCTGTCTGTTTCTGTTTCCCAAGCCAGTCCTAGTACCTTCTCGTTGCTTTGTCCTATAACATATTTTCCCGTCTTTCCCGTATCTTCTTGCGCGACATTAACTAAAACTTCTGGTTTGTTACTTGCCCAGCTGTGCATCCTAAAGTTCGCGTTCTTGTTAATTTTTACTACGTCCTCGATCAATATTTTCGCTTCCGCCGTTGTTCTTACGCTCTCTATGTAATCGGCCATGTAGCTATTGTCTTCTATGCTCTTTGCTGCTGTCGGGTACCTGTCTTTAAATAATTCCGCGTTTTTATTTTTTAGAAATATCGCGCTACAAGGAGATGATTTGGCTCCGAAAATAAGACTGGTCATTTCGTATTCTTGAGGTTCCCTTGTTCGATCCTTACCGCGGTACAGGAAACGTTGCGCCCCTCTGTCCTCTTTTCTAATTCTAATTCTCAAAAACATGTCCTTTATATCTCCCTTAAAGGCTACGGGGAACTGTCGAAATCGAGTCAAGATGCCCGGTAGGACTTCAATAAATCGGGTCCTGCTTCGAGTTCATCATTTAAACTAGTACCGGCCGTCTTTGCTGCTGCATCGAAGACCAGTCGGACTCAGTTGGGTTTGTTCACGTTTGTCATGTCAAAGTGCGGTAGATACCACTTCCTCCCGTGCGTTTCGTTCTTTCCTAACCTTTTAGCGTACCCGTTCTTTATGAACCTATCCATCTCTTTGTAGTATAAATCCGCATAGGCGGTGTTCCGATCTAACCTTCTTTCAAGAAACTTTAGTCTATGTAACGCGGTTGTTCGCCCGTCGGTTAATCGTAAGCTATCTGTTTTCCAAAGTAAACCCGTTTCCCATCTATCTTTAATGTACACGCTTGTTTCTTTCAATGTGTCTATGCTACCTCTTTTAGAAATTTTCCCATCGCTGACTTCCTCCAACCCGATACTTTCTAATCTGAAATAGTCTTTTATCATGTTATCTAGTGTGCTTTCCTCAGACAACTGGTCGTTTGCGTCTCCTTCCTCTCGTACTGTCGTTGTGTTTAGTATGTAGTGATAGTCTTTGTCCCGCGTTGGTCCGTGAACCGTCCATCCTAACGAACATCGTGATGCTACTAACCGTGATTCACGATCTTCCACTATCTCTCGTGATAATAACAAGTCGCAATTGTCCTGACCTATAAGCATTTTTGCTATCGCGTTTTTGTAAGATTCAACCCGTAAATTATCTGCTAGCGCATTCATTCTTTTCGTCACGGTTTCGTCTACTGATTGCGATGACAATAACGTCTATTAAATAATGTTTGCTCCTTGTTCCTCTTACATGCAAGTCTATTTTCTCGCACTTGGTGTGAATTTTTTCCTTGTTTATACCTTTAATATTCAAGGATATTTGCTTTCCCCTTACTCCTAATGATTTCGCTATTTCTGCGTCTACCAGAGTTACTGTATATCCGCCATCTAACAGTGCATATATTTGTATCTCCGTAGATCTGTACGACGCTACTACAGGGATTATTTTTAACAAAATATTGTTTCCTTGACCTAGTCATGAATTTTCTTCCGTCGCCATCGAAGTCTCCGATTGTTTCGATTCGTTTTTTCCCTTGTCCTTCTCTCCCCGCGTTTCCCTGTATCGTCTGTTTTCCTTGAACTCCTATGCAATAATTTGTGGTGATGTGCGTCACAGCGTTCGCATTTATCGGATCGGCAATCGTTTTTTGAATGTCCGCTACGGAGGCAGTTAAAATACAGTTTGTGTTCTTTCACGATCTTCTACCTCTTATAATTGTTGGCATCTAAAAATTTGCCACATTTCCTAACCGCGTGATAATTTTCGCTACATATTAAACATTTACTTTGGTCACTGGCAGCTCGGCTGCTTTCTGGTGAATTCCTATGACTGTCATTACTTTGATCAACAGGCTACTATGTGAGGCACGGATGCCATGATCTTTACGGTTATCGCGCGACGAGTCAGTACGCCGAGTTACTACCAGGCCTTTATCCGCGTATTCGGCCTCTCTTTTTAGAAACTCGCTCATTTTTTCGATTTCGTTCCCTTGTCCCTCAGTCTGTCTAAACCGGTTGTACGCGTAAACTAACGTTAACGGTAATTTGCTGCCGACTATATCGGCTAAGTCTCGAGCGTTTATATAATCTTCCAATTTAAATGTATTTAACGCGGTTGCCGAATTTGATACTTTAGCAGCTAAATCAATTAGGTCTATCTTTCCCGAAGTTAGTGTAGGTAAGTCGTACAATTCCCTTTTTATCTTTTGAGCTAATATTCTTTTATTTCCGTATCTCCTATCAAGCGTTTCGATTATTAGCCTGGATTCGCGCCTCGCGATCAATAGCGTGTTCACCAATTCCCTAGCCTCGCCCTTTAACGCTTTGAATAACCGCCACAAATTTTCCTTTTCGTTGTATTCGCCTATTTCTGACGATAATTCGAATGCTTCCTTGAAGTGAGGCCACTCGAGGGGTTCTCCCGAAAATGTGGGTAAGTCTCTGGTTGAGTTTAGACGATTAACCAATCATGGATCCGTATTGTTCACTGATACATTTTGCGCAAGGATCGACCTTTCTAGCGCCTCTATTAGTCTTTCCGTCGGGTCTCGGAATTCACCAAATCGTATATTATTGCTTAAATTGAACGCTCTCACCGGATATGCCGTGCTGTTGCGCCAATCTGCTTCTGCTGTTGACGCTGCTGGTCCAGGTCGAGATGTCGGTGATGGTGTTGCTCTGTCGCTTGTGGACTACCGCTGCACTGGCTCTCGCAACCAGGGCTGTTCTTCAACGAAATCCTCGCCCGTATCACTATGATGATCATCTCGAGGTAACGCTGGCCGTCCTCGTTTCGGTGGGTGCCCAGCCGTTGCATGGTTTGCCTGATTGATCGTTGTGGCAGGGCGTTTTCTATTGGAGGGTTTTATGGGTTTGCCGTGGTCTTCTCGGCTACAGTTCGTGGACCTTTGGTCTTCTTTGGGCGGGATTCCATACCGCGTCTAGCAGCGGGAGTTTTCCTCGGTGCCATGACGACGATTTGAAAAGTAAGTTTTATTTTTATTATTATTATTGACTTGTAGATCTCCTTACGGTTCTCTTACCCAAGATTTCCAGTGGTCACGAGTCCCTATTACTTTTTATTTGGATTTGCTGGATGTGTTTATCCTCAAACTATATTCCGCAACCCTATTTAACTATTTACTAAATGACAAGTTTTGTATTATTTTTATTATTAAACGCTTTGTTGGATTTATTATTTTTTCTTTAAAGGTAATTAAACTGGAGGAGAAAATATTAAAATGTGTTAAGGTTACTGAAATATTTTTAAAATCTATTGAAACTATTAAAAATTGTTAAATTATCTCCAAAATAATTATTAATTTTATCAAATTTATTAGACGCGTCAAAAATTTCAATTGTATTAAATTTATTATAGTTTGTTATGTTGTTCAATTATTATTGTAATGAAAATTATTTATTTGAATTGAAATATTTTCAATTCAAATAATATAAAAATGAGTAAAAATTACAGAAGTATTTATCAAACCCACTAAAATTTTTGAATTTATTATATTAATTTATTATTGAATTTATTATATTATTGTTATATTAATTTATTATATTATCTGGAATGATTCTTGGATTATATTAAATCTACTACTGTATATTTTGTAGTTGTAGGTTTTTTTTTTTAAATTTGAAAGTAAAAGAAGAAAAAAAAATTTGCCACGTGGTGCGATCGGCACAATTGGACTCGGCGTCGCGCGATTCTTGGAATTTGAACGCGTGCGCAGCCGACCGTTTTCAAATCTTTTACGAAGAGTCTCGTGCTCACACTAAATTCACTTTTACAGTTATAACTTTTTTCGATTTTTAAACAATTTAATCTCCTCCTGTTCTATTTTTTAAATAATTTTACGTTTAAAATTTAAAAATAATAAAAGATCTTTTTTTATTAACACGTGCCACGCACGACACAAATTAGTTATGACTCTACACTTGACACTTTGCTTTTTTTCACACACTTATTAACCGAATACATTTAATAAATTTTGCAACAAAACCACTTATACTTTACCCTCGTGACCACTAGAAATTTCACCACCTCCTCGGCGATTCCCCGTCCTTGCAGTCCCGGGTTTCGGCACCAGTTTTGTAGGAGGTTGTTGAGAGAAAAGAAAACCCTTTTGTTCCTTGTATTTTATACTTTTTTTGTACTATCTATATATACTATATTTTATACTATTTATACGAGTGGCCTGCATCGGATCTCGACAACACAGTTTTCTTTCGACACCGGGTTGTGACGCCTTACCGGTGCCGCTGACCCTGGATCGTACGACGTCCCACCAGGATCAGATTTCGTCGATGCTCCGGTTGACGACGACTCCCCGGAGCATCTTCGTCGTGCGTTTTTTAATACCTTCTGCTGCCTCTGCATCTATCGTCAGTGTTGAGATACGCGACTCCTATTCTATCGCCAACAAGGATTGTATGTCCGATCGTTTATTCACGTATAAATACTTGTTTTAAACATATGAATAATTATTCATATATATCTCGAATTCAACAATGTCATCGATACTTTTCTCATACATATTTTTTTACATACTTTACATATTTTTTCCAAAAAAAAATTATCGATTTTTTCATTAAACAATTTGTGTCTGTGACTATTTCATTAATAGAATAACTATTAAATCAATATTTGTATACATAAATGAACGAAATGATGTATTAAAATAGTTTTTTAATCGTATAGTTCATTCAGATATCTTTACTCCCATCTGTACGTTACGCCATTTTTATTTGTATTCCTACTCATCTATTAAGTATATTCTTGTATATATGACTAAAAACATGGAAGACTTCACTAAATTGACGTATACTAAAATTCTTAATAAAGAAAAAATCAAAAAAATAGTTGGGAATGCTATAGAAATATTAGAAGAATGTAAATAAATAAAAATATTTATATGGAAAGTCTTATAGCTTATGCATATATCCCGTCTGATGAGGTAATTTATGTTTTAATGGTAGTTCTTGAGGTGTTCGATAAACAGAAAGAGAGTAAAAGAATTGAAACTTATTAGCAAGTTTTAAATGTATTTCATAAATGTAGGATTTGGCACACTTAGTAATCTGGTCCAGATATTAATCAATGCATAATCTATACTACATTATAATAAGCACGAATACCGGAATATTTTGGTTGAGATTAATTTCTATCAAGTTGATTAATGAATTATGTAATTAATATTGTATCATTAAACGTTACTCGCGTGTCTAACATTAACGACCAATAAAAATTTCGTTATGCTCTTAATTTAACCTCAAGTGTAGATTTACCAGATTATATGCTCAGTATACTTACAATATGCAAAAATTTAATTATTAGAAAAAATTGAATATCAAGTATTTTTCACGAGTGATCATGGCATTAACCTAATATAAAATCGTAATAATAAAGATTATTATGAATACTAAATGCAATTTGGGATAGTGGTTTTAGATAGTAGAATAGTTAATGAATGAATGTTGTTAATGATAATATAGGAAAGATAAAATAAAAATGATAGAAGTGAGTTATTATGAATAATAATTATTATGAATAGCTATAATTTTTAAATCCATTTAAAGGGAATTTATATTGTAATTTTATAAACTATAATATAAAATTTAAAGATATAATAAAGTGGAAGATTTTTATGTTAAAAAATAAAAGATATGCAATCTAAAAAAAGATCAATTTTATGCATTTCACTTAAATAAAGTTATATAAAGTTTTTGAATAGAAAAGTTTTAAAGCGTTTATAAAAAACTATAAGATACAGGTTAAAACTATTAGTATTCACAAGCATTTTATGTTTTAATCATTCTGATTGATAGAGTACAGGCTAGAACTGATTAGGGTAAAGTAAAAATTTATATCAATGTTAATTAAAGAAGACAAGTATCTCAGAGAAATAATGATGACATCTCGCATTTCAATTTGAAAAGGCAAAGTTGAATAAATTTTTATTTTTAAAATGTTGTACACGAATTAAAAAAATTTAATAAATCTTATTTATAATCGTATAAAAAAAATAGAAAAATAAATATAGTATAAAATGAACATCAGTGCATACATGTATATTTAATATTACTGCAATATTTAAAAATAATGGTGACAATAATTGAATGTATAGATTTATGATGATAGAAATATTATTTATTTTGTATTTTATATATATTTTTTAGTTATTATATTATATTATATTATATTGTATTTATATATTATTTGTATTTTATATATATATATTATATATATTAATTCATTCATATCTGAATATATTATTTATTTCTAATTATTTATTCTATTTTTACTAACTAATTCTTCTGTATAATTATTACATCCAGTGTATATGTTCTTGTTATTCCAGAACTAGGTTTACTGTTCTTAAAAAATATTTTTTTATACACCTTATGTGGTGATATCTCTAACACCTCCAGAAACATAAATTTTTACCAATTTTTTGTTATTGTAATATTTTGATATTATTTGATAATAGTTTAAAGTATTTATAGGTAAGTAAGAAATATAAAAGTTTAATAATGGCTAAATATTTATCTTAACCTCTAATGTCTTGGGTGAAAATGTTCAAATATTTGAAAAAATATTAAGTTAATAAGCAGCAAAAATCTGTTAAGGTCAAAGTTGTGATATTTAGAATCTTTTAAATAGATGACTACAAATCTGTTTCTGCTATACATATTTAATTGCAAAATATGAAATATGCCTTTAAAATGACACTGTCAAAAGGGATGGTATTAAAAAAAAATACATTATTAATATTTGCAAACCCTATAATTTTAAAAAGTAAAGGAAATAGATTCTTGATGTTTTATGAGATCATATAAATTCTTGTTTATATAAAAAACTCATACCATTTTAAATATATCAATAACTTATAATTTATCAAATATAAAGAAATGAACAGATCGTTTTTTTTAAATATTTTATTAATATACTTTGAGATTGAATTTTTTAAATGTATGATAAAGGTATATAAATTATTATTTTTTTTTTATTAAATAGTAATGTCAAAAAGTTTTTCATATTTAATTTAATTATCACTAATAATTTTAAGAATTTATTGTCTTAATATTTTATACAAATATTAAGCTTTTTTTACGTAAATTATTCCTAGATCTATTGAATTATATAATTAAATGAAAAAATTAAAAAATTCTGCTATATGAATAACTGTTTATATTTATTTAAAGTTTACGAGCCACAACAGTACAAAAATATATTTTAGATATTCAAATGTAATAATTTACAAAAAATTCTATTTTTTAGAATTTAAAAATAAATAAATAATTATAGATTTTATTTATGTGTATTATAAACGTACTTATTATTTTATAAAAACTATTTTATGCACATATCTGATACATAAATATAAATTGTACTATATTTAAAAAAGTTTTATGTATTTGTACTTGATTAACACAATGTTTTTATGTAAAAATATTTTTTATATGGTAGTTTGCAGTATTTTATAACTGAACTATAAACTTTATCTTTAACCATTTATAAGTCATAAGATTTTTATTCCATAAATATATTACAAGTTTTTTATAGTTATTTTAAGTTTATATTATTTCAAAGATTGTAACAAAGATTCATGCATAACATAAAACTAATAATATAACTAATATTACTTACTTTTTCTTACAATACAATAAATTGAAAATATCAATAGAACTGTGATGATGCGTTGATACTAACACCAATTTTTTTTAAACTACTTTCTATTTTATAGTAGAATTAGAATATTTTAACAATAATTCTTATAAATTTGATCTTTATCAAAGTGGCAAAGGAACTTAATAAGATAGTTCAATATAATTTATAAATTAAAAACTATCGAATCAATTGAAATGTTTATAATTATGCGAGGGGAAAGCATAAGACTTTGAAAACATGTAAATGTTTGAAGTTGTGTACATATTATTAAGTTTCCAAGATTATTAAAATTTTAATATTATAAAACGATTATAAAATATTACATATAAATATTTAAAATTACTTATTCATTTAAGCAATACATTAAATAATAATGATTTCTTAAACGTGAATATTAAATCTAAAATTAGAGTTTGGATTTAAATTAATATTGAATTAACATAATTGTATAAAGTATATTTTATTTTTTCAAATTAATCATTAAGCATTTCGATGAAAAAAACCGAGATTAGTGTAAAATCTTGTATTGAGGTATAAAACTTGGAAATTTACAGTAAAGATTTGTAACATTATTTTACCTCGATGCCATTAAGTTTGGGTTATCCGTTGAGTGCCAGTTGATTAATAATGAATTTTTCGATAAAATGAAAATGATGGTGAAAATGAAGTAATGATATATATTCGGGGGAGATGAGCAGACTGTTGCACAGGTGCGCGCGCGTGTCCACGAGGAGTATATAGGGAAGCCCGAGGGTTTAAAGTGGGCAGTTGACTCTCGAGGGTAGTTGGGTGTTTGTTCCCTCGTGCGAGATTCACCCTCTGATGATGTTCGAGGTGTGCACGTCAGGTCTGATCATCGCGTTATTCCGCTGTTTCGGATTCCCCAGGACGCACCGGTGTTGGAGGCACAAGTGACCTTGAGATGGTGATAATGCAATCCTGCTGCTGCTGGCGTTCGGTGCGCCGCGGCAGCTTCGCCTGCGCTATTTACACCGTGGTGAGTTCCTCACCAATAATACAAACACACGCCCACGCGATTTTACGTCAACTTACATTAATTGTCATCCAAATGGGTGTGAACCACGATTTTCTCACAAATTTTCTCACAGAGGATTATTGTTAGTTGTGAACTCGAGAATTACCAATCGCACAATCTGCCTTCAATCCCATCGATTTCTTTCTTACATTTTATGATAATTAAATTTTACTGACGTGGAAGAAATTTTAATAAAAAAGGTATCTACTACTCTTTCAAAAACTACGTTTGATTGAAAAAACAATAATTCTTGAAACTTAATGATAAAGTTAACACGTCTTTTAAATGCATTATTGCAATTTAATTTTAAAAAATTCAAATTAGTTTAATAACACAAAAAATTTTAAAACAAAAAAGATATTAAAATTATTTCTCATTTAGCGTCATTGCTCAATTAATAAATAATAAAACTAATATTTTGTTATATAATGTACCATTATTGTAATTAATATAGTTATAGTTTATTAATAAGTACAAATAATATTTTTTTAGTTATATTAAAAAATCATATTGAATCATACATTGAATGTAATTTTTTCATTATTTAATAATAATTCAAAAACATTAAATATATTAAATTCAAATAATTCTAATATTTTTTATGAAGTTTTTTGAATTAAAATGCAATTTGGATTGTAGTTAAATAAATTATGGGCACAATATTTTTTTACAATAAGAAATATTTTATATTTTAACTTAAGTTATATATATAGATTCATTAAAAATATAAGTGTATTTATACGTTTTTCAATATTTAATTTATTATTATTATTATTATTACTATTATTACTATTATTATTATTATTATTATTATTATTATTACTATTTGTTGTTTTTATTATTTTTATATGAATATTGAAAGCTAAAGTAATTATTTAATTTTGAATAATTCTTTCAAAATGATTACTTCAACCTCGGACAACTGAAACAAGTATACATATTTCGTAAAACTACTGATCGAGTACTTAATTAATCATAGTGAAATGGTTAATCAATATTTATCTGATAAAAAATAATAATAATTTCTGTAAATAATACTTTTTTCAATTAAAATATTTCGTCCTGTTTAATTTTGAGAGAATTTTCTAATTTCAATATAAATTAAAACATCTTATGATACATAATATAATAAATAATTCAATCAATTATTCACAAAATTTAAAAAAAAAAAAATTCTAAATTAGGTATATAATATTAGTATTTTTATTTGATTACAGATATACATTATATTATAGTATTAAATAGCTATTTTAATTAATTTTACATTCCTTAAAAAGTTTTATTACTTTGATACTGATTATTTACAAATATATCCAGCAAAGAAAACTGATAAGCATCAAGTAATTTTACGTTTTTAATAAAAATACTCATTCACAGGTTAACACATTTTAAGCTAAAGTAAAAAAAAACTATTATTTTTTCATTTTAGGTACTGAAGTTTTCAATACAACTTAATATTGTAAACTGTTCTTTAATTTACTTTTCTTTAATTTACTAATAAATGATATTTATTATACAAGCATTAATAAACTTTAATTATTTGAATGAAATCAGTATCTTTATTAATATTCATTAACATCGATATTATTGCGATTCGCTTTACATAAAATTATTGAAGTATAATTGTGAATTATTTATTTTGCGACGGAAAAATCGTGGTTAGCGCCCCCTCAGTAACTTCCCCCGAGGTTTCCATCACCTGCGCGTATCGCGGCGGGCCCCATCTAAACTAATTAAAAATAAAGAAATTGTTCTCGTTGCAAATTTATATTCAATTTTAAATGTAAGTTTTTAATTTATTGACATTTAGATGATATTGAATATTCACAATATTTTTTAATTTTGAAAATTTGTTACATAAACAATTACTACATAGATAAACAATTATTACTATGTAGTATTTATATTTAAATTTAAAAAATGTACAAAATCTCATCCTTCTAAAAAAATAGAAAATAATTCATAATTTATTAATAATTATAGGATCACAAATTGTTAAGCAATGAAATAATAAGCACAAATTACAATTTATGAGAATGTATTTTAAAAAAATATATATGTAAATGTTTATAAGTTGTATTTATATGTTTATAATTATGTGCAATTATAAATAAAATAAGCAGTATACAATTATAAGAATTGTAGAAAAAGAAACTTTTTAATACTGTAAAATTCTTAGCCTTTTTAGAAATAAAACTGAAAAAAGTAGAAACAAGAAATATAAAATATTCTTATGTATAATGCATGTACACGATAAAAGAATGAAAAATACAGAGTTATGAAAATGGTTATTCATATATTCTTTTTTTACATATAATATTATATCACATATTCATATCTATAGCATAGATAGCTGAGATTCAATATAACTTAAAATAATCCATTAATATCAACAATTTTGACGTTTTTTTTGATGAATAATAAACTTTTAAATATTTATAATGTAATATTTTATAAAATATTTTAAAATTAGTATTAAAAATCATTATGTGTAACAGTTTTTTATATCATTTGTTACTAATATGTGATAAGAAATAAAGTACATATAAGCATATATGTAAATGCTTATATATATAGAATATATATAAATATATACAAAAATTTATCATAAATATTCAAAATTTTTGAAAAAGAGTTAGGCGAATAAAATTATGTGCACATATCATTCAGCTCGAGCTAAATTATTTTTGTTTAATTTAAAAATATACTCAAATATCAAACATAAATATACAATCTTTGATGTAAGAATCTCCTTTTTACTAGTTAAATATTGAAAGTGTTATCTGTTAATTTAATATTGGATTTATACGAATCTAATATTTATCTTAATGATTTATCTCTTAAATAAAATTACAGCCTTCTATATCTAAATTCCCTATATATATATGTCTTCTTTATCTTTTTTTTAGTTATTCATATTATTATTGGCTATTTAAAATGTACCTTTAAGCAGAGTATAAAATTAGATTTTTTTTATACTAACGAACTTAAGGCTAAATTGCTTTTCATGCATACGAGTATTGATACTCTTTTAGTTGCCATAAACATAATATACATGATATCGATGGGAAATTTGGTAGATTTCTTTGTACAGATGCATATACGTTATATGATTGTCCAATGTTTTAAACAAACAGGGGGGTCCAACTGTAAATGGGAAGACTGGAAACAAATACCCATGTACAAGTATCAAAAAAATACAGAACCCTACACTTTCTATAACCCCATGTGTCCTTTTTCGTGAGCCGGCACTGATAATCTGGCACATGTGTTTACTTCAAATTTCTTAAAATTTTTGAACAGTAAGAAAAGTTCTTTCAACAAGAATGCACGTTCGCTTAATAATATACCAAAAAACTTTGATAAAAGTATTAATTAGCAGCAAATAAACTTATTATTTTTTTTAAAAATACATTTATATTTTTGCATTAAAAAAAATATTTTTTTTAATACAATTTTAACTTACCAGTGATAAAATTTATTATTATTAAAATGATTTAATATTTAAAAATGTATTATTTATTTGTGGTGGTTTACAAAAAAAACATATTTAGTTCAATAAAGTGTAAATTACCTGTGAATAAACTTATTATTATTTTTAAAGATATGTTTTATATATTAGTGAACATTTAAAAAATGTGTTATTAAAAATATTGTGTTCAATTATTCAAGTCTTTCAAAGAAGTTATTATATAGGACATCTTTATGGAAATCTTTTGTGTCAAAAGATATTGGGTTTGCTTAATTGTTATATTTTGTAAGTGTATTTTTTATGTTATTTTTTATGTCAAATAAAAGTTATTAGAATGTATAAGATAATTGAATTTCTTTAACATGGATGAAAATCCTTTTTTTGTAGTTTAATGATAATAAAAGGATGTTGCAAAGATATAAAGCCTTGTATTTATTTCATTTAATTATATATATTCTAATAGTAAAATAATTTCATATTTAATAACAATTATAATGACAGTAAAACATTAATCTTTGGCTATTTAAACTTTTTAAACAAATATCATTTATTAATACATATTATTATTCTTAATAACTATGCAATTTTACAATTATTACATTAACAATAAATTATTTTTTCAATATTGCTCTTTCAATGCAATATTTGATATAAAAAGTTTTACATTTTAAGTATCATGTAATATAAGTTAAATAATACTAATTGATTTTTATTTTGATTGATACAGCACAATAATGATCAACGTGTAAATAAAAAATATAATATTCTTATGCATTTACTTGCAACAGTATATAAATATAATAAATCCATATAAAAAAACACAAATACAATGTACAAATAAGTAAATAAGTAAATAAATACATAAATAATTAAATAAATAAAAATTTAAATACATAAATATAAATAAAATATATATATATATATATATATATATATAATACATAAATATAATAAATATAACAATACATACAAACATAGATAAATATTAAATAAAAAATTACAAAAAAGAATAATAAATGCAATACATTTCATATATTGTATTTATATGAAATGTATTGCATTTATTGTAAATGTTTAATTACTTTATTTCCCTTTAAAATTTTAAATAATATTTATCTGTGAGCAATTGTAAATTTTAAACTTGGTCACAAGTAAAGTAAAAAATTTATTATATTGCCCTTTTCTTGTCTATGAAATGATTTTCACCTTCTTTAAAATTCAAAGCCTGATTTGTAACTTTCCAAAATATTTGTACATATATAATACAATAACTGATATAAATAATCTTAATAAGTTAGTAGTATCTATTTCTTATAAAAAAAAATTTTTATTTAATAAGATTATAACTGAAAATAATTTTAATAATTTTATTTTTTATAATTATAACTATTATTATAATATTAGTAAATTATATTTTATCAAAAAAAATATAAAAAGAAAATGAAAAATCATCTACTTTTGTATTAATATTTTCTTTGAAAAATATACAAATAAAGAGTATGTTGAACAACTTTTTAAAATCGTTTATTGGTACTTAATTTAAATTAATAAAAAAATCATAATATATACTGAATATTATAAACAGAAGAATTAAAATTAAAATTATTTAAATTGTATACTGTATAAAAGCTAAAAAGTTTGCATAAAATAATTATAATTAAAATAAAATATAACTAAAAAAATTAAACGAAATAATGTTCTGAAGTTATTACTACACATTTTTTAATATAAATTCAATATTACATTGTAAAAAAGAAAAATAAAAAATAGTAAAATGAAATCTATAATATTAATAAATGAAATTAATGTATGTTATAACGTATGTAATAGAATATAAAATATAATAATGAATATTATACTTTTGGCTTTTAGTGTTCAATAATACATTAAAGAATACTGTAACATAGTAGATGTATAAATATAATATATATAATAGTTTTATTAGAAAAGATTTGCATCGAATAATTTAAATTAATAATAGAAAGAAATAGATATAATTATTAGAATAATTTGGTTTTAAAATATTACTTATTTATTTAAAATTTATCAATGTTATTTATCCGTTATTGATGGTATCATAATTAGTACAGCAGGTACAGCAGGTACAGCAGGTACCCCCCACCTCCCCCTTTTG
Source organism: Eupristina koningsbergeri (assembly GCA_018907245.1). Lineage (NCBI taxonomy): Eukaryota > Metazoa > Arthropoda > Insecta > Hymenoptera > Agaonidae > Eupristina > Eupristina koningsbergeri. The sequence continues at coordinate 730,694 of JACCHV010000013.1, read as the reverse complement.
CTGGTATCATAATTAGCACAGCAGGTACCTCCCACCTCTGTTTTTGCTGGTATCATAATCATGGTATTTTAAGAAATGGAAAAGGTGCATTTAAAGAAATTTTCAAACAAAATTTTAGTAAGACAGAACTTTTTGCACGTGTTTGGTGTTTCGTGCGATTGGTCACACAGATGTTTAACGAATATTTTCATTTCTACGGGAAACAAATTTTACTGCAATTGCATTTTCGTTTTCCTGAACAAAATTTTTAAAGATTCTTTAAGAATAAAGCTAAAATATTATATTGAATGTATTAGAATTATTTCAAATAATGAATCGAATTTTTTAGTAAAACTTTTAGTAATATATAAATTTTTTTTTTTCATCAAATAATTTTTAAAATTGTTCTAATTGTTAAAAATTAATATTTTCAATAATTGTTTATAATTTTCAAAATTAACAAATTTTTTCAAAAATTTTTTTTTTTATCAAATAATTTTTAAAATTGTTCTAATTGTTAAAAATTAATATTTTCAAAAATAGTTTATAATTTTTAAAATTAACAAATTTTTTTAAAAATTTTCTTTTTCTTCAAATAATTTATTAAAATTGGTAAAAGTGTCTCCAAAAAACATTTTCATCTCTGTTTTTAATATTAAGAATAAGAGAAATTCTTCATGCACTAGTAAAAGTAGTAGGTAATAAATTTATTGCTTTACCTGCGCCGAAGTTCTAAATCTGCAAACGGCACAGATGAAATAATAAAAGTATTAGTTTCTACTCTCACTATTGTATGTAAATCTTTTCGTATACAATTGATAGAGCAGGCGAATTTACTGTACTTATACATCGTTTTTAAAAATTCTAAGCACATAAACATTTATATTATTTCATAATATTTTAAAGACAATATATATTTTTATATTATATTGAAAATAATTTGTTAAAATTTTTTTTCTACTTTTGTTTAATATTATTTTTAATTTGTAAGTTTCAAGTTTATTTACGGCGGCTGAATTATCTTCTTGCTCTATAAAACAAAAATTTTTTATAAGCACTTCGAAACCTATTTAAAAAAAAGATATATATAGCTATATGAACTACGAGTAAAAAAAAGAGACATCTGAAATATTTCAAGCTTTGAAAATAATTTAATTTAACTGAAAACATTTTTATTAATAATGTTATGATTATTTCAATTTCTTATTGAAATGTAAATGATAATCATAAAATTATTAATAAAAATGTTTTCAGTTAAATTAAATTATTTTCAAAGCTCGAAATATTTCAGATGTCCCTTTTTTTTACTCGTAGTTCATATAGCTATATATATATTTTTTTTAAATAGGTTTCGAAGTGCTCATAAAAAATTTTTCTTAATTTCCCATGTGTCCACCCGGAGCGCTAACATCGCTCCGAGTGCGAGAGAGAGAAAAGATATTTTAAGCACCATGTTTGTTTCTTATGTAAAGCATTGAACTTAACATTCTCTTATTTTCTCTTCTGTGGTTTTAAACAAAAATGACACTACTTCCCGGAGTACTTGTATTAACTTTATCTTTCTTCTTTATTAAATTAAATCAAAAATATTTTATATATGAATTAAAAAATTATTGATCAAAATAGAATCAATAAAAGATAAAACTATTTATGACAAGACAAATTTATTTTTTTGATTTCTACAATAAAGTTAGTATACGCTGAAATTCCATCAAATTATCGAATTAAACCATCATTTATTATTTTAAAATAAATAATTTTTTAATTTTTATTAAGCGATAAGAAAAGGTATTGATGGCTCATTTAAAATTTATTGTATAATATTAGTGTAATTTTAAATAATTTAACTCCACTATAGAAATAATAAATTAAAATTAAATGTAACTAATAAAATGTAAATTTTTATTAAAATAAAATCAAACTCAGAATATTGCTTAGAGCATAAAGTCTTATTTAAACAAATATATTATTAGATAAAAATCTTTGTTAATATATATGCAACGATGTGGTTTCAACCCACATGTTGCTAACCCGACCATGCCATGAGGCTACGTCTAACCTAGGACGGGCGCTCACCCGTGACGGGGCCTAAGAGCTGCGAGCGCCCCCAACGGTCGGATAGACAAACTATCGTACTCTTCAAGAGTATATATTTGCGCAACTACCCCGCGCATATTATCAACACCATGTGACACCGCGATTTTTTCGGATATATAAGAGCACTGGGGACCGCAGAAAGACGAGTTTTCGCTCCACCCGGTCGAGGGCTATCATTTTCACTTTTTTCGCAGGGAAATGCTCCTCAACGTACATAAAGCAATCAGGCTATATCCAGGATATGCCGGTACCCCCATCGGCAGAGTAGACAAGGAGGAGTTTCCATTCGGAACGGTTCTGAATCAGCATCCCACGAAGATGTTTCTCACATTTTTGTAGCCGTTAAATCTATTCGAAGTCTACTGCACCGTAGTAGTACTTGCTCAAGCATACGGTGGTACCGCCAGCGACAGCGTATGCAGGTCTGCTATCGCTGTCTTATAGACTTGGCCCGATTTTCATCGAAGTACTGTTTTACACTACGCAACAGCTAATACCATTATACATTAACTTAGCGTCAACACTCTTTTACACTAAGTTACCGTCAAGACCGTTTTACTCTATACAATGACTATGCTACCATCACTGATTAAATAAACTTAGTTCTTTTTAAAGTATTCACTCATGCCCTCTTAAAAACGTCACTCCTCCATTCGCCGAACCTTGGAATCCCGGCGTTCAGCTATCCCACCTGGGGACTTCCATGGGTGCTGACTCCTTTTTGCAATCTCGCGTCGAGAGGGGCAACTCAGCTTCCCATACTCCAGCCCGACTGTCCGTCCGATAATATGATAGATTTGAGTAATTCTTTCATAATTCCGCTAAAGTATATCGATTTTCAAATTGATTCATGGTTATTGATGTCAGCTTTTGAGCGTACTGCATTTATTATTATATATAATTATTGGAAATAATATATTAAAAATCTTTAAACTAGATAATTATGAATTATAGCAAGTTATTAAATAAAAATTTGAATTCGAGTGTTGTTTCATTAAATGCATGAACTGATTACAAATGTGAAATAAATCAAAGCTCCTGGGATTATACAGATACATGATATTACAATATACATCGTCTGCCAAGTTTTACCAGATTAAATTCTATATTGGAAAAGATTCGATAATAGTATTTGAATTTGTTTAATTTAGCTATTAATTTAAATATAATTTTTAATTGCACTTTTCTGAAAATTAAGTTAAACCTTTTGGTCTTAATTTCTCAATATACTGAACTAGATATTCACGTCACGTTACAAAAAAAATTTGTTAATGTAATTCGTTTGAAATATATTATGCAAAATATTTTATATTTTTTATTCTGTTTAATAATACTGAAAATTATAATGTTTAGTATAGAGTAACATGAACAAATAACGTAGATTTTTTGTATTTTTAATGATCTTATTTAATGTTGATCAATAGGGTACTATCAACCAATCAAGTAAATCATGTTATTTAGTTAACGTATTAAATAATTTAGTAATCATTATTTTATATATTTTCTAGTTACAAAATTAGTATCTATTCATTCTGTTTAGTCTATGACAATAAACAAGAATTTAAACTAGTATGTATTATATTTTCAAAATTTTAATATATTTATATATTTTAAGTTATAATTATAGTTTTTTACAAAATTAATTTTAAACGATTAAAAAGCAAAACTTTTTAATTAATATTATTAGAAAATTTTTTTAAATACGTTAAAATGTATTTAAACTATTTGATTTTTTTTTATATATGAACATAATTTTTCAGAATGTCATAAATTAAATAATTTTTATTAATTACGATTATAAAGCTTATACCTAAGTATGAATATCTCTTGTTATCAGAAACCCAGTTAAATTAAAATTATTGATTAAAAACATTTTACAATATATATGAGAATTTATTATTTTTATTAAGATACAAACTAGTTTTTTAATTGCATGTAATGATTTATTATTAAAATAAATTGCATTTTTTCAGGATAAAAAAAAAAATTTAATAATATGAGATTTTTCTGATTGAGTCTCAAATAACATATTGAAAATGGTATCACGTACAAAATACGCGGAATGCATTTGAAAACTTTAAGAAAATTTAATAAATTTTACACATAAAAAGTGTACCTTAAAATATTACAAATTCATAAAGTATATTAAAAAAGAATAGATAATGCATATTTACATCATTTTTATTTTTATTTAAGTTGTCTCGTATATCATTTTTTTATATATGAAAATTTACGAGTTTGAGCCCATGTTGTGGTAATTGATGTCGGTTATCAGTAGTTTTCAGGTATTAAATTTTTGTTTCGAAATTTGAAATTTATTGTAAAGCAAAAAAATCTTTATATTTAATTTAATAAAAAATTTCCTTTGATAATCATTGCCTTAATGGCTATATTTATGAATCCTATAATTTTTAATTGATAAATTAATTTTTATAAATTTTAATACATTTCTTCTTAAAACTCCGAGTCAAGGACCAATGATCCATATGTCAACAATCTTTCTCATTAAAGTATGCACGTAAAGTTTTTTCTTCTCTTCATTTTTTGATATTGAGCGTAATACACCTGAGATTCTCTCCCCCCCCCATCATCCCTTTATACATCGCAATCAATTGGCACATGAGAATAAATTAATTTTTTAACAATAAGGAAAATAATTGTAGTAAATGAGATTTTTTGATTAATGTATCGAATTAGAGTAAATATATCAATAAACATTAAAAATGTATGATATTTTTAATATAAAAATCCGTGGTTTAATATGTGCTTTATATCAAAAATAAAAAAATGTCCAGATTTGGTTTAATTACTTTCAATCAATATGGATAGTTATTAAAATAATTGTATGGATAATGATTTAGCCAATAAAATAATACAATCGAAAATCATGTACGTCAAGAATTAATATAATTAATACAATGGCTTATTTATGTAAAATTTACTGGAATAATATGATTTAACTTTTATTCGTTATCTTCGGAAACAGTTACCACTTTCAAACCATCATTATATTGTTTCATTATTAACAATTAAATGTATCTTCCATTTTACAGATTGTTAAACTTAGAAATTGAAATAAAATTAAACTTAGATGAAACATACTCTTATTTAAGAATAGATTCAATAAAAATATGTTTGATAACTTATATTGAATTTAAAACTATGGTGTTAAAATTATAATATATATTATATAATAATTTTTTGATTAACTTATATTCCGTAAATAAATTTAAAATTAAAGTTACATAAATTACATAAAATATTCATTTTATGTAAATTTGCAGGTGATTTAAAAGAATCTTCCAATTGAAATATTTTATAAAAAAATTTTATTAAAATAAATTAAAAAAATTAAATAATAATTATTTTCGAATTTCTAATAAAATATTCCAATAATTACAATTAAATTTTATAAATAATAAAATGGTTTAATAAAAGATATATTTAGTTTTAATTTTACAAGTATTGTCAAAAAAAAAGATATTTCAAAAAAATTAGTATAATTAAAAATTATACAATTGCGGTGTAATAAATATTTTTATATTGTAACAACTATCAAATGTGATTAAAATATATTCATATATTTCTTATTTCAATGATTTTATTTCAATTTTTATTATATACAATAATTTTAATAGTTTGAATATATTATTAAATTTTAATTTGGTAATTTCATTTAAATTGTTTAATACTTGTAAAATATTTCTTATTTTACTTTCAATTTTATATTATTTTTTAAATATGTAAAAAATAAATAATCATTATTAGGGTATATGTGTATTCTTATATTTAAAACATATTGCATAAATTAGAAATTTTTATGTAATTGTTGAAAAATTAGAAATAGTTAAAATATATTTTATTTTTTAACTTTTTGAACATTTATTTTTATTCAAATTTTATTTGGATAAATAAACCTTTTATTTCTATCGAATTATATGGAGTAATTATCATTAATTCATACAATAAAAATAATAAAATTTAAGTTAATTAAAGAATAATTATAAGTATGAATTTGATATTATACATGTACATAAATCTAGTTAATTTTGTTCTAATTTATAATTCATAAAAAGATTGTGTAAAGTGTGAAGTACCTTGCTCATATTCAAAGTTCAATAATTCATATTAATAATTAATACTCTACAAGTGTACATTATAAAAATATAAATTATAAATACAATCTGTTATGCATGTAATAAATATATTGACAATAAATTAAAAAGTTTTTAATGTATAAGAAAGTTTTACGTAGGACTGAAATTTATTATGTTAATTAAATATATCAAATTAAATTTGAATGTGAATCGAGAAATATATCAACTCAATAATAGACACGTAAATATAATACGCAGAGAGTGAAAAATGTTGAGACTACCCCTAGAGACGTAAATAAGAGCAAAAGGAGGTCATCTAAGTTCATTTAATCAACCACAATGAAATCTCTATTTTTCTCTATCTCTTTCCCTTCCTTTTTTTATTTTATTCTCGTTCTTTTATTTTGTATACGTTTACCATTTCTCGCACTTCATCTTTTCATCTCTTCGTTTAATTCCATCTGTTATTGTACCAGGGAAAAAGCTACTTTCACTGAGAGTTTGAATTAACCATTTAACACAAAAACTATCTGTAAAGTTCGTGATAATAGAACAGTAATAATGGCCTTGCAAAATGCTCTAGGTTTATGACTCTCACAATGGAATGGATGGAATAAAACTAACAAAAAGCAAATGTTAAGCGTTGCTGCGCACGGAGGAGAGGATTGAAATCACTTTCTACACAATATAATATGTTATATGTGAAATAATAATTGATCGTTAATCAAATTATATTGTATGCTTTTTTTATGTCAAATTCAATATTTTCAATTTAAAATATATCTTTTAAAGTTAAAAAAAATAATTCAATTATAAATTATTGCAGAATGTTTTACATTTATAAGATATATTTAGAAATTTTTATAGAATGTATTTTAATATATATATTAATAATTTAATAAAGTAAAATTTTTAATGGTCTTTATTTTTCAAATAACAAAATTATCGGTAGATTCAAACTTACTGAATTCTATTGCTTTCGAGTAAACATTACTAGTTATATATTAAATTGAATAATAAAACTATTCTAGCAACCACTATACAACAATAATTTATTAAGATCCCAAAATTTTTTAAATCGATTCATAAATTTGTTCGTGTCAAGAGTATAAAAAAATTTAATTTTTGGTATTATAATTTCCCGAACTCTATATAAATGTTTATTTTCTATTTATTTCTAAAAGTGATATTGTACGTACTAGTGATGAATTTAATAAAAAAAAATTTGCGTGTATCATTTCATCAGTTCAAGCAAATGATTGATTTCTCTCTGCGTCAATCTATTCTTTAGGTCGTATAGCTTTATTTGAGCTTGTCATCTTTATGGATACTTGTATTCTCTTATTTTCTCGTACTGGTTAAATAGCATTTACGAAAAATTACTCTTTACAAACTCTAGAAGAATTTTTAGGATTATTTACTGGAATTACGACTAAATTTTCAAGTAAAATTCTTATACTTAACTCGCTTATGATGAGATCTCTTGACTAATATATTCTGTCTAATATGTAATTCGTAATTGTATTGCATAATAGCTTATTTTTATCCATAAAATTTTTAATAAATATTTCTTGTTAAAAATGTTAGTTGTAATTCTGAAAAGATGATAATATTCAAATTTAAAATTTTGTCTATTCCCATATCAAATCTTTTAATTGTTATATCAATTATCAAATAATAACTTTGGTTATAATTCATTTATTACAATTAGATTAAAAAAAAAATCACATGTTATTTCAAGCGACCTTATATTTCTTAGTAATGTTACAATATGTTTTGAGACTTACCTCAATTACTTTATTAAATTAAAAATTATAAAATTGTATGATAAATTGAGTATTATTAAGCAGTGAGGGAAGGGAAAATTTGCTGCTGCGTGGATATTAAATAAAAAACAGATTCGCGATACAACAATGAAAACACAGTTTATTAGACGCGGCATAAAAAACCCCCTGCGTCAGGGGGAAAAGCCTTAGATGCGTCTGATAAGAAATATATAAAAACTTACAAAAGGTGCTTCACGCACGCGGAGATTTTGCGTGCACAGGCGCTCGTAAGCGGCAGCTCACGCACGAGCGGGAAAGCAGCGGAGGCGTCGGTAGACGCGTTGCAAAGCGGGGCGGACCTGGTGCAAGCCTGCAGCCACCCTGGAGACAATAGCCGGGCGCCGCCAAGAAGAAGCTGGAGATCGACAGGTCTCAGCAGCGTCTCGGATCACCAGGAACAGCACCAGTGACCACACAAGCACACACGCACGCAACGCAAAATACGAATATGCGATCGCACAGATAGGCGCAAGATCGGTGGAAAACGAAAAGAAGAAAAGCACAGTGCGATGTAGTGACTGTTGGAACAGCTTTACACGGTAAAAATTTATTTACGGTTTGATAAAACGTTATAGAGACTTTTAAATGTTAAAGAATCTTTAAGGATAAAAGTACGTGTAAATAGCATTTAAAAAAATAGTAAAAGACTTTCAAGGAAAGTTAGAATAAGGTTGCTGATAAATCCCTTACTGAATGCCCAGAAGCATTCCGAAAAGATTGTAAGTCCCAAAGTATGCAAAAAGTTTGAGTTTAAAACGTTACTTAAGTCTTAGCGTAACCGATGATATTCTGAATTTATCAACAGATGCAGAAAGTCACACTTAAAAACCTTTTTTAAGATTTAAAAATCTACCCAATGCTAATACCAAACCGTAAACTAAAATGTTACTTCGTAACGATAATCCCCTACTCAATCCATCGCACCATATTACAAAACCGAAAAATATTTTTTGCCTTAATGCAAATTCTGATTTTCCTAAATATCGGAAATAAGGGGATATTTTGAAAAAAACTCTTTTACGACCTCCCCGACATTGTTACATCAAAATGTCGCTTAAAAAGAAAAATACATCAATACTTACAAAACAAACCATGTGTATTTTTATTTTCTTATACTCATGAGTGCATTCAAATAAATGAATACATGATAAATATTTAGTTTATATGAACATTGATTAAAAATTGCATATTTCTAATATTATTATGTATATTAGAATAATTTTATTCAGTTTGATATAATTACTTCGAAATATTTGTCGAAGCAAACATTTTTATATTAGCCAATACTAATAGTTGTGAATGTTTGTTACATTCAAATATCAATAATTCTCCAAATATCACTGCATCATCCCTGAATCTTCGACGAATTCACGGAATTTGTGTAATAGCTGATTCTTCAACACGAGCACCAGCTCAGGACGTCACTGATTCCCCAACTTCACTGACTTCAAAATCCAAATCATTGCTATCTTCAACGGCGATTCAAGCTCGTAAATAATGAAGAGTTCGTTACTTTTTCTGTAAGTGTTAACAAAATATTTTATCAGAAGACGAATTCTAAGTAAATTAAAAGGAAAGTACTAGTAATAATGTCTGTATCAATCGAAACCGCTTTTAAAATACTTTCTAGTTTTGACGGTGATAAAACTAAATTATACGAATTTTGTAGGAATTGCGATACTGCACTTGAATTATTAGATGCAATAGATAAAGAAACATTATTTTTTATAATTCAAACAAAATTAACAGACAAAGCCCGAGCACTGATTAGAAATCGAACGTTTGCGAACTGGAACACTTTAAAATCGTATCTAAATGATACATATTCGGATAAACAATCACATGGCCAATGGCAGTTAGAATTATCTTCTTGTAGACAAAATCATAACGAAGATGTATTATCTTACTCTCAAAGAGTTGAAAATTGTCTCATTAAAATTACTAATAGTCTAAACGATACATTAACAGCGGCTGACCGAACTGCATGTGTCACATTACTAAAAACTCAAGCACTAAATGTTTTTATAATGGGGTTAAAAAAGGATGTATCGATAATTGTAAAATCCCAAATTAGCTATCGATAATATAGAAAATATCGAGACATTAGGATATTGCTTTATTAATATACACTTGAATGATAAATTTTATAAAACTATTTTTCATATTGTAAATGACCAATTCCCAATACCATATTAAGCAATTCTAGGAAATGATTTCATTACCTATTTAAGTGTGATAATTAACTATAAACAAAGAATTATTCAATTAGATAATCATTATATTCCATTAAATATTCACAAAACTCAATTTATCAGTTGAGAACCTTTTTGTGTAAATTACGAAAGCAATGAAATCATTAAAATTCCTGCCAGATCGGAAACCTTTATTAAAGTAAGAGTTTTAAATACTAATATTAAAGAAGGAATTATAAATCAACAAATCTTGAAAGATTTATAAAATTATATAAATTATATAAAGAAGAATTATACATTTCCCAAAGCATCGTAAAAGTCGATTCAAACTACTAAACTATAACTTCTGTTTTAAATACCAATGAAATTGATATAGAACTTGATTTACCTTATATTGAAATTGAACAACTAGGTTCCGATTGTAAGATCTTGAATATAAATTCTATAGAATCAAAACTCTAGAAAAACAACTTTTACTAAACCATTTAAATAATGAAGAACGCCATCATGTACTCAATATTTGCACAGAATTCAATGATATATTTTTCCTTGAAGGTGATAGCTTAAGTTGCACAGAGACAGTAACCCATAAAATTGATACTACTTCTAACAAACCTATAGCTTCAAAAATTTATCGATATCCTGAATGTCAGGAGGACGAAGTGAAGAAACAAATAGAACAAATGCTTAAAAACGACATAATTCAAGTTTCTAAATCTCCATGGAATTCACCTCTTTGGGTTGTTCCAAAAAAACGCGATGACTCAGGTAAACAAAAATGACGAATAGTAATCGATTACAGGAAATTAAATGAAATAACAGTAGGCGATTCGTATGCTATCCTAAATATCTCTGATATTCCAGATCAACTAGGAAACTCCAAATACTTTACAACCCTCGATCTTGCATCAGGATTCCATCAAATTAAAATGGATCCTAAAGATAAAGAAGAACTGCGTTTTCTACAACATTTGGACATTATGAATTTAATCGTTTACCTTTTGGATTAAAAAATTCCCCAGCGTGTTTTTCTCGATTAATGGCAACAGTCTTAGCGGGTATACAAGGTATTCGATGTCTAATTTGCTTGGATGATATTATTTGCTACGCAAATTCATTAGAAACGCACAATAAAAAAATTACAGAAATTTTTCAAAGACTACGCGAACATAATCTTAAATTACAGCCCGATAAAAGCGAATTCCTCAGACGCGAAGTTATGTATTTGGGACATTACATATCCGAAAACGGCGTTAAGTCCGATCATGAAAAGGTAAAATCTGTAACGAATTTCCCAATCCCATCGAACAAAAAGGACAAAAAATCCTTTCTCGGCTTATCTGGTTATTACAGAAGATTTATACAAGATTATAGCCAAATTACTAAACCTTTAATATATTTATTAAAAGAAAAATCCGAATTTAAATGGACCAATTTACAACAGGAAGCTTTTGAAAATTTAAAATTACAACTAACCTCTTCTCCTATTTTACAGTATCCTAATTTTCAAAAAGAATTCATACTATGCACGGATGCAAGTAAATATTGTCTTGGAGCCATATTATCTCAGATGCACGATTCTCAAGATCTGTCTATTGCTTATGCTAGCAGAAACCTAAATAATGCTGAATCTAATTATTCGACTATCGAGAGAGAATTACTGGCTATTGTATGGGCAGTAAAACACTTTCGACCATATTTGTATGGGAGAAAATTCAAAATTATAAGCGATCATAAACCCTTGCTATGGTTATTTAACTTAAAGGATCCTGGTTCTAGGTTCTTCCAATGGCGACTAAAATTAGAAGAATATGAGTCTTCAGTAGAGTATAAATTAGGAAAAATGAATTGTAATGCCGACGTAATTAGTAGAATTCCACCACCCATAGAGCCAAAAGAATTATTTGAATTAAGCACTAATAATCTTTACCTAAAAGCTTCAATGTTAAACAATATGAATTCGGACTACCCTTCGAAAGCTGAATTATTTGATAATCAATGTAAATCATTAACTACTGATAATAACGTAATATCTATGAATTATATAAATCCGATCGACCCTAAAAATTTACGGAATGTATTTTATATCACTAATTCATAAAAGGATTTTAGAGAGAAATTAAAAACAAATTTGATTTTAATAATAATGATTTCTTAAAAGAATTTAATTTAAAATATAATAATAAAGAATATTTGCAGTCATAAAACCCTGAACTTTATGACGTTCTTTTGTTAAAAACAATAACGTTAATATATACTATCTTGTTTAATTTTTATTGGGATGATTGTCAACTAGAGAATTTATTTAAATGCTTCACGATTCTGAAGGAAATTTTATTAAAGGATAAACAAAATACAATTAATTTACCACAATTTTCTGACAAATCGACTATGTCTAAATACGATACTTTTAGAGCGATGTTCAGATATATTTTTAAGCATACAAATATCCTAATAAATATTTATCTAAATCATAAACATATTCCAACACCTAATGAAATTAAAACTATATTACAAGAAAACCATTGTTTAACCACTGCCCGATACCCTGGATTTCATAGAATGTATAAGAAAATTAAAGAAAACTACAAATGGGACAACATGAAAAAGAATATTTACGATTTTATAAAAAACTGTGAGTCCTGTCAAATTAATAAGTTAATTAGAAATGAAAGTAAAAAGCCAATGGAGATTACTACAACTTCAACTAGACCCTTCGAAAAATAGCTCTAGATATAGTCGGTCCATTTACCTTATCTGAAACAAATTCGCACTAACTCTACAAGATGATATTTCCAAATTTACATTAGCTTATGTTTTACCTAATCACGAAGCTAAATCCGTAGCAAAAATCTTCACAACAAAATTTATTTGCTTATTCGGTATACCCGATAATATATTAACTGATCCAGGCAAAGAATTTTCATCTAATTTACTCAGAAAAATTGCAAAACTGTTCAAAATTCAACAAATACAAATTACTCCATATTATCCTCAAACCAATGGAGCCCTTAAAAGAACTCATCAATCTTTAGCAGACTATTTAAAACATTACGTTAATAAAGAACAAACTGATTGGGATGAATACTTAAACTATTTTTCATTTTCATATAATACTACACCACCCAGTTTTAAGAATTACACTCCTTACGAATTAATTTTTGACACAAAACCAACGCTCCCCTCTGCCATCACAAAACCCACTGAATTCAAATATACATACGACGACTATTTGATGAATTTAATACAAAAACTAAGGAAAACTAGAGAAATAGCAAGAAAAAATATTATAAGATCAAAAGAACAGAACAAAATATAATACGATAAAAAGACTAAATCTATTAATTATAATATCGGGGACAAGGTGTATTTAAAAGTCCAACAGTTCCAAAAATAAAAGAAACTAACTTCTCGCTATAGTGGTCCATACGAAATAGTTGACGTTATATCATCCTCAAATGTTATTATAAAACAAAAACGAAAAAGGGTACAAGTGCACATTGATAATATAAAACCAGCTAAAATGTAAATAAATTTCATCATCTTAATTTTCTTTGTTACAGACAGATTACACTAATACTGGCTGAAAATCATAAAACCACAGAATTTCAATATTCACCCGGAATATTTCATGACTCAATTCAAGAATTAAAATTCTATGATAATACTTGGAAATTGATAACATATGTAGATTTACAACACATAGATACTAAACTTAATCTAATTCAAAACACCTTTATGAAAGCATTAAATTATTGTAACGAAAACACTATTAATCGCAATCTACTTCTATGCAATTCATCAACTTCAATTCTAGAACACATGATACGGGAGATGAAATCAAAAGAAAACTATTTAAAAGGTCTCATTGGCCACAAAAGAATAAAGAGAGGATGATTTAATGAAATCGGAACGATGTTCAAAACGATTACTGGTACATCAGATAATAATGATGCTGTTTATTTCAATGAAGCTATGAATAAGATAGAAATAGATAAAACGGAAACAATCCGACTATTAAAAAATCAAATTCAAATAGTACAGTCGACAATTTTAAATTTTAATGAATCCATCGCAAATCTTCATAGAGCCGAGATAATATTTAATACAAACCTTGAACAAATTAATGAATATACTAAGAATATTGAAAGCAGAAATATGAATTTTAAGATGCAACAATATATAAGAAAATATATTGTTTTCCTAACTTTAATATGTAATGAGCTAAATAATGAAGTAGATGCAATAACCAACGCTACCTTATTTGCTGAAACTAACACCTTACATCCAAAAATTCTGTCTCCAAATCAATTTTTAAAAGCATTACAAAAAACTGTAACCATGCTACCCCCTGGATTGAATTACCCTTTCGGTTTAGAAACCGATTATGCTCACGAGCTTCTAAAGTTAATTACATTACAAACCCTATTTATCGATAATAAATTAATTTTCATTATAGAAAATCCACTAATATCTGAAACAGTTTTCAGTTTATATAAACTTCTGCCATTACCAGTAAAGCAAAGTGGTGATACTTACATCTTCATTCAATCCACAATAAAATATTTGGCTGTATCTCGAGCTAAAATGCAGTATTCGACACTCGATAACCTAAGCGTTTGTAAACTAACAACAATAAAATCTTACGTCTGTAAATTGTCTAAACCCATATACAACACTAATGCAAAGCAGCCCTGCGAAATACAATTATTATTTGCAAACTCCCATATTCCTGAAAGCTGTGACATTCGAATTACCAAATTGGAAAAGGGTATTTGGAACAGATTAACGAATAAAAATAAATGGATATATATTTTGCCCAAAATCATAAATATAAGTATTACTTGCCAAAACAATAAATATTTATATAATATCAGTTTGCAAAATTCCGGTATTCTTGAGTTACAAACAGGTTGTAAAGCTTACACACCGTCAGAGATTCTGTTAACGGAAAATTCATTCGAAAGCAATTATACATCATACATACCGAAATTTCATATATTAGAAGATGACTGTTGTATAAAAGATATTGTAAATACTACTAATATACCCTTGTTAAAACAAATAAAAACATTAAACTTTAATCTTGAAAATTTAGAAATCGCCAGCCATAAACTAAAAGATATGTCCAATTTAGTCGACAAGGTACTAAATAACAAGAAACAACAAAAGGTAATTCAATACTATCCTTACACCATAAGTTTTATTATAGTATTCACTATTTTTTACATAATATTCAAGTTATATAGAAAATAATTTTCTAAGCTAATAAACCGACATGAACATGACGATGTATCTGCGTGTAATAAAATTGTTAATTGCCTCACGTTTAAAATATGTAATGAAAAGGAACGGAAAGGATGGATCCCTGTAAAGTATATCTATAATTCAGACCCCGAAATTATAAACGAGATAAAAACAGAAGAAGAGAAGAGTTTCGTAAGACAAACAAGATCGAAAACCAAATCAAATTTTGTACTTAAAGACAAACTATAAATAATATACTCTTTTAGTAATTCTTTTAGTTAAGCCTTTAATCTTAGTGGGGAGGTGTAGTGTACGCATCGATTCTGCGAATACAATATTTTATACCGCTTAATACCTTCTGTTCTCAATTGACCTAATACTTAGATTATTACCGTAATATAACGATAACTGTTGCGGAAAACTCTGGACATCTGCAAGAGCTTAGACGCACAGGGCAGCTGTCTCAGGTATTTTCCTGAAGGAACGCCTACCTGCGAGAAGTAGCTTCGATGCGAAGAAGCTCTACGATCCCTCTTTTCCCGACATCCAATCGACAATCATTCTCACTATCTCAGTATTTAAGATTTGTAATGTGTGTGTATAAATTCAATTAAACAAATATAATTAAACGACAAAACATTATTTTGTCTTGCACCAATCCCTTACATACTATACTAAATCTATTTTTTTAAAATTTCATTTAAAAAAAAAATTTTTTTTAAGTATCATTTTCTACGTTAGTTAGTTGGAAAAATTTCAGACCTTCAATGACCTGAGTGATATTTGACGTAGGATAATATATTTTTATGATAACTCCGACAAAGAAGGAGACGTAAAAGATCATACTAACAAGCTAAAGCTTTTGGATTTAATGAAAATATTCATTTAAAACTACAGCATTACAAAGAAAATATTTTTATTTAATAATAATATACAATCTGAAATATATACTGAAATAATACACATTTTATGAAATAAATTATTTATTTTTCACTTAATTAAAGCAATTAAAATTTTGTACAATAATGAATTATATTAATTTTTAATTTTTAAAATTTAATTCAAATAGAAAACATTATCATTTTTTACTTCGTGTAAAGTAACTTTCTTCGTATTGACTTACATTAATAAAAGGTTAATAAAAATTTAATAAATTATTTGTGTCAAATTGACAATAAATTGTTAAATAAATTCAAGAATAGAAGAATGAATTATTATGAATTAATGATAAATAATATTGAAAAAATCTTTTTTAAGTAAAACACATAATTGATGATATAAATAAAGAATTATTTTGATACAATATAATATTTATATTGTCTTATTATATTTATATTGTTATATATAAAATTATTTAATAAAAAGTATAACAAGATAAATTGAGAATATCAATATTGTTAATAAAAGCACTTATTAGGACAATATTATATGAATGTTACTTTTAAACGTTATTTTTATATTTTTAAAGTTAACAATCAGTATATAATATAATATATATGAACTTTTTAATATTGTAGAATTATAAATATAGGTGAAAATGTAAAATGGAAATAGATGGAAATAAAAAAAAGTGAAAAGATATATAACAGAAAATGTAGAAGAAAGAGGACAATGTTGTGTCTAATACTGCATCCTATCAACTTGTACGAAGAATACGAATGTAATTCTCTCAGGTGGAAAAAAAAATTCTAATAATATGATTGCGGAAAAAGCAATTTCTTTGTGAGAGAAAAGTATTTTTTATTGAGACCAATAATTATTAATTTTGAAATTATGTTATTTCATCAAAATAAATTTGATATAAGTTTGTTACGACGTATAATTCTATTATATTGTTTATTTATTTATATACCGTAGCTAATTACTTATTCATATATTTCATTATTTATTTATTTAATTATTTATATTATCACGTTTATTTGTCGCGTGACTTATTTACTTCTTTATGTATTCGCTTATTTATTATATTAAGATTTCCCAGTTCTTTTCTGCCGTAGCTGAATCGGTCGAAGCGCTTCAGTCTTTATGAGGTTTTAGTGTTAAAATAAAATACAATTTTATCAATTCGCGTTTAAAATGCCGATTTATTGATCATAAATCGGAAGAGAGAATTTGATATATCAAAGCGGCTCGTGATGTCAATCTAGCGTCTACGTGTTTGTGTCGGTAATTATTACAATACTCGCTTTACCGTGAATTTACTCAATCGTGTGAGTGTCGTGTTGTTTAACCGACGAGACTCCTCGACCGGGATTGAAGTACTCCGTGTTATTAAGCCAAGTTGACTTTATTTCATTCCTACTCGCGATCGTTCAAAAATCCCGAGGATACACCGATGAATAATCCGAATCTCAAGAAAATCTAATCTTATTCTACATCGAACCCAGAACAAGCCCCCCCGATTTATAGAGTAAAACTGCTAACTCTTTCTGTCCTCCCACCTTGGAGGTGTTCCCATTTTCGGCCTTAATTCCCATTCTATCGCCTTTAGTTTATTAATCCTCAATAATAAAATAAACCCTCCCCATATTATTCTTTTTTCAAAATATAATACTTTAATATCTATTTTTAAATGAAAAAAAAAATATTAGTAAATATTTATTTTAATATTTTAAAGACAACAAAAAGTCTCATAGATGTGCATCTAATAAATATCTGTAATTAGTAAATAGTCCTGAACTAATGAATTTGAGCTTTGAACTAATATTACCAATTGAGTTACGTCTAATAAATAAAATTTTTATAATATTATTATGTAAGAATCCTTTTTTCTATAAATTTTATACATTCTTAAGTTTGAAACTTTTCACTTTAGAAGTTATATCTTTTTTACTACTCGGCTGTTCAACTATACAGAGAACCAAAATTTTTGTACATTTCGTTTTCTGAGTTTTTTTATTTTTATAGCATATTTTAACATATAAGAACAATACTTCAGAAATAATGTAAAAAAATTTTTTTTGCAGAATTAGTATAAAAATAAATATTATTTCGTGCATTTTTTTATTTAAAAATGATATAAATTTTATATTAGATTATAATTTCTCTCAAATATAAATTTTTATATTATATGTTTAGCTTGCGTATTTATTCATTTTGTAATTCTCCGAATTTTTAAGAATAAAATATTATTTATCGCAATTTTTATGCATTTTATTACATATTTATAATTTTGATCAATACGGCAATTTATTCCATATGATCATTAATTTAGAAGCAATATGATTTTATGACTAGCTTATAATTATACGAAATGCTTTTAATTAAAGAAAACAATTTCATAGTGATCCAATATCTACTTTTGTAAATTAAAAACTTTTAAAAATTAATTTTAATAAATTAAATAAAAAATTATTTTTGATAGAAAAGGGTTGAAAAAAAACCTTTAATGTTAAACTCTGTAGTGATATGGAGAACGAAGTAAATAGTTAATAAACATTGTTACAATATCCATTCTTCCATGAGATTATTGCTGAATTGATCAACTTCCTTGCTAAAATTTCAATTTATGCAGCGATTAAATTCCAATTTTCTGCACTAGCTGTAGATGCTTTGATAAATCATTTTTTCTTTTTTGATTTTTTTCAACAACTAAACTTATAAGCATCAATTTTTCTTTAGAAGTTTCGACAGGTTGCTGCATATATGTTTAATTGTTGAAATCCTTAAAGTCCATAAAACGCTTTACTTTAGCTTATAAATTTTACATTTTTGTAGTTTTTTTTTATTTTATTTTTATTTTCACATTGACTCTAATAATTTAATAGCAATTAAATTTTTTGTAATAATCTGTAACATATTATACAATAAAATTTTTATAATTTTTTTTTCATTTTGTTCCACATTTCACTGTTACTGTTTCTTATTTTCTTATTTCCAACATACAAATGTATATATATGTATATATATATATATATATATTTATGTTTAAAATTTTTAATATAATTTTGAAATGCTTTTTATTTGATATCTCTCTCTCTTGTTTTTCTATAGTCCCCAACTTTTAAAATAATTTTATTTTTTTATTAGCACACATCTATTTCAATTTATTTTTTTTATTTTTTTTGTCTTATAAGTAGTTATTAGTATATTTTTCTTTTTTAAGTACTACATTTTTCGCCTTAATATAAAAAATCTTCGAATGAGAAACAACCGTGAAGCAACTCATTCATTGTAATTTTAAACAATAAATAATAATATTATAATTTTAATTGTATAAATAAAAAACAAAAGAATTGAAAATTCAATTAGTTTATTTCAAAATAATAATTATTTTTATTGCAGTTATATTATTCAACAATAGCAGTGACTATAGCAATTGTTCTGCAGGAAGAAACACAGTATCTCTTAGGAAATCGTTCCCTTCCAAAATCTAACAGCATTCTTGAATCCGAAGTATCCCCTGGCAAGTATATGCTAAAATTATTTTTATATAATTTTCTCAGAATGTCAATTAAATAAAGAAATCACAATAATAATGTAATTTTTATTTAAAACTTATTTATCATATCTTTTGAATAAAAAATATAAAATCTATTGCTTATATAAGATAATTATTTTTTAGTTTTAAAAAACTGTTTATAGCATTTTTTATAACTTTGTTTTTATGTTCTTTAAATTAAACATTCATTAGTTCATTTGCATTCTTTTTGACTCTAATAGTATTCCGTTTTTAATATACTTGTTAATTATTTCTTTTATAAAATTACTAAATTTAAATAGATTTGTTTGTTTCATTTCTTTTAGCAGAAAACAGAATGTCATTGATATAAATCTTACAAAGCTTTTCCAGACCAGTATAACAGCTTTTTCATTCTAAATATAGTCCTGGTATTCACATCAGAGTTGACTCTTTAGACTCAATTAGTTTTTCCATGTTTTTTTGTTACAAAAAAAAAGTTATTAAAGCACATAGTTTATAACAATTAATAACAATATTTTTAATAACTACTTTTTATTGTTGTTTTACTTATACATTTTATGTAAATTATGATGGGTAAGAGAATTTCCATGGTACAAACTTCTTTATTCCATTGATCCTATAGTTTTGTATATATATATATATGATTATTAGAATTATTGCAAGTTTTTTCGCACTTCTATCATCTCATTCGGTGGTTCTATGACGTCGTTTAATCTGCAAGGTGAAACTTTGATCAACCAATAAAAATAAAAACGGTATAAAAAAAGAAAAAAATTGAGAATTGATTTTGTTGCTATGGAGGAGAGGGATAAGGTTTTCTCGAATTTTTTTTTGCGTCTCTATATGTAAATACAAAAAAATGTTATAGCATGTCATATTTCATAAGTTGACTACTACTGTGCCAACGATTCGTTTGAGTGAGTAGAACTTGTAAGTGAGTTGACTATAAAACTCTCTGAATAATAAAAAGTAAATAACTGAACTGAGTACAAGAAATGAAGACCTAGTCATAGTAATTTCAAGTAGATAAGACGTTATCAACTCATCGAAGGAAAATGCTATAATTTTTATTATGTTGTATTTGCGTTCATTTTCCTTTCTCTCTTTTTCCTTATGAAATTATCTGACCACCTGATATATTAAAATTTATACAAATAATTAATTATTTTACTCTTACATGGAAATATTGTTTTGTTATGAAAAAATTTGTTTTCATTAAAGTACTTTCATTTTTATAATTTATAATTTCTACGTTATTTTATTTTTCTTACTATTTCTTACATTGCAATATATATAAAAATTTTTATATTTGTTAGAAATAAATTATGAAAAACTAAGCTATTGATAAATTTACGATTAAAATAATTTTCTTTTTTTCATAAAATATTTTTAATAAAAAATAAAAAAAAATTTCCATTAACATCAATTATTATTTTTAGTAACAATGAGATTCAACATCATACTTCTTATATGTTCATCTTGTGGCGTTATTTGCTGTCTTTTATTACTGTATGGATTATTTAAGGTACTAAATTATGATACATTAATACTTATAACAATTTTATTCTACTCATACAATAATATTTTAATATTTTTTATGATAAAATGTTTGCGATTCCAAATATTGTTTTGTTTTAATCAATTTAAAATTCAAATTATTAACATTTTTTAAAAAAGGAATGGCAGCTAGTTTTAAGATAATAAAATACCTGTATAGAATACAGTATTCTAAGTCAATATATAATGTTTATTGATTACCCAACTAGTATATTATTTCAAATATTATAAGTTATATTAGAAACCAAAGAATAATCAAATTTGAGTAAGAACAATTTGTTCTTAGAAATTATAGATATTTCTTAAATAATTAGTTGTTGAGTAATTTCAAAAGAAAATTCACCCCTGTGGTTTAATCTTATAAAATTTTTGGATTATGAATCGTATACATATATTTGTAATAAGCGAGATTGAAAAATAAAAGTAATGTTTTAATTATTGAATTATTGCTTATAATTATATATAAGTATTGAGTAAAAATGATTGTAACTAAGTGTAATTAAATGAAGATAATAGAACTCATATCATTTTTCATATTACTTATCGATTTTTCATCTATTTTCTTTTTTTGTATAGTAACTAAGAAAAGTTATGTGGATAAATTGGCGATATTTAGCACTATTTTTTGTTTGTTCAATTAAATATTATAAATTATAACTAATAAACAAAAAAATTATATAAAGGTGTTCAATAATTTTATACTCTTGAATTAACTTTGATTTTATAAATTTTTTTAAATAATACTGTCAGTTCTTACAAGATATATTTTCTTTAGTAGTTTGTTTTTAATAATATGTGTGCAAATTCAAAATTTAGATAAACAATACTTTTTTCAATGTAATTCTATTAATATATTTACTGATTAAATTATAAAAATAAATAACAGTTAAATTAAATAAATTAATTAAACGTCTAAAAGTATTAAGAAAATATAGAAAAATAAAAGACAAATAGCACACCAGAAAAAACTACTTATAAGCAGTGGAACGTCATATTTGTTATGATTGATAACAATATTAAATGAAGTGAAGTATGATGTTTCATATGCAAAGATTAGAAATGAAAAAGATGAATAACTAAATATAAATGGTTGATTTTATTATTAAAATAAAAAACATTTTAAATACGGAATGATCAAAAACCAAAAACTCATTCAAAATGTGTAAGTATAATCAATTATATTTCTGGCTTGAATTATCAATAAAATATGCTCTATAATAGTAAATATTTTAATAAAAATATATAATATTTAAAATTATAAAATTAATCTCTCGTTTATATTGATCTCATCTAAAATTTATTTCTAAAGTTTATTTCATATAATCGGTGTGTGTGTGTGTGTGTGTGTGTGTGTGTGTGTGTGTGTGTGTGTGTGTGTGTGGCTCGTGATACGTCAGTTGTACCCTGATTGCGACCGTTTATTAAATTATCGTTACACTTCTCGTCTTTCGTTAATTACGCGTAACTTCATACTCGACTCGGATCGAGAACCTCATGTGTGATTTTGACTGAGCTTTTATAATCTCTCTATTGCAAGTTGTCGAAATCTCCCACTACTTGATTCTTCGGTATTTGTTAATTATTTCCACACCTCTTGTGAATCTAGATCAATTTTATGCCGATCAACTATTTCATAATTACAATCGTTACTAATTTTATGCTATAATTTGCAACTTTCGAATTATTGGCTGCTAAATTATGAAGAATTTCGTTACGTACGTAACAATTTTTATTTTCGAATATACCACTCATGATATTTAGGGTTTTTTTATTAACAATTTAAGGATAAAATGCATTTTTTTTTACTTTTTTTATTATAAAATGAAAAGTCTAAATTTTAACATTAGTATCAATAGACCATATCTAGCTATTAAAAGTATGAATACAATTCATTTTTTTATAAGCCGATCAGAAAATTAGAAGCTGAGAAATTTTCGAAAAAATTTAAAAAAAAAACTTTTTTATTTTTTATTTTTTAATAATTAGTACTATAGTTTTGGAAAATTAAAGTAATTAATATGCACTTTATTTATTCAAAATTTTAACCTAATCGGATTATTAGTTTTTGAATAATACTAATGTTAATTAAATTATGCAAAAATTTTCGAAGTTATTTCCATTTTAATGCACCTGACGATTTTATTTTTTTCAACGGATTTAAAAAATATAATTATTGTACAATAAATTCTGTGCTTATCTTACATTTTATTTAAATATTTCAGATTACCTAAAATATGAGAATAAAGTTGATCAAAATCGGTCGAGCACACAAAATTTTTCTAGGACTGGGGATAGCTGAATTAAAGGGTTACATGTTATATATATAGTAATAAAAGTGAGATACGCATAACTTGAAAATTATAAACATGATTATCTTGTGAACTAGTACAACATTCAGATGATTTTTGTTTTTGATTTTAGAGTAAATGAATATATGGATCCCGACTTTTGCATATAATTTTAAATATTATTAATAAATTAATTCATATTACATATTGTTTACTACATGTATTTATAAAAAATATTTTTTTCTTATAAATATTATAAATTGTTTACGAAGAATATTTGTGAAAAATATTATAAATTATAAAAAATATTTTTTTACATGTAATATTAATTAATTTGTTGTTGTTGTTGTTGTTGCAAATGGATTGTATATAATATAAATTAATGTTTATACATTTTTTTTATAATTTTCGGTAGATATCTCATGGATGCTGTAATGTTAACGAAATATCTAAAGCATCATTTGATATGCACCACTGTTTCTTTTTTTATGACCTAAAAAGCTTTATTGCTTAGACTAAATAATAATATAAACAAAAAAAAACTCAAAATATCAATAAAAGAGAATTCAATAATCTGTACATTATTATTGAATCTTAAACTATGCAGAACAATTACTAATAATTATAAGAAGAATGTAGACTATGTATAAATAAGTTGAGAAGGCAGTAATTTAATTTGGATTTTGCACATGATTGAACTTTTTTTTCTCCGTTACACGTAAAACTCATCAACTTTACCCTCTTATTTCCACTTTCTTTCCAATAAAAATGAATAAATTTTTTAATTTGCAATATTAATGACATGGAATACTTTTATTCGCTAAAGTTAGCGAACATCATTAAAATATTAATTATGTAGAATGAAAATGTATAATACATAATATAAGCTTAAAAATAAATAGTGTCTTATCTTAAATAAAAATTGTAATTAACGTTTCGTATTTAAATTTTATATAATTTGATGTGAAGGTCTACGTTTATGATTGCATGTGTTTTATTTGGAACTGTTATGTTATTCATTGACTGATTAGAACACTGAAAGATTCTGATTGATCAAACAACCTTGGATATCGGGATAAAATAAACTTTTTATAATTACCTTGTGGTATAAAAGGATGTGAGAGCTTTTAAATATTTAAAGAAAGGTCAAAAAAGTTATGCGCATGCCATACTCAGGAATAATCATTGTTCATAAATGAGTTTTCCACTTAAAACAAGAGATCACGTGGACGAACTTCACATTTTACCTATATAATTTATTTATAGATCACAGATATATAATTTATATTTTTACTCTCATGTGAGCAATACAGGAAATGTTAAATTACCTGTTTCTTATGTAATTTTATTCCTATTTTTATACCATAGAGAAAGTTACAATTACCATTTTCACTATATATATTATATCATATATGATATAAATGACTGTAGGTTGAATCTGGAGTTACACCTTTATCGGTCGATAAATATTGCGTCATGGATCTATCTTACGAATCCCCACAGAACTGAAAACTTTGAGACCTGGACGCGGCATATGATTGTATGATAATATATTTTATCATGACAGGTTTTTCCCTTATCAAGACAAAGTTTTTTTCTACCTTAATTGAAGTAAACGTATTTTTATGACTCCATAGGCCAAACCCAGTATTTTATTCACATTAATCATTGCAAACAAATAGTACTCCTATTCCATTAATTAAAACTTTATTGTCATAATAATCATTAGTAATAGTATTATTATTATATTATTATTTATTATTTTTATATTTATTTTGCTTGTATATAAATTTTTCATCTTTGTTTACAACATTTTATAACTCATCAATACATTTTTTTGCTAATTTCTGATTGAATAAGCCTTTTTTTTCAAGTAAAAAAAAAAATTTTAAACTTAAATTCATTTAAACCTTTTATATTATAATAAATTAGATTTTATTATTTTTTTTTAATAATGCACAGTTTCTTATTACAAAACAAAAGATTTATTCATTGAATTTTACTTCAAAAACTTTAATAAAATATTAATACAAACATTTAATTTATCCAACAATATCTAATTTAATTATTCGTTAAATTACATTATATCAACGGAAATTGTTTAATTTATAAAATGATATGTTTTTTTTTATTACTAATATAATATAAAATACTGAAAAATTTTTAATTATCATATATCAGATGAATTGAGAGTTTATATTCATTTTTTTTTATTAATATTTATTTATATGTACGTCTTTATATATAGTTAATTTAAATATTTTAATTTTTATACTTAATAAATACATTTTTTTATTACTTTTTTATTTTTTTTATAAAAAATAAAAATTATAAATAATAAATAGTATTGATAAATAGCAAAGAATAAACAAAAAAAACATTGCAAATTTTCATTCGAAAATACAATAAAAAATAATTTAACAAAAACTGTAATTATTTAGTTGAAGATGTGATTTTTAATAATAATACAAGTACTGGTAATAAATATTAGTTTTATTCTATTTTATAAAGTATTTGTATTCTAGCATCATAATTTATTATAATATATTTTTAAATAAAATATTGATATTAAATCTCTGAATTCAGTTACGAATTAAATCTGTAAATTTTCTATTACAAAAACTTAATAGAATACATTTTTAAATATTTTATAATAAAAGGAAATTTAGTCAATGTATTATAATTAATAATATTAATTTCATATGACTTGTATCGAAATGAATCAATATATTTTAATTAAATTTTCGATTATTTATAAAAAACAAGATATCAAGATTTTGGATATCAAAGATGTCATTTATAAAATATAAAAAGTAAAGTTCAGATTCATCAAAAATATTATACTTGATAAGGTTAAACTCAGCGATAAATTACAGCTAAATATGCAAAGGATATCACGTATATTTTTTATAATTAGGTGTACTTTGCATTTAGATTATAAATAAAGTATACTTTTATAATTTCATGTAATATTTAAGTAAAGAATGAAGTTTTTTTTCTTTTTTTCTTTAATGAAAATTATAATAGTAAGAATTAATATAAAAAACAAAAAAAAAAATGAAAAATATAAAAAAAATCGTAAGAATATTTTTATTTATTTCAAACTAATAGAAAAAATAAATTATAAATTTACTAAATAAATATTACATAACTTATTTATTAATTTAAGATATTAGATTATATTAAAGATTCGAAAAAGATGCCGAAAAAGATTCGTTTCGTATGTACATGTAGTAGATATGCATGTGTTTTGTTAGCTGACCTTTTCTGTATGTATGCGCTGTTTCTTCCGTTTTATATCTTGTCCATTTTTTAAAAGATATTTAAGTTTTTGTTTCAATTTTTTCTGTTAAAAGTTTCATTTAATGTCTTAGAAAACGTTGTTTGTAAATACTGTGATGATCGAAAGATGACGGGATTCTTGATACCACTTAATTGCTCAGGTATTTTGATAAAATATTGATTGATAAAATAAAAAATACGTATAGACTAGAAATACAGAAACAAAATAAGGTGTTACGTATATTTCATAACGTGTTAAATTAAGTTCAAATCAGCAGTTTTAATATACACACTTAAGACAAGTAAATAACCTTGACCAAACTAAAAATAATAAAAAATATCTGGGTATAATGGATCACATAAATATAAAATCAAAAAATAATTTAAAAATCAAGTTCATGATGTTTATGCAATTGAATAATAATCGAGATTATAAAAGATTATCATTAAAATATACAGTTAAAAATCTATTTGGAATAAGTAAAATTAATAAACAAAATAATAATAAAAAAAAAGATCTCAAGTAATATAAAACACAATAATATAAAAGGCAAATCAAGAGATAATTAACAAGTTCGAAAATCAGCATTAAATATTTGATTATATAGATTCGATTTTACACAAGCTTAAATTAATAAGCATACTTTTTTTAGTACGCAGGCATTTTATTTTGATAATAAACCACTGACCACACATTTTCTTTATATTCATTATTAAATGAAAATAAGTTTAAAACAAATTTATAAACTGTTAATTATTTACTTTACCCTTCGCATATGGTCTGTATTAATTAGAGTATTAGTTGAATCCATAATATAACTTAATAAATGCATAATAAAGGATATGACATTGCAATATAAAAATTCAAGTAAAATGAGATGCATTAATACAAAAATATATTTATAATGATAATGTTTGATACATTTTCTGATTCCAATGTGTACTTAATAAGAAAAATAGAAAATAAATAATATTCAAAATATGACTCACGTTATAAATCAAATTCGGTGCCTTCAAAAATAAATAATCGATGTATCAAAATAAAATTCCTTAGTCTATAAAGGCTTATTTTCTTTGGTAGGCTAATGAAACGATTATTTATGAATCTATTTCTTCAAGTATAGATAAAATAAAGTTTTGTTTTGCTTAAAAAAAAGGAAAAATGAATTATGTATATACAGTTGTAACAATATTAATACGTAGTGATGTGTACATTTAAATAAATTTGATATTTTTTAAAAATAAATTTAATCTTTTAATTTATTAAAATATATCAATTTTAAAGATAAAGTTTAATGATAAAGCCGTGTATAAGATTGTGTTATGATGGTATTATTTGGAAATTGCAAAAATATTATAAAACTCGTTTATGTAAATATAATGAAAACTAATAAAGAATAGCTTTTAATATTAATAATATATTAAATTAATAATGATAACTTAATATAATTTTTTGTGAAATATTGATTGTTTTTAGTTTAATTTATTACTATTATATTTATATTTTTAAAATGACAAGCATTAATTAATAAAACAAAGATATTAATTATTTGCTTAAAGTAGATTAAAAGTTTAAAGTTGAATTAAAAAAAATTATAATATTGCAGCAAAATCCATTAATTAATTAATTAATTAGTTAATGATGATGTTATTATTTTATTCATTATTTATGTATAGGTATTTCTACGGCCAACTTAAAAGTTTCATTTAATAAAATTAAGAAACATAAATTCACTATAAAATATTATACGACCAGTATTCTCACTTAAAGGATTATCCGAACGAGTTAACTAAAATAATGAAAAGTTAGGCTTTTTCCAGACAGAACGACAAACTCAATCGTTAACTAGCGTGTCAGGGTGCAACTAGTCGATCTGAAATCGATTGAATCATAAACAAGTGCGATGTATCTAATAAAATTTTCTATAATTTGTTCCAAAATAAGCTCGTGGGTGCGTGCCTTTAAGTGTTTTGAGAATTTTTTATTGGAAACGTCACGTGATATTTAAATACCTGATGAGTATACCTGGTGAAATTATACAAGAACATCCTCTAGTTGTGATTATCAGTGCTTATGATTTGGTCAATACGTATAAAAGTACGTGATTATAGTGAAATTTTCCAAGTAATATGTTCGGAAAAATTGGCACAATTGAATTTAGAATCATCAATAAATCACAACCGATCGATCGTTTATCATCTTCGTGGGTTCTCACTAAATAAATACGTGTAAAATTAATGTGCACATAATTTACGATGTCCGTCACAGGTGACACACCTTTTAAGTTCACTTATTATATGTAAAAATATCTCGTTATAGTGAATAAGATTTTATTTAAATCAACGTACGATAATTAGATTATAAGATTTTTTGCTTTAGTTGTCATGCGATAAATAAATAGCTACTGATAAAATACGCATGATTGTGTTTTATTTCTAAATTAATCCACATGGAAGCTCACTCTTTCCGTTTTTCTCGAATTCACACGTATTATTATAATTATTATAATTATTTTAAATATTATAAGAATAGCAATATTTTAAATAAGTTAGCAATATTTAAAGTAGCAAACTTTTAAAATAAATTATTTTTTTTATTTAAGTCAATAATTTAAAGTTATTTCATAGAAATTTAAGCGTACGATATTTTAGTTGATTAAACTTTCAATGTGTTGAAATAAAATTTTAAGATGAAAGTTTTCTTAAAAGTCTAAATTCGGAAAGAGAAAATCGAATTTAAATAAAATATGTGATTCCATTGTCAAAAAGAGAAATTTTAATAAGATTAAAATGTGATTCCATTATCAAACTTTCAACAGTGTTGTTGACATTCTATTTTAATAATAAATATCATGTAAAAAATACTAATTACTATTCGTAATTCAATGTTTGATATAATTACAATCATGTATAATTACACAAGTATCAAGAAATAACATGTAATAATTATGCACATCAGCATATCCCTATTAAATGAATTCTTGTTTCATGATAGTTGCTGTTACTTATTAATGTCTAATGTATGTTATTAAAAACATATATTTTTAAAATAATTTTCGATAAATTCTCATATTTCTGTCCAATATTAACTGCTATTTCGGTGATAGAGATAATATATAGAAGTTTGTCAGCTTAATCTTTCGTGCATGTCTTTTAGTACGAAAATAATTAATTTGTAATGTCTCTTATATATCTTACATATATGTATTAAAAATGTAATCAATAAAATACAAATACTAAAAATGTGACATCGTAATCATGCATCTTAAATGAAATAATCGTTCATTTTTAATTGTTCTATATACATTTCTTTTAATTGAATGTTTTATCGATCTTCTTTTCTTCTTAAAAATTATTTTCCATTTTTACATAATATTTAATTGTAACTTTTATTTTTGTTTATTTTTATATAATATACTTGATATTTTATCATAAAAGTATTAACTACTAATAATTATATTGTGAATGTTTTAAAATTTAGTTTTTTTTTACTTGTACAGATAAATATTAATTTTATTTAAACTAATTTAAAATGAATACAATAATTTGAATTTTTAACCTATTTTTACGTACCTTCTATTATAATAGAAATATATTATATCAAATTTATTAAATTAAAATTTATAAATTAAAGTTGCAAACGACAATAAAGTAAAATTAAAAAATTACACAAGTATAATAATCATTAATATTTCGTTATTAAAATGTGCCTAGATTTTCCATTTTTGTTATTCCTCATCATATTTTTCTAATTTTCTATTTTTCTCTTTGAATATTGAAAAAGCTGTTATTAATTTTATAAAATATGATTTTATTAAAATTAAAAATAAAAATACATTCTGTTAAAATAATTTTATTTAAAAAATATAGTCTAAAGCAATACGAGTAACTCGTTAAAAATAATTCGAATTGACCTCAATATTAAAATAAACACATTTAAAAATATATTCAACGGAATAATCTAATCGTAATTTAGAAAAGCTAATTGAGTACTAAGTTTTAATAATATTATTCATATCAACTGCTATATAATTAACTGCTTTATATATAAATAATATCCCTGTACACCTTTTTAAACAGAATACATTAAAACAAAATACAATAGTAAAATATAAAATAAATATGAATAAAATATATATTTCTCTTAAAGTCGTAATTCGTCAATAACTATGTGGCGAATGAGTTTGTTACAATAGTGAAGATATTTATTTATTTAAATAACAATAACCTCAATACACTCGCTACCACCTGTCAATACGAGGATGTCAACATGATGCCATATTGATGTCATGTAGCAGCCGAAATACAGAAGCCAGATGGTGGTTCATGTATAGGAGGGCTGCATTCATGAATCGAGGATTCTATATATGTATGTATTATATTAGTGCATAGTAGTGGGAATAAGACCACAATTTTCTCATCAACTGACACGTGTTTACGGGTAACGGTAATATTGGATATTTTTTATCGAGGCGCGAATGATTAATAATTGAGGTCCTCGTATAATTAACGGGGCGTTGTAGTAGTGAAGACCATAGAAAGATTGGACGAGTAATTGGTTGCGCTAATCAATTATTTGAATATTATCGGCGATAAAGAAAAAGTATCGCAAGTTGAAAGATTTTCGAACGAAATTCAACTAGAAAGGGAAAACGACAATTGATTAATTTGCCGGATTTCTTCTGAATAACATTTAATTTGACAGTTGGGAGTTTAATAATTTAATAATTAAAAGTAAAGTGATAGATATTGGTGATAAGAAAAGAGAGAATTATAGAGAGAGAGATTATTAAAATATTATGGGAATAGAGAGAAATAAATAGAGATATACAGAGAAAAAGAGGAAAGGAAATATAAATATATATTAATATTATATTGATATAAATTATATAAATATTCTTACCATTATTATTACTCATATATTAAAATTTTTTAAGATTCAAGGTATGGGTTAAAGTTATTGGAGAAATTCCGCAATCATAACTAGGTGGGAAAACCAAAGTTTATAGGCTTACGGGAACCTCATATTAATGAGCGTAGAGAAAACCCTCGGCACGGATTTGCGATTTGGGGGAAACCATATTAGGGAGCATAGGGAAAATCTTCGGCAAGGGTCGGCGGGAAAACCATCGGCGACCGTTTACATACCCAGAAAGGTTTGTAGAGTAACTAAGGACCAATTGCCCCCACCAGGGTATCCACAGCTGATTGGAGCGGACCAAGTTTCACAAAATGTATAAAAGCTGTAAAATTTTCAAATCAAGAGCTTATATATTTTTTACATTCAATTCACTCACAGTCCTTGTGGAATCATTCAGTTGGAAGTGACCCCACTAGCCACCTGTACAATTCAACAAATAATTTCACCTATATGTATGCTTCAATTATTCACGATGCAGCGTTTCTCCTTAATTTTATTAAGTGGACGCGGAACGAAAAGTGATCTCTGATCCATAGTGATCGAACAAATATATTTATTACGCATGATTAAAAAAGTAAGGTAGTGTTGAGATTTTTATTTAATTCTCCAAGATTGGTTTATTTTATTTTAATTATTATACATTTGTATTCGTGTATATATTATTATTATTATTATTATTATTATTATTTGTATTATTTATTGTAGTATTGATTATTTACTATGGTATTGACCGATATAATTGAATTCATTTAATTCAAATTATTCAATTATATTAAATTTAAGTAATGAAGTATTTGTGTGAATTGGCTGGAAAATTGCTGTTATCCCAAACAGTAATTATTTAATGGAATTTGCCCCTTATTTTATATTTTTGCAGTGAAATTTGATGTTAAATTTTGTGAGTTGCGCCAGAAATTTTTTTAATAAATTCACTGCATCACAAATAATAATAATTGTCTACAAAAAAAAATTTATTTCATTTTGTAATAGTTGCTTAAAAGACAATGCACCAATATTTTCATTTAAACATCTTAATCAATATTGTTTGATATTTTAATGAATAAATTATTTTTTTTTAAAAAATAATTTCCTAAAAATATACAGGAATGGTTAAGAAATATATATATTTTTAAATGTATATAAATTTAAAAATATATTTTTGCCTACAATTTAAATTAGACAATATTATTTTAAACTAAATAATATAATATTATATTAATTACTTTATAAAATTAGTCTTTTTACTGCATTTAGTATATAATTAATTCGTTTTTAGTCAAGTTTAATAGTCCATAATTAAATAATTACATTTTTTGTAACTCAAATGTTTCCAGAATATTTATTTTGTAATTGCATTTACAATTTTTATTTCTTGTTTCATTAAAAAAATATTCATTCCAAAAACAAATATAAATACTATTTTGTTCTTTGAAAATACACATAGATAAAAAAAATTGTTTAAAAATTTTTTTCGCTATTATTTGTTAGATATTATTTTATATAAATAAAATATTTTGTGAAGCTTATCTATTTTGATTTTATTTATTTTATTGAATTTTCAATCATTATTAGTAATAAAAATTAAATATAAACCAATAGAATTATATATTAATTATTATATATTAATAAATATTTAACATAATTTAATGACGTATATTTTTATGAAATATAGATTTGATTTTTTTGAATCATATTGAAAAAATGACGTGAATTATAATAAATAGCGATTTTTATCGTTAAAATAATTACGCTTTAATAATCTTTTAAATATTATTCTAAAAGTTTTAGAATTTAATAAAAAAAAATTATAAAATTGTATTTATAAAATTATATCATTGAACAAATAAATAATCATATATTTAGTTAATTAATAATTAATTATTTGAGTTTTCTAATGAAACATCCTTAAGAATTTTTAAAACAATATAGTAAATAAATACAAATACTTCCTATTTTTAATTTTTAGACTCAAAAAAATATTATACGATTTTAATTATAAAAATTCAAAGAAAATTATATGGTTAACATATTTTACATATCTATCTACTTTATATTTTTACATAATGTAATTTATTTTAGGATAGATACTACACTGCGGATTCTTTTCTTGCAATTTTTTTAAAAATATAGCATAATATATATATATAATCAAGATTCTTCTTTACGAAATGCGGTAGCTCATCAAAATACAAAATTTAATACGACCTACAATAATATTTGTTTAAAGTGAATCAGTTTTATGTAAAATTGATTTTAATATAAAGTTCTTAAGTTGTGATTAAGTAATAATTATCAAATACTAATACTAGAAAATTATAAGAAAAAATCTTAAATTTCATATTCTTTTCATTTTTCTTACTTTTAAATACTCCGAACTCATCAATTAATTTTAATATTATCAATTTAGATTTTTGTTGTAAATTAATTAATAATAAAATTTATAAATATATCTATACCTATAGGAAAATATTTAATTTTTATAATAATTCTATAAATCAATGGTAATAAATTCCTGCATAATTTTGTATACTTCTAAATAATAATGCTAAAAACTACCTGTATGTTTAAAGTCTAAGGTATTCTATGGAATATCATAAATATGTACATGGAATAAAATTTAATATAAAATCTTATGGCAATAGTTTTTGAATTACTAATTGGTGTTATAACATACACAAAAAAATTTAGTAGAATTTATAATTAATATTTCTTATAACAAATATATATTTCGCATTTGAAATAATAAATTAACTCTTAATTAGTTTAGTATATTAAAAATTTAATTGATATTATTTATCTTCCATAAAATTTATTTATATTTTTTATTTATATTATGTATCTGTTATTTTTGACATAATTACTTCTTATGCATCTATTTATAAATAAAATTCATAAAATAATTCTTATGTAGTCCGAAATCTTAAGATTATTAACTTTTGTAATTTATAAATCATAATAAATTAGATACTAAATATGTTATTATAAACTATAAAAAGTTATTAATTAGTATATAAGTATAATATATAATAATGTACAGTATTTCAAATAATATAAATAAACAATATTAATTATGTAATTCATATTAATTTTTTTTTTTATTTAAGAAATTTTATTGATCCCGTTATTCATAAAAAAGTATCGAGTTTTTATTTTTTTTAAAGCAGCTGTTATTTATTGTAGCGATTTACAGAAGGTTGGATAATATGTGAACGAGTTTTTTTTATTTATCCCTTTTTTTTTCAATTATCACAAGTGTCAGGATTTTACTTTTTTCGAAGGATGTTTTTCAGTTTTCATTACTGTAATGATTAGGATTTTGTTCTCCAGTTATTTTCTTAATGAGAATGGTAATATTTTTCAACCACTGATAGAGTGTATTATTATTATTATTATTATGTGTACAAAATAAAAGAATCTGTCATGGTGGGAAAAAATAGCATCTTTTAGATCAGACTCCATCACGCGATTGTGTATGTGCATGTCTCATCACTAAAGCTAAGGCTGTCGAGGTTATCTCACACCTTGCGTGTCGACTCCCTCTCTTGACCTTTGAACTTATAAATGAACACAAAAATCTTTTTCTCGCTTTTTTCCCAAAGCTTCATAATTAATTAGTGATGATTAATTAATGCATTATAGAATTAATACATTAAATTGTCGAATACGATATTGATAAATTTTATTTTAATTAGTATTACATATTTAATGGTAATATCGACTAATTCAAATTTGTTTATTAATTTTTCTTTGTAGAGTAAAGTTCAGCCAGGAGTATTGATCAGTGTGGGATATACATTATAAAATTGTAAATTTCCCGGCTAAGATAGTCAGATTTTATATATCTGCATCACTTGATACATTGTTAGCTATAATTTACCGTCGCTTCCAGTATTTGTCGATACAAATTATATTCTCATGTAGCTCAACGCCTCTGTTACTTTTACAAATCCAACATTTCGTTAAGTTTATTTTTTTTTTTTTTTGTCAATTACGACCAAGTAATTGAGCTGTATTACGACAAGTAAATTGCAGAATTATATATTAATTATTATATATTAATAAGTATTTAACATAATTTAATGACGTATATTTTTATGAATTATAGATTTGATTTTTTTGAATCATATTGAAAAAATGACGTGAATTATAATAAATTTCAAGAAGAATGTTGAAAATTATAACGAGTAGGTCGAACTGCTGTGACTTTCGACTTATTATAAAACCATTTTTTTGTATTTTTATTTTTGGTCCAATATATTTTTTTTTTTTAAATTATTTTTATATTAATTATTGAAAAGTAAATTTATTGTATAACAATATTATTCTTAATATAGAGTACATTTAAACCTAAAATTTTTTAATTTGATGAATTAAATTTTCAAAAAAGTAGTCGAGAAAAAAAATAATTATAAACATATTTCAATGATAATAAAATACTTAATATATTTGTCACTACTAAAGTAATTATAAGTTTTTTAATATTTATATAGTTTGGTCCTTTGGGGTGAGAATTACAGGGGTTATTGAACGACAAGAATAATTGATAATTTATAACGATAATAATTTATTTGCACATATTTTATTTATATAATTCATAAAAGTTTTTTTATAAAATATCGTACACAAAAAATCATGATTTAATTAAAACTTAATTAAGACTTAATTAAGTAACTGTCGCAATGGAGTGAGCGGAAATGCCTAGTCGCGTTTTAAACTCGAGTTCGAGTAAAAGTGAAAAATCCTTTTTAAAAAAAAAAGTTTTTTTGGTAAGTTTTGGCAAAAAGGGTTACTCGTACGGTAGGTATTTTGATCTTGGTGATCTATGACCTGTGCTTTTCCGAGGAAGTTCGTATATTGTTATATAGCCCATTGATGTATCTGATTAATTATTGTCTTAATATGTTTACTTTCGAAACCAATATTATAACGCTCCTTTGCAAATACACGAATACCACAAGGTATTTATAAAAATTATATAGTTTTTTTAATTATTATTTTATTGGGCGAAGAAATGAATGTACTTTGAAAACACATTTCCTATTATTCAATAAAAATGAGCGTTTTAGTTTTATATTAATAATTAAAACGATTACTTAGGTATCAAAATATTTTATATTTATATAAATGTCAAAAGTAGTAATTATTGATAGAAAATCACAGAAAAACAGAAGCGACAAAACATTGTATTGTTTCTCTATTTGGATTGTCCATGAGGTAGTATAACGAAAAATAAGTTATAAAAGATTTCAATTTAATTAATATATTTAATTAATCGGATATAATTAAACATATTTATTTATAGATTTTATAATTACTAACCTCCTAATAACTACTTTTTATAATTCAGACTATTTAAATTTTTATAGATATTGTAAAAATTAATATTTTATTACTTATAAAATAATATGAAAAAATAATTTAACTTATAGCTTCTATTATATTAATTTAAATTAAAAATATTTTTTCTGATATACTCATCAATCCTTTATCAAATTTTCTACTAAAATGAACAAAATATAAAATATACTTTATTCAATAAAATATAATCACATATACGTTATAATTTTTGTTTTTTATGTTTTTTTTTTAGGATGAAAAACTATTTCTTATACCATGGATTTTAGTTGTGATTATTTGTATCTTCGTCGACATCTCACACTTAATATATTTATTTGTCTTTGTTACGGTAAGTTCCTTTACATCCTTTACATTCTTCACTCTTGATTTTTTAAGAATTTTAATAATAGGATTCTTTTTAACTGTATAAATTAATTTGATAATATTAGTTGAGAATGTTATTTGCATTTAAATTTACAGTACAATAATTTTTTTTTCGAAAAATAAAAATCAGTTATAATTTTATACAAAATCTTTGAAGTAATTATGTTGTGAAATCAATTTTTTTTTTAGCTTCAACACATTATGTTTTATCTACTTTAATATTTCAAAATTTTACTTATGCAATTTATTCAGGTAAATATTTCTTTAATTATAGTTTCACAAATTTTTTTATTTATTATTAAAATTTTTTTAATTTGTTTAACTTATTAAAATATCATAATTGAATATTGTAAAAAATTCAAATTTAAGAAATTGTATATTACTTCATTTAAATATAATTTTACGCAATTTTTATTTTAAAACAAAACAAAAAAAAATTAATTTTAAATAAGAATACATACGATATAAGCTCATGTATGCGTAATCAATATCACATGACAAGTAGTAGAAATGTCCAAGATTGACAGTAAATTTTAATATTATTTCATTTATTTTACATTACCATGTAAAATATATTGATTAAAAATGTTCTAAAAATCTCTATAATTGCACATATACAATCAGCTTATTATCTTAATTTTTCAGCTGGCTTTTAATCCAATTACTGCCATGATTCTTACACTCGATTTTTTTCTTTTATGCTTGAATGTGAGTACTTAATATTAGAATGCTACCAACATTTATTAATCATACTTTCACTCTATTATTTATAAATTAGTTATCTATCGCTTCTCTTTCACTTTTTTATTTTTCATTTTATAATATTTCTATTTTAAATATTCTCTTTATATTCTTACTAAAATATTTGATAATTAAAATCCATCAAAATATAGTTTTACTGCTTTTAATATATTTCGTTAAATGTACTAAACTAAAATGAATTGACAGAATTAAATATTAATAATAAAATAATAAATTTGTTAACAAATGCTTGAATAAGATTGTTTAATTTGGAAGTATTCTTATTTATAGGAATTTTAATGTTATTTGAGGAAGTAAAACAATTTTTTAACATGATGATATTCTTTTGTATAATTTTTTAGAGTATCTTTAAATAAAAATCCTCTCAAATTAATGATCCAAATCAACGATATAAAGCATAAAAGAAAACAATAGTTTTAACAACCTTATTTAATATCTCATTTTCTACAAGCTATAATTATCTTTAATGCTTTATTTATTTTTTTGCCATTACTTAAATAAATACCAAAAATAAAAAACGTTATTTTTCTATTTTTATATGAAACAATCATACCGGAAATGACAGATATACTCGGTATTATGTGTTATCGCACAATATCAGGAGTATTCTGCAGGACGCGGTACTGCATTTGATGACTGTGAACAAAGGGTTGGTATTATTATTAAAAAAAATTAATTCTGTTTTTATGTATCTATTTATATATTTCTTAAAAGAAATAATACTTTTATAGTTGATCTGGTTATTTTTTTTTTTTATATTATTAAATAATATTATTTTCATATGGATTTCAATTTCATAGAGAATTAAGACGATAATAAGAACAAGGAAAATATTTAAAAATTACTAAATTAAATATAAAATGTTTATTTAATATTATTATTTATGAATAATTTTGTTTTTATGAATATATACGTACATTGATTATAATCATACTGTTTATAATTGTTTTAATTTATATTGATTTTTTTTAAATTTAAATATATGATTAAAGAAATTGTTATTTTAAATATCTTATTTGGGGTTAATGAAATGATGAATGATGAAGTTTTTATGCCATTTTACATTTTCGTGTTAATTTTTTTTTTTTTTTTTTTGATAGTTGCCTTGTTTTAGATACGATCAGTGAAAGAGAAATTTTGTTCGTGCTTGGGAAAAAATTAAATATAATCATACAGAGAAGTAATTACTTTTAAAGAAAATATAAAGTTATGTTTTATAAATAAAAGTTATATTTTTGCAAAATAACTTATATATCTTGTACGCACTAATGTAAACTTATTGATTAAGTAGAACCGAATAATGATTATTAACGGAAATAATCATAGATAAGTACAAAAAAATATTTACCTTAATTCTAAAATTCACTCAATTGTCGAATAAAACAAAAATAATTAAATTGAATAATATTATTATATAAAAAAATTAAAAAAAATTTTGAGTAAAGATAAAATAGAGTAAAGTAAAAATTAGTTAAGAGAAATAAATCTTAGGTGCCGATGGTTCGCTACACAGTACAACCGACAACAACAGCAACATCTTGTCTTAGCTCACGTCGCACTCCAACGAATAATGAGGCGCGAATGACACCAACAGCAACGACGACGCCCAGTCAAAGTCCCACTATATTTCTCGGACAACTAACTGCAGAACGGAATTTGAACACCGACAAGCCTAATCGAAAACACGTGCAATTCCCCGATACAGCATCAGAAACATGCATAGACGATAGAATAGGTTTGCTTCATCGTTTCGCCTTACTAATCTTACTAATCAGCTCTTTGACCAACTGATCATTGATGTAGTGAAATAAAATAACAATAAAATAAAAAAATAGATCCATCAATTCTTTACGTGGAACGTTTTCAGCTTTTTTTGATAGGTTGGTTCATGCTTTTTATATTAAGCTCATAAAAACAAAAAAAAAAAACAAAAAAAAAAATTATTGATCCAATAATTCGTAGGAATTTAAAGAATAAGAACGAAGAATGAGTAGCTAGCGGCAGCTTTCGAAAAACGAGACTAGGCTAAAATCCAAGAAAACAAGGCTTGAGTTAAACAGAAATAAATTTTTTTATAGTGTACAGTTTCATCTGAAATCGAAAAGAAGATGTTTGGATTAATGTATTTTTAATCCCTGTTAAACGTTCCCTTAAAATAATTAGGAAGCTTGTCAAATTTTTTGTGTACAAAAAATAATAGTTCTTATAATTTTTAAAAATATCGTGATTAAATCAATATTAAAAATAACAACATTACTTCAACATGCAACCATTTTATAACTTTTTAGGGTAATAGGATTCCTAACCATGGAGTTCAATTGATCAATTCAAAGTAGAAGAGATATACATGTACGTCACTTATATTCTTATTATATACCACATGTTTTTTATTTCTAGGTCTTTAAATATAAACAAGCAATCGAATAAAAGAGAATAAGGAGATGTAGTCTTATTTAAAGACCAACTATTGCTAGCAACCAAGTGGCCACTGGTAAGAAAGAAATTTACTACTTTACATTCTGATCTACATGGATTCACACTAGTGGTCGGTCATTTAGTCAACAACTGTGAATTAAATCGTCCTAACAATGAGTTTCATCTTACTTACAGTCAATTACTTTCATTCAACGCTAATAAAAAATTTGCTGTAATACAGTACAAGAGTTTAATTTACTTTGTTTGTTGCAGATGAAGCAGATGCTGATGAATTCATGATCAATATAATCAATCCAACGGAATGCGAATTCCATTTACAACACAATTTTCAAAATAATTCAAATTCTACTACACAACAAGAAAAACATAATTACTTTAAAATTAAACTTTACTTCTTTTAAATATTTCTAAGCATTTTTAGAATCACACTGTTTTAAACCAAAATTAATAGCGAAATAATAAGTCAAACATTGTTTATGTATGATTTATAAATATGAAGTTTTTATTGATTAATTATTATCTTAATTTATTTCATTATAATTACATGTTGGATATTAATTTTTATTTTTATTATAGT
This sequence comes from Eupristina koningsbergeri, assembly GCA_018907245.1. Classification (NCBI taxonomy): domain Eukaryota; kingdom Metazoa; phylum Arthropoda; class Insecta; order Hymenoptera; family Agaonidae; genus Eupristina; species Eupristina koningsbergeri. The sequence goes on along the minus strand of JACCHV010000013.1, from coordinate 689,289 downwards.
ATTTTAATGCATATAATAATGATAATTTTTTTTATTAATAATAATAATTATAATTATAATCTGTACGATTAGCATTGTGTCTTAATTTCTTAATAATATTATTATAGTGTTTCAAGATAAACATACTTAAATAAAAGTAATTCGATTAATTGTACTGAAAAGTTTAATTTTTAAAATTATATATAATTAAAATTTTAAAATAAAAAATAATTTATTTAAATAAAAGACAATTGTTTTCTTCACAAATAAAAATAGTTATTAGTAGATAATTGTATCAAATTGTTGATGTTAATTATTTTCTATGTATACCTTTCATATATGTTTTTTGGAAAAATGCTGAGTTTTGGCTTATTAATTAAATTACGCACTCTAGAAAAGTTAAAGTTGAAATATAAATTTTGAACAGAATTGACATGGACGAACAACTATCAAACAACTGAGTCAGAAAGTTATTATAATAATTTCTGTTTGTTTCACGTAGTAGAATAGGTGACGGTATTTACTATTTCAAAATACTTTCACATATAATTCACAAAAAACACAATGCATATGCATTATTAAACTATTTAAAAAAGAAATAAATATTGTATTAAAAGGTAGAATAGTTCTTATCACATAACGTACAATTATTTATTTTTGTAGCTTCATTACTACTCTCTTTTATTTCTCGATCTTTTTTTTAGCTTATCTTTCGTATTATTGCACTCCTTAATCCTTTTTCTATGTTTCTCCTCCTCCATTTCATTCTATTTCTATTTCTATTTTTCTAATACACTTATATTTTTTATTACCTTTGAGTTGATTTTCCATTTTTCATTTTGTTAAAATTATAAAGTTAATAAGAAGTAAGAAATGTAACTATTTTATCCTTTTTCCTTAACTTATAAATTTACTTGAGAAAATCGCAAATTCTTTTTTTTTTTTTTTGTTTTCTCTCATTTTTCTGTATATCTTAATTGTGAAGAAGGCCTTAACATAATCTTAAATATGATATCAAGAAATAAAGATTTTGTTACAGAGTTTTAAATTTATAGAAATATAGAACATAATCATTATAATAAAAGTTATTTTTTAATGTAATAATTATCTGAAGAATTCATTCATAAAAGATTATAATAAGATCTTTCAAAAAGTAATGTTTATATAGTAATATTTTTCATATCATAAATAAAGAAATAACAAAGATTTGAAAAACTGCTGCGTATTTTTAAGCATTATGTTACTTTTAAGTAATAGATAATCAATATAATCTAATAAATGTAATAACATATAATGTATAATTTGTATATAATAAATGAATTTATTTTTATTTTTTTGTTTACGTAATATAAATAAAATATTAACTGTAAATATTTAATGCGAATATTAAGTTTAATTTTTTAGTTAAAATATTTAATCTTAAAAAATTTCAAAACTACATTTATATTATAGATGTAACAAAAAATTAAGAGTATTATTTAATATAAACATATAAAATAGTAATATTTATTATCTTGATGTATAAATTAAGTATTAATATAATGTACTAGTACGCATAATTTAAATTTTTAAAAAAATTCATGACTCTGAAAAGTTATGAACATCGTTATAACGACACTCATTATTATTAAATATTGGTATGATCATTTTGAAGTTGATTATTTTGAAGTCATATGAAACATCGTGTGAAACAAATAATCATAGGAGTTGACGAAAAGCTGAAAGAAAAAAATTGCTAGTTTTTTAGTTTTTTCAAAAATATAAATTATATTTTCATATTCTAGAAATATATAGAATAAAAAAAAAAAAAATAAAATTTGAATCCCAAAAATATTTTTAAATAATATTCATAGTTATATTAAATTTTTTTCAAAAACTAAATGTTTTTTTTTCAGTATATGTACTTATACATACACAGTATAAATGTAATGTATTAATGAATTATTTGATTATTTTTATGATCTTATTAAATGTTATATATATTGTACTAATTACTACATATACAATATCTATCTAGTTTATATAAGTTATTGTATTAAGTAAACCAACAAATGTTTAAATTAATTTATTGCAAATGAGTTTATGTATTGTAAAAAAGTATTTAAAAGATTTTTTTTATCTAATTTTACAGAAAATGACTGATTATTTATATTAAAAAGTACATAAGTATAATTATATAAATGAATATATTATTAGTTGTATAAAAAATTATATGAACTGACATGCGGTGATAAAAAATATATTTGACTTTCATTTATATATATCATGGATGCACCTGAATTTGAAAATAATTTATTTAAAAATGAAGGACCATATATTAATTAATTATGTATAAATTCATTAATGAAAAAAATTTATTACATTTTATGTAAAATTTTGTTTATAAAAGACTTCTTGTATTATATTTATCAATTTAAACGAGTTTATGTAAAATTTTATTTTATTAAATAAAATACTTGAAAAATTATTCGATATTAATATTAAACCATTCAATATACATTGCATCGGTTTCTTTTTTAGTCTTAATATGAGGTTTTTAATTTTTGTTCGTATGTTGTTATTTATATATCATTTTATGTATTTTCTAAAAGAAAATTATAAATTTTCCAGCCATTGCACAAAACGGTTTCTAATCTAACTAATGTACATTGATTTAGAAATGTTCCTTGTCCATCGACTCAAACAATGCATGTCATTTTTTATAAATATATCTTTGCGGCAAAAAAAATTTCATAGAATGCAGATCGAAAAAAATAGATGCGTAATAGTTTGTTACGAAAATACAGTCTAGTTTGAATGATTACTGGCATATCACATTTTTTTTCTCTGAAAAGTAAATAGTTAAGAACTTTTTTTGTCTTTAACTGCTTTTGTTTAAAACATTTCAGTTTATATAAACAAATAATGTAGGAAGGTAACCAGAATGACGTATAGATAATTGGCGGGTTCGACAGACATAAAAACGAAGATTAAGTAAGATTAAAATACAATTAATTGTATCAACAATAATGTTTGTAAAATCACCGATAACGTAAGTAATACTTAGTAAAGAGTATAAGTAGTAAACTATTGATGTTTTAATGAAAAACATGGTAAAGTTTTATTTATTTTTACAATATATATGTAAGTGAAATACAGTTTGATTGGATACGAACTTATTAGACTATAGACTCGTATACAGTGTTGCTACACTTGAGTAAATTGAAGGGATAAATTCTATGAAAATTTAAACGTATTTTATACCTAAGTAAATTTCTTTATTGTTTAACAGCATCTAGGGTTTTCCTATATTAGCAGTGCCTTAACAGCCATTCAGGTGTTCTTATTAGTGCAACAGAATTTTCATTATAACTCCTATAGAAAGTGAACACCATAGCGATAAAAATTAGGAAGAATAAAGATTTGCCCGATTTATTCTATAAAATAATGCGTAAATTGTGGAGTTGCAGTACTATTTTTGCATTTATATTGATTACTTGCAGCTTCATACTTATAAGCTAGTACATTACAATTCCCTCTCTTTTATTTTTTTGAACAAATCGTACAGTTAAAAAAGTTTGTGTTAGCTTATGCTAGGGTAGTTGATAAAGTACATGGGGGAAACATAATTTGTGAGAAATGAGATGAGATATCGAACAGACAATAGAGATTAATCAGACGTAACTAAAAGAAAAACTCAAGCGATGAAAATACAGAATGTCAAATGGGTAATCAAAGTTACGTTAATGGTAGTTAAAAAATTTTCCGACGACTAAAAGTAAAAGGCGATTCAAAATAACATCAGTGATGAACGGATACGAAGTGTAAGAACTCAAAGAAAATAAAGAATAAATAAAAGACGGAGAGAAAAACTGCCAACAAAAGCGATAGATTGATAAGGTTTTAAAAAAAAGAAAACAGATATATGCAGTTGTGCATTCAAAGATGAGATTTTACTCACTTTAGAATCTGATAGAATTCTTGGTGAGAGTGGTAACCTAAGCTCGATAAAAACAACTTATTAATTAAAATCATGCTTGTTTTATCGATAGTGATCTCGAATCCAGGAAAAACCTATAGATTTTACAAATCAACCCATTTAGCACATAAATCAGTTTTTTCATTTTGTTTTACTTAATTTTAATTTCTCTATTTCACTTCTATTATCGCAAAAAAGAATTGATAAATAGTTTTATGATAAAATATTTATTTTACAATTTAGCAATCTAAAATCTTATTGGTATTTTTACCAATTGACAAGAAAAATAAAAACAAAAGCAGTCTAACTCGATATAACAAGCGTGTTAGTTTATTGCACTTAAAATTCAAACTGCATTAATTAATAGACTATAAATTAAATATTTAATTTTTATCATTATTAGTTTTTCGTTAATTAAAAAGCGTTCTTATATAAAGAATCTTCATGGAAATGTAAAGTCATGAAAAAAATTGATAGAAGATAATTCAAATGGGAAAAAATCAATCTCAACTTAGCTGTCATAAAATAAAGATTAACACTTTTTAAAGTGAATCTGAATATTAATGCATTAATTATTATAAAATTGTAAGAATAAATAAAGTTAGCGTTACAAAAACATTGAAAATTGAAAATTTTAAAACAAATTTGATAAATTAAATATAATCATATACGACTAAGTGATTAGAATGCATTACGATTCGTATGCAATTTAAATATAATGTGAGTTTATTTATTCACTTAATTATTTTAACTTACTATTTTTTCATGTCTTGAAATTGTTGGATTTATCAAGAAATTATGTGCTTTATTTATTTATATTAAACTTTATTAAATACAAAATACAATAATTAAATGATACACAGAAATATGCATATAATTTTGATACACAAGTAAATTGTTTTTACCGGTATGCATACTTTTTAAGTATTTTTTGAGGACTAAATATTAGAGTAAAAGACAAAGTCCCTCCTTCTTTAGGGGTAATAAATATCAGGTAGAAAATAGTTATTAAACCATATGTATACCACAAAACAGGTAAAAGTATATTTATTATACACTAACAGAACTCCAATTAAGAATAAATAATTGTTTGTATTTAATTTTAACTTTAAATATGATTTATATATTTTTTTTTAAATTCCAGAATTCACAATTGCCTATAATTTAATTGTTCTGCGAATAGAATAAACTAACAAGATATGAATTTTTAATAAAAATAATAAAAGTTTTGTTAAAGTAAGTAGAATGTTTATCTTGTGATATATTCTATTTAATAAGATACATATTTGATATATTAAAATATATTTGAACGAATAAGAAATAACATAAAATTTAAGGTCAAAAATAGTTCATAGCTTTGTTTTATTTCATTTTTTCAAAATGTATTTCATACATTATAATATTATAAATATTGTATGAATCATAAAAAAATTTTTTTTAACTAATATAAGTAAAAATAATAATCAATTTTCTTATCATTTCACATATTCTTTTTAAATTTATTAAATGTAAAACTATAAATACAATTTCTTCTTATTAAAATTTGTTAATTTACAACAACATAGTAGTGAAAATTATGTTTGTATATATTTTTTAATTAGGAAAAAATATTAATTTCATTACATATTTGAATTAATCAAGAAATATTAAATGAACATGACTATTTTTCAATTATATTTATTTATTTACATGACTTCACGGGATTAGAATTTGCATTTAGGTAAAATTTTTTTAATATTTATCAACAAAATTATTTAAAAATGGTCAAATAAAATTTTGATATCTATTTTTAAAAAATTATAATAATTTAAATATTATTTTTATTTAATTATATACAAATATATAATCAAATTTATTGAAATAATTATATGCATGCATAAAAAACATAAAAATGACTTTATTTGGTAATATTTTTATTTTACAATATGAAATACATTCTGTATAATAGTTAAATTGTTTATTTGAGCATATAATGAGTAATCTCGACACCTTTTATGTTCAAAAACTATATTTTAATATCTAAAATCTTAAAGAATATATATTTAATTAACAATGTATCAGTAAATAAGATTTATTTATTTACATTGAACTTAAATTTAAATATATAAAAATTAAGTAATTGAAATAAATTAAATTTTTAACACAATAATAATAATAATAATAATAATAATAATAATAATAATAATAATAATAATAATAATTTGAATCATAATTGTCTTTAATTCTCATTGTCAGTTTTATATTATAAATGTATATATGAAGAACATATATCGTTAAAATGTATTGTATTATATTTACTATTGTTAATTTTTATATTGATTATAAGATAAGAACGAATTTTAAGAAATTCATCTTATTAACAAACACAACACAAACAATAATTTTAATTGAAACATAAATACTGGCCGCTACTGGAGGATTAATACTGTTATTTTGCACCCATAATTTTTTATTTTGTTTCATTTATGGAAAACATAAATTATATTAAAATATACAGACATTTATTTTTTTATTTTTTTATCTTTTCCAGCAACGAACGATCATTTCTAATTCTTCACTTATTCACGTAGACATACATATGTTTAGTAATTCTTCCAATAATTGGAACATACAAGTATTTAACTGGGGAACAAATTTGTATACGCATGTATTTCACAGTCTAAATAAAAGCGTTTATGAAGTACGTTTTATGAAGAAAATGAACGTCGTCGACACACTTTTATACAAATTTATCACAGATCTTCAACGTGTTTAAAAATTGTTTTTTTTTTATTCTTCAATTTAATTATTTTTCATTTTTTAAATACAACTATTTACATGCTTATCTGTATAAATTCAAATTTATCAGGAAGAGAATAGTGACTTTCTCGCTTAGATGATTTAACATAGATTTAAACATTTTTTTTCTTTTGTCAGCGAGTTATGAAGAAGACACTTGTTAATTTATAGAATATATAATAACAATTGTGAAGGTTAGTATAAATATAAGATATTTAGTTTTTCTTCATTTTACAAAAACTGAAAATTGAATTGAATTTCATTTTAATTAATAATCATTTTTTATTTCAAATAATTTGATTAAAATAAATATAATTTTTAAAAAAGAATTATAGACTTTGTACCGACAAGTTAAAAAAATAATTTTTACAGTAAAAATCAACTATACTTATAGAAAGATATAGAAATATCTATGCTAGTATGTAATTAGAGATTTTACATTTTTTAATTCGTGTATATTTTATTACAAAATTCATAATTTATTATTGAGTATAATGAAAAAAATATGATCAAATTTATTGTTTAATTAAAAGACTGACTAATAAATTATTTTAATTTTTTTTTACTCTTAAATTAAATTTCGAAATACATACATATACATTGATTAGAATTTGAAAATAATAATTCAAATAGATATAACAATTGTATAAACATTTTCTGTACCTTTAGCATACAAAATTTTGTAAAAATGTTTAAACAACTATTTTTAATAATTTTTAATGAAAATTTCATTCTATATTAAAACTCTCTTTTAGAGAAATAAAAACTAAAAAATGTAGTCCTTGAATATAATTTTTATATATTATGAAATAGATGGAACACGTAGACTTGTGTAAGTTTGTAATTATTTCTACAAATAATATGTAACAATTAATACATTTGATGTACTTTATATACTTTCAAGGAAAAAAAATAATTGTATGATTTTTATTTCTTTTTAAATTTAAGTAACTCTAGAAATATTTTGCAAAATGTCCTTAATTATTTTATCATAATTTTATCGGTTACTTTAAAATATTCTATTTTACATGTAAAAAATACAATAAAATTGTAATATTTTATTAAAAAAAAAAAAAACTTAATATTCTATGTAATTTCATAAAATAATAAATTTATTTAATTTTTGAAATCTATAATTTATCCAATTGTGTTATATAAAATACAAATTCGAACTACTTAAGAAATTACTTTTTATATTCGTAAAAATTTAATAATTATTTTTATAAAATAAAAATTATAAAAAAAAATTAATTATAAATTTTTTTTTACATCTATTTTTTTCATTTCAAAACGCTGAAACTATTTTACAAGTTAAGAACTTTTACAAATAATTACAATTTTGAACCTACATAAAAATATTAATTCATACTTCGTTTTAGTATTTTTATTTTTCTAAAATTTATCACGTTCTATTAAAGTTATCCAAATTTCATTAATATTAAAAAAAAAAAAAAAAAAATTATAAGATTAGCAAGAAATATTTTCAGTGTATTTTTATTGATAATTTCACAATAATAACAGTATTGAAATAGCAGAATTTAAAAAATTTAAATTATCAAAACTATGAAAATAATCTTTAAAAAATTGAACTTTTATTACATTTATTTGAAAGAATATTTAAGAATTCTATTAAAAATATAATTATTTTTAATATCAGAAAGAAAATAAAATGCTTCACGAAAAACTTGATGTTCTCGATACAAAGTCAAAATTGGCAGTGTATAAGTATGTATTTTAACACAAATATGATATTTTTTACAAAAATTATTTTATTATATGAATATTAAGTTTTGACATTTATTACCAAGTTTATAATAGATATTTCTACTAGACGCGATATTTTATATGTATATATGATACCTTTTAAATCATCCAATTATTTTCATCTAGAAATGTTTTATATTTTATTAGGCATTGAAATTAAATTTTTTTTATTCAATATGAGAATATCTGATCTGAGTTTTTATTAAACAAATCAATAGCAATAATTTATACAATCAGCTAGAATCACAATGAATCTATTAACAATTACAATTGTAAAGTATTTTTTTAACTCAATGTTTATATATAGTTCAGAGCAAATAATAAAACTTTTAGTTAGATTAAATTAAATATATATATATATATATATTCATTTTAATAAAATTTTTCTAGCATTAAACAATATTAGAATTGATAATATAATTTTTATTAATTTAAATTCGTTATAACATTTTTTTGCAAATCAATGTAAACGTGAATTACTTTGAAACTGATATGGATCTAATTTAATTTAAATGTTGCATTAAATCATATATCATAAAAAAGGCAGTGACAAAAATCTCCAATAAATGATTACGTTTTGTTCGTCAAATAACTATTAAATTGTTTCATAGCTTTTATAATATACTTTTACAATTCTTATTTTTTGATAAATAAAATCAATATTATTTAGGTTACTCGCTCATTTAAGACAAAGATCGACTACTTCGTCTAACTAAATTTATTATTATGCTCATAAACGCATATTTAATTCTTTATTAATTAAAAAAAATTCGAAATATTATACTCAAATCTTATACATCCTTTACCCAATATTTAAACGTGATGATTCATAAAACTAATGTAAAATAAAAATAAATAAACCCGGCCAGTCAGAGTTAGCACTATGGAATTAGTTGCTGCATTTAAAATAATACCTTTTATTCCACAAAATATATTTTTCGAAATAAAATCCATAATACCACTGTATTAATGAAATCATTTTTAGTTATACTGCAATTTTTAATTATAGCTGTACTGAAAAATACATTTAAATATTAAAACAAATTAAGTTTTAAACTTAACTTACAATTTTTTAAGCGATATTAGGATTTTTTTATTCAACTCTGTTTAAGTTTAAAAAAATAAATTTAGAAAAAATCATCACGCAATTTTGTCCGTCCACGCACGGGTGAACCTCGTCAAATCACAGGCGCAATTCCAAACCAATAGATAGATGCACGGGCAATCAGCAATACGAGCAATACCACCCTTAAAACAAGCAATGGGGATGAGGGATGTTAATTGCATCCCTACAATTACTTGGCGGCGGGTTATCGTCTTCGTCGTCATTTCCATCCCTCGACCGGAATATGTCGGGGTTATTATACCTAGAGGTATTCTTTACGCGTATCTTGGTTCTCGCACTTCTATAATCTTCCATGCACCGTCTATCGTACTCTACATATTCTTGCAGACTCTTGGAAAGCGCCGAAAAGTCTGGCATTTCGGCCTCTAACGTGTCGTCGCATCTCTTGTAAAAGAGGATGTAAGGCGTATCAGGAGGTTCCAAACTTTTGAATTCTTCGACGCTGCTCTCGGATACGTAACTGTCGTTGAACTTGTACCAACGTCTTCTGGCGTCACACGCGTATGTTATGTAGTGGCCGTAATCCATGTTGTAACCGGAGTGAACGACAGCCGCATACAATTGAAATGTTTCGGCGGAACGCCCAAACACAGGTAGCTGAATCGTCTCGTTGTACAAAACTTTCCGGCGTAACTTTGTTCGCAGTCTGCTCTCCGAGTCGTATCTAGTATAAAAGGGAAAAAAGAAATTATAATACACAGATAAAATATTAATTCAACATTACAAAGCTTGGCAATTTAAGATTTCATTTTTAATATTTTCAACAGCAATAACAATGACGACAACGACAAGCATAATAAAAATCAAAAGAACAGGCAAATTTATTGGCAAATAAATTGATGAAACATGGGAGTTTTATATTTAATTAATTGAAAATTCAATGCTAGCTTACTCCAAATTCCATATTAAAAATTTAAAAATCAGAATAACACCAGAAAAACAATTTACACGTAGACACCAAACACGTAAACAGTACGATAATCGCCCCAAACGAAACGCGATAGTTCTGCATCAATTATCTAGTAATTCTCTTTTCAACATTTTATAAATTAAAAGAGATGATTAAAGAATTTCAGTTTTTAAAATATTGGAATTACAGTATAATAAAACAAAACAAAATAATATTATTAATAATAGGTAATAATCGCACTCAAACTTAAAATGATAATTTTACAGACATTGTCTTTCCAAGTTAATGCTACATTCTCAAACATTTAAATAAGTCCATATTACTGCCATTGATTACAAAAATATTACGTAATAAATAAAATATGAAAAGTAAATATGTTAAAAAAAAAAAAAAAAAAAAAAAAAAAATTACATTATTTTTTTATAGAACCAATCATTACTGTAAGGAACTTTTAAGTTGAATTCTAGATTACAATTAGCTTATTCAAAATTCCAATTAATTATAAAATTATTAAAATTAAATTTTATAATTATAAAGATTTAAATTTAATTAAAAAACAAAAAAAAATAAAAAAACAAATAATAAAAGCTACTGCAAATTTTTTAAGAAAGGTGAGGTCAAGTGTAATATTAACAATGAAAAAATGTTAAAGAGTAAGAAAGAAAAACTATTTTTGGTATAACTTTCGGTATTATTGCGTGATACCACATTGGTAGAAGAACAAAACATTTAATATTATGAAATTCCTAAAAAAGAAGTAGTAATATTTTTTTTTTATAAAAATTAAATAATAACTATTAAGAAATTTAAAAAGAAACAAAATGATTAAATACATATAAAAATATGATCCAAAGTTAGAAGAATAATTTTATTAAGTTTATACAATAAAGTCTGCATAAAATGTAATTGAATACAATTTATTCTTATTGTAAATATCATGGAGATGAAACACTAAGAAAATATTATATTTTTTTTATTGAATTTTTGGTATTTATAAAATATAATATTTATGTTTATCATATATAACGGAGGATTATTTTTTTATTATTTTATTAATTAAAATATAATTAAATTAAATTAATTAAAATATAATTAAAACTTCAAAATTAAAAGTTCAATATTATTTTCGATTAATTTTTGCTATTCAAATTTTTTAGTTATTTTATATTAAATTATTAAGTATTTTTTTTAAAAGAATCAAAAAAATATTTTAATTTCATTCTCTTAATAATTTTGTTTTTATTAATATTATATACCTGAAATGTTTCAGCGTTAAAATCAAATGTGCTGGTGCCTGTAGGATATTGATAATTCTACGAGCATCACATAGTTTTTCGCATTTGTCACATCTGTATTTATTATCCCCCGTTAATTGCTCTGGAAGAAAATAATTCATGTTGATAAGCTCCTGCACTTGTATTGCCTCTGTTAATGGAGAATTATCAAAGAAACAAAGTTGCAAATCCCTAAATTTGTCTGTGTTATCGCTTTCTGTATTGCATGTAATGCAATGATAAGTGACTTTAAGTTCTCCTCCAAATACACGATGTACAAGATATGATGAAGGAGAAGATGTGGATGACAGTGATGTTGCAGCTATAGGGGAAGAAGATGAAGATGAAGTTGAATCTTCACCACCAACGGATTGAATACCACTATCAGTGGAATCTGAATGAGAATCTGAAAGACCATTTTGTGTTTGAGCTAATTCTTCACCTGTAATATAAGCATATTATTTTTTTTAAATAAATTACTTTAAATACTGAAAATTTAAATAGTTTTATAGTTTTGGAAAATGAGTTAGTATGAAATAAATTAAGAAATTATTTAGAAATTACTAAAATTTGATTAATATCTATTAAATCATAAAAATTATAATTCATTTTCAATTTAATTTTATTTACAGTTTGTTGAGAAAAATTTAAATATTTTACAAATACACAAATGCATTTTATAGACATATAAATTTAAAAATAAATTCTAATTACTGAAACGACAATATTTGAAACTCATAGACAACATGTAATTTTATACTGACTAAATTTTATAAATTTAACCTTGAGTAAAATCAGCTAAAGATTGTGTTTTCCTTTGCAAAGAAGCACCTTCACTTAAATTTTCTTCAGTAGTCCACCGATACATGTTAAGTGATGTACCGTCTTCAGTTAATGGTGAAATCATTCCAGCAGTAACTTCTTCTGCTTCTACCATTTCTTTGTCTTCTACTTTCAACTTTGTAGCATTACTTTGGTCAGTATTATTATCTTGAATAAGTGCAGATTTTTCCTGCTCATACATGACATCCAATAAGTGACTAAAACATAAATGTAAAAGAAGCTCAGATAATTTAACTTTAAATTTTCCAGTTTTTTAAAAATATATATTATTTTTAATTTTTTAATAGTTTAAATGTTATTTATCAGCACATAAATTATTTTTGTTTAACATCTGTTTTATAATTTTAATTTTAACTCTATCACAAAATACATTTATTATGAAGTACACTAACCATAAGAATTCTGAACTATCTTGTTGATGACCAGGCATAAAATAAGATGGTCTCGATGCACGCAAAATTTCAGTTGGAGACAGTGAATTTTTTTCTGTATATTTTAGTAAAGCAAACAAATTTTGCAAATTTTTTAAAACTAACTGGTCACTTAAATCATTTGTAGATTTATAAAGCAGCACTTCATGACAAAATTGACTAGTCATTGCTAATGCCTGTAAAACACTGTTCATATAACAAGTATTTCCAAGATTTAAAAGGCCAACTTTAACATTGTCAAATCTCCCTAAGCTACTTGTACTAGGATAACAAATTTCCATTTCTTCACTATGTTCAGGAATTTGAGAATCATAGCTTGAAGTACTCATATTTACAAATAGATCTATATTTGCTAATTTTCCACAAGTAGAACAACTATCACTAAGATGTTCTGAAAATCGTTTCAGCAAAATTTTAGTATTTTTTTTAATAGTGTATACTACTGCTTCCTTTTTTGGATCATTGATCGAATCATTCTTCAAAGTTGTAAGAAAAACGTAAACATGAGGCATAATTTTGTGATGTAATTCCAATGAACATATTCCTTCCATCAAATGTAGAACAATATTATTTTGAATATTAATAGAATAAAATGATTCTATTGTCAAACTTTTTGCAAATATCGATGGTAAAGATAATTCAGCTACTTCCTTTGATATTCGATCCTTGCGTTCTTTTTCTAAACCTTTTATAAATAAGGTTAACCACATACTTAAATATTCTATATTATTATTAGAAGGTAGAACAAGCCATTGGCAAAACAAACTAAGCATTTTAACAATTTTAGATTCCTCTTTAAATGTCTTCAAAATTATTGTAACAGCAACGCTCATGTGTTCATTCCATAATTGTTCTTCAATCAGTTGAAAAACGATGATTAAAGCAGAACTAATATTTTCATTTCTATTGCTATTTAAGAAAATAATACACATTGTTCTGAAGCATTCAAATTTAAGTTTTGGATCATCTCTTCTACATATCATTTTTAAAAATTCTCTTATCTTTATAAGATCATCATTATACTTTCTTGAATCACCCAATGCATTCATCCAGGATAGTGCTTCAATAATAGCCTTGCATAAATTTTCATTATTTGTTGATAAATATTTCTTTTCATTATCACTTATAACTTGAATAATGTCAGCCAAACATGGTTTATCCTGAAAATAATAAAATTAATTAACTTTCTTTTAACAAATTAATATAAAATGTAACATTTATTTATAATATAAATTCTTTATAAGTGTACAAAAATACTGTCAAATTTAATCATTGTTGCAAATATACAAAAATAAGTATGCATTTATCTCTGCATTAAATTAAAAATTATAAATAGATATTTTTACTATTATATAAAAATTGTTTGAAAAATAAAGTAATTAATAAAGTAATGATTATTTTATTTGTGGTTGTAAATTTTTTTAAAGTTTGTTTTTATACATATTACATGTAATGCAAAATTTTAAAAATTGAACACAAAGAATTTAAGAATAATAAGTTGTAAATATCCAATTACATGAATAAATATTAAATTGGAATGAATAAAATATTATAATATTGGTTGATTTCTAATTATGTCATCAAATTTCAAATAATATATATTTTATACTGATAACTTACTTTAAAGCTTTCAGCTGACTTTTTCAAAAACAATGATATATCATCAGAATTGGATGCAGTTTTAGGAAATTTTGAAAACCATTCTAGTAAGTGAGGAACTTGGTCGACATTGGTGATTGGTTGATCAGTCAATATATAATTGAGAAGTTTATCATAATTTCTATTATAATAGTATACAGAATTCTCACTACCAGGTTCCAGATTTTCCAATATTTCTAAATCATTCCACGCTTGCTCCACCTCAGAGCGACTGTCATTATGGACAATTGTCCTAAGGCAGTCAATCAGCTTTGAATCCATTTCAATTATGTGTAGTACTTGTAAATCTTAATCAAGAAGAATAAAACAACTTGGAAGTAACTATTTAAACACTCAAGTATAAACTAATTATACTTTTTTATTTAACAATCATAGATGGTTGAGTTCTGCTTTTAATGTACTATCTATACGACGAAATAAAAGATCCATCTAGATGCATAATTAAATGATTTACACTTATTGATTGGTGTACCTCGTATGTGTCAAAGAAACTATAGAGCTGTCCACGCAAAAATAGTCAGTCCATCAATGCTGTCCTCAAACTTCCATATTGCGAAAACTACAAGTGGCGATCGAGAGAGGAAAAAACGGCGTTTCAACAAAAATCATCGCATCGCTCCGAGATGATTCTCGCGATCCTTTGTTGATGCTGCTTCCACTTTGTTTGTTAGATAACGAGAATCTCGGGGTGCCGCTGCGCGCGAAGTCCACACGGAGAAAGATGACTAGCTCGCTATATATTTAACCTCAATCGCGTGCGAGTGCAAATATGAGAGGCCAGAAACAGAAATACTAATATTCTATATCGCGATGACTATATCGGAGGAGTTCCTCGACGCTTACGAGGACGTGGGCACGCACCAGTGACGAGGCCTCGGGCACGAGCGACGCGGTCCTACGCACATAATATCATAATATTCACAGCGTAAATACCTCTGCAATCCTTACCGATGGCTACTTTACCTACTTTCCACCAATTTGCATACTTCAATGCACTCTCTCAAAGTCCTCGCTGCTATAACACTCGACAGTGGACTTCTCCCTTTTGAGCACGAATTAAAGAAAATCACTCTAGAGGTTCAAACGCCATCCTCGGATGCCAACTGGCGCTGCCTCCGCACGACTCTACATATATCCGTAGGTAAAGAAGATTTTAATTGAGGTAAAGCGGGCTTTATTCAGATTAATAACTTGGCGCAATTTTTTTGTCAATAAATACAATTTTTTTTTTTCTTTTATAAAACGACTGTTTTTAATAAAGTGAAGTGCGTTTAATTTAATGAAATGCCAATCCTCCTTTTTGAGGACCGTCCTCTCTAATTTAAAAGTATTTTTTTACATTAAGAAACAATGTTATTTAAAATTTCTCTCGAATTTACTGCAAGTAAATCCTAGAGGAGCCCTTCGCAGAATTTCAGGAAATTTGGCCAGCCGGATCCTGCGAGGACCGCTGACCTTTCGGAAAAGGGCCGCCTAAATCTTATGATTTATGATGGAAGGTTCGACGCGGAGACGATGCGACGAGGAGAATTTTCTCGTACTTGACTAACAATTTGGCTTTCGCGACACGATTTGACACGCTTCCGCTTGACGACATAAAATTGTTTGCGGCATCGGTTTTCGTGCATATAGTTTGTAAAAATTTTGTCTCTTATCAGTTGTGTAAGTGGTGTTTTGCAAGTGGCACGCGAGATTTTGTGTTCCTCGTGTGCGATAAAGTGCCTCTAAAAAATTAATTGTTTGCCTACTCAAACTCCCTCAACGACTAGTGGGCGTCGTGTAGAGGAATCAACGTCTGAAGCGGTGGTGTCTGTCTTTACCTGTGGCTTCACCCGAAGCCGCGGTGATCCGAACCATATCTATGAGGTACTTTCATCGGTGGAAAGAAGCGGCTTTCCCGGCGGACGCGGACTAAGCAGAGTTCGCGATAGCGAGCGAGGAACAACTGCAGCTGGCTTTTCCTCTTGAATGGGGGTTTTATGCCTAGGTAATTTTTAAATAAACATAGAATTAAATTGAAACAGTCTCTCTGATTATTATTTGATATAATATATCTCTTATCTTATCCTAAGCATAATAGTAAATTTCAATCAAGAGGTATGTGTAATATCTCGAATACTGGTGTTGTTATTATTATTATTATTCATCTTTATCAGCCCTTCTTCTTTTTTAATTCTCAACTCTTCCACTATTATGTTTTATTCTCTGTTTATCCCTATGAAGAAGCCGCCTTTTGCTCTTCCTTTTTTCTTTTCTCTCACCGCTTCTATTATCTCCCATTTCATTTGTTTCAGCAGTATCTTCTTTCATTTTTTTATCTATGTCTTCTAACCATGTCTCAGCCAGGTATACAAAATCCATTTTCTCTACATATTCCCAAATAGCTCGGTCTGTTTATTAAGAAATGAACTTTGTAACACTGCGCATTTCTCGTTTCCGAGAAACTCCAGAACGGCGTTTACAAAGATTTTACTACTTTTAATTATTTCAATACTGCATTTCTCACTTTGAATAATTACAACACTGCTACTCACAATAATACGACAAACGACTTTTACTCTATTGGGACGACTTCTGCTACTATAAAATTGCCGTCGGGCCGACAAAATTTTACTCGTGGTCAACACTACTTAATAATTTTATTACACGACACTGCCCGTTTAATGATAATAATTATTATTTAATTCACTCGTACTACTTTCAAGATATATATATATATATATATATATAATATTATTATAATGTATTTATATTAACACATAAATACATTACAATAACAATATATTATAATATACACATATATATATATATAAATCAACAATTTTATGATATGAAAATGGAAAGATCTTACCATAATCCGATGTTATAATTTCATTTATATTTTAGTATATTTCGTATACATTTTGAAAAATGGCCACCTGATTCTTATTCATGAGCTTCCATTAGGATTTTATATATTATTTTATTTCCTCTCCAATAAATATCGAGATCCCTTCTCTCCCAATGGTGTATAATAATTGTACAATATAAAGATAAATAATTACTAATATAATATTAATACTCAGCACTTAAAGGTACAATTGCAACTGAAAAATGGCTTTCCTTTCTTATCGAAAGGAAGTCAAATTTCCAAATCTACACTACTTTAAAAATTTAAATTTTATTACACATATATCTGAACTTGCGTGTGTAACCCTTTCCCTAATTAGTTACACCTCATCAAGTTCCCCTTCGTCCGTTTTCAAAACCATGTAATCTCATTCGCTTTTTGAAAACCGCTGTAAAGTTGCACGTTTCTACTTGATTTTTAAAATTTTCACTTGATACCGGTAATTCCGGGATTGGCTTTACTGGCCATCTCGTCGCGGCACGAAAATAATTCACTTCCTTACTACCCCACTGTAACTCTCTATACAACTCTAGTATGTATATATGTTTCATTACTATTATACACCCATCTCTTTCTCACTCTAATCTACACAACTGGCTTACAGAGAGCGTCTCGATCTCACAAGCCATCCGGTCACACTTCCTAAACTGCCGGCCGGCCTCATTGTGACAGAGTGTAAACAATACAAGAAAAGTTATTCCGTCCTCAATTATTTCAAAAATCCAGCTACAGGCGATCCAGGTATACGTGAGATTGTCATTCATTAATTAATATTCTTTCTAGATAATCAATTCTTATTTTCATGCACTACTTCCATACAGTAACATTATATATTTTTTTCAGGTTAACAGTGATGAATGAAAACATACATAAATATTTCTTTAAAATCATTCATCACAACTTACTAAATTAATTTAAAGTTCCAGCAATGTAAAATAAATTATAATAAATCAAAGGAGTAAATTGGAGAGAGGCTGCTGGATTCGATGTACAAAAATAAAACTCATCAATTTTCGCGAGACTAATAAAGATAAACAATAATTTATTAGCGTAAAATAAAAAACTCCTGCGTGTTAGGGAGAAAAGTCTTCGATGCGCTGATCTAAGAAATACAAAAAATTACAGAAATTGTGCTGTGTATTCGCAATTTCAGTATCGCTCTCAGGCGCGTCTCCGACGATCGGCTGCTCCAAGCTCAGGAAGGCAGCGGCGGCGGCGTTCGAGGACGCAGAAGATCAAAGGCGCAGACTGGTGTCAGTTGACATCCGCCCGAGAATCGATCACCGGTGCTGCTACAGTGAGAAATGGGATCAAGGAATCCCAGTACTCTATATCCACCAGAGGAAAGCAATTGCGAATAATCGCAATTACAGACACTCAACGTATGCACGCACTCGGAAATTACAAGACAACAATACAAAGGCGAGAGAATTCGAGTTTCGAAGCGATTGAGAGTACTCGAAATTTGTAGAAACAGTGAGGATGCTCCGCCGCGTCGGATCCTACGGAAGTAAATTTTCTTTCAGATCTGCTCCCACTCTTGCTCTAGGTGAATTTTCGAATATAAAGTTTCCGTTTCATATCAATATTTAACCTTTCTTTCATAAATTTCTCCGTCCATTTTCCCAGACCTTTCTTTTCTACTTCCTCTCTTCTTACCTCTTTTATAACTATGTTCTCTTTTTCTTTTTTTCCTTTTCTTTGACCAATCTCTTCATGTCTTGCACATCTCTCTCTGATAAGCTCGATCTAGTGCGTCTTATGCTACTCGCCTTGCTTTAACCCGAGATACTCAATTGGCTGTTAGCTCTGCTGTTACTTATTGCTTTTGTTTCTTCTCTTTTCTTTCCTGTCTCCATTATCCCCTCTATGTTACTTCCTATTTTATCATTCTCTATCCAACTAATTCTCTTCTCCGTCACCGCTTTCCACTTTGATTCATTTTGACTCTCTTCTTCTATCCTTTCTATTATTTTTTTCTTTTATTCTTTTGTTTGCCGTATCTATTACCTTTTCTAAAATCTTTACTTTCTTATCTCTGAGTTTTAGTTCATCCATTCTCTTAATTATTTTCTTTTTCTTTCTACCCAGTCCATAAGTATCTTTCTATTCTCTTTTAGTTCCTCTCTTGCATTGTCTGTTGCCTTTTTCTCGTTATTTTATTCTTTGTCTTTGAATGTCCTTTCTTACATGTCTTTCGCTTTATTATCAAAGGTAACATTTCTTTTATCTCTCTGCATTATATCTAGCTGCATTTGGTAGCCTTTCTTAGGGCCCCGGCCATCTCTTTTAATATTGCCAGCGTTTGAGCCACCTCTCTCTGCTTTAGGGGTCAAAGATTTAGTAGCTGCCGGTCGTTATTACTTTGCTGTCTGTCCTGTATATTCTTTACAGAAAAGCTTCTTGCTCGCGTATTTCTAATTTCCGGAACTCCCTAACCTTCTTCCTCACATAGTATTTTTCTTTTAAATTTTCCTCTTCCACACTTTCCTTTTATACTTTTTCTTTTTCAACTTTAGGTTTTTATTTTATTTTGTTATTTTATTTGTCTCTCTTACATTTTCACTTTTTTACGCAACTTAATTTTCACTTTAACTTCTAATTTTTAAGGAGACGTATTTCGGCGTGCTTACCAGCTTCAATACATATACAAAATTCAATAATTATCTAATAATGGACAAATATTTAATAAGTAACAAATTATTAACAAATTAATAAATAATAAATTACTCATTAGTAAATAGCCAGAAAATCATTAATTATTAAGCGGTTGTGTATTTAAAATATCTGCCGTTGAACGTCGGGTTTTTAACTCGTTAACAGTCTCCTAGAGAGCGTGCAACAACATTACATCGAATTATATTGAGCGATATGATAAATAGCGGTTTGTGAATGGCATCAGCGCACTTGGATTAGTCATTGATTTGTTGTCTTTTTGAAATATAGATTTTACCCTGTATTGTTGCAATTGACAAGCACAAGACTTCGATAGTAATATCATCATATTGTTAGCATCAATGTTATAGTCGCTTTGCGTTTAAATATACTATCCTCCATATATTCCATTAATTCTCAATATTCATTATCTAATTCTCGTATATGCAGACAAATTTAAATATGTAAGAATTGCTCTGATTTCAGATTTTCTGACTTTTTTGGATTGAGTTTAACTTTCACGGTAGAAGTTATCCAAGTAATAATAATTGTTTTTACAAAAATATTACGTCAATAACCAAAACAAAACGTTTAACAATAAATACGAAAAATTCAGAAGTTTATATATTTATGTTTAATTTCTTTTTATATATACATGAATAAAATAAAAAAAATAGTCTTATATACTTAATAATAATAAATAATAATAAATATAAAATGTTGCTTTTATCGATTGAGAGTACAAATGAAAAATAGTCGCTAATTACAATGTTTAATTTTACTCGATCCTAATGTACACTTGCAATGAAGACCGATACTGCCTTGCAACCTATATGAATTTCAGGTATTTTTGTCAAGAAGACGGATACAGCAAATGTTTCTTGAGAAACCCGATAGTGATTCGTTAAAAAATACTCAGTAGGTTCCTCTTCTACCTTACATGAAAACCGTCATATCATGCGAGTCAAGTTAAAAAAAGCTACTATTACGGCATAATAATAGTAAACAAAACATGATTTTTCCTGTTTTGAAATTGACTCGTTTTGGAACATCGATTACTTATTATTCTCTAACAAACAATATTGTAACGAGACCCGTTCGTTACAGCAGCTTCAAGCGTCCCGAAGTTTTCGCGCTGTTTAGCCTCACACGGATGAGAGCGGCACTGTGTGTGTGGGCGCTCACCAATGTGCCGGCCGTGCGGGTGAGTGACCACTCGGTTCGTCACGAGGGGGAAAGCGCGCAAGGACCGATCGCTCTGTGCGAATTTCGACGACTCCCCCATTCGTTCCCCACGGTTCCGCCAATCGCAGCCTGGAAAAGCCACGCGCATCAACATCCACGCCGATCATCTGCGAGGCGGAGCCAAGTCTTTAAAACCGCCGGAGATGCGCGAGAGAGAGGATCTTTTTCGCTGTGACCGATCCGATATCCGTTCCTTACCCTCCCTGATAATCGTGTGCTCTCGAGCCTCGATAATTTTCTTACCCGACTCTGGTCTTGACGATTACGTGGAGACCTTGTCCTGGGTGAAACCCGTGTTCGGGGCAGCCAATTCCTTAAAAAAGGAAATATAACCGCTTGCGGTTTTATTTTCTTTCTCCATCAAAAATACCAGCGAATTAGATTACGAGCCCTAATTACGTCCGCTGTAATTAGACGCTCGATCCGCCGCCCGACCTTTGCTCCAGGTGAGTATCCTCTGCAGAACAAGCGATTCTTTAAACGTTTGTTGTGTGTTCTTTTCCTCGTTTTCCTGTCGATTTTTTTCTTAGTTTTTTATTAGTAGCTAATGCGACGGGTTTTTTGTTGCGTTTGACCTTCTCACGAAAACCCCAAATCTTGTAATTTTATCTAATTTCGACTTAGTATTCGCCGTAAGAAAACTAATATTTTCATTTAGATATTAATTTAAATCGTGTGCCGGAGATCAATCGATTTCAATCAATTGTCGGGAATAATATATTTATTGTTATTAACTCCGGTGACCCATCTGAGGGTCATCGTAACGTATATTATTAAATCGAGAAGTCCGGCGCGGTCAAGTTTGTTGATCGAACTAATATTATGTATTATTGTAGAGTTATTATTGCGTTACTTTATATATAACAATTATTTGTCAAAATCGTTAATAGTTTAATTATAATTCTTGTTATTTGTAATTTCAGAAGTGACCTCATTAAATAACACTTTGGTGAAATTATCAAAAATTTAAATTACTGCGTTATCATTTAAATTACCCTGATCGACGTTCCGAAATCCCTGGCAGACCGGCTGTCGCTTATCCCGAAAAATCTGTCTTTTCTTCAACGAATGCTCGACTCTGCCCTTCACACGTGAAGGGCGAACGGAGCCGTCTCGTTACAATATTAAATATCGATAATTAATAGAGTTAATAAATGTTATTAATAATTATAATAATTGTGACGAGATGGCTTCTTTCGCCCTTCTTGGATGAAGGATAGAGTCGAGTGCTCGTTAAAAGATTGAAAGAAGTTACGCCGGGATAAAGCGGCACCGGGTCTACCAAGGATTCGAATCAGTGATAGGTGGACGGAGTAAAAAAAATCAAAGTATTTGATTAAAAAAATAATCACCGGGGCAGTGGATCCTTTTATTCTCAAGCTTTCTAAACAAACATACAATAAAAGTTTATTAGTCAACGCTCATACAAAGTCGATTAAATTTATTGCTTTCATCAATTCAAGAGACAATTTAAATCGTAAAACTTTATTTTTTAAATTTTGTATCTCTTGACTAACTTTTGAGATTACTTAGAATTCCCCGGCAATATTTACTTCGTCAAACGTCTACTCCCTATGTGACCACTACGGAGGTCGTTGACAACAACAAAGATGTCGAACGCAAATACACGCGTTACCGTTGTTCAGTTTTTTGAGTAATTATTGAATATAATTACTTTACAATATTTTTACCTGAAATTTCGAACGCCAGATATTTCGCATAATTTAACACAAAAAAATTGATACGAAAGAAAAACATGCGCAAGTTAAATTTAAAGATTACATATATATAATAAAACGAGCAATAACAAGACGCAAATGTACTAGAACAACCAGATCAGGCGGATTTTTAAATTTACGCCCGCTAACGAAATCTTACCAGTAACGAAAGAAAATGGAACGGAGATAGATGATAGAAACGGATAGTGTATCAAGAGAGGTTAAAGAAAATGTCCTTGGTACGTAAGGAAACTCAAGCTGAGCCAAGGTATGGACGAGGTGTCGTCTTGTAATTGCAGCAAACGTATTTACAAGAAGCTGCAGACTCTTTGACGCCAAATGAGGTAAATTGAAGTCGCTGGCGATTTCAATATTTTTAGGATGGAAACAGCACGTAATCGTGTCTAACCGAGGCGGAAAAAGTCGAATGTTGCTACGGTAATGTGTACAACAGGAGAATCGAAATTGAAGGTCAGATCGGGAGCGAGGCCAGAAAAAGTCTACCACGAGGCGAGCACGCGCGGACACCAAATAGTCTCGGTTGTGCGGCGCGAGATCGGTGGACGAGTAAAACGTACGCCTGATTGGCCGTTTATGATCACGAGGGGAGCCGGGCATATGTACTCCGTTTGTGGGGATTCGAGCGTTGACGGGGGGTCGCCTCAACTCGTATTATCGACGAGCATGTCTCGTTGCAAATCAAATAATATCAATTCATATAATATATAAAATATTCATTTTCTTTAATAATAAACCCTACTATCATTTTCAGGTTAGTTTATTAATCATTAATATTTAAATAAGTTTATAATTATCAAAAACTTACAATGAAAAATATAAACAATCTACAAGAAAAATCAATCAGGGGAAGGGTTATAATTCTAAATGCATTCAATTACCGTGTAGCTGAGCAAGCGGCATCGGTAGCGGCGGTGATGATGAGCGCTGAGCACGGATGGTGGTGGGGTCATCGTCGATCTGCGTAGAGCGCTGTTATTACGTTCTACGGCTGCGCAGCAATGGAGTGTGGTGGGGGGGGGAGACTAACGGTGATGGGACTAATAGGGCCGTGCCTTACTGTGGTGTACTTTCGGGGGGGCCGAAACCTGCGTGAAGGATTGATCATCATAATATATATATTATTATAAGTATAGAATTTTTTGGATAATTTCTTAAATCTCTAATTACTTTAAGTAATAATACAATTATATAATAAAATTTTTATTAATTATTTTGGATTGTCTTTTAAATTTTAGAATTTTTAGGAATACAAATTAGCATTATTGGTTGCTTTTAAGTTACTTTTAGGAGTTTACGATAGTAAATTAATAAAAATTACTTGACATATTTTATAAATTAAATTTCGTTTAATATTTTGATTATTATTTAATTTATTATCTATAAAAAAACTCTCTTATAATATCACTTTTTTTTCTTTAATAAGGATGTATCTATATAAATTTTCTCTTATTTGAATTTCTCTTATTTGATCAATGACGGTACTATTGTTTTTTTTTTTTTTAATTCTGTAATTTCATTGTCATAAATGGCTTTCTTAACTGCTAATAATTTAGCTTTATCAATAACTTTAGAATGCATAAAAATAACTACATGATTATAATTTTTGTTAAAATATTTAAAATGCTTTGTTAATTATTTATAAAAAATCGTTTTTCTATAATATATAATAAACCATTTTTATTTTAATAAAATTTGACACATTATATAAGAATAATACAATTTCGTTTAATAGTGTAGTTGCCTTTGTTACTGCATAAGCCGAACGATTAATATTTAATTTATCAAAACTATTATTGCATAATTTTTACAATATGAATCGACAATTAAATTTAGAATATTTTCCTAAATCATGTACACGCGCATCTCAAACGATAATTTCCTATCAAACACTTATAGTTTTCCCGAACTGTAACCTTGAGTTATACTTGACCCTAGAAATTGACCTATACACGAGCAGATGAGGAAAACCCTAATCACACACGCGTGTAAGTAATAAAATTTTAATATTTTCCAGATGTGGAGATTAAATATTGTGTAGAGTAAAATCACGAAAAAGTAAAATCATCTATGGCATGAAAAACATGAAAAATATAATATCAATCGAGAACCCACAAAAATAAATCGAAACTACCAGAAGCCGATAATTTCTTTATAACCAAGCCGATTGCAAATTATTAATTAAATCAAATTATTATAATCATCAATTAACGAACGAATTATTATAAATAAATTATTAATTAATAACCACATTATTATTAACAACTTATCAGTAACGAGTAATCATTAAATAACTAATAATTATTATTCAACAAATTATTTATTAACAAATTATTATTATTAACAAATTAATTTTGTTAACATGCAATTACTACTAACAGGTTATTAATTGATAGTCAATTGTTATCAATCGAAAATTATTATTAACAAATTGTTAATTAAGAAATGATAAGTGACAAATGGTTAATTTCTGACGGGTTGTTGATTAACGAAAAATTCTTAAATAATAAATAATTATTATAAACAAATAATTGTTAATTAACAAATGATTGTTATT
This sequence comes from Eupristina koningsbergeri, assembly GCA_018907245.1. Lineage (NCBI taxonomy): Eukaryota > Metazoa > Arthropoda > Insecta > Hymenoptera > Agaonidae > Eupristina > Eupristina koningsbergeri. Next base: position 663,484 of record JACCHV010000013.1, on the reverse strand, counting down.
AACAAATAATATTTAACAGCAAATGTTAATTAGTAAATTATTGAGTTACAAATCAATAAATTAGAATCGAAAACTTGATGATAAACAAATTAATCGAATTGTTAATTAACAAATTAACAAATTAACAAATTTACTAATTATTGACCATTTAATCATAGATCATTCTTTTATTATTAATTTATAAATCGAATCACCGAAATATTAAGTTATCCGATTGTTAAATAAAGAAACCGATAAACAGGGCAAGACTGTGAATTAACATACTATCGAATTAAATATGTAAGCTCATCATTATCTCTCCCGTAAAATTAAACCTTATCAAAATCTGAAACTGACCCTATGATTGGGCGAATCTAAAATAATTAAGACGCCAAGTCCGGAGAAAGGAGTGCGATTAATAAGATTCATTCTTTATTAAAAACAACTAAGCACCAAAGGGTATAAAAAGGGGCGAAATTCAAATAATTGAGCATTAAGTAAGCATTAATTAAGTATTAAGCATGCAGCATTAATTTTCCGATTTTTAAAGTTTACATCATCAAGCATTTTTCATTACGAGTTCAGATATTATTTGTAAAAACTCAAAACTTTATATTTCGAGGGTCCGCCTTATTGGCGAATCTAGGTTTATATTCCGATCCAACTTGTGGATGTTCAACATTGTACTACACATTGACAAGTAAGATTATTAAAATGTATTTTTTATCAAATGTATTGTTTTTTATTATTTATTTTCTTATCCAAAAATATTATCTACTCGTGTTCGTTCATTTTCATTTTCATAAAAATAATTTCGCGAGATCTGTATACTCCTTCCCAGGAGCTAGTGCGCGCAAGCGTAGGCTTGAATTGGAGAAATTACCGTCGTTGCGACAATTAGCAAAAACAGTTTGTGCAGTTAAATGTGGGCCCAAACGCGTCAATGTAAAAATAAAGTCGTTTTCGTCGGATATTAAGTTCTTTTCTAGGCCAAGAATTCGGAAGAACTTAATAAATGTTACGGACGTAACACCTTTCTTATTTTAATTCCTAAGTCTAAAAACAGAACATTATTATTAACAACATGGTTGTGCATTTAAAACTTCGGCTAATGAACCTCGAGTTTCTAATTCTCTAGTTGCCGCCTAGATGGCGAGTACCCATCTTTCATCGAATTGTCTCGCCTGAGTTAATATGTAGTCACATATTAACGTAATCGACGTGCTAGAACTTGACTTTTGTTATTGTTTTTCGATCTTGCTTTTGTTCAACGTTATTTTTTGTATCACCATGAGTTTCTGTTAAAATTTGCTTCTTCATTTTGCCTTGATCATTATTTAATTATATTTTGAATATCGTCCTTATAATCCACTTATTCTCATCAAACTTTATCGATTCTTTGTTCTGCTACGCACACAAATCCACTGACATTAGCTTTTTGTACATCATAATTCACAATATTTTTGATTGTTCAAGCAGAGCAAACATTCAAATCTATTTTAATAAGATTATATGTTTTAATTATTTAATCTCAGCTCTGCCTTTGGGAATTTCCACCTTCTTTACAAAATATTTAATTGAACATAAAAGAAAAATAATTTTACCTCTTGTGACTTTATGTATTTATAGTATTTGAATTTGTTTCTATAAAATACTTGTCTTTTTTGAGTTTCTGAATTCTTTGTATTCATTTTTTTGGTTTTGTTTTCATATTGAAAAACCTTTTCCTCAAACCTAACTATTTTGGTTTCATCTCCATTAGTCGTTCCATATTTAATCTATAATAAAAAAAAGAAAGTTATAATAAAATTATAAATATTAAACGATTTATAATTGACAAAAAATTTATAAATAATAAAAAATTAATGATTATTATAAAAAGTTACGGGTTGTCCGTATGTTTATTGTACTTCAATACCAGTGGAGAGCGAAATCGAATCTGAATCAAAATACAGGTAGAAACTCGTTAGTTAATCAGAAGCGTGTGCCATCATAATCATATCAAATCCTAGTCATTCTTAGAATTGGTCGGAGCATAACTAAAAAATAATGTTCATTTTCGTTAACTAATAAGGCGATTTTTTGATTTTTTAAAATTTTTTAATGCACAATGAAATAAGTACAACCGTAACATTATATTTTGAAATAGCTATTAATCTCACGTTTTTATTAAAAATAATTTGTTTTTTTTTATCATAAACAATAGAAGATTATAAAATTAAGCTGGTGAACAAAATTTGAGTTATAATGGATCAATTTTTATTATGACAGAATGGTGCGATTTATTTCCTGCCAACAAGCATAAATTTGAATTTATTTTATGAATTAAATTTATCTAGTTGATAATACTCCGAAATTTCATATTATCAACGTCTGTAAATTTAACTTTTCTACAATACACAATACAATTACCTTGTCACCTTACTTAAGGTCCGATTCGTTTACCGCAATACCACCAGGATTTAGTATTATTTTAAATACTAAAATCACAAATTTATTTAAAATAATAATTATAAATCACCTAAAATATTAGTTGGAAAACTTATTAATAAACTAATTTATTATTTTCGAAATAATAAATTATGCCACGTTGGAAATCCCATAAATTATTACCATCAAATTATTCATGTTAACAATTTATAATTTATAAATTTATATTATTATAATACAAATCAATTTAATCTTAAATGATATTATAAATACAGTTCTTGCCTATTACCTTGCCGATGATCTGTTTCATTGTATGCTGTACGGTCTGAGTACGGTAATAATTTTCAACACTATCATCATTAATTTCCTTTAGAATAATAATTACTCATCACGTTAAATAATTTATTACCGATGAAATTATAAATTATTTATAAATTTAATAAATCAACATTACCTCAATATTCACTTATATTAATCACTTAATAACTTTATAGAATAAATTTATCTATATATATTGGTATTAAAATTTATAATTTTTCAACCAAATATATTATTTATCAAATACTCATTAATAATTTAATTTAATATTTATAAGGTTAACAGTATCCTACTTTTATTAAAATTTACAAAATAATAATACTATATTTCAATATTCTTTAATAAATAAATTATTAAGTAATAAAGTTTGTTACCTTCATCAAGAAGAACTGGACTATATATGTAGTATTTATTGGAAATATATATCAAATGGATCTTTCTCTCTCTCTCTCTCTCTCTCTCTCAATGAGAAAATTGTTTCGAATATTGAAATTCCTTTTCAATTTAATAATAATTTGAAATTTAATAATAAAAAACACTATGTTTCAAACAAGAACTTTGGAGAACGTACAAGTTTCTAGTACGGAATACAGAAAGATAAGATACACTTCTGCACATATTTTTACTTCCTCAAACTCAAGTTCAGAAGTACTTGAAATTTTGTAATACCGATTATATTCATAAATTAAAATGAACAATAAAAAATAAATATAATTACCAATAATCTTCAAGAAAATGATATATCTCATAAATCTCTTGTCAATAATTGGCGATAACAATCATTACAACACTCCAAGCTCCACGGCAACCCTACGCAACGTACTCTTTCTTATATATTAATTTAATAAATTTATGCATTCGTGCTCCTGTCGATAATCCACTACTCTATATTTATTAGTAAATATATTGCTGCGCGTCAGATTGATCAAATATTAACCCCAATCTCACTATCTATGCACAGCTATAACATATATATATATATATAATTTTCTCAATCGCTTCGTGGTATAAATACAGGTCTATCTATATATTAACTGACATGCGGCCGTTGTATATCTGCTACTTCACTGCCCTAACATGGCGTCGCTCAGTTTCATGGTGACAGGTGTATGCAAGATTAAAATTTATTTATTTTTTAATGTTTGATGCGAAGTAACTTTCATCCTTTTATATTAAAATTGATTATGATTCAATTAGGTACAAGTTGATTAAAACAAGTTATTCTTAAATTATTTTATCGACGTTTTGATAACCTAATGCTTATCCTCGTCAAGACTAATATTTAAGCGCAAGAATACGCAGATATTCTACAACGTATCAATCTTGTTTTATTCAACCTAAACATCACTGGATCATATTTAATTGTAATATAAAATTTATTTATTTTATTATTTATTTTATTTTATATGACCAATTTCCATTCGTTTGTGGAAAGTTTGGGGAACTTTCGAAGAATTCTGGTGAGCATTATCGGACAATAATATTTCATTAGTTTTTCTGTACGAGAAAAATCGAAGGTTGAGCATAAAGAGGATGGCATAACAGACTCAAGAACGGTATTCACAAACGAAATTAAAAACGCGAGACCGTCGTGCATTGCAATAGAAACATACGGTACATCGGATAACAATGAAATACTGTTCTGAACTGTTTCAAAACAAAGTTTTTTTGATTTTCACCAACACTCAGTCGCTGAAACCCCAATATTCCACCCTACGCGCGTTTTTCGACGTCATCAGACGTCGCAATATATATATCTAGTTAAAAAAATCCATAAAATATTAGTCTGGAGATTACCTTATACTCTAACATAATAATGAATACGAAAGTTAAATAAAAAAATATAAATAATAGAAAAAAACTATTATATTCATACACAAAATATAAGTATGAATATAAATATAATATCAATATTGATAATAATAACGACATTAAGTATAAGTTATACACATATATATATAATCCAATTCTGAATTATCATCAATAATAATCATAAATAAAATAAATATATATAGATTTTACCCAGGTATAAAATTTATAAATTAAATTTTAATTTTTTAATCACGTTATTATAATTATTAAAACCATTACATTACATTACAATTATAATTCCAGGTTCTGGATCAAGGAATGGACTTCCATGTTTTACAGTTATTATAATTATCTTTTTTTTAAGCTTTTTACATAGTATATACGTTTCATTTTCTAATTTCATAACTTATATATTGTCTCTATCAACATTTTATGATCTCCAGTCATTTCACTTATATTTGTTTCTACCGCACTTTATTTCTTTCCTTTTCGAACCTCTAATTCTTGCATCCTCATTGTTTACTCTACTCTCTGCGTTTCTTTTCATGTTTTTCTATCGCAATCTTATTTTATATCTCCTTTCTCCTTATCTCCTTCTCTCTAGATTGCCTCTTCCTTTTATCTAGTTCCTTAGTTTGTCTCTTTTGTGCACTTTACTCTTCTACCTGCTCTTGTCTTTTTTCCTCTGCTATTTCCTGCTTTATAGACAATATACATGTTCTAGACCACATTGTAAATAGAATTTTAAGAGAAAGAAAGAAGTTATATACAATGTTCATAGACCTAAAGGCGGCCTTTGACATGGTAAATAGGAAGAAATTATGGAAGATAATGGAGGAGAAAAAAATAGATGCGCAAATCATAGGCAGGATAAAAGATATTTATAAAGACACCAAATGCAAAGTAAAAGTAATATGAAGAAGACTTAGAAGAATTTAGAACCAAAACGGGACTTAGACAGGGATGCTGACTAAGTCCAATGCTTTTGAACATATACAGTGCGGGATTAGAAGAGATGCTGAGAAGAGAAAGGTCAGGTGGGAAGTATAAAACAGGGGAAATAAGGAAAAGGGAAGATGACAAATATAGGCAAAAGATATTAGCGAGAATAAAGCAAGCTAAGTATAATAAAACATATAAAGAGATTATGGCGACAGAACTTTCAAGATACTTAAAGAGGGGGAAGAAAATCAAAGATATCAGAGCAATAGCAAAAATAAGATGCGAAAATATAACTGAAGACAACAAGAAAGAAGAAGAGAGGAAATGCAAACTATGTAAAGAAAAAAAGGGGGACCGGGGGCACCTGATTCATAGATGCAAAAAAATAGAAGAGATAACAATAAAAGTAAGAGAGGAGAAAGAATGGGATAATGGCGCAGTACTAAGAGAGTCCAGGGAAGGAAATGAGAACGAAACTATAAGAAAAATAACTAAAGAAATAATCAAAGAAAGGGAAAAAATAAACGCAAGAAGAAATATATGACAAAAAAAAAATTGGAGGAAGAATCAAGACTGCAACAAAAAGACTCAAAACAAATAGAATAAACTATGTAGTAATTACAAATGTAGTATATTGTTAAATTATATTGTTAAAACTATACTCTAAAAATATACCATGTACAAAGTCCGCTCCAGGGCCGAAAGGCCGAAGAATGTAAATAAATAAAAAACCTACTTTTGCGTATATGCCATTGCTTGTAATCTTTCTTACCTTTTCCTCTCTTTCTTCTTGCATTTTCTGTTCTTCAAAGCATAGATCTTTTTTTATGAATAGTTTGGTTCCAATCAATATTCTTTTTGCTTCCAGCACCTCGTTTTTTTTCTTCACTCTCGTCATTTTTATTAGCACTACATATTAGGGACGGAATGGGATATGAGTCCCAGAAGGTGTAACTCCTAATTGTCGCATGGATGAGCACACGTTTGCGAATTTGAAGCCTAATAAAATTCGCAAAAATGGGCGCTTAGCCAGGAAGAGCAGAAGTTCAAAGGGCGCACACATAGATTTTGTGAGGAAAAGTGTGAACGAGGTAGGTGTTTACGATAAAAGCGTGTGGTGTGGTTGTAACAGAGTCGTCAAAGTTTCCATTTGTTTCTTCTTATGCACATTTACGGACGAATCTTCTCACTCTCTACCATTGAAAATATAATTGATTGAAGTTAGCAATTTATGGTAAATAATTAATCTTGGAATAATTACCACGTATTATATATCGAGAGAGAGAGAGAGAGAGAGAGAGAGAGAGAAATTTAAAAAAATTTATAATAATAAATTTTATAACAATTTCATTAAGGTAAGCGTTAATATATTTATATTTATATATATTTATCTATTATTTAAAATATAAATTTATAACAGTAGTGTTAACATATTTTATTAAATAAAAATTAATATTAAAAATGGTTTTAAAATTCGTAACCGAGCGAATGTTGTTAGCGAGACCTTTCATGAATAGTTATTTATTAATATTTATGGGAGTGAATAAATAAGTTAAATTATAGTGTTTAAATTATTAAAGTTTTGATAGTGAAGTAAAATGATTAAATTTAAATTATTTAAAGTTATAGTGATCTAAAATTTTTGTATTTAAAGTATTAATTTATAAATATATTTTTAATTATAAATTGTTAGATTAAATATTTGAATTAAGTTAACATAGTTCGGGATTATTTTAACTTTTATCAAGAAAATTCTATGTTACAAAAGGTACAAACTAATTAAAATAAGCCGTTTTGTATCGTTGACGGAAATTTTTGAGTTAAATGGAATAGAAAATTTCAAGCAAGGCTACCTGTCATAGGGCGGGTGGAAACCCCCATAAGTCATAGAAAATTACCACCCCCCCTTTACTGTTATAGTTAAAATAAGCGGGGTAACTTGTAGAATTTTTATATAAACGGCATAATTTTGTAATTTCATATATTCTACTTTCAAAAATTGTAAAGCGCTTTTGCGAATGTCTGTTTATACAGAAAATACACCTATTAATCTGTTAAAATAATTTTTAATTATTTCAAATATTTCCACCACCTATTTAAAATTAAATATTCTAACGCGACGAAATATTCACGTTTGAAGTGAATTTTAAAAAAAGGTTCACTTTCACAAATAATTAAATAATTACCATAATCCACGGTAGCAGGTTCATTTAAAAAATTAATAGAAAATCTGTATTTTATTTTTTATTACTGAATTAATAAAATTTAAAATAAAAGGAATCTACCTATCATTTTATCATGTTCTGCAGTATCATTTTATCATGTTCTGCAGTATCATTTACGTAAGGAAAATCATTTTCACTAAACATAAAGAGGTGGCGCACCGCAACAAAAATTATATTTCTCAATCAAAATTTTGAAATATTTAAAACCTGCAAATAAATTAAGTTAAACAATCAATAAAAACAACATTAGTTTAAAATATAATTATTAATTAATTATTATTATTTAATGTGATTTAATTATAATTGATAATTCTTTTTTAAATGTTATAAAAATTTACTATCTAAATAATTATTGTTTCTTGTTTAATTTGTATTTATTAAAGAATATACATGTATGTATTTTTTTATTGTTTATATATTTAAACATATGCATCTCTATATGTAAAAATAATAACATATGCAAAAATTGAAAGATGAAGACATAAAATTTCATTTATTTATAAAATCAAGTAATATATATTGAATATTTCGAAATTTATGAATTTGTAAAAAATATAAGAAATAGCTACGAAAAACCTTTATTTGAGCAAAGTTTTTTATTTTAAAAAGCAATTAAGTAATTCAACCTCGTCTAATCCTGACCATCGTACAGCCAGACATCTGGCGAAGCCCAGTCCTCCAGAACGTGACCATTCCTAGAGTGCTGCGTTTTATTTGAAGAAATTGTCAGTCGAGTACCTACGTACCAAATTATTATGTACCACGTAAAAAGAAGAAAATTGCAGCGAGTACGCCGTGAAGTCGAGGTTTCCCGTAATTAGCGTTAATGCGCGGCAAAGTTATTAAGACTTGATACGAAGGAGGGGATGGGGACAGATGACGACGACAAAAGAATACGGACTTCATATCTCTTCCTGATCGACGGCGAAAGGGAAAAGAGTTATAATATTTCTCGTATCGAGCCTCGCTAATCGCTTTTATAAACTCACAAGTTTTATGAAAAAAATAAAAAAAATATTGGTAAGAATCGATATAATTTCTGTAATTAATCCAGCTGTCTTTGTCCACTTCCCGTGATAAAATAATTAACATTAATCAAAAATTTTATTTTGTACATTTTTTAAGCTAGTTTATTTAATTATTATATATAAATTATATATCTTAATGTAAAGTAATCAAATTTGTATAAAAGTTATATAATTGTGAAATGTATCTTAAAAAAATATATGAAGGAATTAAAGATCAACAAATGAGATTTTCATTATTTATAAACAAAATCTTAAAACTCTACTTTCATTGTTATTATTATTAACAATTTTTATTAAAATTAAACTTTATATCGAATGCTAATTATAATAATACAGTATGTAACGATGAATTTAATTATTCTTTCAAATTCTAAATGCTACAAATTATATGCAATAATTTTCACTACCTATTAATCTACTCAGAGGGGATTCCGCCAAAATTTTAAATAAATTTTAAATACAAATATAATTATTTAAAATCAATAAATTATATAATTATTAAAATAATTATATTAATCACTACCAATCACTTTCACTATTTATTTATATTAATTGAATTTGAAATTATTAAGAAAATATAAAATCAATAAATTATAAAAGATAATATAAATTCTTACCTTTTTATTTGTAGAAATATTTTTATTTTATATAATATTTATATTATTAGTTAAATAATTCTTTCTTTATTTTATTTTATTTTTGTCAATATAAATGATTAATATCTACTTACTTCCAAAAATAAATATAAATTATCTCCAAGTTGATTTATAATGAATTGAATATATTAATGTAAATTAATATCTAGTAAATTTATTTATATATTAAATATAAACAAATTTTCAACACTACTCATTTAAATATATATCCATTCACTTCTAATTAAATAATATTAATTTTTAATATATTCACACCAATAATAAATATTTTCAATGATATTGATAATTATATAATATTAATATATCTTTATACAACAAAAGACAGTTATCTAATGAATCATGAGATATTTCTCTAACTGAAAAATCCCACTTCATCCTATCACTACTTTATTAATTTTCACCAATTATAAACTTTCCTTTATAACTTTACGCCAAATAGAAAATTCATAATTGGCTAATTAATACATATAGTCCTTCTTCCCTTTCGATTTCAAAATCCCCTACTGTGATTGGCCAATCAATCACATTATTAAATTAAAATAAAAAACAAGAAAACTATTTCTCTGCCGATAATTATATAATTTGTAATTATCGGCAATATCACGGCGGCACACTTATGCAATTTTTCAACACTCACACTACCTCATACATGCATTAATTACATAAACATATATACAATACATTTTTGCGCCTATTGTTGTCTCTCCCTATTTCATGAGTATCAGAGCCTCCTATATCATCAAGACATCCGTTCATGTTCAAGTGATATGGAGCCGGTGAGCCTCATGTTGACAGATTTTCAACAATAAGTTGGGAAAATATAATTACAATTAATACCAGCAACAAAATAATAATATCACCTGTAAGTAAATAAATAAATTTTATTATAATACATAACAATTAAAATTTACATACTTTTAAATACTTAATTACTTACAATACCTAATTATTTTATTTAAATTTTAGGTTAGTGCTGTGTTCATTTTATAATTTAATAAATAATGAAGATACATTCATTACAAGTATAAAAATATTAATTTTTGTTTTTTCATTACCAATATATATTTTAATTTTTTATAATAATATTAATAATAGTGTTTATTGAGAATTGTATTTTGTATTTTTTTAAACATATATCATGTTTTTTTTAAAAGTCATGTAATTTTTGTTTTTTATCAGTTTACAGGTACATTTTGCCTTATCTACTCTTCAATTACTTCATTATAATTAATTATAAAATAGTTAATTAATAATTATAATTAATTAATATTAATCACTATTTATTTTATTGTAATTATTCTTTTTTTAACTTTATTTTGTCATTCTTCCATATTTTATATATTTTATCCTAATTCAATTATTAAAAATCCTAATTAAAATTTTGATTACACATATTAAAAAATTACTATCTTTTTATTGAACAATATCTAATTTATTATTTCAGATTGTATAAATATCAAAAAAATAATTATTGTTGTTGTTTTTATTGTTATTAATGCATGATAAATATGTAAGAATAATGTTTTTACATATAATTTAATAATAATCTAGTATAAATTAAAAAAAAATAAAACATTATAGAATATAATTATTCTTTGAATTGTTCTAGACAAGTTACAAATTTTAATAACATTTTTACGTATTTTAATATATTTTTCCTCCATATCATTTTCAAATTTCAACAGATCCTGAACTTTGAAGCGAAAGAATGTTTTTGAGAACATTAAATTTAATTTCGTCGTCTTCAAGGAAAACATCCTTGCATTTTTTACTTTCCACTAGTTAACAAAATTCTTAGGATAAATCCTTGAAGTGATTTTTATTGTCAAGGATTTGTAGAAGAAAAAGTTAGAAATGCAAAGATTTACATTCAATAATCATTTTTCTCATTATTGTCAGAGGATAAAAAAAGCTGCAATCAACAATTATTAATTTTTTTAAATTTATACAACCATTATTAATTTGATTCATTTCTAGTTTACTTAGGCCATCTTTATTTATTTCGCAACACTTAGCTCTTCCTTTATTTGTAGATACTTAAAGTAGATGTACGCAATTATTGTCTTATCCAGAAAGGTAATTCCAAGTAGGAATTCTATTCAGATTGCCAGTATGATTTTTATAGCCTGTGTCATATATCTCAGGATTTATCTCTGCGTTTTCTTTATTTAGTTGGAATTTGTTCCGAGATCTATGTTGTGAGCTTAGACTGTAGCTCCAAGAAGAAGACTACGTTTAATGGTAAAATTGTATATCTATCTTACTTCGTCTAATTGCAGGCCTTACGTGTTTTTAAATACCCTCCTGTACATTTAGTAGGCATTGATATCTTTTCGACAGTTAATTTTAATAAAAGTATTCTAGTTCATTTTTAAGTTCCGTATTGTACCCTGGTATTTGTCTACGTCTTATCGGCTTTATTGTCTATAAAGTAAACAAAGTAAATTGTTTTCTCTAAGTTATAACATTCATGTTTCATCAAATTAAGAGATTTTGCAACTATTAACGTTACAGATTTTCAAAGACTTAGAAAGTGTTATATACGCTTTAAATTTATGATTTGAGATTTTTTATTTGTTGATAATTCATTTTATTAAATGCGATTTTTCTGCACCTATTCATGAGTTAGCAGAAATCGAAATAGTTATGAAATTTTATTTCATCAAAGAGAATTGAATGTATTTGATGGAAGAAGAATATTTCTCACAGAAGAATAAGTTCTTGTTCAAGTTTCAATTTCACTGCAGGTGAGAAGTTCCTGGTCTTTTTCTGCGAAACGCAACAACTTGTGAATATCAATGTGAAGTTTTCAGTGGTATCACATACTTTTTTTTTAATGTCGTGAACTAGATCATTTCAGATTTATTTGTATTACTTATACCTCACGTCTAAAGATCATAGCGTATATTCTATTATAAAACATGTATGTTATGGCATTTATATTTGTACAATGTTACACAATGTAAGTAATTTAACCCGTAATTCTTGTTTATGTTAATGTTTGATTATTATAGATTTGTAAATTTCGTAGTAGACTAAGTTTATTAATTTTACAAATCATCTAATATTCTATTATGTATTGTGATGAATATTATTATCAATTATTGAGTATCAAAAAGGATCCAAAAAGGTTCAGGGCGAATAAAATACAAATTTTATTCTAGTCTTTAGCGTCGACGTTTCGGCAAGAATATTACTTATTTTTGTCTAGACTCTTTTTTTAATAAAAAGTTTAAGAATTGATTATTGTACAGAAATAAACGACTGATTTACAAATTTTGTTTATAAAATTACCAAATACAGTAGTGCAGGGGTGCGCCGGTGTTCTACGATATATCAGTCGTAACGTCACAAGTTAATTTGTAAACAATATACATTTTTCACCTCAATATATAAAAATTTTTGACGTCTCTCTCTGCGTAATGATGTTATCCTTCGTGATGTTATTTAGGATAATATGATATTTATAATTTAAATTTTTTGTGTCCTCTTGCATATTTAATGTATTATTATTCATTTTAATATGTATAATTTCGGATATTAAACGTTTATTATAATTATTTTCAGTATCAAAGATATCTATATTATCTCAATCAATGATATGGCTGAATTCTAACGAATACGCCGCTACTATTGAAGTATTATTATAATATTTAATGTGTTCATTAACCCTTGTTTTTAAACTACGTTTAGTTTCACCAATGTACACTAATGGGCAATCTTTGCATTTTATTCTATAAATAATATTAGTTTTTTCTCACTTTTCGGTAACATCTTTTCTTTTTGAAATAATTGAATTTAATTTATTATTTATATTTGGGCTTATGTTTATTCCTTACTTTTTGATTTAAGTGCATATTCAGAAAAAAATTTTTTTGAATATGGAAAAGTCAAAGTATGGAATTTGTCTATGATATTATTATATTTATTGTTTCTTTTTTTCTCCTAGGATGAGTGATATTCTTGTCGAAACGTCAACGCTAAACACTAGAATAAAATTTGTGTTTTATTCGCTCTGCACCTTTTTGGATCCTTTTTAATAGTCAACATTTAACAATGGAAGATGCTATATATCAAACTTTAAATTATTATCAATTGTTACTTTTATATTGTACTACACATTAAAAGTTAATAAGTAAAAAAAAGAGCAAGATTTTATATAAGACAACTTTACAGAAAGCATATATGAAGTAAAAAATCACAAGTTTATGTTATTTGAAAAGACATAAAAACACGCTGAAAATATTATTTAAACTTTTGGGACCTCCTCTTGCGATTTGTGTTAAGGCCTTTACATACTTCTTTCTCCTTGAAATTCATAATTAAATTATATTTCCTCTATCTAAGTGTCATAAGAAGATCTTTTATAACTCTTTTTCTATATAGCTCATTTTAATACTCATCATGAGTCTAGAATATCGAAATAGATAACATTATTTATTTACAAAAAAAGTAATATACTTGTAATGCGCCTAGACAAGAGCTTGCAATATGTTGAAATATTTCGCTCATGCAATTATTTAAATTGATTAAAGTTGAAATAATATATATTTATTAATGATAATCATTTTTTTATTTTAAAACATATTGGAATTTTTACACGAAAGAAATATTTATACTATTGAATAATTATCATTTATTATGAATTAATGTACAGTTTTGAAAGTTGATAAACCATTTATCGACAAAAATATAAAAATATACAAAGTTTTTAAAAAAAATTTATATATATATATAGATATATATAATATTACAATGAACATACAGTGATAATAAGTATTTTTGTTATCAATCGATGTACTTTTAATATATATTTAAATTTTTACAAGAAGAAAACAGTTATTCTAGTTTACAAATTGACGTAGAACAGTGAAACTTGAAAAGACGCTTCTCGCCAACTAAATAAAATAAAAATATTAAAAATTTATAATTTATAATTTATACCTTTTTATTTTTATATATTTATCATTATATAATATTTGTACATTTCCAAATGTATATATAGAAAGATTTATATAACCTCCAGCTGTCAGTTGCACAGGTTTCTGTGCCCTAATCAACATAATAATTAACAAACTGTTAATTTCTTTTTGATTCTTTTGGTTTTTATAAAAAGTAGAATACACTGCTTTAGCAACACCCTCACTCTTAAAATAAAAAATTTAACAATTACAATATATAAGTTAAATGTAATAAATTATTTTTATAAATACATAAAAATTCTCACTTCTATTAATAAATATTCTGGACTGCATTGAATAGTAAAAAATAAAAAACAATTAGATATCAACAGAAAATAGTATATTAACTCTTGTACAGTGTTCTTTTTGAAATAAAAGCATATATTTAATAATTATTTATTAAGAAATAATTTTTTATTAAATGTTTAAACACACACACAGACACACATACATATACATGTATATATTAAATTACCTTTAATAAAGTAAATCCTAATACAGGCATAATGATAACTGTATGAAAAACGGAAACTAAATAATAATAACGTAACAACTTTTCAAGGTTTTCACAGTATCTGAAAATCATTTTCATTTATTATTCATATGATTATTAAAATATAGTTTTATATCATAGGTAATATATATATATATATATATATATAATTTTATCACATTAATATTTTTTGATGGAAAATTGTATTGGTTTTTAAATTTTCTACGGCCAATTTATTAGATTTTTTTTTGTCCTTCATGTTACCATTCATCTGTATATTAGTGTCGAAAAAATTTTTTGATTTAATTCTTATTTGAAGTACTTTTAAATATCCACATGCCATCATAGTAAGAAAATGTCCAATTGTTTGCAGAACTGTGTAAGAAAATGATCCACAAGCAACCATACAGCTTTCATATAGTATTGTAATTTCATAATATGTTGATGTTTGATATGGTATGAATTCTACGTACATTCTGAGTAAAAAATTTGATGTAAAATTAAAAAAAATTAGTTGATTATTTTTTTACATTTGAAGAACCAAAATAATATTAGAGTTCATGATTGTTTATGAACATGTCAATAATAGAAGATAAGTATACAAATTATTATTTAGTATAATATGAAAATTATTTTTGTAATATATTATTAAAAAAGTTAATTAATTATATTGTAAAAAATTAATCAACAATTGTTATAACATATTAATGATATTTTTTGAAACTTGAAATATACATCATAAGATATTTTTATATTTTTAATATTGTCGTATAATTATTATTAAAGTTATTCATTAAACTGTTAAAATAATATTTTCAGATTTATAATTTTTTATAGTTTTAGCCTACTAACTTGTATGGGAGTACGTTCGATGCAGTTCTATTTGTATCTGTTGAGAATTTATTTCTTAAGTAGGAAGATAAAAGAAATGATATATTTGCTATTATAATATTTATTGCGAAGATATTTTTGTAGAGATGGACTATTTTTTCATAATTTTTGACAATGTAAGTTTCTTCTGGGATTAAGAACGACCAAAGTTCTTCGCACATTAGCAATAATTTCATAAGCATTTTACGATTAATATAAAATATTGTATAATTAATAATTACCAAAAATGATATCATTTGTTCAATGAAATAATCAAAGTCGAATATCTTGAATGAATAAGAATCTTTAATAATTAATTTCTATAAATATGTATTATAATAAAAAAATATTAATAATGATTAATTTTTTAACTTTGTCTTTTAATTATGTAACGAAGTGCCCCTTTTTCCGCCGATCCTAATCCGACGAAGGAGCTCGGGGGGGGGGGGTGAAACGAGTTGCCCTTTTTCGCGCAAGGTGTAAAAGGGGCTCGTTACCCTTACTTTCTTGCTTTTATAATCATTTTCATAATTGCCAATGCTAAAAAATTAATCATTTTTCAAATAATCATTATTAGTAACATATCTTGTTACCTTATTAATTGTCATTACTATACCATACCCCATATAATGAGCAAAAATCAGAAAATGCATAATATGAAAATATAAACCAAAAAATTTAGTTTTAAAATAATTTAATGATTTATTCTTATATGGAATAAGAGCCATAATTCTATATATGTACAAGTAGCTTGACGCTAATTCTTCAAAGGAATAGGTCTCCTTATTTTTAATTGTCATTGCAATGATGAAAAATTTTTAAATCCTCAATTGTACCAATTATATATATAAATTCAAGCTTTAATTAACTGAAATAGTTAATAAAATATTTTTTATGCGTTAATTATCATTGTATCATCGTCGTATATATTATTATTATAGCTGTTTATTGAATTTTTTATAGAGACAAAGATATTGTTTAAATAATAAATTTTGAAAATAATCATAATTTTTCCATTTATAGAGACTATATGAATGTTTCATGACACTTTTGTTTCATCCAACTTCTTTCGGATAAATTTTTTTTAGAGTTCTTAAGTTGTTGCTGAAATCTAATTCTATTTAATTAGAATAAATTTATTTAAAACCTTTTATTAAAATCTGTAATTTTTTATTTATACATTATTATAATTACAAAGTCACTCATTTATAGAATCTAAATATTTTTCAATAATGTAATAAATTAACATAAAAAAGAATAGTTTTTCATCATCATTAAGACAGCATAAAATTCATAATATAAATTATTTTATAAATTTATAAAAGTGGATAAAAATTTATGAATATAATGTTAAATATAAAATTTATATGTAAAAATATAAAAGACTTCACAACGAAGTAATTCAATATTATATTATTAGTACATGCTAAAATGAAACATTGAAATATAAAATATACTTTACAAGACTATTTTATTAAAAATACTAGATCTTCCTAAAATTTATGATATTTCAAAGATAAACTAAAATAATTAATAAAAATAATAATGTATATATTCCATTAGCATTGAAAAAGTTTATCGATTAAAGACATTATTCAAAAAGTAATTCTAAATTAATTATTAAACATTTGATCATATTCATAAATGAAAGTTTTTCATGTTTTTTAATTATGTGTCATAAAATATATTATGAAAAATATTATAAAAATGTTATTTATGTAAAAAAATAAAATTTCACACCTAATTAGAAAAATATTTAAAGGAATATACAGCAATCTTTATTAATAACAAATTATATAATTAATTATAATAATCTATTTTAGATTTAATGACACCATAAGGTTTTTTTTATAGATTCGTGCCAAAACCATGAAAAAATCACTTTTAATACTTGAAGAAAATTTGTCAATAATATACATGAATTCAATTATAAATCAGTTGTGT
The DNA here is from genome assembly GCA_018907245.1 of Eupristina koningsbergeri. Lineage (NCBI taxonomy): Eukaryota > Metazoa > Arthropoda > Insecta > Hymenoptera > Agaonidae > Eupristina > Eupristina koningsbergeri. The sequence continues at coordinate 645,826 of JACCHV010000013.1, read as the reverse complement.
TCTTACTTGAGACAATGTCACTAATGAAAAAGTTACTATTTTAGTGATTCACTTTATTGCTCTAAGCTTCTTTACGTATAACTTTGACAACACTAGTATTATTAATTTATCACTAACAAAAAAAATGTGTTATCAAACGTTACGCTCATATTATTACTTATAATTACTTATTGCATATAATTAGACCATTTTTCCAAGTTAATTTTTTATTCTGTAGGAATTGTATTTGCATAATAAATTTTCTGTCAGAGTTGTAACTTTCATACAATGGCGTAAACATTTATATTAGTATAAAAACATAAATAAATTATAATTCTTTATTTGTAATTATTCTTATAAAGAAATATGATATTTGATTTACAATTTTAAGAAAATTTATAATTTAAAATTAGGATTTTATTATAATATTTATATATTTTGTTATAAAATACATGTAAAGTTAAATATTTAAAATTTGAATTACAAAAAGCTGTAGCAAATTTCATTATTAAAAATAAATCAAAGTTATAAATATGATTTGTATCTGAGTAATTTTTACATAACTTGACTTAATTTTTTTTAAAAATAATAATAATACAAATTTTTAATGTTTTACTTTTGCACTAATTGTCTGTTTCAATAATTTACACCTCATTTCCAAATTTTTTATTTGTGTGAATACTTGATGCTGGATTGTGTAATACCCATGTCAACCCTTAGCCAATTGATCTCGGTTTTATGTTAATTATCTTAGATCAATTTTTAAATAAAAAAAAAATTAACAGATATTCAAATATATATATGTACTTATAACAAAATTTATGTATATCTAGGTATTTTATTTTTTTTGTCGGTGATTTCAAAAAGAATGCATACATCAAATTCATCGATTAATGTTGGGTAAATTTTAAGTCATGAAAGCAATTAATTAATAATCGGAGCTAATATTCTTTTTTAAAATATTTTCTTATGTTACAAAAAATATTCATAAATATTTTATATATTAAAATTCTTTAATTTTTGGCGATAAATCATATATTGTGATTAAATATTAAGAGAAATTATTAGAAATTTTTAAAACTTTTATAAGCTGTGCAGAAAGATATGAAAAAATTAGTATTCAATAAATTAAAAAGAATAATGATATAAATTTAAAAGATAATCAAAAACCCATTAGTATAGTGGTGAATTGATAATTTTACGTTTTCCTAATTTTTGCATTAAACAAATAGAAATAATTATAGTAATTTATTTTGATATTTTTTATTGAAACGATGCATAATAAAAATTTATAATAAAATATAATTGAACCTGTTGTAATGCAAAATTATCTGTAAAAATAATTTTTTTGACTGTATGATGTAACTAAATGTACGAATCATAAAACCAGTGAATGTCAATCGAAGAATAAAACATAATAAAAACATGTATAATTGCGTTAATTGATCAGACATTGAAATCATTTAATACTAATAACAGCTGTAGATAAATATAATGATATATTTAGGTATTTAGGTAAGTAGGTTCATAAAAAAATAATTTACAAGTGCATATGAAAGAAGTATCCGAAGTAAATACATTAATAAATGTAAGTGAAATAATATATAATTCATATTCGACTCAAAAAAACAATTACCTTCTTGCGGCATATGAAACTTTTTCATTCTACGTATTAAATTATAGCTTTATTATCGAATTCTATATTTGACACAAGCATTATGTTGTGAATAATGGAGATATATTGTTTAAAGAAATAAAATATTCATTGCATAATGCATGTTACCGACACTTGCATTATTTTTTTGTAAAGTAAAAAAGAGCAATAAAAAAAATGAATCAAATAACTCGTTCCGCTAATAGAAATAAACAAGAAATAATCAAACAATTAATAATATGATTATATACAAATTTTACAATTTTTAAGCATCATTTTTTATACTTTTACGATACTGAATTTTTAATGAAATATTTTTTTATTTTTAATATACCAATTGACATCTCATTTTGAAAAAAAAGGTAATGACAATATTTTGATATTGCGTTTCTGCCTCTATATTAATTTTATTTTTCTAAATAAAGGTGATACTTTAATTATTTTCTTATATTTCTTAGCAGTCCATATTTATCGATACTGTAAACCACGATATTTGTTGACTTTTAACCTTCTGTAACGTCTAGATGCATTTCACGAACTGCTTATAATGTTATCTAATATATGTTATCATCACTGAAATCATTACTATTATTTTTTCTAACATTTTTCGGTTTCAAAGTTCATATACTATTTATGTCATTTATTTTATAGATTTCTCACTTATTTCTTTCGATTTTCTCAGTATGCAATTTCCTATTTAATTTTCCAAATGCATTTTCAATTTTCAATTTTTTCAATTTTCAATGCCATTTTCATTATGTCCCGATAATTTATTTATCCATATTATTTTGTGTATTTTTTTTTTATTTTATAATGCAAATTCTCTAATTGATCGTCTACGTGCATTTCCAATTCGTAATTATGTACATCATTATATTTCTTTTAAGAAAAATTTTTTGGCTGTATTCATTATTGATTATAATTTTATTTTTGTTTTCCCTTAAATAATCCATTTGTTTCATCACTATTACTGGTTGTTTTTCTCTCAACTCCATAATTATTTTTCCTTTATAATTTTCCATCCGTTTAACGCATTCATCTTATTTAGTCTGTTATTACATTGAAGACATTTTCTAGCCTATTAACTTATGAATCTTCTCTGTTACCTTGTTTTTCCTATATCATTCTTTTTAATATTATATTGCCTATTAATGCGTACTTAGTTTCTTTAATCATGTCTTTTATTTTTTCCTGCTATTGCTACTTTGTGTACGACTATGACACATTTAGTTGTACTATGTGTTTTTTATATTCTACGTGTAGGTAAAAACTATAATTTGAATTTTTACTTTACGTATTATTTCTTTTTATGACGAAACCGCGTGAATCAGTTAAAGGTGTGTATTTGAAAAGTATCAAAAGGGAAAAACCGTGATTCGATTCTCCGGTTTTTTAAAATAAAGTTGCCATTATTCATTGATCTAGTCAATTGGATATTACAAGTAAATTGTGAGATTTAACCATTAAATAAACCATTGAATTTGTACAAATATTAAATTACCATCTTAAATATTATTTTATTTCTACTTGGTAAATTATTTCTATTTGGTAAATTACTTAATTGGATTTATTTAATAAAATTTTAAATTTTGAAATGAATATTTTACACTTATGATATTTGTTATTATTTGTTTAAAATATTTGTTTACTTTTATTTATCATTATTTTTTCTATCATTATTATTAATTCATAAAAGATTCTTTATATTTATAAAAAAATGTTTGTTCTTAATTACTATATAATTATGTATCGACTGCCTTGTGAATCACAAAAATATTGCACTTATTAGATACAAATTTAGAGAATTTATACATAAGTAAATTTGATTTATTATGCCACATTATTTTTTAATTTAAACACATTAAAAAATATTGAAATAAATATATAAATAAAATACATATATTTCAAAATATATATTTTAAGCTAAAAAATATTTTAGTTTTACAAATCATTATGTTTGTATACTTATTTTAGGATTGATTTTTTTTATTTAAATACTAATATATTGAAATATATTTATTAAAATTATTTGTTATCGTCCTCCACGGTATTAATAAATACACAAAAAATATTAACTAATTCGATTAACATAAATATAATTATCGATTAATAATGGGATTCAAAAAAATTTTCACTAAATGTTTTTTGTTGTAAAAATGTAGGAATAATGCTTTTTGAGAAACAAATAGTAAGTTACTATAAAACAAAATTTATAAGCTTTTTGAGTTACTATGATATTATTTTCCAATGGATCTTATATATGTTCAACTATTTAAATATGATTAAGCACAAGATAATGTAGCTTTTTCACTTAACTATATATGTATAAACTTGTTTTTTTTAGTTATATTTTAATTCAATAACAAATATTAAATTAAAAAGCTAAGATCAAGGTGCTCAAAGGAATAAAAAATTAGCCTGGTCTGGTAATTATAATCATAATTTGAATATAAAAGCACATTAATTGAATAAATGATTGTAATATTTATACTGGAATAAAGGAATAAAAAAAAAAATAATAAGTGTGAATAAAATATATAATAATGATACTTTTTATTACAAATAATTGTATAAAATGATGCTTATTAGTAATTGGTTTTAATATAATAATTTCAAATTCACTTTAAATAAACTTATCAGATGTAAATCATAAATTTTATACTTCTTTTTTATACTAGACTAGATAGAGGGTTGTATAATCGTATTGTCTATTCTTAACATAGCTTTTTTAAAAAAAATGGAGTTAAAAATATATAGTTTTTTTTTCAGTTTATACAATAAAAATGTTCACAACTATTTATGTATGTATTTAGAGTATGTGTTGAACTGACATTAAAAGATAAATATGTATCGAATATTCCTACCTCGATATTTTGATCATCAAATATGTAATATTAAACTCATGTTTTATTTTTATTTTAATTTATTTAATAAAGTTAAATATAAAGTTTTTCAAACGTATTACTTAAAATTTATTTTGAATATATTATCATATTTTTTATATTTTATATTTTTATATTTATATTCTTGTAAATATGTATTGTTTTTTTAAATATAAATATATATTATTGATTTAATGATTTTATTGAGTTACATTGCACAGATTGTATTTTAAAAGTAGATTGAAAAATACGTAAATTACGTTTTTGTAAAATGCTCTCTGTATTAGAAAGGAATTCAATTAGAGTTGAGAAAAAGAAAGATTAAGTAGCACACAGGAGATTGTAAAATAAACAAAAATTATACAAGACTTAGAACTTTCTCTTGATTATTTCAAACATAATGAATTATGGTAAAAACTTGTATGATATAGTTATGCAATTATTGATTATGCCATTGGAATAGTTGAAGGCTACTGCTATTGTAATGAGACTCATTTTTACAAAATTGATTTAAAAAACTTAGTTAATTCACCAATTAATTCATAAATAATTCCTTATATTTAAAGATGCTATAACAAAATTAATTTTTAATAATCATTATAAAATAATATTAAATATAGGAAAGCAAATTATTTACCTTTTTTAATTTAAAAATGCTTTGATTTTATTTATTATTAAGTATTATTCATATTTATTCATTTATTTGAAATGCTGTTTTGAATTAATTCTTAAAGTGAATTTTTTGTAAACAAAAAATGTTGAATAATAGTTCAGATTATATTTGCAACACAAATAGATTTTATTTTATTTTTATAAAATATAAATTACATTTTTTTGTCATATAAATTAATTTCAATTTTTTGAAAACTTATTATATACACAGATTCAAACTAAAAACTATACCTTTAAGTAAGAGATTTTTAAGAAAAACAAATTAATACATATCATTTCAAATGATTATAAATATTTAAATTAAATTAAAAAATGCAGATATATTATAGATGTATTTATACTAGTAAATTTATAAATGTTGGTAATTGAATAATTTAATCAATTTTTAATTATTTTAATTATATTATTTATTATTTCTAATAATTGATATAATTTTTTACTTTGATTTTTACTTATGTATAATTTACTAATGTAAGTTTAATGCTATTAAATAATGTATGAAATACTTTACTATTTTGACTTTAATTTATTAGATTTTTATTGAGTTCTAAGGGAGGTTTTTTTATTTTCATATATATTTATAGTTTATTTTGTTATTTTAATAATAAAACATATAATTATTGAGTGTAAAGAAAAAATTAATTTTTAAATAGATAGTAATTTTTGATAAAATATAAGTTTTTATTTATTATATAATATATACACAGTTAATACTTGATCTTTACTTATTGATAATTTAATAAATTTCCATCAATGTACCTTGAGATATTACTGAATATAATTTTAACATTTAAGATAACTTTCATAAGCACTTAGGATCATTTAATTTGGTTTATTATTATATTATTTTTTTTATTTTTATTTAATTAATTAATTAATTACAATAATTTGTTTTATTTCTTTATTATAGATATTCTACATTCTCATCAATCATAAATATTTATAATATAACGGCAATACATATTTTTTGATAATAAATTTTGCTATTTTGATATTTTTACAAATATTTATTGATTTAAACAAACTCACTATATTTGAATTGATATTTTAAAATGCTGCTTCTTTATAATTTTATGTATTTCATATTTTATTTTATTATATATCCAGTTATACGAATTTAAAACATTATTTAAAAAAAAGTTTCGTTTACAACTTTTCAATCATTTTTTAAACTATTCACTGTTAAATTTTAGAACTCAAATTTTTTTTAGTAAGGCATCTAGGGTAGGAATTATGTACCACTACGAATGTCAAATTTATTTATGACTTGATTCATTTACGCGAAAAGTTTTTTTAATATTTGAGGGAAAGATATGGTGTAAAATCTGAATGTTATAATAGTATAACTTATTACAAACTATCTTTGTATTTACAACACTTTATTTAGTAATATCATTTTTTTCGTTCTATTTTATGAAATGAATATAATAATTTTATTTAAATTATTTGCTCGAAATTTTCTATGTCTGATCTTTTTTAATTTTATTTTAATATAGCTATTAATCACTTTTGTACACAATTTAATTTTTTCTTTGTATTTCATAAAAGCTTATCATATCATGTAGTATGTATTTTACAGGATAAAAATTAGTGTATAAAATTCTCTGACAAAAACTGTATAATTTCCAATTTATCCCATTGTATTAAAATATTTAAATACCTGAGCATAATTTTGTGCTTCGCAATAAATATAAATTAAATATTATAGTAATTAGTAAGTCTGTAAAATGACTCTAACTTTATAAATATTGTGATATTTAATATCACCGTCAATAATTTAAAGCACAAATAGAGAATTTATAATAATAAAATTGAAAATTACAATAAATATATTGTTCAATAAAAAAGAGAATAGAATCACTTTTTAGATAATTAGAAATAACCTGTATACCTTTGAAAATATATAATATAGGTTATTATTATAACTTGCAGAAAAATTACTATGCTAAATGCATTTATTCCAATCTATTATTTTTAATTTTTTTGCATTAAAACCGCTCTGCATAATAATCGAAATTTAATAAGATATAAACAAGATAAGAAAAAGACTTATATATTATTTTTATATATTTTTTAAATTTTTAAATTATTCGAACTTTTAGGCTTCATGTAAAAATAGTCATATTAGTAAAGTTCTTTAAAAATAACAAGATACAAACAAGAGACATTTTTGATTTTACTCAAATAATGTTTTTAATAAAATTATATTATTACCTATAAAAAATTGCAAGATAAAATATTTACATAACTATTATATTTATAATGTCATAAATAGTACGTGATATGACATGTTCGTAGAATAATTAATAAAACAAAATAATTAGCAAGATTAAATTGTAGGCATAGTTAATTGTTAACTACATAGATTTAATCAACATTATTAAAACTGTAAGATTTAGTAGCCATTAATAAGTAGTTATAGTTTATAGAGTAATTTAACACCCTATATAGAATGTAATGAATATTCATTTACGCGTTTCTATATTTATATACAAATATATTAATAAAATATGTCTTACTTTAATTATTATTAATTATTTTTGTTATCAGCGAAAAATATAAATAAAGACCTAATTATAGTGAAATATATATACTTAGATATATATATATATATATATATATATAATTTAATGTACAATTTTAAGGTATCAAGTTTATACATACAATAAATGAATTAATAATATATTCTTTATTTTTAATGAAAAATAGTAATAAATTTGTTATGAAATACATAAAAATAATATATAATTAAATAAATTTAATCGAAGGTTAAATATTTAAAAATAATACAAAAAAACGTTTTGATGAAACTATTAGAATTAGCTGTAAATTCAGTTATAAAACGTACAGCTATATATTAAAATACTTGTTTTACATCGATTAAGATTTTATCATTTTATAGAGCACCATATTGAAAATATCTATAAATTTTATAATGATTCATATAGAAATTTTATATATTAATTTATAAATTTTTCAAATTGTCAACAATGTTTACTGGATAAAATTAGAAATAAGAATTTAAGGTCGAAAAATGTAAATTTTCATTGTAAATATTATTGTGTTTATCTTTTAATAAAAATATTTTTAATAGATATAATTATTTTATGTACTAGTTTTTTTTATAAAAAAATTTGGAAAATATATTAAATAGATTTTTGTTTTAATTTTAATAATTGTTTTATTTTGAACATTTTTAAATAGTTACACATTCAAAGAAATATTTAATTATTATAATTTTAAGCTAGTTTAATGGTTATATCAATAAAAAAAAATGTATGCTTAATAATATTTTTTAAAATCTAATGATTTGTAAATAATATAAACTTATGTGTTAAAAATGTTTCTGATATATACACCTTAGTTTATGTCATGAAATACATAATATAATTAAAACAGTAAAAATAATTAAAATTATATTTAATATTTTAGGGATTTAAAATTTTTCTATATTAAAATCAGAATATGAAAAGATAAATTCTTATAAATTCAAGCAAGTTATAAATGTTTTATCCATGTGAAGATTATTACTAATTGTTATATATATATTTTTTATTTAAATATATATTATTTTTCATATTTTTAAAAGTTTTATTTATTATAAATATACTGGATTTTATATTATATACACAACTTATTTAAGAAAAAATATATATTCTAATTTTTTGTAAAATATGTTTATTGGTTCGAATACAATTTTTTAAAAAAATTATAAAATATAAATATATTTATAATTATGAATAATTTTCATCGTAGGCTGCATGTATAAAATAAAATAATTTAGTTCAAAATTAATATCGTACATAATATTATATTTAACTATAATTTATATTATCCATATTATTTGAGCATGGTATAGTATCTTATAAAAGCTATATTTTGTGAAAAAACTTTTGTTCTTATAAATTTTTCGTTGCGATCATATAAAATATAATAATTTTATAGTATTATCTTCTAAAACTATTTATACAAGTGTTTAGATTTATAAATAAAATTAAATTTTTATCACTATTTAACTAAGTTATACATGCATAAAAAATAGATATTGACCTTGTATCTATTGGAAAATATTAGATATTTTTATTCAAATATTCAAGAAAAAAATATCAAATTGTATTAAGATATAAAATTATTTCTATTTTATAGTGATATAAGTTTCTTTTTTACATTGTTTATAAAAAATCATTAAAGACGTTATTTTATATATTATTAGGTAATATATTATATATATATATATAATATACCATATCTAATAATTTTATTTTATAATAAATATGCTATTATTAAATAATATTTTATAAACCTTTATAATCTTTTAAAAACTTATAACAGTAGTGTATTTTGTAACTATAATCATAACTAAAAATGGTATATTGGTGTATTATTTTTCTTTAATTTTACTTTAAAAGATAAAACTTTTTAGCTTATAAACAATAAAGATGTAAATACTATAAATGATATTTTTTTAATAGGAATAAAAATACAAAAATATTTTATATTTTTTTAATGGAAAATTATGAAATATAAGCTATGATAAAAGTCGAATTTAAGTACTTTTTCAAAATCTATTACATCTCTCTATTAGAATTCATTACAGCTCGATTAAAAAATAAAACATAAAGATGAAATTAAGTTAATTTGTAAGAAAATTGTAAAATGTATATATAGGAGAAATAAATATAATTCGTATTCTTAATTGACCTAAGAATAGTCGAAAAAAGTAAAAGAAGATAAGTAGAGAAAGAAAAGTGAGCGGTGAAAAAATGTTACCGATAACGGGGAAAAGAGTGAAAGCAAAGTTCGATAAATAATTATCAGAGATGAAAAAGTAGATTGTGCCGTACATGTTAAAAGGGAGTTCAAAAATTGATTACTGCAAACCTGATGGATTTTGGAAGTATAAAAAACTTACCCAATCAGGAGAGTCGTGACAACGTAAAATAATGAATGAAACGCTAAGCATTTACTTTTCCCACTCTTTAAATTTGGTATCCCTAAACTGCGGTTTGGATACGATTTAAGTTAAACCGATAGTGGCAGTAGCAAAAATTTAGGACAATCACTTCTAGGCTGGGGCGTAATCTTTCTTTTCATTTCTATTAGGATGTTAGAAAAAGGGTTATAAGAACGAGATAGGTGGTGGTTGACGGGAATAGCAAAAGTATGGTTGGTACTAGGAAGGCGGACACAAAAGAGGAAAGTGATGAAAAACAAATAGAGAAAAAGAATCGGTAGGTTGGATGAAGAAGAAAATAAGAGAATCAGAATAAAATATAAGAAACTATGGTATATAAGGAAAGTACTTGAGGAAAATTTTATAGAAATAAAAAATGGAAACATTAATAGAAGGATAAAAGGAAAAGCATAAGATCTAGGAAAAAGAAACTGAAGAATTGAAAAAAAGGATTGATTGACACGAGACAGAGGAAGATATAAGAAACACATAATCGGAAGGAATTTAGCGGTTGAAAATCAGAAATATCTACCTGGAGTAAAAAATCAAATGATAGATTAATATTATTGGAAGAAGGAGCAGATATAATTAGACAATGTATAAAATGAGAGAAAATAATGAAAAAAAAGTTTTATAATAAAATATATAGATATGGAAGGGGTAGAAAGGAAATTATTATATATATGGGTGTGCAGTTTAGTGAAGGAAATTTTTGAAACAAATAATGAAATAAAGATGTTAAGAATATGTAGAAGAGTAATAATTGTTATAATGAAGGATAAGGAAAAGTCATTGAAATTATTAGAGAAAAAAAAATAAATTAATAGAAATAAAATTTTTTAGCATATGGCAGGTCTTCATTGCGATTCAAGAACTTTTTGGGTGTCCAGATCGAGACTCATCAATTATCTTTTCCTGGCTCTGTTTAAACGCTCGATGCCATTTTCAACATTGCGGTTTTGACATACAATTATCTTTATATGCCTCGTGTGACATTTTGAATGTTTCCACATTGTTTTTTTTTAAGTTGCAAACAAAATTTTATCGCAAAACGGTATTCCACTAGTCACTCCATCACGCTGTGTCCAAAAATCGAAAAACAAAAATACCATGAAGTAAAATTGTGCCGCATCTAATATAAAAAAAAAAAACAGGGAACACATGGAAAAAGATTTTTTCTACATTTTAAGGCTTCTTCCAAATAGCTGCGACTCATTCGCCAAATGAAAAAAAAAACTAGATTCTTCGGGGACAGACCATGTATTACCTGAAATGGATCCTGGAAGTTTGACATATGTACTTCAAAGTATGTAGTATTTACGGAATCGGATAACTATAATTCAAGATAAAATTGAGAATTACAACTTACTAATGTTAGGAGAAAACAAGTAGAGGATAGATTAATCAAAAAATGTTGTAAAGGCAAAAGAAGAGAGCTAGAAGAATAAGGGAAAAAAATGAAAGCGACAAATGATTAGTCTCAGAATAAGTAAATTGGAGATAGTACCTATGAAAAAAAAGAAACTTATAATTAAAGAAACATTTACTTAAGAATGAAAAGAGACTAGAGATATAATTGAGAAAATCTTGAATAAAAACAATTGAAAAAAAAGATAATGATAAAAAAGTGAAGGAAGAAATGAGGAACTTTAATCTCATAAAAATAATGGAGATATTTGGTAAGGCTATGAAAAAATTACAAAGGAAAGAGGAGAAAGTCACAAAAGAAAACAAAGATAACCACAAGTGAGTAAGTGATAAGAAGTCAATTTAGTGAATTAAATAAGATTTAAGACAATTTGTTGAATGCAGAAATTATAAAGTGATAATTTATGTAATATAAATTTTTAATTAACTTTATTCATCGGTCGGAGTTATGCGTATAAGGAAATTGAAAGTTAATTAATGAATTAAAAAAAGAAGTACAACCATTTTTCTAGCATAATATTTAATTATTTTCAAGTAGATTTTTTTATTCAATAGAATGATTAATTCAATTTTTAAATATTATTATAAATAAATTGATAACAAAATCAAAGAATTTTTCAATTAACTATATTTTTCACTATAATTCAAATAAATATTATAATAATATTTTAAAACATAACAATAATTAATTAATAAAAGCGACGAATTTTACATATATATTATAATATTAAAATACTAATTATTTTTATATTCAGATGAAAATATTAAATGAACAAAATTGAATTAAACAAAATACTGAGCACGAACTAATTTTGTCATTATATGAAATTTTATTTTTATTATTTTGAATATCTTATTTTTAATAAATTATTATTTATTATATTAAATAAAAATCTTATTTAAATACTTTACAATAGTATACTAATAAGATTAATTGTTACATAAATATTCTGTAATTTTATAGTAATTCCAAATTGATTTTTTTTCAATTGAGAATTAGTTTATCACGAAAAGAAAATGTTTATATATGTAAAAAATACGTAAATATTATTCATAATTTATTATTTAAATAAATGAAGATATTGAGTTTTTTTTTGGGTAGATTGGAAAATATACGAAGGAGTTTTTCTTATTTATTCTTTTTCACGATCATTTGAAACAGCAACATTATTCTTTGTGCGAAATGTGTTTTTGAATTTTATAACACGTCAGAATGGATTAACTGGTGGAACAGTTTTATGTGATAAAAATTTGATACGGTTTGATAAGATACCGATGAGACTTTTAAATCTTAAAAAAGTCTTTAAGGATAAAATTATGAGTAAATCGCACCTAGAAAAATAAATTTTTCAAGAATATCACCGATGAGCCGCGTTTTCAGCATCCAAAACCAGCCCGAATTAATTTTAATGTCAAGCATGGTCACAAAATTTTGAGTTAAAATCATCGTTTAAGTATTAGGATAATTTGTGACACCCTGAATTTATTAATATATAGTTTGCATATAGTTACCCTTAAAAACCTTTTTTAGTATTTAAAAAATCTGCACAATATTGTTACCAAGCCGTAAAACAAAATTTTACCGCATAACGATATTTCAGAAGTCGATCCATCGCCTTGTATTATAAGATTAAAATTATTCCTCGCACGAATACAAATTCTGCTATTTCTAATGATTGAAAAAAGGGACAAATGGGTAAAACTCTCATATACATTTTCCGACCTCTCAAAATCTCTACAACATATAGTGTCATTAAAAAAAAATTTGATCAAACAGAAAAAATGTATGTTATGTGTGTTTATTATTTAAATCATAATGATACAATTAACATTTTATTAAATTAAGTTTATGGAGTTCAGATCCTTTTGTATCAACCAGGAACTTTTTCTCAAGTTCATTATAACTATAAATATATTATTGAATTGCGAAGTAATGTTACATCAATCTTCAAAATCGTAGACAAACTGGGATCAAATTATTTTTGTCTTTGTATTGTGTAATTTTTGTTCCTTCATAAATAAAAATTTTTTACATAGAAAATAATAAAAAAAAAATAACATAAATATAAAATAATAAAAAGAAAACCATATTGAATTGTTGATAAATATAAAATTAACTTCTTTTGTGAAATAAAATATTCCAGTTATTTAGTTGGAAATAAACTTGAATATTTATATTTCAAATGAATATTTATAACGTGTAGAAAAATATTTATAAAATGAAATTTGTAATAGTAGATAATTATAACATTTTTTTATATAAAAATAACAATAAATATAGATGAAAAATCTCTCTTCAGATTCTTTATGCAGTTATTCTAAAAATCATAATATACATGTATATCAACTTTTTAAAATCAGATCCATTCAAACTTCTCTCTATAAATATCAAGTTTTAAAGTATTCATATTTATTTATCTATACATGTTTAAAGAGATGGAATTATATCAAAAAGTATAGATTGATATCTCTCTACATTAGTAACACAAAGAAATTATTAATTAGTAATTCTTTACCGATTTTAGATACTAACATTTAAAATCAGGCTAATACACATCCGCATTGATTATAATCATTGATTTCCATTTTGTAAAATTTCAAGATTCATCAGATTATTAATGTTTTTTCATTAAAGCATAAAATACACTTTTATTCATATTTAAAACATTTTTATTACTACAAAATTCTATTTATAAATATTCATTTCATCAAGAATCTAGTATTAGTTAATTGTTATATTTAAAGTAGAAATAAAATTTAGTATATTTAATTTTTCAATTGCTAATAAAATAGTTTAAAGTATAATTATTTACAATTAAAATTTTATGTACTTATGAATAACTTATATTTAATGATCAGGTGTATGAAGTATTTTTGATAATCACAGATTCTTTACTCTAATTTTTGCTATTTCATAATCGATATTATTAAAGAAAAATTTTTTTTTTTATTTTTATTACTGTTTAATACTGTTACAACTCTAAATATTACATAAAATCGTATAAATCCTCTTAGTCTACAAATTTTCCAAAAATATTTAATACTACTTTAATAAATTTTTAAAATATATTTATCATTTAAAATTCAACATATAAAGGTCTTTTTAATTATGTAAAACTAACTAGTATAGAATATTAGTGATTAGCATATTATATTAAATAATATATTATATGTAAAATTCTATCTGAAAACTTAGCTAAGCAATACAGTTTGTATTGCTTAGCTAAAGTAAATTATTAAGTACTTCGAGTATCTCATTACATTGTAATGAGGTACATGAGACTTACAATATTGAAATAATAAATTTAGAACAAGTAGAAAATTATAAATAATATGTGGATATTTAGAGAGTTATAGATATAAAATATTGAGAGATAGATGCATTAATATGGTTAAGAAAAAATATTAGAAAACATTTGTAATCTAAAAAATACAATATTATAAAGTTAAAAATAAAATGAAATTTCAGTAAATAATAATATTAATTAATAATTATATATATTATTTAATAAATAAATATTACTATAAAGATACATTTTTCTTAATAAATAAATTTATTGTTATTACTATCATTATTAAATAGTTTTAAATAATTATTAAATATTATTAAATAACTCATACTTCATTATTAACAAATTGAATAAAAATTACTTGATTTAGAAATACATATCTTCTACTTATCAATAAAAATAATTATTTTATACTGTAAAGATGACGTATTAACTCGTAGAATATAAATGTCTGTAGAAAAATATTTAATGAAATAGTTATTAAAGAAAAATCATGTATAAAATTTATCAAATAATTTATTCAAATTATAATTTTAATTCCTAATATAAAGTTTTTCTTATAAAAAAGTTTTTAGTAATGAATATCAAAACCATAAGATCTCTTTACAAATTATGAAACGTATTTGTGTACTCTTATGATAAAAATAAAAAAT
The DNA here is from genome assembly GCA_018907245.1 of Eupristina koningsbergeri. Lineage (NCBI taxonomy): Eukaryota > Metazoa > Arthropoda > Insecta > Hymenoptera > Agaonidae > Eupristina > Eupristina koningsbergeri. The sequence goes on along the minus strand of JACCHV010000013.1, from coordinate 630,314 downwards.
ATTTTATAAATAAATAAATAAATAAATAAATAAATAAATAAATAAAAAATAAAAATTAATGTCAAGAATTTTTAATATTTCAATTACTTGTAACAATTGAATTATAATATATATTTTTATTTATTTTATTTTTATGAACATTTTAGAATTTAGAAAATATAGTATTAGTATGTAAAATTAAATATTTTTTATATTATTCACAAATCTTATTTATAATTAGAGTGTATAATAAATAATTTAAAAACTAGAACATTCTAAAATCAATTATTCTTTTGAACATGTATTTTATTTTAGGAATAAATTTCCTACTAAATCAATATATAAACATTTAATATTGATTTAATATTAAATATAAAATTTACAATGTATATAAATTCTAGAAAAAATTAAATTAAAAAAAAAAAAAATTTACGATTCATAAAATAGATATTATTATAATAATATATAATAAATATATTTCTTATTTTTACATAATCATGAAACAAAAATGTTTATAGTGTAGATAAATATTTTTACCAGTTATGGTGATTGTGCAAAATTATAAAATATATATGATCCGCGTGCAATAATTTTCTAAATAAAAATTTGCAATAAAAATAAAAATTATATTAGTACTTATTATTGATTATTATTATTAATTATGAATTAATTAATTATTACTTAATGAATACTTTTAATAATTAGTAATGAATATTATATATTAATAGACTACGATTATATCTGTTGAATTTAATATATAATATCAACTAGTTTAAAGGTATAATAATAATTTAATAATAATAATAATTTAAAGGAATACATAAATCATTGCTTTCTTGTATTATTTATATATTATTAATTAATAGATTATTATGAATTTAGATATTAATAAATAAGTGTATGTCCTAGTTTTCAGAATTTATGAATTTGGGTAAATTATATTTTAAGTAAGTGTTTTATATAAAATTAATAAATTTTCATAATATTAGTGGCATATAATATTATTTTTTGTATGAATAAATTTAAATATTTTAATTTTTTTTATTAATATATCAAAATTTTTTTTTATTATCTAATGAAAAATAGTTTAATATTATTATAATATTTTTGTACATACATTCAAATAGAATTATTTTATTTTCATTATATAACATTCGCATTGTATTTTTAATTTTAATAAATGATTATTTATAGTTATAATTCATTTATAAGTAAAATAAATGATTTTGTATTTATAGTAATTAGGTTTCGAGTATTGTATTTATTATTTCATTGCACACATTAAAAAAATTAGAAATTTAATTTAAAAATGAAAACGAATTACTGAATACGTATTAAGGTTATTAAAGTTTAAAACTGTGATAACTAGAAATACAGAATGAAGATAAAAACTATTTTTACCAAAGATCAATTTTAAAACATAATTAATTAAACTTAAAATAAGCAGATATAATAAAATTTAATTATTTACGTTTCGTTCGCAAAAATATAATAAAATAAAATGTAATACTTCTACTGCTACTACTACTACTACTACTACTAATACTACTACTACTACTACTACTACTACTACTACTACTACTACTACTACTACTAATAATAATAATAATAATAATAATAATAATAATTGTAATAAAAACAATAGCAACAATAAATATATAATATGTACAGGAATGATTATTTTCTTTAGATACAATATCGCTACATATCTTTTTTCACAATGCGATACACATGAAAATACGCATACATACATGTATTTGAGAATACGCGTATAGTGTACATTAATTAAGCATGAAAATTTTAATACTTTTTTGACTCATTTACAAATCGACGATGAAATCATTTTGAATAAAAAACATTATATTTTAATTAAAGGAGTTAAATATGAATATAATTTTATTTATTATCTTCGGATTTGAATAAATTTATCTGCTAATATAATTAATTTATTAGTTCTTAACTTAATTAATATTTTTTAATAAAATTTCGATTGGACTTGTTTATAATTATCTGTATAAAATGAGTGCTGATACACCTTTTTTGTGTTTATTGATTAATGTTAATTAAGTAAGCGTTGCATATGTACATTATTACATTGTTATAATTAATAATAATAAAATCATTATTACGAGTAATATAGGTTTATTATTATTGAATCGATGACCATACTTAATTTTAATGTACCTAATAAATGTAACAAAAAGCGTTAATGAGTATCAGTTCAAAGTAATATAAAATAAAGTTTAACAGGTGTACTCGGTTGAAACTAAATTTGTTTATTGCGTTTAATAACTGTTGCGCACGTGTGTACAGCCTTGTCAAATGACACAATACGAAGATCGCCAGTTTATGTAGAAAAGCAAGCGAGGCTTGACAAAATTAGCCGATTGTATACGTAAGTAATGTTGAATGTTCTGATGTTTGTGTGTCTTTTTTCGGAGGTACAACTTTTTCAAATGACACTACGTGACATTACTTGAGCATGAAAATCTCAGGTCCGCGTACACAACCAAGCGAGGATTGATAAAATTACCCGATTATGTACGTGTTTGCCCATGCCCGTGTGTACGTGTGTTTACTTAGAGGTACCTGTTACGGGTATGAATTCGAGTGTTTGCCTGGGTTTGTCATAATCACTGTGTCCACGATATAATAATGCAAGTTGCACCTGGTGGACGTGCACGTGGATAAGGAAAGCGGATTGGTTACCGCCATCGCGTCTTTTTGTACCTACTTCCCGTTCTAGGGCACCTTTGTAGCTGGCGGAATTTCGCAAATCCATCGGATTATTGGGTACTAAAAATAAGAACTCATTGAACGGGTGTATAAATACGCCTTACACTATCAACGCTCATGTTAATTCTCTCCAATTCGATCAGACGACGGACTTCCATTGGGACTTGACGTTATATTCCAATTCCATCATGGTATTTAAGGTTCGTTAAAACAAACCCTCTCACTCAAATACACTTACACCTGTCCTTATTCCTCGTACAAAGTCAATTCCCAGCGGTGGCCGAAAAATTTTGGTTCGGCCAATCCAAACACAGATTTCAGTGCCAGGCTTTATAAGTTTTTAAGCGAATTTTCGAATCCTTTGCAAATTTAACGAAATTTAGTCACATACACCTTACATCTATTTCCTTGCATTGAATCTCATTCTTTGAGTTGCATTAGAGTCACTCCATATTTTACATGTTTAACATACTTTTCAATTGAGAGACGGTACTTTCTTATGTATAACAATTTTTTACGCGTAAGATTTTTATCGCAATAAAAGCTGATGGGTGCTGTAATGTGCTGGCCATCTTTTTCTGAAATTTATTACTATAATAAACATTTTACTTTAATTTTATTACTAGTGAAAAAATATTTTACTAAATTATTGTGATCTAATGTATTCGAAAGCGATTGAAATCAATCATTTTGTAAGCTCTAAATCGTAAAATTCATTTTAATAATGTATGGTGTCTGAGCAAAGGTTTACGTAGTCTGAATTTCTTTACTGAAAAAATTTATTATTAATAATATTTATCTGATATATATATACATATATATATATATATCAGATATATATATTAGTTGCTTAAGTAAAATAAAATTTTGCTTTTTAATATTTTTTCTGAAAATAAGTATTTATATAATTAAAAAAATTCAGATTTATTGCATAAAATACATTTTAAAACAAACTTTTTGAATTATATTTGATAAGTTAAATTTAAAATAAAATGTATATTTCTATAAATTATTTGTTTAAATACAAAATTAAAATATGTAATAGAATTTTTGTACAAAGAAAAATTTATGAGTAACTATGAAAATGCACTGATTAATTTAATTTTTCTTTATGACTAGTACATTTCACAATTCCATCTTTTTTTTATTAATTATTCGATATGGATTATATTATAAATACAAAATTATAAATGATTTATTTCATTAAGTGGCTTATACTGAAATCATTGCACGGTAATACACATACTTCTAATTTTAATAAACATGCATTTTTTTTTAAATATTTTTTTAATTCACCAAAATATTCAAAAATTTGATGTCGGTATTCTTAGTCTTTTAAATTAGTTATTTAAAATTGTTTATATATTGAATTTTTTAAGTTACAGTCAAGATCTAACATAAAATTCCATATTTTACGTGTTCAAATCTTATTAATTTTCAATTAATTAAAGTAACAATTAGTATTATTAAAATATAATCAATACAAAAATATTAAAATAATAATATAAATTATAATATAGTAAAAAGGAATATAATATAGAACTGATACTTATTTATTTTAATAAATGTAAAATATATTCTTTCTGGAAAAGTTTACAGCGATTTTTTAGATTTATCAATAAATTGGGATAAATTTACAGTTCTTCTATATTTTATTTATTTCTTTACCCGTTACAATTCATAGTTGAGTTATTACTACTGTGTAATTGAGATTGTTCAAAAATAGTAATAATATTAATTAAATTAATGAAAAATAAAATCTGAATAATTTATATATTTTAAAAATTAAATGAGTTCACAATGATACTTCATTTTTCAGTATAATTTCTAATCTTTTTTTTGTTTATAATAATTTTTCTTACAAATAAGTTTTTTTATATTAAATTTATGCAAAATTTTATAAATATAAATATAGAGGAAAATATTGAGATAAAACTAAAATAAAAATTCTTGGAACAATTAAAAATATTAAACACTTCTATTTTTATTATTATATACATAACTACAATAACAATTGAAATACACATAACGATAATATAAATATTTACATTACATTTTATATAATTAGAAAAATTATTTTTTTTAATAATTTTTAATTTTTAAAGAAATTAGAGACACATTGATTTTTATCTTGATAACTATAATTTATAAATATTTTTTGTACGCTGCTTTTCCAATTATTTCTTTTATTATTATTTATATTATTGAAAAATATTAATTACTAAAATTGTCTTCAGTATTGCTATTATTATTATTAGGGATTTGGTTGGAAATAAATTATCCCTAGACATCTGAAATTTCGATCTTTCCTACCATGACTGGAACTGTTAATAATAATAGGAATTACAAATTGGATTTTTTAAAATATTATTTAGTTTCTATTGGAAAGACATTAATATGATAAAATTTATATAAAAGATTTATATTTTTATGTTATTGAGTTTTTCAACTAAATATTTTGTAATATAGATATATTTATTTATTTTAAATAAGAAGTTTTAATTAAAAAGTGTCGCTTGCAATTTAATTAAATTTTAATTTAAGTTATATAAATCTAATTAAACTGCATCAATCAAAATAAATTAATATCTAAAATAACTAATTTTTTGGGGGAAACAGTTTTTTGTAGTTGTGATACTGTCAACAATGGCTGACGTAATATTGGCAGGTCATGCCCATAGTTTCGCCCATTTTCATGGTCCGGTCGAAGGTCCGGGTCACGAAGTCACCGTCCACGATAAACATGGTCACCATACTTACGATTACGTTGCCCATCCTAAGTACGAATTTTCTTATGGAGTAGAGGACCACCATACCGGCGATTATCACGGTCAAAAGGAACATCGCGACGGTAATTTCCACTTGCTAATTCATTTCAGTTCAGATATAAAATGTACAAAATTAATTTTTTTGAATGCCTTGCATCTTTTTTATCAAGGCATAGGTAATTTAAAATTCAGAATTTTAAAACATAAAGAAGATGAAAATGAACTCATACACCACAGATAGCAATTATAATATAGATTTGGAAAACACCAAATTTAAAACAAAAATGAATAATTGATGAATTTTTGTACACACAAATAAACGCAAGTACACTTAATGAACACGAGAATAAGCAATGTATAAATAATCATTAAAAAGAGCTTATCAATATAACAAATCACCAATGTAATATTATTTGAGCGTGATTTAATTTTTAATTGATTTAACGTGTATTCAAATTTTAATTCCCAAATGGCATTCAGGGATTTGCTCTACACAACCCATGAATTTTTCAGCAGATAATAACTATACTGCTTTATCACTATTTGTTTAAAAAATATTAAACATTTATTATAGAATTTTAATATTTCTTTGACATTTTGAATGAGGATTTATAATTATATCGTTGGTATACAAACATTTTTGTTTTTATTATTTTCTATATCCATCCTCAATATTTATAAGGATGTATTCATTTTGATTAACATTAAGAATATATAAATATCAATAAATTGAAATATTTATTAAATTTAATCTGTAAATAAATATGGAATTTATATTAAATTTTAATATTCAATATTAATATTCATTAATAATATTTAAATATCCACAATTTTTATTATACAATCTGTATCGTTTATTTTATTATGAAAAAAACTCATTTCATCTATTCATACTTTTATAATCTGTAACAAATTTTTGTAATTGAAAAGTACGTTATTTATAAATAATATTATACCCAATAAATAATATTATGGCGGTTACTTTAGACTAGTATTCATTGGCGCTACAAATTTTCTTAATAGATTTAAAACTCAATATACCATCCACTTGAATTTGAGCTTTTCTGCACATTTTTATTAAATGGAAATACTTTTAAATTAAAAATTAAATCGGTTGAATTTGTAGGTAAGCACGTGACTGGAGAATATAGCATCAAAGAACCAGGCGGCAACGTGCGCACAGTCAAATATCACGCCGACCCCCATGGAGGATTCTTTGCTCATGTTCATAACAGTGGTGGTAACGATCATTCTGGTGGCACATACGGAGGCCATGGTCACGAACACGGACACCATCATGGACACCACGACCATTACTCCAAATAAATTACTGTTCCATTTTAACAATCATCACACCGACTGTTGCACTCGATTTAAAATCATTGACATCATTGACACAAAACTCTTAAACTGAAATTTGATCAATTTTGTATTATACTTATTTTTACATAAAATATATATTTATAAAATTATATTATTATTTAGAATTTGTTTTAAAATATTCTTGTACCCTTGCTTTCACAAAATTTTATTTTGTATGTTCATAGTTTTTAATATATTTATCACTATAAGAATATGCTAAGCTTCAAATGTTAAAAGAGGCTTCAAAAATTAAATTTCATCACTTTAAAAATAATAACTTTCTGCAAAAATACATTAGTATCTTATGTATCTTTTTAAAACATTTTTAAAACAATATTGTCTAACTTATACTTCTTTAACTTATACTATCTATAAAAATAATAAAAAATTGATATTATGTACATTGCTAATAAAAACATTAATCGCTTTATCTAGAGTGCATTAGAAAGGTTATTAAATAATAAATTAATTACCAAACGCATTATTGAATCTAATTTTCATTATGTTATATTTTATTTATGAAGTGAAAGTCTAATGCAACAGTCGAGATATATTTTACAAAAATACAAAGCATTATAATATTATAATTATTATGGTCGTTGTTATAAGCAACATTGTTGTAATTGTTGTTATTCTTATTGTAATTACTATTACTATGTTTATTAATTTTTAGTAATTATATCGCAAAAATATTAGATAGGGGTGCCGCGTTTGATGACTTTAGATAGATATATTTTTTAGTTCAGATCCTAGTTACAACTTGAAGATATATCATACGAACATCACTCAAAGTGTCTTGTATCTTAATTAATAATTAGTTAATTTTTAACACTTTGGTTGTGTGAAAAATATGACGACCACCTATCCAAATTATAATGGCACGATCACTCTTCAATTTCACTATCAGCGTTTACATTTAAAGTTTTTATACCCTTCTTACTGGCGTTCTCTTCCCCCTGTCTCCTGAAGAAATAAAGAAAGACAAAGACTTTCATGTGTAAGCTAATATAATACATCCAATATCTATTACAATAATTAGGCCTTAATTGTAATTTGCTTTTGTTGGCTTTTCTAATTTTTCTACCTAATAATCATAATGCAATGCCTTTTGTGTACTTTCATTTACATTAATTTATACTATTATATTTAATAAAATATAATCATAACATCGACTTTAATTAAATTAACATTTTAGACAAAGAAATCAACTATAAAAAAAAGAAGTTATTTTCTTGATTTTATACATAAAAATGAACATTAATTGAAAAAAAAAACGAAAATATACACAATACTTTAATGAATGAATAATACATTTAAATTTATATTTATATAAAATTTGGTTTTCAGTTCATTATGACGTCGCAATAGAAGCCATGATAACTTATTTTTATCATTAGCAACAAATAATTTTTCAATTTTCATGTTTATATTTATTTGAATTTTTTTATATATTTAGTTGCACAAGTTTAATATTTTCATAAATCAAAGAAAGTATAGTGAGATTGACAATATAATACCGCAAATATCCAACATAAATAATGGATTAAAAAAGTTAGTTTTATATAATTTTAATTATTCGGTATCCCTCAAATACAGATTCCTTCTTTAATCATAAGACTAAAATAAAAGATATTGCCTTGATAATCTTTTCGTTATATAAAGAAGTTATCTTTATTCATAATTCCTTCTGAATTTTTATTAGTTTAGTCAAAATCTTTATGTCAACTTTATGTTTATTACACTCTTATCAAAGCTATACATTAAACAAAGAAATTATATTTTTTAATGCAAATGTAATATTTTAATTTACTAGAGTTGACGTTGCTATATAAATCTTAAAATCCAGATGATTTAGGTAAGAATATTTGTTTACGTTTTTCAATCTAACTTGAAAATAAATAAATCCTCGACTGTCCTTTCTAAAAATGCGTAGAAAATGAAAATAACCACCGATGTAACCTCACATTTTTACTCATAATTATTAGAATTCATAAAATTTGAACAAAATGGTTAGAAACTATTATTTACATTATGCACTTTGAATATGTGTTTACAGTTCCGTGTATTCTTTCATACAAAACAGATATTTATTAAGAGTATCACTGCAATGACAGGATTTGACGGAATTCAAAAATGTCAGAAATCCAAAACCCTTATAATTTTTAAAAATTTGTCTAAGGAATTTTTGTACGTTCGCATGCCACAAAATTCACCTACGAGACACCAATGATTGAAGTAACTTCTTACACGTGGTGATATGTATTTTCAAAATCAATATTCCTTTAAAATATATCAAGTGATTATTTTATTCAAATGGTTATTTCGTTTCTCGTACGATCATTAATAAGACCGAGTAGATAAGAACCGCGAGTCATGTATAATAAAATATTGAATTCGCTCGGGAAAGAAATTGGAATCAATAATAAAATCACTTATCTTTTTTTCATTTGTGTTATTATTTTTATCCAGTTGTCAATATGGTTTTTACTCGAAATTAATCAAGGATTCACTCAGGATAAGCCATTTTTCAGATGGGGTTTCTATCCACGGTAGCTTATATTTTAATAATGCTATTATTTTATTATACTGATATATTATCTATACATCATATATTTTTTAAAGAGTTAATTGAAATTTATTTTAATGCTGCATTGCATCTGAAAATATTTTGTTTGTTTGTTATAAAATCAAATAAAAAAACATTAATTTTTTTTTTTTTAAATTTTACAATATTTTATAAACTATTCAATTTAGAGAGAGATATGGAGAGACAGAGAGAGAGAGAGAGAGAGAGAGATAGAGAAAGAGCGATCGAGACCGATACGGAGAGTAATTAATCAATAATAACATTTAAACAAATCCTAGATTAAAATTATTTTCAAACAAAGACAACAGTATCTATATTTTTACAATAGAATTTAAGTTGTTATTGCATGAACAATCTATGTTCATACAATATTTAATTTTTAATTTATCATTCATATAATTTGTAACAGCTATTTCATTATTATTATCATTTCATAAAAATTAAGATAAATTAAAATGTATACCAATTAAGTAATACTATATTTTACTTTTACAATTTAAAAAAAAATTATTAAATTTTAGTCAAGCTGTAGGTTTTTATTTAAATTGTTCAATATACAATTTAATATAAATTAAATATTAATATACTTTACATTATTAAATTATAAATCAATTTTAAATGTACATGAAAATTAAACAAGATAGAGCGAAATATTAACTGATAAAAAAATGATTTCTTTAAAAATGATAGCAATTAAAAAGTATATATATACATTCATTATTATATATATTTATTATTAAAATTTATTTAAATATTTAAACTTTTTTTCCAATTTTTTCTTAATTTAAAACAAAAAATTAAAATTCATGACTATAATTTAAAAAATACAACTTTTGGTTTACATAATTTTGAAATTTTAATCATATATTAGGATTAACTTAAAAATTTTTAATAATTTTAGTTAAAAAATGTATTCTTTATACATATAAAATGAATTTGTATTCCAATTTGAAAGCGTGAAAAATGATTCTATGAAATTATATAAATGTATTTATATTATTGATATAATTATATGTTCATGTCATTAAGATAAGTTAATATGAATATTTATATTTCTTATTTTATATTAATTTAGTATTTGAAAAAAAGTTTAATTTTAGAACTTAATTTAATGAGACATAATATTATTTGAATAAATTTTTTCATTTAAATAAAAATAAATAAAAATTAGTACATTTTTAATAAATAAGTTAAATTATGTTTTCAATTTCATAATAATTGTTGATAAAAAGTTTGTTATTTATTAAAAAATTTTATAAAAACACATATTAAATATGAAATTATGATGTAGTACAATTGTTTTTTCTCAAAATGAAGGAAAATCTTAATGCAAAGTATTTCATGCAATTTTTTAGTTCAAATAATAATCATTGATATAGCATTTATTTTAATTAAAATAAAATAAATTAATTAATGAAAATTAATTCATATGTACAGTTTTTAAAACATGTTAAATTATTTATATTTACATAATTTTAATATTCTATTGTTCAATATTGAATAGATTTTTATCTATTCACTTTATTAGCAATGATGCTTAGAACATATAGTTTCATCTTATAAGAAATAACACGATTCAGTTTATTACATTAAATTTAATTCAATATAGATATAAAAAGTGAAGTCCATATTATATACTAATTTTGTCTTTTAATTTTCTAAATGCAAATGAAAACATAATTATTCTATTTTTGTTTTAAATCATAAATATATTTATTTAATGTTAATATATGTATTTAATTGAAATGAAGCTTCTAACCATAACTGAAAATATCTACAAAATTCTTATCATTCATAAATATTTTTTTGTATAAAAATTTTAATGTCATATAAAAAATTACTCAAATATCATGTGGTAAATTATTGATTAATAATTTAAAGAGTGACTTTTTAATTCTAGAAAAAAATTTAATTTTTGTATTTCTATATAATTTTATATAATTCTTATTGCAGCAATTGGTTCTTTTTTATTATTTAACTAAAATATGAAGAAAATTGACATTCAAAATTCACATATTCACTGTGTTTATGTTAAAACTAATTGTAGAAAAAAAATCTAGTTTTATATAATATCATTATGATTTATTTAATATTATTACAGAGTCGAATAGCTTCAATTCGTTTACTTAAAATAATTTTATAAATAGGCAAATATAAAAAGTTTTACCTATATTACAAGTAAAATTTTTTCTAACATTTACATATAGCATATTAATCTTTTATAGTTCTAATATTAAAATGAATCGTAAACAATAATTTATGAGCACGAAATAGAATCTATATATTAATTGTTAAAGTACTTTACCATTTCAATAGTTAACTTTGTTTTATAAACAAAGCTATAAAAAAAAATAAATTTTTATATTATTTAAATTTACATATATATTTATTTCTTCTTATAAAATTTTTTCATCGAATTTACTATATTAATAATATAACTTATATTTATGAAAAAATTTAATAAAAATGTTGAAAGTAAGAAAATAAATCGAAACATGATTAAATATTTTATATTAATATTTGTAATGGCAAAGAAACATATTTTTGTATACCGATTTACGTGTATTCAAAGAAATAAAATGTTGTAAAGAAATACATTATATTCTAAAACTTTTATAATTTAAAAATGAATGGATTAAATTAGATTTTATATCATCTCAAGTTAAATGTTTGACATAAAGTATACAAATATTCGAAATATACGTTGAGGTAAAATTTACATTTGTATATTTGATAAACTCAACTACATTTCTAAAACATAAATGTTATTATGTTTATATTGGTATAGAAAAAATTAAATAATAAAATAAACTTTAATTTTTATTAATTAATTTTAATATTATAAAATATTTGTATTACTTTTTTATCTTGATAAAAAGTATAAAAATAAGAAAACATATACACAATAAAAAGAATTTATTTTGAAATTTTAGAAGAAGATTATTTTAAATAAAAAAGGTATTTCAAATTATTGAAAGATTTTATTGTTACTGAGAGTGTTATGAAAATTTTTAAATAAATAAATTTGTACCAAATCTTGTAATGTATACTATTATGTTGATGTTTTTTTACTATAAAACAATATAAATTAATTTTATGTTATTATCTAAAAATTAAGACTATATATATATATGATAATTTAAAAATTTATACTAATGAATTGAATTATATGAGATACTTGCATTTTTCACGCATGTGTAAATTCTACTGGGGATCCAGTTTAGGAGTAAAGATGACAAGTTTTCCTTTTTTATTTTTTAAAATAATTCATGAAATTTAAGTTGTATAAAAATGAGTGTTATATTGATGAAACGATACACAGGAATATATTAAATATAGACAGTGAAATTATAGAAATAAAGGCTAAATTTGTTTTCAAATATATATTGAAATTGTGAAAAAATTTAAGCTAGAGTAATGTAAAATTTTTATAATTTTATGAACATTTAATATTTTTTTATTATAATTTTAAAACACGATATTGAATGATAAATCATTAAAATTTAACAAAAGTAAATAAATATTTAGAATTTTAGAATAAATAAAAATTTTAATATACACTTCATAATGAATGCATTAAAATGAAGCTGATTCTATAGCTAAGGAATATTCATTTAAATTATCCAAAAATGATACGAGTAGGTTTAGTGTATTGAAAATTGAAAGCAGATTTAATCATAATACTCTATATGTTATCTAAATATTCAATGAGTATATTTTTGTTAAAGCACTTACAGTCAGTTAACGATCTTACAAAACTTTCATAGTTAATTAGTAAGGTAAATGTTTGCAGCTTCACTAAATTTTGCAGACATAACAAATTCTATTATAAAATTTGAAACATGTATTTTTAACTTATCAATTTGAATATATGTATTACTTAAAGATTTTTTACTAATATATTTTTGTTAAAATAAAAAAAAATAAGTGATTTTCCTGTTAGTTGACTAAACTTATATTCATTGAAATATTATTTAATTTGAATTTTATCATATTTTATTATATTAAATTATATTTTATGGACGTTTAAAATTTATATTATTATAAAGAATGATATATTCTATTTTTATGTATAAAGTATTTGATGTTTAAAAACGTTCTTTAATTTAATTGAAAAATAGAGAAAAAGCATTTATTAAATGACCATATACTTATATTACTTGTATTCATAGTACTTGTACTGTTACTATTTTCGTAATTCTAAAATGATAAAATATATATCAGTATCTGGAAAAATATAAATACTTGTAAAATTAAAAAGTAATTTATCTTGAAAAACCGTCCATGTCAAATTATTAATAGATATATTATAATACTATTTTAAATATTAATATAACTTTTTATAAAAAATATTTATTTTTTTTAAAAAAATTATTTTTATTACATCGATGGATTTGATTTATATGTATTTTTTTATATCTACAGCGTTTCATAATTTATTTGATTGACTGATGGTTTATTACTTTATACATTATATTTATAAATTATATTTTTTTATATAAAAAGAGTTTCATTATTTTTTATGCTGATTTATAAATTCATTTTTTAATACAAACAATTTAAAGATTCTTTGATTTCATTAATAGATATCGAGAAGCTCAATCATAGACACAATTGCAGTAATACAAAAAATTTGGATAAAGGAAAAAATTACTTTAAAAATACATTATAACGTATAAATGATAACTAAATTTAAGCAATAATATTATAATGAAATGATAATATTATAATGAACCAGGAAATAAGTAATATTTTATAAATTTTCTATGTAAATACTTAATTTCAAAAATTGCTCTCTTCATCAAAATTAAGTTATTAACATAAACATTTATCTTAATTAAGATATTACGTTTTTCATTGTTGTTAAAAATTTTTTTCGTCATAATTTTATAAATATTATTTATTTTTAATTATTTATATTAGTATTACCATTTATTTAGTATTTGTATTAGTGTATAGTAATTCTTATAATAAAAACTAGAAAAGATCAGAAAAAATTTTGTAAAAACATCAGTATAATAACAAAATAATAAAATACTTAAATATAACTCCTTAAAACTTTCTTATGTATAACAGCAAAAACAGTAACAAATCTATGTATTTAAATTTTATTCAAATTATTATTAAATTCATTGTATTTCTTACATGGTTTTTATTTAAATTATATTTTTTACTCAATTTAATGACTTGTTAATTGATTCCATTGCAATTTTACTATTTATATTGAGAATTATTATGTATAATTCGTGAGCAATAATAAGTTTAATATTTCTAATATTCTATTTCATTTAAATATTTATTACCTTTGTATTTATTTGAATAGTACTTCTATTAAACTAACTAGTTTATTTTTGGAAGCAATTTTATATGTTCTACGATTTGGTAATATAAATAATTTTTTAATAATATTTTTTTTAATTATAGTATTCAATTATGTGATTGTTATAATAAAATCGAATATATAAGTATTTATGTTAATATATACAGGTTATGAAAAAGCAACAATTTCATTGTTTTTAAAAAATTTTATAATTATACTGAACATTACTTTTTAATCATATCGAATATATAAAATAATATATATTTGATTTTAATTTTTCAAATATGATTTCATACTAAATTGATATACATAGTATTATTTTTAATAATTACGTAAATATATTTTATACATATTTTGATTACAGTCTTTGATCGCTATTCAAAAATTACAATATAAAGTGACGATTTAATGCAATTAATATTTTAATTAATTTCCTATTTATTTAAATAGGGTTTAATTAATTTCTTTAATATAAGTCTTATGTACATGTATAATTTGTGTTTCAATGTATTCTAAAAAACCTTGTATCTTATATTAATCACCATAGTACAACTAAAATGATAATATATATACTTGAACTTTTGAGAAAGTATTTTTTCTTAAAATGCATTATAATTTCGTTTTTTCTGTTAAAATTAACCATTTTTATTGTGTTGCTATGAATGATAGCTTTTGTGTAATATTAATTTTAACATAATAAATATAAATTATTAATATAAAATAATATTAATTTAATAAATATATTAAATAGTTCACATTAATTTTTTAAATTTCGAATTCATATGATTATACGATTCTTTCTTATTTTGTAGAAAATTGATTTTATTTTCTTATTGCATTGATTTAAATCATTTTGAAGATAGTTGTTTGTTTATTATATCCTGTTCAAAGGTAAAATAGACTCGGAATTAAAGTAATAAATAGTGTTGTAAAACATATATCTATTGTTACGTATTTAATTTATCACAGATGATTGTATGTTTTTTATATATTTTAGGGTATACATGGGTATACTTTGTTTAACTTATAGTATGTGATTGTTAGCATTAACAATATTTTTACAAATAAAGTAATTTTTCTTAAAATGTATTTTTAAATTCAAATAATTAATTTTAATTTTAAATAATTCAAGTTTTGTTAAAACATTATATGGGAAAGCATCTCTATTATGTATATTATATAGTGTCATCTATGAAATTATTGTTATTCGACAAAAGTTTAATAGATAAAAATCTTTAGAGTGCCAATAAATTTCTGATGGTTCAATTTAAAATATTAATTCAATTAAATTTAATAAAATGTTTATTACATATATTTCTAGATTATTTATTAAATTTTCTATAAACACTTAAATATTATAAAAGAATTCAATGTAATATTTTGTAAATTATTTATTTTTCTTAGATCAATTTTTATTATTACAATTATATTTTAATTTATACAACATTTTAAAACTTAATATAAAAATGATTATTTATTCGTATATATTATATTGTATTGTTCTGTTCAAATTTATGTAATTTATGTAATGTATTTCTGTAATTTATTTCTGTTTCAATTATTGCAAGGATAAAATATATTGTTATATATTTATTCAACATTTACAGTTATTGTTTCTCGTAAAAAGTTTCATAAACTGCAAATAATGTATTTTTGTTCAATATTTTTAAGGTTTTAATGCAACAATAATTCTATTCAAAAAATTTGTTGAAAAATTTTATTTAATCTAAATATTTATTAAAATTATTAAAAACAATTTTTTACAAAAAGTTATAGAATATTAATAATTTCAAATGTGATATATATATTTATATATTTGTAGAAAATAATTTTAAGTATATAATATATATAATATAGTTGTTAAAAATGAGAGAAATTATAGAAAACTTTGAATTAAATATGTGAAAATGAAGTTTTTGGTACTGACTGAAAATTATTGAAAAAATTATAAAGTTACACGAGTTATAAATAAAATATACAAAAACAAAAAAAAGCATCAAAATAAACATATAATTATACAATTAGGATTTAAAATTTAGATACCATATAAATAGTGATAATCGCAATCTTTATAATAAATATACTAGATTATTAATATTATTATTTGCTCACATTCATACTATTGATATTCATTGTCGAGAAAGTGTATATAATATTTTTTTGCATAGTGTATACAATATTTTTTAGTATAGCATAGATAATACTATTTAGTGTACTGTATATATTGTGTACTATTATGAATTCGAAAATTGTGCCTTTTAGATTAATATTTTCTATTTTTACGTGTAGCAATTATAAAATAATTCTTTTTAACTAAGATTATCTACCTAATATTTTAACATCATTGCAATAAATCCTATATTGCTAATTACAGATTAAAGTTTAGTGAAATTATGGTGTTAATTTAATATTTTTTATATTAATTCGTTACAGCTGTTATGGTGTCTTTCTTTTCAATAATATATGTAATTTATCAAATGTTAAAATTACGTTTACATACGATATTGTGCCTACCCATTTATCTTTAAAATTTTTCATAATTTGATGATATTGATTAATATTTTATTAGTAATTAATGGTTGTAATATTATATTTGTAGAATTGTTGGAGCATAAAAAGAAAAATTTCTATAAATAATAAACAGGAATGACTGTACATAGTGTTAAATAAATAAAAATTAATGTAAATTATGGAAATATTATCAATGTAAAGAAACGGAACTCGTCTCCAGGCCTGGAGCCGGGACATCACTGTAAAAAAATAATAAACTGGAATGGAAATAAGAAGTTTTATTGTTCGTAGATATATGAGATTAATTGTTAAATAGTATTTTTTAGAGTTTATTTTAATAAACTTAATAATAAATTGAAAAAAAATCATTCATTAGGAATATTAATTTTATTATTATATGTTTGTTAGAAATATATTCATCAGAAAATTTAAATGCTTTATTCGTGAAATTAGAAATATTTTTTTTATTAATTTAAGCATTTTAAATTTTAAAAAAAATTTATTATAGCTGTGTACAGAATTTTGTACATTTATTTATATTTCTTATTTTGACATATTATTTACAATAATAATTTAATGTTGCGTTAAATATAGTATTGTATATTAATTGCTTACATTAACATCTTTGAAGAACTTTTTTAACATTTCACAGATTTAAGTTTCTATTTATTTATATATAAATATTTCTAAGTATCAGGTTTAGGCATAAACAAATTGATGCCAAGTGGAAGGGAGTATTTAATTTTACAAAGTTTAAGAATTAAAGATTTTTCTTTGATCATCATATTAAGTACTTTTCGATAGAAAATCATCAAGAGTCTCATTATAATAACTACAATGTCAAAAAAGATTATTTTTTTTTATTGGTAATAGAATTTACGAAGATTTTTTTACCTCTAGAAACGCAGAGACATTTAATATATACTGTTATGTTATCAGTAAAATGAAAACACTTTTTTTAACATTAGTAGTAATTGTAGAAACATACATGACATATAAAAGGGAGCTTAAAACTCCAAATGTGGGTGAATTTTTGAGAGTTAAAAAATTTGTTTTTCTTTAGTAATGAATGGAATAAAATGAACTAATGAAGGCAAAAAGGCAATCGAAAAAACACGATTGAGATAAATATCAAGATTAACATTATCAAATACTCGATTAATGTCTAAAAAGGGGGTAATAATACTCTTTATTCGATAAAGGCCTTATCAATTTTAAGTGGTAGATTCGTTAAATTATTAACACATGATTTTTCTTTGCGAAAATCATTTTAGAAATTTGGTAAGATAAGGTTTGTTTTAATCCAACATTGAAGATGTTTTTTTACCAGAGTTTAAACAAATTTATAAATGCAGAATGTTAAAGTTATAGGACGAAAATTTTTTTTTATCAAATTTGAGAATGAAATGGGTGAAGGACTGCTTCTGAGTAGATGGATAACTTTTTTCATGATACATTTCATCAAAAGTATCTAGTAAGAAAAGTTTGTAAAAGGAAAAAGTAGGAGAATTTCAAAGTCAATTCCAATAATACTTTTGAATCAAGGGCAGTGTTAAATTCAATGAAATTGAAAGAACTATATAAGAAAGGATTACTGTGAGAAGAGGGAAAAATATATGGGAAATCACGGACGGCTAATTTTATCAAGTGCAATTATTAAATTATTGTTATTTTGAAGATACTTAGATATGTTTTGAATACATATATTAATCCAATTTTTTTAAATGAATTTTAGCTGTATTTCAGACGTGATTGATATTTGTACGAAAGTGAATATTTTTAAAGAATTCAATAAAACAATTTTTTTTTTATAAAGTTTCTTTAAGAAAGTAATATCTATTTTTTATAATTAATTAAATCATTAAGATATTTTGAATTCTGCCATTTTTTAAATGCTGAATGACGAGATCTTATAACATTGGCATAATTGGCATTTAGTTGGCTACAATTTAATTTTAAACATATTTTTTCTTAATAGGAATATTTGTGCGTAATAAAGATAATATGGATTGTAAAATTATCTTGTACCTAGGTTTTGGCATGAATGAGAACATGGCTAGTGTCAAAAATAAGCAAAGAAGATAAAACAAGGTCAATATTCGATTTATAGCTTCAAGAAGCATCTAAATATGTAAAAGAGTTGATATTATGGAAAAACAAGGAATGTGTGTCAATAGCTTCAACTAATTTAGTTCCACTGCCGTCAGTGTAACTACAGTTCTAATACTTTTGATTGGCATTAATGTGTCCAGTAAGAATAGAATTAGTATTATTATTTACATCGCGAATAATGGATAGCCGCCGTTGCTTCGAAAGAGTATAGCCTGGGAATCTATAATAGGCAGGTAAATCTATCGAATAATTAATATTATTTAACGTAATGTCACAAATTTTCACAATGTCCTTTGGAGATATAATGTTTCTGACTTCTAAAAAAGCAATTATGTATTAAAAACATAATGTCTCCAACTCTAAAATGCATTCTATCATAAATAAATAACCTCATAAAAATTATTGTATTTATAGGATTTTGTAACTTATAAACTTTAAAAGTTTTAATTCATTCAAAAAGTTTCAATGTCTTTATTCATGAAAATGAATTTTAACCTTTCATTCAGGATTGTGATATTAGTTTCAGTAAACAGGTAAACTTTTGCGGTAAAACTTATTAATTCTACCTTATACTGGAAAAAATATGTTTTCGTACGCTTCCTTTCAAATTTAACCTGAATAAAAGCTCAATTAT
The DNA here is from genome assembly GCA_018907245.1 of Eupristina koningsbergeri. Taxonomy (NCBI): domain Eukaryota; kingdom Metazoa; phylum Arthropoda; class Insecta; order Hymenoptera; family Agaonidae; genus Eupristina; species Eupristina koningsbergeri. Next base: position 610,305 of record JACCHV010000013.1, on the reverse strand, counting down.
AATCTCAAATTCTTCATAACTATTAAGCTATTCACATATAAATTTATTCATACCGTATATGTGTACATGCTGCAATAAATTTATAAGTAATAGTACTTTATTGCTTATTATATATAAAAAAAAAAAATTATAATAATACAACATTTACAAATTCTTCTTTTAAATATAGTTATTTTTATTACCATAAATTATATTTATGGTAATAAAAATTATTTGATTATTTAAACGTTTAATTTCTTTTTATTAATAATAAATATCTATATATATTTCTTTAATTTGTTATTTAAGCAAGGAATTGATGAATTTTGAATTCATATTTTTTTTACTATTAGAACAATTTTAATATAAAGAATGTGGTACTGGCATGTGTAATACCAATATGTATAATTTGAGAAAATACAATTCTGTAAAACTGAGTATATAACTGATAATATGGTTACTTTGTTTTTAACAACTGGTTAACAAATATTTTTAAACAAATATATTTATTCTAATATTTAATTTATTAAAAAAACAAAAAAAAAAATACTTTATGTTTTTGAAATAATATATCAGTTAATAAATTAGAATATTTTAAAAACGTGGTATGCATAAAATATTGAATGTTTATGTATAAAATTAATGATAAAAAATTAATATAAAAACATTAAAAACGTAAATGTAATTAAAACAATTTAGATATTCAATATATAACGATTAAAACAACATAGGAAAGAGAACATTTATTTTATATCATTGTACATAATCTATGTACTATATATATTATATTTTTATTCTACTAATATAATACATTTGTTTATTGTATAAAATCTAATAAAAATCAATTATTAAATTAATAATTTTAACTTTCATAATTAAGGAATAACGTAGAACTAAAAATTTTAAATATATTATAAATTATTAGTTCCATTCTACCATTTAATTTATGTCATCAAGTTAAATGATGAGGCTAAATGATTAAAGTCATATTTATTACAGCCAAAAAATATAAAAAATAATTACATCTGCAAAAATAAAAATGGAATTCAGGATTAAAGAAATCAAAATATATAGCCTATTATTTTTTATAATAACTATTTAATGTGCATTTTCAACTAAAAAATTTGTTTTAGTTTAATAATATTATTTTCTTCGTATGAAAAAAAGTATAGCAGATAGTAAAATGAAATTATAAACTGGTATATATAATACCCTATTAAAATAATAATATAATTTACATATTTGATTTTAGAATGAAATTAAAAATGAGTAAATGATGTATGATGATGAAGCAAGTAGTATATAATTTATCAGTTATTCATTGTTAGTTTTCAATCATCACAATATCAAGGAACTATTTTTGTATTGTAATTAAATTTATGGAAAAGAAGAAATATATTTCCAAAGTCATATAAAGCTTGTTAAAAACTTAAATCAAAATTTTCAGACGTGAAATAGGACTATAAAAAACATTTTTAAACCTAGCATATCGAGTTAACTAGCGTAAATAAATTATCGAACGATCTCATTACAGTTAATAAAAAAATTCGAAAGAATGATGTGAAAAAAGTGTGGATTATTATGTTTGAGTGCATTTTTTAATACAATGGAGTTTGCTGTCTACGATTACTAGTATGCCATAATTTTTTTGCCAATTACTTTAACTATTTCATATTTATCTTTAGATGAGTCGGTTTTAAGTTAATATAATTATATTGCCAGTTGCCTCAATTTATTAGTGAATTTTAAAATCTGAAAAATTTGAAACGAGAAACTCGTTTTTAGAATACTCGCTTACGATAATAATCGCGTGGCGATTATCATGAGTCGACTCTGATTCAATTTCGGATATAATTAAAATATCTATTCTTTATAAATTAAATTTTATTTTTATTCAAAAATGAGAAGAATTCTAAAAATGAATTCTAAAAATGAATTCTATATGAATTCCGAATGGAAGTGTAAGTGTGGAGCTATATATGATTGAATTAGAAAATAAGATGTTGAAAATGAACCATTATATCTCATCTAAAAATTTAAAAAATAATAGTTTTATGGAAGATAATTTTTTATGTGATAAGACTTTTATAATTGAAAAATTTAAAACACATGAGAGAAATATGAGATATTTTTTTTTAGTTTGAATATAAAATAAACTGTTAAACGAATGTAAGAAGATTCACAAGATATTCAAGTATATCGTTGATTTAATTTTGAATCCATTAGTTATTCACGAACACATGATTGTATGAATTTGTAAGGGTTGCTTTTGTGGAACCTTTATATTTTGTTTCTTATTCGAATTGTAGCATAACATGAAAGGTAATAGAAAATGAATTTACCAGAGTTTTGAGACTTTCCATCAAAGTTTTTAATTGGAGTATTTCATTAATTATATGTGAGAGACCTATACTTTTTTTAAGTTAATTTACTTTCCACAAGTATTTCGTGAGGAGACTTTTGACAGAAATATATAAGGAGATTATTGACTAGATCGGCTTGATATCAAGAAAAAAATCTTGGTATTTAATAAAAGGTAGTGTCAGATAATAGTAATAATTCGAGTAATAAGTCAAGTTAAAAATGCAGGGATTAAAAGATATATTATATCTTATTATTAAATTTTTTTCGGTGTTTAAATTAAGTTTTAAGTTAAAAAAATATACGCTGTGACATTTAAAAGGACTAGTAATAAAATGTCGAATATAAGAATTCATAGAATCTACAAATAATTGTGCTTGAAACTTTTTCTGCAAAAGTTATCATTAAATATTCAGAAAATTTTAATTGCTTGGAGATAGTTTGTTTCATTTTTTTCTAAATAAAATATCTTTTTAATAAAAGAATTAATGAAAAACTTGTAATTAAATATACAAATCAGATATTATATCTATTAAATTATTTACCATATAAATACCAAATATATACATGAAATTTTTTAAGTATATTCTTTAAAAACAGTTAAATGATTCATTAATATAAAAATAAAAGCATATTTAAATATCTAGATTTTTTTTAAAACTAATATAATGTTTAATTTTTTAATTTTTTAAATTTAATGATATGAATGAAACAATAAAAATATATTTAATTTGATTGATTTTTTTAGTAATTTATTCAAAATTTATTCAGAAATTTTTTTTTAGTTTCTTTATATAATATACATCAATATTTTTCAATATTTAATAAATTAGAATTTTATAAAAATTTCAAGTCATTTTGTCGAAACTGAATCTTTTATAATACAAAGGCTTATTTAATATGAATATAATATGAAATTTAATACACATATAATTTATTCTGGATTAAATAATTACCGATGTTTTAATATGGAAATTTAAAAGATTAATGATTTATTCTTTCAATTTATTAAATTTGTCATACGTGTCTGAGATATAATAATAATTAAGATGTAAATATTTTGTTACTTTAATAAATTATTTTCTATTCTTATTATTGGGGTAAATGATTAATTTTTTTCATTAAAAATGAAAATCCTCAAAAATTTTGTAATTTTAAATCATATTTCCAAATATTTCATATATATAAAACTATTATATCAATAAATATTTGAAAAAATAACATATTACTAAAATTGTAATAATGAATGTTCAGTAAATCATTAAATTTTCTAGAAAAAATTATAATTTATCCCGTATTTATTTTGAATGTAAGCCTTCACAAGATATTGTATAAAAATATTTTTACTACTTTATATTCAAATTATAAAAGTATATAGTTCGCAGTATTTTAATAAAAACATTTTCTAATTTAAAAGATTTGTTTGAAAATCTAATATTCAAATTGACCATCGATTTGTATTTTTATGCTATTTATTCATTGCCATAAGTAAAATTTTTTTAAAACAAACTTTTATGAAATATTTTTTCTTATAAAAGAATAATATAAATAAAAAATCTTTATAACTAATAAAAAAACAAGTATGAATATTAAATGTATTAATACTGTAATAAAGATAAAAATAGAAGTTTCCTTATTGCTTTGCGTGCAGTTGATAAAACACGTCATTCGATCCTACAGTAAATATAATAGATAATCTAAAAAAGTTCTGTATATAAGTAAGTAGTTTTCCAATTTTACTCGTAAGTTTTAAGCAAAGATTTTTTATATTATAAAGTAAGAGTTTTTTTTCCATCGTCAAAATTTAAAAAATAATTAACAATGTTTAAATTAGACAAGCTCATTTGCATGTGTAAGTAAATGATTTTTTTTTGAAATTTGAAAAACAAAATTTGAAATAAAATATTTATTTTTTCCCCTAAATATATTATTATTATTTAACAAGCATTTTATTTCTTTTAACATTTTGTATTCAGTATTTTTAGTGTGTTTTGTGATGGTAAGTGTGAATGCAGGTAAAAACGACAAACCATGCAAATGCAACTGGACCAACGAATGGGGTCCAGTATGTGCGAGTGATGGAAAAACATTTTCGCACAAACAGAATTTAAAGTGTTATAATAAATGCAATAAAACATGTGAGTTATTCCTAAACTATTCCAAACGTCTTATTTATAATAAATATTTTGTAAAAAAAGCCCACCATTAAAAATAAATTCATTATTTTGATCAATATATTTAATTAATATTAATTGATTTGAAATTCAATTTTCTTTTTGCATTTAAAAAAGATGAGATGATTTGAGCTTATAAATTTTAAATAATATATTGATATTTTTAATAATAATAGGATAATCCGTCATTTATTAAATCATATAAAAATAAAATAAAATGATTAATTATTCTCTCAGTAACTATTATGTCCGGAAATTCTTGTTTTTATTCTTAGAATATAAGTTTAATTAATATTTCATTATTCATTAGTAGCTTATCTTAACTATTATAGAGCATTTTGAAAGATGGAAAATATTTTATAAATTTAGTAAATATTCTTTATTTCTTATATGGATTGAGAAACAATTAAATTATTCATTGCAGTAATTTGAACTTTTAAATTTAGTGTTTAATAATAAAGACAGTTACAACTTTTTTATTCAAAATAATATAGTTCATTTAAAAATTCAAGAAAAAAAAATTATTAATAATTTTACAATAATTATTACTTTAATATTATAGTATGTTTGTTTTCTTAAATCCGAATTAAAGATTTCTTTAAAATTCCCGTGAAGTATACAATTCATTATGTATAAGTTTTTAAATTTTAACACATAATTATATTTTTATTATTTTTAAAATATGTGGTATCTATATAGTTATTTTGTACGAAAACATTTATTAAAAAAAAATCGTAAACCGTCCTATATTAAAAATAATTGAAGTATATAAACCATATTTCTATAGATCGCTATATTAAAATAAATTATTCAATTTAATTTACATCCTTCGAAATTTAATTAAACATATAAAATTTATATGAAATAATTTATTTCTTCAAATTATTATCTCAGTTATTTATATAAATAATCGTAAATATACAATAAATATACGATTTATTTAATTACCTATATAAGATTTTTAAAAAGTTATTTTGAAAAGTATTACGTTCAGACTTTTATATTTTAGTTATTAAAATAAGCGTTAATGAACTATTAATAAAGGATAAAATTATACATAATATAAGTATATAGTATATTTCTACGTATATTTGTAATTAATATGTAAAGATAAATTACATAAGCATGTTTGAATATTACATAATTATTTAAATAAAACTTTATATATACATATGTATGTACTGCTATTATTATTACTTTGTATGAAATGTAAATTTATATATTTGACAAATATGTAGCAGTAGAAAATGATAAAAAATTAAATTTTATATTTATTTCGTCAATTGAATGGAATATAATAATGAAAATAATTTTTTATTTACAGAATTATTGAATTGCCGTCAATTGTATCGACCTTAATCTTTTCATTTTTTGTATTTACAGCTGTTAAAATAGTTCACGTTGGTGTATGCCCAAGAATTCAACCACCTGGAAATTTATTAGCGTGACGAATTAACAGATATCACTTTTCTGTAATATGGAAACTAAATAAATAAGATGCTATTACATGGATACCAAAATATTTTTTACATAAAATAACTATAGTACCCTAAATATTAATAGAAATGATTAAATAATTACTTTAATAACTAAACATGGTAAGCTTCAAAATTGAAATAAGTAAAATATTTTATAAAAAAAAGGAATAATTAACAAAAAATATCAATATTACGCAGTCCTGTGTTATGAATTTGAAAATTACATGTATTAATAAATGTAGTAACAAGTAATCCTTACGTAACGATTTCTATTTTAGATTTTTTAATTTGTATTTATATATTATTAACAATAAAAATTGCAAATGTATACATTATTTAATGTATTGCGAATTAATCCAATAAAAAATTCACAATATAATTGTCTGTTCAAAGTTTGGTATATTAGTCTCCATTTTTTACAAATAAATATATAAAAAAAAGTTTATCCTTACAATAATATTAATTATTTATTTATAAAATTATATTTTTAAATCACCATACAAAATTTGAAAGAATGATTATATATTCATATAAGTTTCATACTTTATATATTTCATTTTTTCGTGAATAATGCTTGAAGAACATATAAATTAATTTTTGATACAACGTATTTCGACTTATTATTAAAGTGGACCATTCATATTTACATATTTATTTATATATAAATAATTTATGTTTATGTAATATTTTTAAGTAATTAAATAAAATTTTTATGAATAATTTTAAAGATACTTTTTGAAAATTAAGTATATTTTATTTTTTACATTTTTGATACGTATTAATATTTATTTTATTAATTAAGAATTGTAATTATTAACATTAAAATTTCACACTCATATTTTTTTATTATTAACTTTGTTGATCAATATTTTATATTTATGAAGTTTAAAAATACTTAATAATTATTAAAATAAGTTTTAAGTTTAAAAAATAAATAATCTTATAGAATGGTTGTGGATATTATAACTTGTGTTTTTCATTATATATAAATTTTTTTTTTTGTAGCTGTGTAACTGTTTAATTTATATATATGTACATTAAGGTAACAGTGAAAACATTAATGAATAAATATAATATATACAGAATGTTTATAATATAATATATACAGAAGTATTTATTCTCGAAAATTAGTACTCTTATTAAAATTACTTGTCGAGATGATAACTACAGGTTACCTTTAGTACTATGACTCACTTACTTTATATATATATATATATATAATCATTTTATATTATAATTTGAAAAACACTAAATTAATAATAATAATAATTAATAATAATATAACATATTTCATTCGACAAACTCATGACTAATTCAATTAGTGCTATGATCACTGCATTATTGGTCAACAACTCCTTAATTGTAAAGTTTACAAATTCCTTTTCTTATGATTAGCCGTTAAGCACTATTTTGATATTCAGTAGCATAGACTCAATTACTCCTTCCCGTACTTCTGTTATAATATAGCATTTTATTTAAAATTTAATTTAAATCATTTCTCCAACTATATTATTATAATTTCTATATATTTCACTAATTCACATCACTATTTAAAAATTAATATTTTATTCAATTCAAAATAAAAAAAATTTATATTATTATAAATACTCCACTACTTAATATTATCACTAAATTTAATAATATTATCATTAAATTCAATAAGAAAAGTCAGGCCAACGAATTCAATAGGGCTTGAATCTCAATATTACTTTTTATTTTATATTTTTATAAATACACATCACTAATCAATAAATATAATATATAATAATTTATAATATTGAATATTGTAAAGGATCCAAATAGGTGCAGGGCAAATAAAACACAAAATTTTATTCTGATATTTAACGTCGACCTTTCGACAAGCTATCGCTTATCCTTGTCTATATTCATTATTTAACAAAATGTTAACAATGAATTATATAGAAATAAACGACCGATTTTACAAGATTTGTTTGTACAATTACCACCTACTGTAGCGCAGGGGTATGCGGGTGTTCTACGACGTGTCGGTCGTAAGTTCACAAGTCAATTTGTCCATTTCTTGAGTTTTTTAATCGTCATAATTCCATACGTAAAGGAGATCTTTTTAAAAATTTGTATATATTGAGGTGAAAAATGTATATAATTTATATATTGACTTGTGACCTTACCCCTGCGCTACAGTAGGTGGTAATTTTACAAACAAATCTTGTAAAATCGGTCGCTTATTTCTATATAATTCATTGTTAACATTTTGTTAAATAATGAATATAGACAAGGATAAGTGATAGCTTGTCGAAACGTCGACGTTAAATATCAGAATAAAATTTTGTGTTTTATTCGCCCTGCACCTTTTTGAATCCTTTTCAATATTCTACATTTAACAATGGAAGATACTACACATCTAACTGTAAATAATTTATAATGTTTTTAAAATATACATACATAAATTCTTATCTTTAATTGTAGAATTATTAAAAAATATATATAATATTCTTTTTAATTATCCTTGTACTTTAATGAATTCCTGTATATAATATAATTATATGATCTTATAATTATAAATATATATATATATGTATATATAATATTCCTGATATATGAGGAGATTGCTATAATCATGCCAATAATCAAGAAGGGGGACTCCAAGAAGACATAACTATGGTGGACTTTCAATACTGCCGACGAAATATAAAATATACGCTGGATTACTGAAAGAAAGACTCGAAGAAGAGGTCGAAAGCAAAGAGATAATCCCAGAAAATAAAACGGGTTTCAGGAGAGGCAAACAATATATAACATATATGTTTTAGATCACCTGATAAGTAGAGCTGTTAGCTTTCTTATCAGTTGATCTAAAAGAAGAGGTGAGAAGAGGAAACTTTACACACGATTCGAGACATTAAGGCAGTTTTCCGCACAGTACACAGGGAAATATTATGGGAGATCATGAAAAGAAAGGGTATAAAAATGTACTTAGTGGACAGCATAAGAGAGATATATGAGGAAATGAGAGCTAGGATAAAAGCAGGAGAAAAGTTTTGAGAATAGTTCTGAATTACAAAAGAACTAAGTCAGGGCTGCAACCGTAGTTCAAAACTATTTAATACTTACTTAGGTGGATCAGAAAAAGGTACTTAGATAAATCTAAATAGGTAAAGATAGGGGGAACGAATCAATGGTATAAAAATATGGTCACTCGCGTATGGTTTTAATAGCAGAAAATAAGGAAGCAATGGAGGTGATAATAAGTACACTAAAGATACTTCTGGATAGAAGGTAACTATAAATGAATACAGAATTTAATATCATTACTTTTAATATAGGATAAAGAGCAGGGAAAGACAATGGAGTTGGAATGAAAAAAAGATAGAAGTAGTGGACCACTTTAGATATATGGGTTTCGTATTTAGTAGGAGTGAAAGCCATAAAGAGTATATATTTATTTATTTACAAATTAAGTCTCTGGCCTTTCGGTCTAAGAAACGGGTTCTGCATTTTCTTTACAAATTTTTACATATATATTTAAATGTTCCGTATATACATTCTCACTACTTTATAAAACTTTCACTGATTCTTTTTTCTCCCGTAGCATTGTCCTTCTCTCCCTTACTCAATCCTGGCTTTCTTAATTTTTACTTCCACCTGTCTTATACTATTCAGAAGTTTATGGTTTCTAGTCCTTGCATTATTTCTATTACACAATTTGCATTTCTTGTCATTTATGTTCGTCCAATATCTGTTGCCCGCCACCATGTTTCCACACCTAATTCTTGCTACAGTTCGTATTTTCTCTGCGTTCCTTATTTCCCTCAGATATTTGGGTGTCCCATTTTCCATGATTCTGCTATAAGCTTTATTATATCTTGCCTTTTCGATTCTATTTAACTTGTTTTTTTGTAAATATTAATTATTCTATCAATGCCACCTCACTGTATCCCTTCCTTTCCATGATTTCACATAGCTTATCTGTGTTTACTGTGTCGAATGCGGCCTTTAAGTCCACAAACAGCACGTACATCATCTCTTTTCATTTACTGTTCTTTGGATCAGGTAGTTCAGTATATACACTTTATCCATTGTGGATATCCTCTTTTTGAACCCCTTCTGTCCCTCTAATTAAACCCTGTTGTTCTTTGTTTCTTTCTCCAATCTCTGATTTAATATCTCTGTATACATCTTGTACGTCGTTGATAACATGAATAATGTAGTTGTTTTCGCATTTCAATCTCCCGCGATTAACCATCGATGATCGAGTTCACGATTCAGTCACCAGATGGCGATTGCTCGCACTCAATCAGTTTACGTTTGCCGAGGTGATAATTTCGGAATGATCTATCTAGTGATTCAGTCACTAGATGGCGAGTGTTCACACTCAATCAACTCACGTCTTCCAAGATGATAAATATAGATAGATTTCGACGTACAGGGGATTTCTTAGATCCATACGTAAATACATACATATTTTACCACAGGCATATAAATCTTTCTTGACTATCGCCCGTATAGTCAAATTCGCATTTAATTTCAATCAGTGATTTGTCGTGCCGTGCACACAAGTCCATTTAAACTACTGACTTTCCACTCACACAGTTAGATATTATGCGCAATTTCTAACTAACGTTTTTCCATTAACCAGCACATTAAACTTTCCAGCACTTTAAGTGGAAGTGCTAATCTTTGCTCTGAAATAATTAATATTACACAAACAGTAGTGTTCCGCGGCTTTGCTGTTGCCTTTATTCAAGATCGGCATTATCACTGCTTTCCTCCAATCCTCTGGAATATTTCACTCATTCAAGATTCTCTGTAAAATTTCCTTCATACTTTCCTTGACATTGTTCCTTCCGTATATCCATACTTCATTTGGCAATTTGTCTACTCCCGCCGCTTTCTTCTTCTTTAGCTTGCCACATATCTTATGTATTTCACTGTCCTCTAGTGACTCCTCTGCTGTATGTTCACTTTTGCCTTTTCTCTTCCACTTGTTTATCTTTCTCTGTTTGCTTTCTTCTAGTAGGTGACTGATGTGCTCTTCACAGGTATTTTTCTCGATGGCCATATCTGTTTTCTCTCTTTTTTTCGGTCCTCTATTTTAGATATTCTTATATCTCTTCTTCATTTCCCATCTTCTGCAATTTGCTCATCGCCATGTCTATTTATTTCTTTCTTTTGTTTTTACATATGTTCTTCCATCTTCTTCTTTGTATTATATAGTCTTCTTTCGGTTGATCCCCTTTCTCCATCTCATCAGTTCCTTCTTAATCCTTCGTTTTTCCCTTTTGCATTTTCTATTCCACCATAATTATTCCCCTTTTTTTCTTTCCTTTATTTGTATCTTCTTCCTCGGCATGTATTCTCTTACAATTTCCTTTATTTCTCTCCATAGGTCTTCCGTTGTCGTTTTATTATCCACCATTTCATACCATGTATTAGTGTTTTCTCTGTATCTATTTATATTTTCATTATCTCATGTAGTTATCATTTTTTCTTTATATACAATCTCATCCTCTTCGTCTCACGGTTGCTCATCTATGTCTGTTTTAACTATGATGGTGATGGGAAAGTGGTCTGACTCCACCCTGTTCTGAACCTTAAATTCTACCACCTTATTTCTACATTTGCTGTTCATATTCGCTAAGTTAAGGGTCATCAAATATATAATTTTTTGAAAAAGACAAAAATGATAACTTAAAATTTTGAAATTTTTATTGTATTGCAACCTATTTAAAATTTATGATTTTTTTTTTAAATTCTTGATTTATTACTTATTATTATTTCGATACTTTTTAACGGCACAAGCCGTGGCGTTACATCCTAATTGATCGTAATATTTTTTCCTATCCATTATATTTTACATATGAAATAATATATAATGTAAACAATTTCCTCTCCTCTATGTAAATAACTCCTTGCTTAATCTTCCTTTTTTTTATAATTTTTGCTATTGTTTCCCACGGATTTCATTATATCCATACCTCTGCTACACTCTTAGTTTTTTCTGTTTTAATTTCCTATCTTTTCTCTTTTGATCTTCTTACTATTACTTATTTTTCGTTTATTACAAGGTACTTATTATTATACTTATTGTATATTTTATTATTATATTATCGTACTTATTCCTGTTTTTTCATCACAAAATTTCCTCCACTTTCTCGTTTGTTTGTATATTTTTCTTATGCTATTTGTCAATCCTATGTCATACCCCATCTCCTCCATTGCCTTCCATAGCTTCTCCCTGTTAACCATATCGAAGGCAGACTTCAAGTCCACGAACAAAACATACATACTTTTCCCTTCCTTCAACGTTCTTCTCATTATGTACGTATATGTTGTCTATCGTCGATCTCCCCCTTCTAAAAGCCACCTGTCCCTCTGCTAATATGTTTTTCTCTTTCGTTTCTTTCTTTAGCGTACTTCCTAGTATACTAGTGTAGATTTTATATGTCGATGTCAGCATGGATAGTCCTCTGTAGCTTTCCGGGTAGTTTCTATCTCCCTTCTTGTATATTGGCACTATAATTGACGTTTCCCAGGCCTTCGGAATTTTCCTGTACTTGCTTAATTTCTAATAGTCTTTTCTTTACTTCTTGTCCTCCATGTATCCATGCTTCGTTCGCTATATCGTCTACCCTGGTAGCTTTTTTCTTCTTGATACTTCTCCATGCTTTTTCTATCTCTTTTTCTTCAATCTCAATTGTTTCCTGTTCTTTTTCTTGTTTCTGATTATTCACTATTAAACTTTCTGTCCTTTGTGTTCCCTTTAGCAGTTTTTTAAAATATGTTTCCCATTTTTTTTACTTATATCTACATCCTCTTTATCTTTTTTTTCTCCTTCTATTAATGTAATCCAATACTTGTCCTTCGTTTTTCAGCTTTCTAAGTTCTTTCTCTTCTTTTTCTCTCCATTCCTGTTTCTTTCTTTCACAAATTCTCAACCATTCTCTTTTTTGTTTGTCATATTTTTCCTTCTCCACTTTTCCTTTTTTCCAGTCTTCTAGCGGCTTTTTTGCCTTTCTCTTCTCTCTCTTACATTGCCTGTCGCACTATCTGTGTTCCCCTAATTTCCACTTCCTCATTTTAACTCTTTTTCTACTTATATTTCTTCCTACTACCTTTTTTAGATCGTTCCATAATTTCTCTATGTTACTTTCTCCTTGTTCTTCATACTGTCTGTCAGTTTTTTCCTTGTATTCTTTGATGTCTTCCTCTTTTCATTGCATAATTGTTCTCTTATCTTCTTTTTCCTCATTTTCTTTTCTCTCTGTTCTGTCTTTTATCCGTAATGTGACTGCTAGAGGTAGGTGCTCAGATTCAGTCCTCGTCTCAACCGTGAATTTTTCTATTTTATTCCTTACTTCTTCGTCTACTATGGCCAAATCTATCACCGAGTTCCCTCTCGTCCCTATGTAAGGGTACTCTTCTTTTTCATTCCCTTTGCTGGTTCCATTTAGTATACTGTATCCATTTCTTTGAATCCTTCTTTATCTACTTTCATGTCTTTGCTTTTTCTATTTATTATTGTACCGTCTACTCTGTCCTGTACGTAATTTCCTTCCTCCCGGTTTTTACATTAAAGTCTCCCATGATTAATTTTCCAGTACCTTCATTTTAGCTTACTTTCTCCATGTCTCTGGTATTGTCATATATTCCCCATATATCCAGCTTTCTCTTTCCTTTATTGAATTCCAATCTTGTTCTTGCTATGCCTTTTGACATGTTTTTGCCTTTTTCTTTTATCTGTTTTTTCTAGTTTCTATTTACCCCTATGATTATTCCCCTTTTCGCCCTTCCATTCTTATATTCTCTCTTCGCCCCTATTATTGCCCACTCCATTTGTTTGGGGAATTTCTTTCTGCATCGTTCGCCATCTTTTTTCTCTACCCGCGTTTCCGCCATGCATACGTAATCCATGTTTCCTATGTATTCCCAGAATTCCTCATCTTTCCCCCATATCCCTGCCACATTCCAGAAGAGTATTCTCATTCTCCCCATTTCTATCATATCATTTTTATTTTTAGCTTGCTCCTTCGTTTGTTTTTCTCTAGTGCTGTTCTTTTCATGTTTTTTTCTCTTATCCAGTCCTTTACCTATGCTAAATTTTCTTTTTCATTTTCTTTTTCTTCCTCTTCCCTTTCTCCTTTGTCTGCTTTCTTATTTTTCACTTGACTTTCTGCTATCTCATTCTCGTTTTTATCTACCTCCTTCGCCTTTTCATTGTTCCTTTTCGTCCTTTCCAAAATCTCTGTCAATATCATATCCATTCTTTCTGAGTTAATCCATCTTTCCCATTTTCCCCTAATAAATACCTTCTTAAACCCTATCTTCGCGAAAATCCCATTTCCTTTGACCTTCCGTACCCATTTTCTAATCTCCCCCTGAGTTCTCTTTTCTTCGTAGGAAAAGTTGAAGTCTAGGTATATTGTAGTTCCAATTAATTAATTTCTTCCTTCCCACACTCTGTCTCTAGTACTTTTGTTCTCCATTTTCACTATCACCATTCTTTCACTCCACCAAGCGCTTTTTATTTGTTTACTCAGGCCTAATTTATCTTAGATGAAGTTAGCTGCCCACTTTCGCACTCCCATGCTCTTAACTTCTTCTGTATTCATCACTTTGATGACAATGTTCTCCTCTCTGTCCTTTCTCTCTCTCTCTCTCTCTCTCCCACATCATTCTCCTGAGTTCATCCCTCTCTCTATTAGTTATCGAATAATTGTTCATGTGGCTTTCGCTACTCTATCTCGTTGATCTCGTGTTTCTACTCACCCTGCTACTAGATCTGGATGTCCTCTCCCTTTCACTCCCTGTGTCCCTCAAGGAACTGTGGGCCTTTCCCTCCTCCTTTTCTTCCAGCTCCTTAATCCTTCCTTCTAGTTTCTCCATCTTTGCTTCCATTTTTCTGGCCCATTCTCTTACTTCTCTTTCATTCTCCATAACTCTATCCTTCTCTTTTTTCATTGTGTTTTACATCTTTTCTGTTCTATGCTTTACCTCATTCCTCTCTTTATTAATTCCTCCAGTTTATTCAGCCTCTCAATGATCTCTTTCTTTAATTTCTCTCTTTCATCTCTCTCCTCTTCCCTGTTTCTTGTCTCTTCTTCCATACTTTTACACCTTCCCTCTTCTGTTTCTTCCTCCCCAAGGGAACCTTTTTTTTGCAGCCCTCCAGGGTAAGCTGTATCGTATCTTTTTTGGCTGGTCTGCCTCTGAGAGTTTTTGGTTTTTCTTGCTTTGAACTCATTTTTAATTTAATTTAATTTTATTTTATTTAACATTTATATTTATTGCTTTTATTTTTAATATCTGTATTTTATGTTTAGCTGATTTTAAAATTATTGTTTTTCGGTGTATATTATGTGTTTTCTATTTTTGTATCTTTATTTACTGTTATAATTTTTTGTTTGTTTATTTATTTCAATATTATTTATTTCATTTGTTTTGTTAATTATATTTTCCTTTTTTGATGATTTAGCGCTGTATTTTCGTTTTCTTTCTGATTTTTTCAACTCCGGTACCTCCCCTCACACGCTGCTCACGCTTCGTGGGCTATCTGGTAAAGGGCTATTGGCGCTGTGCGCGCTCTCTATGTCACAGGGCGTCCCTACCGTTTATGTCGCCCGACACCCTTTAAGCTCCCGGCTTCTGTTCTCGCTATCATCTCTAACCTTACTTTTATCTATTCACTTTCTCTTTTCTTCTCTTTCACCTCTAACACATTCGGGGTTTGCTTTTTTGCTCACTCTCTTCGCTTTCCTTCACTGATTAATTCATTTAACTTTCTTTCTTGCTTCTATATATCTATATTGCAGTAAATGCGATGCAAAGTACACTATGCGCTCTCACGATGCGTTATCCACGGTGTACGTTAATGGAATCGTCTCCGTTTTTAATTTTTCTTTGAATAATTTGTCCCCCCATTATTTGATTTCTATTTTCTTCACATCCCAAAATTTTATCATTTTTATTGTAATGTTACTTTCCTTTTCTTGCATTTTTTTTCTTATTATTTATTATTATTACGGCTTATTACGGCTCTTTTCGTCTTTTATACATCCCATACTAACTACGTTCTCATGCTTGTTTCCGTTTCTACTCGTACATTCACTTTTCTTGCTCCTCGATTTTCGACTTTCTATACTTTCGAGACGCTTGTCTTATCTTGTTATTTCTTCTCTCCCTCTTTTCTTCCTTCTATTCTTTTCTATTTTTCTGTTTTTTATCTTTTACTTATTTCATTGTTTTTTCTATATTCAGTGTTTTCTCTTCATATATCTTATAATTTTTTACCATTTTCTATTCCTTTTTCCTCTTCTGAATCTCTCTTGATGTAAATCCCAAGGAGTTCCTTTTACATCAATACAGACTACTAGTGGAACTCCTTAACACCCAGCTTAAAGGCACCATCAATGTTGAAACCTTCAAATACAGAGTTTATCAATATTTACTTATGTAAGAGGGTATAAATACTTAGATGTATATGCATAAGTATTTATGCTGTGACACACTTTTATAAGAAATGAATATTTGTTTCATCTACTTTTAATAAAATGTTATAGTTATTTTAAATAAGCGCAGCATACTAAAGTTGTTAATCTATCTC
Organism: Eupristina koningsbergeri; assembly: GCA_018907245.1. Lineage (NCBI taxonomy): Eukaryota > Metazoa > Arthropoda > Insecta > Hymenoptera > Agaonidae > Eupristina > Eupristina koningsbergeri. The sequence goes on along the minus strand of JACCHV010000013.1, from coordinate 593,731 downwards.
TAAGACCTTATACTTATAAATTATACTTGTATAATAATTTATATTATACTTATATTATTTATTGATTACACCTCAGCCTCTTGATCTATGAGTGGTAGTTATACATTTGATTAAGATATTCATCTACATTTATCTATTAACCTTATTCTATTAAATTATATCAGATTGCTAAATTTATCGCATTTATCATATTATATCATGTATATTATATTGTACATACATATATTATATATATGTTTTTAATACGAACTCAATAATTGTTTGTTATATAAATATTATAAATTTTCTACAATATAATTTACGTTAAAAACCTTATTTAATTTAATCTAATTTATTCTAATCTTTTTCTCTTGTTTTCTTTCTCTATTCTTTTCTACTAGCTGTTTGTATTTGCTTTCTAGGATATATATCTTTTGTATCAAACTCTTTTTATTATTTTAATAATCACGTCTTCATTATTTATTATATTACTCCCATTTTCCTTTGTAACTATTTCAACGTTTGTTTATATTTTCTAAAGCTTGTGGTTTTTTTTACATTTGTTTTTCAGCCTTCTCGAGGATAACTTTCTTTCTCTTGTTTTTTATATAATTTCTAATTTTTTCTCTTTCTGTCCTTTATCCGCTTTCTTTTTTGCTTTCCCCAACTCCCTTCTTCTATTCTTTTGTTTTCTTCTTTTTTAGTTACTGGGCTTTTTCGGACTTTTTTTTCTGCTTCTATTAGCCTATCTGTCAAATTTCAGTAATCCGGTGGTGCCCGTTATCCTTCACCTGGCTATTTTGTTATTTCTCCTTCATTGTCTTTTTTTTTTATTTCTTCTTCATCTTATTTTATCTTCATCTCGTTCTCACATTTCATTTGCTTACCTATTCACTTTGTTTTTTTTGTTGCTATCCTTACTTATTCGTTTCCCCTATTGCCTGTTATTTCCTTTATTTTGTATCAGCTTTCTTCCAATTTTCTCAACTTTTCTCCTTCCCTTCCTTGTTTTACACTTTTTACTTTACCTTTTTTTCATTAACTATTTTAGGAATTTTTTTTAATGTACTTGAATTTCTTTGCAGCTTGCAGCACCTTTTTCCTAACCACTTTTTCTTCTTTCCTTGTTTTCGCGGCTGCTCTTTCTCTATCCTTCTTTTTCTTTCCATTTTCTTCATTAGGTATTCTCTCTATTTCTCGGTACTCTACTATCCATTGTCCCACTTTTATTACTTACTTTTTTCTCATTATTTATTCTTTGTATTATTTGACATCCTTTTTTTTCTCTTTCATTTTTCTGTAAACTATATTATTACCTGGAGACTATTGTCCATATCTTTTCTTTATCTTTGCCAATTTTTTCCTTCCTATATAGGTACAAAATTTTTCAATTTTTTATCAAAAGTTTAAGCATATAGTATAGTGAAATGTTAAATAACAATGATTATAAATATGACTAGTGATCAAAAGATTACAAATTACAAATATTTTTTAGGTTTACTAGAACTACAGGTGAAATGACCATTATTTGGCTCATAATTTGAGAGAACTAAGAATCATATGTATGTAGTAAGTTTTTTTATTTTTGATCTTGGCAAGAAAGGGGTGAACCCAGTTTAGAATGTAAAAATCGTTTTATTAATACCCATAAGTGGATAATCTTATCAAACTCTCGCATTGACACTACTGATTAAAAATCGCTCCACTGAGATGAAGTGTGCTAAAAGGAAGAAAAAGGAGTTGAGATTACCAATTCTAAGCTTATACATATCGAAAAACTTAAGCAAGGAAGAGGTTTGAAGAAAAAGAAATTAGAATTGAAAGAAAAGGAGAATAGAAAAACATAAGATGAGTAGATCTACAAAGGTAAATGGCTATAATATGAAAAATGTGAAAAAATGTAAACTCGATACCTGGAATATAAAAATAAATATTATTATTATTAAGAGATCAGGCTAAAAGGACTTCGGATCCTATTTGGCTTTACAGTCTTCCGGGATCCTGATTAGTGGGTTGAAGTGAGTTTCCATAGTGAGGCTAAAGTTGGAGGCAAGTTTGCGAGCGTATTTTTCTCAGGGAGAGATTCTGGTTTTCTTGAAAGTCTGAGCATTACGAACGAACCGAATTAGTTAATGAGTGATCTAAGGATTTTGTTGTAGGTGCCTCGGAAGGTATTTAAATTTTTGGAGGTCCTCCAGATGGGAAAACCTATGAAATTATTCCACGGATTGCATTGTAAACTAATAATTTAAATTGTTTTGAGATGTTGGGATTTTTATAAAAGGGAGAGAGACAAACTGGGACACCATGATCTTATTTCTATCGCGCTGAACATTTTTGTTCCATATGACAAATTTATTAAAATAAATGTCGAGATATTTCACGATTGGAAACGAAGGGAGTGGATTCCCAAGGAGATTGATCTTTGGGGGACTATTATCTTCTTAATAAAGAGGATAGTCTGGTATTTTTAGACATTGATTTGGAATAATCAAGAACAAAACTACTTGAGGAGGACTGAAATGGCTTTGTTAATTCTGTATGCGGTATGATTATAGCTTGAATTTAGAATCACGAGGTCATGTATATATTGTGCGATAGTGAAAGAATGAAGATTGGGGTGTTCGTTCAGATATATGTTGAAGAGAACTGAACCAAGTTTGGAACCTAGAGGGACTCCACACAATACTTATCTTTATTTTGATAGAGAAAAGCACACCTTACCTGAATAGTTCAGGAGTCGAGATATGATTTGATGATACCGGTAATATAAGGAGGAAAGTAGAATGAAATAATTTTAAAGATGAGTCCACTATCCTACATCCTGCCGAATGCTCTTCGGCTGTTCAGGAGGAGCATAGTTGAGATATATTATCGGTTGTATTTATTATCGATGAGCTCAAAGATCCTCATAATATGACGCATAGAGCTATGATTGGACCTGAAGCCGAATTGAAAGGAAAGAATTATCCATTTTTCTTCATTAAATTTAGTATTTCTAGAGAGGGTGACAGCTGCCACTATCTTGCTATCGAATTATTGATTGCTTGGTAGTCGGGTTAATCAGTAGCATTATTTCAGCTTTTGGAGATACAAACAACTACACTTCTCTTCTAGAATTTAGGATAGAGCTGCAATTAGAGAGAAATTAATGTTGTTGTTGAAAAAGATGATGAATTTATGGGGGAGGCCGTTTAGCACTCCATTATTAAATTGATCGAGGCCCGGGGCTTCTTTTGTTAAGGAAGGAGAGAATGATTTTTTTAACCTCTCTTGGGATAGAATGTTCTATATTAGAGAGCTGAAAGGATCTGAGCTGTTCGTATATAGTCTCATATAGGTAGAAGAAAAGAGGGAGCATTATTTCTGGATGGTATTAGCGAAGAGAGAGGCTTTGTCCTTGTGACTAAATATTTGACAGCCGTCTGCCTTGAAGAGGAGTTGAACTTTGGAGTACCTTCTGAAGGATTTAATAACAATCAAAAGTTTATAGGGATTTTCTTGAGATGATTCAACATATCAGAAGAAGGACTTCTTTCTGAAAGTGAGAAGAACTTTTCTGAATTCCCATTGAAAAGAGTAGAGCAGCTTTATCGGGTAAGATTCTATATTTTTGCCACTTTTTGCAGATGACATTTTTTCGAGAGATAAGATATTGGACACTCTGAAGGAGAGTGCTTTGTTCAGTGTTAGGAGAGTGGGGTTTAAGAGCATCTAAGATGACTTAATTTAAAAATTTAGATAAAGTTATAGCAGTCTCCTCCAGCTTAGTAACTGTTTTGGGGTGGAAAAGTTAATAGGAGCAGATTCCAACAGGAATTGGAGATGATGCTAGTCGAGATTGAACCAGTTTTAGGTGAGAGAAGGATCGTTGCCGAAAAATTGGAGGAGAACAAGAACATGCTAGAAAAAAAGAAAAAAATTGGAGAAAACTAACGAGAGGAACATCGAAGCTAGGAACCGAAAAATGTCTACAAAATAGGAAAGAGTAAATGAATATATATATATATATATATATACAAATATAACAAAATGTGAATATATGTAGAGAAAATCTGTATATTTACGAATTAGTCGATATATGTAAATACAATTAAAGAAACAAATAAAGTATTATATGCGCACATTTAGAAAGTCGATTCCAAGACCAAGAGGATAGAGTATATATATAAAAGAGAATAACCCATAAAATATTAGAACCTAATTTTCTGCGATACTAATGCGCCTCTGGAGAAGGGCAAAGAGAGAATGTATGCTAAGCCTGAGCTTAAACCAGTCCAGCTTACATTAAAATTATGGTGGCTAGTGAACGCGTTGCAGCATTACGACGAGGTTTAGTTACAGAAGGTTCATGGTTAATAATATTATTGTTATTTAAAATTTATTTATTTATTATTATTTTATTGGGGTTCTGGTGGAATACGACATTGAAGAAGAAAGTCGCCAAGAATTGGGAGAATGAAATGAGAAGAGAGAACGATCGCGAGACCGGTCTTTTTGTCTTGCGATCACTCTCTCAACACTCAGAGGAGTTTTTAGATTTACGGGAACAACGCTTCCGTGTTTCAACATCAGTGAATCCATCTGGTTTCCCGTGTGATGTGGGAGGATGAATTGAAAGGAGGGAAGAAAGAGGGTTAAAAGGGCGTTAAATCTCTCAAGCAGTCTATATATTATGTTTATGTTATGTCTTGAGATAGTAATTTTTGGTTTGACAGTTGTTCGGAATATCCATTATTAATAATTATTAAGTTAATTTGTACATTAACAAATGGTCCAATTATATTTATAGTGAGTTAACCTTTGACGAAGGTGGAACCGTGGAGAAATCGAATCCGTGATCACTGAATGGAAATAAATATTGAACAATGATTACTAGTGCGTCTGTGGAAACTAAGGACCCTCCTACGAGGGCTGATTACGCGTGTAAGAGTTCAATTTTGTGTATCTATGGGTACGTGTGATTATGTTTGTATGTGCGTGAAGTTTCGTGCGAGAAAGAGGGATAGAGAGAGAGAGAGAGAGAGAGAGAGAGAGAGAGAGAGAGAGAGAGAGAGAGAGAGAGAGAGAGAGATGGTACACGAAAGTTGTATATATAAAATATATCAGATGTGATAATTAAGTTTTATGTCTTCAGAAAGACAGTTTCAAGTTTGTGAAAATAAGCGTTGAAGGAACACAAAGAAAGCGATTCCAATGTTAAGCGAAAAGGTGAAGCCACGCAATGACTGGCGAAAGCGAGAAGCAGTGCCGGTGAATGATTGACTAAGCGACATGCGTTGAGGTGAGGCGAAATTTGTATGTAGTCAGTTGCGAAAGTTCCATCTTTATGTCCTCGCATAATCTTTTCTCAAGAGGATTATTAAAAACTGGGATTTTGGCTATCTAGCGACCTTGCACGATACGAGATTAGTTGTGCTCTGAATTTGAAACAGCCCCTAAGTAAGTTTCGCACTGACACCGACACGTTATTTAGTTTTATTAACTCTACCATTCTCAAGCAAAAATATGTGGCGAATCAGGTTAATATTAACGCATTCTTTAACACAGTACTTAGAATATTGAATTAGTAACAGATATCAATTACAAACTTATCCTATACAAGTGTACTATACAAGTACATTTTATATTAAAATATATTTATTTATGTACATAATTCTATATAAAAATAAATATTTAACATAATGCGTTTATTATGCATAAAAAAAATAATTCATTTTATATATACAAAGTACAGAAAATAATTTGAATAAATACTTCTTTCATCAAGTTCTTCTGCTTTTCTTTTGATACATTTATACTACTTTTGATACATGATTACGTACACATACCTGCATGAGCGATTAATACATCTGTAAGAATGGGAAATATTGAAAACAAGAGATAATATAGTGTTAAAAAATTAAAATATGTTCAGAATTTTATGGATTTTTTTCGTCAATATTTTAATTCAATAATTAATTCTCATAATCATTAGATTGTTTTATTTTAATTCTAATTATGTTATTGTTAATTGTTTAATTTTAATTTATACAGAATCGAAAGAATATATTTTTAAGGAATTATTCAAACAAAACAAGTGTATAAAAAGAAAACAAAATTTGAAAATGAATTAGAATAGTGATAATAATAATAATAATAATAATAATAATAACAACAACAACAACAACAACAATAATAATAATAATAACAATAATAATAATAATAATAATAACAATAATAATAATAATAAATAACAATTACAATGAATTAAATATAATATTTTTAGAATTGAAATGTATCTATTTTAAATAATTAATGGAATATAATATATTTGATAATAAAAACATTATCTTATTAATTTATAAAAAATATTTGTTGTACTTCATTGACTTATAATTTATTTAGAATATTACACTTTTTATAAAAAAATTAATTTTAAATGTTTAAATCGAATATATTTGAAATTTTATTTTCCTAATATAGTATATATAAATTATTTAAATATTTAAAAATTTATATTGAATAGATTTTCATATATTTGTTATTAAATTTTGTGTTTTTTATCTGCCTGTTTTTATGTGATTTAAAGTGTGAGATTTATTATCAAACAATCAAAATCTCATTATCTATACTTCAACATAAAAAATCCTTAACAATATACCGATATAAACTAAATTTTTAAATTATAGAAAAAACTTGTAATTTTTAAATGGTTACTATTATTTTATAAGCAACATCAATACATTATCAAGTGTTAATTTTACGATTTTATTTTTTAGATTTAGTTTCATTAATATTTTTCTATTCTTTACATTGAAAATTTAATGAAGTAATAATTAACATAATTTATTAAAAAATGAATAAGAATACTGACGGGTATCATGACATTCATTCATGCATTTTAAAACCAATGGGTTCGAATATGTCTTTCCATCAGTTCCACAAACTGGAGTCCATATATTGTCCCACGAACAATTACAAGGATCTGAAGTGGTTGTTTCTTGTGACTGTATACTTACTATCATCAGGTAGGCTAAAAAAACTATATACAATTTTATATGATAAAAATACAATATTTTTATAATATGTATATATTGATTATAGTTAGGTTACAAATATATATTAACAATTTAATGTTTTACTTACTTGAGAAAATTAAGGTATGATTTAGTATGAACATTATTGATTATTTAGGACTCAAAATAATAATTTACGCAACTTGCTTAAAAAGATTAAAGGTCTCAATTCGTAAGGACAACTGTAAAGTTTCTTACATATATACTATACTTTCATTTTTTCTTTTGAGATATTCTCTGATAACCATAAAGTGGTTTATTAAATTAAAAAAAATTAAGTATAAAGTAAATTGAATTATTATTTTTTTTGTACATCGTATTTATGCGTGACACTAAAAATATACATTATTATCTGCTTCAGTAATCTTGACAATAGTTTTTTTCAAAAATGAAATGTTTTCTTTGATGATTCAAATGAGCAAGATTCGAAAATTTATTATGTATCATCTGTAAAATGTAATGGCACACACGTATGTATTATTCCGTTGTTATATGGCGTACTCATAAATACTGATAAATTATTGCATAATGTGTTTTGATAATTAAGATACAATTATGTTGATTTTGATAGAATGATCAAACAACTACTCTTGATTATTTTACGAAATTTCTTTTTTAAAGAGGACTGATGATAAATTACAATTTTTTATATAAATTAACTATAATTATATGATAGTTACAATAAAATCTCTAATAATAAAAATTAGAAGTAATTTTTTATTTTCTTTCACTGTTAAGATATAATTATATGTATCTGATTTTGATAATTTTAAATTATCTACTATAAGACATCTACGTACTTACTAAAATTTAAAAATTGCTTTCATTATATAAAATCATTTTATAATGTAACTATATTTTTTTTCAGAAACATTTAGAATTAAAAATTTCATTTAATAAATTTATTGATAGAAATTATTAATTAAACGCAATACAGTGTTTTGTAAGATAATTATATTGCAATTTGATTGATATTTAAAAAAATTATGATAATGAATTATTTAATTATTATACAAAAAATAAAATGCAATGTAATGTATAATTATTTTAAACTTAATGCAAATAAATACTTGTACAGTGATGCACTAATTACGTAGAATAAAATACTTTCCACAATAATATGTTGATATAATTTTTATCATTTTTACATTTTTTTAAAAAATTTTTTATACACATATTCTAATTTCATATTTATTAGTCATGTATAGTATATTGCATAATTAATTAATAATTATTAATACAAAATGTAATATTATTTTAATAATGACTAACAATAAAATAAAAGATATAATTTTTAGTTCTTTGAAACTACTAACGTTGATTGTATAATAAATTAATAATGTATTAGGCATTTTTTAAAAATATAATAAACATTGTTAATATTCAAGATGCAACAAATAAAAATTAATTCATAAACATATATCAGGAGTCAGCAATTTTTATTTTAAAGTTAGTTTCAGCTAGAGTACAATGTAGATGTTTGATTTATTAATAGATTATATAGTTTGTTTAACACTTTTAGTTTATAATTATATTTATTTTAATATATTACCATTTTACATTATTTGGTAAATTTTCTAGATACATTTCCTACATTTGTTTGTCCGTGCAGGTTGAGTCTAGTGTAGAATTTTAATGGCAATGATGACACTTTTTCAGATTTTAGTAAGACCATCCAGTACCTTCATTTTCCTTTCCTTTATTCTTCTTTTTCTTATATTTTACTAACATGATATTTGAAATAAATTTATTTTTTTATTTTTACTTATTCATCATATTTTAAATTTATATATAGACATATTTATTATGAGTTCACCTGATATTAAATTTTAATGTAACTTAAAATATATTATCAGAAAAAGCTTTCAGGTAATATAAGGTGAAAAACAACTTAATAGCAAAATATCTTATCTTGTTCAATGGTAAAAAGCTCACAAGTTATAGAAAATGGGATAATAGTTGTATGAATTCAAGTGCCAAAAAGCATTTTATCTATTATGCATATCTTTTTATTAACTTTCTGTCACTCATTCTCTACATTAGATTAAGAAGCTATTAAATCCTTCTTTTAATTGTGTTAATTATTAATGAACCGTTATTAATGTTATACTTGTAGTATGTTATTTTTCAAATTAATCAATTCAAGTTAATTTTTTTAAAATTATAATATCATCCGAAGTTAATGTATTATATCTATTATTTAAATATCCATTTAAGGCTACCATTTTATCGTAGAATACGTTCGTCGTATATTTATGAAATAATGTATTGGCTCATAGTTTTTATTGCATCAAAATCATTATCGTTATGAGTTTTTGATTTCTTGTACATTTTTCCATCTTTTTGTATAAAATTAATGTTTAAAATTAATTGTGTATTATCTTTAACTGTTAAAGCCACTATTTTAAGTCTTATTCTTAAATATTTTTTGTAGATAAAAATAAAAGTATAAAAATGGAAAATAAAAAATAGAAATTCTAAGTAAAAATATTAAGTACTAAAACATTAAGATGATAAAGTTAAATTTGTCGCTAATCTTATAATGATATGATGCATTAATAAATATATATATTTTATAAAAAAAACAACTATTTTTTTATTTAAAATATATATTTTTCTGTACTAAATTAAGTACCTCTTATTATTTCCTTATAATTAAATTGAGCAATACATGAGTCAAAATATTTTCAAATTCAAAATGTTATTATATTTACTTTATTATAAACACAGCTTAGAGTAAGATAATAAAATATAATATTAGTTTAATAAAAAAAAATACTTAAAAAAAATAATATGATTACATTAAATAGTAAATAAATAAAGGTTTTCAATTCACATTCTTGTGTGTTTTTGAAAAATAATTTCCTAAATAACTAATTCTATATATATATTCATAAATTTAAGTACTTATTATATATACAGTATTTAGTATTAACTATTTCTGACAATTTAGATTTTTAAATCATTCAATTGTACTAAAATAGATGCATAAGAATCTATGGAGTATATAAAAAAACTTATAGCACTACAATAAAAAAGATATATAATTAGTTTTCAAATCATTAAGTTTCAAAATAGAAACTTCATTGATCAAAATAACTCTGTATATCTTTCTGAATTTATATAATTTAATATAATTTTTTAAATAAGATTGTACCACTTTCATCTTGTTAAAAATTAATCAATAAATCATTATATCAATAATTGTATTTTCAAAGTTTTGAAAAAATAATTAAATCTACTATATGCAATATATTTCCTTATACTTATTATAGTATATTTATAGATTCTATGTTATTTGTTTTAATGGATATTTTAATTTGAAACTTTTGAAAGCATTTCTATATTTAAATCCTATGTTGATCGTAAATAAAAATAAATAATATTAAATAGATTAAAAAGGTTATATGATATTAAATAGATAAACGTAAGCAATTATCAAACTTACAATTCAATTTAATAGTATGATATATGTAAAATTAAGTATAATGTTAGAAATAAAGATTTCTAATTAAAAGATTTTTAAGAAATATAACTATTTTAATCTTAAAAAAATAAAAAATTAAATTAAAAAAACATTAAATATTGATACAAAATAATTCATATTTATTAAAATTTTAAGTTTTTTATTTTAATCTCCTTTATTAAGTTATTAAGCACATTTCATAAATGAAATGTTATCGACATTTTTAATTATGTAATAAAACAATTCTAGTTTTAAAAACATATTAGTATTTATTTATAAACAAAAATTATGAAGGATTTTCATTTCGAAAGAGTTAGGAAAAAATATAAAAATCAAAAATTGTATTTTATTTTTCCACTATTTTAAATAAATAATTAATAGTGTACTTAACTGGGTTATATTTACAATCTATGATACATTTATTCCTTTTATAAAGAGCGAAAATAAAATTTAGGTAATTCATCTGAAATAGTAGTATTAAAGATTTCTGAACTATTTACAGCTGTGTTTTAAGTAGATCCGACATTATCTATTTTCTATTACTAATCATGTAAAAGTGGTATCACCGCAATAAATATAAAAGGATCTCTGTCTAAATTCAAAAGACATGATTTCTGCCTAGATTTCAAGAAGAAACATATAATCAATCCTTCAATATCAAAATCCAAATCAACTAACTCTTAATTCTGAAGATACACACTAGTTTTATTGTTACAGTTCTGTGTTTATTGTTTATAATCTACAGTCATTTAGTTAAGGGCTAAATATATAATATAAAATCATATTTTTCTTTTTCACAACTAAGCTTTAATATCATAGTAATTATAGAATTATTATTGTATATTAATTCTTTATTATTACTGTTACTTATTATCACTAATTCCTTAGAAATTTTTTCTATAAATAAATATATGTATACGTGTGTTTGTGTGCATGTATGTGTGTATTTTATACACTTTGATGTTTAATAATTATTAATTTTTATTGAAGCTCAAGTTTTGTAAAAAGTTTGGTTAATTTAAAATACTTTGCAATTAAAAATAAAATAAAATTTTCTAGACGTTCAATTAATAAAAATGAACTTTAAAAAGTTTTAAACATTTTAATGTTGTATAGCATATTTGTATAAATCTACTAGTATTTACGTGAATTTTTATACACAAAATTGTAATATATAGTACAAAGTCTAAAGTCTAAAAGTATACAAACGTTTATATTATGAATAATTGTAATAATAATTTCTAATTTTACTCTTTTATTTATACTTGTTTCTTATTTCTTTTCTCAAATATTATTTAGTTCATTTCCTACTACCTTATTTACACATTATTCTTTGTTTAATATGAAAATCTTAGAAATAATTATCTCATTACATTTGCATAGATTTATCCACTCTCGAATATTGAAGATTACTTTTCGCATTTGTCATTTAATATGATTTCAATAAGAGTTCACGTTGAATTAATTAAATTCTTCATTGCTCAACATGAAATTTAACTCTTCAACTCTTCATTATAAATTATTGACGACAGTTTAATTTATAGAGTAATTGGCTAATGTAATTTAGCTGAACAATTCTCGCAGAGGATTCGAATTATCTATAAAAAATAATTTCCTCGGTACATTTTTTATTTTAATCTCGATGTTGTTTATTTTGACTTTTTGTTGCATACTTTATTTCTTTCCTGCAGTTTAAAAATCAGTTATATAATTTTATACTCCTCTTAAGAAGCCTTTGAATAGTTGTGTACTTACCTGTTTTAAAACTAATTGTAAACTTTCACGCCAATCTGAAGGTATTTAACATAATTATGTAGAAATCAAATTTTTTTCTTTTCACTTTTCCTAAATTTTGACATAATTCAATAAAGTTGATTAATCAGTTAATTTTTAAATTATTAATCAATTTAATTAACACTCACATATGCAGATGCTACTTTCTACATAATTTTTACATATTTCAAAGGTTAAAAGATGAAATGCAATACTTGATCATGTAAAGTATAACACATTCACTCATTTCATTAAATATTTCAACGCTCATATGTTAGGGTCACGTATAATATACAATGTTTTAACAAAAATTCAGGATTATTGTTTGTATCTCCTTATTGTATGTCATTTAATCGACACGTATCTTGTTTGCTTTGGTAGGAGTTGGCTGTCAAACACCTCCTCGAAGGTATCAACAGACGAGTTCGAGTGGACTTCCACCCGAAATCTATCCCTGAACGTGGCCGAATATCTTGACATTGTCTGTATGAATAACTGAAGTCCACTAGCTTATATTGAATATGGAAATTCACTAATACACTACCAATAATGTACAATACACCCAATAATGTACCCTAGTGTACAATTGGTGTTGGTACACAAGATAGAGTTATTGACAAAGGAGTAACATACGGCAATTAATTATTTATATAATTAGTTATAACGTGTCCTTGTATACAGAAACTCTATGTACACCCCTAGAAATTTGACAAAGAACGGTAATGAAACGCAGTATGTATTACCTTTGAAAATATCAAAGCAATTTGTGCTGCTTTTATCTATTGTCATCATTAATCGATTCGAGTACTTTGAATGAAAACAATGTTGATAAATTCGAATAAATTATGTGTAAATTATTTTAAACTAATTTTAATCAATTTTCTGTAATTCTTACGGATTGTTGGAGATGGATGTCGGGCAGGGATGTGAAGAAAAAAAGGCCGCTGTAGATCTTCTTTTAGTTGTTTTTATTTGTCGTAATCCGGCTCGTCGCTCGCTGTCTCCTGTTCGCCTCAGAGTCTTAACGACAATTGATTCCTTAAATTCGCGTTTTCGCCATGGTGCGCCCCGCCACCCTGTCCCGATATTCAACGTTTTTGTATGGCGCACTGCCGCGAGTATTTGAATATGCCTCGTCTATTCGAAAGAATAGTCGGACATATTTACAATTTTTCGCTTGGCGAGACCTGGCATAAAAATCTCTACCGAGCTGCGCAGAGGAAAAAGCCATGCAATATATAATAATATAATATTACGCCTTACCTAATTACACGAGTGACCCACGTCTCGACATCGCGGTCACTTTCGAGATCGGATTGTGACGACTTACCGGTGTCGCTAACCTTGGATCGCACGTCGACCCACCAAGGCCAGATTTCGTACTCTGGTGCTCCGGTTAATGACGACTCCCCGAAGCACCCTTCATCGTGTAGCCGAAGTACATATTAGGGTATGGTGTAAGGAGCATGCTGTTAGTATTGGATGTTGAGGGTCTCGTACCTCGCGCCACCGTTTTTTACTTTATTTATTTATCTTTTATATGCTGTATTTCTATTACCGGTGTCGAGACGTGTTTTTCCCTAATTCTATCGCCAACACAGATAGTATTCATTATTATATATTCATAATATATATATATTCATTATATATTCATAAATAATTTTTTTTATAATTTACTTGGTTAAATTCTTAGATTATAACTATTTGCTCCTTGAACATTAACATTCTTATGATTAATTACTCTATTCTTGATTTTTAAATATTTCCATGTACTACTAAAAATATAAATGAATGATTGATCATTTTGACTGATAATAATAATCAAAAAAGGAATTTTCTCTTTATATATATATATAATTACATTATGCATTGATAATGATAATAAGTAATTAAGTCGATAAGTAATTAAGTACCTACCAGTGTAAGCGTATGTCGTAGTTGACTTGGTAAAATATAACCCAGGTGACAAGTGACAAGTGACTTGGGTCATCTAGGATATGTAAAGATGGGTTTACTTGGTCAAGATAACAAGGAAGGGCTCAGTTATCGTTCATTACTCTAACTTCAGCGATTGAAGGATGAAGAAATAACGTGGAAAACATGTAACCTTGATTCTCGAATGACTCGAATCAATTCAACTCCAAGTTATTATCTTCTTCATGATTAAAACAATTTTTCAAGCTACATTGATACCTAATAAAATCTATCCTCTTAAAAACAGAGAAATGTATTTTGTCAATCATTTAAAAATATTATGACATGATACTATCTATTATATATATGATACTATCCCCCAAAAACGACTAAAGTCACTGAAAGCAACACTTTGACAGTTGTATTCTCTGCAATGATAATCTATAGTAATAACAATCAAAACATAATTCACGATAGACCATTAAACGTTGCAATCAACTAATTTTACTTGCATTTTGCCAAAAATTATATATTTATAGTTATGTATGTAATTTTACATAAAAATGAAAATTCTTTTTTTAATTTTTTTACAAAAGAATTTAATTATTATTATAATTATTATTATTAGAATAAATTTTTTAATGTACTGCACATACTGTTAATACGGATTTGTATATAATTTTTACGGACAGAAGAATGATGAAAATTGTAATAATTGTACACAAAATATATAAAATTAATTTTAGAACTACACTAAAATATCAGCAAAATATCATGTTCGAAAATATTTAATATCAGAATTAATTGAATGATGTAGAGAGAAATGTGATTAAATAAGACGATATAAAAAAATTTCAAAAATAACTTTTCTGGACATTTAAAATGGAAATAAAAAGAAGAAAAATATGAAAAAAGAAAAAAAGAATCTAAAAGTGAACTATAAAAAAGACAAAAAATATTTTAAAAAGCATTAGTTGAGAAGTATTCAGGAGGTAATATAAGTGAGATAAAGTATTGTGGCAAAAGCCAAGGGAATACAAAACATTGTTGATATCAGGTTTGACGACTTCTAATAATACAAATGTAATATTATAAATATTGTGAAAAACAAAGTAGTAAATAAAATGATAATTAGTAGATAAAATTCAAAATTAATTTTTTCTTTTTAAATAGTGTAATAAATATAAAAAATATATAAACTATATAAATTTTAAACAAATAATAAATTTAAGAATATGAAAAGATTTATATATTTATAATCAATGTTAATTATTATTTTGTCAAATATTATTGTAAATAATCATTTCGGAAACATATAGCAACGTGTACAATTTTTTCTTACAATTATTTTTCATTTTTTGATTACTAATAGTTTATGAACCAACACTTTATTAATTATTAATGGAGAAATATGTATAAATAAGATAATTAATTGATACTTTGATATCTACTACAATCCCAAATAGATATCTACACGTGTAATAATTTTTTCCTTAGTACTCATTAATTACTAATTTTATGTGTTAGAGTGTAATAAAAAATTATAAAAAGTAATAATCCATGCAAAAAAATTAAAACATGAAAGGGGGAGTCTCATAGCGAATTCAAAGTATTGAATTTTTTTAAAAATAGTTCAAGGATTCTCAAAAAATTTATCCTCTTTCATTTCTTTCTAATTTACTTTCTAATTTATTTATATTTCTGTGAATTTTAAATTATCTATGTTTGATAATACCACAATTGAGTTTAATAAAATATCCAATACAAAAATTTTTTTTTTTTTTCTTGAAAAGAGGAAAAACCTATCGATACCATTAATAAGACTTCAATTGAATGATTAGATCTTATCTTTTATGCTTCAATTTAGCATTTTTTTGCAAGCTCTAAATTATCCACGTTCATCAATTACAATAAAGTTTATATTATTTAAGTCACAGTTTATTGTAATTACATGATATATTAATTGTTATTCATTTTCGTTGTTACCTAAATATAATATAAAAAGATTCGAGAAAATTGGTAATAATTTTTTATAAATAAATAAAATCTTAAAAATTTTAAAATTTAAATTTGATTGATTTATACACCTGAACGAACGAAATCAACTCAAATCTTTCATATAGCCAACTGTAATATTCAATTTCCTTTTAAAATTTATTAAGTCAACGAAATAAGAACAGACAAAACAGTTTCTTTTATACGTATTTATAAATGTATTAAATTTTTGACATATCATTCTAAATGAATCTCAAAAAATATAAATAATATATATAAATAATAAATATAAATAAAATATATATAATATATGCGACAGTTAATGATATTAGGATTTTTTAATGATAATTATAAAGCATTACGTTATATTACATATATTATATATAAATTTTATATATATTTTAAATAATATACATTTAATTGCAAATAGTATATTTTATTTTCCTTAATTTATCAATACTTTATGACTAAAATATGTATATAAATTAAAAATGATTGTTTATAGTAATAAAATTAAAAAATTGACATTAATAATTCAATATAAACGAAATAACAACAAAGAAATAAGAACAAAAATTTAAACAAAAAACTATGAATTAATTTTGAATAAATGTTATTAGTAAATAAATGATTTATTTTTACATAATAATACATTGTATAATAAATTATATAATTATATTACATAAATAAAAATAAAAAACGTTGTAATCATCAATACGATGGCATAGTCGATAAAAGTTTAACCACATCAGCATATTACAATTTGCCATTAACGCATATACCTTTGTAAGCTATTTTAATATCTGTAAAATAAAAATTTTATTATATAATTTAATAAAATAAATTTTGTTAATTTTTGTTTTAATTATATTAACAATGAAATGAAATTCAAATGAACAATGAAGTGAAATTAATACATTTTATTTTACTTAATTAACAAAAATTATAATGCATTTATATTTAAGTTATAAAATTAATTGATACTCATTTAAGAAAATATTAGCAATAGAATTATAAATTTGATTTCACAATTATTAATTTATCTCACGTAGAAAAAATAAAATCAATGAAAATATCAACTGAAAAATATTTTTCTATGAAAATACTTAATATTAAAAATATTTCACTATTTGTAACATTATTAATAAAATAAAACCAATTTTAAAAAATAATGAAAAAGAAGATTAAAATGGAATAGGTTAAATTTTTATATATAATATTTTTATATATTATTTTTATATATATTATATAATTTTTATATATAATAGTTGTTAAATAACATTTATATATTTATAATTTTTGAAATATATAGCTATATGTATATTAATAAGATAGTACCAATTTAAAAAAAATGACGAAAGAGAAGACTTAAGTTGAATGAATTCAATTTACTTTATGATAGTTATTAAACAAGTTTTACACATTTACAGTTTTTTTTAAATATATGGGTGTACGTGTAAATGTATATGTTCATATGAACAAATACTAACTTGTTCCATCACAACGATTGTAACAGTCTAGTTCCTGATAATTGCTGTATGTTTTTCCATTTGTTCCACAAACGGGCATCCATACTCCAATTAAATCACAATCACATGGTTGCTTCGTTGTTTGTTCAGCGTACACATTCCCTATTAAGGTCACTGTTAAAAACACTAAGAAAAAAATTTTTTACTAAAATCTATTTATCGTGGCTCACTAGAAATATTTATTGTATAATGCATTTTAGGGGTTACAATTAATAAGATTGCAGTAAGTAAGCAAAAAAAAAATATATTAAATTAAATATC
Organism: Eupristina koningsbergeri; assembly: GCA_018907245.1. NCBI lineage: Eukaryota > Metazoa > Arthropoda > Insecta > Hymenoptera > Agaonidae > Eupristina > Eupristina koningsbergeri. The sequence goes on along the minus strand of JACCHV010000013.1, from coordinate 575,756 downwards.
GTATTCTTATGTTGTATATTAGGGAACTTAACGTATATTAAGTATACCAATTTACTTACTAGAAAAAACTGCGAAAATTGTCATTTTGATTATTATCTTACACAACAAATGTAAAGTTTTGATATGTCAATAGAGTTAATGAATTTTTTAACTTATATATACTATGTATTAAGAAAACCTTTTTTTGTTTTTCTACAAGAGTCAATATAGTTTGTTATCTAATAATCAACTGACACAAAAAAAAATAAATATATTTTATCAAACATAAATAAATACGTCATCCAAATATTTTAACAATTATACAGTTTGAATAAGTTTGTAAATAACCATGAGTATGTAAATATCACCTCATATAAACGTATATAAAAGTTTATTAGCAAAAGCATTATGCAAGACAAGTGGTAACGATAAATAATAACCCATTCTTAACTTGAATCATTATTAATTTTATTAATTTGCATATCAGCTTCCCTATCGTATTATTAATAAATATTTAAGATATTAAATAAAAACAATTCAAAATACATTATTTAACACGCGTATGACAATTATATTTATTACGTTTATATTTTCACACATAAGCTCAGTTCACACACACATTCAAGGTAATTTTAAGTTAAATAACGTTATTAATTGCAATGTTACAAGTTACGTTAGCATTATGAATTTAATGTGTCCTTGTAAAAAATAAATAATATCTTCCTAAAAATATGATCAAATTTATATATGTACAATTATTATTATCTGGGAGATTATTAAAAAAAATTGCTTTGTACTACTTACAATTAAATTTGAAATAAAGTATAAATTTCCTAATTAATACTGCAAATTATAAATTTTTTTATAATAATTAAATTAAATTTATCATTATAAAAATTAAAAAACTTTTACTTAAAAAAATTTTTTGTGAATAGCTTAGCTCTAGTTTGTTATTTAAAAATTTTATATTCTTCCAAAAATAATTTCTATGTTTAAATTCAAGACCTCGACATCTTATCTTGAAAAATTATAACTTTCTTTCTTAGTTTTAAATATTCATCGTCAAAAAGTAAACAAAAAATTAGTACCATGTCTGAGTATCTTCATATTTTTTTAGAACATATAAGACATGTCGAATAATAGTTTTTCCTTTTGGTGTAACTTTTGTCTATCCGATGACTCATCTGATACACCATATTTTCTGGTATTAACTATAGGTTGATCATCACTAAAGAATGCAATTATAAGTAATCATACTACCAATATAATATTGGTTATAATATTAGCGATATAATTATTTCACTATTAATGTATATTCCAAATGATCAAGAAACTCGAAGTCATAATTAATACAATAATAAATAATTAACTATGACTTCACTATTTGAATAGCCATGTAAAAGAAAAAATCTTAACATCATAAAGGAGAATTTGAAATGGAAGAATTTTTTTTAAAAAACAGATTTTTTTTGAAGGTATCCGTTGATTTGGTATTGCTATTCTTTTAAATAGGCACGAAAATTCGTGTACGTTCTTTCAATTCACAAAAATAAAATAAATAATAGTAGATCAATAACGATGAAGGTATATCATATAATTGTTAATGACTACTGTACAATAAAAATTTGAAATTAATCTCGTATTAATGAAAAACCTCTTTAAAAAATAACAAAAAAATGTTTTTTAATATCATTAAAGATTATGTAAGGTATTCGCTACAATTGCTTTTCAGATGAAAACATCAATATTAACCATTTTATAAAATCTATATAAATTCTCCTATAATCAACAGAATAATTCTATATTAGAAAAAATTTTACACTCGATTGCTATTCAACGTTTTTAGTTCATCATCGAAATCCGATGATAAGAAAACTTGTATTATTTATATGCAACAATTAATATTTATTAAATTTTATCTCTGTTTTGCATTTTTGTAATGATTATACTTAAAACATAATTAAAAATGTCTCATTGAAAAACATCTGAATCCAAAATATACAATTATTTTTATTATTTATCTTCATAAAGGATAACTAAATTATGTTCAGTTTTTTTTTATGTAGCTGTAATCACCGTTGTGATCCGGAAAAGTACTAAGAAAAAGTAAAAATGAAAAGATCTTTCACCAATTATTCTTTGTAAGAAAAAGAAATGAACTCTCGTTGACATCGCTATCAATTTGTAAAAACATTTTTTTTTAATCCAATTCATCCATGTTCACGGTTAAAAGTAAATGAAAATGTAATCCTTTGAACTGCAACAGCTATTTTCATCATTTTTGAAAGAGTATTAAAACTTTTAGTTTATATATACGAACGAAACATTTATAAATTATGTATAAATATTTGTTAATTTATAGATAAACTTTTCAACTTTATTACTGCTTGTTGGATAACAATTACAGATAAAACTAATTTATGTGATCTTTTAATTTACTTTTTTGTAATCCGTTAGTTCCCGATTAATCAAAGAAAATTTTCATTGGATTTTCCTGAATCCACTTACGCAGTGTTATACCATTTCAATAGAAATCGAGAGACGAAAAACCAGTGGTGGCTTTTTCCTTTTCCGAGAACACTGAAGAGCCCATTTTATGTTGAGTGGTATTGATCATTAAATAAATTGTGTATTGTCGTGGCGTAAAATAATTTATATTTATGGTATTGAAATTTAATATTTGCCTCAACACCATCATTTAAATTAGAGAAAAATAATTGGGTCTCCTGCTTCGTGACATGCTTTTTTCCATATTATTTTATAAAAATTATAACTGAAATTTGTAATTAATAATTAACTTTAAAAAAATATCACCTTAGAAGTGAAAATGGCTTACATATTAGTAAGACGAACGTAATTTCATTAATTTAAGACAAGATTATTTTTATTAAGCATATCAAACCTTTTTTGTAAGATTTTTGTAATAATTATTTTTTTAAATATTTGCAAGATCAGTGCATGATTTTATTATATTGTTTAAAGGAGAGATTTCTCAATGCTATAGTACTTTCATTTTATTTAAATTAATTTCATTAATACTCTTATATGCTAGTACTACAGTATTGTCAAAAAAATTTTAATTTAAAAATTAATATAATTTATATCCCACTGATAAATTTAAATATTAAATATAAAACAGATAAATATTCATTAGAAATAATGTAACAAAAAAAATGCAAAATGAATAACATTCATTATGTATTTCTTACGTATAAAATTATAACATATAAAATGGAGAAATAAATAAAAATATTTATAAAAATATATTCAAAATAAGAATAGAAGTGAATTAAAGATTTAAAAAAAAGAAATATATAAATGAATGGATATATAACTTAATTAATAAATAAATTGTAAATGCATAAAAGTTTATAAATAAGTATTCGTTACAAAAAAATAAAGAAATATATTGATAAAATTGGTAATAAAAAAAAGTTTTGTCATTTTGATATATTTACTCAATAACACACAGTACACTAATTACAGAATACTGCATGGTGAAATTCCAGAAATTGGAAATATCAGTTAAAGAAAAAAGGAAAAATTAAAGTTTTTTTTGCCTTGATATTACAATTGTAAAATTTTTGGTTAAAATATAGATAATAAAATAAATATAAATAAATAAATTAAATGTAGATTTTTAATTTTTCGCAATAATTTTACACGACCTACCTCATTTTATTTATATTTATATGACATTTTCATACAATTTATTAAATAAATATTTTGAATATATTTATAAATATATATATTATAAATAAATTTAATAAATATATATTTTGAAGTTTAATACTTAATAAAAATTTGTAACTTTAGTTCTTACATTTAATTTCTTGTTAATGATATTTTTTTTATATGAACAAGAATTACACAATGTGGATAGATCAACCATCCAAAAGCTTAGATAAATATAAATGCTTTTAATTTAGAGAAAGCAAAAGAAAATTTAAAAAATTTGTGAAGTATATAGTATATTTATTTTATACAAGCAATAAAGTGATTTGTTTATGTTTCCATTGTTACTGGGTAAAATAAATACGTTGTAGATAATTACCATAAAAAATATTTTTGTAGAATATTTTTTAAATGAGTAAATTATATGATCTAATTGAATTTTTTTATATTACATAATTTTTATTATATTATATTATTTTAAATTATATATTGTTATATATAATCGGTAATCACTGTGACCACTTCATTAATTTTAATCTTATGAATATTAATTGTTAATTGCTTAATATTATTATTATTAATATATATATTATTATTATTAATATTATTATTAATATAGTTAATTCAATATTATTGTTACTGTGTATTTTAAAATTATCATAAGTTTCATATGTTTGCAATTTAGTTTCCATTATATTTATTAATATCTTAATCTGGAAATACTTTTTATTTCAATATTCAAAATATAATATTTGTTATAAAATACGTAAGCATAGTATTAAAAAAAGCTAAGGAATAAAAAAAGTTTATAAATTTATGAAACCCTTATCCACGATTATGATTATTTTAATTAGCAAAACAAATAGTGATGTGAACAAATTGATTGATTCATTAATTGTTGACTAAATTCCGCTTCATATTATTTTATTTGGTATAAGTTATTACTGTACACAAATATTAATAATATTTATTTTTAGAGATTAATAAATAAGAATGTAATTTATTTTTATTTTTCTATAAATGTGTGTACACTTTTTCTTTCATGAATTTGAAATAAATTAATATACAACAATGAATATAAAAATTATCATCTCAGATTTACAACATTTTATTTAGATTTATTATTTGAATAATTGAATAGAAGAGATTCAAGGATTTATAAAGTAGTTCATGTGAATATTGTTTAATTTAATATTTTATTTTTATTATTTTTTGCTACTTTTTAATATCGACATTATTAAGTTACTTTGAATAGGATAACTTGAGTATCGTTACTGCATTTACTGTATGTATGATTCACTTTTGCTCATTAGATAATTTAACATCAGATTATTGTTGTTAAAACCTTTTTTAGACTGTATAAAATTTTAGTTTCCTTCAGAGCTTTATATTGAATCTATTAAATCTTAAGTCTCCACTTGAGAGCACATCTACTTAGCAATATAATCTTTCAATCGTTGTCATAAATTAGTATGTAAAATTCTGTGTATCTATTATTGTTATATAATTTTTTTGTTTCATAATAAATCAGTAGACCGTAAACGTTTCGGTTGATTCTATGAATTCCATTATACTATTTTTTAATCAAAACTAAACATTTACTCAGTGGTTCTAATTATTCTGTTAATCCATTGCTTATGGATTCATATTATTTTTAAATTACTTAATAACGTAAAAATAGTTGACACAATTTATCTAATTAATAATTCTTTGAAAAAAAGGATCGATGCCAAATGCGATTTTAAAGAATTTTTTTAAATTTGTCGCCACATATAATATTATTTATCTTTATATTAAAATTGTGTAGAGACTAATCAAATCCTGAGATTAATATTTCTATATAGATTATCCTATAATATCTGCTTGTTTTGGTATAACATTTCCTTTTTAGTTTTTATTTGATATATATCTATACTATTTACTTTTTTGTATTTTTTATTTTGACAATTTTTTTCCTTGTGGACAATTAGCTGAGTTTTCAAAGAATTTCTTTCTTTCTTTCAAAACTATTTCCATATTCATTTATTTATCTAATTTATAATGGAGCTTTTCTTATTACTATATTTAAAATTAAAAATTTCCATTATTTTTTTTTTAGGATTTTATTTTTATTCTTAAAATTCTATTTCATTATTCAATTTTTATTGATTATATTAACTTGTTTAATATTTAAGGCTTCATTTTCCAAATTTTCTATATAAAAAGCTGAAACATTTAGAATTTATAATTAATAATTCTGTTATCATAAATTCTATTGCTGCGTTTGATTTTATTCTATAGGAGTTCAATATCGCAATATCATTTGCGAAATTCGTGATGACTAACGGATCCATGTTAATATCCAGCTTAATAGCTTATGAAACATCAAAAGAAAAAGGATGAATATTCGAAAAATCGTTTTCATATCTGATTCTATACGATCTTTGTAAAAGACAAGATTTAATTGTAATAATATTGTAAGGACGAAAACCTCAGTAGAATTTATTTAAGTATGTTGCCATCATGTTAGATCCTATCGAAGATTTGCCTAATATTAAAGAAAAGCATAGGAGTTGTAATTCCTTAATTTAATTTGTTGGTAAAGAATTTTTTAATTCTTAATAATTAATCAGGAAAGCTACATCAAAATTTGAAGCCAAATCGAAAGTTCTAAATGACTTGTTTTTAAGAAAGCAGTATCGGAGTTTCATTATAACATTGATTTAATACTTAATAATATTATGAATTTATGTACTAAGATTTTTGAAATTGTGTTTTTTGTTTTACCTAAGTCGTGTGCTTTTCTATTAGGTAAGAATTTTTTTTATTGTTCTTGCTATTATTGTTCTTATTATTATTTCAGAGGGATTAACATGTTTGATATTTTTATCAATAATTTTATTATTCTTATTTTTTCTGTGATTATTAGTATATAAAGGCAAACTAGAAAAGAAAAAATAGCTTCTACAGCGAATTTTCAAAGGTAGCAGCCTTCTTGTCATTAGTGGTAGTCAAGGTCTTATTCACCTCTTTAACGTTTATTGAAACCTGGGATAATCTCTGAAAGATTTAATTACATCACTAATAGATACTTGAACTTTAACCAGTACTCGGATTTATAAGAAAGAATTTTTTAAGGAATCCTGAAGTAATATTAAAAATATTATTAGGTTTCTTTTTTAATAAATACTTAGGAGCATGAACCACCTTTATACAATTTTATCTTTATAAAATTAGAATCAGCATTTTTAATAGGAGAATTATTAATTGGAGGACTTTCCTTCTGAATTAGAGTATTTATTTAAAAAAGATTTTTTTTTTGACGCATTTGTGTAACCTGAGTAGGTCACACTGTAGATCATCTTGACCCTAGCAGTTTACGCAGACATATTTACCTTAAAATTATTCTTCTTGGCGCAAGATTGTTAGATTTTAATGTTTTTTTACATGTGTTGATATATATTGAACATCGTTTATGCTGTGAAATATCTTATTTTTCTTTTCAAAAAAGACATTACAAAGATTTATTTCGTATGATTAAAAATTTTCTGACGCTGGGGATGGTCTTTCTAAAAATTAATATTGATCAAAGGCCATACCTTGCCTTGAATGGATACGATGAGTTGTAGTCATCGAAAAACCATTTCTAAAATATTTATGTATATCTTCAAGCCAATCTTGTTGGTCCTAATTATTTATTATTTATCTCATTGTAATTATGTCTCTATATTAATATGATTTTGATCAAAATGATACAACAAATAAATACTGATATATTGTAATACTGATATTGTAACTATTTACCATAGTAATGAATTTTGAATTATAATAAATATCTATATTAAAAGTTTGACATAATTTTAATTTATAAGGTTGATATGGTAGGAAACTGCCTAAATATATTTTTGATATTGCAAATATTACCCGTTCTTTTTTTTTCTATTAAATTATAAAAGCCGTATACTATTCTTAAAAATTATACAATAACAGAGTAATTTTTTTAATAATTATAAATTATTATATTATATTTAAATTATTCTGACAAAAATATTTTTATTACAGAGTAATTTTATTCGGGATTCTCTAAAAGTATTTATTGGATAATTGTAAGAAAACAACCATCCAGAATACTTCAACCATAGCAGATTAAGTAGCGCCAAAGTAAGTCGTGTAACATTTATTATGTATTATTATTATTATAAATAATATATTAAATAATTATGCTTTCTTAAGTTTTAATTTCTGGATGAAAAATTAAATCTGCTCATTAAGACCGATTTGAAGGACACACTTATGCGCAGCATTAGATAAGACAAGAGTATACGCGTTTTCAGCATTTTTAATGTCAGCAATATCTTGCTTCTTTTCTCTAAAGACGCATTTTAATCTCGAATCCAGCATTAAGAGGGTTCATATCAGAACCACAAGAGACTTGAGAGACTCTAAGTAATTTTTTTCACTCTTCCATTGAGTAGAAAAATTTTGATGTTTTTTATATGCCCTAGAAAAGAAAAATTAGAATTTGCAAAGAATACTGTGAGTGGCAAAAAATATTTAGTTTTTATTGATTTAAAAATTATTTAAAATCTAATGTTAGCTTATTTTTATCATGTTTTGTCAAGGATTTTTTCTCGTTCGTTTAACCGATTTTATTTTGTAATTTTAATATTTTGCTTAATATAGTATTCAATATTGGTATAATATTGAATACTATATTATTGGTGAAATATTTTTAAAAAAAGTAATAATAAGTTTAAAAACAAATGTAAACTCTCAAAAATAAAAAATTAATTTTTCATAATTAATTTAAAAAAATTAATAATACTGGCATAATTTTTATAAAAAAAATTCATAAAGGATTTGATATATGGAAAAACATACTATGAATATATGTTCGTTATTAGATTATTTGCTATAATACTATAAAAATCATAACAATAGAATATTAAATTTATTTATGTTTATATAATTAGACTTGTGCATGAGTAAATATTTGTTCAAACCAATATACATAATCATGAAAAAAGTAAAGTATATATATTTGCATTCTTGATAATTCATCAAATAAAGCAAACACAAAGGATAAATTCTAAATAAAATACAGAAATGAGTAAAATATAAGAGATACCGAAGAAACTGTATGACCTAGATCCAAAATACAATTTATGTTAGTGAATGAACTAAACTAGACTATTGATTCAGTTTACTATTAAATGTACCTGCTATTTAATTTTATTTGACCTAAATCATGGCGTGATATTTTTCAAATTTTTTTAATTAATACGTTTACTTTTATTAAAATGCATTTGTTCATATTTCTTTTTTTGCCGATTCTTTGTATATAACTTAAAAAATTAATCAAGTCCAGAAAAATTTTCAGAATCCTTATTTTACAAATCTTAGAATTACATACAGGTTTTCTAAGTAGAAATAATTGAATTATATATAGTTTTTATGCTAGTTATATGTATTTTCAAACTTTTTATAAATTTATATATGTATAAACGTTAATGTTTTGTAAATCTATACATAACAATATTAGAATACTGAGATTATGCTAGTTTATTATTTAAGTGCAAGGCATATTAATATTATAACTTGCATTTTAAAAATATATAGATTGACAAATGTATATATAGATATGCGTAGAAATATAGAGAATAATAATCGATATAAAAACAGATGCAAACACGGAAGATAAATAGTACGACTTACAGTGCTGCATTCAAATTTGTTTTAAAATTTTTGAAAGGGGCTAGTGATACTGATGCTTGAAGTAATATAGCATTTATTTTAAAACGTAGTAATGACAATGATTTAAGTAATACTTTCTGATTGAGATCAACATAATTTATGTTTTTCAAATTGTTGTTTACTATTCATTTTGAAACCATTTTAGAATTTACTAATGACAATAGCGTAATTTTGATGGATTTTTTAAAGTTAAAATAGCAGTCAGTACACTTCATATAATTCCTATTATCGACTGAGTAACCAACAGCAAATAGTATTATTTTAAAATAAATTCTAGATTCTATACATTCGGTTTTCCTTTTACATTTTCTATAACCTATCGTGCTCTTTTCTTTTTTCTATGTATCTATTGTAAGATACCAATAATGGGAATATTTACACTTTCAGTAGTTCTATATTTTGTTGTTACACTATAGATGTTCTAATATTTCAAATATTTTTTATAAATCAAATGAAAATTTTTTTCTATTATTGAAGAAATTGCAAAAGAATTATAAAAAAAAGTGTTATAAGATAATTAATTTTTTGAGAAAATTTTTTAATAATATTTTTCATTAACCTGCGTGCAATCGCGCGCGCGCGCGTACACACAGTCACACACATATTCTGAGTGGATACATTTGTTATAAATAGTCAAATGAAAAGTTAAATTTATTGTATTTAATTATACTTAATAAAAAAAAAATTTTAAATGCTCAAATTTTATAACAAATCGAATAATCAGAGGTCTTATATATAAACGATATAAAATTTAATTAGATAAATGATTTTATGACTCCTTTAAAAATTTGTATTTAATTTAATTATCAAGTATACATTCAATAGGAATAAAAAATACAAAAGAACTTATTAATTTTGTATAAATACTTTAAACAAGTGAACCATATAAAGTTTGCAATACATTTATATTAATAACATTTTACACTATACTCTAAATTTCTGATTTTATAATAGTGCTGCATAAGCACAATTCAATCAAAGGTTATAGGCCATTAACCAGGGAAAAGCAGGGAAAAGCTACGTAAGCAAACAATCATCGATGTGTAAATAATCGCCTTTTCTCTACCTGACTGTTATTAAATTATTTGTTTATGTCACATCGTCCTGAAAATTAGTTCATGTAGAGCCTTTTGTCTTGCACTTTCTCTGCTCGACTAAATTACTGGGAATTTTGTATGTTATTTTTAAGACCAAATAAATCATAGACTAAATAATATTTCATATCATCAATACTAATTTAATTAATTTAAATATTTCAGTATATTTTACTAATAATTGTTTAGCAACCGATATATTTAATTCTTTTCGCGAAAAAACAGTAATTGTTCATATAATTTATATGAATAAATAAATCGTATAAATACACATACTCATACATAATATATATATACATACAAAAAAAGTAATAAAAAAATCAAATTCAGATACTTAATCAATTAAACTTCATTAATTTTTAATCTTGAATAATTAATATCCAGATATCAAATAATTTTATAACATAAAAAATATAGAAAATCCATGTAATTGTACATAAAATGTAATTAGTTTGAGGAAACATGATTATGTCATTCATTTACAGTGGATAATATAAATTAATAGCTCAAAGCTCACGTCCACTTCACGTTAAACTGGTTAGCTTGAGTATGACAATCTTCTCATGAATTCATCGCCTTTTATACTTTTTATTTTCTGTAAGGCCTGTGTATAAAAGAGGACAATGGCGCTCGTGTCGCGATGCTCTCTCAGGAGCTGTTGCTAGGCGGATTGACAACATGGCCGTTACCGCTAGCAACAGCTGCTATTAACAGCAAATTTATTATTATTTACATATATCGATATTTCTGTGAAATATTTATCAAGATCATTTGATGTATTATGTGTCACTACAAACTAAATAAATAATTTAGCACTGTCAGGCTTATCATCGATATCACGCAGGCCTTTGATGAGGTTTGTCATGAAGCAATAATTTTCAATATGCTCGGTTTCCTTCTGTACAGGCTAGGTATGACCATATCGTATCTTCAAACCCGGCCTTTCCAGGTAAAATGCGGATTCGCTATTCCTTTTTTATATATAGTTTTTTTGGGTGTTCCACAAGAATCCAACTCGACCCATTCTTTTTTAACATTTATCCTTGCGATACCTTCAATTTGTTCCTTCTTATCATTGTACAATACAAGAATGATACAATACAAGAAGAAGTAGCTCTAGATTCGCATTGCTTCGAAACAAGAGCTGTTTCTACGATCAATAGCGGTTTTTCCTTTTTATTCATATTTTAACTTTCTTGGAGGTTTCAATTTAACCTCAAGAATCTCAGGACATTCTTTTTTCTATCCAATATCTCCGTAGGTTGTCTTTTGGTCTCCCATTCAAACTGAAATATTTTTGTTTGTATTTTGATACAAAGCTAACCATGTATAAACAGATGAGGCATATATATATTCTATATGAACTTTGAAATTACTGTAATGTTAAACTCCGAACATTTACCTTTATCAAACATGGTATTGAGTCATATGGGCTATCTTTCCAATCTAAAGTATTGTGAAATCCCTTCCAACCCTTCAGAGCACCTATTGATACATTCTCAATCACATCCTAGCATATTCTCGATTTATCAGAAACATCAAAATACAAAAAAAACTAACATCCTCTTCCTGAACTCTTATGCCCGAATTCTAACTTCCTAAACTAATAAACCCTATGATACAGGTCTTACATAAATCTATCCCTTTACCTAAAGACAAATTTTTAAAATCCTCTTCTGCAGTATGATCCCCTAATTACCTTTAATCATATTTTTTACTGATATTTTATGTAGTCTGACTACATATTTTGAGATAAATAAACTTTCTATTATGTAGGAGATTAATATATATGAAAGAATTATCCTTTACCACACTTGGTATCCAAAATATTTTTTGAATTTTTTTTATTTAAAAACATGTAATGATTCGACTGTGCCGCGAATAGTTGGTCAGTCCAGTCTAGGGGCAAAGGAGGGAGATGAAAATAAAAAAATATAATATTTAGATAATATGAGGAAAGATTTATTTTCACTATATTATGTATGTGTTATGTAAGATTTTTTTCTACAACAGGATTCTCTGACGTCGATTTAACTGGTGAGAATTTAACGTCTCCAGTATTTGCGTTGTCAATGGGTACCTGTGAAAGAAAAAAATAATATTTTATAATATTATTATTTTGAACTACGCGGGTAGAAAATATTCTAAATACCCGTACTCTCGTGTTATAACGGAGAGTATTTACATATATTTCGGCCGATATTTATCTTACAAGGGGTCAATAACCCTGTTATGACAGGTTATTGACGTTGTTTTCCAAATATCGCAGCACGGAACTATTGTCAACCGTGACTATTTATTTGTAGCAATGATCGCCTTGTTATGACAGGCGTCAATCCTTTAGTTTTTTAAATTTAAATTAATTTTAAGAAAAAAATAAAATTATAATTCGCGTAAACACGAATTAAAATTTTTTATAGTTTTGCACATGATATTGTTGAGCGACTTCTCGTGTAATCACTAGGAGTTTACTCTTCAGTATCTCGCACAAAATTCAGCTCCCGCGGCCAGGTGTGTTCCGCCTTTTATTTCCGCGGTCTGTCGTTGATTCCTCCTTCGCGTTCTTGATCAGGAGGGGCGTCGGGAAGTGATTTAGTTCGCCACGTTGAGCTGATTCGTTAAGTTCGAATCCCGATCGTTGTTCCGTGGCTTTTCGCGAATTAAAACGTTTGTTTTTCGCAAGTTTATTCACCTCGATGAAAGGGTAAACGATTCGCGATATCACGCAATATCTTGAAATATTGCAAACAAACAAAAAATAATTTTTCTTTAATAACTCTTAAAGTAGAGGAACTAAAAAAAATGATAATAAAAATATGTAACAATTTTTAATATTATGAAAATTATGCAGACTGTTCCCTGAATCCAAAATTTATAATTACTTGTATTATTGACTCTCTTTTACCAATAGGTTTGTTTCTAATAGAGACTTCTGAATTAGACTTGACTAAAGGTATAGAATCTGACATACCCTCTATGCTACTAGTAATTCCTTTTACCCAATCATTTATTTCCCTAATCCCTTTGTTACATGTAGCACTGTCCTCTAAAGCATTTACATAATCCATAGTTTTTAGTTTTACGTCTAGAACTTAGTCTACGTGACTTCTGGTGATCTTAACGTACTCTCTTACTCCATTTATGTCTTCAATTGCTATTTAGTTTAGTTTTCTAGTGCTTATTTTTTCTCTTTACTTTTCATAAGTTCTAGCAACTACTTCTCCTCCTCTGTAGAGTATTTAACTCAATGTAATGAAAATGATAATAGAAAAACCGTTTACAACATTAAACTTAAGATTTGCATATTATTATTCCGATTTCTGTAATTTGCCAATTACTATTTTCAAAGATAAATCTCTGATGGATTCATGATCTAGTGAAAGATTTTTTGTATCTTGTATAGAAAAAAGTTTTTTTAGTGCACTTTAGATTCAATTCATTGGTCATAATACAGTAAAAACAAGTATGCAAAGAACGAAATCCTCTGAATTTGATATTCCTCGCTTAATTTTTCTCCTATTTCAACATAGAATTTATTTGACTTCTAAATTTTGATTTCTTCTCTGAACCCGAATATTTCTTCAGGAAGCAGATAAAGTAGAAAATATGCTGTACTGTATTTTAATATTATGAATATTTAATTAATTAATATGAAAATTATTTTAATTATGAATTTTTTTTAATAATATGAGTTTTTTAGCAATACGAATTTTAATTTTATACAAAAGAACAATCAAATTCTTTAAAAATAAATAAATAATCGATTGAATATTAGAATTACTTTTTTAAATAATTGTATTTTTCAATCAATTAATTCAAATAAATTAGAATGACAGAGTTTTAAAAATAGAGCAAACTATAAGTAAAAATAACATTTTCAGAATATTTTTATCAGGACAAATTGGACATTCGCCAAACTATAATCATGGTTTGTGAGTGTTTTTATCGACAGTAAGAAGTTGAAAATAGAAATAAGTAAAAAAACAGAAGAATTAAAAAGAAAATTAAAGAATAAAATTAAGAAAGAAAAGTATAAAATTAAGTTATGTATGTAGAAGAAAAAATTTATAAATCAGATCACTAATTATCCTTGAATAAGATATAATCTATTTATATTTTTGTAATGAAATAATGGTTGCCATCTAAATAGCACATCATAAATTTATAAAAATTAAATTATTTTAGCAGTTCATTAAATTGAAAAAAACTATTAAACTTGCAGAAACATTAACATTATTATTATAATAAAAAAATCATTATTCTAAATATTTATGTGTAACACATGATTATAAACAATGTATAGAATTGAGCATAAATTTAATTTTAAATTTGCATTATTTGGTATAAAATTTATTTGGTTGTTTCATTTAATCAAAATATTATTATAGATTGATTAATTTCTAAAAATTGAAAATGATACGTTGTGATTATTTCATTCTTATTTTTATTTATTTATATAATAGGTACATTACTATAAATATATATATGGTAATAAAGATTTTTTTTATTTTAATATTTTATGTGAATTTTTTACATTATAATTTAGTATATTTTTTAAATAAAAATTATTATATATAAATAATTTGTATTACTTAATAAAATATATAATATTTTTTTACATCATAAAACATAAAAGAAAAACTTATGAGGTAAAACATAAATAAGTAAAATTTAATTTACTTATATATCGACATATGTTATGTTTATAATAATATTTTATAGTAATTATGATAAATTTAATGTAATATAAAAAATATTTTTAAAAAAATTAAATTAAATTTTTTTCCAATTTTAATGTATTACATAATAATTGTAATATAGATTGCATTATTTTACTTGAAAGGATAATCTGAGGATTAATCATGATTCAATTTTTAAATGTTGTTTTTATATACATTTAATAAAATTGTAATTATTTTGAATTTTATACATCATAAATATCAATTTTACAGGTTCTGAATATTTATGATATTTTTATTGACTATAATTTAATACGAATAATTGTGAAATTTTATATTAACTAATGATTTCATTTAATACTGGTATTTACGATAATTATTCATTTTAAAAAATTTATTTAAGCTATTCATAAAAAAATATATTTCCAAATCATATTGGGTAAATATATTTTTTTAATTAATGTTTTTAATAAGTAATATTTTTAGTTTTAAAAAATTTATGTAATATATCTTAACATATAGTTATACAAGTATTACCCATCACAAAATTTTTAAAAATTTTTTATCTTTATCAGAAATCTTAAAATAAAAAGTAATTATAAAAAGTGAAAACAATAAAAATAGATAGAGATCAACCATTTAAATTTTTAAGCATCATAGGCATTGATATGTATTTTTGTATATGTATAATTTTGTGACTTTTTATGTATAGGTAAGCCTATAGCAATATCATGGGTATCACCCAAGGTAAGTTACCATACCAATCATTTACAATTTTTTCTCAAACGAACTCTTCAAATATCAGTGGTAGTGGTAATCATAATAGTAATGGCAGTCAAGTCTCGAGATGCGCATGCTCCGATGTGCAAAAAGCTCAGTAATCGAAAATCTGCCATAGAATCAAGACGCTTCTTCGTGTTGAAAATGGTATTTGCAATATGTGTTGTGTCGCGATTTTGTTTAATTCGTGGCATTCGTTATGCTATCTGTCTTACCAATTGTATGTTTGATGGTTTTTCATAAGATACGAATCGGATCATGACGTCAGTTTCTCTAATGAGAGTTTTTTTAGTCAACGTTCTGCTTTAAATATATCGCATTTTTCAGAGAGTGATTTAGGAGTAAACAAAGTTAATTGGTTTTTTTTTTATTTTTTTTACATGGTTTTGTTGGAAATAACATAATAGATGAATATTGATTCATTTTGAAAATATATGAGATATTTGAAATAAATGTACATGAAAATATTTAGTTACATGTATACACAAAATTATAAATTACATTTTAATATTGAAAAAGGAAAGATCATATCGTATACTTTTTTAAATTAAACTGTTGTAAAAGTCAAAGTACTCACCATGATCAACGAAATAAGAAAAAGAAAAAAAACTTTAAAATGAATTAAATTTAGTCATTTAATATGTCGATATTTGTATATCAACCCCGTTCTTGTTTGATAAATTAGAATATAAATATATGTATATACACCTAATTAATATATATACACGTATAAGTTCATTAATTTATTTTTACAAAAATAAAAGCTTAAAAAATTACAAGCAAAAATAAAGGAATATAAAATACCAAGATTAATAACTAAAATAATTCATTTTGAAGGACTAATTAGTTTACGGTCATCACAAAGCTAAATCTAATATCTATTAATTTATATCTTTGTTAAATAAAGTTTCGTAATTTGCAATATTAAATATTTTATAAAATGATATTCTTTACTATCATTTTCGATACTTTTATATTTTTATTATCTAAAACATCATTATGAGTGTATTCTTACACATGTAATTATAAAAATTAATCAAAAATTTATGAAGAATAATATTTCATGTCATTGTACATTACCGTACTTATATTACATAAAATTTAGTATTTTATTCTGACAATATATTCTGGCGTATCATTGTGTTATTCAGTTTATAGTGTTAATTATTTAATCAACTATTTTATGTACATTAAAAATAAATTTTATGAGATTTGAATATGTAATAATTATATAAAACTATAGATGAAAAAGCAAAAGTCATGAATGAACAAATCATAGTCGCATTTTGCGATATTTATTGTGATTTTACGAATAGTGAACAGATAATATATAATTATATGAACTCTGTGGTGGTATAGTTTCATATAGTGATATTTGCTGATGAAGTTATTTGAAAGGTGGAAAATCATAGGAACTGGAAATGGCTTTGATATGGCAGACGAAATTTTTCATTATTGCCATATTCTTTATCTACACAAAAGGTAATGGATAATATAATTAATTAATATAGTTTAACTTAATGTATATAACATTGTATATTATATATTTATATTTTGATATATTACCATACGTGATCATGAGTAATAATAAAAAAAAACAGTAATATACAATAAAAATATAAATAAATATTATTAATAATCAATTATTGTTGTTTTTAAAGATTTTATAAATTATACGTGATAAATATCTACTACGTATTAATAGAAAATTATAATTTATATTATGTGAACACATTTTTTTATACTTATTTTTTTTTAAAATATATATTAAAATAATTGTTTTGACTCAAATCGATATATTTCATTGAATTTATAAATTTTTTAGTCTTATTACTTTTTACTCTTCTTTATTTTTATTTGTTAATATTAGTCTATAAATACATTGGCATATTTTAAAACTTTATTTTTCAAAGAAGTAGAATTAAAATTTTAGCATTTATACTTCAAAATTTATGCTAACAATGATTATTTTATACACTATTTTTTATTATTTATAATTAATTTTTAGTTAAAATTAATCTTCTTAGAATATAATCTCTTACACAATATTATGTAAAGTAGTATTTTATTCATGAAACTGTGTTTCATATTATTAAGCATATTTAAAGCAAGTACTCATTTTTTTTAGGTAGTTTCATTTTAAAAGTCTCTAACTGTTACCTTTATCCTTTCTTCAAATAATTTTATTTTTGATATTGAATGAGATTCTTAATTTATTTTTTTTATATTAGAACTAAAGTTTCATTTTTTTGAAATCATTTGATTTGGATATAGTAAATCTAATACTTTTATTATCAATATAACCCTGAAGCCAAATAAGCCTTACCTTATAGTACGGTATCTTCAACATTTATGTTCAGTATATTACTTCACTTAAACTATCATTAAAACATTTTTATAAAGACTTATTAAAATATTAGATTTTAAGCTAAAAAATTTCGGAATGATTAACGAATATTATTACAGTTGATTTTCTTATTGTATTTGTACATACCAGAAAGGTATAAGAATTTTTATTTGTAGTAGCCAGATCATTTGGAATCCAAATTTTAATTTTACTCTTAATACTTTTTAATAACTTCAATTCATTCTCATTTCATTCCATCTTTAATAATACTTAATTAATAAACATCCTTATATTTTTTATTCATATTTTATTTAGGTTTTTTTAACGTTATAAATAATGATTTCAAGTTTAAATTATTTTATTTTAAAAATTTTAATTGCTTTAAATGTTTTTAATTTTATATATTCATAACTTATTGACTAAGTGGTTGATTATTATATATTATTATTATCTTAATTACTTGCATGTCTATACAGTTCTGAGGTTAGAAATGTTTTATTCAACGATTTTGTTCAATTTCTACTTTTTATAATATTTTGCACATCGTACTATACATATGACTTTGTACATATTTATAAGTAGAATATTGAAACAAATTTAAATTTTTTATAAAATGCTTATATGGCTTGCTCCTATTTCCATTTTATTAGAATAACTTTTTTAACGAATTTATTTGGTATACTGTTTATGTCACATGTCGCATTTTTGCATATTCATGTTGCATGTTTTATTATAAAACATATTCGGAATCGAGTATTTAGACAGCAGAGCAAAGGCTAAAAGAATTCTAAATATAACATAATTTGTTTAAATTTTTCATAATTTACATATTATTCAAAGTATTTCTTTAATAGTTTTTTATTTGACTATAAAGTTATTTATTCAATTAATATAATTTTAATTCTCATATTGATAAAATATGAATTACGCGATTTATTTTCTATAGTCGGAACTGTAAAGCAGTTAAATTTAAAAAAGTTAACGCAGAATTTGTTTCAGCATAAATCTAATATGTATAATGCATACTAAGTTTATATATTAAATTTATATATAAAAATTAAATTTATTAAATTAATGTAAATGTATTAAATTAATGTATAAAAATCATGGAATGAATTTGTTAATTTAATTGCTCACAAATTTTTTTTTTTAAAAAATTGTATTGTATTTGATTATTATTTTGTTTTTATAAATTATAAATTGTTTTAAATAATTAATTTTTTTTTTAAATATAACATATTCAAATTTATCATAAGTTGTTTTTATTCTTATAATACAAAAAAATTTGTAGTTAAAGTATATTGTTTAATTATTTTAAAGTTGTATAATATTGCAGATAGAATATTTGAAGAATTATAATTAAAAAAATTGTAGCACCAAATATAATTTAATTAAAGCATTTTAATAAAACAATACTAATTTTATAATATAAATTTTATTAATTTTTTAACATTTATTTCATAATATAACACGAACCAATACACTTACAGTTTTTTTAAATTTTATATTGCATAATATTGGGGGAAAAAAATTTAATATATATCTATATTTTATGAAAAATATTATTAAAATAAAATTTAAATGTTGAATTTTTACAACTCATGAATAGGGAGTACAGTATTTTATTATTATGGCACATTCCTTTACTTCAATTTTTCATTTACAGCTAAGAAGAAATTATCAGTATTTAATAAAATTTATTTTATTTTTTTTTATACTTTATTTATATTTTACTTAAGTAGTTATTACATTAACGATAATTGTTCATGTGTTCGTTAAATATGTAAATTGGTTTACCTTTATAATAACTTACATCACAAGAGCAAGAACTATTTTCAATAGGTAGAAAATAATACAAGTAATTCTATTAACAATACATTTTAAATATATTATTATTCTTATATTTGATAAGTTACAAGAAGTCTTTATTAATCTTACTAGTAATATTAACTGAGTGTACCACATTTTTATATAAAATTTAAAATATATTTACGAAAATATCTGTTTTTTTGTTCTTGTTTGTTTTTCGACCCCCTTCCCCTCTATCGCTCTTTATTATTCTCACTCCATTTCTGTCAATAAATTTTTAGCTATTTCTGTGAATCTGCAAATCATTTGTAATTTTGGAAATGGTCTGTGTATCATCTCAGTAATTCTCGTATATATTCAAGTAAATAATTTTAAGTAGCTTACGCTTCAGATGACAACTGCTCTTATAATATTTATTTTTCCATTCAGAATCATATGCTTTTAGCTTCACATAAAGCATATTTTTTCTGTTATAGTAACTTCATTTGACAAATTAGCGCTTTCTATTAAAAATTGCTCTGAATGTTCTCGGACAACGCAAGATTCTTTCTATCATTTCTATATTTTCCATTTCCCAAATTTTTATACTACATTCTCATTATGCATTAGGTCAAATTTATATATTTGACATAATTTTTCTTCAAGACATTCATCAACTGACTTTCTTTTATCGCGAATATTAATGAGAATAACTTATACGATTTTTCTCTTTTATAAATGGGGATTTAGCTTTTGAGATAAGGTGATATAATATTGTATAGATCGCTTA
This sequence comes from Eupristina koningsbergeri, assembly GCA_018907245.1. Taxonomy (NCBI): domain Eukaryota; kingdom Metazoa; phylum Arthropoda; class Insecta; order Hymenoptera; family Agaonidae; genus Eupristina; species Eupristina koningsbergeri. The sequence goes on along the minus strand of JACCHV010000013.1, from coordinate 554,891 downwards.
TTCATATGCGGCAACTAATATGATAAATTTATAACCGCCAAGTTAGCTATGGTGGTCTTTTCTATGACTTGGTCTTATCTTATTGTAATAGAATCGTGATTTTATATCTAGCACCATGAGTGTCACAATATTTTTTTTTTAATTCTATTTAAAATACTTAGTATAACCATATACTTTTTGGCATATCGAATTCTTAATTTTGTATTTAGTCTATCTATTTTTTCATTTACCTGTCAGAAATATTTAAATTTATTACTTATGTATATTTCTAATTTGCGGATTACTTTGATTATTTTTTTAGTGATATTAAGCAATATTAAAGCAAATCATGAGAAAAATTATTCGCATAAATAGTATTATTCTTCTATAATAAAAAAAGAGATTTTAAAGACAAATAAAATAAAAAAATAAGTTCCTACATAGGCCGAATAGCGCTATTTAACTTAAGAAATAGTTTAAATCATAGAAAAGTATTTATACTTATGAAAATCTTATAAAAAAAATAAATACTTTAATTTTAAATAAAAATGTATTAAATATAAATACAACAGAATTTATCTTCTATTATTTGATAATAAGTTCATAATATTAAATTTAACAAGTAGATTCATTTATTAAAAATTTAATATAAGAATAATTAATATAAATTATTAATTTATAAATATTAATAAACGTAATTGCTTAAGGGTAAATTTATTAAGTTCACTTCTATTACTATATACATAATTCTATTTTTAGTTCTATTTTCCCCACTACTTTTGAGCTGATGGTCGTTTTTGGTCATTATTATTTCTATTTTTGAGATAATTTAAAGGATTTTTCAAAAATGTAAAATAGACGTAATGTTGTATTATAATTATCTTTTTTATAAACTTTTTTGAAACTAAAATCAAATAATACATCGAGCAGGAAGAAAATATTCCCATAAATTAATTTAAAATTGTATTGTTCTATAATTAATAATCCGATATAGCTGAAGTTTTGCAGAAATAAAGTGCATATAAATGATTTTAATTTACCAAAACCAGATTTCAAAAGATTGAAAAATGATTTAAATTTTTTTTATTTAATATAAAAAATCTCTCGCTTTTTGAAGATTTCTCTACTTCTGATTTTACAGTTTGTGTATAAATAAATTTTATTCATAATTCTATTATTTTAAATTCATTCATTGATGCCAATGTTTTAAAATTATAAATTTTTATTTTATAATAGAAAATATACAAAGACGTATTTTTCAATTAAAATCATTTATAAAAAATTTAATAGTAATTAATTTTAATTACATTTCAAAAATAAGAAACTACAAATATTGTTTACGATTTTTTATATTTACTCAATTATATTAACATCCAAAAAATATTCTATTACTTGGTCTAACGATTCTATAATCCCCTTCCTCCACCACTTTTTCTCTTATTATAAATATTTGTTTATATTTTATAAATATTATACACCATTGCAATGAAGATCAATTTTATTTTAATAGTTTGAATTTTTTTTAATCCTTCTTATTATTTTGTGTATATACTTATTGACCTTTAATAATTTTATATTTACAATGAATAATTTCAAACTACAAAATAATTAAATTATGTATTCAATTGTTATTATATTTTATTTATTAATACTATTAGTAGTTAATTATAGATTTAAATACAATGAAATTTTGATTATTGAAAAAAATTAATTTAATAATTTATTGTAAAAATCAAGTATAATTTGAGTCAATTAACATGTAAAAATACCTTAAATTTCTAACAATAAATATGAATTAAATATGATAATACACTGTGAGTGGCATAATTTTATTATTTCCTTAATTCAATGTTTTATCCAATTTTATCTTGTAATTTATTTTCATTGATTTTAATTTATTATGGGTTAAATAAATTAAATTAAGGTTTTTTCGTACTTTTTCGACTATTTATTCTTTTTTCCCTTTTTAAATTTTTGAATTTACAATACTTTATTATTTTAAAAGAAAATGTTGCCAAAAATAAAAAAAAAAACTATTTAATAACTGATTCATTTATATGCTCCCATAAAAAAATCTTCGAATTCGCCTTGACAATGCAAGTTTTCTTTCTTTTTTTTAAATCCTCTCATATAAAATTTTATTTAAAGCATCTACAAGATCGTATTTGATAAACCATAGTTTTCCTTATTAATATACAGTAGTACCATTTAATTATAGTGTTCAATGAAAAATTATATTAACAAAAGATATATTACAAAAAATTTTATTGACTTATCTAGATAACTTGAGCTTGGGTGATCAAATGATGGATAACTTGGAGAGACACATAAGTGTAAATCGGCCCCGACAACAATTACTTGATACTACGACTGGCCAAAAGTTAAAACAAGACCCAGGGTTTGATCTCCAGCAACCAACGAATGTTACAGCATTGGTTGGAAAGACGGCTTATCTCACATGTAGAGTTCATAATCTGGGTGATAAAACTGTAAGTTATGAATAACTATTATGTTTACATTGCTTTTGTTAAATATACTTTTTTAATAGAAATAAATAAAATAGATTCTTTATTTGGCGTGAAACTGTTTTTTATAATGGATATTATAAAATAATGTAAAAATGTGATATGGAGAAGGTTTTGGTACCTGATGCGGTAGCCATTGTGTCAAATTTTAAAAGAACGTTTTCATTACGAGAAAGTATCAACGTAAATATTTATCTAACTACACTACCTGGTTAAGCCGATATCATACTTCAAGCTGTTTTAAATTAATTTTTCCAACAAAATGCAATGTTTTGTTGAATAAACGATCTATTTCATTTATCTCTTGGTACGAATGGGAAAATATACGATGCTTGGCACAATTCCCGGGTCACTACCCCAGAAATTTATTTTGTATTACGTGCGAGAGTTAATTACTCAAATATCCGTATGTATCATAGTTCAAAGGACACAAACGCTCCGAACCCTAATCGAGGGTTGATTAATAATAATATCTAGGGTTAGGTTATTGATTGTTTATGTACTCAAAACTTGAGTGCAAAGGAAGGGTATTAACACAATTTCATAAATGCGTCCGTGGTTTACCAACTCAATTCAATACTCGCAATACAAAATATCCGTCAGTTTGTCAGTAGGTTTTAAGTTTCGTTAGACTTTCAATCGATCCCGACTTAGAATGAAATTTCTTTCATTCAATTAGTTGTCGTCCCGTAGCTTCTATACTTTCATAATGAAAAGTTCCAGCAATAGTTTTCGAGGCAGTATGAAGTATTTCTATTCAATAAACAACTTTTACCTGTTCACTGTTTTCATTATTTATCTAGCTAATGCCCTCCGCCCTCCCTTCAGCTCAAATCTTTCCATAGATCAGCTGTATGGGTTTACAGTTACATATTTATTCACTATAGTTTTCTTTAATACTATTTTATAAATAAATAACATATTCACAATGAAAATGTGATTTTATAAAAAAAAATCAATAAATTAATTTACTTTAATTTATTTCTACCTCAAAGTTATAAAACAGCTAAATAAAATTATTTTAATATAAAAACTCTAAACAACATACATCATTATTTAACAAACTTTTTTTAAAAAATATTCGGAGGTTTTTTATTATTTTTTATACAATAATAAATTTTATTGTATTTGTATGAGAGTAAACATTATATTGATATATTGCTTTAATAGAGGAAAAATGTAAAAAAACATAAGTAAATAATCATACTAAGGTATAAGGTGTAATTTGTCAAGAAAAGGTTGATGGTGTATGTATTTATTGTAACTAACAATGAGATATGGTTTATTCAATGAGAAAGTGGATACCATGATAAGATAAGATAATGCGTTTTCGATCGAAAAAGAAACAAATGTTAAAAAAGAGTAGAAGTTTTTTTTTAATTGAAACTTGGCATAATTGAATAAAATCATATGTATAGGATAAGGTTGACAAAAATATATGTGACAAATTTTATTTTTGGGCCGAAAGACTGAAATTACTAATAAATTGAAATAATGAATACTTGACGCGCTTCATGAACATTAAAATTTTAAGATAATGAGTATTTTATAAAAAATCGAGATTATCACATTATTTTAAATTTGTATTGGATGCTCATTTCATAACTTTTTATAATACGTATATAGCAATCGAATTCAGGCCCTACTTGCATATAATAATCGTTAAATATAACTGTCGTCAAATCTTACAGTGTTTTTCTTCTAAAAACTGTAATTCCTATGTGTTAAAGAAATATATCAGCAACTCTAGGAAAATTCTTTTATTTTTATTTCAGAACTAGAACAGTGTTTTTAGTGCTTACAAGCATATAAATAGGCAAATATAATTTATACCTAAAATAATTGTGTGTATCAAATGTAAGATAGATAAGCTTAGAAAGTTGGACATATTTCTGCGCAGGTATCATGGGTAAGACACCGGGACATCCACATTCTTACCGCAGGTGCATACACATACACGAGTGATCAACGGTTTCAAGCTTTGCATAAGCCCAATTCCGGATCAAACAATGAATGGTCGGAATGGACTCTTTGCATCAAATGGGCCCAACAACGAGACGAGGGCATATATGAATGTCAAATTCCAACGATTCCAATTAAATCTCATCAATATCATCTTAATGTTGTTGGTCGGTATAATCATTTTATCTGCATTTGATCATAAAATTAAGTACATAATTTGTGTGTTCTAAATTTATTATAAAATAAGAATGTTATTTTTTTTATATTATCGACAAATAGAAAATGTGATTACTATAAAAAGTTTAATTAATAATACGAATAATACCTTTAATGTTTATGTACATATATCATTATAATAAAATATTTTTTATATTATGAAAATATAATCATAACTCAAGTATCTACTATAAACTTTTATCATGCATCGAAAAAAAAACAAAAAAAAAAAAAAAAAAAATAAATAGAAAATTAATAACTGATTTATGTGATAAGTAGATAATATTAAAAAGATACATTAAAATATCTCATAAATTAATATATAATATAATTTTACATAAAAATATTTCTATATCAAATATCGATAAAATTTGCTAAAATAAAATATTGTATTCCTAATGTACAATTTTTCCATTAACAGTTGTTAATTTAATACATTAAATAGAACATATAATTAGAACAAAAATATGATGACCAAAAACAAAATTCACATGAAATAATGTCATATTTTAATTTCATTTTATCAAATTGAGTTAAAAACATTATATAAACACTAATTTATTCTTTTTCTTAAAATATTTTTCATCTGAAAGGAAAATACTTCAGATTCCGTAATAGTTTTAATATCTAAAACTATTTAAATTTTTATTTGTCTGAGAAAAAGAATGGTTTATAGTGGAAAGATTAAGTGTAGAAAAATTTCACTTTAGTTCGTTTAATTTCATTTGAATCATATAATATATCCATAATTTTTGAAATCTAAATATAATTTGTTTATTTATTACACCCATAAGGAACCTAATCATCAGGTTTCTATTGACAATTAAGGTGTTTCTTATAACTATCTATATATAATTGTTGTGAAAAATGTATCATCGTTAACTACAAATTAAATAGATGTTTTTAGGTAGAAATATTTTTTATGTTGCTCTATTAAAAGAATGGGTTTTTCCTATGTTTTCGTATACGCAAGTAACCAAAGATAATCTTCATTGATTTTATCGAATTCCCAATATAAAATAACTAGAACACCGTTTGTTTTATGCGAAAAAAATATATAAATGATATTTTTATGGAATTTATGATTAAATATACATGCACCGATTTATATATTTAAACACTTTTGACAACTTTTACGAGTTGCACTATCATTCATTCCCGCTCAATCTATTTTAAGATTTACGTTGTGACTCCATTATAATTTCATTATTAGATAAATTCACAATATATCATATAATACCCGCCTTCTGATGCGTAGAGTTCAAAGTTATCGAGGGTCAGCATAAATCAATGTACAAAAAATTAAATTGAAAATTAAAATGTCCGTACTGTCAATTTATTCAATTTAAAAATAACAAAGCGACTCGCGATTATCGATTGTTGTACGTCGACTGACTTTTTTTCTTCACTCACATTTCCTTCCAAGTTGTCGCCTGTCTTCAAACGAAACCAAAGCTTATAAAATTAAAACATGTATTTGTATCGCAGATCGTTTTATTATAAATCAAACAAAATTTTCTAATAAATCAATATATAATAATAAACACAAGTATTTTAAAGGATAAGAACTGAAACAATTATACGTGAATACATTGAAATTCCGAGACATAATAAAATATTAATGATTGAAGAACCGAGTTTTTTTTAGCATATTTGAACAATATTTTTACGTCTAATTAATTATCACTATATCGATTATTGAAATGGGAATTAATTTCTGTGATCAATTAATTAATTAATGTGCTCAAATGTACAATTACATGACGGATGTCTTTTATATTTGCGAAGTCATGGAACCGTTAATCTTTATTTTTCTATTCGATTTCTATGTAACGGCATTTTTTCCATCTTAAATTTATAACTTAATGTGGAAATAAATAATAGGATAATAAAAAACATTACTATTGTGTTTGATAAACCTCCCATACTGATTAGACAAGATCTGACCGTTTCCACTTATGCATACGTTTTAATAACAATATAAGTTATTTCATTTTATACCATAATATTAAAATTTATCGTGATTCATTATAAATCTTATTTGTATTTGAAAATCTATCAACAATAATAATATGGATTGTGAATAATACAGTATATTGGAAAATTATCATTTTGATAATGATTTCGTATATATCTACAACATTACTTCTATTAGAATTGTGAATTTATTTATGTATTAGATATCATTTGTAGAACATTACATGTGCATAAGATTAGAAAGTATCAAGATCTTAATAATTGTAAAAACATCCCTATATTTAATAATAGTTGTTTGATCATTTCAGTGCCAACCGCAGAAATATTAGGTGGTCCAGAGCTGTACGTCGGAGCTGGAAGTACGATAAACTTAACTTGCACAGTCCACTTCAGTTGGGAACCACCGGCTTTTATCTTTTGGTATTATAATGACGTTGTAATGAGCTACGATAGCCCTCGGGGTGGGGTGTCCGTGATAACGGAAAAAGGCGGGGACACAACCACTTCTTGGCTCCTCATACAGGCGGCCGAACCCTCAGATTCTGGAGAGTACAAATGCAAGCCAAGTAACGCAAACATGTCATCCATTAGGGTACACGTGCTCAATGGTGAGTTCAATTTCACGAATTTTACATATTTATTTTTCAAAATTTATTATTCGAATTTATGGTCTCATTTTATTGACATGTTTCACATTAAATGATTGAATAATAATAATATAGGCCGATTAAATAATTTTGACAAAATTACCAATAATTGTAAGAATTCAAAAATATTAAAAATAGTATAAATTTTAAAAATTGCTCAAATTTATAATTTAATTAAAAAGTTAAAAAATATTCAATACAGCAAATATTGAATAATTAAATTAATGGTTTGATTTAATTTATGAGTAATAACAAAATCAAAAAGTATCAAATACACCTACAATTAAATACCTGTCAAAAACTATGAATTGTTATTTTAATAATTCTACACTATACAAAGCCTCAGTTTTTCTTTGTTGCTTCTATTATTTTAATGTCATTAATATATTGAAATTAAGGTACTATGTGCACAATAATAAAAAAAAAAATAATTACAATTATACTTATTATTGTTATTATTATTTAGATTATAAATTTTAAAAACTGATTTATATATCTAAATATATACATTTGCAGAATCTTATTATGTAAAATAATATTTTAAGTACTCAAATTAGTTTAAATACTAGCTTTACTGCTACTGCTTGAACACGAATAGTACAAATTAGCTACAGCCATTAGAAAACTCTTTTGAGTACAATTTATGTTAGACTATAAAGTCCAACTATTTCGATAATAAGCCATCTATTTAAACACAAGATATAGTTTAAGTATAAAACTTGCTTAAACTTATATTATTCAAGATATCAATTTGTAGTCTATAATGGAGATAGTTTACCTTATAAATTATGTCAGTAAATTTTTTTACGTAGATGTTCGCTTTTTAATATACGTTAGAAAGATTACTAGATCTATAATAAAATTTATACTTATATATAAGTTCATATTATATACATAATTATATATTTATATATAAAATATACAACATAATATGAATATTAATATAATATTTTCCAGTGCCAAATGAATATCTATTAGCATGGTATTTCAATAATGTCAATATTTGTATTAATTTTAATCTACACTCATCTTTTGTATACCTAACACAACATCCTTTAGAATTAAATTTGTTATGTTGCGAGATTATAATCTAATGTTAGTCAATATGTGGATACTAAGTTTGAAACTTCTAAGAGATCAGATCCTTAAGAGTCAATGTCAAACACAAAGATTAGGATAAGTAATGTGACAAGTGAAGAAAATAGTATTTAAAATATCCAATATTTCCAGAACGAAGAGTTCACGTAAAATACGTAGACTCTTTGCTAAGAGATTTGGATAACATGTGATTTACGTAAAAACGAAAAGTGGTTACCAAAGCAATAAAGTTGAAAATTATGCCTTTCTGAGGAGCTTATCGTTCTTTTATATTTTTTTAGCACACAAGATTTTTATGTAAGCGGTTTGATTATTTTCCTTGTTGCCAATATAAAAATAAAAGTTTTAAAATTAAGTTAGCGTTGAAATACCAATGACTTTTAAAAAATTTATGAATTGGTTTGTGATAATTGTTTAAAATTTAATTTTAATTTTTTTTTAAATGTAGTGTTTAATTGTATTATTATAAAACCATGATTTATCAAAGTTTATATCTGATTGTTCCATTATTGAATTCAGTTTTTCAAGCTTCCAGTTTTTATATTCACAAAATAATATAATCTCGCAAGTATCTAATTGTTGTACAAATATTCTTATATATTAATATAATAAAATTGGCATAATTAAACACGATGATCTATATAACATTTAAGGTAAAAATAATACGGTTATTTCATATTTATTATGTAAAGAATATTGTAATACATAAGAGCAAATTAAACTATTTTTATACATAATACATTTTATGGTGTACGTTAATTTTATAGAATTAAGAATTGTTGAAAGAGAGCGAGTTACTCTTGCTAAATTTGTTTAAATAATAAATAAAATATTTATGATACATAAACTAATAACAAATAATTTATCAATATAATGTATTCATATGGATAAAAGAAATTTTTCTTGAAAGAAAAAGGAAAAAGTCTCACATTTTACCTTTACAAATGCAACTATGGGATTCGTAACAACAACTGACAGTGTATCAAGTACTGAAATTTGAAATTAAAAGTTGTAGTAATTCAGGTTATCCATTTCATTATTCTTATTAATGTTGTATCTATAGCATAAAAATAATATATAGAATAAAAATACAATATTAATAAGAATAATTTATAACATACATATGGTATTTAATATTGTACAAGAAAATGTATATTCATCGATTAATGCATATTATGACTGTTTTTTTTTGTCTGAATAAAAAATTTATCAAAATACAACCTCACTTTCATGTAGAGAAATGATTTATTTAATTAAATTAAATAATATATATAAAACTATAAGAGTAATAAAATGTGATTTTCTTCCAATGTAGAACATTCCGAATAAAATAAATATAACAATATTTTCTTTTCATTACTTTATGTATATATTTAAAAATAAAAATTTTATGTATAATATTAATATTTAAGGAAAATAATTATCAGTGCTCCTAGACTTTTGTTTTTTCGTAACTAATACTTTCAACTGATCCTTTGACTTCTTTTTAGTCGTGAAACAAAAGTAAAAACCTGTTATTCGATTGGTCCATTCTTCTTTTATCCCATATTTTGTTGCGTAATACTGGTAATTCAGATTTTTTCTATGCTTTAGAGATGCGGAAGAGAAATATTGATATTTCATAAAAAGCATTTTCCAGTTCTTGTCTTTCATTGTAAAAGAATTGGAAGGAGAATTGAAAGCTTTGTCAATAAATTATCGACAGAATATTAATTTTTATTACTGTTGGATATATTTCTTAGAACTTTTAAAGATTTTTCTTTGTATTTTGTTTCTTATTTTTTAATCTTTTGATAAGGATTTTTTTAATTTCAATAATATTTTAATAGTCTTTGCAGGAAATTAGATGGTTAAAATGTATACAATTACAACAATATTATAGTTTGTTATTTGTTTTCTAATTATTAGTGATTTTGTTACTTTTTTTTGTAGTTCACAAAGAAGTATTTTGTATTTTTATGTAAATTGATTTATTATTATATATTTCCTCTGCCATCACTGTATTCGAAGTTAATATATTTTAGTTTTCGTTCAAGTCTTCTAAGGACATGACTTTCTAATGTGATCATCCGTTGGACAAGAATAACATTTAAGTTATTCTTGTCCAACTCGGTTGAATCCATTATGTAATTTCTACGTGCATTATTTTTAATAATTTTTAAAATCTATTAAAATAATTGTTATCGATTTGCTGCCTGAAATTTAAATCTTTCACAGTGATAGGCGCTGTTTTTTTTATGTTGAGATACTTTAAGGTGTTTTTTAGTGTTAAGCGAAATAACTGGTGTTTCAGCTTTCTCAAGACATTTATATGTATATAAAATTAATTACAAATAATTGAGAAAGAGTGAGGGAAGATGATTAAAAAATTTCATTGAATATTTAACTCTTGAAGGCTGCTTTTTCGTTAGTTTATAAAATTTAAAAAATGTGCTTATATATTATAAGATTAACTCATTTTAAAAAGGCAAAATTAATTTTTTATTACGATTGAAAAATTTATTTCACATATTCAAAACATAAATGAAAATTACACTGGAAACGGTGTAATTTGAACAAAGATTGTAAATGTTGATTTTTATATATTTCATTCGGTTTTAAATTTAATTTTGTTCACACGAGAATGTCACTAAATTTTCGGTTAAAATGTTCTTTGCACTATTATTCAACGTTCCAATATAGATTAAAAAGGTTAATAAATGCCCTGATCTCTTGAAACATAAATTAGGCTTATATATTCATTATATTGTAAACATTATTTAAAGATTAAGCATTAACACTAAAAGATATCTATTATTAAATTAATAGGAATAAATAAATAATTATTTTATATTTATAACATAATTTATTATTAATTAAATTTTTAATTACACATTTAATATTAACTCAATAGCTGGTGCATTCATTCATGATGCATTTTGAAAAAAAGAATTTTTGGTCCTTTTATTATATATTTTATGTTTTATATTTGTAGTAATCATACTTCATGTGAAATTATAATGAATTAATGTATGTACTTATATTACTAAAATATTAGGTTTACATTATCTTTTTTTTTTAAATATAGAAATATAATTGTAGCGTTTTTTAATAAATATAAACAAATAAAGTAAATTACTTAAAAAAATGTATTGCTACTAAGGTATTTAGAATAATTTTAAGATAGAAAATATTTAAATAAAATAAACTACAAATAAAATAAGGTAAAGTAAAAGGAAATAAAGTATCATATTGAATAAAATAATTTTTATTATTCCAAGTCAATATATATTATGTAAATAAAATTACAGTTTATAATTATTCATTATCAATATAAAAATAAAATAATCTCACATACGTTTAAGCGTAAGAAATATACAATTATATATGCAAAAATAAAAAAAAAAGATATAAAATAAAATCAATTAGATTTATTACTTTTATAGGATTAAAACTGAATAAAATATTGTTGTAAATGGTTTTGTACATAAGCATTTTAAAAAAATGTGTTTTTATGTATCTTTTTATATCTATATATTTACATATTTTCTAATTAAATTATTAAAACAAAAATTAATCGCTACATATATTAAACTATTTTTATAATAATTATTATTTTAAATATGCATTACTTGTATACTATAACAACGTCCTCATTAAGACAAAAATAATAGGAAAATGAAGATAGGTCATGAAGAAATGGCAAACAAAAAAAAATAATAGTAGTTGTTGATAATATGTACTCATATAAATATGAAGAAATAAAGAGAAAAATTGCCAGGCATTGTAAAAAATTAGTAAGAAAAAAAGAGTAATATTTCATATGAGAAAGATGGAGAAGTCGAGTTATGAGCTTCGTATCATAAATACTGAATATTTAGCCTAGTTTAATATATCTATATAAAAGCTATACTTTTGAATGTAAAAAGTTCACATTATAAAATTAATTAACATTATAAAATAATTTAAAACTTTTATGCTAAAGTTCATGTTCTTTGTAAGAAAAAACTTTTACAAAGGCTTGATAATAATACAAAATTAACTGTATTGAAATGTTTCTGGACTTTTATTAATATTCAAATTAGTTTGTAAATATAAATTATTATTATTTGGTATAACAGTATACGATTAGTATATTAATATACAATATATGATAATTCCGATTCATTATTGATAAAGGTGATATCATAAAGGCTATACTATTAAAATAGTAGTTTCTAACTTTTAATCTTTATTTAAATATCTGAAATAAAAAAATTTATTGTTCAATTATTTGCTTTCCAACCAATAGAATCATTAAATCGATTATTGATTACAATTAAAATTATTTATTTGAATTTAATCGAAAACCTATCCCCAGGTTCTATACATGAAAGTAGATTGCAATAAATTATTCAGAATCATCATAAATTATTTTGTACAATTTTTTTTCAATTTAACAAATAATTTGATCTAATATATTGATTTATTCATTTTTATTTAAAAAAACTTTGTTTCATTAGCTACACAACTGTAGATACATAATCATTTAGTTAATCAAAATATATATATAATACCATTACTACAACACAAGTTTTTTTTTAACTTATAATTACTGATTGAATATATACTTATTCTATGCATTATATTGTATATTATAATAACATTTTTAATAATATATAAATTGATAATTACATCAAACATTCGGATAATTTATAAGAGCAATTTATCTACATATCCTAGAATGGAAATGGGGAGGGGACATATGCGATGGATCGGGACAGCATTGAAGAAATAAAATATTTATGTATCTTTGAATTCATTGTCTAGATTTATATACAATGCAGAATGAAGAATATACATTATTATTCTCAAAACATTTGTAGAACTCATAGTTAATTAAGAAATTTATCATAATGAAAGGGTGAGCTCCCTTATCCTTTTTCAAGAGTAAGATCTCCACTGTCTGATACGTGACTCCAACTGTAGTTGTGATTGTTGTATCCAGCTTTAAGGTACTTCTTTGGCTGTATGGATTTGCCCTCTACCTGAGATCACAATATGGGCAAGCCGCTGTTAATGACTCAGAGCTAAGCAAGTTGGATATTCACTACACTGAAGGTAGTAGCGAAAGGCAATGATAAATGCGTGAATGATACAAAATGCAAAAAAGCAAAGTACCGAATAGCTTCTTTTTGTTTTCTACGTAAATTCACAGAAAAAGATTAACTGCGTTGATGGTTTTTGAAATGAAGAAAATCCTTTCCCCAACATTTAGTTTCGATGGCACACGTTATAGCATACTTATTATAAAATAGACAAATATTTACAAGTTCACAAGTCTTTTTTATTAAAATTAAATAATTATTTTAAGAATAAAGTAAAATAAATACATACATAATTAGTGAATAATATCTATTACAACATAAGAGTATTCAATAAAAAATTGTGAAATTAAAATTTAATATTTCTTTACATAATTCAAAATATTCATTAATCATTCTAATAACTATTTGAACGTATAATAATTTTAAATTTAATTTTAATTGCGTATAAGAATTTATTATTATTGTATAATTGGTAAAAAGGATATTTACTTATGATTCTTCATTAACTCTTATAATTAATGTTGAATATTAAAAAAGGATCTAAAAAGGTGCAGGGTGAATAAAACACAAAAAATCTTTTCTGATGTTTAGCGTATACATTTCGATAAGCTATCACTTGTCCTTGAGATATGGAATTTAGTGTAACACCCTCGATGTAGATATCTTGAAAATTTTATAGTTCCTTACGGTATAGGTATAGGTGAGATTGAAAACACTTTTTTATGGTGTTTTAAGGCAACGTTTCGATCAACTTTCGTTGTCTTCTTCAGGCCTCTGTTTATTAGTACATTTACACAAATAAATGTCATATAATACAAATAATGAATTACAAATTATAAATTATAAAAATTGTTCATACCTTAGTATATTCGAATGTAGAATATTAGCACGACTTGTCTCGTCGATATGTCAAATTTGAATATACTAAGTTAAATGAAATTATGAAAATGCTAAACGGTCTCTATAAACATCTGACGTCACTGATGACGAGACACTCAGCTGGAACATAATCTTCGACAAATTGTAAACTTAGTATATTCAAATTTGACATATCGACGAGACAAGTCGTGCTAATATTCTACATTCGAATATACTAAGGTATGAACAATTTTTATAATTTATAATTTGTAATTCATTATTTGTATTATATGACATTTATTTGTGTAAATGTACTAATAAACAGAGGCCTGAAGAAGACAACGAAAGTTGATCGAAACGTTGCCTTAAAACACCATAAAAAAGTGTTTTCAATCTCACCTACACCCGTAAGGAACTATAAAATTTTCAAGATATCACTTGTCCTTGTTTCGACTCTTTATTTAACAAAATTTTAACAATTAATTATTATATAGAAATAAGCGACCGATTTTACATGATTTGTTTATACAATTACCAACTACTGTAGCGCAGGGGTAAGCCGGTATTCTACGACGTATCGGTCGTAACATCACAAGTCAATTTGTAAACAATATATATTTTTCACCTCAATATATACAAATTTTTGACGTCCCTCTCAACGTCATGATGTTAGTATTCGTGCTGTTATTGAGGATCATATGATATTTGTAATTTAAATTTTGTGTGTCCCCTTACAAGTTTAATGTATTGTTGTTAATTTTGATATGCATCATTTCCGATATGAAACGTTTCTTATAATTATTTTCAGTATCAAGAATATCTATATTCTCCCAATCAATGGTATGGTTACATTCTAACGAATGCGCCGCTATTATTGAAGTATTATTATAATCTTTAATGTATTCATTATGCCTTGTTTTGAAACTACGTTTAGTTTCGCCAATGTACACTGATGGGCAGTTTTTCCATTTTATTCTTTTATTAAAACGATGCTTTCACGAAGATGAAAAATATTGAGACGACTTTAACCGCTATTAATATTAACGAGCATGACAAAGAGTACATCCGAGAACTCACTATCGAATATATTAAGAAGAATATTAACAACAATATAATCATTGACAATAAAAAAACATAAATCGAAATGCATAAATTTAAAAAAACAAAAAATTATTTAAATAATAATGAAATGAATTTTTTACTAATTTAGACAAAGGCAATATGACAGTATGTATTGGTATTGACGAATACAATACAAAAATGAATAAATGGTTAGATGATACAAATACATTCAAAAGAATAAACAAAAATCTATTGTAAAATCTACAGACTAAAACACATAAATGATTAAAAAAATTAAATGATAATGAATATTTAGACAAAAAATACCACAATAATAAACTTACACAGACAAATACTAACTTAGGTAAAGCATATGGACTACCCAAAATACATAAAATTGATTGTTCGTTGCGACCCATTATTTCCACGGTTAATAGTCCCTTACATTTTATATCTAAATTACTATATAAAGAATTAAAAAAATGTATCGAGCCCCCTGTGTCAAGAATTAACAACAATATAGAATTAAAAAATAAATTGTAAAAATGTCAAAATCCCCAAAATTACATACTGATTTCTCTTGATGTGAGTTCATTATTTACTAATGTGTCTTATCAGCTAGTAATAAAAAGCTTATAAAAAATAATATCCACTATACATGGCATTAGCAAAATCCCATTTAATGATATTGAAAAAATTACTGAATTTCTTTTCGACAATACAAATTTTATATTTAAAAAGAAATTTTACAAACAAATTGTCGGTACCCCAATGGGCTCACCAATATCACCTTTATTTGCAGACATAGTGATGGACGACTTGGAGTCTGAATGCTTAAATTCATTGAAAAACAATCATAATATAATGGATGATACAATTTGTTGTATTCACAAAGATCAATACATTTAATAAATGTAACAAACGTCTACAATTGACGTATGAAATTGTAAATCATAAATGTATTAATTTTCTTGACCTTTCGATAATTAAAATCGAAAATAATGGAGTTATTACCAATTGGTAACAGAAATCTTTACAGTCGGAGAAGATACTTAATTTCTTATCCAATCACACATTACCACAAAAAAGTAATTTTGAATATAATTAAATTGATAGAGCCATTTTACTTTCCAACCAATATTTTCATAAAAATAATAAAAAATGGGTTAAAGTTGTTCTCTAAAGAAATTATTACCCTGATTATTTTATTGATAAACATATAAAAACACGTCTAAAAATGTACAAATATAAAAGAAATAATAACTGCAACAATATTATTGACAAATTCTATACTTTGACTTTTCTATATTTTTTCTCAACATGCACTAAAGTTTAAAAAATATGGATTAAATTTAAGCCCTAATATAAATAATAAATTAAACTCAGTTATTCCAAAAATAATAGACGTTACTGAAAAGTGGGAAAAAACTAATATTCTGTATAGAATAAAATGCAAAGACTTACCATCAGTGTACATTGGTGAAACGTAATTTAAAAAGAAGGGTTAACAAACACATTAAAGATAACAATAATAATTCAATAGCAGTGGCGCATTCGTTAGAATGTAACCATACGATTGATTGGTAGAATATAGATATTCTTGATACTGAAAATAATTATAAGAAACGTTTCATATCGGAAATGATGCATATCAAAATTAACAACTGTGACGAGACGAATCCGTTCGCCCTCCACGGGTGAAGGGCAGAGTCGAGCTCTCGTCGAAGAAAAAGAAATTAATAATATATATATATTATATATATTATTAATTTCTATATATATATATATATATGATATATTATATATTATACCGGGATAGACCGGCTGTCGCTTTATCCCGGCGTAATTATTAATTTCTTTTCCTTCGACGAGAGCTCGACTCTGCCCTTCACCCGTGGAGGGCGATCGGATTCGTCTTGTCACATGGCGCCCGAACAGGGACACAATCTCCGCGATCGGGTTAAAGATTTAAAAAAAAAAAAAAAATTCGTTTTTCGTGGTGCGGTTTATCCTTCTCCCTAACATTCGTCCTTGTGCGTACAGTTCGTGCTCCCACGACTCCACGTAAATTCCTCCTCATCTGTGCAAATCATTTTGTGCTACTCGTCATTGGGTAGCAACGATCATTTGCAAGAGTTCCTCACCTTAACCTTGATTGTCCGCAGTGTTTCGGTGAAACGTTTGCATCTAAGCGTGGGAACATTTTAAGCAGGGGTTTAAAATGTCCGACGAACCTGGCATCGTGTGGCTGTATGACCTTAATAAGCGGGGTTTACCAGCCGAATTGTTGCGGCTACAATTGAGCGTGGAGATTGCCACCACTCAATTGTGACAACGGCTGATGAACTATGTTCACGCCCACACAGATGAATTTCCGGAAGACTTTGACGAAGACCGCAGCATCGCCGGGGACTTGGAGGGAGACATGTCACACGTCCGTCCTTACCTCAATGCCTCTAGCCCCCGAGATACCGCACCATTCGTTCTATCTGAGTCGGCCCGTACCATGAACCAGCTGTGCAAGTGGAACTTGCATTTTGATGGTAAGAATGTTTGTGCATTCTTGGAATGGTTGGAGGAGCTACGTGACACTTATAACGTCACGGGACAACATCTCATTAATGGAGTCCCCGAGCTATTGAAAGGTGATGCACCAGCCTGATATCGCAACCAGGAAAAATGCACTTCGTGGGAGGGATTCGTATGCTTAGTACGAAAGCGTTTCATTCCCATCGATGAACGCCGCAGCCTTGAGCCACAATTGAACGGTCGAACACAGGGTCCGTCCGAACCTCTACCTGCATACATCGACGCTATGCAGACGATAATGATACACATGGGAGAATTGAGCCCTGAACAGTAACTGGACTGCATATATGACGGAATGAAAGTCGAGCTACAGATGCAGATTATGCGTCGAGAGGTGACAACCATCTACGACCTCATGACCGAGATAGAAGAGGCGGAACAGAAATTGCGACTGTTATCAAGGGAGAATACCAAGTCAGTCGCACCTGTGGAGGCACCGGTTGATGCAGTCAGACAGACAAAATCTAAAAAGTCTGTATCGAAGAAGGAACTGTTAAAAACCGTACCCCAGCCTGCTCCATATGATCGAGCCACGTGTTGTTGGAGGTTCAAAGAGCCAGGATACACCCGAGCATAGTGCACGGCAAAACAAAAGATGTTTTGCTCGATCTGTGGAAAGAACGGAGTGTATACCCGCGATTGCCATGGCATTCCGCAGGGAAACGCACAGGAATCTGGGGAGCCAGCTCCGTTACCTCAATCCAACGAATAGACACCCGCCCTTTCGTGGATGTCGAAATAAACGGAGCACACCTGAATGCCCTTATTGATACGGGAGCAGCAATCTCCTTTTTCAGTAAGGATGCTGCCATCCACTGTAAATCTTGACGTAAATAAACATCCAACAACCGAGCAATGTTGGCCGAAGGAACCTTGGCCACGCTAGGCAAACAACTGTCCGGAAAAATTTCATTCCAAGGACGAGATTGGCCAATCTCGGTCATCATAATGTCAGATCTGACGTGTGACCTGTTGCTCTGCATCGATTTTTTGAAGACCATTGGATGTATGTTAAGCATCGCGCAACAAACTATCTTCCCGATGGTGTATAATGTGGGACTATTATCCTTGACGGATAAACAAAAAAACCAGCTATCCCATGTCATTGAAAGGGCCAAGTACGAGATGGAATCGATACAAGGCCCTACACACCTCGCAAAATACCACATCAGGCTGACCGATGACACGCCATTAAAACAGCGATATCAGCCCCTAAATCCTGCAATGCAGGAAATCATGGATGCCGAAGTGGCAAAAATGATTGCCGAGGGTGTTATTGAACCATTCAACAGACCATGGAGCTCCCTGATCGTGCTGGCTAAGAAGAAAGATGGAAACTACCGGTTTTGTGTAGACTTCCGTCGTTTGAACGAAGTTTCGGTCAAGGATGCTTATCCGCTCCCGAAAATACAAGCAACCTTGGACAAACTTCGTGGAGCAGTATACCTGTCCACCATAGACCTGAAAAATGGGTATTAGCAGGTACCACTGACGGAGGAAAGTAAACCGCTTACTGCTTTCACCGTACCGAATCATGGCCTCATGCAATTTAAGGTCATGCCCTTCGGGCTCCATTCTGCTCGGCCGTCTTCCAACGAATGATCGACCAAGTGATCAATCCTTCGTGGGAACCCAATGTGTTCTGCTACTTGGACGATATCATCATCAGCAGAACCTTTGAGGAACACCTCCGACTCGTATCCGCTGTGTTAAAACGTCTGCATGAGACTAAGCTTCGCCCGAATTGGCAAAAATATCATTTCGAACGGAGTCAATTGAAATATCTTGGCTACGTGATAGATGCTCAGGGCATACACACTGATCCTGAGAAAATCACCGCCATCCTAGCCTTGCAGCCTCCCACCAACATCAAGGAGTTACGCCGCTTCAATGGTCTTATCTCTTGGTATAGATGATTCGTATCAGACTTACAACGATTACTGCCCCATTAAATCAATTGTTGCATAAGCGACAGAAATGGCAATGGGGCGAGGAACAGCAAAGGGCCTTCGAGGTATTGAAAAAACAATCTTAGTCACGTTCCAATATTAGCGTGCGCCGACAGATGTTAGTGACTAAGGATTGGGCGTCGTTCTCTCCCAGGAAAGTGATGGGCAAGAAATAATTATTGCTTATGCCAGTCACACTCTGAACAAAGCTGACAGAAATTATTCGGTCACAGAAAAGGAGTATCTGGCGATAAAATGGGGCATTTGGAAAATGCGTGACTATCTCGAGGGGTATCGATTCGTCGTAGTGACTGACCATCAGGCGTTGAAGTGGTTACAGCAACTCGATAACCCTTCCAGCCGACTCGCGAGATGGGCTATCGAGTTATCCCAATGGGATTTTGAAATACGATATCGAAAGGGTGATGAGAATGCTCTTGCCGATGCCCTATCTCGACAACCCGAACTAGCCACTATTGATATTCCATGTAAGTGGTACGTTGGTATGTTGAGAAAAGTTAAAAGGCAGCCAGTAGAACATCCAGACTACCGCGTCATGGAAGGAAGGCTATATCGGAAGGCCCTACACACTCTGAACTTAAACGACGAACCGTCCAGCCAACAGTGGAAAATGTGCGTCCCGGCATCCGCCCGTTTCCAAGTACTCGCCGAAAATCACGACTCAGACACCGCCGGACACTTCGGTATCGCAAAAACCCTCTGTCGGCTGTCAAAGAAATATTATTGGCCCGGAATGATACGGGAGATAAAACGTTACGTGAGAAAGTGTCTCACGTGCCAAAAATGTAAAAGCAGTCAAGAACTCAAGGCTGGCACGTTGCATTCCCATTATGTTTCAGAACCTTGGGCAGAAATTTCCATGGATTTATTGGGTCCACAACCTCGCTCTAAGAGATAGAACATCTGGCTGTTGGTGACACGAGATCGGTTCACCAAATGGGTGGAGTTGCTTGTACTCCGTACAGCGACCAGCGCGGCAATTACCGAAGGATAAAAACAAGAAATCCTTCGACATGGGTGCCCCAAGACTGTCGTCACTGATAATGGACGCCAGTTCGTGGGAAAAGAATTTACTGCATATATACAGAAATGCGGTATCGAACACCGTCGCACCCCACCGTACGCTGCCCAGTGCAACCCAGTGGAAAGAGCCAACAAAATAGTTAAACAATGTTGGCCCAACGGATTGGAAATAAACATCACGCTTGGGATGCGTATTTAGGCGAAACAGCATTTGCCTATAACACCGCTGTTTCTTCCACCACTGGATACTCAACGGCCTACTTGAACACCAGCCGTTAATTCGCGGTACCTACTCACTTGAGTGAGCAAAAGCGACATAGTGATCCTGCCCGAATAATGCACTTACAAGATGCTAGAGAATCCGCAAAAATAAATTTAACTCAGATCTTCGCCAAATAAGAAGTGCAGTATAATAAACACTGAAGCATTTGGACTCCGAAGATAGGAGACGAAGTGACGATAAGGATACGGGTACTATCCAAGAAATTAGAGAAAGTTAACTCGAAGATAGCCCCGAAATACGAGTTCTACTTGTTGTAGTACGACAACTTTCCCCCGTCGTCTTCGAGCTCCGAAAAGGAAAAGGAAACCCCACCATCGCCCATGTCCAAGATCTGAAACGATACCACGAGCATAAAGACCAGCAGTCCGTGGATATCGTTTCAGTCAAGCAAAATGCGTCGGGTAATCAATGTGAATCGAGAACAAATTCGTGCATATGCATGCCCCGCTCTCACCACCTCGACCATCAGCTTGGGAGCAGCCCTTCGCCTGATACGTGTCGGACTGCTGTATCAGCAATGCAGCCGTACGATAAAAATGCCGACTGGTCTGACCTACAGTACCGAGACTATGACGCTGAACTGGACATCGGCAGGACAACCGGTGTATATCGGCGCAGTGGCAATCACCCACCAGCGCGAAGATCTGCTATTGGGACAAAACTACCTTCAGCAGATATGAAAAAGAATCGCCTCAGTTGTCAAAAGGTAACCCTAACCCCTATCACGCTCTTCTTAAACCTTATGCATTCCCTGCCTAATGAGGATTCGAAATCCCCTCCCATCGATAAACCGCAACGCCGCGATGCGCCGCCGACCGTCGGGGTGGGGGTAACGAATGATTGACGTGCACTCGTACGTCACGATGATCATTCCATTAGTATCATGCCGTCTCGAAGAGTCACTCTTTTGCTTCGCCGCACAAGTGCACCCATGAGGAGGGCTACCCGGCAAACCAACGACCGCTACCGACCGAGGAACCGTCGACTACCGCCGCCACGCCGACCGTCCACAACACCAGTTCGGCAACCACCACCACCGCACCATCGACCGTCGAACTCACGACGCCGCCCCCAGCTCCACCAGAAACCGCGGCCCACCAGGAAGCGGCTCCAACGTTACCACCTGCAGAGCCGACTCCCTCAACATCAGCAGCGGGTCATCAGGCGTCGTGGGAAAACCCTTTCCCTGTGGGAATATTACCGCCGACCCGTACTACGACCCGTACAGCTATCGAATCCGTTTCCCAGATGGATTCATCGTCCGGTTCCCAAAGGGAAAACAGAAATATATGGTGCATTATGGGCCGTGGTGGCGGAGGCTTTGGTTCGCCCGCATCGGTGAACTCGGCTACATATGACCGTCCAGGGTAAGTGTCGAACAAGCAACGACGCGTTAAAACGCTTTTCCCCAGCGGGAATATAATAGTTTAGATAATCACCACCGGGGCGACGGATCCTTTATTTAATTTCTCTATACCATAAAAGAAATTTACATTTGATTAAATTGCAAAAGAAAGGAAAACCCCAGTCAATTAATATATATATTTATTGTAACACGGCGATTTATATCAGTATTTATGATATAAACTTATTATTGAAAGTTCGAACGATTTCGACTTTCCCGGTAATGTTTACATTCGGACGTCTACTCAACGGCGTGACCACTACGGGGGTCGGCGACAATAACAAAGACGAACATAAACATGCGCGCAACCGTTATTTGATTCACAGTAATTATTAAAAATAATTACTTTACAATTTATGTATATTTATATGTAGAAAAATGAAATTACACAAATTACCACTATTTACCGGTTTTTTACCAAATTTTTGTCGTTATGAATTAAACGCTTCTGTCCAACTACGCAATCGGCAAAGAACAAATGGAATAAATTTTAC
The DNA here is from genome assembly GCA_018907245.1 of Eupristina koningsbergeri. NCBI lineage: Eukaryota > Metazoa > Arthropoda > Insecta > Hymenoptera > Agaonidae > Eupristina > Eupristina koningsbergeri. The sequence goes on along the minus strand of JACCHV010000013.1, from coordinate 531,737 downwards.
GTTAAGGAAAACGAGCGGAAAAGTACTGAGGGCGGTTAGATAAGACGCCCTGCGGTACGCCAGGAAGCTCCAACGGAGCTAAGGTTCAGAATGGGTATCTTCGGAAAATTTTAACGGAAGTAATTTTTCCGAAGTCGCAGACTTCTTGACGCAGTATAGGAACGATATTTTAGAAATCGCAAGCCATTTCCAAATTCGTTTGAAAGGAGCGAAACAGCACGAAATCGTGACAGTTTCGGAGTTTTGTCGTTGCCACAGAATTGTGTGCAACAGGAGATTTGGAAGGAAGGTAAGCTCGGGAAAGAGGCCAGAGAGAGTCTGTCTCGAGACGAGTGCTCGCCAGCACCACATAGCTTCGGCGCGTGAAACATCGGCCATCCGATTGGCTCTCCGCGGTCACGAGGGATGTCGGACGCGTGCCGGTACACGCGTACGTGGGGCCCATGTAGGAAACTTGAAGCATCGAGGTGTGGCCCCCGATGTACGCGCTTAGCAACGAGCACGTCTCGTTGCACAACAATACATTAAACTTGTAAGGGGACACACAAAATTTAAATTACAAATATCATATGATCCTCAATAACAGCACAAATACTAACATCATGACGTTGAGAGGGACGTCAAAAATTTGTATATATTGAGGTGAAAAATATATATTGTTTACAAATTGACTTGTGATGTTACGACAGATACGTCGTAGAATATCGACTTACCCCTGCGCTACAGTAGTTGGTAATTGTATAAACAAATCATGTAAAATCGGTCGCTTATTTCTATATAATAATTAATTGTTAAAATTTTGTTGAATAAAGAGTCGAAACAAGGACAAGTGATAGCCTATCTAAATGTATACGCTAAACATCAGAATAAAATTTTTGTGTTTTATTCGCCCTGTACCTTTTTAGATCCTTTTTTAATATTAAACATTTAAGAATGGAAAATGCTACATATCTAACTGTAAATCTTATAATTAATAATAGTTATTTTGTTTAATAGTTTTTAAATGATCTTCCCTTTCTTAAAAAATACTAAAATTATTATACTAATTTCGTTTAATACTAATTTTTTATCTATAATATCTACGTAATAAACATTTCTACATATAAGGCATTATTAATTTATTTTTAATAGAAATAAACTTTAATTTTTACTTTAATCTTTATTAAAGCATTATATAAAATTAATATACTCTGTTTTTATCAACTAGAATTACTGTTACTGAATGAAATTATAATCTAGATATATTGAAACTACTAATTTAAATTATAAACATTAAGAATGGTTAACAATAATTCGAGTTTAAGAATTGTTTATGATACACATACTGAGTAACTATAATAAAATTAATAACTAGTATAGCGAGAAAACCATTTTTAACAACATACAAGAGATTTAAAATTAAGTTAACAGTATTTTATTTATAAAAAGTTAGAAATTTGTTATGAATTGTTTCTTTATTATTTGCTTTTATTAATAATTTACTTTAAAATATCGTATAATTTTACATGTTAAACTCATAGAGAAGAGTGAAATTAAAATGAGAAGCAGCAGAATACAGATAAAGTGAGAACCCGAGAGGCAAACAGAATGAGAGTTATTGAGAAAATGTATGTGTATTTGAGAATTGCTAAATGTTGTGCGTGCTGAATATTATGAATCCGAGTTTGGATCTAAGAGGGTTAACTTTGTATTTTGAAGTGAATATTTAATCTGATAAACTAGCAAAGCCTTTAATTTCTCAGAATACTATTTTTCTAAAATCAGAAATTATTGAATAGGAATTGAATGGAAAATCATAAAAAATATTTCAGCCCATCAATAAAAATCTTGGTTATGTAGCTTATTAGAGTTGATTAATATGCGTGTGATATATATACATGAAATATTATTTTAGATAGCGAGATATAATTATTAACGCTGTTCATATATTTACTTTAACACCTGACTTTTGCAATTTACTGCATTTTTTAAAAAATAAAAGAACTAGTCATAAAATATTGAATAGTCTTATTGAATTATTATTAATTAAATTAAAAATACATAATTTCATCTATAATTATTTTTAAAAAATACCTTAAAATATTTTTAGTGCATAAAAGAATTCTTTGCTAGTTGTAAAGAATTATCAACGACTGTTGTTAATTGTAGGTAGACATTTCGATCAGATGGTTCCTCATCCTTGTTGAGTTATTGAGTTTAAAAAAAATTTTTTAAAAACATTTTTTAACTATAAAAAGTCATATAACAAAAAATATAAAACACGTATTGTTATATTAGATATAAATATAATTTAAATTTTTATCCAATTTATTGTTCAATGAATTAAAGAAAATACATTCTAGTCTTAAAATCTTCAATCAATAATAATAACGACAACCTATACCTCTCAAATAAACTCAATAATATTACTAGTTTATATGATTATAAATTTATAATTACTTATATACTTTTTTGGTAATTTCTAATAAAACTTACAATTTTACATTACTTAACTTTAGTTGAATAAATTTTTTTTTGATTTTGATAATAAGCATAATAAACAATATGTTTTCTGTACCATATTTTCTCTATTTTTTTAAAATCATAGTTATGCACCATATATATAATCAGATTGTTCGGAATTTGATTCTGTTCACTTTATTTTATCGTGTAATTATCGATAATACTGATTCTTTTATTGAAAGAATTGAAAGAATTGACTTATTACAAAATATTTATATACTTAATAGATATTGTATATTACGTAGGAAATATAAATTAATAAATTCATTCAATTTTTTGATGTCTTAATTGTAAATATCAAGAAATAATTTATTGAAAATTAATTTAAAAAACTAATAAAATTTATTAGAGCAATTCAATTATCGAATAAATGATTTTATTTGTACAACATATAATTCGTAAACTTTAAATATATTATAAAAATTTTACATACATGACTATATTATTAAAAAGTATAGAACAAAGAAAATTAAAAAATAAAATATTCGACTGTTATATAAAAGAAATAAAAGTGGATCATTTCATATTAATATTTTATTATTTTATTTCATTTTTAGTCAATAAAATATTAATTTAAAATTCCATTATAAATCATCATTAAAAAAAATTCATATTTGTATAGATTTTACTAACAGTAAATAAATTTAATAAAACAAAAACAGAAATAGCTAGTTCTTTTCAGAAAAATATCTCAACTATATTGCCAATTCTATGTTAGTAACAATCTAAATGCCTTATGAATTAGAGTTTTCTCAGAAATAAAGCATCTATCTTTTCTTTACATGAAATCAACATTGGTTAGATGTATGCTGACGATATTTTACGATCGCGTATTATCGTATATACATGATCTGTTCCTGAAGTATCGAGTTTTTTTTTTCATTTTGCGACTATTGGTCGTAGCGATTTGGGAGGGGTCTTAAAATATAGAGGAAAGCTTTTTCCATTTATTCATTTTTTTTTTTTTTTTTTTTGCTTTTTCGATAATTAGATACGGCACGATTTTACTTCGTGCGAAGGGTGTTTTTCGATTTTTTGACACAGCGCATTAAAGCGATTAGTAGAACTAGGTTACGAAATAAAATTTTATTTGCAACTTACAAAAAACTGTAGAAATATTTAAAATGTCACAAGAGGCTTATAAAGATAATTGTATGTCAAAATCGCAATATGGAAAATGGCTGAGAGCTTTTAAAGAGGACCAAGAAAAAATAATTGTTGAGTCTCGATCTGGGCGCACAAAAATCTCTCGAATGGCTAGGAAGATCCGGCGCGTGTTATAAATATAAAATTTGGACTGTCGATTAACAGATAAAACAATTCAGAAAAAACTGAATTCAACGCGATCTACGGTGCACAATTTAATATAAACAAAATTTAGAAATACGAAGAGTTTGCATAACTATCAAAGCTGAGGAGTTTCAGACTATTTTTGAGACCTGAAAAATTCGTCTTCGTAAATGCGTGGATGCACGAGGGAATTATTTTGAAAAATTTTAAATTTTTGTTTCAAACTATTTCTACGTCCACCAATAAATCATATTTCATAAGTAAAGGTAATTGGTTTCTTTTTTTTCATAATTTTTAAACGAAACATGCTGGCGTAGTGTTTTTCTACTGATCGCTTCAGCGCCTAGTGTCCAAAAATCGGAAAGACCTTTCGCGCGAAGTAAAATCGTGCCGCATCCATTTAACGAAAAAACAAAATTTGCCAAATCAAAAAAAAAACTCGATACTTCGGGGACAGACCATGTATTTTGTATATTTCCCACTCTGTGATTTTTCGCTTTATAACATCTTTAATATTTATTGTTAAATTCTTATGTACTGACTTATTCAATTTTTTTTATAACTTTTCTAAAATTTATTATTTCTTGTAAGAAACAATAAAAGTGTTTATTAAGTAGTATAAAATTATTTGAATACTACTATCCATTTTTTAATCGCCAAATTTTTATTTTATATCAACAAATGTTCTATCTAAAAATTTATATGTAACTATATCTCGTAAACATATACATTAAAAGCAAAAGTATATGGTTAACTGAAAATCTATAAAAAAGACATCTCACTACATCATATAATATCGACTATAAATATCTTTACTGAATTCCTTTCTAAAATCTTGTATAGTGTTATTAAAAAAATATTGCGCTACTGTTATATTATAAAATTAATTAATAATATTTTCTATTTGAGAAGCAAAATAAATAAAGTTTTTATTTTATGTAACTGCCTATTATTCTAACTCAGCGTAAAAACATTATTTATATGCGATTTTAATATTAAATGGTTAGTAGAATCATATTTTTATAGAATAGCTGTAAAATTCTATCCATGATATTCTATCTAATGACACAGTAAATTTTTTGTATAAAAAATATATGTTTGACAAAAAATATTTTCAACAAATTTTCTGTCCTTCGATGAATCTAACATCTCTCCATTATTTAAAAACATTGTAATAAATGACTTAAAACTCAATTACATAAAATTTTAAAAAATAAATATAATTGTAAACTGATATTTTATTATAAAAATATTGATAATATGATTTTATGAATTACAAAAATAACAATGAGATAGTAATTAATTAGATTAATTGATTTAATAAAAATAATCAAATTTTTTAAATATTATAATTAAAACGAGAATTTAAACATTTTTAAATTTCGTCATACATTTATTTAGTTATATATTTTTTCTTAAATTGTGATATTTCGTTTTATCTTCCATTTTATTAGAAGAAATTTATAGCCTACTCGATTTTCAATTTAGACCAATTAATATTGCAATAAAGTTTTGGCTTCGAAGATTCGCAAAAGATCCTCTAATACGCAATGTAAAAGTTTTGTCGTTTAAAGAATTTCGTTAAAAGTTACACACGTATCGACAAGTGGGAAATATGGACGCTGGAATCAATTCTGATAGAAAATTGAGTGCAGCATTCATCGTCACGAGTAACAATTTGTGGAGTACCAATAATTGAACAAAGTTTATCAGAATTATGAATATTTATAAGATGAATTTACAAAGACAAGACATTAAAAGGCGAGAATCAAGTATACCAGCATGATAACATGCCGGAGAAAGATCTGTTTGATAGGTGACCCTAAGAGGTCAGAGGATGCCTGGACATGGGTCAACATCTTAGAATCGTTAACCCTTACGTACGTGGTCGTACATTATAAGTGAATTACACAAGATAACCCTTTCAACCCACATTATACAACTTTGTAATTTACGTTCCTTCACTAAGCCCAATATCTGCAAAACCAAAATGAAGTAAGAAAGTTGTAACAGTTATAATTACTCTCTTCTTCTGTAGATTCTATTTCAGATATATTACTAGGGTCTCTGGAAAAAGAAAAAATACAGCAGTACTAACAAACATATAATGACAATTTCAAAAAAACAATAAAAACTATTTTTAAATGTACTCATGTCTATTTTGATTGTCACTAAAATTCAAAGTTATATATACATATATATTTTAAGGCATGCCGTATTATTTCAGTGATCATTACCTAATTTTGGGAAGACGTAAAGTGTGTTACCTCATATTCCAAAAAGTCCGAAGAACTTCTCGATTCATATCGGTTGATCGAGCAATGTGTATCCGCAATTTTTCTTGGATAATAGTTGCATCTCTCGTATTTGCATTAATTATAGTCCTATATTATTAAATCCAATGCAAATTAAGTTTTACTCCCTTGTATTCGGCTGCATCTGTTGGCGAGATCCAAGTAAACTGATCGCTGAGGTCACCTTGACTACTGGCAATCTTGGAGATCCTACAGCGTAAAAGATACGTGTTCAAAACCTGTTAGAATATACATAAACTACAAATAAATAGACAAGTGGATTATTTTATCTTCAGTTCTGCTCTAACAAATTCGCCCGACCATGGCCAACATGGATCTGGCATTAGGCAATTATAAAAAAAGTCATTATCCAATAATCAATTCATATTAAAAACAAATTTTACCTGTCTGAATATTATGCTATTTTTAAAATACATTAATACAAAAAAATAAAATATTATTATTGGAATAATTTTATTATCTAATTACACTATTAATAAAATATAAAAAAAATAATTTTTTTAATTTATTAATAATGAATTTAACGCAGTCATTGAAATACCCAAAGATAACATTGATAAATGGAATACTAATAAATCTTATTACAAATATATGATAACGTGTTATTTACATGATGATTAAAATTATTAACATTTAGTATTAATTATTCTTTTTTTAGTTCTTTTTTAAAATTTATTTTCTATTTATAAAATCTTTTTTTGAACTATTCTAATGAGGACAAACAACAATTATGTCCAAATGTTGGCTCACGTTTAATATTTTGATCTTATTATTGCAACTTTAAAAACTTTTTATCACTAGTCTATACTTTTTACATTAAAATTAAATTAACAATAAAAATACAAAAGTTTTCATATTTTTGCAGGTGAACGGCCAGAGGCAATGCAGACGGGCACGGCAGGTCCCATTTTATCCTCGAGTTGTCTTTTAGTATCTCTTATTATATTGTACATATCTTCCTTGTAGTATATAAGCTAAAATTCATTATAAACAATGAAATAATATATACATTAATATAAATATAATTTAAAGAAAAAAAAAATTCATAATGAAAAATAACTATAAACTTGTAAAAGAAATAATGTAACAATTTCTCTTTTAATTTCCAAGTGTGAAAAATAAAATCTGTGAAAATTAAAACACCAAGCAAAAGGAAAATCTATTAATGTTTTCGATATTTTCTCACGTACACAAATGTTACATAATAGCATAAAGTGTATATTGGAGGGAGAGCTTCCTGAAGCAGAAAATATAAGGCAAAATGACAAATCGATTCAGTTTACTGCCAATAAGTTAGAAGGAAAAAATGCTGTTTTGGATATATAAAATGTAAGAAAGAACGAACTTTTTCAGATAAGCATCCAAACAATCCAATCTCTTAAGTAGATTACATTACCGTCACTGTTTTTGAACTCTTGTTCATATCAGTTATCGAACAAAATTAATATTACCGCCGCATTATATACATAATTAATAAAGGAAGTAATATATAAACAGCGAGGTAGGACTGATATGATCTAGTAATTTATAAGGACAAACTGTTTCCAAAACACTGTGGTTTTATTCAATTTCTATTATATACAAAGGATTTTTAATACCCCACATATAATGCAATGTGTTTCATCTTACGCAAACAAAAATTTAAATATTCATGTACGTGGATGCGTTGGCGTATGTAATGTTTGCATGCAATTGTGTGTGCGTGAAAGTGAAATAAAGTGTGAATATGTAATGAGAGCACGGGGCCTTTACGTGATATAATTTGTATTGCGATGGACATGTTCAATGAAAGATATTTTTTTTTACTTTTTGTAATCATTTCTCTTGACGAAACGAAAATATGTTAGAAATTTACATAAATATTTAAAATGAATAACTTTGTTTTTTACTAATGTATATTTCAAAATGCAAAGTTAAATTATAATGTATTTACAGATATTTTCTGTATATTAATGAAAATGAAAATACGGTCATTATTTAAAATATTTTACGAATGACTATATAAATAAAATATAGCATTAAAACTATTATTGCAATGATATCGTATTGACAATGCAACTGTAAAAGCAGTAAAAAGAGACTCGTTATCTTTTTCTAATTAAAAATACTCTGAAGTACGTATATAATTTTAAGTAAATAATTTAAACAAATTAATTAAGCAACAAAATTGTAAATATTAAAAATGAGTTTCTGATAATAATAATAAATACATATTTATACACAAAATAATTCAAGTTAATTCATGTTTTTCCATTTATTTTTAATTATATTTCAATGTAAATAAATTCCCAGAGTAATAAACTTTTTTGATAAGAAAACTCCTTTTGAAAGTTTATTAAACGTCAGCGGATCATCTACACTTTTATCTTAAAGCTTACAATATATTATTAATAATACTTTTTATTATTTTTAGTTAAATGATTCATTATTTCCTTAATGTTTCAAATAAATTATGTTTAAAAATTGTTATTAGAAATATAATTTTACATTTTTTGAAATGTGGATAAAAAGCGTAACTATTAAATATTTCGAAATTATATACACTCAAAAAATAGTTTTTCTTATAAGCAATATTTTTGTTAATTTATTTAAAAATAAATATACTATAAAATTATTATTTACGCATATTTATTAATGTTAAGATATTTGATAAACTAATACGGATCATTGTATTAATGTTATAATGTTTTAGCTGTAAAATATATACATAGATAAATTGAATAGCCTAAATCAGTTTATCTTGAAATCACTTTGTAACTCGTGATGTGCTTTTTTGTTTTTCTTTAATAAAATAATAATGTGGTAAATTTGTTGTTTTCCTAATTATACAAATGAAAAATAAAAGATTTATTTAATCTTGGCAATTATATTATTAACATATGTACAATAATTAAATTATAATTTCATTGATATGATATGATGCAATATAAATAGAGTATGATTAAAAAAAAACCCAAAAAATGTATAAATTTATCGAATTTGCAATTGGCTTATTCTAAAATCATTCAATATTTGTATAATTATCGATATTCTTTTTAATGCATGAATTTGAAATTAAGTTCTTAATTTATTTTATACAATTCTTTTGTACATTCATTATATACAACAATTATTATGTAGAGTTAAAAAAAATATATACAAAATATTAAGTTAAAATTTCAAGTTTTTGCATTAAAAATAATATTATAGATTAATATTACAAATTGTTATTAATTATGTAGATAAGTTGCATTAAACCATCACAATATTTTAGTCGAAAGAAATAAATTGTTAAGAGTTGTAAATAAAGTTTATTTATCCAAATAAACAATTACATGAAAGACATCAAAATATGAATACATTTTATATTTAATCCTTTTTAAACCCATAATTAAATTAAAATTAAATTATATTATTTTATATTTCACTTTTAATATTTTTTATGAATTAATTTTATAACTATATTAAATATATTAAATCTTTGAAGACAATTTTAATATTTTATATTGTGCACATAATTGTAAAAATGATTTTTTTTTTGAAAAAAGATTAAATCAGAAATTTTTTCTTTTTTTTAATACAAATTATTTAAAAATGAATCAAATAACTCGTAAACATAGAATTGTTTTGACGTTGTTTTTTCTGTCTAAATCAGGTAAAATTAAATTTAATTCATCTTTTTAAAAAAGTTGATTATGAAAGATGAGCTGAAAAATATTTTACTGAGCTTTAAAGTTTTGTTTTTTATATATGAAGAATTAATTTGTTTAAATTATATGTATATATTATAGATATTTTAGCTATTAATTTTTTGGCTTTAATGATGTTTGATATCCATACAAATTTAATTCATTTTTTCTATTTTCTCACAATAAAAAAATTATATTAAGACATTTATATTGGACTTGTGTTGTATGTTCATAATATGAACATGCAAAATTCTAATAAGCCTTATTTATCCAGATAAAAAAATCTGAATAATTATGGTTTAATTTATTAGTTATTTATCATTTATTTTTTAATCAATATTTATAATCTTAAATATTGAAAAAATTTAATTGAGAGTATTATTAAAAAGCGGATAAGTATATAAAAAAATGTTGATATATTTTTATATATACAAAATCAACCACACAGCTGTATAACACATAGTTACGAAATAAAATTTACTGGAAGTTAATCTAAGAGAATTTTTTTCTTGTATTTATAATTAAACACAAATAAGAAGTGAAACAAAGTGAAAATAATAAAATATTTAATGCTAGACTATTGATGACAGTTCAAAAGAAAATCTGCCCTTAAATAACGAGAAGGTTCGTTTGAATGTATACAACTGGAAGTTAATACACAGGATTTTAGATTATATAAATTAGATGTACTTTAAAATAATAGAGATAATTAATAGAAATAAAAATAAATAAATTACGTTGAATTTTTTATTACAAAAATTATTATAAAAAGCAAAAATTAATTTAGAAAAAGATTCGATACTCTAAAATTGTCCGTTAAGTTGTTTTTTTGATGAATTGATTTGATTGATGAATTTAAAGACCCTTTAGATTAATTGAAATTTTGAAAGAATGATTTAACACTATTTTGAAAGTTGTTTTTAGCATTAGACGTGTTGAATTTCAATTAGTTTTAAAAGAAGACAATGTTCTGATAAGAGAATATCGTATAACAGTTTGCGATTAAATACAATTGTATACAGAAGTTTTAATGTAAATAGGAAAAATAAAATTCAAGTCCAATATTTCAAATACAATATCGTGAGATGTTGACAAATTTTATTTTATTTATTAAGAAAGGGCGTGGCTCTCTTTTGAAACGTCTTTCGCACACTGAGATGGCGCTGCTGTGCATTTTCGACAATCAATAAGCCTAGTATGAATATGTAGTATTCATTGACCCATTGTTACACTACCCTACCGGTACGACCTGTCAAAGTGCGATAAATACATGTATCATGCTTTTTTTTACCCAATATTAGATTTTTGAACAGCTTCGAATCTTTAATATACTGATCGCTTTGGTAACAAAAATCTTTGGCAATCTTTTTATTTTTTTTTCATTAATTGTTTATTGCAAAAAGCAATTGTTCGACGATGGGCGCATATTATTTCGGCCAATTTTCATTACTTTGTATAGCGCTTCTATATCTGTTGTATCTTCTGCTATATGTATTGCATTTTCATAATTCTTTGTTTTCATCCAAGGAGCGAAATTTTGCTTTTGTATTATACGACTATCTTGAATTAAAAAAATATATAAGAATGTAGGATTATAGAATTTGCTCTATTCATATCTATTATAATAAGTATACTTATTATAATTATAATATAACTTAATATAAATATATAGCGATTTTTACTGTATGATACAGTGCGTTTTATACTGAAAAGTGAGCTGTAAAATTATATCAAAGCTTATATTGAGCAGTGCACTCACCCATTCCTTACAATAGAAAATTTAGAAAATTTAAGAGAGGCAAGATCTTTGTTTTTTTCTTTTACAAATATATATATAAGTTTATAGATCTAGAAATGTTTTTAATTCGAGCTATCACTTATAAAGTTTTTGATGCTCTGATTTTGGTTCGATTTTACTAATGTACCATTACACAAATAGGTTACTCTCTGCATACTTTAGACATGCTCATAACACAATTTTATTACTTAGTAATCCTCGTGTCGAGTAATAACAGACACGTTATGTAATTATTCTACTTTATATTTTATTCATTACACTTTAATAAATTAATTCTATACTTGTAATAACTATTAATTATATAAGAATAATTATGTGTAAATAGAGTATTATACAACTAATTTTTTCTTGATGACCATTGAAAAAGAAAGCTGCAGAAAAATTCTCGCATCAGTTCAGAATTTGTAGTATTTATTTATTTTTATTACTTTAATCTATTATCTTTTTCTGTAAACAGTCTGAACTTTTATATATTTCGAGTGTAATACACTTATATATATATATACAATTTATACGAAAATTTAATTCTTAGTAGTTTCTGAATAAAAATATTTCTTAGTAACACAGTTCGTTTTCATACAGTCATAATTTTGTAATCAAATTCTCAATTAAAAATGTAAGTCGTCATAACTAATAATATACAATAATAATAGTTACATTGTGTTTAATCTCAAATTCAATTGAAAAATATGAAATATATTTTATGGAAGTTAATGGATTAAATATTTAGATATTTATTGGAGAGATATATTACGATGCTAAAATAAATCATATATATTCAATAAAATGACTATGACGTTTCAACGATTTTTGTATCCGTATATTCAATCGGTATCAGATCAATAAGCTTTACTAAACAAAATATATAATAAATTTACAAGAATCAACAAAAACACATATAACTAGATATAAAAATAAATTATTACGTGTAAGAGCTTAAAAATCAAAAAAATAAGAAAAAAACTTGTGTATTCAAGGCACAGCACCTCTCCAATCAATCCAACACTCACTAATCCAATATACCATTAAGACCAAACATCTCCTCTATAGTTAACCCCACCATATTCATTAATAAAAAATTATAAACGAAATTTAAAAAATATATCTCTATTCTAACTTCGCAAGTTGACAATAATTTTCAGTTTAAAAATAAAATATGCAATATGAATGCACCATCTGATCACATTCTAGTGTCAATCAAGTTCGCCTCTTTGTTTACTAACATTCGACGTGACTTGACTGTAAAGAGCATTGAAAGAAGTTTTTAATTATATCAATGATAACTATACATACCAGTCTCAAGCGTAATTGAAATAATTAAATTTTTATTCGACAATACGTATTTCATTTTCGATAGAGAAATTTGGAACTCTGATGTGTTCTCCAATTTCTCCTCTATCAACAGATATAGCTTTGGATAATTTTGAAACAATCTCACGTAATGAATCAAGTAAATACAAAATAGTATCACCGCCCTGTTTTAAATATGCAGATGAAAGCTTACTTTGTGTACATAAACATCATTTGAATTCATTCGTACATATCTTCAATTCATGTAACAATAATCTCAATTTTACACACGTGAAATCGAAACTAATATATGCATAAACTTTTTGAATATTATGATAATTTAACATAATAACAATGATATATAATAATATATCATAATTGGTACAAAAAACCATCGGCTTAAAAATGAACTTTGAATTTCAAAACAAACTATACTATAAAACAGAAGAGAAATTTTGAATTCAATTGTATTGTCAGACCAACAAAACTTTTAGATAGACTTTTTCATAAAAATATACATTTAGAACGAAACAAATGATATTACGCAGCAACTTCCCGTTAAATTTTATCAACTGACAAAGTAAAAAAAATCTCAGTTTAATCAAGGATAACCACCTTTTTTACAACTTCAACTAAATAAAACTACCACTGTTTTTCTCATTTATTCAAAAATTTATTCCAAAAATTTCCAACTTGTTAAAAATGTTTAATGTTCGAGTTTTCTAATATTTATATAGTAAATAAAGAACAAAAATATACATTAATTATAAAAATAAAAAAAAAAAAAAAATAATATTTACCAATTATTATATAATTGATTGGAATAATGATTTAAAGCCCATTAAAAAGATTAATTTAAAAATCGAATGCTATAAAATTTAGAGTATTATTCTAATATCAAACGTATTCAACTTTACAAGCCAAATTTTGAACACAATTATTCCAACGATTCGTGTATAGTTATTATTTTTAACAACTTATAAAAGTACAATTAATTCCTTATTGAAATGTTGATAAATAGTTTTGACACATTACTGTTTGCTATACCTTTACAGAACGTTATGATTAACCCAATAAACTTTATTTACATTCGGGTCATTCGCATGGCCCGACTTTTTTGTAAATACAAAATACTTGAGAATAAATTGTAAAACAATATTATAAAATGTTAAAAAAGTCAAAAGTGTTGAGTCAGAGATCATCGAGAAAAGCCATAGCTTTCCCAACTTTTCTTCAAAATTATAAGTTAGGGAAAGCTCCAAAATATTTTTAGTACGGCCAGGCATAAGTTGTAGTGAAAAACTTTGTGCATAAATTTCATCGTGAATCTTCATTTATTACTTGCACTGAAAAATGTTCCTCGTCACATTATTTATCATCCACGCATTGAGTTTGCTTTCAAAACTAGTCTGGCGTGAGCAAAATCAATACAAAACCATTCCGCAATATAAGAGGTCAGACTCTGATCTTATAGAGACAGTCATTTGACCAATAATGTATTGACTCCATAACAGAGCGAAAAAAGATAAAAGATTGGCATCAGTTAAGAGTAATGAGAAATAGATTGACGTCACCTCAGTCAAATCATCAACTTACGAGAATTTCCTTCGACGAAAAGTTTCATCACTGTGATTAAACAAAACAGGAGGGATTTCGACAGTAATAAGTCTGAATATTTATAAATCACAAGCCAAATCCGAAAACCTTTTCCTCGAATTTTCTTTATGATCACGTAAGATTGAAGAAAAAAAATATTTAAAGAGAATAATGCATTTGAAATAATTATGAAACTTAATAATTATTTCAACCAGTAAATAATATAATTAATAATTCAAATAAAATTATTTACCTTGGGGATAATATATTTTTATGAAATTCTAGAAACAAATTGCAGATCTAAGATATTTATGAGTACCGAATATTAAGATATTAAGACAGAATTAGCTAAAGATAGTGAACTAGCAAAGGAGATAAACAAAGCAAAAGTAATGGACATGAAGAAAGAATGAAAAGATAAACTCATAAAGTTAATTCAAATAGGACTTTAAGTTGCAATTTGAGTTTACTTGATAGCTCATATACAAAGCTATAGAAATAGCTTTATTTCCATTTGAACATTGTCTGTATTGATTTTGAACTGGGTATTTAATTTTACAAAGTGCAACAATCCGTAGGACCAGACAAGAAAGAAATATAAATATACATCAATCATGTAAAAAAGGAAATTAAATATATGTAAATTTATTAAAACGTAGACCTGAGAAAGAATTACAAATAATATTTAATATAAAAAAATGTAAATTTTATTTTTATAAAGCTATACTTGTGGTTTATGTTGTAATAGAAAATCTTAAATTATTTAATAATTTCAAACTTCTCTTTGAATAATTAAGATGAATTGTTTTTAAATTCTATTTTTGATATGAAAATAGCTTAGTTATTAAATAAAATTAAGTTACAGGTAATAAATCAAATAGTTGATTAAATATCTTTTATTTATTTATTTTGATGTCACTAATCATATAAAGTTATAATGAAAAAAAATATAAACACGATGAAAAATTTGGCTGACGTTTTGAGAACAGCATGTCTATATTTTTTACCTTATTTGTATTATCTATATTTTTTATTCACTAAATATGTGTGGATCCTTGCAACAAAATGTAAAAACAATGTCAGATGTCTCATACAGTCATAATCTTTTTTTTATTATTTTTAATTGTGTATCCCATTCGTTATATAGTCAATATTCCTTCCTTGAATATTTTTCATAGTTGTTCATTATTAATAATAAAACATTATTGCTTTGATTTATTAATAATTGTACATATATAACGTTGTTAAATATTATCTTTAAGACAAAGGAAGTCTATTTTAAATAAATATATTATATTATTGCTTAATTTTTCCTTATTATTTCACATAATTCGTAAAAGCAGTGATTAAAATTATTTGTCATGTAATATTTTATTATCGGGCCTAGTTAGTTTATAATCGAAGAAAAATTTGTCAACTGCAATTTTTTCTTTGTAAGACACGTTGGCTAGAACTTCTTAGAATTAGATTTGTTTATGAAAGTCGGGAAGTCGCCCAACCCTTGTCATTACCGTTAGTTTTATATGAACTACTAATTGGAATGAATATGGTTAACCGGATCGGAAGCTAACATAATTATTCAGATTCAAGAACAACTTATAAAAAATGAAATGTAAATAGGCAGTCAACCCGTAAACCTCAGTACATTATCAATTCAGAAGAAATTTAATTCTTCCAGACTAATCACTTCAATTTTTTATTTTATCAACTTCAATATTAAAGGCCACCGATGATAATACGTATAAAAGTCGACAGTTTATTTTTTGCGTTGTTCTTTAACGAACCTTTAAATAATATATCAAACAACCAGATAGTAGTAAAGTTATACGGTTTCATTTTCATAATTTAATAATAAATTAAATGTGTGTAATATAAAAATATTTTTAAAAAATATTTAAAAAAAAAAAAATTACCATTACATTTTGATTTACTTATTTTTTTATCAATAATAATCAACTTCACCGATATATTAATTATGATATTACTAGATAAAATACCTTAATAATTACTTTATTATATTATATATATTCGATAAATTTAGAACGTTTAAGGTGGTATTTGATTTATCAGTGCAAATATTTTTATAAGCTTTTTGTTGTTGTAATATGAAAATTTCAACTTCATACAAGTTAAAATTGTGAAGTAAAAGTTCTGTACACATTTTTTTTCAATTCATTCTTTAAAAATCCTATATCCAACTGTAATTGATATGTTTTAATTTAATATTAAGAAAAAGGTGATCCTATAAACGACTAGACTTGACTCATTAATTTTTCAATATAAAAACTCCTTGAATTATGGGAAAAAATGATGGCTTCCGCTGGATAATATTTTAAATAACATAAATGTATTTAATATATAATTTTTCTTCTACATTTTAGTGTAGACATACAGAAAAAATTAAAATTCATATTTAATTTTCCGCTCTGAAAAAGGAAAAAGAATTTTTTTTCAATAATTAACAAACTGAATCAAGGAATTTCTTGGATACTGCTACCTACTCGATCGTGTACTAAAATCAAGGACGCGTATATCTGAGCGGTTGGGCAATATTTGTATATTGGTTACACCAAGTAAATACAATAGTAAAAATTTATGTAATATTTATTCAAAAGAGTGGTGCTACTTGACGGTAAAACTATGTTCGGCACATTTGCGTACTATCTGATTTATCATAGGCATAAATCGCTAATACAATAATAGCCAATAAATATGTCGTTACAATTTAAGTTGATGATAATCCAATATCAGAATACATCTCTATTTTAAGAGGATTATTCTTCAGCTTCACTTAAATAGTAATGTCTGCAACAATCTCATCCAGGAGGAGAAGAGAGAGGTCAATTCCAAATAAATTTACATTGAAATTGTTGATGAAGTATCCAAAGCTCCTATCATACCTCACAAGTTATGTCCTTGGAATTTTGTACGTGCATTGCAATTCATGCCGAGACTACTTAGATGATTCTACATAAAAATTAATTTGAAGTTTTAATTTAGTAAAAATAAGGAATTGATGAATATTAATAACTATTATCGATTTAAATCTTATATGAACAATTAATATATATACATATATATATTACCTCGTTATTACCAACAATCAATACATAGAAATTATTATATAAATATAAATTAGAATAAAAATAAATAATAAAAGAAAACAATAAATAGAAAAGTGTAAATACTATTCGTCAATAATATTGTTAATAAAATATTTATAAACATTATGTTCGAAATAAAATAAAATTAAAATAATCGTGTTTATTTTTAAACTAAAGAAAAATCTTTCTCAAAATTTTTATAATTGTCTTCAAATGAATCAGAATAATAAATGTAACATACATGTAATATATATATATGTGTGTGTGTGTGTGTCAAGAAAGCGGTATTATTTTGAATGATTACATGATTGCAAATGGAAATTAAGTTTTTCATCTTTTCATGTTTAGTTACCGCCGCCTCCTATTCAAGCGCATTTTATAAGATTATTATCTTTATTTATATTGAACTAATCTTTTGCAAATATAATAAAACGTTTGTTATTACAAAATTAAATTCCTCTGCATTTTCCTCTTGGTCATCATTTTTTTTTCATATGGAATTTAAAAAGAGTTCGCAGAATAAATATCTGCTGCCTATACAGAACGTATTTTAGAAAAATATGTGTATTTTTCTAAATTTTTATCTGGATTTACATGTACGATGTAGGTAACTGTAGTACACATATATTTGGATAAAAATCTACCAAGAATTATTATTGTGAGTTGTTATAAATATTCTCATACAATGTATATACAATATCCGGATGAATAAAAATTAATTAAATAATGCGTTTTTTATATAAAATTTTTAGAATCTCTTTTTAAAAATCTTATGATCTGAATTATTTATTAAATTTTTATTACAAAATAAAACCTGCTAGTAACTTCTTATTTATAATAAAAAGCATAAAATAAATTGATTTATGTAAATTTTTGTCGATAAATTGAAATTAAATATACAGTATTGTATATATTTTTTATATATAAAGAAAAGTTGAATATTAAATTTGAATATACGTTATTAACTAAATTATTTATAGATACACAAATCTATAAATGAATTATAAAACTTGATATGAAAATCTTAATTACCTATATACATGGTGCATCCACGCAGTATCGAGTTTTTTTTTCATTTTGTGCCTATTCATCGTAGAAATTTAGGAGAGGTCTTAAAATGTCGACAAACTCTTTCCGCATTTGTCTTTTTTTTTGTTTTGTTTTTCAATAATTAGGCGCGGCAGGATTTAACTTCGCACGAAGGGTGTTCTTCAAATTTTTGACACGGCGCGCTGAAGCGATTAGCGGAAAACCACTACGAGAATGTTTTATTAAAAGATTATAAAAAAATAAAGAAAACACTTATCTTTTTTTGAAATATGATTTATTGGTGGACTTATAAACAGTGTGAAATAAAATTTTAAATTCTTCAAAATAATTTTCTTCTGCATCAACACACTTTTGAAGACGTGTTTTTCAAATTTCAAATGCATTTCAAACTCTTCAGATGATTTTTTTTTGATTGATGTTTTTCAAAAATTTTGATATTTATAAATTTTGATTGTACTATATTGTTGAATATTAATAAAGTAGGTGATTGTTTTTAATAATATTTAACAAATTGGTGCCGAAACCCGGGACTCAACAATCGGGAGTTTAGTGATTAGTGGGTGTGATTTCGTGAACTGAAAAGTGATTAAAACATCGTGAGAAATGCCGTCCAGGAGATCCACGAGTAACCGGCGACCCAGTCACGCACGGGGGGAGCCTGCTGCCAAGCGGCCGAGGACAAGGACAACGACGGCGGGGGCGAGAAGGCAGGCGCAGCTTCAACTCCCGGCGGCCGAGATCATCGAGAACGTCGGAGTGGTGTCGCAGATCCACGAGGACGAGGTGCAGTGGACCACGCCGCAGCCAGCAGCATCTGCAACGCGTCGCAGCGAGGCAAGCATGATCCAGGGAGCAGCGAGAGCGGCGAGCAGCAGCGAACTTCGAAACCGTGAGTCGCATGAGACTAATGTATCTGCGCGCGAGCTACTGGAACTCTTACAAAAAACGCTAGACACGCGTCGAGATTCCGATTCCAGTAGCCACCTATTGTACCGAATGTCAAGAACGAAGGGGTTACCCGAGTTCTCCGGCGATGCCATCCACTGGCAGAAATTTAAAAATGCGTTCGAGACGTCCTCGGCATCGGGCGAATATACCGACACCGAGGATGTCGAAAGATTAGACGCAGCTCTGAAAGGAAGAGCGCGCGAAGCAGTCGAGATTCTTATTGTGTCGGGCCAGGACGCGAAATTAATTATGAAAACATTGGAGTTACATTTCGGTAACAAACGGGCCGTTGTGAAAAAAATCGCGCGAGACGTGAAGGCGTTACCTTCCCTGCGAGCGAAAGAGATCACATTATTAGAATTCGCGACAAAAATCCGGAATGCGACGGCAACGCTCAGATCGATGGGAATAGCGTTCGAGTTCTTGTCGGACGAATTGATAGGCGTTGTCGTGGAAAAATTGCCGGAAGCGTTAACGTATATGTTTAATAATTATGCGATTGAAAGCGGAGAAGATCTCTCAGCCTGGGAGAAGTTGAGCAATTTCTTATATAGAGAGGCGGAAAAGGCAGTAGCCACGGGGATCTTCCACGCGAATACTGATGAAATTGTACGCGAAAGCAAGCAGAAACGCGCCGCGCCGACACAAAAAATAATCTACACGTTAAGACAAAACGCGGAACCGCAAGGCGAAATCAACGACGAGAAAAATGACTGCGTTGTCTGCGGGCAAACTCACGAACTTACCGAATGCTTGTTATACGGAAAAGCGAAAATACCGCTAAAAATAGATTGAATTCGCTCGAGAAAAGAATGAGTCGCGATGCAGTTTACGTGGACTTATATTATCGGGAGATGCGACGTTTCATCAACGAAGGATACGCGAGAAAAGTGCGCAAAGAAGACCATAGAGAAACGAAATGGTATTTGCCGCACTTCGGCGTTACGAATATAAATAAACCCGGAAAAATCAGGATAGTGTTTGACGCGGCGGCAAAAACCAAAGGAGTGTGCCTCAATGATTTGCTGGAGACAGGGCCCGATTTATTAAAGTCGTTACCCGGTGTTTTAATTAGATTTTGCGAGTTTGCGATAGGGATAAAAGCGGACATTTCCGACATGTTCTTAAGAATTAAAGTAAGAGACGAGGACTTAGTCGCGCAAAGATTTTTATGGAAAGAAAATACCAAAATGAAAGAACCAGAGGTCTATGAAATGAATAGCCTCATCTTCGGCGCAAAGTCGTCTCCAGCCTCCGCGATCTACGTGAAAAACAGAAACGCGAATGAATTTAAGAAGGAGGCGCCGGTCGCAGCAAAGAGCATCGTCGAGAACAGTTACATGGACGATTACCTGATGAGCGCGAAGACAATACAGGAGTCGATAAAATTAATAAAAGACGTAATTAGAATAAACGCAAGCGCGAATTTCGAGATGCACGGCTGGTCCAGCAACGCGACGGATTTATTTATTACCCTCCCAGGCGATAGCGCGATTGATAATAACTTAATCACAAATTTAGGCGAAAAAGAAAAGGTCCTGGGGTTAGTATGGGATCGCGAAGCCAACACCTTGAAGTTCAACGTCGAATTCGCGAAGATAGCTAAAGAAATACTAGCGGGGAGTAAAAAACCGACAAAGAGGGAGGTTTTAAGAGTCGTCATGTCGATCTTCGACCCGCTAGGAATAATCGCGCCTTATACGGTTAAGGCAAAGGTTTTAATTCAGGAAATTTGGCGCAGCGGGGTGAAGTGGGACCAGGTGATAAGAGACGACGAAAATATCGAGTGGAAAGCGTGGCTGAGCGAGTTGACGTCGATAAAAGCATGCAAAATTCCGCGATGCCTGATACCGTGGACGGAGGAGACGAGCGCGGAACTCCACGTTTTTTGCGACGCAAGCTCCAAGGCTTTCGCGGCGATAGCATACCTGCGGGTATCAAATGAGCAAGGGAAAATTCGCGTCTCCTTAGTAATGAGTAAGAACAAAGTAGCCCCCCTAAAGCCCACAACGATTCCGCGATTGGAGCTACAAGCCGCGCTATTAGGGGCGAAATTAGGTAGTTATATCGGCGAAGAACTGACGACCCCGCTGAGAAAACGTGTGTTCTGGACGGACTCCGCGATCGTGCTTGCGTGGATAAGATCCGACCCGGGGAAAAAACAACAGTACGTCGCGAATAGATTGATTAAAATTGGCGAGTTGACGCGCGAGACAGAATGGCGATGGGTGCCTACGTCGGATAATCCGGCCGACGATGCCACGCGAGTAAAAAATAAAGCGACCGAAAGTAGTGATTCACGATGGTTCGCGGGACCGCGTTTTTTATTAAAGAGCGATAAAGATTGGCCGAAAGAACGAGATTTAAATGACAAAGAGGCGACGGAAATAGCGACACTAGAATGTAAAAGGGCAGCCGTTTTTATAGCGAACGTAATTCCGGAACAGCGATCATTGATTACGCGACTGTTAGGCTGGCAAGGATTAGTTAGATTAGGTAGTCGCGTGCGGCGATATATAGAAAAATGGAGGGGAAAACGACTAGAGAATACACGATTAACCAAACTTACGCTAGAGGAAAAGATCGTAATTTGGAAAATGCAAAGAGAAAGTTTCGCCGATGAGATTCGAGACCTAGAAAAATTAAAACAAATTAAAAGAAGCAGCAAAATTATAAAAGTAACTCCATACGTGGACGAGGAAGGGGTTTTGCGCGCCGACGGTCGAGTGACGATGATGCAAAAAGCGGGTTCGTTTAACAACAATCTGATTATATTGGAAGGGAAGCATTACGCGACGAAGGATTTGATACGCGACTATCATCGCCGATTACACCACGGGAGTAACGAGACAGTACTCAACGAAATGAGGCAAAAATTTTACATTACCGGAGCTCGCGACGCATGGAAATCCATAGTTGCGAAATGCTTAATATGCAAGATTCAGAGGGGGAAACCGCGAGCACCGATGATGGCGGATTTACCCGCGAGCCGCGTAGCCGTACGCGAGAGGCCCTTCAGCCATTGCGGCGTAGATTATTTTGGTCCATACTTGGTCAAAATATGGCGGAGACGAGAGAAACGATGGGGGGTGTTGTTTACGTGTATGACGACGCGTGCAATACACATCGAATTGGCAAATTCACTGAGTGCGAGCTCAGCCATCATGGCGATCCAGCGAATGTCCGCGAGGAGAGGGGCACCTCTGGTCCTGTACAGCGATAACGGGACGAATTTTAAAGGGGCTGACCGGGAGCTTAAACTCACTTTCGCCGAACTCGATCAGGGAAAGATGCGCGAATATGCCGCGGCAAGGGAAATCAAATGGAGGTTCAATCCACCAGACGCCCCCCACATGGGGGGAGCCTGGGAAAGATTGATAAGATCGGTGAAAACAACCTTCAAAATTATCCTCAAAGAACAAGCGCCGGCGGAGGAAATTTTGCACACCGTAATGCTGGAGGCGGAACACACTGTAAATTCGCGCCCGTTGACCCACGTCTCCGTGGATCCGCGAGACGAGGAAGCACTGACGCCGAATCACTTTTTAATAGGGACATCGTCAGGGAACATAAAGATCGGCAGCTGCGAGTGGAAAAATACTTGTCTAAAAAAGCAGTGGAAATTCGCGCAAAATCTCGCGGATGCATTTTGGAGGCGCTGGGTACGCGAATACTTACCTGATCTTACACCGCGAAGTAAGTGGCTGAAAGGAGAGGAACAGATAAAAGCCGGCGATATAGTCATCATAGTAGACGCATTAGCCCCGCGAAATACATGGTCGAAAGGCAAGGTGATTAAAACGCACGTAGGGTCAAGGAATCAGGTGAGAGTAGCGGAGATAAAAACAGCGAGGGGAAACTTCATCAGACCCGTACATAAACTGATAAAACTTTTTTCCGCGAATTAAATGTACAAAAATTTGTACAGGGAGGAGGATTGTTAACGACACGCGAAAAAAGTTAACAACAATTTGGGACAAAAATCCTAAATAGGTATTAGGGCGAGTGGAAGGAGAGGAGTTGGCGGAAAATCGGCCGACGGATCCAGCTGTGGGTCAAAGTTGACCGTAGGGATGGGCGGCGGCCCGGAGACAGGGGGGGCGGCCGGCCGGGCCCCGAACCCAAAGGGCACTAAGCACACTCCTCACCCTCCTAAACTCCGGATATCCGCAAAGGCTTAGAACAGCGGAACAGTTTAAATAATTAAATTTGTAACAACAAAAATGCATACGCGGCGAAGATGCGAACATATATGCGTATGTGCGGATACGCGATGATCTCGCGATGTATCTTTTTCATATACATTCTCTTTCTTTGTCTATCTTACATACATATACTCTCTCTCTCTCTCTCTCTCTCTCTCTCTCTCTCTCTCTCTCTCTTCTCTCTATCTTACATACATGTACTCTCTCTCTCTCTCTCTCTCTCCCTATCTTACATACATACACTCTCTCTCTCTCTCTCTATCTTACATACATACACTCTCTCTCTCTCTCTCTCTGTCTTACATACATACATTCTCGCTCTATCTCTCTCGCTTTCGTGCATTCTCGCGCATACACATACGATTTTCCCTTTTTCCATTTCTCTCGTTTTCGTGTATGCGATAATTCTGATATAGATTTGCGTGTCTCGGGAAAAGTGGCGCGCGGGGAGAACCGACGTCCATCGACTTTATAACTAACGTCGAAAGAAAAGCATGATGACAAAACAGGCTGATTTCGCGGTCCACGAGCAGGCTTGGGTCCGGAAATCCAGCGCGTTGGGACGACGAGCGAGACGCGCTGGTGAGATTTGCTCGGCAATATCGGCTCGATGCAAAAGATCATCGAGTCTTGAAAAAAAAATCGCAGACGTGCGATTCGGATACCAAGTTGGATGTTGTATAGGATGCCCACACTAGACAACACCCCGACGTGAAATCAGGCTGCGGGAATTAAAAGACGAACATATTGATGGCCGACGGTTCGGATTAGATAAATGAGGCGTAGTTGAACAAATGAATAAGCAGTTGTTTGAAAAATTAAAACGCAAAAGCTTTCGAAAAGATAGAGTTTCGCGCCTATCATAAATAAAATACGAGTCTTTACACATGCGGTGCAAGCCGTCCTGGTCCTGGAAAATATTTAGTCGAAATAAACTCGAAAATCCGCGTGAGAAGCGAACTTTACGCGAAATATGAGTATTATATTATAAATCAACGATAAGTATGACGCGTTTTGAAAATTGTATTTTTAAGCGAAGTTAGTTTATGTTTTCATATCGTAAATTAAAAGAATTATACTTGTAACTCAAGAAACCGAGATTAGCGATTTAGAATTGTAACATGCGTGGCTTTTTCCTTTCTATTACCAGAGAAAGGTTTTTTATGCCTGTTAGGATTAAACAAATTGTAAACAACGATTTTAGAAATATTAAGTTACTCGCGTTGAAAACCTAGGCGTAAAATATCGATTTAAAAAGGTTCGAAAAATAACTTAGACTAAGATAATTGTAAGAACATATTGTATTGTAAAGTTCAAAAAGAGGGGAGATCGTGGTGGATCAGTAAAAATTTGAAAAATATATTAAACATTCTTGATTAGCACTTCGACCGGTTCGGACGTCTCTTCTCTTTTTGAGATAATCGAAGTCGCGTATCTTGTATTTGAAAACTCAATAAAATATTGTCTGATAATTTCAAATTGCCCATAGTTCAATACCTTATTTTAAACACCTCCTTAAAACTCATCATCCCTTAATCACATAGATCCTCGAGACATTATTAAAAACAATCACCCACTTTATTAATATTCAACATATATTGTACACCGAAGATCGCGTTAAATTCAGTTTTTTCTGAATTGCTTAATCTGTTAATCGACAGTCCAAATTTTAAATTTCTAACAAGCGCCGGGTGTTCTATTCGAAAGCTATTCGAAAGCTTTTTGTGCGCCCAAATCGAGACTCTTCGATGATCTTTTCTCGATTCTCTTTAAAAGCTCTGTGCTATTTTCCACATTGCGATTTTGATATGCAATTATGACCATATGCTTCTAGAAAATTTTATACGTTTCTACACTGTTTTTTTTTAATTGCAAACTAATTTTATCGTGTAACGCTATTCTATAGTCATTCTATCAAAAAACTGAAAAACACACTTTGCACGAAGTGAAATCCTGCCGCGCCTAATTATCGAAAAACAAGAAAAAAGGACAAATGCGGAAAGAGTTTCGAATTTAAGACCCCTCCCGAATTTCTACGACGAATAGGCGAAAAATAAAAAAAAAAACTCGTCAGTTCGTGGATGCACCATGTATGACTATAAAATATTATTAATATTTTATAAAAGTTTCATTGACCTTATGATTGATTTTTTACCTTTCTTCTCCTTATATCTTTAAAGTATATGTTTTAGCTAATTCATCATTTTTGCTTTTTTTCTCTTACTTTTATTTTTTCTAGGCTCTAAAGCTCAAAGTTATGTTGTACCTTTTATATTTTATACTATCATAGTTTGGTTCATGAAATGTGGTACAGCACATTTCATAATATTGCTGTTTCTGTCTTGAAAAATATCTGTATAAATGTGCAATTTTTTTCTATTGTTAATTACTGTTGAGTTTACACATGCTTCGGCGTATGCTGATAGTATGTGTAATACTCTGTCTCTCTCTTACTCTCTGCTTCTTGCTTTGCGTCCTAGTCAAGACCTACTAGAGCCTGATAGGTCAGGAGAGGTCACGTGACTAGTGACGCAAAGCCCTTCTTGGAATTTTTCAAATTCAGACGCCGCGCGCGTGTTAATGTTTTGATATATACTTAAGTATAAAACATACAGCTGTTTTGTCTGTATATTCGTTTAATTTTAATTGTAATTATAAAGAAGTGTGATTGATCATATAAATAAATAAAGAACAGAGAGTGGCCAAGTTATATCTAAATACTAGTGTTTTCATTGAAACCCTGTTCCACACCAAAACTCAACAAATTCCAATAGGTTATGGGCCCAGGCACCCTTCCACTGCATCAAACTTTGTTTATAATTGGAAAATCAAAAATTCACAAGGACCAGGATACCTTCACAAAGTGAAAATTAAGTGAAGTGTTAAATTTCAATTATATAAAAGCAGAGCACAGTGCGTGAGTGGGTGAAATAAATAAAAATAAAGAAGTGAAACTGTACCCGGTACAAGTAAGTAAAAATGTAATAAATAATATATATATAAAGAAGAAGCATGCTTAAATTAAATTAAAATAAAGAAGCAAACAAAAAGTAGATAAGAAATATTATTGAAAATAATATTACTGCATAAAATAATAAAGAAGTAAGCAATATAAGAGCAAATGCTCGCATTGCTATAAGTTAGTAATCATTGAGTTCAGTATTTAGAATTATAAAATATAATTATGCAATGCATTTGAATAATGCATGTACATTATATTGCAGAATAATTATTAAAATACATATAATTAAAAAAAAAAAAATTATTGAATAAAGATGTTCGCAATAAAAGAGCAAATGCTCACATTGCTGCAAGTTTGTAATTATTGTATTTTGTATTTTGTATTATAAAATACAATAATACAATGCATTTGTTTAATGCATGTATATTAAATTACAAACAAATAATTAAAATAAAAATTAATAAAAAAAAAAAAAAAGAAAATTATAATCTATTAATGAATAGAAAATATAAAGACAAATTTGTTAAAAGTTTCAGATTTTAGAACTTTGTTTTTATATAATAAATATAAAGATTAAATATTATCGCTTAAAAGATTCATATCTTTAAAAGAATAATGATAAAATAAAATAAAGAAGAAAAATAAATTAAAACTAAATATAAAATTGAATCAAATTAAATATAGTGTATTTGAGTGAGTATTATGTGCCACACTGGTACTCGTCTCAACTCAAAATACACTTATAGTTAAAATAAAATGATGGTTAAAGTTAATCTAACTTACAAAAACAAGAATAAAGAGGAAAAAGAAAAGAAAATTAAATAAATAAAATATTATATAGTGCAATGCACATGAAAAATATAATGATTAAAATAATTAAATTAAAATAATAAACATAAAGAAGTTTCAAACCATCATGATGAAAAATGAACAAACTTAAATAAAAAAAAAAAAATATAGAAGTAATGATAAAAAGTTTAAATTTTTTTTTTTCTCAAATCAAAAGAAATTAATGTATCCTTAAATACATTAGAGTTAAAATAAAACAAAGATGTATATGTATATAAGTATATTTGAAAAATACAAATAATTATATGTAAAATGAAAATTAAATTAGATGTTTAAAGATGGATAATATAAAATAATTTAATATATAATTGTATGTATACTTAAGAAAATAATAAAATGAAATGAGAATAAAATTTTTTTTAATATAAAAAAAAAATATAAATAAAAAAATTAATACATTAAAGCCAAATGAAACACGAATTCTAAAATATTAATAAATTCAGACAAATTACACAAATAAAAGTAGTTTGTGTAATTATATAATATAAATAAAGATTAGCTTAAATATAAAAACTAAATTTTGTTATGCGAACAAAAATTTCATATAAATAATTTAATAATTACTAAACAAAAGTATAATAAATGTATTAAAATAAAGATGAGATCACTAAAGAAAGTAAAAGTCAAATAAATTAAAATTATGATAAAAATAATAAAAACTGTAAACAAATAGTAATGAATTAAATTATAATTGAAGTAAATCAAAATAGAACTTGTGTTGGCCAGTGTATTTGAATAAAATAAACTAAAATTCATTAAATGAAGTAGATGAAAAGTTTAACTAATAATATTTCATAATAAATTTATTAATAAATATAAAAATTTATAATAATAACATTTACAATGTATTATATATAATCTAAAGAAGAATCAAAACAAAGTTTTTATGTATATAATACTGAATCTAAATTTATTATGAAAAAGACTAAGATGATTATGTAGATGTGTAAATAGTTAAAATCTAAAATATAAAGATGAAAAATGTGCACAAGAGAGAAACAATCATCTGCAGATGAAATAAGACTAAAAAGAAAGTAAAGATATCATGATGCAAATAAATGTATATATAAATATCAATAAACAATATAAAGAGTTAAATTTAAAACTATATATACATGCATGTATGATAAAAAATTAAAATAAAGAAAGAGAAACTAAAAACACATAAATACATGATAACAAAATAAGATAGATGTGAATGATTGATTTCACTTTTATTTTTAATTAAAAGTGAGGTTAATTATTTAAAACATTATTAAATAATAATTAAATAATAATTAATAACAAGAATAAAAGAGAAAAGGGAGAGGATATCTCTAGAAATTTCGTATCTTTTAAACTTAAAGAGAGAAATTGAAGAGAAAAATTGTTCAATGTTTATAATAAAAAAAAGGGGTTTAGGAGGGAGAAAAAGTAACAAAACTTATATCTAATTTTATGAATATTAACGGATTTTAACATTAATCAAAACT
Source organism: Eupristina koningsbergeri (assembly GCA_018907245.1). Lineage (NCBI taxonomy): Eukaryota > Metazoa > Arthropoda > Insecta > Hymenoptera > Agaonidae > Eupristina > Eupristina koningsbergeri. The sequence goes on along the minus strand of JACCHV010000013.1, from coordinate 502,688 downwards.
CTTTTGTTTAATATAATCTGTTTCTCTCCTCCCTATAAACATATGAAAATGATCCTCACAATTTTTAAATATATAATAAAGAAGTAATGAAACAATTGATAATAATATAAAGAAGAAAATCTTGTTATAGTCAAACTTGATTTAACTAAAACGTAAGATAGTAATTTAACATATTATGATGAACATGTAAAATGATTTAAATATAAACATTTTTATTTTTTTTATCATTGATTTCATATAGAGATCCTGAAATAATAATATATTATTAAAGGAAAACAACAACGATGGAACAACATGTACAGCAAACTCTGGCACAGGCTGGCGAGATGCTTAAGAGCATGATGAAACCTGACAGCTTGCAGCAGGAAGAGTCAAGAGAATTGCTGAGAGAAATGTTAGCCAGTATTTCTAAAATACAGGCTGACCAACTCGAATTGAAACGCTTGCGTGTTCGTGAGTTGGAATTGCTGCAAAGCTGTGGGTCTCACACCGGTACACAAAGTGTAACGGATAAAGAAGTGGTAGAGGATATGGAAAATATCCTTCTCAATGTCACAGATGATGAAGTATTCATGGATACGGCATCAATAGCCGATAAAGAGGAAGAAATTGTTGAAAAAAACCAAAGAAGATGAAAATCAAGCTAAAGATGTGACAAGAAGAATAAAGAGGAAGCCAACGAGCTATAATTCTGACTTCAGGCTGTCTCACAAGGGTGACTTTGCTATTTGGGAGAGTAACATGAGGGCAGAATTATTATGCCAACGACTTATATATATAATTGATGACAAATACCCGGCACCAAAGAATAGTACATACGAAGAACTGCAAGACGATAAAGATGTGGCTCGTACTAAAATCCAGGCAAGGTTATCAAACCGATATCACAAACTGGTAATGAAAATTACTGAGCCAAAAGATATGATAAAGAAACTGAAAGAAGTTAAAAGGTCAGAACGGAACGTTTCACACAGAAATGTTCGTACTGACCTTTATACTATTAAGATGAAGAAAGGCGAAAAGGTGGTAAACTTCATAGACAGATTTGAAGCCATAATCACTGACTATGAAGCTCACGAAGACGCCAAAGAGATAGACGAGATGGAAAAAAGGACGAGTTATTACAATGCAGTCGTAGGTGTGTACCCACAACTTGAACATATGAGTTGGGCCAGGAAAGGATTACCTGAGCCAACATATGAAGAGTTAAAAAACTTTACACTTGAGTTCGAAGCCGAACAAAAGTGTAAACAACGAAGAAAAGACCGGGATAATGATGAGAATAAGCAACCGCGTGCGATGTTTGGAGCAGGTAATAATCGGTGTCATCGATGTAACTCTCCACAACATTATGCCGCGAGTTGTCCATACAATAATACAAATAAATATTTTTGCTATTATTGTCAAAGTTTAAGAGCCCACAAAGGGGCAGATTGTTTTAAAAAACCCAAATCGAAGACAATCAAATAAAAAACTATCATCTCGCCAACCACAAAATAATTCAGGCCAGAAAAATCAAGAGGAAAATAAAGCCAGTAAACCAAAGATGTTCGGAGTTGCTAAAAAAAATTTTAAGAGGAAACAGAAATTTCAGAAGAACAAACTGGAAAAAGCAGCAAACACCGCTCAAAACGACTCCAATATACAAGGTAATATTTGTTATAAAGATGTAAATAATTCTTATGTTTCAGAGATAATTGAGTTTATAGCAGACTCAGGTGCTACGCACCATATTATAAATAAATCAATACTCCTGCAAAGGCTAAAGAAGTGTAAAGACGAATATATCAAAAGTGCTAACAAGAATCAGTATGCTGATATAAGGATTGATGCAAAAGGAAATCTGACTTTATATTCAGATCCAGAGTCTAAAACGACAATCACCTTAAAGAATGTTATGGCAGCAGGTGAAATAAGTAATAACTTACTGTCGTTACGACAACTAGCAGATGCGGGTTTAGGAATAAAACTCGATAATGAAGCATTGGAAGTCTACAACAAGACAACAAATGAAATTATCCTTGAGGGGACATACGAAAAACCAAATTGGATTGTTCGCCTCCAAATAAAAAATGATAAAGAAGATAACACAGATGATATAGAATCAGGACTATATTTCTGTGAAGCTAGAGTTATTACAAATTTGGAAGATAACTCAACAAATGAGTTAAAATCAAATGAAAATGGACAACCGACATCATGTTCGGAGGGAGGACATGATGGACAGAACAAGATGCAATTGTCCAAGATAAGTTCAAAACCAGATTCTCCATCTGAAGGGATGTTATGGCATAATAGATTGGGTCATACATCACTGAACTATCTAAGAAAACTGAGCCAAAAATCACAGCCATTAGAAGGTATTATATTTGAAGACAAAATACGAGATTGTGAAGTATGTATCACTTCAAAAATGAATAAAATACCATTTAAAGAAGCAAGGAAAAGATCAACCCGACCTCTGCATACAATACATACAGATATTATGGGACCAATACAACCAAAATCTTATCCAGGTCAAAATAAATACATAATAACGTTTATTGATGACTACTCAAGATGGGCAAAAGTATATGCAATTAAATCTAAAGATGAAGCAACAGATGTCTTGAAAAATTTTCTCATCTCAGCAAGAAATCTACTGGGAAAGGATGAAAAAATATGTTACATCCGATCAGACCAGGCTAAAGAATATGTTGGAGGAAAATTTAAAGAAATTCTGGATCAAGAGAAAATTGAGATTGATTCTTCGGCACCTTACACACCTGAGCATAACGGTGTAGCTGAAAGATTCAATCAAACAATACAAAAGAAGATACGATCATTAATGATAGACTCAGGTCTACCAAACACTATGTGGGCGTTGGCAGCAGAGGCAGCTGTTCACATTTATAATCATACACCACATAGTAGTATTGATTATGGAATACCAGTAAAGAAGTTTAACAATGAAGCAAATAATCATTTGAAGTATTTAAGAAGATTTGGGTGTGTTGTATACACAAAAGCACACATTCAAAAACAAAAGTTTACTCCAAAGGTTATAAGAATGTTTTTAGTTGGATTTAGATCTTCTTGCTATTTACTGTGGCATCCAACAGCAAGGAAATTTATAAAATCCAGAAATGTAAGATTCAATGAAAACTTAATGTATAAAGATGTAAAAGATCTTAAAACGAAGGCTAATGCTAATGATAAAGATCATGAATCAGAACTTGAAGAACAAGATGAAGAAGAAGATATAACCTTAAAGGATAACGATGAAATGCAATCACATCAAAGTGATCAGGTAAAAATACCTAAGAAGCGGGGAAGACCTTGTAAAAGGAATTCGGAAAATAAAGATGAGACTAAAAGGATCAAAACAATAAATTTCCGACCAATTACAAGAAACATGACCAAAATGGATAAAGAAGATAAAACACCGTCGATTAAGATCGTTAACAGAGCACAAATTGACGATGAATCAGCACACTGTTTGTTAGCCAAAATAAATAATGATCCTGTAAATTATACAGAGGCCATAAATAGTAAGGACAGTATTGAATGGTCCCGAGCTATTAAAGAAGAATTAGATTCAATGATACAAAATAATGTTTGGAAAATAATACCAAGGCCACAAAAAGAACTGGATGGTACAAAACCAAACATAATAGACTCAAGATGGATATTTAAGAAGAAAATAAATAGTGACGGAACTATAAAATATAAAGCACGCTTAGTAGTGCGTGGATTCAAAGATAAAAGCACATACGACTTGAAAGAGACGTATGCACCAGTATCAAGGCTGCCTTTAGTACGTTCTTTACTATCCATCATAAATAAATATAATCTGCACGTTTGCCAACTGGATGTAAAGACGGCTTTCCTCAATGGCATTCTGGAAGAAAATATCTACATGGATATACCTCAAGGAATTGAAATTGATAAAGAAGACATGAAAAACAAAGTTTGTAAGCTTCAACGAGCATTATATGGTCTGAAAATTAGTCCAAAAAGATGGAACCAAAGATTTTCAGATGAAGCCCGCAAGTTGGGTCTAGAAAACGATCTTCACGAGCCATGTTTATATACTTGGCGCAAAGAAGGTAAAATGGCTGTACTTCTACTATATGTCGATGATATTTTATTGGCTAGTAACGATATAAAGCTGCTCAGTGAGATAAAAGGACAACTAAGCAGTACCTTTGAGATGAAGGACCTAGGAAAACCTAAATGCTTCCTAGGGATAAACATTAAGTGGAATAAAGACGAAAACACAGTATTTTTATCACAGGAAGATTATGTTGAAAACGTACTGTGTAGATTTAACATGGAGGACTGCAACCCTCATAACACACCAATGGTGACCAGGCAAGTGCATAACAGAAATAAAGTTTCGGATGCACAAGCAGAAGAAAATGATAAAGATGAAATGACTAAAGAAGAAATACCTTTTCGAGAAGCTATAGGAAGTTTGATGTATTTAGCCAATGCAACGAGACCTGACATAGCGTACTCAGTAAACTTCTTAGCTCGAAAACAACATCAACCAACTGTTGAAAATTGGAAAGAAGTAAAGAGGATATTTAGATATTTAAAAGGCAATCCAAACATTGGACTCATGTACAGGTCACTAAAAGAAGATTTGGTAGCATACACAGATGCTAGTTTCAGAGACTGTGATGACTCAACCTCTACATCAGGATATATTATATGTCTACATGGAGACACAGTGTCCTGGAGGAGTCATAAACAGACTTATGTGACACTGTCTACATGTCAAGCCGAATATCTTGCAATGAGTGAGTCATGTCAAGAACTGATCTCACTTGATAAAGCCATCAGAAATATTACAGGCAAAACACTATTGCCTGGGATAATCTGGTGCGACAATAAATCAGCGGGAGACTGTACAAAGAAAGATGGCAGTCACAGATTGAAAATGTTCGACAATCCTATCGAAGAAATTAAAGAAGAATTAAAAGAAAGAGAAACAACTGGAAGCCGAAAACACATGGCAGATACACATGGCGACTACATAAAAGAATGCGTAGGACGAAAATGTATTGATGTTCAGTGGATATCCACCAAGGAAAATGTTGCTGACATAATGACGAAGCCATTGCCACTAGAATCACATAAATACATAAGAAATAAATTACTAGAATGTAGTAATGAATAATTAAAGATGAAAATAACACTGGGAAAATTTTTTTTATGTTGCAGGTAAAATAAAACAGGACTAAAGAAGGATGATATAACAATAATACACCATCAGGTGAATACGATGACAATAATAAAGAAGCTATGACGTACTCCAACTGGAGATTAAGAAAGTATTTTTAATGATGAATTGGACTGGGGGTTTTTAGTCGGTCGGCATTGAATAAAGCCAACCCGACACTACTCACGAGCCGTTTCAATGAAGGAACTCTCGTGGGTGTCTTATTGAAGATTTTACCTCCTTGACAACCTGGCAACTTTGGGCAACCACCGAAGGGAGGGAGTGTTGAGTTTACACATGCTTCGGCGTATGCTGATAGTATGTGTAATATTCTGTCTCTCTCTCACTCTCTGCTTCTTGCTTTGCGTCCTAGTCAAGACCTACTAGAGCCTGATAGGTCAGGAGAGGTCACGTGACTAGTGACGCAAAGCCCTTCTTGGAATTTTTCAAATTTAGACGCCGCGCGCGTGTTAATGTTTTGATATATATACTATAGTATAAAACTTACAGCTGTTTTGTCTGTATATTCGTTTGTTTTTAATTGTAATTATAAAGAAGAGTGATTGATCATATAAATAAATAAAGAACAGAGAGTGGCCAAGTTATATCTAAATACTAGTGTTTTAATTGAAACCCTGTTCCACGCCAAAACTCACAAATTCCAATAATGTTCATTAAAGCAATTTTTTAATTTAAAATACTGAAGCTCATGGAATAAAATTGAACAGAAATAAAATTGAACCCTATTTAATTTATTATACTAATTTTTTTTTATTTAATTATATTTTTTTTGTTTATGTATGTTTATTAGAGAAATTGGAGTTGTTTTTATTCAAAGTATATATTTTTTTTATATGTAAAAAAGCGTGTTATTATATTACTGTAAAAATCTATAAAATTCATTAATAGGCTTTATATTATATTGATATATTATATCATATAACTATAGTTAATTATTTTAACCATTTTAATTATGGACTTAAATACATAGTTCATCCACGAAGTATCGAGTTTTCTTTTCATTTTGCGCCTATTCGTCGTAAAAATTTGGGAGAGGTCTTAAAGTGTTGATAAACTCTTTCCTCATTTGTTTTTTTTTTTTTTTTCGATAATTTGAAGCGGCAGGATTCCACTTCGGGCGAAGGGTGTTTTTCAGTTTTTTGACACGGCGCGATGGATCGACTACTCGAACAGCGTTACGCGATAAAGTTTTGTTTGCAATTAACAAAAAACAGTGTAGAAACGTATAAAATGTTGCAAGAAGCATATGGACATAATTGCATGTCAAAATCGCAAAGTGGAAAATAGCACAGAAATTTTAAAGACAGCCGAGAAAGAATCATCGACGAGCCTCGATCTGGGCGTCAAAAAATTTTTCGAATGGTTAGGAACACCCGGCGCCTGTTAGAAATTAAAAATTTGTACTATCGATTAACAGATAAAGCAATTCAGGAAAAACTGAATTTAATGTCATTTATGGTGAACAATATAGTGTAATAACATTTAGAAATGTGAAAATTTTTTGAAAAACATCAAAGCCGAAAAGTTTGATGATGCATTTGAAATTTGGAAAACACGCCATCAAAAATGTGTTGATGCAGGAGGAAATTATTTTGAAGAATTTTAAATTTTTATTTCACACTGTTTATGAGTCCATCAATAAATCATCTTTCAAAAAAAAAGATAAGAATTTTTTTTTTTTTAATCTTTGAAGAAAACATTGTCGCGTAGTGGTTTTCCACTGATTGCTTCAGCGCGCCGTGTCAAAAATTTGAAAAACACCGCGCGAAGTAAAATCCTGCTGCATCTAATTATCGAAAAAACAAAAAAAAAGGGACAAATGAGGAAAGAGTTTGTCAACACTTTAAGACCTCTCCCAAATTTTTACGACGAATAGGCGCAATATGAAAAAAAAGCTCGACACTTCGTGGATAAACCATGTATATAATTTCTTGATATAAAGTTTTATTGTTCAATATACAATTATTCATATATTATAATGCAAATTAATTAATAAAAATTATTTTAAAATACATTTAATCGATTATAACTTAAAAATGCTTGTAATGAAAAATTACACAACTTGGTAAAGTATTAATTATTATAATTGCAAAATTAATAGCATTGATATATAATTAAGAATTAATTGAATCGTTATTGTAAATTGAAATCTATAGAGTAGTTTATTATAATTTTTCATATTTAAATAAGGTGAAAAGCTAGATTTTGCAAGTAGGATAAAATATATTTACTTTTTTAAAGAATTGGATTGAAAATATCTTAAAATACTGTAAAAATTTATTAATCATTTATACTGTAAATGAAAAGTATTCTATAATAAACTGAATATAATTATTCTTCTATATTCCATTTATTACTAATAGTCCATTAATCATGGAATATTATGTGATATATATAATAGCTTGAATATGTTCTTGATCACTTCCTATTACGAGGACGAGTGATACATACTAAATAAGTGATATTATACTAAATACTAACCAAGTGTATTATTGAAACTACTGCGAATTAGATTTTAGCTTTATAACTATTAATTAAGCATATTTATTTTATTATTTAGTTTATAAAATTGTAAATATTAATAATATAAATAACAGCAATAAGAATAAATATGATTATATTTTTTATTGTTTGTGTTAAGCAAAGAAATTTACTTCAAGTAGACTAAATTGTAGCTTAAAAGATGATAAAAATCGGTTATACATTTAAGTGTTAAAATTTAATTATAATTTTTGACATTCTACGCTCGTTATCTTATTTTAAACGTTTCTTTTTACCATAAACAAATAAAGTTCTCATAGTCTTATTATATTCGACAGTGTGCCACTTGAAATGAATACCATTAATTTAAACTGTAAGCATTTCCAATAAAAAACCAGTCATTCTCTTATCGAATTAACGTTTTCTTACCTCACATAACATTATTCTATTATATACATGTATATTGTAATGGAGTTTAAGAAAAAAACAGTGCGGTAACGGACTTTTCCCTCCATTCATTATAATTGTATGAATAAATTGAATAACAATAATTAAAAACGTAAAAAAGTAGAGTCGGCAATTTGATTTTAATTGATGAAATCAAGCATCAAAATCGCTATAATCTTGAATTTAAAAATTTACTTTAAATGATATTGATTATATTTGATTGTAATTTTTTCATTTTTCATTCCCAGCAATTATAATTGTTTCATTCATGATGAATATATTCTTAATTATTCATTTTTTTGTCATGAGGATTTAAATTTTCATTCTTATTATGCATTACTATAATATGCGGTATCTGAATTTCAATACATTTTTACAAATGACATTAATTAATTGTAAAATGTTTGTAAAAAAATAGATCTTTATTTAGTAGATTTTAGTAAATTATTTAAAATTAAACTTGATTAAAGTATCTTACGTAAATTTAATATATTTATTACAGATTATAATACAAATTAGTTTTTATATATTGTGTAGAAAGGAAAGAAAGTAAATGGGAAAAGTTTTATGATAGGGCCGAGGCGGCAAGGGCGCCTCGGAGATTATACGGGAAAGTCAGTCTTGGCTGAGTCGTCGCATTTGTCTATTCTTCACGCCAAAGCAAATAAATATATTCGACATTATGTCTAAGTGTTTTAATTTTATAGTTAATTCCTTGGTGTTAATAATATATTATATATTAATAACTTATACTCCTACAATTGATACAAGCGAATATTCAACAAAGACTTTGTAAATTTAATGAACTAATTTTTATTATTAGTTAAAATGTAATTAAAGAAGAAATAATATTTAAAATACGTTTATGCATTATTGATATTAAACTTTGAAACTTGTTATTACTGATTAGATAAAATATTTTTTACAATCAGTTTCATTATTAAATTTTTAACTCATCCATATGATTCTCTTTATAAAAACTTTGTGCAACAAATTATTTATATTTTTGAAATGCAAATAAAATGTCTTTAATATTTTTACTTTAATTAATTGCTTTAAATTTTAAAAGGTAATTTAAAGTTTGTTAACACGATCCCTTGCATTGTATTAAATATTTACATAAATCATCTTAATTATTTTATTTAAAGTTTCTACTAATTTAATTTAACAATTATAGTATAGACTGGGAATATAATTCTATAAAATAACCTGAAATAAAATTTACAAAAATATTTTAGAAATAATTAATATTCTAAATAACGTTATTATTCTTCAATGTATTTGCATTTATGGCTAATACTAAATGTGTAATAAAAATGATTGTCATTTTAAGAAATTTTTAGATTAAAAAGCACATTTATTTAGAGTGACCACAATACATTTGTTTATACAGTAATCATATTTAATATAAAAATTATATCGTGTTTAATAAAAATATTGTAATAAATACGGCTTACTCGTAAAAATAGATTGTTAAAATATTTATTTCTGTAATTCATATAAAATTCGAAGAAAAATAAAAGTTATGTTTATATTAAAGTATGTATCAATAATGTAAATTATTAAATTATAAATGTTTTAATATAAGATTTGTAGTATTAAACAATATTTATAATATAAATTATGCTTAAAAACTAGGAAATAAATTTGACACTTACCAAGTAACTATTTGCTAATTAAAAATATGAAATTTTATAATTAAAATACTTTTGTAAAAAATTGACTGTTTTGAAAATAATAAATTAAAATTGTTTTTCATTAATTTATTGTATAAATAGTGTAAATCAATGTATTTATCAATCACTAGTTTTACACTAATAATATAAATGAAAAAATCGCTGTAAGATTGAAAAAATTACAGTGTAGTGGAGGAGAGGTATAAAGAGACAAATAGAGAATGAGGCAGATGAAAAGAGAGAGATAAAACGAGGAAGAGAAAGAGAGATGCAGATATATCAATTTATGTTTGGTGATTGGGACGTATAACTCGATACTGATCACCCAAGCGCTGATTGGACTTTGAAACATTGTTAATGGATGCCAAACTACTCCAATTGTCTATTCGTGGATGAAAGAGAGGAAATGAATTAGCCTCTCTAAGATACGTTGCATTGTTAGATTTTAAATAATCATTACATACTCCCGGTGTTAATATGATTAAAGCACCAAAAATTAATTTCATATATTAAAAATACACCAAATTAAAATTTTTAATTGTACAATACAATATTAATTCATAGTTATTAAAAAATTTATAAGGTAAAATAACGAATTTCTATTTCGTGTGGGTGCACGTACGTAGACATATAGCTAACTGGGTAAAATTTGTGGAATCTAGGTGTGTGCAATATATGTTGACTCATTGCGTTAGTAATATTCGTGTAAACGTCAATCGTATATATAATTATGAAATCCGACTTGATTATAGTCTAATAATATGTTACAAACTCATTTCGATAATTCTATCTCAATGAAAACTGAAAATGTTTGAAAATGTAATATGAAGATTCACAAATATAAATAAAGTAGAAGTTAATTGTTTTTTAAAAGTTTTTTTTTATTCATATTATAATTTTTGTAAATTTATTTAAATATTCGATTTAAATGATATTTACCAGCGATTTGAACTCATAATATTTTATAAATTTTTATCTTCGAACTGAACTTTTGACTATTAATATTAGAAAAAGTAAAATAGTTGATCAAACAGGTGTTCAAATCTTTTGTAATTCTAACAAGTTTCAATAGTTTCAAGTTTTCGCATGGCTCTATCATTTTGATTAATTGATAAAGAATAACGTATCATTGAAATATTATTCATTATTTTATTTATAATTAATTTTAATTCACAAAATTTGTATTTATTTATTTATTTTTCTTTAAATTAATTTGTAGATATCAATTAGTTCTGTATTCAGTATCAAATTAAAAATATAAAGTAATAGAGATTATTTGGTACATAATAATAACAATTGAAAATTATCATTTAAATGAAAAATATAAATAACATAAACTTAAACCTATTAACTGGGAGAAATAAAAATATTTTTCAAAAATCTATTAATATAAAAAACTAAGTCATAATAATGTATATAGAATTGTAAAATCAAATTTCTATTGAAAGAAATAAAAATTTGGTAAATTAATACTGTTTGTGTAATACTTACACATATAGAATTTATTTAGGGATGAGCAAATGGGAACGGAGATTATCTCCTGGTGCAAATGAGAAAAATTCAATATAAATAAAGTTGTCAAAAGTTACCTTCCTTTATTTGCTCTTGCCACGTCGGCATAAAAAAACCCCCTTTGGAGGAAAAAAGCCACACAGTACGTTCGCGTCCTAGAATCGACGCCAGGGGTCAGTGGATGTGCGCTGGATCAAGTCCTCGATATGTCGTCATCTAAGGTGGCTGTAGATGACGCAAATGCCGGTGATCTGCAGATCACCTCGCAATCTCCTGCACAAGGTTGCCCCGACGCGACTCGGCCACGCATGCTCTATAAACAAAAACGCAATGTCGCACAACAACAACAATATACGCAAGATTACAGAGTTCCGAATCGTACAGACGCTCAACGATCATTGAATTCTTTTCGCCCGCTAACTGCCCACTCAGGTACGGAAGTACCTCCACATGTCAGCGTTTGGGATTTCCCGAGAAATTCCAACTTCAGCCGACGATCTCCCAGACGTGTACCTGGGGAATTGCCGAGCTACCTGGGCATCACAAAATGCCCGAACAATCCACCCGCCTTCGTCGCTCGGACGATTATATACACCCCATATCACTACATATACAGATTAATTGTACTTATGATTACAATACGACGCGCATTATCGACTATACACACATGATACATAGATAGATATATTCTCACAATAACATACAGTACAATATAATAGAATAATATACAACATTCTTGAAATTGGATTATACAATCGTACCGCCATTCAACTGGACGGAGGTGGTCAAGATGCACATATACCGATGAACTCACAGATTATCACACGATCGCGACTTGTTTAATTTAGGAAAGCACTCAATGCAGCACTCAATTTTAAGTTCATGCACTTTCTACGACATGGAGAGGGCTCAAACGAATCACGTGTCGGTTAAATGTGCCATTTGCAATTTTGACCGTGACGATGCGCACCTTACCATCAGCTCCAGAGTGAACCTCGATGACACGAGTCAAGGGCCACCTGGCTAGTGGGTAGCGCTCATCACATATAAGCACCAAACGTCCCACTGCAATATTTGATTCGGGATGCCGCCATTTGCTTCTCTCTTGGGGATGGCGCATGTATTCTTCGCTCCATCGACGCCAAAAGTGATCCCGCAGTCGTTGCATCAGTTGATATTGGTCTAACCGGTTCTCCGGAACAGCTGGTGTGGGAACATCTGGAATTAGACCCGAAGTCTCGCCTATTAGGAAGTGCGCCGGAGTTAATGCATTGATGTCATCGATCGTAGCAGTAAGTGGGGAGAGAGGTCGAGAGTTGAGACACGCCTCAATTTCAGCGAGTACCGTTAACAGCTCCTCGAATGTTAGAGAATGTTCACCGATTATTCTTCACAAATGGTGCTTCATGGATTTTACCCCAGTCTCTCCCAGAGTCCGCCATAATGGAGCATGCTTGGGGGTATGAAGGTCCAACTCGTGGCTTGGTTGGCTAACACTGTGCAGACTTTGTCATAGAAAGCGGAAGCTTGGTTGAAGAGCGTCATTAATTCCTTATGCGTACCTTTGAAGTTTGTCGCATTATCGCTAACCAGGCGCCGACAGATACCTCTTCGACTGGTAAACCGCTGGAAAGCAGCGAGGAATGTCTTTGCCGTGAAATCGCTAGCAAGTTCGAGGTGTATCGCTTGTGTCACAAAACAGACGAATACAACGATATATCCTTTTGTACACTTGTGTCCACGATCTGCGGTAGTGCGCACCTCGATGGGTCCCACATAGTAGACGCCAGAAGTCGTGAAAGTGCGCGACGGGGCTAACCTCGAGGCGGGAAGATCTCCCATAAGCTGGTGCATCAATCGCGGTCGGTTTCTTTGACAAACCACACATGCTTTAATAAGGCGTTTGATCAGTCGGGGGGTACCTATAATCCACGCATGATATAGTATGTGATTGGATGTCAGGGTGAAACCTCCGTGAAGCGATGAATTATGCGCATGCTGCACGATTAAACGACTCAATTTCGATTTTCCATGCATTGTCAGCACTCGCGGTAAAACGCTTAAGTTTGAACGACGTTACTTATACCTTACCAACGGTCGCAACAATTGAGCGATCATGCGAATTACTTTGGTTAGCGTCAAATATGCAGTAAAGACTTCATGCTCCGCGATTTCGTGAGATGTTATAGCTACGCACACGACATGCCGTTGGACTCCTGTCTTTGGCCACTCTTGTTCCGCATTTTTTTAATATTCGGGGCCGTGCCACCATAACGTGAACTCGCTCAGTTCACACGGGTTCGCACCGCGAGTCACGATATCCGCCGGGTTGTCATTTGTGCGGACATGATACCACACTGCGGCCAGTAGCTCCGTTTGTATATATGATACGCGGTTAGCGACAAAAGTTTTCCAATTACATGGATGTTTGGCCAACCAAGCTAGTACTATTTGGCTATCGGTCCACAGAACAATCCTTAATTTACGCGTCCACTCTAATCTTCTCACGTAGAGCATAAGGTCGATTAACAATATGGCGCCGCACAGCTCTAAATTCGGAATGTTGTGGGTCTTAAGCGGAGCCACTTTGGTTTTTGTGGCTAGTAATCGAGTGATTATGCTTCCCGATGAATCTGTCACACGGGCATAAATACAGGCGGCGTAAGCGCGAACAGACGTATCACAAAACCCATGGATTTCAATTGGGCGTACGTTGACTGTTTCAATCCAGCGGGGGATCGCGACAATCGTTAGATTATTTAGCGAATCGCAATATTCGCGCCATTGCTGTTGTACCACCTCCGTTACGGGCATATCCCAATTTCCGGGCAAGATACGGATATCTTACATTATGATTTTTCCTATTACGACAATCAGGGCTAACCAACCGAGCGGGTCAAAGAGTCGCGATACCACAGATAAAACTTCACGCTTCGTGCGAGCTCCTCGCATCTCGCACACCTTTGTCCCGTCGAATACAAAGGCGTCACGGCGCGCATCCCACAGTACTCCTAGCGTTTTAACAGACTTCTCATGAGAGTTTAAATTCAGGCTTTTATTGGTTTCCGTCGAAGAAAGATGGGGCAGTAATTTGTCATTATTAGCCGCCCACTTGTCGAGAGCGATGTCGGCACTGTTTAAATTACCGATCAGTTGCTTGCGTTTCTCTATCGCTACCGATAAGTTGTGCGCGCATTCGAAAATGTCGTCTACATACGTATGCGTCAACAAGCTATTAGCACCGAGAGGGAAGCGTGACTTCTCGTCATTCGAAAGCTGAATCAGCGTTCTTATCGCGAAAAATGGGGCGCAGGTAGTACCGTAGCTTACGATAGTCAGTCGGTAGTCGACTTTTTTCTCGCGTGGACTAGGTGCCCACAACACTCGCTGCAAGTCCTGTTGTTCTTGCCGAACCCCGATTTGTCGAAACATTTTTACCAGATCGGCAGTAAAAACATATTCTTAAAGCCGCCAATTTAATAAAATTAATGGGAGATCGCTTTGTAATATGGGGCCTCGTCTCAAAAGCTGATTAAGGGAGTGTCCATCGCGGGTTTGCCCCAATACATCAAATGCGACGCGTATTTTACGTTGAACAGCTGTTCCAGAATATACAGGATGATGTGGAAGATACCAGCCTTGCGGATTCTCGCGCTCTGGAGACGAAACCCGTTTCATATACCCGAGCGCTTCATATTCCCGCATAAATTTAATATACTCCTCAGCCATCGCGGGATCTCGAGTAAATCTCTTGTATAGGTGCCTTAAGGAGGCCTGAGCGATTTTTTTGGTGTCTGTCATTACCGGAGGTAGCGGGTTATGAACCGGTAGCTGGACCATAAACCGACCATGCGCGTCTCGTTCATGCGTCGTTTGAAATTGCTTTTCGCAATACTCGTCGTCAGGACTTAACACGCGCGTAGACCTTGGAATTTTTTCGATTTCCCAAAAACGCTGTAGCATCTGCACTAAATCTGTCTCGACTGTGCAGTGCAGTGCGGTGGCTGCTGTAGGTATCACACAACCCGCCCGTCGTGACACACTAGTACTCCCGGACACAATTCATCCAAGATTCGTGTATTGAGCTATTAATCATGTATTGGGAATTTGCACTATTCCCGATTTTAAAAGGGTTCCATACACATCCGTGCCAAGAATAAGGTCGACTGAAGCACTTTTGTAAAATAAGGGGTCGGCAAGCTCAAGTCCAGCAAAGGAGTTAAGCTCAATCTCGACTTTATTTGACGATGGAATACGTCCGCTGACATGAGGCAGTATGAGAGCTTCGATCTCCAAGATGAATTTATCGTTTACGGTAGATCGAATCGCGACGCCTTTCGCGCCGTACCGGCCACGCTTTTGCCAAGTCCCGTCAACGCAACATTAATTCTCCATTTGGGCAGGATTAATCGCTATACTAGGGATTCGGAGATAAATGAGACTTCCGAGCCTTGGTCCAACAGAGCGCGCACCCGTATCCGTGCGCCATTCACCGAACAGACGTCGACACCCGCGGTTGCAAGGGTCACACACCCTCGTGAATTTTCTGATCGCGCAGTATGCACCATTACCTTCAACTCCGAGTCTGATGTTGTGCCTGTATTTAGCGTTTCGGAGGTTTCGGTATTCATTGCTTTGTAACTCTTTTGATCATGCAAAATAGTATGATGTAGCCGCTTACATTTGTTTCATCGATTCTGGGATTGACACGTTCGCGAATGATGTCTTCGGAAACAATTACAGCACAAGCGAAAACGCGCGATATCAGTCCTTCTCTCCTTTGGACTTTTAGCTTTAAAGGTTGCGCAAGAGTTGATCGTATGTGCTTCGAAGCACAAGGGACATGCGTTTCCGTTTGCCAGATGTAACGCGTGTCGAGCTCCCGGATTATTCTTAGCTGACCAGTTTCTTTTGCGGTACGAGCTCGTAGGTGGGATTTGACCGAGTGCTTTTTCTCCGATCGGCTGAGGACTTGCACCTGCCCTTCAAGAAATTGGATGAATTCAGTCAGGGAAGGAATGCGGTTGCACGGTTCTACCGGCTTCTTGGCGGTGTCAAATTCCGAGAAGATACGCCGATCTCTCTGCGCGAGCTCATGGTTCCATTCCCGTTGTGAATTGGTATCAAGACCGCTTTTGGCCTTATGGATTATAAACGGCCCTACTTGATCAATATCGTATTCTAATCGGTCATATTCGCGTGCCACCTTTCCGCATTCATTCGCTAAGCCGAGTATACTCTCCGCGGTAGCTTGTTTTACCGGATGCTTTAGCTCCAATGTGTCTATAGTTATTGAAAGAGTCAGACGCGGGTTACTATACCGTTTTTCTAACGCGGCCCACGTGGGTTCGTACGTCTCGTCGCTAATTTAGATATTAGCCACCATATTCACCGCGCTTCCCTTTAGGCAAGATGACAGATACTGGAGCTTCTCCGTTCCATCGGCATCGGGAATTTTCTTTAACAACGCCTTACAAAGATTTCGAAAAGTTTCCCACTCATCATAATTTCCAGAAAATGATGGTAACTCAAACCTCGGTACCTTGACCGAACGCGGAGCCGACGGATAGGAAGTCATACGAGATGCTACCTGCGTTATCGGTTCAACGGAGCTGGTCCTATTTTTCTCCCGTATAAGCTCTAATATATATTCGCGTCCGTCTTCGTAAGCCGCCTGGAGTTTATCGTGTAACTTATCGGCGATATGTGGCTCATTGGCGTCTGGCTCGCGGGCCCTGATCTCCCCATCCCGATCTGTGGAAGCCTCCCACATTCGCTCTAATGTTCGCAATCGGTCATTCAAAGTTTCGACTGAGATCGAGTTACGGGCCGGGTCCAATGATCGATCTTTGGTAAGAAGTAGGCTACGCAAACAAGATTCTTGCGCGGCTATTAGTTTTTTTTAATGCTGTCGGGGCCATCATAAATTAATATACCGAAGTTGATAAATATTTATCGAAATTGCGAAAATTACTATTCACACCAACCAAAAGGAAAAGAAAGGAAAAACTCGATAATATTGGTTGTTTTTAATGTGAAAATAAAACGACGAGCGCCGGTTGTAGAATGTATCCGAAGGGAAGGGGTTATCCGATCGTTAGCGATGTATAGTATCAGCAACAAACAGGGGCTGTGACGTGATGGAGGGATCCTTGAGCGACAAGAGGGACTATAGTGGGGGGGGGGGCAAATTCTTCGATGTACCTGCTTATGGTGGAGGAACTACTTCGGCTACGCTTACAATTCCGCGCGTCATGTACATATCGACGCCATTTTTTCGTACAAGAAATATTATTTCCTACGTTGACTCCTCTACCAGTCTGCCCTTCAGGACAGCGCTTTATTTATGAGATTATACAATATCTGATTTTATAGCAACACCAAAAAAAAGGAACAGGTTTTGTTTCGGCAAAAAACAATAAATAAAAAGACAACTCAGAAATAATATACCGAATTTAAACAATATTACGATTACAGTTATTAATTGGTCGTGCGCTGAATTGACGATATTCAATCCTAATATATATATATTTGTTCATTAAATTACATTCATTTCCATGCCAAACAAAACTGAATAAGCCAATAAGATACTCTTTTATAAGATTAAGAATCGTCACTTCAGCACTCTAACTTACAGTATACAGCGGTAAATAAATTTCTGAATTTCTCTCACCATAATTAACACACCATAATTAACACACCATGTTTTTTCTTCAAATGTACATTCATATTTTTATTTGAGTTTTTAATTTAATTTGTACGTGGTTGACATATTTGCAGATAACTCAACGATGCTTAAGTTATTAAAGTTAAAATTTTTCCATTTAGAGATCGCCACAAAATTCTAAAATAATTATGCAAAGCCATATGTACGGTACTAAAACCTTTTTAAAGTTTTTTTTTAATTAATTTTTTTCCTGAAAAGATAACCTTTGCTAAGACAAGAAAATAAAGAAAATAAAAGATAAACACAAGTGAATTTGAGATTAGAATTATTTTTTAGTTTCGATCATTTTTTTCGATGCATTTTTATTGCATTATGTACAAGTTATCTTATTCTTTAAACATGAATTTTACGTTTTTATAAAAATATTACATCTAGTTTTATTCAAATACATTTGATAATTGATTTTTCTACATGCAATTTGGTAGGATATCGTATCTATCGAGATATTACTAGTTATTTGTAATTCCCTTTGAAATGTTTCATCGGTAAGAATAATTTTTAATAAAGAGAACGATGAAAAAAAAATAATTCGTGACGATGAACTAATGAGATTTAACGTAATACTAACTCCGCCCATCTGATCATAATTTAATATAATGCCACCAATGCACTATTGTCCATGGACTACCGAAAAAAAACTATAAAATAAAATTTGATCTGTGAGTAAAGGCGTCAAATATTGGGTTTTAACAACTCCATGCTAATTTCACATTTAGGAAAATACGGGTGTATAATTTTATGCATGTGTTTGTGCACTAACTCGGTTTAAAATGCGGTTTCAGGTGCACGTGCACGCATACATCATTTGACATGTATCATTGTCATTCTCAGCTAGGATTATTGCGTAAATTGTTCAACTTTAGACATTACATTTGATTATTATCGTAAATGCACTCGGAATATCCAGTGGCAGTCCGTGAATCGATTAAGCCGTATCGCGTCGAGTGTCACAGCGATTGTGTATCACCGTTTACCTACAATGCCAGTAACAACAATAATACTCATTTAATATTAATATTAATATTAATATCAATGTACTGATTACAGAAATAAATTTTGTATGCAGATAATAACTTTGTTCGTTAACTCAGGCATCGTACTATATTTAAATACTAAGTTTAAATACACCGTGCGTTGGTGGAATAACTTTTCTTTTGACAATGATATAATTTGCAGAGTCTTTTAGTTTTCGAACAGGACGTAACTATTTTTTATACTATACTTTCTTCGAAAATATTAAAAGACAAATAAAAATATGCTCATTTAAGAGAGATATTTTTGTTTAAAACGAAGAACTATGTATTTTTCTAACCAATGTAACTTAAACTAGCGGAAGAAAGTTTAAAAATTATTTAAATATTTTGAAACAATTATAATAGTTAATGCTAATGCTAATACAGTTACCATTTTATATACAATATTTAAAATAATCTTTAAAACTTACAAACATTTTATATCTAATGTTAATTTTATAAATAAATATCATAAAATAAAAGTACTTACGATTAACATTTAATTTAGAATTCCTTATATTAAAGAAATTAAGACATAAAGTGATAGATATAAAAAACCGTGCAATCAATAAATAAAATTAAAACAAAATAAAAATTATTTCAATAATTTCTAAATTTGTATTTATTATTTCAAAATGATTATTTATAATTAACGTATGATGAATTATTCAACAAAAAAGCTTTACTGTAGATTAAATATCGTCTTTTTATCATTAAAAAAATATTGATCAATATTAATTAAAATTAAGGAATATTTTTAAAATATCTGTGAAGTTAATAAATATCTTATTAAAAGAAAATTATTTTGATAAAATTAAACAATGAATAATTTTTTAAAAACATAAAATGGAGAACTATATAAAAAGTGATTGCTTTGACAAGTGATGATTAAATCAACAATTATTTTTTGATAAAACAAGAATTGCTAAATAAATAAAGAAATAGTTTCATTTATTCAGTTATAAGAATTGAAGAGCTTATTGGAATTTCCATATTTTGTATTACACTTTTAAGCGTAAAGTGCAATAAGACTTTTAAAGTAGTTCTTATGAGGATTAATAATTGAAGATGTAAATTTGATTTTTTTTTGAACATTAAAAAATTTTAAAGTATTATAGGTAACTAAAATTAATTGCCATTATCTTCTGCGTAAATTAATTAATAAACTCTGTTATACTGAATTGTGTAAAATAAATTTCGTCGAGTAAAACGATATTTAAGTTTCCATTTTGAATTCTCATTATTATAAATAAATTAGAGATGTAAAATACTTTATATTTTAGATTCAGTATATGCTTCGATTGTTTCATAAAATTCAGGTTGTAAAACATGAATTTTTAATAATTTATAAACGAATGAACTAAAAATAAGCTGAACATCTATGTATACTTAATAATGTAATAAAAATTTAAAGTCTGCAAGAAAATTGTAACAAGGTTGAAGTGTCTATTTTAAGTTTTTATGTTGTCAATATAAAATTTTAATGTACTTTTTTAAAATATGTTAAATTTTTTCTGAATAAATCCTGAATTTTTCAGTAAAATGAAATATTTACACAAGAGAACATGGAATACAAATAAAAAGTATAATTTACGAACATACGTTTAAAGGTGTGGATTTTATGTATAAAAAAGTGTAGAATAATTTTATGAAGTGAAATCGTATTTTACGTAAATCAATTAATTTTAAGTAAATTTATATTACAATAAATAAATTAGTATTTAGATTATTCAAATTGTGAAATTTTTTAAATATACAGCTCAATTTGTTAGTGGATTGATAAAAAATTGTTTATTATCTCAATATTTCAATATTTCAATATTTTAAATGATATAAAAATGTAATAAATACCTAAATGTATAAATTTTATTTATTACCAGTATTAGATTATTTTTTTTAATAAAAATGAAATAGAAATATAAAAGTGCATGATTATAAATTAACAGGTTGGTTACATTGTTATCAAAATTTTATCAAGACCGAGACACATACGAAGCATTACATATCGCGAGGCTAAGTTTAATTGAGTAATTACGGTAATAATTTAAGCCCATGAAAACGAGTTAAAATTTGAGTAAATCCAAGATTCAACATTTCGATTTTCATGAGATCAGAATATCAGATGTGGTTACGAAAAGGTGCAAAGGCGAAAAGTAGAACGGTCTTTTTCGCAACATTCAGATTTATGCGTGTCTATAAATTATGATTGGAGATGAATCATTTCATCCTTGTAGATTGTAGATCTTGATGCATAAATTAAAATTGCTATCTGTGAAAGTTAGTAATCTTATTTATGTAATATAATATAATAATTTATTTAGCTTGAATTTAGTTTATTTTATACGACACTAAGTGTATGTATCAAAGAAATTATGTTTGACTCTATCAATTTTAAATATGAAATTTATATTAATTCTTATTTATTTAATTCTGATCGAATAGCATAATATTCAATTATATACTTAAATGGTCTTGATAAATTTTTGCAGCATAATGTTTGAGCTAGCAGGAGATATACAACTTTATACATTATAAAGCGTGGTTGCTGATATCAAATAATAATTCTATTCCAAGGAATCAGTTATTTAGACAAAATTGTTTATAATTGAAAATCCCCGTTATTGTCAATTTTTCAAAATATTTATGCTAATTTTATGCGAGAATCATTAAGTGCAATATCCTCGACATTTGTATTCCAGTGAAAAATGAAATGTATCAGGAATGTAATTGATTAATTTAATTGATTGGGTAGTCGATAAGATTTCTATGTGTATACTACATTGTATGCTTAAGTAAAATTGAAGGAATATGACGAAGTCAAATGATATTCGAATATATGTACTGTGAGGATATGTGGTTCTTTAATAATTATTATTTACGAATTCATAATGGTTTTGATAGGGAGTCGATTATTATTCAAAGCGATGGATACTGGATGTAATTAAAATGTAATAAATAGGAATAAATAGCCGGTTAAGGTAAACATTTATGCCAAGAAAATGAAAATATGTTAATTTCTCGGGTTTTCTTGATCGATCACATCATAAGATCATTATCAATAACAGTACGAGTTTGCAAGAGGTAGTAATTGTGAAAGTCAAACAACACGGCTCGTAATTCGTGCCAGCTGTTGTGTGAGGTCCCTACTTGAGTTAGATGGAAGAGGGATAGCTGAAAATCAGATATGCATTTATCTGATGTTGCACAGGTATTGACGGCATCAGAGGCATCGGGGAAAAGGGAAGCTCTCAGAACTGTCGACTCGACTCGTCCCATCCCATTCGAATCCTGAGGAAATATCTGAATTACCAAGTGAAGGCTCGAACGTTTTTGCCTCTTTCATGTTCTTCCATGGCTTACTACCACGTAATATTCCATGACCAATTGCACAACTACAGAGCGACAGTCGACCTGCACTCGCCACTTATTTTGGGCTTGCCGCACCACCTTCTGCGAGACGTCAAGAACGTCCCTCTATTATTCTCCACTTTTTTCCGCTGTATTTTATTTAGCTAACTACAAAAGTACCTTTCATCTATACTTTTAAATCATAAGTGTGCCCCTATACAAATTATCTTGGGTTTTTATTACTTAATCAAAAAGGTCCCTGTTTAAAAGTTCATTCACGAGATATCAATGTTGCGGCTATTAGAAAAATTTATATCCATATTACAATAATTAGATTCAGTACAAAATTACACGAAATTACAATTCAAAATTATTTTTAAATTATTATCAAGAGACGATGTTTTAAACAAGTGCATAGCCGAGTAATTTAAGATCTGAATTCATTTCATTGATAAAGCATAAATGAAATTTGCTGACTGTATACATCGGCCAAACATTTAATGGCAAAGTAGTGTCTGGTTAATAGTTGTTAATAAATATATTTAATATTAATTCAATAAATTAACTGCTTATTGACTACCAAAAGAATCTTGTGAATTTTGCCTCCTGTTAATACATAGATGCATAGTTTTTCTTTTATCAGTACAATTTCCGAGAAGTAAATTGCACTTTAAACGATTCATGCATCTCTACATTAAGTTGAAAATTTTTTTTTAATTATTACTAATTAGGAATACAATTTTTTTTTTTAAATAATAGAAACCTTTGAAAATTATACAAATTAATCATTACAATACATAAGATTGAAATTTTGTGTATTATAAAATTTTTATATCTTTATTAAAATTTGAAATTTTATTTATTTTGTACGATTTATAGTTGATGAAAAATGGCATCATTGATATATTTTAGAAAATATAAATTATTTACAAAAATATCCAAATAATACGTAAAAATTATTTATTATTTTTATAAAATAAATAAATAATTAATATATCTATACTATTTATGCAAGTTTACACAAAAAAATATATATTATAATAATATTTCAAAATATTAATTTATTATTTTTATTCGAAGCAAAATTTTAAGTGATATTTAATTAAAATAATTCGTTTAAAGTGTCGATAAAAAAACTATTTAAAGTATAAGGTTTTTAACACATGCAATGATGGACCCCCAATAATTTCAATCCAACATACAATATAACATGCAACTGCATTCGTATGAATCGGCAGTTTTATGATTTAAGAAGGCATTTTGGTAAGATGATCATTAAAATTCACACCCTGAATGAGATAATATTTGTGAACAAAATTTTTTATTAATGTAAAAATTTTAATCTTTGTTGTTTATGTATGTACTTAATTGACCAGAACAAAATACAATGAAAATTATAATTCGTATATAAAAATATATAGAAAATATAAAAAGCAGTTTTATGAGATTAGAATTAAGACTTATTCTATGTTTTATAAGATTCGATGGATGATTTTCATTTAATAGGCAGAATTAAAGCTGAATATTTTTTTAAGTAATTATATATATAAACTTAAAACGAACAGGTAAAATATTATAATGAAAAGAGCATTTGTAATACCTGTACAATTACCTTAAGCAATATATATGTTAATAGATATTTTTATATAATTAGTATAATACTCTAAAGAATAAAGAGTAAGTTTGACATTTTTTAATAAATTTAACTCCCGCAATACATCAGTGCGTAAACCAGCCCCAATGTGGCGTATCGTACTTTCTATTAAAAAGATGATATGATTATAAAAAAAACGAATGTTCTCGCTCTCGATCTCCTAGAAATTCCCCAATCTCTATAAACTTCATCTTAACTATGGAAATCCATAATCATAATGATTCTAAAATTCCACCTATCACGCCTAAATACAGGATTTTCCTCACCCATAAATATAAAAAATAAAAAAATCATGACCCACAATTCGGATCAACATGACATCAATTTCAGATGAGCTGTTGATACAACAGATTCGTAACAAGACTATTTATCAATGGTAGATGATTTTAATACCTCTACCTTTTCTGGATACCTTTTCTCAGTTATAAGTCCGCTTTCTTATTCTTAATTGAATCCATTATTAGTCGCGTAACTAATCAATCAATGGTTTTACTTTTGTGCTTAAACCAATTTTGAACACAATAATGGTAATTTTATTTTATAATTTTCGCTGTATCTTAAACTCGATTACCAACAAAATCCAGCATAAAACATAAGAACTTTTTCATTTTGTCGAGTAGGAAGAGATTAAAATTTCCTGCATATTTTAAACTTATCTATATTCTTCTAAAAAAATTTTTATCCTTCCAATTTCAACGTTATAGGTGCGAGATATACTATCTTTAACTGGGGATAGTGGTATTGCATTCGCTGTTCAATAATATCAGACATAGGCTCATAATATCAGATTCGAATATTGGTGAATCTATTAATGTATAAATTGCTACAATCACGCATTTTATCAGAATATTTACTTTTTATTGTCTTACAAATGATAAATCATATTTTTAAATTTTTAAACATTTTTTTAAACTCCTAATGTTTTTTAAATCACCGATTCGAACAATTTCAATGGAAAACACACTTCTTAGAGATGTTTGCCTACTAATTCTA
Organism: Eupristina koningsbergeri; assembly: GCA_018907245.1. Taxonomy (NCBI): domain Eukaryota; kingdom Metazoa; phylum Arthropoda; class Insecta; order Hymenoptera; family Agaonidae; genus Eupristina; species Eupristina koningsbergeri. Next base: position 477,610 of record JACCHV010000013.1, on the reverse strand, counting down.
GAGGCAGAATCCTTCTTAACATCTTTCTAAACCATTATCTCAATATTTAAACATCTAACTCTCTCACTCAGTTTCCTAGGTGTCGAAACAGCAGGTGTCATATTTGTCAAGCATTATGCATCTTATGCTTAAACGATGTTTAACATAAAGCCTCTCAAACTCTTCCGATTCAGACAAGATATATAAATCTTCCACCGGACGTTATTTCTCTTATTCATATGAAAAATCATACCAGATATCCATGACAAAAAATTAAACTTCCCAGTTTGAAAAACTAACGAAATTTTTATTAACATTCTCTTCAGAGAGCTATAACTATTCTTCGAGGAGAATCGCTTAATAATGGTAATATCCTTGATATTATTGAAAACTAGTCGGTTCACTTCGAAATTGTTGCTCCCCTCATACTCTCTTGATTATAAATATTTGTTCAGTTTTTTTAGATGAAGACAAGGCAAAAGAATTTGTAAGAATCATCAGAAATCAATGATCACATTTATTTTCCCAACCATCTCAATCTACTTTTAATAATTTGGTTTAAAAACTATAAAAAATTTTCAATATTCGTCCGTGATTATCTTTTTAACCTCCCTTTATTTTTTCATTAAAACGTGCTATTAGCTTTCCCTCGAATGTGAAAGTTCCTAAAAGAGTAGAATTGTAAGACAATGCTCTATAAATATAAGCAATACTACTATGCATACCCAATAATTGTACTATCAACTATATGGATAGTATGAATACATTATTTATAATATTTACTATATGTAGAATAATATATATTTTATAACATATTGCTATTTTTTATACATATACAGATATAAATGAAGATATTTATGTATGTAATTTTATACATATAAATAAAACATAACATTTTTTGGATTTTTTTTTTTTTAATAGCATTTTAAAAAAATTATAGTTTCAAAGATATGTTTATATAAGAAATTCTTTCTTTTAATGAAGTGTAATATAAAGTTACTTATCTAATAAAATAATTTATTTTGTTATAATATGTATGTTCTATTAATGTATTTCATAATAAGACTCAACAAAATTTTATGAAATATCTTACATGGAATGTTTAATAAATAGCACCAAATGAATGTTATAGATTATTTAAAATGTCGTTATTTATGTACTATAAATAAGTCGCAAGAAACTTGACTTTATGTTGAATAATTGAAAATATAAGAAAAATTACAAAACAAACCTCGAAATAAAAATAATCATAGAATGAAAGTACAGTTGCCGAGCGTTCATTGCTCTTTTTCTTTATTCTCTCTCTCTCTCTCTCTCTCTCTCTCTCTCTCTCTCTTTCTCTCTCTCTCTCCCTCTTTCTCTCTCTTTCACACACTTTTACTTATTACTAATAATTTATGATCGATGCTTATTTTTTTCTTATTTTATTCATATTTAATATCGTATCCTTATTTTTCAAAGAAATAAAAAATATTAAGAATTAGATAAAATAAATATAATTTTGGCTTTTAAAACTAAATCCGTATTCGTGACGAATGATGGAATTGAATTTAACGCGCGATTAGCAATCATAGAATATAATAATGATATTTTAATTTAGTAACAAACCTTTCAAGAAATGATAAAAACTGGTAAAATAGTCGTATAGTCGAGCATAAAATAGAAATTAAGCAAATATAAGAATTGAGTAGCAATGAAAAAGTGCAAAAGTAATTATTGCTGATATGTAGAAAATTTAGATAGATGTTATATGCATAACATAAGTTTATTTTATGCGAGTTCACGATAATTTAATAAAATTATTTTATGCAAGAGCTCAAATACATGTATAAGGTAATTAATTTATTGATAATTATTAATTTTTTTTTTATATATATACATTTTATTATTTATTAAAATATATTTATAATAATAATATACGTATCAAAATTAATTTATCATGAATTCAATTTGATGGATTAAAATATTGTATATTTATTTTATTTAATAATTTTTAACTTTTGAACTGCCATTGTATTTTTGAAATATCAAAATTAAGAAAAATGTAATTATTTTTTCAATTTTATGTTATTTAAATGATTATATATAAATATCCATAAAAGTTAACTCCTTAATTAAACATTACAAAAATATTTAATAATAAAATATTCGTAGTATATAGTATGTTAATATAATAATAATACAGTAATTAATAATATAATAATTAATAATAGTTAATATAATAATAATAGTATATAATATGTAAATAATATGTTGAGGATCAAATTATTTGTAAAATATTGATAAGTACTTCTGTTTCATCTTCCCTTTAGATTTCTTTTATAAACTATTTTGATCTAGTTTTAACTTTTGAATTACAGTATGATTGAATTTACGTTTATATTTTTTATCTACATTTTTACCTAATATATACATGTATATATATATATGTATATATATATATATATATGCAAGTTTATATTTTAAATTCACTTGTATTCATTTTTCATTTGCATTCATTTTGGTTTACTCTCTATCATTCCTATAGTTTATTTTTATGCCCATTCTATGTAACAATGTTTTCAAACTTCATTAAAACTTTTCTTCTAATTAATAAAATTATTTTTGTTTTTTGAGTTGTAGATGAGTTATATTAAGTTTCTGCATTACTAAATTACTATGCTGTAGTTCCTTATGATGAACTCTGTAAAATATCCAATTCACGAAGATGAATGTAGTACTGCTCAGTTATACCAACCACCAGTTTATCTCCATTTATTTATGCTGGAGTAGAATATTTTGATTTTCTGTATTCAAAAAAGAAAAGTAATAAATATTTGATTAATAAGCCTATTAATATTTTGTGATGTATTTATACAGTTTTAATTTTCATTAACGGCTATCTAAATTACACATTAATTAGTTTGAACTAATGTATAAAAAATTAATTAAATCATGAGTATTATATTGTTAAATTAAGAGTCTTTAAGAATTCCTAAATTTAATGAAAAATTATAAAATGGAATCCAAAGAGGTGCGAAGGGAATAAAATACAAATTTTATTCAAGTTCTATTACGTCGACATCTCGACAAGAAATCTATTGTTCTCATCAAGACTCTTTATTAACAAAATATATTACAATTAAAATATTACATGGAATAAATGAAAAATTAACGAGATAATATCTGATATTTACTAAAAATTGTAGCACAAAGGTACGCCGGTATTATACGACAAATCGGTCGTAACGTCACAGGTCTATTGTAGGTATTTACGCTACAATTTTTGAGCCTTGACGAGGATAAGAGATTTCTTGTCGAAACGTCGACATAATAGAACTTGAATAAAATTTGTATTTTATTCCTTTAGCGCCTCTTTGGATCCAATTTTATAATTTTTCAACAAATAACTAGAATAGAAATAACTGGAAGCTGCTATATACCAAACTTCAAACCTAAATTAAATATTCCTTATACTTATATTTTCATTAAAGATTTATAATAATATACGTAGTCATATTTTCTAATGCATATTATAAATATACATGTACCTTTTTCGGATTAAATTTCATTTTATTTAAAAAAGATAAATATTTTTTTAATAATTAAATGAATAATTCATCAATGCAAATATTTTTCAAGTGTATTACATAGTTTAATTTTAACTATTGTTTCAACCAATCTACTTTACAAAATTTTTAAAACAATATTTAAGTTCAGCAATATTAAAGTTTGAACTAAGATCATAAAAGCGAGTTAAATTTTCGCTAAATAATAGTTTTATGCCATTGAACACGAGTCAAAAATTATTTTATACTGATATTTTTCGCAATTTTCCATAATGTGACAACTGTCTTAAATTGTACTATATAGTTCTACGTACCATATCAATTTTATTCTAAATGTATATACAAATTTCGACATAACTTTTGATTACTTAGCCATTTTTACAGCAGATTGTTGCGATTACACTAGTACGTTTTTTTTTATTATTATCATATATGTAGATTTCTCAGATTCTTATTTAGTTTCTATTGTCTGATACATTTAATTAACTCATACGTTAAAATAATTTACTATAATAAGCATTAAAGATTTTTGTATTAACAATTAATAGTTAGAAATAACTAATTTATGCAGAAATTATAAAATATTAATGATTTTAAAAATTAAATACTTTTTACCTGCTAATAAATAATACATTTATTTCTTTTAACTATTCATTACGTCAAGCTCAGAAACGGATAATGTAAATAAATTACTGACTAGAATTAAAAATTTTATGTTACTTATGGTTAGTAAAAGAATTATGAAATCAATGCAATACGTTGTCCGTGACCAACTTTTAATAGAAGTTCTTTTTTGAAAAAATAGATGTTACAACTGACATTTTTCATGAAGATATATATGCTCAAAGAAACATATTTATATGTATGTCTATTGATACTCTTGAAAGTATAATAGTAGTTTTTATTGAAATTAATAAGATTCGCATACAATTTTTGAAATATATTACCTATAAACAAGAATAATTGTACAAACAACAAAATGCTTTCATCTAATGTTTTCAAAATCTTATCTTATTGTATCAAATTATGTTGATTTCGTGATTAAATTGACAATCGGATAAATTGAAAATGGATTAAATATATTGTATTTCGACAGGAAACTAATTTATGTACTAAATATTTATTATTTTTCAAACAATTAAAAAAAAATTGTTAATGGTTTTTAGATTCTTTATGTAGTTTAATGTTACAAAGAAAATTTATAAATTCTAATTATTAATTTTATTCATAAATTAGTACAAGTTAAATATTACCAATGTTTTTAATTTTTTTAATATGATGTATCATTTGATTTCAATAATATATTTAATTACATATGTAACACGTAAGACAAGACTTGGTGTTTGTTTGAACACAATATTTATTAATTTACAGATAAAATTTTATAGCAAATATATATTTTTAAAATGGAATTACAATTATTATATAATTAATGACTAAAGTATATCAACGTATTAAAATACTTTACAATTGAGGTAAATTTTTATAACTTATTATTTCTAACATTAAAATGTAAAAGTCACAAAAAAGTGATTGGAATCTTGACTCAAACACTAAAGAAATATTAAATAAATTAAGATAAACTTGTGTCAAATATTACTTATATATGGGTGTGTACATATTATCTACATACAATATACTATATATTTGTGACGAAAAATGAAAATTGATTAATAAAAATTCGCCTAAAAAAACACGTATAAAATTAGTGTTATTTTGTTAATTGATTCAAATATCAGGGAATCGTTAATCGAACTTTCGATTCCTGGATGGTGAGTAACATTATAATCTTTTGAATAAAATTTCTCCGGTTCCCAATAATATAAACATAAAATGCGCATGTACCGTTGGATAATTATCTCCCCATCACGAAGATTGTGAAAAACAACTTTGTTTTCGACGACACGAGGCTACAAATTCCACGTCAAGGCATGCGTAACCCATAACCCGTAATTCCCCGAGCGCGTAAATTTTATCGAATCTGAGCTCTTTGGCGCCAGCCACACTCACAATACCCATACCAACACCCATGCCAATACCAATACCGATACCAACTGCATAAAGCATAACGCATACCACATAATTCATTCTTTTACTTCGCCCCTCCTGTTCTCCTCGTGTATGTTGTAGATCTCACGCGCCTGCGTGGACACTTTACTATCTCGTTCGGTATGTTTTTAACGCATACATCTTACAGCTGAGCATCACCAATTAAACACAATGAACTTATTTTATTTATTTCCATCTTTATCCTTAAGACAAACTTATTTTTGTCTTTAACCTGATGCCATGCCGATTTGTATTTTGTACACTCCAAGTAATGGTACCTAACGAATATTTTAGCAATTAAACATTTACATCATACACATTCTTCATAATACCTTTTATGAATTGAGCAAAAAATTCTTTTGTGAACAATTTGCAAATATCAAATATAAATTCCAATAAATGAATCATTTAATTACATTTACAAAAACAATCAAATTCATAAATGTTATCATCTATTTGTTTATATTTATTCATGATTAATATTGTATCTCATAGATGAATATAACAAGATAATTTTGAAACATTAATGGAGATATAATGAATGTATAAAATACTGATTATATTTATAAGATTATTATAATTTAAAATCAGTGAATGAAAAATATCATTTTATAGGAAAATACCGCATGAATAATTAAATAATTATTAACACATTTTTTCTTTTTCTACAAGGCATGAGTGGTTTATTAATAATACAAAACTCAAAATAAGAATAGTATTGTTATGTGTAAACAAAAGGAAATTTAAAAAAAAAATTACAATTTCAAGTTAGATTTTGTAAAAGCGAGTAACACGAGGACAATATTATGCATCATCTTCAATCAAAGTAACAGATTATTTATTTGTACCGTTGAGAGTTATTTTACTCGCTTAATTTTAAATGGGTAGGAATGTTTTGAATCTCGAGAATTCTTCCTTCTGAAAAGTTTAACGTTTTAAATCTCGGTAGTGGATTGCCCCCTACCCTTGACTCGAGAAACATACTATTCCTTTTAATGCGGTCGTCGGTGTACCAAGTGGGTGTGTGTGCATATGCATTTACGTATGTGTTCGGTTGTGTCTCGCCGTTATAATCCTCATCTTGAGATATTGGTATGGCTTATAGCACTGCTCGTGCGCGCGTGTATGCGCGCATGTTTGTACACAATTTCTGCAAAACCTAGAGAGAGAAAGACAGAGAAAGAGAAATGAGCCAAGCGATTTTCTTATGGATTTTCTCTGCTTATATACATATATTTATAATGCAATTGTGGTACTGACAGAATTTATTCGAGGTGCTCAACTGCACGAGCGCATACATGCCATTTTATTAAGATTAATTTTCTTATTGTCCGCCTCCCTTGATATATCCCTAAATATCGTAATTCGAATTTCGCATCAACTTCCTTTTGTTGGGTATGATTCCTGTCGATTGATGTGCCACAACGAAAATTTTTTACCTATCTTCAAAAGCGGTTTTTTAATTTGTTATTACGTCTTTGTTTTCATTCATACATTTAATGTATAGAGGGAATTTCATCCTTTTCTTCAGTTAAATATTACAAAATAAAAGTACATCCAGCGATAAATTGAATATACATTTTCAAATTTTTATAATATACAGCTATATATTTTTGGATGTTTGTTAATTAATTATCAGACTATTATAAATATATTAAGCTAAAATACGTTTTAATATAGCCAATTAAGGAGTTATTTTTTTCAAAAGTTGATTTATGGTTGCGATTCCTTACCACTTAAAGTTTCGCAGCAGGTGATAGGAAATTTATTTTAAGCAAAATTAATGGAACTCTTCTCATAGCTTGTAATTTTTATTTTTGCTATTTAATAAAATTAAATTATAATTTACTTAAATTTCCAAGTTCACTTAAAAAAAAAAAAAAAATTATATCTTGGAAATTAAACAGCTTATAAGCAAGTACATGTTGTCGAAGTTACCATTCAGAAGCAATATCGGATTCAACATTAATGAGATAAAAATAAGATTAAACATTAAAGTTTAATATTGATATTTTTAATATGCTATAAATATTCCAATAATATAAATATTCCTGTAATATTCTTTGGAATTGTTTATCGCTGAAAATAAATTTTTTAAATTGAAGTCTCTGAGAATCAATAATGTAATTTGATTTAAAATTGATTGCATTTTCAATATCGTTAAAATAAGCACGAGAAATGTAACAAAAGAATTGTAAAAGTGCGGAATAAATAAATAAATGAATATAATGTATAATTTATTATAAACATTTTTAAATGGCAGATGACTTTATTAAGAACACGATTGATAAGGCTAATGGTAATTTTAATTCTTAGTATGTCATTCAGTAAATTTACTTAAAAATGCAATTGGCTTAATTCTACATGTAAGCTTATGAAATTAATTTTCTGTGGATTGCTGGTTCTCGCCTTTGAGCATCATTATGTGCAATGGTTATGTCCGTCGTATCTTTGTTCTAGGCTACACTGAGATTTCTTTCATAAGTTTAAAGTTTTTGGCTTTCACTGCAAAAGGTTAGAGCGAAAGTCTTTAACATTAGATAATACAGCCTTTGGTTAATTAAGCACACATTAATTATTATATTGTAAAACGAATTGAATTTTTAATAATGAATTAATAAAAATTACAAACAAAATTACAAAGAAACACTCGCTGCTTATAACTGAAAATTGCATCAGTTTGGAGTTTATGGTGTTTATGGTGTAGACTGAGAGTCACCTATAACTTGGTATTATTTTCATAATTTTTTCAATACCTTATCCTTTCACTTTCTTGTAATTTTTATATTTTAATTACGCGGCAATGAATAATTAGTAGCAACGGCAACAATGATAATGATGATGATGGTGATAATATTAGGATGTATCACGAGATCCAGGATCTCCCTCACACAACTCTTGTAACTTTCAATACGCAAATCGAATAATATTATTCAGGCTTGTAAATTTATATTTTCGGCATTTTGTCGATTCTGGTGGCCGCTCGGTGCAGTGCAAAGTGACGTGTTAAAGTCATTGTCCAGAACGTGCGACGGTCACGCGATCGGATGAGAGAGAATTTTCCTGGGCCATTGGCCGATTACAAGGTGTGACGTCGGTTGCTTCCGTTCCCGGGGACAATTTGATGAGTCGGCTAATCGGTGGACTGTCCCCGCTCCGGATCACAGGTCTCGGTCACATTCTCTTTGAAACTGCCCGTTATCGAGCAGATATAACACCACACATATACGTATGCCAGATTAAGCTTATATAAATGTATAAATAGCTCTTATGAGCTCTCGTGAATGTTTTATATGGACTCTTGAGGTGACCGCAACCCGAGGACCAATAAATTACTTCGTCTCAATATAATCCACTCTTTTACGTAATTCATCTTTGCACTTTTTACTTTCCCCTATTTCACCTTGGCCTTTAGATATCTTTTTATTTTTAAAAACGTGACTAAAAATTAAATTTCTTTTCATTTTAATGCTTTAGCATTTCGTAATATGTAAATAAAGCTAATAAAGTTAGTGTCAAAAGTTTTCTTTTTGTAAAGTCTTAACTATGATTGTATAGTTTTCAAGCATTCAAATTAGTTCAATGTATACAATAGTGGTAAATAATAATAATAATAATAATACAATATTTTTTGTATTTTTGTAAAAGAAGAAATAACGTTCGTCGGAAGTGATACGTTAGTAAGTATAGTTGCAGATATAGTTTTAAAGCTCCAATCAATATGGATGTGCATTTTTATATAGGTTTTCTTTGAGTAATGTACAATTTTTTGTGATTATCGGTTGATAATGTTTTCATCTGCACAATAATAAGGTTTACAATTAACGGTCTAGTTATCAAGACTTAATGAAATAACTTTAATGTATGTTTTATTTTTAACGGGTCTGAGAGATCTTTCGGACACTTTTGAATAAGGCAGAAATACAACGCGAGCATTGATAACAAAATTTCTGAAAATACTTGCAGTAGAGTCGTGACTCGGACGGATAAACGAATCGTGTCCTCTCCTCGAAGTGATGGTATCTCTTCTAGAGGAAAGCGAGCAAGAGAGAGGCCCGGATTCGGTGACGTGAAGGTCGTGCAATGTCGGCCGATAGAGGAGCCTCGGCCCTTCTGACCGCCGCTTCCAGGCTTGACGAACACTTCTGATGCACTGTTGGTCACCCCGGTGAGTGCGTCTTCCGCGATCGCTGGTCGGTGCACCCGATCACTTCAACTCATGGACTTAAGGATGCTTAACAATCCCGACGACTAATTGAAAGCAGCTTGTTAATTCATCGATGACGGAAAGATTGTAATACTAATGAAACCTTAATTATATAGTGCTTTAAAATCAAGCTGCTGATGTGGTATTAATTTTATCGAGTGCTTCGACTAAGTTCGCTTTTGTCGCTACATCTTTGGTATTTAAATAAAGAGTAACTTAATAACACGATTTATTGATAGCATCATTTTTTATTTGGCAAATGACGGTAAATATGTAGTTTTGAACACGATATCCTGGCAGAATTATTGCATTTTAAAATAAATTATTGAATCAAATCTTTTTCAATCTTCCCTGGTTTTACTCTTGGTGATAACTTTTGAAGGAAACATCTCGTCTCTTAAATAAATTTTTTCCAGTCGTATTAATTACCGAAATTAAAAGAGGATAAAATCGAGACCATAAACTGCGGTTATATCTATGCTTAAAATATGGTCTTATCAGCAGAGATCTTTCTGACAAGTAATTATTAAATTTATAGTTCGAGTTTGAATTCAGTAAATGTAATTCCTTTTAATTAAAAGCTATTTAATATTAAAGTATAAATTACCACTCGAAAGTATATTTTACAAATTTAATGATAATCTTATCACCATCTGCGATTTACATTCATTTTTTCACTTTTTATTTTCTTTTTCTTTTACGTGTAACAAATATAAAAGTATTTTATAAATATTTTTCTTATTTATTTACTTTCAACGATATTATTCAAGTCAGACATGTTCGTTAAAAAAATTTGCAAATGAAAACAACTATGAATCATTGAATTTAAGGAAACTTTCATAATTAAATTAAAGTTTGTCAACTATATTTTAACGGTTCAATTATTTTATAACCGATCGAAATTGAAGTGAAATATTATTATTAAGAATGGATATTTCTTGATATTTTTATAAGCATGATTAAATTTAAGTTTAAAGAAGCCAATGTGCTTTGTTAATGCAATAAATTTTCAATGTGCCAGAAAAATAAAATTTTTAAATGTTTAGCGGCGCGACATTTGTTACGTACAAGTATAATAAGAATTATCTATTAGTTTAATAACCGGAGATTGCGATCTTGGTTTTCAATGATTCAAGCTGAGAAATATTAATAACAGCGACATGTTACACGTGAAAACACACACAATGAAGCTCCGAAAACACACGGACACCGACTCGCGGCCAAGCATAACAATAATTAATAAAGTTGATTAAGCCTTCGCAATTTTATGAAATTTATCAAAAGTGCAAGTGATTCGAGTTGAGGTGGGTCGTTTGACCCACCAACAAATTAATGTAATTTAACTTGGCAATTCGGAAATCGGAAAATTGCTAAGAAGGAATAGCGCTCCTTGTTTTTGCTCACTCTTATCAACGTGCGATAATAATTGCACTCGTGTCATGTTGTCTGATGGATCACACGAACAATCACCGACGATGACAGCCTCGATTTCATTTGTGCTTTACATAAAATATTTAGGATTAATGTTAGAATCTATATTGATTGGCTCCAAGTTATTTTATGACAAAGTATTTCACAGTACGCATCTATCGATCACCTTACATATTACCAAAATTTCATTTTCTTATAACAAATGCATTTTAGAATTAAAATTACTTTGATGGTTATTGAAAAATCTTAATTATACACATTCGTCTTACTAAATTTAAATTTCACTATCTTTACAAATTAGCCAGTTATTTTATTATGTAATAAATAAATCTTTGCCTTGCTATGCATATTTCTTTGTTTCATTATAGATTTTAAACTTCCTTTATATATTCAATTTTTTTTTCTTAGCATAAATCAGTAAATTAAATTTATTGTACGTTTCGGCATATATTATGATTAGTATTATAACAAATCTGGTAATGCTTTATGTTTGAAATAATTAATTAAGATATATACATGAAGACCATAATATATGCAATGATACTTTTAAATATCAGAGTTGTCATAATTTATTTGAATTCAATCGACAGAAAAACTTTGCGAAAACGATTACGTAGCAAAACAAAAAATTTATGATTTCTGGTCAATTTGATATTTTTCTACGTTTTGAAGTAATGTAATGATATAAAAATAAATAAGTGAATCTGCTATGGGTTTCAATTTATTTCATTCATTCGCTTCCAATACATCTCAAATTGCTTATATTTAAACACTTAATGTACTTTTAATTTGCCAAAAAATATATAATAAATTATAAGAATATGTAAATAATAATGTACATCTGCAGATGTATGTAAATAAACATTCACAGCGAGAAAACAAGAGAGAAAAAACTGAACGAAAATGACAAGACTAAGATGTTAATTAGAACACCGATTTCATTCTTCATCAATTCGACAGTTTACATCATAAACAGATTTGCATAAGTTTGTATGTATAAATTGCACTATTTATTAAATCTTAAAAAAACTGTTAAGAATTTCTTGAAATTTGGTATTAATTATATATTTGTTACATAAATATTGATAAAGATTGGATAAACGGGTGGAATGCATTTCTAAATATTTTTTTTTATTACTCAGTAAATTTTATTAATAATGTATATGCATATATTAAATCAATTGATATTAATTGTATACAAAATTATTGTTAAAATTATTTTATTGATAAAATTTAAAGATGTGCATATACTTATATTTAAAAACATATCAATTAATATTGAAAAATGTCCAAATGGGCTTATATTATTTTTAAATTAAGATATTTTAATTAAAAATAATTTAAAAATTCATTTTTTAAGTGGAGACAAAGTGAAATTACATTATAATATTTATGAATAAATATAAACAAATGTTTATTAATAAAATCTTTAATAACTATTGATACTTAGTATAATTATTATTTGAAGAGCAGTAGTACAATTTGAAAATCATCAATTAATTTGTAAATTGTATAAATTAGAATAAAATAATTGATTTTATAAGATTTATTTATTTTATGAACTGCTTGATAAATTAAAATTATATACAATACTTAGACAATTGTACACTATACATGCGACTAATTCAAAAGTATTATCTTCCTTTATGGACAAAAACAAATAATATAGGCCAGATGGTACATTAATGGCTAAGTGAAATTGGTAAAAATATAATATTTTTACAAAGAAATATTTCTACAGACATGGGAAAAATTAATGAAAGAATTAAAAAACATGGTGACGAATAAAGGAGTTCATGTGGTTGAAGAAGAAAAAAGTATAAATTACCCAAAAACCAAAAAATATTCAATCCAACTCTAAATACCAGGGCCTATCTTTTGAAGATTTTCGTTTTCTACCTTATCGAGGTCCTCCAACTGATACGTAAATGTCAATAACTTATATGTATAATGCAAATATTCATAAATAAACAAGCATAACGACTTAAAAATACATCTCTCTCTCTCTCTCTCTCTCTCTCTCTCTCTCTTTCTCTCTCTCTATCTATCTATCTATCTCTCTCTCTCTATCTCTCTCACTTTCTATTTATAACGATGTTATTGGAATTTTCATGTATTCAATTACTATTCATAATAAAAATCTGAAATTGAATTAAATTTGATCCTTTACCCAGACTTAATAAAACAATAAATTGTCATTTCATTCGCAAAAATGATGGTTTATACGGTATATTGATTTTAATGATTACCAAGACTCTGAAATTGTAATAAAAGTTTTTGTATAATGTACTATTAAAATAATTATAGTTATCATAAAATTAAAAAACAAATTTTTGTAATGATTTATTCAAATTTATTTATTTGATTACTGAAAATAATTGAAGATAGTTCGTTCAAATAAAAAATAATATTCATATCTTATTACACTTGAATAAATTAAATGTTATCTGTTTTTATTTAATTTTAAATGTTAATCTATAAAGGATTTATAATACTTTTTTTATTTACATTTAGAAATAATTATATTTGAAATATATATTATTGAAATAATCAAAGAAACAGTGTTATGTTATTATTAAATAATTGAAGTTATGAGGAAATTAAATAAATGTATTTCTCTTAGTTAATGCTTGTTAATTTAATTAGTTACTTATTTAGGATATCAGAATTAGTATATTTTTTTCCAAGGTTCAGAAAAGAATTTCTACTTATATTCAATTATTATACGGTTAATAATGTCATAAAAAGAATTTTTGCCACAAGCCTATGGCATATGTTTTATAGCTTATTTAAGAAGGATAAATAAATCTTGAAGCATTATTTCTATTTCTTTCTTTCCATATAATATTGTGTAATATTTTTTAATTATTCAGTTTATATAATTTCATTTAAGAAGAAGGAAAGAAATTACAGAAATATACTTTTTCTTAATTCATAAAATTATTTATGGATACTAAATGTTCGATTGAATCGCTCAGATGTATACTATACGTATACATACAATCAACTATGTGTATACTACGTATATTATATATTTAAATTCCCTAAAACGAAATGGGAAAACGAGATGCTTTCTTAATAAACATATTTTTGGCAACTTTAATTCTTTTATTACATTTTTTTATGCATAAGTAGACAATAATTAGAGATTTAGTAAATTTATACTCTAGTTTTTATTTTTTAGTATTTATGCATCTAATATTAATTAAAATTTTTTTTTATAAATCAAAAAAAAGATGATTGCTAAATTTTTTAATGATATACTATAGATTTAGGAAAAATAAACAATATTATTTTTCTTTTTAAACTTTCTGAAAATTTTATTATATTTATACGTGTCTTTATTTATGTTGGAATTATAAATTTGGAAAATATAAATTAGTGTTATATAAAGAATAAGGTTTTTAAGTTGAAAAAGATTATTATAATTTAAAATTATTGTAAATTATAAATATTGTAATCAAGTTTTTTCACTTATATAGTTTCAAAGTAATTATTTTAGAATTTTTTTAGAATATTTATTTTTTTGATATGAATAAAAAAATTGATTATATTAAATAGAATTTATTTTATTTTCGGATATTTAATAATATCAAGAATAGTTATTATAAATATATTATTATAAATAAATAGTTATTATAAATATTTTATTAATATTAATTTTATAAAGTGCATAAATAAATTGTATATATAACTATTTTTAATATACCAATGCTAATCATAAATTTATTTAAAATATTATTGCGCAGTTGATACTTTTATTATTTTACACAATTTGTTAAAATAATATCAATTTAATTAATAAAGCTTTTAATATGCATAGTAATTATAAGACAAATATATATTAATAAATCAATAGATCTTTAATTAGATATTAATCATTCTTATATGATTATTTCATATATTTATAGTAGACATTATTTCATAAATTTTAGTTTTTTTAAGATATCAATATGTCTGACCATATTTACTAGATTTCTACTTCAATAGTAAAGAAAAAATTTTCAAAGAATAACATCAGTTATTGAATAAAATGAGTGAATCGTATATCAATAAAATATTATTTTCTAGAAAAAAATTACAAATGTCTTATGAAACTCAATGCAACTAATAACACTTACTATTTATTATTAATGTACATTATAATTCTATATAATTATAAATCACATAAAGTATTTAATTTTATTAACGCAAAAAGAATAATATTTTCAATATCTTTATTAATTAACTCATTTAAAAAAGCTCAATAACATTAATATAAATTTAAAACAATTGTTAATATTGAATTTCATTAAAGTATAGAAAAAATAAAAATTATGATATTAAAAATACTAGTTAATAATTTTAATTTTTTTGATATAAAATAGAAATTCTTTTTATATTTTATAAATATATATCTATTTTTTTTAATATATATCTATATATTTGTATTTTTGCAGTTGTTAAAAATACAATAATTTATTAGATTAGATTAAAAATACTCGTTTAATTTAATAATTAAATTTTCTTCTAAAGTAATATTGAATAAGATTTTTTATGGAAAATAAAAATAAATTCTATTAAGTATATTATTATAATATATTAGAATAATATTTTTCTAAGTAATTATACAGAGATACTACACAAATAATTAAATTTAATTTTATGATTACATTTATGAATAAAGAAAATTTTAATCATATTTTTATTGTAATTAAAAATCAATAAATGAAATTATATACAATTGAAATTATACGTTAATTTTAATTATGATTAGTCATTTAGTAAATTATTAATTTAAACTATTTTTTATTTTCTTTTTCATTTTAATAATTGTATTTAGAACACTGAAACTGTTAATAAATGAAGAAATTCTAATTTTTTTGGTAAATTTTTTCAATATACTAAAAGATTATGAATATTTAATTAGTATTTATGAAATGTCTGTAAAATCTAATTTAGTATAATTTTACTTTATATACTTAAATAAAAAATAAGCTTATAATTTGTACTCATATATCAAATTTCATAGATTAATTAAACTAAAATTATTTAACATATGCATTTTTTAATATTTTGTTTTTGTATAGAAAGTATTAATGAATATTAAGAGAATAAAGCTTTTTTAAATATATTATAAAAAAATTATTGATAACTGTATAGTGAATGAAAATTTCATCTTAATATATTTACTATACATGACTATGTGACACATTTATCTACTGTAATAAATATATTTTAATTTTAATTCAATTTTTATTTCTAATATTTATGAATTTTTGGTGTTTTATGTGCTGCTTTTCATTAAATTTAATTATTTTTATCTTATTTTTAATTTTTATCAAAAGTATGACACATTATCCAATCGTTTTTAATGAGCATAAATTAATTTAAAAAAATTTTTTTTTATTTAAAATTTCATATAAATATTTACATCTTCACTTGAATGATATCAAAATATTACATAAAACATTCAAGTTTTGTTTATTTTATTATTATTATTTATTTTATTGCTTGACTAACAATCAAAAATTAAAAATCTCTTTAATTTTCAAATCGATATGTTTGTCAAAATTTAAAAAATGTATTTATTTCCTCATATCTTAAACTTCAGTTCAAATAAGCAAGTGATGGTCATAAATTGTAGTTTATTTGCTAGATTATTAACATACTCATTATTATTAGCATACATATGCTATTATTAGCATACTCAATTGTCGTAATGATGAGTTAATTTTTTATTATCCAGCGAGTACAATAAAAACACAAGAAGTATATGTAAGTGGGAACATCACATCAGCTTAGATGATTATTGGATGAATTATTGAATGATCCATGGTTGGTATTGTTGGTTCCCATTTCTGGACGGGAAGTACCTTGTTGGAACTAACCGGAAATTGAGAAGCGAGATTCAACTGACTGGAAAACAAGCTTAACATCGGTGAATCAATCATTGGAACAATCAAGCACTAAAACTTTCATTTTCATCTTTTATCAAGCAATTCATGATTTTTATATTAATGTTTGCTTGCTTGTTGTATTAACTCTCGAAATAGTTAATATTATAAAACTGTTACTGTTGAGTACTAATGAGGATATTATTGAGTCTTATAAAAATATAAATATTTTTTAATGAGTTAAAACTTCAAGAAATAGTATATATTAATTTACTAATCTTTAGGTTATTTTACCTTTAGTAATTTAATAATTAAATAATTTAAAAAATTTACTTTTAATACTTGTAATATTTTTGCGTGAAATATAAAGGTATTGGTTTTGTTGATATTGTAATTAATTTTATTCCAAATATATTTATAAAAATATTTAAATACGTCTTATTTACTAAGTTATAATTAGAATTATTGAAAATATTAATAGAATAGAATATATTAATTATTTAAAATAAATTATGTAAATAATAATTCTTATTATTATTTATATTGTAATGTCCCGATAATTTAAAGTATACTTCCTTGTCTAATTCAAAGACTTTTGCGTTATAAATTATTTAAGTTCATGACCACGAATTATAATAAATAATAGAATTAGAATTAAATAATATAATAAAAATAACACGGTATTATGTTGTGATTAAAGACTAATGACTGTCAAACGGTTATATGTGGTAATAGTATGTGGGTATGAAACATAGCTTAAAATAATATAAAATAAGAAATAAATAATTCTATTTTATCGTAAAGTAACATTCATAAAGTAATATGGAAGACTACGAAAGAACACAATCATAAGTAAAATCATATGATCGGCTCGATGAACTAATGTTAATAAGTGAGAAGTAACCTGGAAAGGATAAAATTACAAACGATATAAAAGACAAAGAAAATATGAAGAAAGGGCTTTTTACTCTTGGAACTAGTATATTTTAAATTCAAGTATTAAGCACTCTCCAATCTTGAAAATCTAGAGTGGTGACTGACTAGTGTTTCCAAGAAACTGCCCACAACGTTCTTTCAGACTAAAATATTTCTAAACTACAATCACTGCGAATAATTATCACGCAATTAATATTAAGAAACTATCGATTAATCATTGTAATATTTTGTAACAACTCTATTTTATTACATTAATCTTACTCAAAATATTAACAATAGTATATACAAATTGTAAACTAACTAAAATATTAAATAAATAAATAATTATTAAAGTTACAAATATCTTAATTATTCATTTATTTATTAATTACATTCTGAGCCGTGACAATATCATTATTAATTTTAGAATAGTATCTGTGTACATAGACACAAAGATGTATATAAATAATTTAAAAAAATTTTAACAATAAAGGATAGTATACATCCATTTTTTTTAGATAATTAAGTTATTGATTTATCATCGTTTTATATTTTTAGTGGCTAAGATTAATTGTTCTTTTATATTTATAATATATAAATAATAATCTTCATTGCATAATAAGTTATTGGTTGAAGGTTAGTAGAATATTGATTAAAGTGAGAGTATACACAGTACTAACAATACAATACAATACAATATTTAGATTTTTTTTTAATAAAATATAAAAAATATGAAGAAAAAAAATTATAAATCAATCATTTTTTTATTTACATGGTTTTATAATAATTTGATTTTGTTTAATTTACCAATGAACAGTATATAAAAGAATTGTGCAATTAGAAAGTGAAATATTTTTTAAATATAAAATAAATACATTAAAATATTGATTTTTTTCATGATTTTAATTAATTTAAAAATCGTTAGAATATTACTAAACATTACATATGTCATACAATAAAATACAAAATAATTTCCAAAAAATTTTTAATTCTATGGTATCTTCACGTTTTATTAAAAATTATTTGAGAAAGTATAATTTTATACTATTATTAAATTATGTTTTAATTGCATTTCCAAATATTTTTCATCTTCAATTTGTGCAATTTGTATTTATTAGGAATAGATGTTTAAAATTTTTTGAAAAAGTATAGTTAATCACAAACTTATTGTATATTATATTTTATGTATATTTTAATACACGAAAATAGCTCTCAGAGATAAATGAATGAGCTTTGAAAATTCTTTCAGTGTAAATGTTTTCTGTTCTTGTTTCTTAACTATGTAGTATTATTTCAAGTTTTTACTATTAAATAAAAAAAATTACGTTACGTCAATGATGGAATTCATAGACTTGCACATAGTATATTATGGATGTTGATGGATAATACTAATTAGTTTATATACTTTGTTACACACGAGACTATCAGTTAACGATTATGTTTACTTTGTGGTGCCAGAATATGTTTTACTGCTCATGCTATGGAGTTAAAAAAGAGTTATGTATTATTTTACTATTCTGAATATTCTCCATTTTTTACTTTTGTCTAAAAATTTTTAAAAAAACCAGCTTATCATATGTTAAATTTACTTTATCATGAATGTTTTTTGATGTTTAGAAAATTATTACACCATTCATATTGTTTTATAAAAAAATTATACACAAGCATTATTCGGGTTTTAACAATAAATAATTATAAAGCTGCTCAAAAATAGTAATTAAATTATAGCCTCTTTATTATTTAATTGTTGTATTATCAATAAATTAATTCGTTTGTACATATTATTTTTTATTGATTTTTAAAATAAAAATTATAAATAATAAAAAGTAATGGCATTCAATTTTTTTAATACTACTATAGCAGTGTGTAAAACCTCATTTTTATATAATTATCTATAAGTAAAATTTTTGTCTTTTACGTAACATTGTTTTTTGTCTGTGCATCAATTTTTTTTTTTAAATTTTTTTCAATTAATTTGATTAATTATTATGCATATTTGATTAACTATGACTGTCGTAATAATTTTTAATTTTTTTTATAAAATTGTGCGTTTATTCATTTATTCACCATGAACAATTTTCACATTATTATAACTAATTTACAAAAATATAATATAAATAATAATTTTCACTTATTATAGAACAATACAAATACAACAATTAGTCATTAATCTATAAAATGCTGTTTTTATTTCACGTGATTTATAACTTATTGTCTGTCATTATTAATTTAAACATGAAATTTACCACAATGTTAGATAATGGAAAAAAGTGATTTCAACGCATAAGAATTGACAATCATCTAACTCATGTAAATTAAGTTTATTTTATAAAACTGCATTGGAAATTGTTCGATATTATACTGGTTAAATTAATGTTTTTTTGATATTTTACTCAATATATATTTATATATGAGAATTAAATATTAATAATGTACTAATGCTTTAATATAAAAGTTCAAACTCTATCGCATTGGTTTCATTACGAATCATCAGTTTCAGGCTTTTTTAACACAGGTAATATAAGAGAAATGAAAGAATAAAATAAATAAATGAATAAATGAAGATAGTAGTATCTAATTAATTAATCAACATTTAGCCAATATGCGATTACAAGAGGCTTGTAATTTTGTAATTTTATCAGCACCCACCTACATATTTGATCCATTACAAGAGCAGGAAAGTTCAGTAACCTGGCAATGTTGTAGGAATGGTGAGGAGAGTGGAGTAGGGGTACGCTAGACACAGGCAGGCACACTTTATGACGACACTGCATTATAAAGTCGTCATCTTTCATTTTGCGTCCTTAATAAAGAAAATGCAGATGGATTGAGTAGCATTACAGCCTCCATTACTGCACAAGTTAGACTATATCCGTTGTGATGCGTCTCTGTCTCTAATTATAATTATAATCTAATAATGATTCTGTCCAGTCGTCGTTAATGACGAGTTGATTTATTATTCGTTTCTTCGTTCCTCATTGACCAGTTTTTATTCTCCTCCTCGAATCCACTTGGAAAAATCTTATTTGAACAATCATATCTTTTTCACGGTGATAGGTGCACACCTTTGTACACACCTACGGCTTTTTTGTGGAAATCATCCAGCAGGTTACGGTGCTTGATGAATCGATGCTGCATTTGACAATGGTGTGAAAGTTGGGAAAATTTATCTTTAATTGAAGTTGTAATTAAATGTTGAATTTAAACGTTTAAGTTGAAGTATAAAAGCTAATTCAAACTCTTGATTATAACGACAATTTAGTAGTGTAATGCTTTTGGAAGTTTTCGCACTTGTAATAGGGTACAAATGACTAACCGAGATTACGGGTATATTTTTTACCACAAATGTATTATTTTGTATTTGGTATTCAATTTTAATTCAAATTGAACACCAAATTTCGTATTTATATCTAAATCTTGTTATTAAAAACTCAATGTGTCCATATGGTGGCAAAATGTTTACTTTCCATGGATAAAGAATTAACAAAAGCTTAACATTTCAAACTAATCATAAGCTTATCTTTGAGTTCTCGGGAAATTGTTTGTTTTAGTCAATTAAAAGATAAAGCCGTGTGAAGGAGTAATAAGTGAATATCAGTGAAATTAATAAAGTTACCTCTGAGTAGTGAATTATATTTTAATTAATACGATAAAAAACGGTATTTGAGTAATGGTTCGAGATGAAGTTTAAGGCGAAACACAGAGAAGATGGTTTAATTGAAAGAAGATGGAACGCAATAGCTTGTAGGCAAAAATGATCATGCGATTTGAAAAACCTCCACACAAGACTCCATAGACTATGTGTTAGACGAGATGTTTTTTGCGAGAATTACGTAAATGCGGCACGGAGTGAAAAGAGCTGCACTCGATGGTAGGATTTGGTCTCTAAGTGGGGACGGTTCCGCTCGACCGGAGGACCAGCTGGGGAAAGCAAAGTGGCCAAAATCCTGGGCACTAGGAGACTGGTGGCGGAAAGTCGAAAAGCGGTCAGTCGAATAGACAAACGGCGGCAGGCACTCGACACCGACACCCGCATTATCCTTGACTCCGGGACATTTCTCCTGTCTCCGAGCGCGGACACGCAGTTCCCTCACCAATCACCACACGCGTCCTTTCGTTCGGGTGTCGCGAGCGCATTGTGAGTGTACAGCCTCCGTCTGCCCCCTCCCGCCCCTCGCATTGCGATCAAGTGGCGAAACAAGCGCGTAACGGTATACCAACGCGGCATTCCGAGGGATTTCCAACATCCCTGTGGACCGGGTGCATCTCGTCCTCTTATCTCCTCCCTTATCAGATGCCCTCGTTCCGTCATCCCACCCGCTTTTCACTTTATCGAGATTTCTCGCACTTTCTTATGTAATTGCGATTTACACCTCCGATTTGGCGAAATTCCAACAATGTAGCTTTCCTCTTTTATTTAATATTATGATGTTAATAAAGCTTTCAGCGTTCGATTTTTTATCATTCCAGTTACCTCATTCCGCTTTCCATCTTGCTTACCAGTGCTCCTACTACAACAAAGTGCTGCCTTACCTTTAGACGACTTTTACATTGCTTAACTTAACTCAACTCGACTCGGCTCGACTCGCATCGATTTAATTCGACTTCATCACCTAATTTTCTTCGATTTAGGTCGCGTTTTCGACTATGATTCTCATTTTTTATGCCTTGTGTTTTCATTATTTATTTCGTACTCCATTATCCAAACTTAAATTTCGATCGCATTTTTTGCGGACACAGTACTTTTTTTAAACGAACGATACCTTGTTCAATCATACGCGTGGATTGTTCGTTCGTTGATGCTTCGTTTATTCATTTATAAATTAAAATTTTTTTCACATTTCAATAAATTGAATTTTCCTGATGATCCAGTAGTTATAAATTTATCTTTTTTTACTCGGATCCAATCGTACAAAATTTAAATAAAAATTTAAATAATGGAAATTACAATTGAGCCCATGTATAATAATTTAACTAAAACGTATTTAAATAAATACTTTTATGCAATTACAATATATTTTTTGAAAGTTTTAAGCATTATTTATATTATTAAAATTATCCGTATAATAATGCCATTGTAAATTTTCATTACCCGTATCAAATATCAAATGTTTGAAAATCACTAATCATTGAAACCCCTATCAATAATAATAATGATGATGATGATAATAATAATAATAATAATAATAATAATAATAATAATAATAATGATAGTAATAATAATAATAATAATTTTAATGTGACAATTAAGTTTATGACAATATAAAAATATGATGTAAAAAAGAATATAAATTTTATGATTATCAGTGATCGATAAAAATATTTTGCTTTAAATATTATTATAAATTTGCTCTAATATCTTATTGCGTATGAGAATAGTTTCACTTTTTAATGTGTAAGCTTACAATCAATTGATTCTAACAATCGGTAAGTTTACTCACTTCGAAGTGGCTAAATTCTCGGTCAATTGTTGAAAATACAAAGAGATTTCTTAAACTTTAAGTTATATAATAAGAAATAATTTTTACGTTTAATAACATATATATTTGTTTTATATATAATTTTATGGTCTAGTTATAAGTAAGTATATAATAAAAATAAAATAAATACTCATATTCTTTAAAATAAGAAACAAAAGTAAAAACTGGTATGAATTATTGGTACGACTAGATAAATATTTTTAAAACAATTTTTAAAAAATTGAAGATAAATATGTCTTTATGCACGTCCATTGTTATAACATTACTGCGATTAGGTAAAACTGATATTGCAGCATCCAATCGTAATGAAATTTTCGATTGTATGAAATATTGGAAATATAAAAATTTTCGTTTTAGTCATAATTTGATAAACAATAACGAATATATTTAATTTATAATCATTTTATTTAAATAAAAATTAAAACAACAATATTTATAAAATTTGTATGTTTTAAAATTTTGCTGGTTAAATTATTCGAAATGTAATATTTTAAACTATTCACTTAAATAAATAAACACATTCTTTCGGCTAATTAATTATTATTGCACATCAGATATTATTACCCATGTAGTTGTGCCCTTTAATTATCAATGATCGACGATCATTTAGAAGTATTCCAACTAAAATTTATACATCGGATAAAAATGAGGGAAAAGTTGCAAATGAATTTTCAAATCTAGAATTGGCCGTTGAATGATTTGACAATTGAAACCATGAAGCTATTGAATAAGTTTTTGGTAATCTCACCAGCAAAACGAGCGCTGAACTGGTAACGGTTCGTCCTAATGAAATAACCCAGCAGCTTGCCATGACTTTCCGGCTGGCCTTTGCACTCACCAGGTCATTCTGTGGCAGCGTCTGCGGTTGTCCTGAATCAGGAGCAACACTAACACCACGTGGACCTCAAAGTCGGGTTAACAAAGTCACCAGCGAAACAACAGGAGGGTGGGGCGATTCCGAGTAATTTGGACTAGTGGAAGGAGAGTCTACAAATACGCGAGCCCCAGAGGGAAACCGACGAAAGAGCGCTCGTGATCGACCTCGTCCTCGGGTTGCGATCACCACGTTAAGCCTCACTCTTAACCGCAGCACGGGGCACGGGCGACTGACAGTAAGTTAGACTCAGACTCGCAGCGCCACGAGCACAAAACAAATCGCCGCTCGCTTGCTGCTCGCGCCACCGAGTTGAGTTCATTTGATATCTGTATCTTTCTCTATCTTTCTATATACATACAAACATATAATTCTATATACATACATAAGAAAAAGAGCGATATATATCTTTCTCTTTCTGTTTCCTTCTCTGTCTCCGATTATACTTTTCAATTTCTCTGAATTAGACGATTGCACTTGTCGTTTTATTGAGGTTGGAATCTTCCACCCCAGGTGGACTCAATTTTAACCGTCCGGTCCTCTAAGCCGTTAGCTTATCAACTGATTTGTGTCCCTCTTTGTATTCCTCTTTGCAAGTACTCTCTCACGGCCCTACTGTAATTTCTCAATACTGTTCCAAACAATTCAATATTTTTTATTTCATCCTCAATATTAATAATATCAATTTAATGTCAATTTAATGCTGTTTGCAATTATAAAATCGTCGTAATGGTAAATCAAGTTAGATATGCATTATAAAAAAATCTCTACAATATATTATTTAATTGTAAACAAAAAGTACTCTAGTTATTAGTATCGTTGATTCGAGACATATCGTAATTTATATCATCTACATAATCGGATGTTACACATTGTAAAATTTGTCTATTAATTTTAAATTTATTAATGTTTTTGTTAAAATTCAAGTACACTTTATTTAATTAAATTCTTAATTTGTCTCCCGTAAATTATTTTGGTTATATGTATACAATCTCCACTAATCACAATGTAAGTATTAAATGTATTTTATAAAGATTGTTGTTTAGTTATAATTTATATTCGTATTTTTGAATTTCAATTGGCAAATTTAAAATTATTACTTAATAGAAACACGGTTATTAAAACTAGTAATCATTTTACACGTAAAATTTTAAATACTTTTATTTATTATTAAATATGATTTTTTAATAATAAAAGTTTATAAAAAAAGAGTATTTTATTTCTTATATTGCATATTTATAAGTCACATTACTTTATGAGTCATGTAGTTAATATTTATTGGAGCATATATTCGCCAATAAATTTAAAATAATTAAAATAAATCAAATTCTCTGGAAGTGAAGAAGGGATTAAAAGGAAATTATATTAAACTCATAATCATTAAAAATTTTATGACCTTTCTTTATTTGTATCAAATTGCTTGCATAAAATTAAAAATATAAAACTCCCTTTCATTAAGAAGGAAAAGTCTCGATAAGATTTCATCTGAAGGAATGCACCTAACGATTTTCCCTTAAATAGAGTCGATGCGACAGATTCACGGGTGAAGCAGAGTTTCCCTTCTCATCGGAAATCTTAGTGCTTCCAAGTTTTCCGATTAACCCACGATAAAACTGCATCTTTTCCCGTTCTCAGTTCATCAGAGCACCCAAATTAATGTCACAAATAAAAATAATAATTTTAGAATAACATAGATATGCTCGGTATAAAAGTTAAATGTACATCGAGAGAGTCGGTAGTTTCTCAAACTTTGTCCAGTTCAGAGAAAAAAAATTCGTTTTTTCTGCATTGCCGCTCGATTTTTTCCTCAAATTTAATTGAAAAAGGTTCTCCAGGTGTAATGATTATATTTATATTTACAAATAGTTTTTACAAGAAAATCTTCTCGATTTTACATTATTCTAAATTCAAGAGGAAACTCGAACAAAAATTTTTAGTAAAAATTTGATTAGGAGTAATTTTTATAGTTAACACGAGTATTTTTTTTTTCTACGCAACTTTATTTCTGTTTCTGATTGATTTAATTATTAATAAATTTTTCTCGAAAAGTAGTTATAACTTTTCTAAGAGAATGTTAATAAAAATTCAGATAGTTTTTCAAATTGGGAAGTTTGATTTTTTGCCATGGATATCTGATTTGGTTTTTCATGCGAATAAGAGAAATAACGTCCGGTGGAAGATTTATATATCTTGTCTGAATTGGAAAAGTTTGAGAGGCTTTATGTTAAACATTGTTTAAGTATAACATGAATTGTAAGTGCTTGACGAAGATGGTTCTACAATGAATTGTACATGTAACAAATTCATTTTTGGTGAACTGGATAGTTTTGAAGTGGAAATAAGTAAAATGTAAAGAACTATTGGGAGATAAACTGATTAAAGTGTTTGAAAAACTATAAGATCAGCGATTGAGCGCGAAAGGTGAGAAACGAATATGTCAAGGATATCCGAGTTATTGACACCTAGGGAACAGAGTAGAAGAGTTAGATGACTCAATGTTGGTATGGTAGGTTAGAAGAGATGACTATTCATAACTTACGGTAGTTATCATGTTGTACAGCGACGTTAAACGTGTTTTTTTTTATTTTTATGGTATTCATTCCGTAACAAGTATTTCAAAAAACATCAAATTTAGCTATCTTACTGACCGTACACATATATGATTTTTTTAATCTTTGCCATAAAATACAATTTTATAAACCAGAATGAAACATTTTTTCAATATTGAAATAATGGAAACTAGAATTATAAAATTCATGGCTTTGTTATTTGTTGCTTTTTGAGAATTGGTTTGGTTTTTGAAAAATTAAAATTTATGTATAGTTTATATTAGATCAAGCATTAAAGGACTTGTTCGGGTTTGCAATCTTTTATATTTATTACTCGTTTTTCTTCTTTGGGTTTTCCCGAGGACATTGTTTTTTCGGGAAGGCCCGCGCATATGTTGTTTGGGGCAACCCCGAATGCTCGTCCGAGCGTCCCCGGTTTATGACTCCTTCTCGGCAAGGAGTACCGGCTACCTGGTTCTGTGGTGCGGTGAGGCGGGTTACCCACGCTCAAGCGTCGCCCGGGATGTTACTTCTGCCTTGACCTCCAAAGTGACAACATTTTGATTTTGTCGATTCATCTGTATCTGTGTTTGAAATTGTTATATTTATTGTAAGCGGGAGTGCGGGCCGTAAGGAGCAATTGATTTCTGGTTTTGGGATCTGGACGCGGATCTACGAGGGCCTGTTTCGCGTAGTACGCGCCTGCCCAACCGACGAGTCTGCTGACTTCCAGAGCGGCCACCGTCGGTCTCCAATCCGCGCCCGCCTTTGCGTAAGCGATCCGAAGTACACTCGGAAATTTTGTATTTGGCTTTTTTCCTCCAAGGAGGTTTTTTTATGCTTGAGTGCGTGAGTATACTTATTAAATAAACTTATTATATATATATTCTACAACGAAATTAACCTGCCTTTACTCAAATTTTTTACCCGAGTCATCTTCATTCTTATGCTCATCTCAAGAAACGGCTAATTCATTTTATTTCTTTTCTCTTATCTATTATTTTTGCATTGTTATATCTTTTCTATCTCCCTCTCTTTAGTTTTTAATTGAATTCAAAACAGGACTTTTATATCATGAAAAAACTAGCTAGTGATACATATAATTGTAGCACAACAAATCCTGTATCTTACATTTTGTAAGAATTTTAATTTTTAAATAATAAGTATAAAAATCTATTTTGAATAATTTTATTATTTATCGTTATAAATGTTTAATTTTTTTTTTATTGAGTGTTTGAGAAGTAAACCAGGTATTTGCAATTACCCATCAAATAGTTGCCCTTAAAAAACGATAAAATTAAAAATTGTAAATTTCAACATTCATAAAATTTATAATAAGACATTTTATGTAATATAATGTAAAATTATATTAAATAAATAAATCAAATAAGTAAATATTATACGTAGCAATCTTAATGTTTTATTACAAATAGTATATATTTAGAAAAAAACACAATAATTCAAATTGAATATATTTTTTATTGAATAGCAAACATTTTTTATGTACGTATTTAATTTTAGTATCACGAAAAATATGTTTATATATTCTATGCTCAACAATATACTTGGCTGCAGAAGTTGAGGAATGATCAAATTCCTTGATTTATTATTTAGAGATAATATCTTTTACGAATCCTCTCCATCAGAATCACATTCCCTTGTTCTTTTAGTTCTGACTAACTTATTCGATCGATTGTATTTATCGATCAATCGACTCCTCTAGATGGAAATTCTGAATTTTTTCACAATGCCTTCTTATAAATTCCTTTCAGTGATATTTATTTCGTAAAATAATGCGAAGAGGTCAGTTTAAAGCATTGTTGTGTTATGCACGTTGATGAAATTATTTTTCCCATAAGATTGAAGGTACTTTGATGAATAATAATATAAAAGTTTTTTATAAATAGAGACATTGTAATAAAAAACTAATAAATTATGTATATGTCAATTTGAATTTATAATTAATAAGAACTAGTATTATAATTATTTTTAATATTACTTAGTAAATATGTAATGATTACAATTTTAATCAAATTTTAATTTCAATTTGTTGTGATTTTGTATTTTCAATATCTAGAACTGCAATAATCATAAAACCCATTTAAAACGTGTCATCTCGCTTAAGGTATTATTGTGTTGTATATATATCTTATAACTGATGTAGTGTGTGATAAAATATCTGTGACAATGTAAGTATACCTACCCTAAGGTAAAGTCACGTCTTTACTTCGCGAGATCTCGCCATTTTTCGAGAAACCAATGAATGTTGGCGAATACCAGCAGTAGATTTTTCATTATTTTTGTTTCAAAATAGATTCGGAAGATAAAATATTTTGAAATTATATACATTTAAAAAAAAAAAAAAAATGAATTGTAGTGGTTTTCTTTTAATATTAATAATTTCCAATATATTATAGAGATATTATAAATATATTACTAAAATAATGACAAATTTAAATAACTCAATGTACAGTGTTTAGAGTCAGAAAATAAAAAGAGTATAATATAAATGCAATCGACACTTAACAGTTTATTAAAAATTCTTTAATATTCCTTTTCGAAAATATTCTACGTTTAAAGTAAAATTTTAATTTATATTTATAAAAATAAATAGATCTAAAGATTATTGTTTGATAAATAATTTTATACAACAATATTCAATAATATATTCATATTTTATTTTAAATCAAAATCTATGAATCAATCTTAATGTTTCCAAGTTATTCATTAAATTTACATATTATTACATTACTATTATTACACTTAAAATTTGTTTTGATAAAAAATAAAAATATTTCATAAAATCTAAGATAATTTTTTAAAATACGTTTTTATATTAACTATAATTTATTTAAAAAAAAGAATATAAATTTGGTAATTTAATAAATTTGAAAAAGTTAACTTCCATGATTAATTTTAATAACGTTTCGCAATGTAATAGTGATTAATGCAAAAGCTTATTTTACAAAGGATATATTATTGTCTGCTTAATTTATAAAGAAAATATTATTTTTTGAAACAATTATTCACAAAAATTGTAGTTTAATATAAAGCTATGTATCTTTCGTATTATTTTACTTGATAAGTTTTTGGAACAAAGATTGTAAATTTTGATATTTTTTGTTGCAGGAATTACTTGAATGGAAGTTTTAAATTTAAACTGCGTTTTTTTCTGCTATTATCATTAGCTAAAGTATTTAAATTTTACCTTGAAATAGTTTGAATGCTTTTTCTATCCCTCTTATATATTTATTAATGCATTATTTTGATTTTATTTCTTCATTATATTTATATTTCATAATTTTTTTAGAATAGTTTTAATATACTCAGTTAATAGCTAACATGAATAAAATCTTATTAAAAGTAATAAAACGGCGAAAAAGCCCTTGTGATATTCAAATTATGAAAAAATATTACTTTTCTTTATGAAGTTCCTTTCATTAATTTTCTATCAATAGTCCTATTCATTAAAAGTTTGTCCAATAATTTAACTCATACTTAATGAAGACATTCCTGTGACCAAAAAGTAGCATTACACAAATTGTAAGTATTTATTATTAGCTAATATTACATTTTACATATCACTTAATAATATTCTATACATCATTTATTTTAATCATATTAACTTTGATAAAAATTTGAATAATATTTTAAATTTAGATTTTGATTAGTTTTAATTTTTTTGGAATAAGTATTTATTTAATTTTGTAATTAAAATAAAAATTTTATTGAAAGGTAAATTCAAGGAGTTTCGACCATGATTTTTTTTGTTCTCGAATCTTCGGATCACAATGGGTATTTCCGAACGTTCGAGAACCATGCTCGTCAATAGATGTGCGAAAAGTGTAATTTTGCGCGTCTGCGTCTATGGAATCCGCCTGCAGGCCAATCGGACGCTGGCTCGATCGGCGGCAGAGCTATCGTGACGTCACAGTGGTTCCTTCTCCACGGGAACACTAACGAAGTTAATAAAAACACGGACCTACTACGGTCCGAAGCTTTTCGTCGATTGGAATGCATCAAGCAAGAGTAGTCTCTCTGCTGTCGCTACGAGCTCTTTGTCCGCCTCTAGTTCAGACGACATTTTGGAGCCGTCTTGTGTGTTTTCTATCGTGAGTTTTCTTGAATCACTATCGTTTTTTCCTATTATAGCATTTATTTTTCCTTTCTCGTATAAGTTATTTTGCTCTACTCATCATCGGATAGCAACGGTCTTATATTAATTTTTCGTTCTTCTTTGTTAATGACTATTTCCCTCTTCAGAATTCGATTATTTTGCGTTATTCATTATCGGTTTTTTTATTTTTACTGTTATCAATTGTAACGTGGTATTTCCTATCTGCAAAACTTCGTAGTAAATTAGTCTTCGAGCTGGATTGTTATTATTGTACGGTTATTGTAGATTTGTAATATATATATGTATATAATTCATAATTAAGGCCTATGGTAATAGTGATTGAGTGGATGTGTCAAGTTCAATATGAGCATACGGGGCAGATCTTGCGATTTTGGACCAAAACCGAAAATATCTGTACCACTAAATTAATATTATACATGGTAAGTAATTACATTAACTATTTAGACGGATATTAGACAAACTTCCAGAAGAAACATTGGCTACTTGTAGGTAAAAGAAGAGGCATTCTAATGAGGAATACTTCAGTGATAACGTATTAACCAAACTTAAACTCGAATACAATCAGACTTGGCTTCAATTGATGAAATTACAGGACGATAATTACATCCCTCCGTCGTTAACCGTAGCTAATCTGCGTTCTGTGCGCTCATCACCTAAATTGTCAAATTTCGTGGCTGTATCCTCCTTACCTAAGTTACGCATCCTTACCTCTTCTAGAAAATAATAAGAACGGAAAGATTTAAAGAGGTATTTTTGTCTATGATAGATTATGTCTCAAATATCCCACCGGTCCAAAAGTTACAACATTTACTATCCTGCCTCACTGATGAAACTGCATAACGGGTTGATAGTTTTCGTCTAACCAACGAAATCTATGAGATCGTCTAAAATTCTTACCTAATCGTTTTGATGGCAAGTCCTTACAAATTGCTGCACTCCTATGCCGTGTAATTTACCTGCCTTCTGTAAAAAACAATGTAGCGTTAAGTATTTTTTATTTAGTCAATTCTGCGAATGAAAGTCGAGATACTTTGGAGGATTTAAAAAGACCCACTAGTTACCGGGATGATTGGTTTGTAATCCTTGTAAGACATAAAATAGATGCTAATAGTAGATTAGACTGGGAAAGCATAACGAGAAAAAGAAACTTTTCCAACATTCAGAGAACTAATTTCATTCCTTAAGGATCAGGTTAAACAAGAAATCTTTCAAATTCCATCATTTTACGAGCCGCTGGATAATTGAAAGAAGTAATCTGCGACACAAGAAAAATTCGCTTATCATAGTTCATCCAATAATGCATGCCTTTTCTGTCATCAAGTTCATGAGTTACGCGATTATTCAATATTTTTAGGAATGAGTACAAAAGAAAAACAGGAATAAGTTAGGTCGTTATAATTATATTTCAATTGGCTGAGTAAAGTGCACAAGGTTAAATCATGTCCTTGTTTTCGAAGTTTTCGATATCATAATAAATATCATTTCTTATTAAATGTTAATGAATCACAAGCTCTCAATACATTTGAGGAATTCCTCATGATCACAACACATCACTCCTTCGGACTCGATGCATTTAAGAAGAGTGCTGAAAAACGGCCTCAAACAGTACTACTTGCTATATCTTTTTTTTTATTTCGTCGTCCGAATCTCAGCGGTTTTTTAGAGTTCTGATTGATCCTGGGTCCGTAGTATCTTTTGTAATGGAAGGAGTCGTGCAAGAGTTAGGCGCAAAGAAAAAATTCGCCGCATTAAGGATTTCAGGTGTTAATGGGGATATCAGTGCCAGTTGAAGGCAAATACATCACTTCTCTTACACACGTGATTTTGGTTATTATGGATGACTTTTACGGCGGCTGTTCTTCCACGTTTGACATCACTCCTATTACAACAACCATATTATTTAGAATGTCTGAAAGAAACTAGGGAGTTAACCTTAGCTGATGCTGGGTTTTCGAATTCCAGTTCGATTAACTGAATTTTAAAAGTAGATATGTACCCAAACTTACTAACTGCAAACTCACCCTTAAATCGAAACGCTACACTGGTCGCATAACCTAACCACTTGGGATGGGTGATGATGGGTTCGATGTCGTCGTAGGGAAACGCTATAACTTTATGTGCAATTGCATAAATGTATAACTTCTTCGCCCATATTCGGTCATTACTGCAACATTTTTATGAATTCAAGAAGTCAAGACTCAGGTATCTACAACAGCAGACAAAGATGATTGTGAAACTCATTTCGTTAACATCTATAAGTGAACAAGTATAGGGCGTTATGTTGTATGTCTTTTATTCAAGAATTTTCCTGTGTTAACTGGATCGTATAATCACTCAGTCCATTTAACACAAAGCATAAATCAAGGAGGCCTATACAATTTTATCAATATATCTAGTTAGGTTATATGGCTCGTATCGTCATACGATCATAAATCCCATTATCCGGATGTTTTCCTTATACATAATGCCGTGTTGGGTGAATTTAATTGCAATAACATACGGGTTGTATTTGACACCTTGGAACCCTGTGCCTCCGGTAATATATTAAAAGACACGGTATTAATTGGTCAAAAATTACAACAACATATCAATACTATCATTACGTGATGACAATGTGTTAAGGTAGCATTCGATGCGCATATCGTCAAATTCAAATACATCCTCACGATGCAATCTGACAGCAAATACATTGAAGACAGAGTTCAAATGAGCCATTGCAAGCTTTTTGCTTATTAATCATTATTACCTATGATACCAGTTGTACCTCTTTCTTGGCTCTTCGTATTCTTCGTCAACTTGCTTATAACGATAGTTTTCCTTTAGGTTCCAAAGTCCTCTAAAGCACTTTTTAGAAAATACTCAAATAATTAAACAGTATTAAGTTTAAGATGTTTCCAAGTATTATACTATAAGGTTAATATTCCTGCGACGAACAAAGAAGGCACGAAAAGATCGATCTTATGTACTAGTGCTACTCGATATTTTGTATCCTTCTCGTGTGATTTCCATCGAGTTTTCTTGAATCACCATCCAAAAGAGTTTCTCTGTTTCTAACCAGAGCTCTTTCGAAATATTCTAGTGCTATCACTGAAAAATCTCTCCCGAGGATTTTTCTCGTTTTCTTCTGTGGTATTTATTTTTTCCTTTACAACGCTTTTCCTTTTTCGTATAAATCATTTTGCGCTATTCATCATCGGATATCAATGATTGAATGCGAAAGTTTCCTCTCCTTTAAAAGGTCAAGTAATCCAGTCATTATTTTTTGATAACATTGTTATCAATAATAACGGAATATTTCCGATCTGCGAAACGTCTTAACAAATATATTAAATTGTATATGAATTAGATTATAATATATCGTATAATTTAAAGATTTTTTAACTTATTTTTATTATATTATCCAAAAATGAATATACTAGAGTAGTTATGTATAAAAATCATATTTGTAGTATAGGAATTTATTGGATTTATGTATTTAACTTAAAAAGCTTTTAAATTTTCACAAAGTTATACTTTTAAAACTATGATTACAAGGTTCTCAAAAATGTATTTGTTTTAATTGTAATAAATAATCTATTAATATATTTATAAATTTTTTTATTATATATTTGTTATATATTTTTTAAATATTTTAACAATCATAATTTTTATGTATTCAATATAAAATTTTCTTTAGTAATAAATATTTTAAAAATTATAAAAATTAGTATTTAAAATATTATTTATTTATTTAGTGTTGTTATAATAAAATGTAAAAGTTACCATGCAAAGTAATGAAAGCTTTAAATAGTTTCCGTAGTTATAACATTTTTGTACAATCTCAATTTAAAATTAGACGGTTCCATTTGATTATTTATATTGGTATCGCATTTATATTATTCTATCTCTCGTTCGATATCCGAAACAAATTGAGGTAGTTGAATCTGGAAAAGAGAAGAAAATGGCAACATTTTCTGAGTTAATTGAATTGAAAGGACTACGACCCACCGGTCACTTGAAAAACACATAGTCACTTTGAGCTATTGAACAAAGTTTAACCTCATGTATATCTTGGATGTTGGAAAAACAGGGTTCGATTGTCGGGTGAAGTCATAACTTTAAATTTATAAAATTGTTAATTGGTAGCATCATAGTAATAGCCGCGTTTCCTTATACAGTGTTTCATTTTTCTTGTGTATCGCAGTTCCGATATCCGATAAGAATGTAATTTGAAAAAAAGGAGTTTTAAAATTTTAATTTGGAAATGAGCTGTACTTTCAGATAAAGTCTTAAATTATCAACACGGTATTTAGTATTTATTTTGTTCCTTAGTATTGTAATTCAATGTTTTTCAAAATAAAATATTTTTTTTTTGACACTTTATTGATGAATATTTTAATTTATGGTTTCGTTTACAGATTATTTTATTTTATCTGTGTTCTGATCTGCATCGCGTGATTTTATGTTGATTTCAATTAAAAATTTTCTGGCGTGTATTGCTATTGTAGTGTACAATGTATACATGTACAGTACATATAATATGTAAAGTATAAAAATATGTATAAAACAATAAGGACTACTAGACTAGTATAAAATTTTTATTTAAGTTTTTGACAATTGAAATTATATGATTAAATTTTGATCCTCAAATATTTACATTTTCATTGAAAGTATAAATTTTTTAGTTTTGTAAAAAATTAATATTATAATTTAAAACATGTATTTTATATAAACTTAATATTTCTTCCTTATCGAAGAGATAATGATGTGATAAAAATTACTAGATAAATGATAAATAAATAAAAAATGAGAAACGAATATTATCGTCTAGTCATATATTAAAATAAGGATAAACTGTATAATAATGAAATTGAATTAATTTTATAAATAAATAATTAATAATATTTTAAAGATAATAAATAGGTTTGCATAGATGCTCATCACTTAACGGTTTCATGTAAAAACTATCTAATAATTTATTTTAAAAAAAAATAAAAAAATTATGCATCATAATTTATATAAGATGAAGAAGAAATTAAATAAATTAGCGCCGTGAGTACGTAAGACGGTAGCCAACAGTCTTCATTTATTAAAATTTTACATTAATATTCGACGGAAAGAAATCATATATCGTTAAAAAAGTACAATGAAAGTAAATCACAATACGCCGTACCGGAATTTTGGTATTTTAACGCATCTTTAATTCATCTCAAGGTGACATATTATTATAAATGTTTAAGATTCTCACTTATTTAAATTTTTTAATAATTCAGTAGAAAGAATCTTGCGAGGCTTAAGATCCTGTCCCAACTATTTTCATTGCTCCGCGTTTTATGAGTATCGGATATTTTCAAAGCAGATGAGATTAACCAAAAATAGAATGCTCATGATTGCGAAAAAAATATGCCAGGAACAATATTCCGAATTGTTGCACGTAAATCTGTTGGAGTGTATTGAAAGTTTTGGCGCCATTGAAAAGAAGCATAAATCATGTTATATACAATGGCATAAGTAGTCTTTCACAATGTCGTTGAACTTGTTTGCTCGTAAAGTAAGTCAACCACTGGTATCATCAACTTTTTGGAAACACCTGGGTTTCCTATATCTTTATTGTTTTTTTAATATCAATTTAATATCGAAACTGATTATCGAAATACTTTATTAGCATGTATTGAAACAGCTTTAATACGGATGCAATGTTAATTTTAAATCATTAGTTATTTTGATGCAGCTCAGATTTATTGCGCAAAACAAGTTTTTGAAATTTCTTTGCGAATACGCATAGTAAGCAAAAATTTAAAACTTACTATTAAGGTATGAAAAATGTCGACTTGTGTAATCCGTGGTTTAATACTACACAGCTTCCCTGAGAAGAAAATTTACTTCAAACGAAATTATTTTCAATTATTACAAAAGCATGATACATAAATTTATATTTACCTTGTGGTAGTTTATACAAATTTAAATTCAATATAACATTATCATTTGGATTAGCGATTAAATCTTAATTAAATATTAAGTTTTAAATGGATTCTTATGCATTTTGAAAAAAGAAAAAAATGCTTAAATTAATAATATCAATTGATTTCAACAATTTTATATTGCTTAAAGAAAAATAAATAATTTATGTTTATAATAATAATAATTTGTATTTATGTTAAAACACAATAATTAAAAATAATGATTATTAATAACAATATTTATTTAATTACAGCAATTAGTTGTATCTTTTAATTTTTTGTTTTTTGTTTAAAAATAATTTTTTAATAATTTTTAAAATACTTTTGAATAATCAAACTTTATAGATAAAGTTTGTATAAAAAATCATAATATTTTATTTTTTAAAAGTTAATTTGTGCCTCTTTTGATTAACATAAAATTTAATGCATGATAATTAATTATAATGATAATGCTATTCATTAATTAAAAAAAAAAATCCAAATTCAAATATTCAAGGTTTTAAAAAAAATTTATAACATTATGTTGGTGTGCACGATGGTTTACAAATCTTTTAGATAACAATATACTTTTCATTAAAATTACACAATGTATTGATTAATATAGATTTTTTCTCGGCAGACCATTATATTTATAATGAAATAGCATATTAAATATACTAACATGTCAATAAATACAATATACATATCAATAATGACTAATAAAATAAAAAATTTTCCATCAATTTTCAATTTGAAAATAAATAATGTTTCTTAATTTGTAATTTTGTTTAATGGATATTTTTGTAATTTTAACAAATTTTCAATTTATAATGTTTGAATTTTTATTAAAATTTTAAAAACTTTAAGTGTAAAAGTAAATGTATATATTGAAAAATGTATTTTATAATATCTTATAATCGCTGATTATAATCTTCATCAATTAGCTTATTTATTATCGTGTCAGTATGACTTGTCGGATGAGGGAGAAAGAGAAAGAGCAGGTCGCTCAGCCTGGAACCTCCTTTCCTTTTTATTTATGACAATGTGACTCAGGAAATCTGTATCACTAAATTTAACTCCTCCATTAGTTAAAAATAAAGATATTTATTATATTATATTTTTATCTCTATTTATTATACTACTTTTATTTATTAGTTATACATATTAAAATCTCGTGCACCGAGTTTTATTTACCGGTGTTTTAATTTTCCGTCCGGTATAAGGATGTACAGGATCCAAGAAATGGCGTCTTATATTAATGGCTGATTTCATTTCCACCCTTTTTCACTAAAATATCATACGTTCACACAGCTGTTACTTGGTGTTTCTTAGTATAAAATATTCTCTGTTGTGGAAGCAACTTCATTTAATGTAAATATTGCAGTGTATTCGTAAGTTGAAAATTACGTTCGATGTCTTGTCAATAATAAAATTGTTTGTACTTAATTTTTTTTAAATTTGTAAATACTATTTGTAAACACTTTTTTGGAGGGGATTATAAATTAGAAACGACCAAAACATTATTTTCCAAAATAAAATTTTTAAGTTTATATCAAAAGAGTATAAAACGAATATTAATTAATTAATATTAATATTAATAAAAAAATTTTAAGATGTGCTGCATAATTTTAAATTTATTAAATACTTTATTATCAAACACATTGTATTTGGCGTGGTTTCCAAATGTAAATTTCAAATTTCAAATACAGATTTTAGAATTACAAGTATATATACATCAGGGGGGTTCAACTGTAAATGGGAAGACTGGAAACAAATACCCATGTACAAGTATTAAGAAAATACAGAACCCTACACTTTCTATAATCCCATGTGTCATTTTTCGTGAGCCGGCACTGATAATCTGGCACATGTGTTTACTTCAAATTTCTTAAAGTTTTTGAACAGTAAGAAAAGTTCATTCAACAAGAAGGCGCGTTCACTTAATAAATTAACCAAAAAGTTTAATAAAAGTGTTAATTAACAGCAAATAAACTTATTATTTTTTTTAAAAATACATTTATATTTTTGTGTTAGTTAAAAAAAATATTTTTTTAAATACAATTTAAGCTTACCAGTGAAAAAATTTATTATTATATAAAATGAATTTATATTTTTAAATCTTTTATTTATTTGTGATGGTTAGAAAATAAACATATTTAATTCAATAAAGTCTACATTACCGGTGAATGAACTTATTATTTTGATTAATTAAATGTATATTAATTAATATGTATATATATAAAATTGCATTGATAAATATATAAATATCTGCTTCAAAATAATTTTGTTATAAAAATAATTTTATATTTAATATAACAATAATTATTAGTTGAGTAAGTACAATTATATAATTTTTATTTTGCAAAATGTTTATACATATATATTAAAATTAATGACATAAATAATCTTAATAACTTAGTAGTATCTATTTCTTATAAAAAATATCTTTTAATTAAATAAGATTATAAATGAAAATAATTTTAATAATTCTATTTTTCATAATTTTAACTATTATTATAATATTAGTAAATTATATTTTATTAGAAAAAAAAATATATACAGAAATTGAAAAATCATCTACTTTTGAATGAGGATTTGATCCAATATCAAAAAATCGAATACCATTTTCTATACAATTTTATTTAATTGCATCAATATTTTTAATTTTTGATGTAGAAATTGCATTAATTATTCCATTTATTAGAGATTTAAATTTATTTGCATATTATGCATCTTTAACTATAATGTTAATTATAATTATTTTATTAATTGGTCTATTAGCAGAATGATATGAAGGAGCATTATCATGATTTAAATAATAATATATTTACATAAATATATAATAAATAATTAAATATTTATAAATATTTAATAGTTTAAAAAAAACAATAAATTGCAAATTTATAAATGTTAATATTTTTAACTTAAATATTAATTATTATATCTCTCTATTTATTCAATAAATAAAATTTTCATAATTAATCCAAAAATATTATTATAGTAACAAGAAAATTTTAATTTCTATAAATAAATTACAGTTTATTACTTTTTATCAGACTGTAATGAATGTATCTTTATTATTTATTAAATTATAAAATGAACACAGCACTAACCTAAAATTTAAATAAAATAATTAGGTATTGTAAGTAATTAAGTA
Organism: Eupristina koningsbergeri; assembly: GCA_018907245.1. Taxonomy (NCBI): domain Eukaryota; kingdom Metazoa; phylum Arthropoda; class Insecta; order Hymenoptera; family Agaonidae; genus Eupristina; species Eupristina koningsbergeri. The sequence continues at coordinate 437,489 of JACCHV010000013.1, read as the reverse complement.
TTTAAAAGTATGTAAATTTTAATTGTTATGTATTATAATAAAATTTATTTATTTACTTACAGGTGATATTATTATTTTGTTGCTGGTATTAATTGTAATTATATTTTCCCAACTTATTGTTGACAATCTGTCAACATGAGGCTCACCGGCTTCATATCATTTGGACATGAACGGATATCTTGATGATATAGGAGGCGCTGATACTCATGAAATAGAGAGAAACAACAATAGGCGCGAAAATGTACTGTATATATGTTTATGTAATTAATGCATGTATGAGATAGTGTGAGTGTTGAAAAATTGCATAAGCGTGTCGCCGTGATATTGCCGATAATTACAGATTATATAATTATCGGCAGAGAAATAGTTTTCTTGTTTTTTATTTTAATTTAATAATGTGATTGATTGGCGAATCACAGTAGGGGATTTTGAAATCGAAAGGGAAGAAGGACTATATGTATTAATTAGCCAATTATGAATTTTCTATTTGGCGTAAAGTTATAAAGGAAAGTTTATAATTGGTGAAAATTAATAAAGTAGTGATAGGATGAAGTGGGATTTTTCAGTTAGAGAAAAATCTCATGATTCATTAGATAATTGTCTTTTGTTGTATAAAGATATATTAATATTATATAATTATCAATATCATTGAAAATATTTATTATTGGTATGAATATATTAAAAATTAATATTATTTAATTAGAAGTGAATAGATATATATTTGAAAGTGTAGTGTTGAAAATTTGTTTATATTTGATATATAAATAAATTTACTAGATATTAATTTACATTAATATATTCAATTCATTATAAATCAACTTGGAGATAATTTATATTTATTTTATTGGAAGTAAGTAGATATTAATCATTTATATTGACAACAATAAAATAAAAGAAGGAGAAAGAATTATTTAACTAATAATATAAATATTATATAAACTAAAAATATTTCTACAAATAAAAAGGTAAGAATTTATATTATCTTTTATAATTTATTGATTTTATATTTTGTTAATAATAATTTCAAATTCAATTAATATAAATATAATAGTGAAAGTGATTGGTAGTGAATGATATAATTATTTTAATAATTATATAATTTATTGATTTTAAATAAGTGTATTTATATTTAAAATTTATTTAAAATTTTTGGCGGAATCCCCTCTGAGTAAATTAATAGGTAGTGAAAATTATTGCATATAATTTGTAGCGTTTAGAATTTGAAAGAATAATTAAACTCATCGTTACAAGACATATTACTATTAAGAACTAAAAATAATTTTTAATTATTTATTTGATGAATTAGAACTTCACAACATTATTAGTTCTAAAATTCTTAATTGAAGTAATTTTTATTAATTCTATTATTAACAATAATATGCCTTTATTTTGGTTTCAATTAATAAAATTTATATATAATTTATATATTTTAAACTTTGAAGGTTTATAGTTTAAATAACTTAAATATTTAATTTTATAAAATTTCATAAATAAAAATCATAAAATTAAAAATGTTTTTTATAAGAAATAGACACTACTAAGTTATTAAGATTATTTATGTCATTAATTTTAATATATATGTATAAACATTCTGAAAAATAATCAAAAAAATTTATATTTTGTATAAGAAATAATAACTTATTATAAATCTAATTAAATATTATAATAGGGGAAAAATTTTTATATTTATATTTTCTTTGAAAAATATACAAATAAAGAGTATGTTTAACAAGTTTTTAAAATCGTTTATTAGTATCTAATTTAAATTTAAATGATTTTTTCAAGAGCATTTTAAAAATTCAAAAGTAATATTTGGAAATTAAAGAAACAATTGTCTCTAGAAAGCCTCATATATATATTTCATGCACATTGATTAAATTGTCATACTCGATAAACTAATTTTTATATTCATTAAATATTTTATACTATAGTATTATGTATTTCTGTGAAATGTTAATAAAAATATATAGTATTTCATGCTAGAAGTTATTGTTTATTATAAATCATGAATTGCTTTAAGTTATAATTTTCAGTAAAATATAATTTTCTTTTAAAGCCATTAATAATAAATGATATATTTGAAAAGTGTATTTTTATTTAATATCTTGGATTTTAACTTATTATTAATAAATTAAGCTAATAAAATAATTTTTAAGATCATAAAATAAATAATATAATATTTTTAAATATTCAATTCATAATACAAGTAATCAAAGAATATCAGTGGATAATATTTTATATTGATTAAAAATAATAATAATATTAATTATTATATATGAGTACATAGTATTAATTACATAAAAATAGTTAAATATAATGAATTCATTTATTTTAACAAATTTAATTTGAAAAAGAATAACTATAACAAATTCTATGTTAAGAATAAAGATTTGAATGACATTCAACATTTTCATATATACATTGAAATATGTTATACATATATTTAAATTTGTCAAATTGAAATTTTTACAATATTATACTGAATATATTATACTAAAATATATAAATCATAGTTTGAAAATAATCTCTTTAAAATTTATTTATTATGATTGTATTTGTATTCAATTAAAGTTTTTGGCAATATATCCAAGTTAAAATGAAAGATTATCCTAATTTTTAAATTTTAATTATTTTCATCAACTGTTAAATATACCAATAATTAAAAATTTTATAATTATTATTTATAAAATATATTAATGAAATATTAATTTCAAATACAAATATATGTATATAAATTTTCTACACATTTGTATTTACAATTCAAAAGTATGTATATTTGCATAAATATCTATTTCGATGGTACTATTTCAAATTAATATTGTTCTCTTCATTTGTAAGTTTAATATTTAATACTTTTTTAAAATAAATAATACAAAAATTAATAATAGATACTATTATTAGAATAATTTGGTTTTCCAATATTATTTATTTATTTAAAATTTATCGATTTTATTCATTAACCCCACCCCCTTATTGCTGGTATCATAATCAGCACAACAGGTACAGCGGGTTACACCACCCCCTTATTGCTGTTATCATAATCAACACAACAGATATAAGTACACCTGTATCAATATAAGCTATCATTTTCTAATTTAATTTAAAAACTAAATGCTTTTAAGCGAGTTACACCACCCCTTATTGCTGGTGTCATTATCATGGTATTTTAAGAAGTGGAAAAGGTGAATTTAAAGAGATTTCCAAACAAAATCTTAGTAACACAAAACTTTTCGCACGTGTTTGGTGTTTGTCATAAAAGATTATTTCTTCGTGCAGATGGTCACACAGATGTTTGACGAACATTTTCATTTCTACGGGAAACAAATTTTACTGCAATTGCATTTTCGTTTTCATGAACAAATTTTTTAAAGATTCTTTGAGAATAAAGATAAAACATTATATTTAATGTATTAGAATTATTTAAGAAAATGAATCGAATTTTTTTTGTTAAACTTTTAGTAACATATACATTTTTTTTCATCAAATAATTTATTAAAATTGGTGTAATTGTTAAAAATTAACATTTTCAAAAATTGTTTATATTGTATTAAAAATAATTTGTTAAAATTTTTTTTCTACTTTTATTTAATATTATTTGTCATTTGTAAATTTCTTACAAATTTCTTACTTGAAATAATGTGATATCCCCACTTCCCTTTCCCTAGGCACACAAATAAATTATTAAAAGGTTGATCACTGTAAAAGGAGGATATCGGTTAAGGAAGGATTTGAAATATTAAAAGGTTAATTATAAACTAGTGTATAAGTTTAAAATTAGATTTAATAAGCAGACTGAGGTGTTAGGATACACAGGTAGCAGAAGTCTGACTGTCCGTCGAACTTGCACAGACGCGCTTCATCCCTTCGATCATTTTTGTTTTTTTTTATAACAATTAGCGCCAACATTAACATTAATGATTCTTTTTTTATAACATAATATTTTACATTTTATTTATTAACATTTTACATCGAATGACCGTTAACTATTTTTATATAATTAATTCTACTTGTTTTTTCTTATCTAACGTATACCATACATAATATATATAAATTTTATTATTTAATTTTTGTGTCACCTTCCAGTCACTTTCGGTAGCTTATAATCGCTAGTATGACTCTCGTAGTAATATTACTAGCTTTGATTCGAGATGTGACACAGACGTCACAATAAAAAAATGTCAATTGAAAAAATCAATTATAACAAATTGTAATTCGTTGGCATCATATGTTTAAGAAAAATCGGGAGTTAATGTTATCCGTCGGTCGGACCATTCATAGGGAAAATTGTACAAGCAAATGAAATCAAACCCGTAAAGGCATTCAAATTCATTTAAATAGATATGGCAATATTGCTTTTGAATGTAGATGTTGCAACATTGCGTGCGGCGAAAAACAAAAATATAAGAAATAACAAAACTAAAACGCTTTGTTTTCTCACTCACGCAACCGTACATCGCATATGCCGATGTTTTGTTTTGATTTTCAATAATCAATCGGACTAATGTAACTTTCAGCTTTCCTCCTCTTTCTATTTATATCAACCATATTATAACTAATACAAATTAGAATAAAATTTATATTATAATTCAATAATCGTAAATTTTTCAATAAATTGTTTAAACAGTTATAATAATTACATACTTTTATAATTAATAAAATTAGCTGCAATAAAATTGTGAGAATAATTAATACTACACGTTTCAAATAATTCAATTCTATATGAATAAAAAGAAAAAATGATTTTCAAACTTTTCGAAATACTTCTGATCATAAAATTTACATTTTTTTTAATCCAATATGGCTAGTACGCTAATGCGAAAGCAGTACTTTGTCGTATGTTTATTGCATATTTCAGATTCATAGATGAATTTTTTATATATAATTGTTTAGATAAAATTGGGAGATAATAATCTGTTGGTATCGATCCATTATCGAGTGATTTTTATATAAAAATAGAAATACAGCCTATTTACTTGTGATTTTATTCCTTTTATTCCTTTAAGTATATAGGTTTTTTCCTTTTAAACGACGACATGTCATTTGTTTTCTTCAATATTATTGGATCTTTAAACGTTAGAGTATGATGTTGGTCGTTTTCTTCGTATTTACAAACACAATATATTTAGCTATTTAAATTTAAATGTTTAAATTCAATATGTGTGTTTTTGTCAGTTAGAATCAATGTTTGTAACAATTTTTAACAAACATCATTAACATGCATGATTTTAATTTCAATTTTGATAATACATTTAATAATAATTACTGTTTTAATTTATATAATTTTTTATATAATTTGAATATCAATTTTAATGATACATTGAATAAAATATGTAGTTTTTACTAAAATCAATAATACCTTAATCGATGAAAGATAAAAACATTATTAAAATCAATGTTTGTAACAAATTTAAAAAAAAAAAATTAATATACATTATTTTAATTTCAATTTTGATAATACACTTAATAATACTTAAAGTTATACTTTATATAATTTACAATTTTATTCAACATAACTAAATTATTCATAAAAGTGGTAATTTTAAATTTTTATCATTCATATGTATGATTTGAATATCAATTTTAATGATACATTGAATAAAATGTGCAATTTTTTCTAAAATCAATAATACCTTACTCGATGAAAGTTAAAAACACTAATAGAATCAAAGATTTTAATTATTTCTAACAAATATCATTGAGATTAATGATTTTAATTTAATTCTTCAATACATTTAATAAAAGTAATAGTTTTATTTGCAATAACTTACAATTTACTCGATAGAAGTAATTTATTAAAATAAAATCAATATTTATAACTATTCATGAAAAATATCATTAAGAGGAATTATTTTATTATCAATTATAATACTACAATTAACAAAAGTTATAGTGTTACTGGAGTCATTTACAATTTCATTGAATGAAATTTCAAATTTAAATAACTTTTTTATTATTGAATAAATTTAATAATTTAATTTTAATATTTTTGTTATTAATGTAAACTTTTTAGTTATTGTTTCAATATATTCTTGAAATAAGTGATTTTATTAAAATTGATAATAAAATATCAAGATTTATATTGTTATTATTCATTTTATATAATGAATGAAATGTTATTGTATTCATTTTATTTTATAAATTATTTATTTTAATATTTTAAATGTACATATGATTTCTTTTAATAATTTTCTTACACATATATAATATAGTAAATTATGTAAATAATAATGGAGGTTATGTAACACATATTTGACAGGACACATAAAAAGAAAAATTTCAAGTCCATGTTATACAAACAGATTTTTCTTACATATATAAATACTTTCAAAAACTTAAATTAAAAAATGCCAAACTATATGAAGGTGGTAGATATATTTTTTAAATTGTAAAAGATAAAATTTTAATATATAAAATAAAGAAAGATTTTTGAAATATCCAAAAAGAAAACTTGTATTATATTTTTGAATTCAAATATAGAGGCTAACTTCATTGTATTTTACATTGAATGCAGTAGGGAGAGTGCTTAACATCACTCTGTACTCCCCTTAACTGCTGCTCGAACAAGAAATATACTTTATTAAACAACCGCTAGGTTTTTGGGAACAAATGTTTAACACGGTCATCAGCAATCTCTCTAATAATCTCTGATTGAACTTAACATTCTCTTATTTACTGTTCTGTGATATACATATATGTATATTACATTTTATATTGTTTAGGTATTTTTATTATTATTAATAAAATTGGACACTATATACAATATAAAAAATTAGAATTTTAAAAATATCAATTATAAGTTTTTTAATCATGTAACATGAGCGTTTAATTTTTAATTTTAAATCATGGAACAAATAGAATTACTACTCACTCAACCAGTAATCCAAACTCATGCACTATTTGAAGGACATCTGTTGGAGACACGGCGAAAGCGATTATTAATCCGTACTCAAGAGGTATTCTTTAAATAGTACAGTCGGTAATGTAGTTAATATACAAACTTCTCGTCAAATATACAAAGTGGCGTTGTAATATGAAAAAATTACTACATTGATATTTTGATCATGAAATAATCAATTTTAATAAGTTGGTTCAACATTATTGGTAGAATATTTAGAATTTATTTCTTTGAAATATTACTCCTTTGTTCTTAAATAAATTGCCTTGTACTAAAAATAATTATGGTAATTTTAAAAGTTAAATTACATATTAAATTATACAATTCAAAAAGTTCTGAGTAATTGATAGAAATATTTTAGCATAGAAATAATAAAAAAAATATAGAACAAATGCTTAAAAAATTGAATTGTATGGTTTTCCATTAGTATATTAAGATTTAAATAGAATTTTTTATATACCATGGTTTTGTTATTAAGCGAATTTGAAATTTTATTTAATTTTTTATAGATTTACATAGCTCATATATATACACACACAGAAACAGATATATAAAAGTTTTATTTTATATATATATTAAAAATTACATCGTTAAATCGCGAATAATTTTTTTCTTATACTATAAATACAAATATTTTATCATTTTTCTTCTATATAAATAATTTTTATCAATTCATAAAAACTAATTCTTTTCAATATAAAAATTGTTTTCTTTTATTTACTTTTATTATAATTCAAAACAAGTGATGTTTTATACATCACAAACTGCTGTAATTTAGTATTTACAATATATAATATTTTAAGTAAACGTGGGTTTATAAAATTTAATTAAATTTTCCTCATAATTGTATATGATAAAAACTATAAATTTGCTTTTGATAACATCGACGATGCAGTACATGTCCGATTTATCTTATTAATAATGGTAAATTACATAAATTACATTTGGTTTATAATTTATTAAAATATAATTAATGAACAAATTACCTGAATATGTTTTTCAATACAATTATTGTAAAAGATAAAGCACAATCATCGATATTGCAATTTATTTTGTAGTACATCACCTTCTTGCCATTTAATAAATCATTAAAAGTTATATTTCTTTAGAAACGTTTGAGTAAACGATAATAATATGCTACTAACAGATATGGATGTATGTTTATAATAGTAATTATATTTCTCGCGATATGCTTGTCTTTGCCGCGTACCGCAACTATTATACGAAATATACCTTTGAATACGCGTTCCAATAAATTTAATTATTTAATGGATATTTACCGTCTTCTATTTAATTAAAGTGCTAATATAATTTAATATTTTTTTTAATCAAATGAAACGGTTGTTTAAGCTTTTTTTCCGAGATCGATCCTTATACCTGATACAAGATTTTTCAATAAATCTAAAATACTCAATACTCTTTACCAATGGTTGTATGGCTTGCAATTTACGTAGACCATGAGAAATATTGAAGTGTTTGATATGTAATTGGTGATTTTTCTAAGCTTTTTAAGATTTCTTGTATGTTTTCGGTTCCATAATCGTCGCAAAAGACTACAACTCTACTAGTGTTGGTGCATACGTCCCTGCAGTAAATTTTTTTAGTTCCCTTATAAATTTAGAAATATTAAATAACTATATATTTTATAATTAATGATGTGATGGTGGTTCTAACAAATGTATAATTAATTTTTCCTAAATTACTCTAAATTACTAAAACTTAAATTACTAAAAATAGAGATATGTAAAAAAATACTTAAATAAATAATACTTCGAATAGTATTACGTACATGATTATTACGTGTAAGTGAATTCAAATTTGAAATAATATATATATCAATTATCAGTATATCATTTGTCTTATAATTTGATTCAAAAGCTATTATTAAAGTTTTTGTGAAAATAGACCTTGTAATGAATGTATATTCATAATTAATTATTTTGTTATTGAAAACTGCACTAATCTAAATTTAAATAAAATAATTATGTAGTGTTAGTTATATTTTTTTTTATTATAAGTATGTAAATTTTGATTATTATGTATTGTAATAAAATTAATTTATTGACTTACAGGTGATATTATTATAATGTTGTTGGTATTTATATTAATTATATTTTCACACCTTATTGTTGACAATCTGTCAACATGAGGCTCACCGGCTCCATATCACTTAAACATGAACGGATGTCTTGATGATATAGGATTATGATATAGGGAATATATTTGATAATTTAATATTATCAGAATATATATATCTATTTATAAAAAATTAGTGGAGTGTAGTGTGCAAAATTATTTATAATAAATATAAATAATTTGAGAATTAATTTATAATAATTGATTGAAATTAAATATTATTGGATTATTTATTTGAAGGACATAAGTAAGAATTCCAAGGATATATATAAAATATATTTAAACAATAATAATATTGAAGAGAAGGAATTATTACCTAAATAAAATCAATTATATATCTATATATCTTTTGAAATATTCGACAATATAAGGTAAGAATTTATATTATTTAAATTTATTGAGTCGATATTTTTATTATCATTCTAAATTTGTTTAATATAAATTTATTATTAAAATTTCATTGATAGTGTTGGTCAATATTTTATATTTAGTATTTATTTAATATTTTAGCGGAATTCCCTGTTTGATATTGATAGTGAAAATTAAATATTTATTTGTAGTGAGTGATTTTGATATTTGATTATTTATTTTAATTTAATTATTGAAATCACATCGTTATAAAATGGCGCTCAATGTGGGGCCCTGTTAAAATTTTAAATTTAAATAAAATCAGTAGTGATAAGTGAGTGAAGATGAAAATTAAGAATAATTTGAAATAATTTAAAATTTTTTTATTTTATTTTATTTTTCAGGTTGTTTTGTTAATTTTAGTTTTTTTGTTATTATTTAACTTGCGGTAAATTTTTTGTTTGTTTGTTATTTTATTAATATAATTTTTTTTGCTTGTTATTATATGTTAGTGTGTGTTAGAAGTTATAGTGTGGAACAGGAGCACGGGGATAGGAAATAAATTATAAGAGAATTGAAGGTTTTTTTTATTATTTTTTTTTGTTTTTCAGAAGTAATAGAATTTAATTTTTTTTATTTTCCTAGAGCATAGAAAGATTAGAGTGGTAACATAATTTTTTTTATTTAATTATTCATTATTTTTATTTATAAATATATATTGTTTAATTTTAATAACATTTTAATTATTTACATTTTAACTATAATTTTTTTTTTATCATATATATTTAATATTTAAATTGATTTTTTTTTATTATTAATTTGATTTATTATTAATATATATTGTTTTTTTTATTATTGTTATTTTGAAATTTTTTTTTTCTTTTCCCCGTTATAGGTTAACAGGTAATCGCCAGATTTTTTTTAACAATAATATTTTATTTTGTTATATTATATTTTATTTTATTTTATTTTATTTTGTTTGTTGTATTATGATTGGTAATTATTTTGCGATTTAGTATAACCTGTGCTCCTGTATAAATATAGTGAAGTGTATAATTATTGTATTTAATTAATTAATTATTGTAGTGCAGGATCTTCAAAATGTCGCATTTTGAAGATATATTAAGGGATTTATTAATGAGGTTAGAAAGAGCCCACGAAATAATCGACAAGGAAAATGAAGTGGATTTTGAATCCATTTTAGAATCTTTAATAATAGAGGGCTTAAATAGTAGTGGAGACTTAACCGTTTTGAAAAATAGATGGTTAAGATATAAATTGAAGGCATCATTACCCAGAAGTGGCATTCCATGGGATGCTAAGGAAGATGGACGACAGGATCTGTCTTTAATGGAACAAGCTCTCTCGGATAATGTTCAATTAACAAGTAGTGAAGGTGAAGCTGCTGGGGGACGAAGGTCAACGAAGGTCCATTAATCACCAACTTGGTGATTAATACTAATTAATAACTATTGGACTTTCCTATTCCTGGGGAAAAGGGAAAGTTAGACAATATAAAACTGGATGATAATGCGTTTACTTTCGAAGACCCGAAGTCTGGAAATATGGTGACAATTCCAACAGAGGTATTGGATGATATTTTTGGTAAATATTTGTAAAGGAAACAAGTAGTGACAAAGGAGAAAAAGATTAAAAAGGATCTAGATGCTCCCTGCAGGAAATTGGCGGAGTCTTTCCGAATTTCGGACGATAGCCGAAAAATTAAACAAACAAGATCGAGACGATCGCATAAATTCAGCAGTGATGATAGTAGTGATACTGAAGCCGAATCTTATTCACGGAGGAGAGTAAGAAGAACCAGAGAGGCCAATGAAGAGACGAAAGCTCTAAGAAGTTTGCAGTGTTGGAAGTTGGAGTTCTCTGGAGAAAATACTCAGGATCCTGATGAGTTTCTTGAGAGACTCAACGAATGCAGGAAATACAGTGGGATGACGGATTCAACGTTAATGTTGGCGTTACCCTGTGTTCTTAAATCAAAAGCCAGTCAGTGGTTCCGAAACAAGGTTAATTTGATTAAAACATGGAACCAATTTAAAACAGCATTCAAGAGTCGATTCGGGAAGAAATGTGAACGTCAAGATTTGATAGCGGACCTCAATAAAAGAACGCAGCAAAAAGGTGAAGGTATTAAGAGTTTTAATGAGAGCATCCAGTCAGTGATAGTTCATTTTGATCGCCCACCAGGGGTTCCACAAAGTAGTGTAGTGAGGGGGCAGCCACAAAATCAAGTGAAGGAGATATTTTTTGGCGCATGTGCTACGTGTCAGGCTGTGGGGCATAAAGCTCGGGATTGTCCCAATCGTGTGTGCTATAGGTGCCGAAAGCCAGGACATATAGCCTGGGAATACCCAAATAATATCTTGGATACAGGACCGAAGTGTCAATTGTGTGGCAGGCCAAATTGTGAGTTAAAAACCTGTCCCAATTGCGCCCAACTCTTCAAACAGTTGGGAAATGGTCAAATGGGGGGGGGCAGAATCATCCCGGCCCTACCCAGCAGTAAATTTAGGAGAAAGGGGTGAAGTGAAGTGTAGTGGCGTAGCTCCGAGATCGTCTGGAAGGCCAACAGATATAATTAAGGAGTTAGCAAATCATGAAGAAGTATTATGTTGTGGCGGAGCCCCAAGATTGACTAATACAACAGATAATCAAGAAGAGTTAGCAAATTTTGGTAGTGACGAAGCTCATAAATTATCTAAAATCCCAATAGATAATTTTAAAGGGTCAGCAACGAAATTTAAAGAGTTGTGCAGTGGGGTAGCTTCTCCATTATCCAAATATCAATTGGATAATAGTAAGGAGTTAGTAAACTAAGTAGTAGTGCAGGGTAGTGCCGTACCTTCTCAATTATCCGAAAATTGTTTGGATAATCAAGAGAAGTTAGCAAATAAAATAATAAAGAAGTGTAGTGGCGTATCTCAATTATACAATGATAATAATACGGAGTTAGCAATTGAAAAGATAGTGCAGTGTCGTGGTGTATCTTCTTGCCAATCTGGAAGGCCAGATGAGGATGAGAAGTTAGCAATCTCCTTAGATTTGTTAAAACAAAGTAGGGAAGTAATTCCTTTGGGAAATGAAAGTAGTGGAATTGTTGTGTGGGAAATAAATAAAATTGCTAGTTCATCAATGGAAAATCGGAGTTTCTTTGATGTCAACATAGTAGGAATCAAATATAGAGCATTGTGTGACCCAGGGGCAATGATATCTTTGGTCGGGAGCAGAATAGCTGCACAACTGAAGGATAACTTGGTTCCAACGTCGTCGGGAGTTAAATGTGCAACAGAAACCATAAGCAAAGCTTTAAGAGTCGTATCACTAAAGATGAACGTCGACGGGATTGAATCATTCATGAAAGTTAGAGCACTAAAGCAACTAGATCAAGATATGATCCTAGGGATGGACTTCTGTAAATTCTTTGATCTAGATACTCGTTTTGGACGGGGCCTGTGGCGTACTAGGGAGGGAGAGTGGAGAGAATTCTCCAGAACTGGTAGTGAAGGAAATGCTATCATTCAGGTCGAATGTACAGGCATTTCAGTACTTAGTAGTGTAGAAAAGAAGAAAATTGATAAGTTAGTGGAGTTAATTCTGTCTGAGGCTACAGACAAGCTCGATGGAACAAAATTAACCCGAACACTATATTGATGTGCAGGGAGCAGCACCTATTAAACATAAATTTAGGAGAATGTCTCCTAAAATGTTGGAGGTCGCTCATTATGAAGTGAAAGAAATGCTAAACGATGGGATAATTGAAAAATCAGCTAGTGAATGGGGTAGTGCGCTTGTTATGATTAAGAAATCAGACGGCAGCTACCGATTTTGTGTGGATTATATGGATTCAAACAAAGTGACGAAGAAGGATACCTATTGCCATCAATGGACGGAATCTTGGATAAATTGAGAAAGGCTCAATATTTGTCCAAGATCGATTTAAAGCAGGCATATTTCCAAGTTCCTTTGGAAGAGGCTAGTAAAAAGTACACAGCCTTTGCAATTCCGGGCTCAGGATTTTGGCAGTTTCGTAGGATGCCGTTTGGACTTACTAACGCGCCTATGACTTTCCAGAGACTGATAGATGCTTTGTTTGGACCGGAATTTGAACCCTATATCTTCGCGTATTTATACGACATATTAATTGCGACTGAAACGTTCGAAGAACATATGAAATGGCTGAAAGTAGTGCTGGAGAAAATAGTCAATGCTGGTTTAACAATAAATAGGAAAAAGTGTGAATTTGGATGTACCTTAGTGACGTATTTGAGATTCATCTTGGATAAAAACGGTTTGAGACCTGACGAGTCGAAGGTAGCGCCGGTAATGGAATATCCAGCCCCAAATACGGTTAAACAACTGAGGAGATTCTTAGGAATGATTGGATGGTACTCCCGCTTCATTCATAAGACTCGGAACTTAAAATTCTATTAGTGAAGTTGTTAAGAAAAGGGCAACAGTGGGAATGGGCGGAAGAATAGCAGGAGGTATTTGAGAAGTTAAAGGAACCATTAACTAAGGCTCCGGTACTTAGAAGACCTCATTTTAGTAAAATGTTTGTAGTGCAGTGTGATGCAAGCAGATTTGCCATTGGGGCAGTTCTCACTCAAGAATTTGAGGATGGAGAGCACCCAATCGTTTATATAAGTAGAGTGTTGACCGCTGCAGAACGTAATTATACCACCAGTGAGCGAGAATGTCTTGCACTGTTGTGGTCAATTAAGAAATTCCGCCCTTATATTGAAGGATATAGATTTAAAGCAGTGACGGATCATAGTGCCTTAAAATGGTTGCGAAATCTGAAGGATCCAATGGGAAGATTGACTCGATGGGCTTTAGAGATGCAACAATGGGAATTTGATATCGAGCACCGCAGGAGAGCTAATCATCACGTTCCGGATGCCCTATCAAGAATATTTGAAGATGAGGAGGTCTCATCTTTCACAGACATTCAAGATGAGTGGTATTCGCGAAGAATTAAAGAAATTAGTGATACTCCGAATAAATATCCGAAGTGGAAGTTGGAAGAGGGTAGATATATTGCTTCAGAAATGATGCTCTATTAGATCCTATTCTATTTAGGGAAGAGAAGTGGAAATTGGTGGTACCAAAGGAACACCGATTGAAAGTATTGAAGGAGGCCCATTGTGAAGCGAGTTCGGGACACTTAGGAGTTGAGAAAACCTACGACAGAGTGGCTCGCAAATATTATTGGCCAGGTGTTTGGTACGATGTTTATAGGTTCGTACATAAATGCTTAGATTGTCAAAAATATAAAGTTTCACAATCGGGGCCTAAAGAATTGATTGGGACAAGGGTAGTGGAAACCTTGAATAGTAGTGGCAGCTGATCTTATGGAGTTTCCACCAAGTAAAAAGGGATTTAAATACTTATTGGTTTTTCAGGATTTATTTACTAGGTGGATAGAAGTGCAATCTCTGAGATCAGCTGAAGGGAAGGCAGTGTCTAGGGCATTTGAGGAATTGATATTGTTTAGGTGGGAAACTCCTAAATATTTATTAACAGATAATGGTAAAGAGTTTATTAATAAATGGTTGAAAAGTACGTTAGTAATAGAACTTTAAAGACTATGATTGCTACGTTTATACAAGAAGAACATAGGGATTGGGACTTTCACATACATGAGTTTCGACATGCAGTGAATATGGCAGTGCAGGCTACGACTCATGTATCACATGCTTTCTTAAACTACAGAAGAGATCCACGACCAGTCAAAGGTTTAAGAAGTGAAGTGGAGGGTAATCCTTTAACAAAGAGGATTGATCCTGAAGTATGGAAGGATCGAGTAAAAAGACTCGATGCTCTAAGGAATTTGGTAGTGATGTTTATAGAGAAAAAACGAATTAAACAAGGGAAACTCTATAATAAA
The DNA here is from genome assembly GCA_018907245.1 of Eupristina koningsbergeri. Classification (NCBI taxonomy): domain Eukaryota; kingdom Metazoa; phylum Arthropoda; class Insecta; order Hymenoptera; family Agaonidae; genus Eupristina; species Eupristina koningsbergeri. Next base: position 422,205 of record JACCHV010000013.1, on the reverse strand, counting down.
GGTAAACGTGATATGAGGTATAGTGTGGGAGAGATGGTTATGAGGAGAACTCATGAACTATCAAAAGCAAATAGGAAGTTTTCGACCAAATTAGCTCCAAAATTTGAAGGTCCTTTTGAGATTATAGAAAAAATATCCCCCGTATATATGTAGTTGCCGATCAGGGTAAGAAAATCTCAAAGGCTCACATTTCGGAGCTAAAAAAATTCATTTCTCCACGGGGAGAGATTAGTTAGGAATAATTCTTTCTCTTAGACAGGAATGTGTTGGAAATTATATTAATGGTTTTAATTTTTTTCAGATGGCTATTCAATTTGGTACCGTACCTTTCCTTCCAGCTTTGGAAGTAATAATGGAAGAAAAAGAGGTACCAATGGTAGTGGCTGAGTTAACCCTGAGTCAAGAAGGAGATTTAGGGTGATTTTGATATTTGATTATTTATTTTAATTTAATTATTGAAATCACATCGTTACAACGTCAATATTTCAAGTAATTTATTAAATTCAGATTTTTATTATAGCGTTGTAATAATTATTACAATATTACTTTATTGGCTAGTTTTATGTATCTTTTTCGTTACTTTTTATTACTCATTAAGTACTTTTTATATAACAATATCTCGATGTGGGTATACATTCTTTTTATAATTTTAACATTATAAATTTTTAACAAAATTCATTTATATATTCATTTATTATAATTTTAATAATGATGATTAAAATAAAAAAATGCTTTCATATTCTTTAAATCAAATCTTAAAAACTATAAATTTAAAAAATATCCAAATTAATGATTATTTTTGAAGACGAAAGATCTTTATTATTTTTTCATATTAAAAAAAAAATAAAAAAAAAATACTATGATAAATTTTTAAAAGTAATAATATAAGAAAATTAGTGTATAAAATCATTTTTAAATAGATAAAGCTCGAAATAAATAATAAATTATAAAATATTTTATATTTAAATGAACATAACAAAAGCATTGTAACTATTTTATAGAAGTATTTCATTTATAAATTCAATAGAAAGTAAAATAATTTCATCAAAGAAAGTATAATAATTGCACGAAAGAAACTATCAAAAATACTGCAATAAAAATTATTTATCATGGTATATTATAGTTTCACAGGATGTAACTTATTTACAAGCACTATTATTTTTAAAATACTATTCAATTTTTACTTCAAAAACCTCAAATCATTTTTAAAAATGTTTATATCATTAAAATTTTGAATCAATAAAGAAACCATATCTTATTCACAGACGAGTTTTATGTATTTGAGTTATTTCATTTTTTAATTGCACTTTAAAAATAATTGTATATTGAGCTCACAGATCCATTTTAAAAAATTCTAATTAATAAATAAATATAATGAGCTAATATGAAATAATTTTTAAGAATTGAAAATTTTGAATAAAAATTATAATTTTGTAAAAAAATTTGAAATTATTACAGAAGTTTTTACCAGTCAAATAGATCAATATAAGCGTAGAGTGGAAGATAAGGGCAATGAGATACGAAAAAAGGTCAAAAAGATGAATGAAGAGAGAATAGTCAAAAAATGCGTAGAGGAAAACAACATGCGGAACACAGGAAAGAAAACAGAGGATACGGAGGTATGGCTTAACAACTTGGGGTTGAGCAAAAAATAGATTGAATACTGATGGATAAAGGGGAGACAGATATACAGTGAGATAAGAGGGAAACACAGAGACATACAGAGGCAGGAAAGAAGGAGTAGGGTCACAGTGGGAAGATATAACAAAGTGTATATTGACATCAATGAAACGGGATTGCCAAGATACCTCCAAGTGATAAGGAAAGCAAAGGACATGAAAACTGTGGCGAGAATCAGAAGTCGAAACATAACCACAAGTAAAAAAAATTGGATGAGTACAGAAGAAAAAAGATGTCAACTGTGTAAAAAAGGGGAAGGAGAACTGGAGACATTGGGTTATGGAATGCGAGATGACAGAGGATATATATATATATATATAAAGCCGAGAGGATAATAACAGGAAGATCATGATGAGCTTCAATGATAACGTAGAGAATAGACAAATGCTAAATGGAATTAAAGACATTGAAAGAAGGTTAGAAAACAGCAAATGGAGATAAAGTCTAGAAACAGTGATAGCAAAATGAAGGTAAGACTAGGTGCAGTGAACAAGTGCGCATTAGCATAAAAAGCAGTAAAAATTAGAACAAATACAGATGGTGAATAAGAACTTGATGTAAAATCAAATGTATAAATGTATAAACACCCTATAAATATGTATAAATATGTATAATTATGTTAGACTATAAAACAGAACCCGTCCCTGGGCTAGAATCCGGGACGTATTGTAATAAATAAATAAATAAATAAATAAATAAATAAATAAATACAGAAGTTTTTACTTAGCATACTAAAAATATGATAAAATTATGAATTTTAGTTTAGTATTACATATTTCTTTTAATGATAGTAATTATATTGTAATATTATTATTCAATACTGATATAGAATTAAGAGAAGAAACACAAAAAAAATATTGGACATATTTTCACAATAAAATTATAAAGATTATCAATAGACTGGTAAAATAAATTGAAATGTTAAAAGCCTTTAGTAATAAAACATCGTAAAAAAATAAAATGCTAGTAATGCTAATAAAATCAATATTACAATATTTAATATATTAATTATTTAATTTTCGTTACAAAGTTTTAACTTTAATGAAATAGTAATAATTTTTTAGCGATTCTTAAATTGAAATCATTCAATATATTAAGATAAAACGTTTTGAAAATAATTGATAATAGATTGGAAAGAAAAGATAAGTAATTCACTTGGTAATTTAAAATTGCCAGTTAAACTGTATATTCACATATAATAATAGAAACCTTTAGAGAAAATTGAATTATTTAGAAAGAACATTTGGATTCAAAAGATGACATCAAGAGAAACTTAAAGACTTAATAATAATAACCGTAACTTTTATAAATAGATGTATAATTAGTTATTTACAGGTGCTTATTTTAATTAATAGTAATGTAAAAAAACAATTTTATTATTTTATAATATTCTTGATGTCTTATTATTATTATTAACACAAAATATTTTACCTTATTATTTATTTATCATTGCATAAACATTGAAAATATTTTAAGCACTAATAATCTGATTAAAATATTTAAATTTTTTATGTATTCATTAAATGTTTCAAATTAATGTTTTTTTTTAACTTACAATTAAACTTATATGTTGTAGTAGCTATGATGGTAAAAGTAGTATTCTTTTATTTGTGATGAAAAGCAAAATGGTTTTATAACTTACTTTATCAGAATAAGATAAATTTGATAAATAATATTTTTTAAAAATATTGATTTATAAATTATTTAATTTTACTGATTAAATAAAAATTTTTTTCAAATAAGGATTTAAGATCTGATCATTTTTAACTTACATTTTTTAATTCGGGGAATTAAGATTTTGATAACAATAAGCTCATTTTAAGTACATATATCTAATGAGTTAAATCTCAATATGTTTTCTTTTTTTTTTAATTTATTCTGATTTACAATAAAAACCAGGTATAAAATTTTTTAAATATATTATTTTATTATTAAATATATTAATTATTGTTTAGTTATTTTATTTATAAGAACAGAATTTTTACAAGAAGAATTATAATAAAATAAAAGTACGACTATTAAAATTTGAAATTTATTAAAAATAAATTTTTATAAAAAATTTTAGTGTTTCAAATTAATGTCAAAAAATAAATTCAAATCAAAAAATAAATAATAAGTACATTATTTTTTTAAGTTTTAAATATGAAATTGTCACTTTTTATAAATGTTCATTGCTGTGTTTTTACAATACAATACTAATAAAACATAAAATAAAAGACTTTAATAATAATCATATATTAAAACTCAGTTGAAACATGATTAATTAATTTTGATACAAAATTTAAAAGTAATCAGAATTTGCAAGATTAAAAATAATATTAATAGTAATATATTAAGATAAATATTATAAATATGCTAGATAATTCGTTCATGAGACGGATTTAAGCCACTCCCTCATTTTATTTAAATAAGGAAAATGCATATAAGAAAAGCGTAGGAAGAGTATTTAAGGGAATAAAGTTATTGTGATCATGCTATCCTATACTATTATGCTACTACAAGTAGATAAGATGCTTGAATCTTTAGAAGGTGGAATGGGTATGGCACAATACATTTAAATAATGTGGACGTTTTTATTAAATTTTTAATTACTGATATTTCATTGAGTTTAATAGTTGGAAACTGCGTTAATCATTAAGGCTAGTGTGATCGTACAATATATAAATCAGTTATATAAAAAAAATTCCATTATCAAAGAAATGAAATTAAAATCCTATGGATGTTATAGTATTTAATATGATTATTTGAATTAGCTTTCAAAAACGTAAATTGAAAATAGCTAGCAGTAACTGATTGCTTTAATAATTAATCTGTATGTTTAAAAGTAATTCGAATATGAACAGACGAGTGGGAAATATATGGCGCAGCGGTTATTGTATAGAACTAATAAAATAGAAAAAAAATATTTTACTTTATCGTAATAGTGGAATAAATCATCGACTGTTATTATTATACTTACAGTATGCTTTTAAAGCGGCAACTAATTTATGTTAAATTTTCAGTAGGTACAACCAGGTGAAAAAGGCAGCCAACTTAACTTACAAGTGCCATTCGTAAATTCCAGCACCGAGGTGAAAAGCCCGACATTTACACATTTGCGAATCTTTCACTGCCCCGCCTCCTCGTTTGGTTCATTGTAAATCGGTGGGAAGGTAACGCCTAACGGATGGAAATGAGAAATTAAAAAAGTGGACTCGATACGTGGTTACTTTGCTCCAGCTCGGCGAGCCAAATCCAGTGGAAATGAGAAAGTCCTTGCGTTTTCCTCGATGTAACCCTTTGTGGAACGCGTGCGTTGCATACCATAGCGAGTCGTTTACGCCTGACGCATAAAGTTGCGTAAATTTATAATGAATGTCGGTGTCGCCGTGTCTGTCCAGAAAAAATGCCTCGTGAAAATTACCATTTATCCACGGAATAATAATAAATACCTTATCTGTGTTATTGCTCTGCATTTTACTGGGATGCGTTGACCCCAACAATGAAACGTAACATTGAGTTTGGTTACTGAAAGACGTTCATTGGAAGATTATTTTACTCGAAATTGATTGTTTACATAATATTGGGTTTAATGTAGCTTCAAATTTTATTAAAATTTATTGTCATGTTCTATGTACAGAATTTCCAAATTGTAATGAGCGATTGAATCTTTAAAATAAGACAGTATGAACCGAGTTAAGAGAAATTTTAAATTATTAGTAATCTGTAATTATTTATATAATAATTCACTTTATATTCCAATATTTAAATTAATTATAAATTTCAATTTTACATGCCATTTCTATTCATTTCAATTTTCATTTCTTTTTAAAATCTCAGAGTTTGAGTAGATTTATTTCTTATATAAATTTATATATAATTTGTCTTTGAAAATACGTATAATTTACATTTATCATTAAATATTATGATTGCTATGAAGGCACTAAGAACATAAGTTATGGAAATTTAGTTTTTACTTTGCAAAATATAGATATTAAATAATCACATACGTTGGAATACGTTATATTGTAACTTTTCAACGTTCTTATAATGTGTTACCATAGTTTATAGATTATTGAATTATTTATAAATTGTTATCACAGGTGCTATTGGATATTATAAACTAATAGCTATTTAAACAATAATCCAAGTTCATAAACTGAATTATTCAAATTTTGTAAAAATTTTTTCTGAAATTTGATAACTGTTCGATATTTTTTTGCTTAAACATTTAATTATTTTACACCACCAACTGCATTTCTATTAATAATTTTTATGTAATAATAATTTTGAAAATTAAAGGATATTTAAAAGATTAATATTAAAACCTAAATTCACAATAATTTGTGTTTTTATTTTTAATTCATTTTTAATCCTATACAGAAGTGTATCTTTTTAATTGGTTTTATTTTTATTTTAAAAACCGTGCAAATAACATTGGACAAGCAATTTTAACTTATCCACTGCAAGCTTTTAAATGAATAAAAAATTAAAAGTAAAAATATTTTCAAGTTAGAGATATTTACTTTGTAATAAAAGTAATAAAATACTTTTGATTACCAGTAACCATGTTCGATATATTCGACATTAATTATTTAACAAAATTCTCTTAAATATTATACTTATAGGAGGCACCGGAACAATGGTTTAATCGTACGAAGACAAATAATTTTTTCTTTTTCAGCGGAAAAATCGAGCTCCCACGCTTTCTTTCGATTATTCATTGAATGCGGCAGCTGTAACAGATTATTTTTTGATAATGATATTGTCATTTCATGCAAGCTCCAAGTTTGTGTGTGTATCGTGCAGAAGCTGACGTTTCAAAAAAATATAAACGATGCAGGTTAAATTTTCAGTAACTTTCACTTTTCCATTCGGTGTTGAATTTACGTGTGTCAGTTATTGGTATTCGGTATATCAGTACACGTGTCTAGCTTACACAGAGCCTAAGCACCGACCCTTGAGTCAAGATGTGTATATGGTATACTAGTTGGTGTTCTCTATCGTGCAATTCCTGTAATTGTGGCAGTTGCATCAACGATTCGCTTGGCGCTCGCTGATTCGTGACTATCCGTAGGTTTTCATCGAGTGAGTTCGGAATAGGGAAAACAGAAGACGGAAAATAATGGAAAATCGAATACTCCCGATTGATATTCCTTGATACATTTAGAGATGTTTTGTATGTAAGTTAGGATCTTTATAATGTCGGTGAGCTCCTGAGTAACCATTCATTTTTATTTTTAAGATTCAATGATTAATCGCATTATATAGACATTATGTACAGTGTATCAACTGTTTTTATTTGCATTGGTTATATTTAAAACATCAATTTATCTACAGATTTTTGAAAAAGAATTATTTTTTCTCAACAGCACTATTTAAAACATTTATTTGAATTTTAATCACACATAGTAATAAAACATTTTAATCAAATAATATACACTCCTACAGTATGTATTCTTTAGTAAATATTTATAATTTATCACTACCTCTTTTTTAAATTATGTTAAAAGCAAAATTTTGTTTAATGATTAAATCTAATCATATGACTCATTTTTATGCAAATTTTTTGTATTTGCATTAAAAATATATTACAAAAAATATTTTCTATCGTACAGAACATGATAAGGACTATAAATTCAGACAAATTGAATAATATATTCAACAATAAAAATATTTTTAAAATTTAGTGGATAAACAAAGAATAAATTCTTATTTTAATGCTCTTATATGTTTAGAATTGAATAACTAATTATGCTTGTAATTATAAAAAATCGATTTTTTTTTGTTGAAAATTTCAATTATTTCGAAAGTTCATTTTAATAATGATTAACACCCTATATTACGAATACTTTTGTAATTTTATCTTTATTACTTTAGTATTTGTTTGTTTTCATAAATGCATGGATTTCTGCTGAATAATGTTGGCTAAGAATTTAAAAGGTTGATAAGAATTATTTTTAATTATAAAATTTTTAAATCTCAATTATTTCAATATATTTTTACCTTAATTTAATATTAAGACTTTTTTTATTTTAAATCAATAAAATTTAGAATAATCACATGGCGATCCAAATATTAAAATTTTTTTTATACTTTTAAATAATTATTGCTATAGAAAATATTTATTTAAAAGTTCTTATACATATATCTATACATGTTGAATAAATGTAAGTGGTTTAATTTGAAATAGTCGATTGCTTTGTATTTTGTAATTTGTTTTTGTAATTCTATTTTGTATTGTGTAATTTTTATAGACAATAAAAGAAATCAGAAAATAAAACCAATACTGAAGAATATAAAACTTCGCAAGGGAGAAAATGCTGTTCTATCTCAATGTAGCAGACGTATATAATACAAAAGCATTATAAAATACTTCAATTATATAATATTTCTCATAATTATATAATATTTAGTATTTATTTATCATTATTTGTAAATAATTAAATTATTTATTTTTATTCATCAAACTGCAGACCAATTAAATTAAAAAGGTTGGACAAATTATTTAAAAAATTTTCTACAATAGTTATACATGTATAATTTATTTAATTTTTGGAAAAAATTTTCAAATGAAAAATATGTTTTAATATAAAAATATTACTTAAGTATAATTTTATTAATATAATAATAGAAAATAAAATTATTTCAACAACAAGCATTCTATTTTATTTACCAAATCATTGTTTTATTGAATCATAATATTATTTTAAATTTTCAATAAATGTTACAATTCGGTTGAAATGTTTTATATACATCATATTATATTTAACATAAAATTATTCAGAAAAATTTCTTATTTACTTTATCGATAATAATTTAAAAATTAAAATAACTTTAACACATAGTTATTATGTAAAAGCCAAATATTTCCAACTATTATTCCATTTATCTCAGTAAAATTTTATATAAGAAATAACCTCTTTTTAATTGTATATATTCATGTAATAATAAAAAAAATTAAAATAAATCTTTAAATTGCTTTCAAAGACTCGAGATACTTTTTTTATATTTTTTTATAAATTGTATATGCAATTATTCTAAAAATTTTTTACAAAAGTTTATGATACAAGTAAAATATTGAAAAAAAATAAACACAGCAGTTCTATATGAAAAAATATTCAAATTTACGTAATATTTTTATGTATTAAAATACTTTAGAATTCTACAGTTCTCAATAAAACTAATTGTATTTTTTTTAGAAATTAAAATGTACGAAAAACTTTAAAAATACATTCTTTATGTAATAAGATATTTAACATTAAACTTAAAATTTAGTAATGATTAAAAATATAATGAATATTAACATTGGACTTAATGACATTGCATCGTTTGTGAATATAATTTCAAATACAATTTAGTTTAAAAATTTACATACATAATAACATTGTAAGCAATTTTTATATTTCATATTATAAATAACAATTAAAATAATTATCCATTCATATATACAAAAAAGTTTCATGTAAAAAAAAATACAGACTTTTACTCACTTTGACAAAAAATTTAACAATTTGTATATAAAAATAAAATTTAAATAAAAGTTTATTAGTATATAGAACAAGATACTTGGTATTGTTTCTTAGTCATTTCTTACTTAAGTATTTCTAGAAAATTATAAAAATATTTTTTAACTATGTCCTATTTGTCGTAAATATAAGGTAAAAGTGTCTAAAAGTTTATCAAGTCCATTCATCTTTCTGATCGAATAATCGAAGTTTCACAGTTAAATTAAAGTATAAGAAAGGAATAGAGATCGAACATCAATAGGAATAATATTAATATGGAATTTTAAAATTACATAGATAAAATTTTGTTTGACAATGTAGGTTTCTGCATGTAAGTTCTTTTTTAAATTATTTTATTAATTTTAGTGTACTTAAAATTATATAAACTTAATGTAAATATTTATTTATTGAAATATTTAATACACATTAATCTTATATTCAAAATTTAATTTTTCTATTTATATGTTAATCTTCTCGTAAAAATAATATATATAATATATATATAATAAAGTGTCATAACTTTTACTACTTGCTTATAAAGAACAATTATTACAATTACTTATCGTTTTCGTATTTTTTATTTCTTTGTACGATAGTAAATAAAATTAAGTAAAATTGTATTGCAAATGCGCTGAGTTAAAAGGGCATATAAAAATAACTGTTTTCAAAATATGCTGAAAGAAAAGTAGTTTTAGAATTTTTTTTAACATAAAAATGTTGTTTAAAAGGAAAAATAAAAAGTTGTAACAAAAATGATTGAATTAAATGTTTTCAAGGAGGTTGTTTCTATCCTTCAATACGGTTGTGTACATTTGATTTTATGATTTCTATTATTTTTATTTTCAGTTGAAATTAAGATGTGATGGTGTTATGAATGTTCGTCAAAATTATTCCATTCTTAAAAAATAATATCGGCATTGTCAATTAGAAAGTTTTGATTTAAGCATTTAATTAAGAATCGGTGAAAATGGCGCGATCCAAGTGAAAAACTTTAATTAACGTTATTGTAATTGGAAAATGCAACGTGCTAACATGATTATTTTGTACTGTTGTCTACCTGCTGGAGAATAGAGTTGCACAAGACAAATAAACGGCGATTAAAGTCCCTAGGCTTTGGCTCGCAGTCTTGTTTTGAGGTTTCCTGGTGCGCTATGCAGATAAACATTCAACCAGAAAAGCTTCAAAGAAAATGCCAGTTGAACAAGGAGTTTTTCCGTGTTTTGGTTCTCAGCGCGAAAATTGCAGAATGAGTGGCGAAAAAGCGGAGAAATGGGCTTGAAAGGAGCGGAACAGAATGGAATAAAATGAAACGTATGGGAACAGACCAGAGTAGTGGAGAGGAGTGGAGAAGAGAAAAGAAGAGGTAGAATTGAAAGAGTCGACCGGAATCGGGCGAGGCTCACAACAGCCGCCAGAATCGTGCTCGAGGTGGTGGTCGGGCCCATGGGCGGACCCCCAGTTGGCCGCTCCCGATGGGGACCTATATAAGTTTCAACTTCGTATAGTATAAGGCGATCTTTATAAATACAATCGGCATAGCTTGTTTTCACCTGAAGCCTCTACAACCAGTGCAACGACGATGCGCTTACTAGTGAGTCCCAAAACAATTTTTTTTTTCGTTCACACAGCATAATCAGCCGCATTTTTTTTTATCAGTCGTGCTTTTTATAATCTTCCGAGGAAAATGGAAAGAAAAAAAAGAGGAAATAATAAGAAAGACAAAACAAAAAGAGAATTGGAAGTTACGTTAGTTCAATGAAAGTTTGTGCTCAGTTCAAGTGACAAGTGATTGGTTTTCATTCCTTCTTCAAAAACAAACTTTTAACTGACAATTCATAAGTATATTAAATAGTTTTTAAGCGCATTGTTTATTATATAAAAAATCCTAATTATTCCCATACTTAGTTTAAAATTTATTTTGATTGAAGGATAAGTAAATACACAGTTTAGTTTTTAATATTATAATACTCTAATTTCTGGTTCAAAAATTCATGATTTTTAGTATTTTGTAAAAAATTTTAAATATTTTGTACGTTTTAGAAGCTTTTGAATTATTATATATATATTATTATTATTATTATTATTATTATTATTATTATTATTATTATTATTATTATTATTATTATTAAAATATTCCTGGAATTTATTTTTAATGTGTTTATGTATTCGATGATTACATCAATTTAATCGTTACAAAAATACCATAAAAATATATAATATTTATTCATAAAATGTAATAATTTTTTTAAAAAATCTTTGATAATAATACGAATATACAAAATTTATTACGAATGCAATATTTTTAAATTTTTGTAGTATTTATGATTGAATAGGATATAAATAATTATGTACATATTTAGTTAACTTGAAATATACAAAAGTAATTATTTACTATATTACGTATTAATAACATGATAATTATACTATTTTAATTTTGTCAGAATAGCAGCTTTTCGTATTAAAGGTATTATTCAGATTTATATGATATTATAACTATAACTATTAAAAATTTTTCCTTAAAAAGTTTGTTTAGTATATCCTACGTCGCTTTCATTATTATTAGATATGTTCTATCAAATTGCTTTTATTGTCTTCTAAATCTTTAATCACAAATGAAAATAAGAAATTCTTTAATAACAAATGATAAAGAATAATACAATCATTTTTTTTATTTTTCTAAATATTAAATTAATTTTAATATTTATTAATATATATTATCAATTTTTAATCCTATATTTGAGTTTTAAATATAATGCGAAATAACATATTATATGATTAAAAATAAAAGTATTGAAAATTATTTCACATTCACTATATTAATTATATTTTTGGAAATAAGGAATATTAATTAATCATTGATTTCAGATTATTTATTATTTTAAATTATTGAAAATGTTTTACCACTTTAAAATTTGTTTTATTAATTATTTGTTTACAGTTAGAATAACTTTTAATATTTAAAAGAATAAAATATTAATTAAAATTGAATTTTAATATGTTTTTTAAATAAATAAAAGTATCCATTTATAATAATTTATTATAATTTTTTTATAATATTCTTTAAAAAATTAAAATTGTAAATGTAAATTAAAATGCAGTTAAAATATTTTTATTTTTTAAAGATTAAAAAATAAAATTTGGTACTTATCAAATTGTTTGTAATAAAAAATGTTTGGAATAAAATTAAATAAAAGAAAATTTCTCTTTGATATATTAAAAAAATTAATTTTTTTCGTTATTTTATTACAATACATTATTACGTTATTATATAAATATTTGGAAAATATATGGGATGGTAATACCAATAATTCAGTCTTTTTCATGTAAAAAATGGGTATATTAGTATTATAAAATTTTTAAACAAAAACTTATTCGTTAAGAGAGTTATGGACCAAAAATTAAATATATTATAAATTTAATATTTTATAAATATTTTCAATAAATTCTAATTATAATCGCAGTTGCGTATTAATAATTGTAGATTCATTGTCATACTGTATTTTTCTCTTGTTAATTATACAAATTTTAATATTAAATATGACAAACATTAATAATATTTAGTTACTTCTAAAATAAATATAATTTTATACGTGATGAAATATGTAATATATTTTTTATTTAAGATTAGGCAAAATCTCCTTTGAATTATTTATAAATTTCAAACTATTCAGAAATTAACATAATTTTTAAAATATTTTCGTTAAAAAATATTAATTTTTTTAGTGTTATGCTTTGAAATACGATCATTCAAGAAAATCGCATTCAATTAGCTGTAATAAAAATAGTTTGATATTATTTTTCAAGATCAATAAAGTATTAAGGAATATTTAAATAGTATTAATTATATCGGTAACAATTTCGTATGCAACATTTAAGTTTATAATTATAAAGAGTATTAAAATTACTATCTAATACTGCATTATTAAGGTACATGAAAATTAATTTGTTATAATTTATCGATTGAATGCATAATTTTTATATTTATAAACGTAATTGAATGCAGTGTATGAATATAATTAATGAATTGTAAAAATATCGATGATATATATAATAGAAATGAGGATGGATTGGGGTTGTAATTTGTGACAATATATGGGAGCTAACCAAAAGTGATTAGATGTAATTTGTCTACCTGAGGACTGATCATTTGGAAAATATAATAATACGGAAGAAATTTCTAATTTTGTTGAAGTCATGCTGGGACTTTTATTTGTTTTTTCTATTTCCGTCATGTGATTAGTAATTGGGGTTAATTAGAAAGGTATGATTAATAAAATAGTAAATTGTAATAAGTCAATTTAGCCAATTTATGTATTTAAGAACAGTATTAAAATAGGTTTCTACACTGGGGAATTATTCAAAAATGATTGATAATCCTTGAAGGATCTATATTCTAGGATTCTCGATCTTTTGTTAAAATAAAATAATGTTTGTAATGAGTAATTGTTTTTTGCTTTAGATACTGGCAGCCTGGGTTTGCTTACATGCTGGAGTGGCTCAATACGCCCAGTCGATGACGCCCGTCCCTATTTTGAAACAAATAAACAGGTGAGAGTTAGGGCGTAATGGGTTCTTACAGTTTATTATTATGTTGCATAGATAATTTTTCTATTGTTTTGCCAGTACACAATGGGAAGAATTACGTACCCGAGTGTAGTAGTGTATTTGATTTTGAGGAAAACTCCTTTTCGCTATTTCTACTCGGTTGTTAGAGGTTTCCGTGGTGTAATAGCATCTTATAATGTTTATTTAAATAAATAGTCAACTGGTTATTCAATAATTACTTGATAATTGTTCTTAAAATTTATGTAATTAAGTTTGTTCGGATCATTGATATATCGATTTTATTAACATTTTAATGAAACACGAAGAAAGTTGGAAGTAAATTATAAAAATGAAAGACTTTTGCTTATGAGCAGCGAAATAGATGAATAAATTATTGAAATAATTTTTGGAACACCAAAGTACTATACGGATGTTGTGCGGTGCAGGCACAACGAAGATGGGAGCTACAGTTACGGGTACGAGGCTGCAGACGGCAGCTACAAAATCGAATCCAAGTACCCGAGTGGGGAGGTTTATGGGAAGTACGGGTTCGTGGATGACACGGGAAGTCTACGGGAGGTTGAGTATGGAGCCTCACGACGAGGGTTCGAGCCGACGGGAACCGGAATAAACGTACCGCCGCCGACTCTCCACGGGAACAACATCGCCAGCGGTAGCGAGCCAGACGACGACGGCCAATATCGCGAGGATCCCTCCATCTACTACACCGATCCTCAATACACCAACGGGGAACGATATGAATCGGTTACCAAAAATTTTGTCCTTCAAAATCACCAATTGCAACAACGACTGATGACCTACAGCCCACCAATGTCCAAGTTGGAGCCCAGGTTAGGTCCCGATTTTTAAAAAATATTTTAAACATCTCTTGTCACTCCCTCTCTACCTCCGGGTTAAACAATAAAAAATATTCTTTACAATTTTCTTATACAAATCGAATAGTAAGCTTCGTATCATTTTTTAAAATTTAAAGACTAAAATTTTGTACAACAATTTGTTAATTTTTTTTTTTTTAAATACTTTTAAATTTGAAACATAATTTATATTTAAAATTTAAAAACTTTGGCAATACAAGATTTCATTAAGTTTCTGCAAATATCAGAAAATTGAGTTAAATGAAATTAAAAGTATGTACAAATATTAATTTCAATTGTACTTTTAATTTACAAAGCGATTAAAATACAATATGAATAATAAAAAGATTTGTTTAAAAAATAATATTTTATAATAATTTTCAATTTTTTTAAATTAAAAAAAAAAAATTTTATTAAAAATTTATATTCAATATTTTTTTGCTAACCTTTTTTTAAAATATTTAAAGATTTATTTTAAGTTAAAACAAGATGAATTTCCAATAAAAAAGTTTATTTATCAGATACCTCATATATGAAAATAAAATTACTTAGAATTTTTTTCATCTACTTAATAAAAATTCAGTTACCAGATTCCGAAGTAAGTACATTACTTTTAAATAAAATTTTTGAAATAGATCATTTTATTCTACAAAATTAAACAATAAAATTACGTGTTATTTATAGTGAAAAGTACACAATATATAATTTGTAGGGTTTTATTTTTTGTGTATTTGATAAAAAAAAAAGTTTTTAATTGTTTCAACATCCATTCTTCAAGTTACAAACTCTATAATCAACAATTATAAAATTACAGTTGTGTGTTTTACATAAATGCAAAAATCGTAACGTTTTTTTTGTGATTAGTTACAAATATAAGAACAGGTGTCTCTTATTATTTATGAGCTTTCAATAAGTTCGTAATGTTGTAAGAGTTATTTAATATCATTTCAATCCATAAATCTTGAAAATAAATATAATTATATTTAATAATTATATTTAATTTTTTTGTTCTTTTATAAAATATATATCTGTCCTACAAATCATTTTCGCACCAACAATACAGCTCATAATTCCTTTATTTTATTTATTTATGTTTCTAGTGTTCGATTAAATGGTTATTTTTAAAAGTGAACTTTTTATTTTATTTTTTATTTATTATTAAAAAAAAGTGATTTGATTATTTTGTTTTATTTCATGATCAAAATGTGGGAAAAAACGAATTGTGTACACTTTTAGATTTTCTTTATCAAGTTATCTTCAATTTAATCTATTATATTTGTTAAAAAATGAAAAATTTACATATGTATAATAATTATTGTAATTTGATAACATTTTTACTATATACTACACAGCTTATGTATTTGGATCTTTAAACTTTCTGAAGTTACTTTAAGAATAAAAGCAATACAAATAATACAATAAAATCGACTACACATTAGCAGGTGATTTAAGTTATGTGTATTTATAGCAATATATAAGTTATATAATTTAGAACTGTATATTACAAATTGATAAGAACCCGTACTTTATATTATGTAATTAACTACGTTTTATTGTGTACCACATATGCGACGGGAGTTCCACAGCAATACTTGCCCATTATAATATGTATGTACATATACATGAATGTATAAGCACGGGTGGGTTCAATAAAAAGAAAAATCCTAAATAACTCGAGTATGTCTATTCTTTTAGCGGAGAGATCTTTGTCTAAATTGAATACAGAGGCCGTAATTGGGGAGGTGAATATCAAATTTAATGAATGCGCATCTAATTGAATTTCGTGAGAATCTGCAATGAAAATCTGCGAATTATATTCATTTCGCTTTATGGTTTGTTGAAACTGGGGGAGAGAGCAAAAATTTGTTTTACCGCCATATTTTATAAGGTAATCTATAAATCCCAAAAACAATATTTCAAATCTGCAAACTTACGTACTATTCTTTCTTGCTCATGCTTTCATGCTTTCTTTTTGTAAAATAAAGTTTGATTTGGAATTGAGCATTTTTTTACTCCCATTTCCATTATACTTATGCCAAAACTTATATATATTGTGTAATATATCCTTTTGTTTAAATCCATATAAATCTGTCTTTAATATCAGGGCGCTTAATATTCATTAAATTGATTCTATCATAAAATTAAATTATTTGTTAGCTATAATTAATTCTTGCCATAATAATTATTTTATTAGAATTAAACTTGTAATTCCAAGTATTTATTATTAAATTACCGAAATTTCGTAATTGTTATATTATGAAAATAGGGCCCAATTCTTATTAAGTTCTAATAATAGCAATTTAAACATGAATTTCTTCGTAAGATAAACATCAATTTAGTTAGTTCTCTGTTGTTTATATTAAAATATTTTATGAAATCGATTAAAAGGTTAATTATTTGATTAAAATATAATATAAATAATATTTATGTTAAATAGTGTATATGAAAATTAATTTATCTAGTCAGAATTAAACCGCACTAATTGAACTATTAAACGTAATTTATCAAATGCTTAAAGCTGATTAATAAGTATTTAATTTATAAAAATAATGTGGTAAAACAAGTTGTACAATTAATATAAAATTTTAAATATATTTAATTTAATTATCATATTATTGTTTAATTTTTTTTTTAAATTGTAAATAATATATTAAAAAAGTATTTTTACTTTTACATGTATTTTATAGATAAGGAATGAATCATGTTAAATACTTATGAATATATTTGATTCATTTATTGTAAAATTGTTTATGAAAAATCCAATCCTAGATTAAATTAAGTTTGGAAAATAAATAAAATTAAAATATATTTTTTTTTATTGAAGAAACACAGATAATAAATTATTCTTTTTATATATACTTATAAATTTTTACTTGTATAATTCATATAAATTAAAGATAAATATTATATATAAATATTTATGATAAACTATAATTTATTTAATACTATAATTAATAATATTAATAATATTAAAATACTTTAGGTATTAAATTTTTCATGTCTGGTATAGTTAAATATTATAAATAGTATATAATGTTGCACATATTGATCCTTTATCGAACTATTTTACTATCTTTTTTTTGATACAAAGCTAGTACGCAATTCACAATAGAGATAAATGCATGCATATCCACTATACATGCAATGAGTGAATTACTTTTTATCAATATAATTAAACAAATAATTTTATTTTGATTATGTAAAAATAAAAATAATTAAAATTTTCTGATAACCTTCGATTTCTCACAATTAGATAATATGGAAGATGTGCAAAACTTTTGAAAATGTAATTCATGCAAAGAGAGTATAGCACACCCCTTATGTTATCACAAAACAGTTCCTTGAAATATTAGTTACGCGTGACATCATTCAAATTAACGTTAAAAACCAATATGATAAAGCATTTATATATCCATGACAACTTTAATAAGATTTATATAGACTACTTTACAGTCTTCTTTATGGAAAAATTTTACACGTGCTTTAATATTTTATCTAGAGTGTATTTTTTGAAGTAATAATTCAAAGTTTTTTTCAGCTCCAATCTTCTATTTGATCAGTAGTATTGTAGTATCATCCCACTATTAATGCAATTGATGTTAAACATCTGAAGCATCATTGCAGCATCGAGGAGTATTTGAATTGGACGCAATAAAAATTGATAATCTACAGAGAGATAATATTTGAATTCTGCAAACTTTGCTCCAATTTATTTTCTCTCTAAAATATTGAGTGTTCCTCAGTTGTATCTTTCATCTTATGCTCTTATAATCATCATTCCATAATTTTTTCGGTATTACTTGTATTTGGTATCAGCGGCTCAATATTTTTCATCTTCTGGTGTCTTTCTTATATCGCGTAAAACAATATAGTCAATAAAATCACGTAATAATATCGATGCAATTTAATATCGATATTTTTTATATCCTGATAAATATTTTACTCTTATTAAAATTAAATATATATGTTTGATTTAGTAACGAATTTTATTGAAATTTTTTTCGGAATAATACATATATAAAATTTAAACGTAATTTTATACATGATTTCGACAATGCAAGTTTAATAAGCAATCATTTTATGTTATAAAAAATAAATGTTTGTTTATATTATTCAAAAAGAACCTAATGATTTATAATTTAACAATACAATAGTATTAGTGTATATTCAAAAAACAAATCTCAAGATGTTGATTTTCATATTTTAGCAAATCTGTGGCAGCAACTTACCGTAGACCAGCACCTCATGCCAACGAACCCAATTATCAGGAGTACCAACCACAGTACAGAACGCAATATCAACGGCAGTATCGTCCTTCACCAATCCAATACTCGCAGCTACAACCCCAATATAAATCAATACCACATCGATACGTTCCTGTTATCAGTCAAACTCTTGGCTCCTACAGTGTTAATTATGGACAATGAAAGAATCTACTGTTTTGCTTTCGTTTTCTTTTCATACATATAATTTTTATTTCTTTCCAATGAATTCATAGACTTCGTAAATTGGTCACTAAAATAAGTTTTCACAATTTTTAATTTGCAGTAATGGATTAAAAATATTGAAAGGACGCCATACTATCAGAAAAGTAATTGTTATTATCACTTTTGAACAAGAGCTTACATTTTTACAATCATTTTATAATCAATTGAAATTGCTTGACAAAGTATCTGAATTAATATTTTATATTTAACGTTTAAAGAAAAAAGTATTAATAAATAGTGGTACAATATTTAAAAAAAAGTAATTGATTTATACGTTTGTTTCGCAAGTATTGTCCCCTGTTCGCTATTCTATATAATAAGCTTTGAGTAATAGTCCATCTTTTTTATAAAATATTTATTTATTCAATTTAAAAATTACCAATCATCAAATTCAACTATGCTCTTGTATAAATAACCCGAAGAATTTAAAAGTATGTAAGTTGTCATCGAATTAACGACTACTTGGTATGATAAATAAATTAAAAAAACTTGTGTAAAAAACATGGAAGTCTAATATGAATGTTAGTAATGTGTAATAGTAGGATGAAAAATTTTATACAATATTTTAATTATACAAAAGTTTAGATTCTCTGGTCACGTCTTTATGTTAATCCTTAATTTTGTTTTTTTTAGTTTTGCTCTTTACCAATAATGAATATTTATAAATATAAACGCAATTATACATAATAATACGTATCTTAAATATGTATCACACTACCTCACTGATTATGAATATCACGAATTTCTAATAAAAATTATTTTCTTTTTTTAAATAAAATGAATCCATAAAGTTGATTTTGTGGATAAAGAAGAAGACGTATCAAAAAAATTATTCTGCTTTGTTGAGTTGACACTTTATTCGTGATTGTTCAAATGAAGACCTTTTATTATCAAAGGTTTTCTGTACATATCAAATTACTTTGTACAGTATCAATAAATTACTTTTTTTACATTTTATACAATTCTTATGTAATTTTAATTATATAATTGTAACTGACTAAAAATCTTATAACATAATAATATTTAAAAGTTTAAATGGTGTATAGAAATGTAATGTATGCACGTCAAAGTAATTTGTAAATAAATGAATCTTTCTTCTAAACAAAATACTTGAAATAAAAAAAATTATTTTTCTTTTCAATTAATATTGTATATTATTTTTTTTATACAGCAAATGATAATTTTCTTTTTAGAGAGGTATGTAATAATCTGCATTGTAAATAGTTTTATTTAAATGTATTATAATTCAAGATCAATATAAATTGTATGTCTAAGCTATTTTTATTTTAATTACAAAATATTATCAATCTTAAAGTAAAAATGAAGGTCTTCGTAAGTTACATAATAATATTTTTAAAAGAAAGATTAAATAATTTGAATACATTGGCATGACGAAGTCGTTGTATCGTCCATCTGACAATGACTGTCAAACATTCAGAGTATTTTATTTTAATTACTCAAATTATTTCAACTCGTATTTCAATTCATGGTAATATTCTTTAATACAGATTTATGTGAAAGATCGATCGGGTACTATAAAAAAGAATGAAATAGAGGAATAAGCACGTAACTTTGTGAAAAGTAATTATTCTGGACTGTGCGACCTTGCGCATAATCTGGATTACTTTTTAAGACATCCTGTTTCAAATGGAACAAGTGGATAGCTCAGGTGTGCGTTAGTGTGTGTGTTTGTGTGTGTGTGTGTGTGTGTGCACGCGCGCGCGTGAGCCTGTGTGTTTTGTAAGGTACTCGTGTAGTCTTACAAGGAAAAGGCTTCTGAAGAATTATCGAGCATACGTGGCCAAGATCGACCACGCCCTGGAATTTTAGCTGTACTGCGCCCGTTCCGCATATTCGTTCGTATAAAAGTCTGATTGCAATCATTCACCTTCACTCTCGCACTTTGTACATTTAATTTCATTGTCCCCGCTTTACTATCAGACAAAGTATTGACATTTTTAAAAGTTCATTTGCTTTCATGTCTTTGAATAAATAAGTAAATTACTCTTTTACCAAATTACAATTATTTGCTTACTCATCATTGCTTTATCAGTTAAAAGATTATAAATATTAAGAAGTTATGTTTATACTTGTAATGTTTAATTTTTAAAGTATAGATACTTTTAGGATTTTTAAATTTGAAGAAAATTCTTCGATTTTGCTAATTTTGCATCATTTATTTTTTCAAAAAAATTACTTTTAAATAAACGCTGTTTAAATAATTAACCAAAAATTAAAGTTTTAAAAAGAAATTAATAAATTATAGAATTTAATAAATGGCATATGATGTGTGAGAATTGAGATTCTAGTGCGGTTTACTTTAAAAAAAATACCCAAAACCATAAGTGGATTTTTGTGAGCATTCGCTTCGACTAATTATTAATAGATGAATCCAATTATTTTGATTGTGCATTAAAAGTCAGAGGATAAGGGTGAATACGAGGCTGGATAGAATTCATTATCCTTCCAGGAATTACCATCGCAGTTTCGCGTGTAAGGCAAATTTGTAACGAGCAAGAGAGACTGAGCACAGTCCGAGCACGTGCATGCATGAAAGTCCACACCGCAATGTCACGCGCATTGGAATAATGCAAAAAAAGGTGGAGGTCATCGGATGCCGTTGGGCCGGTCCAGCCAACTCTTTCCTCTTTCTCATTCGAACAGCCAGGTCCAGCACCAACATACACGGCTATTTCTCCAAACAGGTTTGCAGTAATTCATCTTTGTGAACTCGAAATGAGTGACTGCTTAGATTTACAATGTTTCAGTCGCTGCTACTGCTTCACTTTACCTTTCACAATAGCTTACATATGATCCTCGTTGCCTTACGCACTCAACTCAATGCATCGGTGCTAGATGCTTCACCCTAGGCACTTGCATTTGGTTTTGATGAAATGAAAATACGACGAGAGCAAGCCTTTTGTCGGTGGCAACAGGGAATCCAATAACAACTAAATGACGATATAATAGGCAATATTTGATCTCAAATGTCAATGTTGCTCTAAAACATTTTTTACGAATGATTAGTGGTGGAATATACTAATAAGCAGTATTTAAAATCTCAAAAAATATGGAGAAAATTGGCTAAAATTGTAATTATTAATTATACAAAACAAAGAGAGTAAACATATAGAATTATATGTATATACGAACCTACTGAAACAAAAGAATTTATAACTACAATCAGATACCATCTATAAAGAGCTTAGGTATTTTATAAATATTTATATTGAGAAATATAAATTGTATCAAATTTTAGAAATAAATTATATACAATTATATATATATTTATTATTTCTTATTTATGTTTTATTTATTATTATTTTATTTATTTATTACTTCTTTATGCAAACAGTAAAAATAATACTATTAAGTAATCCTTTATATCTAACATCAAATATGAAACTGATATCATCTTATAAGCATTTTAAATAGATAAATTTAATGTATTTAGATAATAAAAAATTTGTATACATTTATTTTATATCATAAACTTAATTTTTACTTCTACGTATGTGAAAGAAAATGTATAATAATTATAAATGTATAAAATATATAGATTTGTCTCTTTATAACAATAAACTATCATTAACATGTACACATTGCATAATTCCGATATTGATTTTATTGTTTTTAAAAATAAGCAAAATATTTATATTATTTTTTACTATTATATATATTTACGTAATATTTTTGTAGCTTAAATTCAATAACTATATTTTGTTCAATATAAATTCACATAAATTATTCTATTTTCTTAAAATTTCATAATTATCAATAAAAATAGTTTTTCAACTAAATATTTATATGAATAAATATGTAATAGTTTACCAGTTTTATAAAATATTCAGTTTTACATTACTTTGAAACACTGCAAAAAAAATTTAATTAATGTCGTTACATGGCATCATTTGTATGATAAGGAAGATTTAAAATAATACAAACGTTACAGAGAGGTTATAAGTATAATTGTACAACCATTTTCATTACTAATTTTTTTTTTTTTTTCATTGAACGACTGTTTAAATTCGTTTTTGTTTATACTCGTAATATACATAACTTTTATTTTTTCTTTAAATAATAAATTTTTTATTTGTTCATTTTTTGGTATGTAATCTTATTTTAGTGTGTAATTTAATTAACATTAATATTATTCGATAATTTATAATCTAATCAAGCTAAAATTTTGTACAAATAAAGTGCATACTAATTACTTTAATTTCATAAAACTAGAGTTCTAAATATTAGAAAATAAAAAAGTTATAAATATTTTAATTAATTTAAAAATTTTCCGGTATTTGGAAAATTTCTCATCTTTTAATACTCTGATCGGCTCTTATCAATTATATAACTACACTAATTCCACAATCAGTGCACTGATCAAATAGTGATGGTCTTCATCTGCCTATTATAAATGAGTACAAATTCGAGAATTATAAGCTGTGGCTACTACCATTTTCATCATTTTCAAACAAGGTTATTTTATAAATTCTTTATATAGGGTCCTTGAAGTCTTTCGACACGTTTGCTGAAACATGTAATCGCTACCTAATCTTACACATGTCATTGATCGCTATAAAAAGTTCAAATAATAAAATAAAATATACAATTTACACGTAGAAATGAATTTTTGACATTATGTAGCATCTTTAAATTATTATTTGTGCCTTCTGATTAAATATCTTTGCAATTGTCCTCTTTTTTTATCACTTTTTTTCTTCAATGAATCATGATTCGAGATTTTCTTTTTCATAACTTTGTAATACAATAAATTAAACGAATCGGTATTTTTCATCATGATTTCAATAGAATCAAAACTGTACAAATTATTTGATGATGAATAGAACTTTTAGTTCGAATATAATTTATGAATTTTTATGATTTAATGAAAATCAAGCATATTTGACAAGTTTTTATTATAGTTAGGCATTAACTATTATATTTAAATATATAAATAGTCGCACAAATATAAAAATACTAATTTTCTACAATAAATAATAATTTCAACAAAATATAATGACGAACTATTTTGTTAACAGATATAAATACCTTTAAATTTATTTTCTGTTACAAGAAACTCTTTAATTTTAATCTAACGAGTAAGGTGTTATTTATTTAATATATTAAAATCATATTAAATTATTATTTTTATTTATGTATTCGTTAATTTATATTTTAGTTAATATTTTATAAAATATAATTAAAATCATTTTATATATTGATTAAAAAATTTATATCATTTGTAAAGTTTTTTTATTAACAAAATATTATTATTTGTTTTCAATTTTACGAACAGTTTTAATTTATTTGTTTTTATTCGCCTATTCAAAATTAAATTTTTTGTAATTTTATAGTAAATTAATTAAATCTAGTTGTTATGAATGTTTTAACGATAAATTAAAACCTTACGGCTTCATAGTGAAATGTTTGTATTATATTATCAGCTCCGACCATTATACTATCGTGTACTTTCTTACCATTTCTATTCTTTTTTTATCTCTTTCTTATTTTTCTGCATATGAATCAGAATTTTTTTGTAATCGCTTCTACATTCAAATTTTTTACTTCGCGGGTCTCCTTTAATTTTCATTTTTATAACTACTAAATATTACGATGGTTGATTATGTGCAGTTTGAGTTTACTATTAATCAAATTCTTACATATGTTTGAAAAAGAGAAATTAAAAAATTTGAGACGCTAAAAAAATAACAAAAAGTTATATGTACCTTTTAAATTAAATGTAGTGCGTGTACTATTCTTGTGATTATAAATAAAAATGAATTTAAATATAAATAATTGTAAAATTAAATAACGTTTAGAATAAAAGAGTTTTTCTTTTGATGCCTAACGAGAGGTATTTTTATATCAGATATTATTTTGTATAATGTGAGTGCATATAATTAAAATATAAACTAAGGCTATTATCATAAGAGAAATCGTAGAATATTAAAATTTCGCGGGTAAATTTAACAGACGCGGCGCAGTTTTTGATTAGGTGCAATTAAAATTATCCGGTGTAATTTTGTTAATGTTCTTTTAAATAAATTAATTATAAGTGAATATTTTATTCACTAATTTAATAAAACTGTTTGAATTTAATTTGCTTTTGTGATTTTAAATATATTATTTTAATTTTAAAAATTGTAAATTCATCTTTTAACAAGAAGTTAATACAAGACATGAAATAAATCTTAATTATTAATCAATAAATTTTCTTCAGCTGATGAATAATGATAGGTATTTCACATATGAAATACGGTAAATATTAATGCATTAATATTGTATATATTGTAATGTAAATAATTTTTATAATTTTTAAAAAATAATTTACATTGCACATAATTTAAAAATATAACGTTATTTATTTGCTTATTACACTGTAAATCTAATAATTCTGACTAAAAGTTATAACGTAAAAAATTTAAGTTTCTCGAATATTGTAAAATATAAATACGAAAAAAAAATTTATTTAAATAGTAAATTTCTTACAAGTGATAAACAAAAATAGTGTTAATCATTGTATTGCGCCGAATTAGAGGAAGCAGTGTTTATGTATAATTTCTACATAAACTGTAAACCGTTAAAAAATCTCTTATCTAAAAAATAAAATTATGTTTTGATAAGCAAAATTAGAAAAATAGTATATAAATGCTTAGAAAAGAATTTCGGTAAGAAGTATAAAATTTTACAAGTATTAAAATTAATTAAACCATTATCCTCGTAAATTATTATAAAGCATAATTAAAGTCAAGATTTGCATAAGTTACTTTCATTATTATATGTAAGTTATCATTGAAACAATATAGATTCAATATAGATTTTACATATGAGATAAATATAAAACATTTTAATGTTTAAAAAATTAATTTGAATTTTTTATTTTATTAGTAAATTTATGATGTATAAGTACAATAATTTGACAACATTAACTCAAAACAGATAGATATTAGAAAAAATGTTTAAGTTGTAAAATTTATAAAATTGAGATTGCAATTGATTATATTTTTAAAATTATTTTATATAATAATCAGTCTCAGTCCAAGTAAAATAGTAAGTACTTTTTCAATAATATATTATATTAAATATTTACACTCAATTTTTTAATTTTATTATATAATGTTTTATTTCATATAAGTATTGTTTAATTATTGAATCGTATATTTATATTTTCATTTTTCCAATTCTAAAATCTTTATTAATTTTTACAAATTATTTTTAAAATTAAATAAGAGAAAAACATTATATAATTCTTTTTTTACAATCTGTGCAATAATTTTTGTTACGGTATGTATTACACAGATTTCACTAATTTTTTCCTTACATTTTTTGTACCTATTAACATTTATGATATCCATTTATATTTATATAGTTACGAATGGTTATATTTTTGTCTAAGCGAAATTCTTTTTCTTATTGTTTTTTATACTATTTTGTATTTTCACAACATAATTTCGGAAATAAATGTTTTACCTCAATTTAAATAATGTACATATTTTATCGGTAGCAGATTTTTTTTCAATATTTTGCAATTTATTGCATTTTTATGAAATTGATATAGGATAGTTATCACTATTATTGATATTTGTCATGTACATTAATATTTAGTTTGTGATTGAAAAATTTAATTGTATTAATATTTTTTATTCACTGGATGGATTTTAGCTATAAGTAAAATATACAGAACTTGTGATTTAATCCATTATTTGATTTGTTTCAAGAGAAATTAAAGTAAAAAAAAATGTTACTTTTAAAAGTAGTAAAACAAATGATTTTTGAATTAACGTTTTTTTTGTTGAAGTTTTATTATTTGTTTAATCACAGATCATTTTCCGGTCACAACTACTGTAATTACAAATATATGCGGACACATAATCGGACATGTTTCATGTCGTGAAAGGTGGGACCTTTTTCTCTAACAGCCATTTTTCGATCTGCGCATGCTCCAAACAAGAATGTCCTTGTTTCTTTTTCCATCAACGTAATGCATTTTCTTTATTTTCCTCATGTATTTTTCTGAATTATATATTTAAGTTTTACATATAATAAATATAAAATATAATATATAATAAATATATAATATAGTTTGTTACATATAATAAATATAACGTAATGGTGCATAAATTTAATCAATTTTTAAGAATTCAATTTTTCATTACACTTCGTACACATATTTTAGTTCATATACGTATTTTTTGTACAGGAGTGACATTCATTTATTTCTATGTATAGGAAATCTATTGATTGATAATACATTAATAAATTACTTCGTTTGATTATAGAACAAATTAATTAATTTAACACACAAGGTGTCACAAAGTCTCTTATTGTGTGAATAAAAGTTCTAGGTGGAAATGGATAAAAAGATATATTTACATAATTTTAGGTTTCGACTATTTTTGCATTCTGTGTATAAATCATTCAAGCAAGTCACAAAATTTATTCATTGTTTTATTTCAGCCAAGTTTATGCTTCAAGTAATTTCTTATGCAATAAGGTAAATTGTCTTAGGGTCACGTTTATTATAATCATGATAATACATAACCATATTTAAAATAGCAATAGTTGAATGGAAACTATACCTTTTTTTATTTTCGTTAAGGTAATTTGATGCTAAAAAATAAAACGAAACTTTATTGAATGGTGAACGTGTAATCTAAATTTATGATACACATTTCGAATACAGAATATATCAGTGAAATTTTTAAAAAACATAAAATTATTCTTTATTTTTAGTTGAATGAAAAAAATTATCGAAGATTAATGTATAAATTCTGAATCACTAACAATAAGTATGATATATACCAGAACTAATATACGTGATTTATTTAATTTATTATTTTTACATTAAATTATTGTGATAGCATACTTTCGCAAGTATTGTTTTTTATATTGATTAAAGTAAACGAAATATTATTATTGTAACTTTATTTTAATATTAAAAAATAAAAAATTTATTATATTTAATTGACAAAAAACTGTATTAATTTATTAAATAACTATTACTATATATATTCAGTGAAACAATTTTGATGTGACTAAATTATCGTAGAAAAAAAGTAATTTATTCAATATTCTTATTTTCAGATTTCGACATTCACTATTTTTAATGTTTTGGTCGAATACATTTGAAAATTATGAAATAAAAAAATGTAAATAAATTAAAATTGTATAATAAAAAATAATAAAATCTTTAACTGTTTAGTTTTATTATGGGTTCATGGTAGAACCCTCGCGTATCAAAAATTTTTATTATCATTTAAGCAAAATTTAGGTAGCATTTAAATTTAAAAAAACATTAAATCATAGTAAAACATAAATTTTGAAAGTTCTTTACATGTATACCAATGTAACCTTACTTATCGCTTAAAACCAAGACATAATCTCTAACATTGCGTATTTTAAGTTTCGAGCTATTCGGTTTTTTCGACATTAGCATCGCAAATACTATGTAAATGAAATTCTGTTGTTATTTTATAAATCAATTTAGTCAAACATAAGAAGTATCAGTATAATATGTAAGTGATACCTCGCCAGTCACAAAAATGTCAATTTTGTAATAATTTTCAGGGCGATTACGACTGATATAACCCAAAGTGCTGACCAAATTTCGTAAGGTCGCAAAGGACTTTAATGAAAGAGTCGCTGATATTGTTGTATGCTCTTATTTTTCTCTCTATATTTTTACGTATTTAGTGTGTACATGCATCACTATAATGATATAACTTTCGAGTTCGTAATTGACTTTCACTATTTTTTTGAATGAAATAAAACACAAGGCTGTCTCGACACTCCCACGGGAAGACTTGGAGTCATAGGGACCATGTACTGTACATGATTCCGTAAATAATTGTAGTACGAGAAATTATTAAATTCAATTATTCAATTTATTGGAAATGTTTATCATCTCGCTTATTATTATAATGATGAATAAGGTAAGTAGTAGTACATTGTTGTACATTGTAAATATTAATTGGCCTACCAATATTTACTATAAATCATGTGATTAAAGTATATTAAAAATGAATTATTAATTAGTTTTCTTTTATAATAATATTTTCATCAATAATAATTACAATATAATATAAATAAAAATTAGTTTAAAATGTTTAATTTTTTGATTTCTTTTTATATGGTTGTAGAATAAGAACGTAAAATATTATATCTAATGAATTAACATGTTAAATGTTTTACAAAAAAAGTTTTTAAATTTATTGTAAATAATAATTTTTCGATAAAACTTAATATTTTTTTAAGCTACTTACTCTTGAATATTAATCCTTTAGATAAATGCTTTAAATGATTTTATAAATAAGTAAGTTTCGAGAGTTGTGTAATGTTTTTAAAAATATATAATTTTATCCTTCTAAAATTTATATAATAATTTAAAAAAAAAAAATTATATTAAAATTAAAATACTTCAATAAAATTAATTAATATTATTATATTTATGTATATAAATTTTGTATTACTTTTTTGTGTTTTATATTTTGAAAAGTACTTTTGCATATTAAGTAAAATACATTTAGTTGAGTAGAATATTAAATCGAATTAAACAATTTAATGTAAAATTTAAATAAATTTTATTGACAATGAAGATTCATTAAAGAAAAAATTATTAAAAGGAAAAAATGTTTTCATTAATAATTGAAATATTTTTTTACCTATTTATAAAACCTCATGATATCAAAAATATTATTGGTATAAATTTCATTTTATTTTTAATTTTACATTAAATATTCTAGATTAAAAAAATGCATTCAACTATTTATGGTCGTAGATATTTAATTATATATTTTTTCGATAATCAGAAATAAATATTAATTGATGAATTCATTTTTTTATCAAAATTATTTGAATATATAAGCAAAATCTGTTAAATTATGTTAATCGAAAATTGTACTGTAACTTGTAATGAATCAAAAAATTATCTTTTTAATTACCAATAATTATTAAAGTGTCTTAATTGTTAAGTTTGATTTTTTTAATTTAAAAAAGCCTATTATTTCAATTCAAATATATATGAAAGTTTAGAAATTTTTTATCATTAAAATGTTTATTTATATAAAAATTCAATTCAATAAACAATATTCAGTTTTTACATAATTTTATTTAATTGAAAAATTTTATATTCTATTAATATAGTTTGTATAGTATAATTTAATGAATTTATTAATATTTTATAAAAATATAAAGGCCTAATTCACTGATATCGTTCAATTCTATTTGTATTGTATCTTGTATCTTGTAGCCTAATAAATGAATATAATTGTAAAATTATATAAAATTTTTAGTAAACTGAGTAAAATTTAATTTATGAATTAGTAAGCTTAGCATTGAACAATGGATACTTGATTAAAAAGTATTATTTATTGGTATTATTAACTAGATGAAATATTTTACTTTTTATCTAAAATTTACTAAAATGCAACTGTGTAATTAATATTATATATTAATAAAATATAAAAATAAAATATTAAATTAGTTATATATAAATAATAATTTTTAAACACAATGTAATTTCGAATTTGTTTCATGGCATTTTTATTAGACTACTGTATTTGCTGAAAGATTGTCTACACTATATTTTTGAATTATATTTATTTAGTTTCCTAGAATAAATTTTTACATGTAATTTTTATATAAATTAGTATTGTTTTGTTCTATAGTTATTATTTACTATTATATTTCTATCTTATATCTTCAGTCTTTATCTGTATAATATATAATATATAATATATAATACTGTCTTCATTCTTCTCCATTCACCTACTGACCCTAATGCTTCATTGATATACTTATGATTACTGGACACTAGTGTTTACATAAATATTACGTAATTTTCATCTTAAGTGTACTAATATTAAATAAGTATCTTTTTAGTGTAAAAAATTCAATCTCTAATAATTTCGAAAAGATTTTACGTATTAGAAAGGTATACACAGTAATAGCACATTGGAGGGTTTAGAATTGGATTAATAATTGAAAGTTTCTTCTTTATAGAAGTTTATTCTTTGTATTAAAAAATTGATACAAATATATAAATAATTTAATGCTTAAATTATATATAATGAAAGTTAAAAAGCTCAAATAGTTTCAATTGCAACTACTAAATTATATAATTTATAATGAAATAAAACCTACGATCCAAACTCAGAAAGAGAAATTAAATAAATTTATACCTGAATAAAAAATAACTATCATTGGTTTAAAATATTTCAAAGTATCGAAATAAATTATTTTTACAAAATTTTAATATCTTTCATAAATAAATAGAAATATATAAATACAAAAATGATATAAATAATTGAATATATTCATGTAAATTAAATTTTTAATATTTTGTGTAAATTTTTTGTTGAATAAAAAATTAAAAAATTTTTTTTATTTTATTAGAACTTATTTTATATAATTTTTTACATTAATTAAATTATAAGAACATATATAAATTAATTTGTTATTTTAAAATTATTAGTAATGAAATTATTTATTATTTGCTTCTTTGTCAAAAATATATTCACAAAATTTTCTTCATATTGATTAATGAGCTATTTTCAAAAGAAGAAATAAAATGATTATCAAATTTCTTTACTTTTAATCTATCTGCACAATTTTAACTTTAAGCGTTGGAATAAATTTAATTTTTCATCAATTAACAACCTCTAAATGTTTATCCTCACTTTATACATATAGGTGTCATTCTTTGTTGTTAAGAAGGTAAGTAAATTTTATCAATATTAATTTCAACTTTAAATGGTTTAAAAATATTATTTTTATCGTATTTCGGACAGTT
The DNA here is from genome assembly GCA_018907245.1 of Eupristina koningsbergeri. NCBI lineage: Eukaryota > Metazoa > Arthropoda > Insecta > Hymenoptera > Agaonidae > Eupristina > Eupristina koningsbergeri. Next base: position 390,341 of record JACCHV010000013.1, on the reverse strand, counting down.
TATTTTTAAAATTCGTAGGAGTTAAGAAATTTTGAATCATCCTAATAGTTAAAGCCATCAGAATATTCTATACAATGAATACATTTTTAATATTGATTAGACTTTATCCAATATATCGCATAAAATTAAATATACGTATGATTTACATTAATGCAGTCTCAATAATTTTTTCTTAATAATACATTAATTTTTTCAGTTATTTAATATTGAATCATACAATTACATGCGGTTTAGAAGTGTATATTGATGAATTTTAATTTAAAAAAATTTTTTTTGTTACTTGAAAATGGTTGAGTTATAATAATAAAATGTATTTTTTTATACTTTTGAGATCATTGATCAATATGTTTTATTGATATAAGACTTGAATTTCATACGAGACATAAATTTTATATGTAACTTAATGTTACATTTATTAAATTATTTTCATTATTAACTTTAACGAATTTTTTATCTTTTTTTATTTTTGATTTTGAATTTTTTTTTTTGTTTTAATGTATATTTTTCGAATGTTGTTTGTTAAAAACATGCTTGACAGAAAGATAGAGAAGCACTTTCAAAATAATTTATAATAAAAAGTCCAAGGAAATATTTTTCCAAATAGATATATATTGTATATAAATAGTTCTTACCATAATAATTTCGTTCAAAGGTATGTAATTTGTAGTGATCATCGGAATGTATATAAAATTATTTTTACGCATAATTAATAGGTGAAGGTCCTCATGGAGGACCAAATAACAGTTGCGCAAGTGAGTCCATTTACTGTAAACATGCTTCATGTATATATTTACAAATACTCTTGGAATATCGCTTAGCTCTGCGTATACGAAGGTGTTAGTCTAGACCGACACCCTAAAGATTGGATGAGCAGATGAATCTTCCATGGTTCGACTTCGAAAATCGAAAACATGAGCTATGCCTCACGCACTTAATCACACAGATAGGATGAATATGTAGTTGAAAGAGATTCTTGAGATTACAGTCATAAATTTCTATAATTTCTTAATTGAACGTATTGCAATATGTAAATTTATTGCAACCGCACTAATCATTATATGAGATTAATATATAGCGAATTATTTTTATTTTGTCTTATTATAAATATATTCTTTTATTAACGACCTTAACAGATAGAGATAGATCGAACATAATAGATAGAAAAAATTATTTTATAAATTTAATGTTCGAGCTAATAACATTTCAATATGTTTAAGGAAATAATTAATTTACCACCTTAATTATTTGTTTTCATTTTATTTTACACAATATTTTCCAATTTATGTAGCTATTTTTATTTTGAAACGTATTTATCAGAGATTATATTCTATTTATATATGTAATATAAATAATGATAATATATTATAACCTTATATGTATAGTATTATATAAATATATATGGCTATAAATTTTGGTTGTAATTGTAAAAATTAATTATTTTTTATGCAGTAATACTTTGAAATTTTTTAATTTAGTAAAATTATCTTTATATTATATGTAATAATTTACAATTTTTTATTATTTGTATTATTTATATTTTAAATTTATATAATTCGATTATAATTGTAATGACTAATAATATGATGCTTAATCGTTATTAAATAAAAATGTGAGATCTTTTTTCAAAACTCACTTGTTCATAATAATTAATAATTAGCATATAATTTATGAGCAAAAAGAAAAAAATTTGGGGAATCATAAAAACTAATATTTGTACGATTCCTATAAATTGTTTTTTCAAATTTTTTTAAGATCTTGAAATTTTTTTTTAGGTTATTAAAAAAATCGCAAAATATTTTCATTGTAAATATAGTGTACACTAATCGTAAAAATATAAACTTTTTTATACTTTTTTTGATTGTTTAATTTAATATTTATGTATTTTATAACTTAATTATTCTTTTACGAAAAATAATAATGAAAATTTTTTTAAAGAAACAATAGTTGTCGACTAGTTATAAATTTAATTATTAGGTTTCAGGACAGTCTAATTAGAAATCCAGCAACGTTCCAATGTTGTGAATATTATATTAATAAGTATAGTAAAATAAGTTGTAAGCAGAAGTAATGTATGATTGTTTAGGCGAATTTCAAGATAAGTATCCAAATTGCGAAAGTGATTAGGCTAAGTTAACTAGATGGTCTCGATCTTTTATCTTTTTATTTTTATTTTTATTTTTATCTTTTATCTTGCAAAAAACATCCATAGAATATCACGTTGACCCAACAATAGTCTTGGAGCGATAAACTGTAATCTTCACCATAAAAAACAAACAGGACATCATTTATGAAGTTTATAGAAAAAATAAATACATTTATAAATAAATATAACAAAATATATAAATATATAATAAATAATACATATTAAAAATAATGATTGTGAAATTTTATTATAAATACTTACCATATTTGTTTGTTAAAATATAGTATTAGATCTAATGTGGTACGGGACTAATAAAACTAGTTATTCTTAATTATTTTGCTCATATTTTGACAAGTTATTCCTTGTATTTATCAAAGTTATTTATTAAACAATCATTACAATTATTATACATACATATATTTAATAGTTATGAACAATTATTTATTTTAAACATAATTATTTAATGTTAAGGCGTAGGTATACGTGGGTATTCTACGACGTGAAAGTCTCAACGTCACAATTTTAAATGTAAACAATATTTACTTTAGCTCAATTTTTATTATTCGATTACGTTATATTTTACATGATGATATTATTCATTATATTATTGAGAATCATAAGATATTTAAACTTTAAATTTTGTGTATCATTTTGTATAATAACTAGTTTTATTCGTGTTATACTTCATTGAATTTAATAGTATATTATAACAAAAATAATGATAATTTTATATGTAAAGACGTTAAAGTACGATCATTAATAGCTTATTAGCTATGATTTTGATACTTATGAGCTAAGAAAAGACATAAAAAGTGATAAACAACAAAAGTTTTATTTTAAGTTGTAGATACGTGATAGTACTATCAATAGCTACTCCAAATATTTGGCTCTAACCGGACTTACTAAAACAGGAGGAGGATAACGAGAATTTTGCAAATTCAAATTATTTAATTAGTTGTCTTGGTCAATACTGATCCACCAATTTATTAACCAATCACAAAAGAAAATGAGAAATTTATTTCCAGGTAAACAGACAAAAGAAATAGCATTTTAACAATGAAAAACAGCTAGATCATCAATACATTGGGCAATTTTCTTATTAGTCGTAATATAATTATTTCATACAATATATTGATGATAGCGGTAAATGTTTTTAACCTCGTGGAAAAATTGCAGCTACTAGCAGCTAAGTTAGCGGTGAAGAATGCATTATCAAAATTTACAAGTTTACTATGATTATATTATGTATAACTTTCGGAGGAAGATTTATGTTATTTAACTACATCTGTAGAGCTCATGAACTTCTTAGCTTAGCATACATTGAAGCATAATAAGATAACTCTGCACTTCCTTGATCTATTATTTCGGAGTTTTGGATGTTGGGCAGTTATAAAAAGACAATTTTGAAAAATAACAAATCAGTGATCAATCCATAATTGTAAAGTTGTTAATAATTGCAAATGATAAAACTGAGATGTTGTAAACCATTGGGAGATGCTATGATAATTATTTTTGAAAAGCTGCGATAGTATATGAAAGATTATTAACGAATATATTAAGCATATCAGAGTCATGGTTTTTACAAGTAAATAAGTAAGTGAAAGAGTTTAGGGCATTAATATTGATATAATACTTTAGAAAAATATTTACGTGAATTTTGACTCTAGCATAAATTGATTAGAAGTCCTGAATATGAGCTTTTAAAAGAAAACCATACTGAGGACCATATTTTTTTGCGATGCTTGATTGTGACTTGATTTATCCTCGGAGAAGCTCTGGATTTATGAAAAATAATATGATCCTCTAGATTATTATATATTTTATTATTAAGATGGGATTGATAGTTGTATAAAAAAAAAATTCCGAATGATGGAATTCAAAAGTATTTATGGATGTTGAAGAAAGACTTGTCAGCAGTTCAATTAGAATTATTAGTTTAATGCCGATACAATTCCGATAGGTCTAACTGAATTGATTCATCCCGGATATTAGAGAGTATAACTTGTAACGGAACCATGAGATACTAATTTATTCGAGATTATGGAAAACTATGATCTGCGTCGTCCACCAGTAAAAAGTATAACTACTGGGTGTTTTAAACACGGAATTACTGTTAGATAGAACAATACAGCTACTGAGATATAAATATTTATTTATATCTGTATAATTATTAATATTTTTTAGTTATAAATCATATATAGTATATTTTATACGTTTAATATATTTAGTTATATTTGGTTATATTTAGTACTGGAATATCAATAAATTATGTAAATTCTTCAAATATTATTTTCAAAAATAGTGTATCAACTTATGATAATCGTTTAATCTACAATTATCTTAGGAAGTAAATTGTTATTTTTTTTAAATAAAACGTTGAAATATTCCAATGTACAAAACATAATCCTTTTAAAATATTTCATTTGGAGAGCTGTTAAAATATTTATTTACAGAATAGATATCCTTAAAAATCCGTCTTATTGCATTATGTTGACGCGCGTAACGAGCATACGCTCTTGTATGTAGGCCATTTGACAAAATCGCTCTTATCAGGGAGAAATATCTAGGAATAAAAGACTATCCGTTCAAGTATACGTACGAATGGTTTTAATTATGAAAAGAAATTATGCTGTCTATTAAAAATTTGTTAAAGAATGTAGCTTCTAAATTAACTATAATATCAAAGCAACAATTTTTTTATTTTTCTCGTCAATTAATCTTAAAATTTCATCTCAAAATTTTGATTATATTTAAGATACATTACTTTACCTTGCATATAAATTTGAGTTTAAATGTTATTAATTAAAAGTCTTAATTAATAATAATAGATTAAATTATATTGTATATTATACAATATATGTGGATATGTATATACATTAAATATTCCATAACAAAGTTGAATTTCCGGATTTACGATATTTTATTAAATTATTTATGAAATTATTTCAAATTTTATTAATATTCATTATTCGAAATAACAAATATTAAATATATTAAAAGCGTTAAAAAGTAGAAAAATATGTGTTAAAGATATTAAAATGGAATAATTTTTAAATTGTAATTGAAATTTTATAAAATAATAGCAGAAAAATTATTTTATCATAAAAATATAATTAATTTAATATTATGGCTCGGTTATGTTAAATATTAAATTCAAGTTACTATTAAATAAATAAATGAAGTAGCATTTTTATTGTATTTGTTAGCTTAGCCTACCAAAAGGTAATAATCTATGATAACATACAGTTATACTAAGAAAATCGTGCATCTATGTCTAGTGATATGCTGATACTCGGGGAAGGATCTTAAATCCCTAGGCTTTCTCTTTCTTTCCTGGCAGATCCATCAGTGTGCCAGGTCAACATTCTACTTACACTATCTATTAGCAGAGTGAAGCTCTTTCACTTCATTATTTTCAGGAATTACAGATTTGTAATTTGCATTAAAGCTGAATATAGTTTCCATTTCATCTAAGGGATAATGATTTAGATGAATAATAAGATTAAAGATACTTAAGTATCCTAAAGTGATTGTTTTTTTTTTATCACTTGTTTTATGGATTCTTAGGGCTTCGCCAAATGCTATTTATCTTCAATGTATCATCAGAAGCGGGCAAAATTAAGGTAACCCCCATGTCGACTGTAAGCGTTATTTGTATTACTCGCATGATACATGCAAAGATAAATCATTGTGTCTTGTTAAATACTGTTTAAGTAGTACTTTAACTTTATATTATTAATGTGTTTCTTTTAGGTAAGTTTTTGATATAGGTATACATCTAGATATTTTATTTCTTAGGTTAGTTCAATTGTTTCAATTTCTATTTTTAAGAAGTATCCCTTTTTTATTTTGTTTTTTCTTGTAAATAGAATAATTTTCGACTTTTGAAGAGTGATTTGCATGATTTGGAGATGAAATTAAAAGCTTCGTTTAATATTTTTAACTGCTTTCTTAAAATAACTACGATTATATAATCTGCGTATCCAATAACATAACTATCTTCATAAATTCACATAGATGTTCATCCACAACAATTGATCATAGCAATGGAAAAGGAACTCCTTTTCGAGGGCATTTATTTAGCAGAGTACTTAAGAAAGGTGCATAACATGTAAATGTAACACCTACAATATAACTTTGAATGACACAATTGACTCAGTTAATTTTTTTTTTTTTTTTTTTTCAATAATACAAATTTTTTTTAGTACAGCTATTTTTAAATTATTATTTTTAAATTTTTTATACTTCATTTAGTACTCTCATTTCAGTATTATTTACTTATATATTGTTTAAATATTATTTCATACTTATGTAATAATAAAAAATTAGTATAATGAAACTGTCTAAAACTATAATATCTACTAAATTATGTATTTTTAAAAATTTTGTTTTAATGTTAATAACTTATCCATGAAAATTGTTTTAAAAAATTATATCCTTAGATATAAATTCTATCATTGAAAATAGAAAATTAGATGTATATAGATACCAATAATTTTTTCTAAAATAATATTTTATTTAAATTTATTTAATCAAATATTTAGTGATTTATTATGAATTTTAATATATATGATTTAATTAAAGTATATTATTTTAAATATCATAATAACATAATAAGTACACCGATAAAGGAAGATACATATTACTTATTAAAGCGAAAAATAATGAAAAACTTTACTTTACTTTATAGCAAAAATATTATAATAAATATATATATATATATATATGTATATAAATTATTTCTCTGCTTTAAAGTAAAAATTTTTTATTTCATTTTCCAATATTTAAAAAATATTTAATATATACGTAATTATAATTTAAATAATACTATTAAATAAAAACAATACATTTTAATGAGATTCTAACAATATTTCATTTAATCTCAAATGTTTTAATTCTTGACATATATCGATGTAAACTTATAATATGAAATATAAAACATAAAAGGTTAAAAATAATAGTTATAACTTTTTTTTACATACTTAAAATTTCAGTAATTGTATAAAATGAGATAATTTTTAAATTTATAACAAATATCCACGTTATGAAAAAAGCAAGTTTTTTACATATAGAAAATGTACGAAATTTAATAAAAAGACGAAAAAAACAATGAATATATCCAATATAAGTTTTTAATAGACGATATGATTATTCGGTGAATTAATATAATCCTACCAAATTAAATTTCTTATAGATTGAATCTTGAAATTGAAATTGCAATAGCTGATTTTCAGCATTATCACAACTATTATATTTAAATTATACTAGCAAAAATTATTATACATTATTATTATACGTTTTCACATTTTATTATTCGTGTTATTCATATATTTTTTTATTTTTTTTGATAATAATTTGTTTTGTCACAAAACAAAAATGAGAAAAGAAAAAAATTTTATGAAAATTTTGTTGTTTTTTTTATTTATTATTGAGATTAAAGTATGTATTTATATTTTTAATTGATAATATACAAGCTTTATTTACATAATTACAAATAAAAATTCTTTCTATTTAATTAAATAAATTAGAAATATCTGAAATATCTGAAAATAATATTAATAGAATAATGAATTACAATATTTACTATAAAATTTGTTGTCAAATATTGTATTAATATTTGGTAAGTCATGAAAATAATTTAGAATTAACAAAATTTTATTAATAATTTTAGAATTAATCTGCATTTAAAATCTATTATTTTATTAATCACATACATCGGTTTCAGTGAAGAATAGCTGGTATCGTGTCCTGAATTAAAATTTAATTTAATACCTATGTCTGTAATTATTATATATTTTGTATATTAATTTCATTATTAAATATTATCGTACACAATTGAAAGTTATTAAACAATATTTAGTTAGAGAATAGTTTTTTAATATACACACAATTGTAATTTAACATTAGAAAAATATTTTTATTCCTTTTAATAAACTGAGAGTTACATATAATTATAAACTAAAAGACTAAAATTTTTCAATTAATTTCGATTTCAAATTTACAATTCATAATTATTCGAGCATTGTCACATACCTACTTTTGATTATCATAAAAGAAAAAGCAGAAAAACGAAAATTGGTTTTAGATTTCGTATAATAATAATTAGTATGTTATAAACGCATCAGAAATAAAATTAAGTTTTATACAAGGAGTACCAATTCATTTCATTATCAAAATAATTGAACTGTAAAATAAAATACATTTTTGTATTGTTTAACAACTTAAATAGAATTGAAAATTTTAGCTTGAAATTAATTAATCTTGCGATACTCAATTCATTTAAGGTATTTAATTGATAGAGGAGTACCTAAAAAATCATTCACATACCGATAGAAAGTTATATAATGGGCTAAAAAATGTTATAATTATGTTTTTATTCAAATTATAAAAAACTTTGGTAAATTACTAAAAAAGTAGATTAAATTTAATAGTAGATTATAATTATGATTGTGTTTTTTAGGTTGAAACCATGTTTAGGTTGGTATTCGAAGGACAGTGAGCAATTTGTATCAAATGGTTCTCGGTCGAGCATTTCGATTGCGTTTGGGGTGCCATGAGATGCTGTAATCTTGGCAAATCGAGAACCAAAGCATGTAGGGGCTTATAGTTGAGCCTACTCGTGGAGGGGGAGAGAGTAGTTGGAGAGGGATCGAGGGGGAAGAGAAGGCTTGGAAGGTTGTGAGTTTGTGTGTTTGTGTGCGAGCGAGGGAAAGAGACCGACGAAAAGCGGTGAAAGTCCTCCAGATGAATGTACGGGATGTAGTGGTAAAGGGAAGTGGGGAGGAAGGGGGACGGAGGCAGTAGTGGCTAAGGTATATGAGGGCCTCAGTTGGCAAGAAGGCCGGTACTCTGTCCTCGCCACTGGTTATCCGTACGCATACCCACACGACTAGGGATATATCCTGCGGAATCGCGAGTACGACTCCAGGTCGACGACGGCTTCAGGAGCAGTTGAGGATAGGAATACAAGATGTGCATCCCCGCCACGGTACGTAAAGTGCGGACCTTGTGTGCTTCCTTGTGATAGGTGTGTCCTTGTGATCTGCTGTGCTTACGTGACTGGTCCTCAGGATCATTAGGTTACTTTGACCTCGTTGTTTTGGGTGGATTTGGTTAAAGAGAGCAGGGTACGGGAAATATTCCTTTTTATTTTACTTCCATTTAAACATTTCATCATGCATGAATATACCCCGCTATTTTATGACATTCGAACATAAGGGTCAGATTTTTAGTTGTGAACAGTTTTAATAATATCAATAACGAATGTGGATTCTTCCGGTAAGAGTTACATTGTACTTATTTAACATAAAGTCTTGTTTATCGTGGTTTAAAAGTAATAAGATAGTCTTTTCGTTTTAAAATGACTTTAAAGTATTATTTATTAGAAATAAGTAAAAATAAATTAATGCTAATGAACTGGTTAAATTGATTATGAAATTTGATAAATTGATATTTCGATTCACATTTAAGTATTACACGCATAAAAGCAAAGTAACATTACGTTATTAATGATAATCGTACATAAATTTTAAAAAATTGTTGTAATTATAAGAGAGAATGGTTGATTGATGTAAATAATAAATTGTGTTGATTTGTATTAATCTTGTTTCTTAGAACTCTTTAAACTTTTATCACTATTCCAAAATGCACGAATGTTTATAAATTTATAATTACTGTTTTCAAGTCAAAAAATTTAATGATATTTTTACGAATAATGACTTCTGAACTATTTATATCATCTGTAAAAGCAAATATTCCAAATTCTCAGCGTAGAAGGAAATATAAAAAGGAATACAATTGTTCAAGGTGGACAATCGAATTTAGTTAGAAAACAAAGAACATAATAGGGATTGGTACATAATCAATGAGGAATTAATAAAATTTTTATTAGGTCAATAGTTATACAACTTGATATGGTTTTCACCAAATCTTACAGTAGCTTGTATAATTGGTCAGAGTTATCATTAAACCGGATCGTAGAAAAAAAGTGACGCGAGCAGGAAGTGTATGATCGTAATGTAATGCATGCCTAAGTAAATGTGATTATGTCAAAAGCTCTCATAACTATTTTCAATCTTGCAAGTGTGTATTCAATTATTTTAAGGCGTATATGGGTGCTTGTCAAAATTCAGGGCTTCCGGTAAAAACATGTAACATTGAAAGTAGATAATGTGTTGGCTTTTCTCTAATCGTATTCATAGAGCGAGCTGCGTATTTCACCAAGTTATGTATTAAAGATCTCGTGTTTGGTTTTTGCAATTTTACGTGGGCACTTTTATTGATTTTATACAAATAAAATACTCAGATTAGGAGCACAAAATTTAAATCTGTTGATTACTTATATTTAATATCTTTTTCTTTTTAAATTTATTTTATATTAAAATCTAATGCCTATCATTTATCAAAATTGTAATTGATAATTCTAATTTGGATTTAAGATAAAAATATAAATCTTCTTTTTATAACTCATGAATTAAATATTAAATAATAAAAAATAATAAATTATGGTACTCTATAAATAATAAAAATGTTTAAAAATTATTTAAGAAATTTTATAAATTTTTTAAAAAATATTTTATTTTTTATTTTGAAAGCATTTTCAAACATTATTTGCAAAATTCCTAAATAATATTTAGTTAATCATTCGTAAAATTATTTTTTTTTTATTTTTTGAAGCATTTGTTAAATATTTGATTAATAATTATATTTTCATAACTGATTATAATGCATTAAAATTATTATACTTATGACGAAGCTTTGAGCTAACACGTGGAAAATATAATATATAACAAAAGAATTAATTACTACAGAAATTAAAAACTATTAATTATAAATTAAATTAATGTTACAACATAAAATACATAAATTATAATAAATTAAAAATAAGAAAGTGAAACATATACTGTATTTTTTAGAGACCAAGACAATTTATTTTATTCGTTGCACGGTAAATTAATTCAAATAATGAAATGCAATTTATTGCAATTGTTTTCTTATCTTAACACATGAGAAATGATTATCATGTGATATGCATTTACTTTATATGGTACATCTAATGAGAATTGAGTGAATATTGCATTTGAATTTACAGATGATTCATTTATAATATATTAAAATATATACGTAATAAAAATAAAATTTGTTAATAGGATTGATGATTCATATTTATAATATAAAAATATACATCCGGAACTTTTTTAAACTCGTTATTTTTTTGTGCGACAACGATTACTCATAACACTTATGAGAGTTTTTGATATTAAATAGATAATAAACAGTAATATGAAATAAATACTTGTAAATATTTATTACAATCAAGGCTAAATATTGACATAAAAATATTTTATATTTATAATTCGATTAAGTAGTATTTTTAATTGAATTTATTATTTAAATTTTTTATTCATAATTTTACAATTTATGTAATGGCGTTTATCCAACAATTTTAATTTACTTATAAATTTATAATTAGGTTGAAACTTTAGAATATTGATAATCATTATTTTAAGTGCATCAATAATTATTTGAAATTATTAATTAATAAATTTTTACAGATTTTAGAGATTTACATTAAACCGGAATGTTTTCTAAACTACTTATATTTTTTTTTTGTTTAATTATTCAAGTTATCAATTGAATATTTAAAAAACATAAAAAATGATAAAATTATGATATAAAATTAAAAACTTTTACAAATTTTAAGAAAATAATAAATATATAGTGTGAATATAGAAATAGTTATTAGATAAAATATAAATTCACATATAAATGATATGATAAAAGTGACAAAATATATTTCATCACATTCAAAAGTTGACATTCTGTATATTTATACTATAATACAACGTATTCATTTATATTATATTCTATTAATGACATAAGAAAATTGAATTAGCAAATTAAATTATATTGTAATTATAGCTTTGAATATCAAAAGCTTTACCGCTATGTGTTATTTAAATTTTTCAATTACTTCCACCATGATGTTTACTAATGTACTTATAAAAATTTTATACATTCTCTTTCATGTAAACTTACTTTTCATTTCTTTGTGTCAATATCATGATTATTCAATAAGATTAAATGTTTTTTCTACTTTAGCTGTTTAAAATTTATAAATATATCAAGTGGATTTAAAATTTGAGTTAAATTGGGTAAATTGGGTTATTATTTAAATTTTCAATAAATACAAAGAATAAAAAAATTGAATTTCAAAATAAAAGTTATGCACATTACGAAAATTATTATCAAAATTATTAATTATAGAAATAAAATTGTAAGTATATAATAATTTTTGTACATTAATGTATTAATATTACCAGTGAATATATAAATGATTTTCATAGAAAAAATTAATAATAATCACTTTAATAAACATAAATTAAATTTTCATTTTATAAATTTAAAATTCAATTACATACAAATTGATTTAAAAAAAGAGTGATTAAAAGTTTGTGATTAATAGTTATAGTTAATTTTTGTTCGATTCCTTTTAAATATTATTATAATATCATATGGTTTATATAAAAAGGGGTTATAAAAAATAAATTTTTATGAAAACTCATTAACATATATTTGATTTTTTTAGTTTTTTATTGTTAGATTAAAAATATTAAATATTATTAACAAATATTGATTAATTAAATTAAATTCTGTAATGTAATCTAAAAACTAAATATAAACTAATTAATTATGAAAATGAAGTATAATGAATATATAATTTATTGATTCAAATATTTTCTTAAGATATGGATGAGAGAGAGAGAGAAAATAAGAGAGAATGTTAATTAAAGAATTTTAAACGTTTATAACTTTAATGATGTGGTATTTATTAAATTTTTTAACTATTCATAATTACAACAGTATTAAGTAAAAAACAAAAGTCATATATAAAGGTATCAATGTTTAAATTTAAGTTAATAATTTATAATATTTGAAATATTTTATTTTTCATATACAATGGTGTTACAAAGAAACTTATAGTTATAATGCAATTGTAATTAAAAATAACGATTTTAATAAAACAAGTGGAGATTGACAAAAGATGTTTATGTAATAAACGTCAAGTCATAATCATATAATGCGAAGTTATTTAATATTATAAAATATAAGTTAAATATAGGCAGTGACTCGTATATGCCAAGATTCAAATATAACCTCGAAAAAGAATACTTAAAAGATGTAAAGAGCGGAATAAACTAGTGCATTTGAATAATATATACGCAGGTCACCTAAAAGAAACACTGGAATAATATATGTGTTTAGAACAATTTTTCGTTATTTCACCTACAATTTTAATAGTTTATAAAATAAAATAATATTTTACGTGAATAGTATATTCAATATCTGAAAAGTTTCGTATAAGAAGTTTATCCTGGTTAAAAAAATAATGAACTGGTGCAATGGGTAATTTTTTTAATTTGGAGTGCTGGGTATTGTTCAATAACTCGTTTTGGTCCCTCCTCTCACCCACGAGAATCATATCAAATGTTGCCCAGTTGGTGTTTTTCTACGTAGTGCTCAAGGGCGTGCGCGAACTCTGTTTTGAGGACCTAGACTGCGCGAGGGCAACTTACTACGAAGATGTCCAGGAACCCTCCTCTTCGTACGAAAATGAGTCCGACTCACATTTGAGGAAGCGAAACAGCAACGGGAGCTCTTTCAGATACTGCACCAATTATACCGATAATGATGCAGGAAACGATAACGATTGTTAGGAGTACAAAAATCCCTATGGATTACCGAGAATTTGTTATATAGTTTCGAAAATAAAATCGATATTTGAAAAACTTTAAAACGTTGCAGCTTTGAATTTAGTGCCCAGTAATGGTTAGAATGTCGTAAAAAGCGTGTAGATAATTTTTAATTTTGTTACCAAGTACGATTGAGTTTTTAAAAAAGTATTTAAATTTACTAAGAATTTCGTCTTTGAGAAAAAACTTTAGAGTTGCTGTTGCATTGCTTAATGGGTTATGTAATATCAATAATGATTACAAAATACACTTTAGTGGCATCCATATATTTCATATAAATATCTTAACAAAAAAAAATGAAAGCAATTGGTTTGTGTAGCAAATATTTATGCTTTGTTATGTTAAATTTATACGATAATATATAATAACAAATTACAATTTTCAGATCCTCAATAATTGTAATATTGAACTGTAGATAAATAATATTTAATTATTATAATCTCATGTGAATTTGAGTATAAAATTACTCACATTTTATAAGGCTGACGCTTTGATTTTAATTTATAATTTGTGAAATTAATTTGTCAAAATTTATAATGAATTCATAGTTTAATAATTTGAAACATTAATTTATCAAACTATAACTTATTAATTAAGGTATTTATTATATAATTTTAATTAAACTTTTGATTTAAATATTAAAAATAATATTTTTGTATAGTCCGAATTATATTTGTTTAAAAATTGAAAAATAATAAATACTTGTTGTTTGAGTCTTAAATTTTAATTCAAAAAATTTAATATTTTCTATATTTTTTAATGCATTCATATAATGGAAATTATTATAGAGCAATAATTTTATTTTTCGGAATTTCAATTCACAATATTAATTATTAAAAATAAGTTTTCATCAGTACATAATCCATTATTTAAAATCAGAAAATAATATTATGGTTGAGTTTAGTGTTACAGAATAATAAAAGATCTTATTTTCAGGGAAAAATTTCTTTCGTGGATTACATTCTCTTTTAAGGGAATTCCATAGAACGAGTTCGAAAGGCAAGTTCATTAGTCACCGTGAAAGTTTTTATATTCAATATACAACTGAATTTCTTAATTATTAGCATGAATGTGTTTTACTAGTGTCAAATTTTTATTTTTACTTTTTATTTTTAGTTTTTAAACATTATTTTACGTGTCAAGCAATGTAGATATTTCAAAACATTGCCACTAAGAATACCATTATCATCAAGTTTAAGCGAATCTTTAAAATAAAACTTATCATTAAGAAGAAAGCCCATTTTTTGGTTAATGTTTTTGGTAGAAAAAAGATTTTGTTATTAAGAATTGTGTAAGGATAAATTTTCAACCTGATTGGGAACTATTTACTCGAAAGAAATCGTGTATTGCCCAATGGGCCGATTGGAAAAAAAGAAGTAAAAGAAAAAGCAAAGACACGAAGGCGCAAAACCGAAGTAATGGGATTATGTCCGCTTGTGTGTCTCAGCTCGTGGTGACGCTGCTGGTGGCAGTTACGGTCTCAGGGCAGCGATACCCGGCCGACGACGGGAATTACATCAACGGCGAGGTCTACGCGGACTATGAGATCCCGGAGCCCCAACCCCAGCCCCAGCTCCACCGTCACCTTCACCCCACTCCTCGGAGCTACAACTCGGAGCCACCCGCGCGTCAACAGCCATCCGCTCCCAAGCCTACCCCCGTGGCCATCCTCAAGCAGATCAACAGGCACAACGAAGACGGCTCCTACACCTATGGATTCGAAGGAGCTGACGGCTCCTTCAAGGTATGTTTACATTTTTTATCCTTCACTCATTTACGAGTTCCAGCACCTGCAACTCCTTGCTCTAATGAAATAATTCTTCACAATTAAAATTAAAACACTCGAAATTCAAATTTATATGAAAGGAGAAACGTGTTATTACAATTTATTATGTGTCAATTTTTTAGTTTTATTATTTCAACAAATCCGCGTTATTGTTATATCTACTTGGTGCAAAGCATTGGTATAAAGGGAAAATTGTGTAATCGGTAACCCATTATGCTTAGCTGAATTTCATACAGGATATAAACATATCTTGAGTGTTATTAAATATCTATAGTTACCTTTATTTTTTCTATCAGCTATTTTATTCAACTGCAAACATTTAATCACATGCAAATTTTACCATATGCTTCATATTTTAAAGCAATGTCTTTTTTGTTTTTTATTCTTAGATTCAAATATAAAATATTTTATTTTATAATTATTGCCATTTCATGTAAAATGCAATGGTTCATTGACAATAAAAATTATTTATATCGACTTTTAATATTATAAATATAAATGATTTTTATGAAAATGCGAAAAACAATATAAGGAAATATTTATACGATATTTTTGAAAGTTATTTATGTATTTTGAAATCTATTTCAACTATTATAATAAATCTATTACACTATTATAAAAAA
Source organism: Eupristina koningsbergeri (assembly GCA_018907245.1). Lineage (NCBI taxonomy): Eukaryota > Metazoa > Arthropoda > Insecta > Hymenoptera > Agaonidae > Eupristina > Eupristina koningsbergeri. The sequence goes on along the minus strand of JACCHV010000013.1, from coordinate 374,036 downwards.
AAATGAATATTAATGAGCAATATTTATAAAATTCTGGTACAGAAAATTTAGCATATATCGAGAAAATCATATATTAAAAATAAAAATTAAAAGTTGAATTTTGTTTTAACTTTAAATTTAAAGATTGAGACCAAGCAGGCGAATGGCGAAGTTAAGGGCAAGTACGGTTTTGTCGACGATGGAGGTAAGGTACGTGTAGTCGAATATGGTGCTGATCAATATGGTTTTCAACCATCTGGTGAAGGGATTACCGTGGCACCTCCGACTTTAATTGACGAAACAACGAGTAAGGAAGCCCTTGAAGTTCAAAAATATCAGGAATACCAAGAATACCAACAGGCTGTAGCCAGACCAGCTCCTCCTAGGTACTTTTATATTTCAAATATTACTACTAATTATTAAATTTTTTTATTTTAAACTTCATCTTTTTTGAAAGCTATAATATGTTGTTATAATTACATTAATTTACTTTAAATTCAAGAAGTACAAAAATAAATACTTTTGCAGAACAATAATAAAACTATGATTTATGATTAAAGAATATGTTTCAGTGTATTATTAATCAAATAATAATGTCAATGAAACTGTTTATTTAAGTTTCTTTTAAGATACCAATTTATAATATATGATATGATACATAGTGCGGATAATAATTATGAATAATAAAGTGAATACCAGTAAAGGCTAATGCAAGGAACACATTCTTTATTATTATCCAAACTTAATGATATAGTATTGAATAAAATTAATATTATACAGTTCATTGTTTTCAAGTGCATTACATTATTTAATTTGATAATTGTAAATTTGATTTTTAGTAAAATTGCAATATACTACAATTGAAATGTTGAAATTTAAAGCTAACTCGCAACTCCTTAGGTCAGCTTCAGCTCCAACACGTCAGCCACAAGCGTATCAACCCCCTCAATACCAACCCCAATATGCGACGCAACAGCATACCCAAGCACTTTACGCCTCAGCCCAGCAACCCCGCGTGGCACCTAAACCCCCCTCCCAGCCAATCTTCACCCCGGTCGAGCATCCCAGGCTCGGCGGTATTATCCAGTCGCAGTTGATCCAGCAGCAGCTTTACGACGAGGGGGGCCGACCCAACTACAAAAATGGTCCAGTTCAGTTCAGTCCAGCTCCGGTCCAGGAGCCTCAGCACCGACCCCAACCGCAAACGCGTAGCGGGGGTGGTGGCATTCTTGATCAGCTAGCCAGGGATTACGCTCTTCCCCAAGGTGGTGCTGCACCACTCCACGACATTAGCTTCGGCTACTACTAAGTCTTCATCTAGAGTATCTTAGGGGTAAATGCGTTCATTAAAGTCGACTATTTTTTTTAAACGAAAGAATCTTGGACCTATTATGAATTTATTTTATTTCTGAAATTTCTTATTAATATGCTTGTAAATACGGACAAATTATTATTTATAAATTTATTAAAATAGTAAATAATAAATCACTATATTACCTGCAAATAATATATTTCTCGTATTTACAGATTGAAAATACTTTTAAAGTGAAGTAAAATCGCAACGATGACATAGGTCAAGGAGGATTTCGTGATGTCCATATAATTGTAATGGATCCATCAATATATTATTATTTATCAAGAACCGTTGCTAAAAGAAAAAAAACTTGAATTTCAATGAACCATGCTAAAAAATAATCCCTTTACATTTTTTTTATTTTCCACCAGAGTTTTAAGCATAAATATTATATCATGAGTTGTCTAATGTTTAGGGTAAATGAGAGAGTTGATATTTCGTTGCACGGAATTGTAGAATTTCCGAATGAACTCAAGGAATTACTGAGTACTCAGAACTCACGGCAAGGGTGTCTTTCTCTCTCTCCCCCCTCTTTCTATCTCTTTATTTCGTCCACCTCTGTTCCTCGCTGTTCATCCCTCCTCCTTTTCTTTCCTTTGTCAGGCTCGTGGTGCGAAATTATAGTCGTCGTATAGTTCTTGTGCACTCAGTTCGCGTACTTTCACTCTGAGACGAGAGCCGTCCAATACCAACCAGCCACCAAGCTCTAAGTTTCGTTGTGCACATATTTAATCATCTTATTGATTCGAGTAGAAGCCGTGGACCACGCATATCTTGTTTCTATGAATCATAGTATTCACCAATGTCTGTTAGAGTTAATTTACAAGATAACATTAATCCTTCCAGTTTAACCTTACCATGCACAACACAAAGTTTCCGAATTTTAATGTACGTGACATGTTTTCGGATCATCATAGAGACTGTCAACATGTTTTGTTTAATATGCATTAAATTAGATTAAGCAGTCCTTAGAGGACAAAAAAAGTTATTTTATTTAATTCAATACCTTTGTAGATTATTCAATCGAATCTAAAGCAAGATAATGAAAACATTCGTTCAATTTCTTTGGTATTATATTTTGTTAAAATATATTACTGTACAGGTTATAGTAAAATGAAAATAAATAAATTATAAGTTTATAACAAATACTGAGCATTTATTTTTCCTCAAAAATGACAAAAAATATATAATTCATTCCCTGCTCCCGTAGCTCTTTATTTTCTAAAAGCGTTATTTTTGGAAAAATAGATAAAATAACGTGTTTTTAAAAATTTACGATTTAAAAAATTTATTGTAATTTTTTCTATAGTGAAATAAAAATAAAATAGTTTTAGGGGATGATAATTAATATACATCGCAAGTGTTTAAATATCAATTGCTCTTATAAATTAATTTTATTATAAAATAATCTCTCATAAAATAATTTTTAATCACTTATTAACGTTCTTAATCTTTAATGTTCTTATTTAGTATTGCATAATTTTTATAAATAATAATAGACAAATGTAAAAAAGCAAGTAATATCCAAAGATAAAAGTAAAATTCCAACTTCTTTCAAGTTTGGATTGCAGAAGAGTATTGCAAAATTGAAGAAAAAAAATCAAGAAATGACAATCAATTTGGTGATCGATAAAATGACCACATAATCCTTTTTGGTATGTTTTGTGCAGTAACGGCAGTCTTTGAGAAAGGATCGAGGGTGTGGTCTAGTTATTTTCAACCGCGTAGTCTCCACATTCGTGCATGCATTCGTAACGCATACCCCGGTAGAACTTTCTAAATTACGCTGCATAATCCAAAGAATAGGAATATCTCTCTCCTTTTTTATTCAGTTGATTATAAGTGAACTCTGTAAATCATTGTTAAATGTTTAATAATATCATTAAAAACCATAACGTTATAATTTATTAAAAATTAATTAACGGTAATTTACGAAATATCCTTGCACATTTTTCAAACTCAATGCACATTTGAAGGATTGTCTTTTACGTTTCCCGTATGATTCACTCATAAATTATGCGATTTTTATTTGGTTTAAATTTTAAATTATTTCATAATTAAACATAATGATCTAATAAAAAATATTATTTAAAAATAATAAATCAATATTGATAAGATAAAAAGACCGATAACCCGATATTTAGTATACCATTTTTAATTTATATAATTCTTAGTTCAAATTTATTATCAATTAATTAAACTTTCAATTACATACTTTTTAAACAAAGTAGAAATGAAAAATTTTTTTTTAATACAAACCATAGTATTTATATATCCATATTTATTCAATGAATTAAATAAAACATACCATAGATTCAATTACGTATAAATAAATGGATTGCTTGTGTAAAAATTATAAGAAAATAGAAGAAGAAAACAAATTTATCAAAATATAATATTAGGAATAGTTAATAATTATTCCTATAATCATTAATATGTTTAAATTTATCATTATTCTTAATATTGTTGTTATTGTTATTATTATTGTTGTGATAATTTTTATAAATTTATAAATTTATTACTTTTTAATGCAGTTTTTTATACAGAACTAAAGTACACAAATAAATTTTTATATTTATGTAAAATATTATTTCAAAAAATATTAAAAGATATATAATCATGAACAAAATTTGATAAAAATAATAAAGTTTCCATATAATTCTAATTCAAATTAAGAAATTCTAATAAGATTACAATAAAATATAATACATTAATTACTTGTGTAATTCTTAAAAATTTTAATCTACAAAATAATCGTTACAATGTTTACGATAATTGAATAAACTGATAATTAATAATCATTAACCAACTTTACAATATTTTTTATTCATTATTTTTATTTCAATATAAATAATATTTATCATTTTCCGTTTTTGAAGTGTTTTAAATATTAAAATTTTTTTATTAATTTAAAAATATAAAATTCATATATAGAAATAAATATTAACTGAGACAAAGATTTTTTTGTAATTTAAATATCAATCAAATCAATTCATTAGGATTATTTCAATCCTATAACACTTGTTGTACATTAAATTTAAAAAAACTTAGATATATATATATATGTATATATGTGTGTGTATATATACATATATATGTATATATACATATACCGTTATGAAGCTTTCACTTTGAGAAAGCAATTATACAATTAAAATAAAGTAATCAAACTTTTACTCGTACATGTTACACATACATAATAAGTAATAAGTATTGCCTGTCTATCGAATAGAAAGTTCTTTACAAATATTTTGATACTACATATTTTGTTGAACTTTATTAACTATTACAATGAAGTTTAAATCATTTATTCTCCTTAAAATTGAATTCTAAATTTTAATGTTATTCGAAACATTTTTAAATCAAATTTAATATTATCATATTGTAAATATACTTTTCATGTATTTCATTATAAAAATTCTTCAAGAATAAAAACATCTTTTCTCCATATTTATTATTTATTATTGATTTTAATTATTATTATTGAATCTCATTAAAAATTTAATATAGAAATTCTTAAAATATTTAAATTTACAAAATATATATGTTAAAATTTGTTACTAAATTAAATAAATAATAGTATATCACACGTGTTATTTATTATCATGATAAAGAAATACATATTTCTTTATTTAAAAATGATAGGCACTTTTTACAAAAAGAATTATAATTTAAATTTTAAAAAAAGAAAAAAAATTATTTTATTTTTTTTATTCTAATTAAACTTGAAGATATTGGAATAAGTTTTAAACTAAAAAATAAAACTATTTACACAATATAAAGTTACATAATTGAAATTGAAATAAAAATATTTTAGTGATATAAATTTGGAGCGGAGTTGAAGTTACCTTTATAATATCTTAACATTATAATGGAAAACTTTAAAAAAATTAACTCGCCTGCATTATAGGCAACCACAAATTGAGATATGTAAGTATAATTGTATCGTTGAAAATACAAACAAGGTTATTATCCTTTGTGTCAATTGCGACATGCTGGCGTAATATACATAGAATATACTGAATAAGGATGGAGAGCTAGAAAATCCAATTCTTCCTTCTCTAGCGCGAGATTAAATGTTCTCACGGGATACACCGACATTACATAACATATAGATATCCACCGAGCAAGCCAATATGTTGATTTGCTTTTTGTTGGGCAAATTAATACCGAAAAAGCCAAGAAACGTGATGACCTTTTACGAATTTTCTTTTTTTAATAACCCGTACAATTATAAACTAAAAGTAGAATTTGTCCCATTTTTTCTAGGATTATGCTTAATTTACGTACCTTTTTTTTGTATTTCATGATATCATCTCGTAATTCAACAAAGCGTCTACTTTTTAGTTTTGCGCAAAATACATTTTTTTTCCTCTCACAATTTTCATTTATGTAGCCGAAAATATAAAATAATAACATAATAAAAATCCATTTACATATTATATTCTAAGTATATTATATTTATTTACTAATTTGTAATTACAACGATTTATAAAATTTTTGCAATTTTCATGAATCAAAGAAAGTAATTAAAATTAATAAAAAATTCACTTAAATTTTATAATTCATTTATTACATAATTCAAGTGTAACAATTCAATTGTCTTTACAAACTTGTTTCCGTATCTTCCTGCAAAATAAAAATAAAATTTTATTATTTTTTAAATTTATTATTATTGATGGAGTTGAAATTAAAAGTAACAAACAAAATTTTTTCTCTTAACGTAATATTTTCGTACTTAATGCAATTTTATCAGGTGTTTATTAAAGGTAAAAAAATTATTTTTAAAAATTAACACAATTATATACATTATATTTAGTTAATTAAATATAATAAACCATAAAAAAGAGGTAATGATTAATAGTAGTAAAGAAAAACATAAACTGATAGATCTAATAATAATAAATGTATCACTAAGCCCGCATCTCTTTATCTATTGAGCAAAATATTTTAATGAATGGAATAATTTTGATCTGCATTTCTGCAATATATTAAGTGTAAAAATTTAATACTTATAAATTATGTATTTTACAGTCTATTTGGAATATTATGAAATTTAACCTACCTCATTTCAGATATTATTTGTTTCTTATAATTTATCTCTTCATTATATATTTAAATACTTTTTCAATTATTATTATATTTATAATTATTTGAACGTGTTGAAACGTGTAATTTTTTCTCTTTATTACTTATTTTTAACGAAAATTTTCTATCACAAACATAAATATATCAGTATTATTACTGTGAATTCTAAAGAATATTTTATGAATTCTATTTATTAGCGAATACTTTTTATTTTAATTTTTGATTCTAAATTATTATTCATGAGAATAAGTATATAAATCAAATTTTTTAGGTAATTTTAATTTTTTAAAATTTGTTACTTGAGTATCTTATCTCTTATTATTTTTAAGATATACTTTTTTAGATACTTAATTTGATTAGATTTGAAGTTTAGAAATTTCTTGTATTATTCCACTAATAAAATTAATGTACAATAAATTTATTATTTTTTTTTTAAAAAAATTGTTTATAAAATGATAAAATTTTTGTAACTTTGGAAGCAAATTTTAATATCGAATTTGTATTAATTTTGAATTTATTATGTTCTTTAATTATAGTTGTAACATACATTAAAAATTATGAATATATGATCAATATTTACAAAAACTCCTTCATTTATTTTCAAATTTTTTAAATTTATAATCTGAAACTATTTATCCTTATTCAAAACAATATGTTTTTTAATGAAATATTAAAATATAAAAAAATTTTTGATCAGAATAATTGTTTTCATCAATTCTTATACCAAAAACTATGTATATAATCATATCATTATAAATTTGAATTTATAGAGAAAATATTAAATATACATGAATCCTAAAATTTCTGAATTATTTAATGCAATTAGAATATTGATTAATGTGGTATTTTATTTTATTTTGTGAAATTGAAAAATATTTTTTTAATGAATCAATTTAACATAATATGTTGTAATAGACTACGGTGTAATATTAAAAATACTTCACGCTTAAACTTTCGAATAATACTTTTAAAATTATATTTATATTTAGTAGTTTGCTATTTAAAATAATATATACATTTTATAAAAATAATAATGTTTTAGTATTATTAAAATATACATGGATTTTAAAATGATATAGCTTACCTACAAGTACTTAAATTTTTTATTACTAAGAAGCTAAATTTTAGTTTTGAAACAAATTTATTATTGTTGCATATGCATATATTTTTTTGCATTTTTAGAGTTTGTCTAAGCTTAAAATATATAATTTTAAATTAAATTGAGCAGACTTTTAATTTAGTACTTGAGAGGAATATATTTCTCATAAGTTAATCAAAATTAATAAGTACCACGATTGAATGGGTAATGTAAAAATAATTACGTGTATTATTTTTTTAAATTATATGGATATAAAATAACATGTTAATAAGTAAACATTTAAATACTATTTTTTTTTTTAAAATTTAGTAAATAAACAATATTCTGATTGCATTTTATTCAATTATGTAATTGAAGTAAATTGATAATAATGTGCATAATAATCAATATAAATAATTCAAAATATGTATTATAAGGGAATAGAAATATTTGATTAAAATAAATTAAATTATTTTTAAATTAAAATTACTAAAATATTTTAGTTTTAATGGGATATTTTACGGATATCTTTAAGTCTGGGACCTTCAAAAAGTTGATTAGTTTTTTGTGCATTTCAATAATTTATGATTGCAAAAATATTTTCTTGAAATATTATATAGGTATTGAAAATATTTATAAAATGGTAGTGTAATAATCCAAGTTAGGTACTCAATGCTCCATAGTGGGGCTTTCGAATCAAACAATTATACACATTATAGTGCACTCGGTATATGACCTTTGCAAATAAAATGCAAAGTCTAAAGATTAGCCAAGTAAGTTTATAATTGATTAATATATTGTATAAATGAATTCAAAATGTTCAATTAAGAAGTTATAGATAGATAAATTCAGCAAAGTTTTGTATGCATGCTGCTGACATTATATTTTCTTTTGAATAAATTACGAAATTGCATTATGATTTTTAAAAGATTCAAAAGGTAATTGTTGCGCATGTCGTCGAGTAGAAATTGAAGGTCTATGAAAAATTTTAGTTATGATTATCTTAAGTTAAATCCCACTATTTTGTAATATTTATTTTCAATTTATGAGGATTTATCGATAAGTAAATAATTAAATGTATATAAAGGAAGTAAAACACAAAATAATAATGAAAATTACAAATAGCTTTGGTACATTTGCCTTAAAAATTTTTATTGTGAATTAAAACAATAGACTTAGCCAATTTTATTGCTGTGAGGATTTTTAATGTTGAAATAATATCAATTTTTCATATTTGTTTAATTATAAACATTAATATTGGTCATTTTGCTGTGGATTATATTTAAGAGAAAGACTTAGTGCGTTTACACCACGTCGAGAGAAAACACAACGATACACCCGAAGATGCTTGAATGCCTTAAAAAAGCTATAGCTGAAAATCAGTACGATATATAGGCGCTTCAAAAAATAACTCGATACTTTTCAAATATATCATGACTATAAACAATATTTCTATTCTAAAAATTGTAACGCAGTTTTAAAGTTTATCAATACATTGTCAAATTTTTAAAAGAGTTAATTGATTAGATTTTTTTTATAATTTTGACAAGAATCACTATGTTTTCGACATTCCAGATTAGGTTTATTTATTTTGATTTTATATTTTTTATTATTCAAAATTTAAAAAAATGTTTCTAATATAATAACTGAAGTATTTATATAAATTTTCATATTATATTTATTCCTTTTATCATTTATGAATATATTTCAAGTTTTTATATTATTGATTATTATGGTATAATTCGAACAATATTTTTAAATGAATTTTTTAATAGTAATTTTTATATAGCTTTAATTTGCTTAAATACTTGTATAAAATTACTAAAACTCTTAAAATAATAATACCTCCTAAAATATATATAATATTATAGTTCATAAAATGGTTATAATGAAATTAGTAACTTTTATTATTCATAACAATTAGATTTTAATTAAAATCTTCATGTAATTTTGATGGTTTAGTTCTGTATTTTATGATGTACATAAAAAGCTCACCTTGCAATTTGTACGTATCCGTAGATTTATAAGTTAAATTATTTACATATTATTATCTGTAATTTTTCTTTATGTTGGATTAGAAAAATGAGAAGATATTATTTTATTTCCTTAATAATAACTGTTGGAAAAATCCTAGAAATTTCTGTTTATTATTCACGTAAATTGCTTATTAGCTCTTAGCGTAAATCTTTATAAGTTTCAACTTGTATGAATTTACTTTTATTTTTGTGTATGCAGGTAGAAATTTTACCCTTTGCAATTTTTCAAAATACTTGTATAGTTAGTGTCTAACTAAGCTGGAGACAGCATCTCGATATACTTGTATACTTTTAATTCAATTGTGTATTGTTATTAATAAATTACTATTTAAATAAATCTACTTTTATTTATTTAATGTATGAAAAAGGATGAAACTAAGTAAAAAGTATTCAATTTTTTATCTAGATACTCTAATTAGTTTTGTGATATAATATTGTTATTAAAATTGTAAGACTCATGTTAAGCAGTGACTACTGTTTTTAAAAAATTTAATTGTATCATATTATCATACTTTAATTTTATCCCTTCGTATCATAAAATATAACATGGAATTTCTTTGTACTATTCAACATAGTTTTGAAAAAAATAAGAAAAATAATTCTTCAAATCACGGCAAACTCAATTTTATTTTATAAAATTCAAAGTGTCACCTTAAAGGAAATCAAAAGATTGATTCTTTTATCGCTACATAATTATGAATTTTCATTGTTCTCTCCTCCCTTTACATATTCATTTTTCTCGTTTATTTGTCCGATAATGAGGGTGACTATAATTATTAAAAACTGACGGCTCGGCGGGTCATTTTCTCGTATACTATATTCGTATAAATTCACACACACATATATATATAATATCCTAAATTAATCCTTAGCATAAAAACTTTCGACTTGCCGTCGAAAGAAAAATCCAATATATGCTAATCTAAATTTACACACAAATATGACTAGATGCATATACATAAACATACAATTATTAATTTTAATCATGATTAACAACAACAATTCCGTCAATTTTTAATCCGAAATGTCATTAATGACTGATACATGAATGTAAGGTACCTTTTTTTTCTTTTTTATTTTATTTTTTTATTTTATTTATTTATTTTATTTTTTGAGAAGAAGACTGTGGAATGGAGAGATATTTATAAAATAAAATACCTGACATAATAGATAGTGTCAATTTTACTGGCTAAACTTTTCTAAGACACGAGGTGAAAATGCAAGTACGTAAGTTATTTAATTACTTTCTGCAAGAAAAAATTAAAAGAGGAAAACTTGAAAAAGTTTGAAAAAGAGAATATAATAGTATCGAATAACTATGAAATTAGTGAACAGGGTTTCATAATTCTATCTTTTGAATGAGGTGAGAAGTTGTAAACAGCTTTAATAAGAGATTTAGAGAATGAACAAATAGGAGTGCGTAGATCTTTAGCTCTTAAAGAAGCCAAAAAGATGAAAAGAATATCAAACTCAATGAGAATCCTATTATTCCTCATATAAAGATAATCTTTTGTGAATTCATAATTTTTTCGAAGTCAACACTTTCAAATTATAATTAAACCTACACAGTTAGTGTCACTGTATATGATGCTGGTCCTGTCTTGTTGACTTATATGTCTCTATAGTACCATTAAAAACGATGCTAAATTCTAAAGAATTTACTAATTCCCATTGTACGGCACTAAAAATAGCGCACATAAGAATATATATGCATGATTTTGTATTTCCTTTCAAATATAATGGCCCTTCATATCGATCTTCATCGTTTATAGACCCTTGTTTAAGAAATATTTCATAAACTTTTTGGTCATGCTGTTTTTTGATATTAAAGAAAATATTGTCTGTTATTCTGAAAACGTGTAATATCCACATACATTTTATATTAAAAAGGATTTGTATGCATAGATATTAACATTATAACAGCATTTCTTATATTCTCTTCATTGTTCTCATATCCCATAATCGTCCACCATAAAAGAATATCGATGGTTTTCAATCCACAATTTAATTTACTGCCACCGCTCTGTTAACAACTCTCTTGCTATATCAGCTTAAATTAATAATACTATAGGCTTTCTTTTTTACAACAATTATTTAATACTATGCAGAACTCCTCCAATTCATCTATCTATTTACATATACTATAAGGAGAGACAGTTTTTGACATATGAGTCTTTGATCCAAATCCAAGAACATATACGAGAAATCGTTCTCCTTTAAATGCATTCATACTTTATACTCTTTATGTATTGCAGAATTCGTTTATACGTCCCCAAAAAGAAAGTGACCCAATGGCTGCTTTAAAATAGGCACATAACACAAATGTTCTGCTGTTTCCAATATATTATACGATCTTTGAATGAATCTATCATTGTACGCACTTATTCTTTATTATTCCTCATATTGCATTAAAACTCATTCATGTTTAACATATTAACTTCATTTAGTACAAACAATTTTTTCTATATTTGACTTGTTTTTTTGTTCCTTGTGAAATGCATATATTATATCAAAATGCATTTGTTCAAACTTTTTACATTTTTTCATTGCTCAAGGAGTTTGATAACCATGTTCGATTGTCAAACAATCAAAACTGGTTAGCTTATTTTTTACGATTAGCTGTCTTTTATTTAAATCATTTTCTTGTCCTTTAGGCAAGTACCACTTCTATACTTTTTTGATTCATAAAATAAATAAGTGTTTTTCTATTCTTCCAAATCAAAATTTCCAATACACTCGACGGGTTCATTTTACCGAAACCTTCCTCTTTCTTTATTCATTGCTCATTATTAGGCAAATCAAAACCTCGTTCTTCATTTTCCATTTCACCTTCTATAAAACTAATGAGGCGCGAAAATTGATTTATCGGCTGTTTTTTACTACTTTCCAAGTTGTTATAATTGTGCTCTGCTAGGCTCAAAGTATATCATCTTGTAAAGATGATTCAGCCAAGCAATATAAAATGGCAGCATATTCATCTATCTTGAATATTTTATCACAGGGTTCAGAATTTCTCACAACTATAAGCTACTTTAAAATTTTCAATTTAATTATATCAAATACAGTAATGTAACATGTAATACAGATATAATACAATAAATAATACAAATACAGTAAAATATCCCGCTAGTTATACACAAAATTACATTCATACACAAATTGTAGACGTTCGCAATAATTTCGATGCCGATTGCTCAACCTCGCTGACATTTCAATCTCTTTTCCGTATTAAGGAAATCCAAATGAAAATTAACTGACGTGCAAAAGTATAGGTAAGTGAATGGTACGGGCATGTACAAAAACATTTCCGACTACAAATCGTGTAATGTGTGCAGAGGGGCATGTCTTCTTATGTACAGGCTTTATGGGCCCTCGAACGTATATAAGATGATATACTTATGTTAGAGAATTTATTTTTACCAAAGATACCGAATGGTTTGCATTCTCATTCAGGACTGGAACATCAACCATGTATCTGGAGCCATTCGAACACTGGACGAAAAATTTAGGCAGTAAGCGTGAGTTGAAAGCCATCCATACTCTTACGAATACATTCACTCTTGCCAAATAAATGCTACAATGTGATTAAAATAAAGTTTTATTTTATTTCTTTTATAGATGGAATAATCCAGATCATTTAATTTATTTTAATCAATTGTTTATTTATTTGTAAACGATTATTGCTTACACTCTTTCGACTCTAGTCGAATAACTGAAACCCTACCTCAGTCAATTTATATATTTTATAATTCACCTATATAAATTTATATAATATATTTTTTAATAAATAATTAAAATCATTTAATTTTTAAATAAATTGTAAATCGTGAATAATATTCATGATTAAACGATACATTACATAATAAAAGAAAAATAAATAAATAAAATATAGTTTTTGAGAAATTTATTAGTTATCTTAATGCAAGTTACGAATTTTTAATATGCATATAAGTAATAACTCTTTTTTATTATCTTTATTCAAAATTTTCTTAATATTTTTAGAGAAAATTTTATTAAAATATAAAGTTAACTTTCTTACAATAGTTTTGCCATTTGAATGAAATTTATTATTACAAATTAGATATATTATTGATTACTGGATAATAATTTGTATGATATTATTTCAATTATTTCCCAGAATTTATTTATATGATTATTGGTTAAAGTCCAGCAAGTAATTATCTGTATCAGTTAAAAATTAACTTAATAATAATAGTAGACATTGAAAAAATTTTTATTTGCAATTATTGTATGACAAAATTTCTTAAACGTGCTTATATTCCACTAACTTTTTTATTTAAATTGAAAATGTAATAAATAAACATTCAAAATTTATGATTATTTTGTGAGAGAAATCCTAAATTTTATTATTTGTTGAAGTGTACAAGATCTAGTAAGGATATAGATATGTAAGATGAAAAGTGATACAAAATAAAAAAGAAGTATAGACTATAATGAATACCTGTCATTAACAATTAATTCTGTCATTAAGTCACGAAAAGATTCGACAAAAAAATTTTATGTATAAAATTAAATGCTCTGACTGTTTCGTGGTAAATATTGACAAAACAACCCACTCTGGTTATTTGCACACATGAGAATAAAAAAAACATAGCAATAAATCAATTGTAGTAACAGATATACAAGAGTGTAACCATTGTATTAACTAGAATGGTGTATCAATTTTAAATAAACATTTAAATCATAACAAAATAATTTTAGCTAAAATGTTATAAATTGGCATTAATAGCAATATAATAAATAAACAAAAATAATCTCAAAATTTACATCTTGAGAATAACTGAGAATTATAAATAATGTTAAAAATTAATTATAATATTTAAACTATTAAAGAGTATCTTTAAAGAAAACAATTATAGATTTAGTATTTATACGTTCAGTCTAAAAGTGAAAAAATCTGAGTGTTGTACGGAATAAATCTTTTATAAGTCAGTATGTATGTGACAGTTCGTCCTGAACATGTAAAGATGGAATTTTTTGTAATAATACGCACAATGTATTTTTCAAAAGTATATAAATCTTCAATTTTAATAAAAATAAAATTTGGAGTATTACATTATGTGTAACGATCGCACAACTCTTAAAAGTTATACTATCCTAGTTATAATTCAGATTTCAGGAATCTTTGAAACTAAAGCATGTTTTTCGTTCACACTTGACAAATTGATTACTTTAATTTGATTAAGGTTAATCAGATACTAGTATTAAAAGAATAATAATTCAGTACAATTTAATAAATTTGATTTTGATCTCGAATTATATTACACTTATAGGTAGATTGCTTTAACGCAGAACGAAGGAACAGTTGGCAGTAAAGGATGCTCAACTGTCGTTAGGAGTGGGTTGACGGTAAAGAACGTTTGGCGAATTGGATGCTGATGGTAAAGCAGATTTAGCAAGATTGAGAGGTTGGGATGGAACCAAGTATAGGATGCGTGTCCAGAGCAATTTCATCCTGTGGTGCTCCTCGGGTTTTTAATACCTTCGTGATACACGTTTTTTATCCGCGGATCACGATGCGCAGCCGGAGTCTGTATCAAAAATACATTTATATTTGGGATTAGTACAGGTCCGAGGAAAGCATTAAAGCAGATCAGTTAGTTCTCCGTTGCATCAATTTCCGCGTATGCGAATAATTCGCGAATTGAGTCTAGATATCGCACGATAACATGATTTGTGGGAAATATCGTCCTCCTGCCGCGATGATACCGACACCTTTCATAGCGCCGAACACGTTTTTCGTTTCACGTATTTGCGGACCCTCAAAAATCGCAGAGCTAAGGTATCGTAATACCAAAATTACCATTCAAAAAAAATTAATTTAACACATTTATTTATCTAAATTATTTCAATATTTTTTATTTAATTAATTTTATTAAAAAAACAAAATTTGTATTCAATATATTCAATAATTTTTAAAGTTCGTTATTTAGTCATTAAAAGCACTTAGTTTTAATGAAAATTTACAAAGAAATTATTTCTATACATAATTTTTTATTGTAGTGCTTAATATTGGCTTAAAAATTAATCCACAATATTACAAACATGTAGAGAGTTGGAAAAACTTTGATGAAACATTGTGTGGTCTACTAAATCTGATTTTTTAGTTTTTTTTCAATTCTATGAAATAATATTAAAATTTACAATTAAAATATTCTGCTTCATATAATTTTTACAAAAAAGAATTCATACAAATAGTATTTTTTTTAAATTATAAATAAAAAAAAAAATAAAAAAATAAATTTATAGGACTACCAACATTGTATAAAATATTTTTTTTGTTTATCATTTTAGTAATTTTTTATTAGCTTTTAAAGCTAATAAGTATATTTTAATATTAGATTAAGATAGGAACATTATTTATTCTATTTTTATTGATAATTTCAAAGTTCTATTATTATTTTTTTATATACCATTTGTAAGATTATAATAGTTCATTTCTTTCATATTTACTTAAAAATTCTTATTTTTTGAAAAGAAAAGCACATACTTATTATATAAAAAAATTAACAAATTTTTTTAATAGATATACACAATTATTAATTACAATTTCAAGAATGAGTTTTCATGCTCAGATAATTTTTATTCAATTAAGAAATTATATAATGTTTATAATGATTAAATAAATAAATAATTATATTATGTATAAAAACATTATTTTTTAATTGAAAAAATTTTATGAAACCGTAAGTTCATTATCAAAACATAATTAAACATGTATAAGTTTTTATTGTATGAAAATTATTTTTTAATTTTCTTATATTTGAAATAAATATTTATTTCATAAATAAAATTATTTCATAAATGTTATCTTATTATAATTTTTTATAAATATTAAAATATGGTTAAGTTTAAAAAATTCTTTAATAATTCGTATATTTATATATTATATATATTTTGATTTTAAAATATATATCAAATATTTTGTAACATTCAAATTCATTTATTTACTAAAATAAAATTTGAATATTAGGATGAATGTTCATAAAGTTGATAAATTTGTATATATTGAAATTAAATAAATATTATTTTTTTGATAATATCGATGAACTTGATTAAAAATTCACAACACATTTATTTTTCTAAATTTTATTTAAAAAGTATCATTTATTGTTTATAAAAAATTTAATTTAAAAATATTACATAAAAAATATTTTTGATTTTCACCTTTTTTTATAAAATACGTAATGATCTAAAGAATAATAAAGAAATTCTTAAAATTTTATTGATCGTAAAGTATCGGCGATATATGTTAATAAATTTTCGATTTGTGATTCGTAGATTTAGTAAAAAAATAACGAAAAAGAAAATACGCAATAAAAAATAATTAAAAGATTACGTTTTCAGTTTCATGCAACTTTGGTGTTGCATATTAGTGCGTATATTAGTTGTCCAGGAAATAAAATAAAGGAGTATCAGTTTTATTCCAAAAATATTCAATTCTAATCTTATGTACATGTGCATCCAGCCTCGACTGTACCGTCCAATGTTGAACAACCACACTTTCTTCATCTTAAATCAATGAATAACTGAATCATCGTTATCTGTTTAGACTGAGTCGAGTGTTTCGCAGTTGGTTCGCGTACGAACTTTCCCCACCGTATCGTATGTGAATACGAATAAATTAGTCAAGAGCAACGTCAGATCCATTTTCGAAATATTATTATTATTATTATTATTATTATTATTATTATTATTATTATTATTGTGTGCATGTGCATATAATATCATTCATAAAAGAGATTTGCCATGATTTATCACGAACCTCTTTTGTATAATATGTATTGAAATTGTTATTTAAACGACTTATCTCATAATACTCAAAACTGTAAATGCTAGTAAGTAAGCCCATAATTCTCGTATTTACAATGTTTTAAAACATATTATTGTTATTATTAAAACATGTATATGTATATACATATTTTAGTTGGAGGTATGCTTGATTAAAATATATATTACATTATATTTTCTTATAATTTATGTTAATTTCTGTTCATTGTTAATTTTATATTATTGGTGCAATTATTAATTTAAGTAATTCATAATATATTTTGTGCCATATATTTTTCATATTATATTTTTAACATGTGCTGATCGTGCATTGTATTTGTTGCATTTCAAATACATAGTACGATAAATATAATTCTAGTTGTTAATGCGTTTATATTTACTAGTATAAGTAAACATTAGAAGAATTGTGGGAACGATTAAATTTGGAGAAAAGACGCTTACATTAAATTATAACGACTTTATCTTAATGATAAATATTTTTTAAATTAAAATCATGGAAAAGCTACGAATAAATTCGTATTAGTAAAATTATTTAAATCATATTTGAAGGTAACAATAAAAAAATTTTGGATTATAACTAATAAATGAATTGTCTATATTGGTAAGTGATGGGTAAATGTTGTTATTAAAGAAATTTATGTCGATAGGTAAGAGTTCTTGTGATTAAAGAGAAATCGAAATAAAAGTACTAAAAAGGTCGTATATTTAAAATTATAAAATGGTAAAAAGAATTCAAATTTTTTAAAAATAATTAATACCCCAAAAGAAAAAAATTGACATAAAAATAAATGATAGCTTTGGTACTAAGTCTGGTCTGTATTCGATATAAGATTATGAATTGGATAAATGTGGTTTTTAGAATAAAAGCAACAAAAAAGGAATCGAAAACGACATGTGTACATTGATGTACAATGAGAATGCAAATAAGTAGTGCAACAGACATTGCAGTCATTAATTATTAATCGGAATAACTTAATGAGGCGCTACTCACATGATTCAGTCAAAATACTCAGAAATGCACAATGTATCTCTAGCTGCAACTCGATTGCAATATCCTGGGGATGTGTAGCACGTGCTTACGTTCTAAAGTCATTCATAGGTTCTCTTTGGTGCGTCTGTCTTTATTGAAGATGACGTGGAAACCGTAGTAGGGTGAATGCACCTGGCACCTGACAAGAACCTGAAACGAAAATCTTAATTATCTGATTTTATATAATGGCACATACGTGTTTCATTGATCGCGAAAAGGAAATCGTAATTTTCGAAGTTAAGCTACATAATCGATTTGGCTATTTCGATCGATTTTCCATTTAAGAGCTTTTTAATAAGAGCGAAAGTTCTTAGTTTTTCCCGGTGCATATTCATTGCTTAAAAAATTTATCTTCATTCATTGTAAACGTATTATATTACGTATTATCAATATCTCAATGAAATTTTAACATTACTTTTTTAACGGTTAAAATTAAACTCGTGGGAAAATAAGAAAAATTTTACCATATAATTGCAATGCTAAGCGCTAAATTTTTATGTCGGGTTCGTATTTAATTTAATTGCAATTCAAAAATAATAAAATTATAGACGGATAAAGGATATAGTTTATCTGCAAAAATTAATTAATTATATAGAGCGTGTATTTTTAATGTAGATGATGTGCAAAAACGAAATGACTAAAAAGCCTAGCATTTATATTTAATATATATTACCTTTTAAGATTATATAATCATATAAATTGATCAAGTTCAATATTTACATTTAATATTTATGTAATTTAAACTTTTCCTAATGAATATTGGTAATTATCAATAAGTATAAAGGACTTATTTAGCGTGCATTAAAAAAAGAAATTACTATTATTTAATAGTTTTAAGCTATCATTTGAATGTAATTGAATTTAATAATTTTTAAATTATGTATTAACTACAATAACATTTTTTTTATTAATAAAAGTGTTAATATAAATTCTAAGGATATTAAAACAATTGGAGTTATTTATTCATTCAGTCTATAATAACGTGTTAAAGTAAAATAGATAATTACTATAAATATTTTCTTTAACACCACAATTTTTAAAAATCCTTGTGCTATTTTACTGATTATATTATATTGCAGATATTATTATAATTTTATTATTATTATCAAATGAATCGTACAATTTTATGTGAATATTATAAATATATTTTATATAATATAAATTGGCATAAATATGATATTACAGACATATGCATAGCGAAACAAAAATTAACAATTAAAAGACTTACAGACACTTTTCTGTAAATCGAATGGTAAATGGTCAATATTTTTTAAAGGATCATATAATTTTTATGTTAAAAAAATGATTGTTTTTGTCAATGTATTAAAATCAGCTTGACGTTTACTCGTGATCTTTTATTACAGCTTTCCTCTTAAATTTCTTGATTTTCTTTTGAAAAAAGTAGTATTTGTGCACTTTTGTATTACTTACATGAAAAATTACAGGAAAAAATGTAAGACGTAAACTCAATTTCTAATGTTACACATAAATACCAATACTTATACTTAAACAATATTCTGCAATGTTCTTGTATATTTTCATTTTGGGAAATCATTAGTTTATGTGTTAGTGCACACTTGATATTGAGCTCTATTATTAACAATTGATCTAAGAGAATCAGATCTTTGGATCGATACGGTACCGATAGATGTGTTCAAAGGTTCAGTGAATATCGTATAGGCGCAACATCATTCTCACAGCATCCGAAAATTAGCCAATGAACACGCATCCTCCTTCACCTGCTAAACAAATGAATCTGCTTTACTAGGAGCATGAAACATTTAAAGTAATAATGCCTTCAGTAAATACTCAACAATTCAGTCTGAATAGCCACGTGTTTTATAGACTCAAAATTCAACTTATTATTACTAACTGAATATTGCTTTTACATATCAGTCACTAAATCACCCATTGAATTTTTGTCTTATGTTTCACTTCTTACTTTAAAATTAATGTCCAATAATTCTTTTAAACAATAGTATGTATAAATATATATAAATATTATACCAAAAAATAAATAATTACTAGAATAAAAACATTTTTAATGCGATAAGTAATTTTTAATTAATACTAATAAAAATAATAATATATAAAATACAAAAAAAAGAATATTTTCATTAAAATAATATTCAAATTCTTAAAATATAAATAATATAATAATAATCTATATAAAAATACAATATTAAAAATATAATAATGAATTTATTATTATCACATGCTATTTTATCACTAATGTCATCACTGCTTTTCTGTTTAATTTTTACAGAATCAATACCGCTTTGTCTTTGATTTACACGTTTATTATAAACAGCCTCAGTCACCAATTTACCTTTCCAAGGTTACAATTTAATTTTTGGCATATTTTTTTCACTTATTTATTGACTTCAAATAAACACAAAAAAAATAAGAATACACTACATACATAAATTTAGGTTATGAATATATAAACAAAGAGTATGTTGAAAATAATAAATACAATTAGCTGACTATTTAGTATAGCCAAAATAAAAAAATTAAAAACGACGTTGCCAAGCTTTTTCATAAATATTTCACATAATTATTTAATAATATATTTAATAAAACATTCACGTAAATAAATTTTTTATATTTTTAATAACTTTGTTTATCATAAAATGTTTTATTTTGTTTATATTTTATATGCAAATCATTTTTAAAAAATCATGATTTTCATTACCTTAAATTAGAACCCCGCTTTTTCTTAAGCTATTTTAATCATTCAGTGTTATGACAGTCATTCTAAAATAGTCTTAAACCGGCAAGCAATTGTTATTATCCAACATGTGAATAATGCAAGATGATTTGTACAAATCTATAGTATACAGTTAGCTTGATAAAGAAAATCCTAAGAAAGCTATATAATTTGTTTATCATAACATTTCTTTAAAACTAAACTAAAGAAAATCAAATCGCTATTTGTTTGATTTTTATATATTTGTTACTTCATTACATAATTTCCTTAAAATTTTACTACGTGCCCTTTGTTGATCATCCTGAGAGTTACTTTTTAAACACATTATTGGAGAATTTTTAATATCATATTGTTTTTTTTATATAAATTTTTAATTTAATGTAAATCAGTATAATACTTTTTAGAGAAATAAAGACAAAATAAAAGTATACAATTGCATACTATTGAAAATTATATTTTAAATTTTTTCTGAGAGCTTGAAAATAAAATTTTAAATTAATTTCTATCTATGGATAGACTCTAAGATATTTATTGCTTAAAAGAATTTATCTTTACAGAAAGTTAATTATATTTATTTCATAAGACCTATTTCATCATTATTCTTTAGTTAAATTGTAAATGAAAGCAAATTTATTCATTTAACTGTAATTTGATCATTTATTTTTATATTTTTTCTTATTTATCTAAGAATCTACTTACTTAATAACAATTTAAATATACATAAATGTTATTTGATTTATCAATCATCATAATAAAAGATAATCTTATTACGATGACACAGAAAATAGATTTTTTGGTTCCAAATGTTAATCATTCTTCATTTTTCAATATTTTATAAGAAAATTATAAAAAATTATTAAGTTTATTTACAATTATTTGTTACTGCATTTATTTTTTTTTTATTATATTTTTTAAGTCAATCATAAATTCAACATATTTAGAAAAAATTATTTTGTGAAGTTATAACTTCTGTGTGCTAATTGTACAAGTTAGTTGGTAATTGATGGATAGTATTTTATTATTATATTTTATATAATGAGTATAATTATATTTACATATACCTCAATAAATTTATATATATTAATTTTTATT
The DNA here is from genome assembly GCA_018907245.1 of Eupristina koningsbergeri. Lineage (NCBI taxonomy): Eukaryota > Metazoa > Arthropoda > Insecta > Hymenoptera > Agaonidae > Eupristina > Eupristina koningsbergeri. The sequence continues at coordinate 351,857 of JACCHV010000013.1, read as the reverse complement.
TGTTTGATAGCCTATTGTAATGGACACATCTATATTTAGCCCATTATTAAAAAGTAAATTCAATATTTTTAGAATAGCGACAGATTGATTGTATTAAAAGTGATAGACCTGGAATAACAATAAAAAGATACAATACTGTGCATCAGCGTTAACTAATTTTTAAAAAGTATATCCTATAGTCTAAATTAAATAAACGTTGTGATGAAAATCGTTAGAAAAACCAAAACTATATACGGTGTTTTGTTTTTTCTTCTTCCGCGCTTTCGCATAGATTATTATATTTAACATAGGTAAGGTAATTAGTTATTGTTAAGTAAGTGTAATAAAAGTCAATGAGTAGAAAAGACCGCGAGTGTTGGTTATTCAATAACGACTAAGGGACGCGCGTTTATGATAATATTTGGTAATGGTCACATCATAATAATAATTGAGACTGAACATTCGATTATTCCATCTCTCTACACACATACACACAAAAATCCTCTTTCTGTCTGTCTGTCTGTCTGTCTGTCTCTCTCTCTCTCTCTCTCTCTCTCTCTCTCTCTCGCTCACTATCTTTCTATTTCTTGATGTACGAGGGAGCGCTCTCTTTTACTTTTACTCGGGGGAAATCAGTGACGTTAAAGATATGTCGGGAAACAAAAAATTTATCGTCAGGAATCATTGAATGCGAAATTAAAGAGTCGATCATCTATGATTTTTAGTTACAACAGTTATTCCCTTTTTCTAGCGGTTGAGGTTTTTAAAAATGCGGAATTCAATTTATTCTTTCGGAACACTGATGATTCTTAAAATTTTTATTTTAGAAAAAATGCAATGGTATTAGTAAAATTCATTGTATTAGCTGATGTTTTTAATATGTTTTTTAATCAAAAGTAAAGTTCGATGGTTTTGTAAATTATGTACATTGTATATTGTATTATGTATATTATAAAACATGACTAAACATTTAATTATTTATTACTATTTCACTGTTAGGTCATATTTTTAATATATTGAAATATTATATTTATATTTTTTAAGAAAATTTATTAAGAGTAATCTTTATTACTAAAATTAATTTTGTCTTGATCGGAACTTTTTCGTTACTTTTATTCACTTACAATCAAGTAAATTTATTCGTCACTATAATTATATATATTATATTAATTATAATTAAAAATGTTTAAATATTTTTTAAAGGAATTTTTGAATTGTAAAAAGTAATTGATAAAATTTATCATATAAGAGAATTTATTAGGAAGATCAACTTCCATTTTAATTTTCTATTATCCTTTGTACAAGGAATATTCACAAGTCGACACGCAGATCATATTGATAATCGTTGATTACATACATCCTACGACAATAAATTTATTCTTGAATCCGTCATATTTCTTATTATAGTTTTCGTTATTATAATGATTATTTTCATTATAGGTTACTAATATCAAGTTCACAAATTTATAATTCTAATAAACGTTAAATCACTTTTGAAATTGTGTGGATTGTACTTTCTTTTTATAATGTTACTTTTATTATACAATTCTTGAATAAGTTTAGTGTTATATTACACAAAATAAAAGTGACGAATTAGTCGTACATAGAATTATAATACTTTAAAGTTCTAAAATTATTTCATAACTTTATATTAAAATAATGATTTCATGAAGAGAAAACTAGAAATATTGTTTAATTTTTAACTTTCACTTAATTTAAAACAAAAATACTCCAGAAAATATTCTCTTATGACAAAACTGTATTTTTTAACATGTTTTAATGATTAATTAAATATTAAATTTAAATTTTTAAAAAATGTTAAAAAATTAAAAATTTTTTTAAATCTTTTAATGAAAGAAAGAATGAATGAATTAATAAAAGTATGTAGTTTAGTAAATGAACATAATTTAAAAATTTATGTCAAATATATTTATTATAATTGTGAAATTTTTTTGTACACTCTTTGTTCAAAACATAAATTATATGAGTATTATGTGCTTAGTTATATGTATTTTAATAGTGAAATATTTTAATTTATGATGGCAATAATAAATAACAATTTAAACAATCACTATCATTTTCATGTTCTTTCAACGAATTTTAAAAAATAATTATAATAAATTTTTCCCACTTAAAGTTTATTAGATTTAAAATTTCACGGTCTTAAATAATTATGAATGTTGTAAGTTTCAAATAGTACCGGGAAATATTTTGCATTTATTATTTTAAATATTACATTAGTATTGACCTAATAATCCTATAATCTATAACCATCAATTTAACCACTGACCCATGCAACAATGACGAATGACCTTAAACTAAAATTTTTCTTTGTATGTCATTTACCATGAGAGTTGAGAAAATTGAGAACATGAATCTCGATGACAACTACCAGACAAAAAATAAAAACAATGGGTGTCGAATAATGGGATTAAAAAAAGCAATAAAAGTCCTTAACTACTGTTTTTGAGTTTTTCGAATGGAAGAGCTAAAATTTGGGTTTTCTCGATTTTTTGTACGATAGTTATTCCTATTTCGAGCCCGAATACGAAAAAGCTTACGAGGCTGTGGACGACTGGACATGCTCTTCATTTTCGAGAGCACACTGGCCAGGTTAACAAGCAAAGAGAGGCCAAAGAATAAGATGCAAGAAAACGAAAACAAATAGGAGTGCGAAAGAAAGAGGCAGGAGAGGAGGAAAGCAGATGGAGCAGACACCTTCTCCGAGAAGTGGGCACAAGAAGGAAAAGAAAGCCCCCACTATTGGCGAAAGAGTGTCGTATTGGTTATAAAGGACCGTGACTGCTTTTATCCGGCTGCACTCCTGGAGTGAAACTCACGGAGGATCGGTCTCTCACTCGTACACACGCGACCGTACGACTATCACCACCTCCTCCAGTGGCTACATCCACACTGCGCACCACGTCCTCCGCTGTACTCCTGTGCTTCAAAATTCGGATTCAAATTATTCTCCATCACATTTGATTACAACCTGTGCACTGAAACACCATGAGGATATTCTTGCTGGTACGTGATTTTAAAATTCTCAATTATGTTTTTTTGCGCATTTGAATTATGCACAGAGGATAGGCAGCTGAGCACTAGTGGTTATTGAGACTGGTACAGGTGCCGTGTGAAAAGCGAGAAAAACGATGAAATTTAATTTTTTGGTGTTTAATAGTGCTTTTGATTCAAGGATTCAATATTAATTTATTTTGGGGAGAAACTTGAGAGTGAGCACTGAAATTTGAGACTCATTATTCGAACAATGAAACCAATTTCATGAAACTTGCAAAAGCAATGTAAACTTACGAGAAGTGTTGCTTGTCTCAATCATTTTTTCAATTATCTTCGTCAGTGAACTTTTCACAATTCATAAATATCATTTGTATTTTATGCACATGTGATAAGCTGAAAAGTTTTGGCTACATAATAATATGTTGATCATAATGCATACGCACATGTTTAGCATCATTTGGGTTTTAAAATTTAATTGACTTCCGAGTTTCTCGGATAACGCTTTCCATAGAATTTTCTATACATGAACCATTAATCTCCTGAGCATATAACGTACAACTTCGAATTAAAAGCATTATTAAGTGTTTACGTATGTGTGTGTGTGTTTGTGTATATGTGCGCGTGTGTGTGTGTATACATTTATGCATTTATGTATGCATATATGTGTTATGTATTTATGGATGTATGTGTGTACATAACATGCATGTGTGGATTTATGTATGCACCTCGTAGACGTTCATCGTCGATTTCATACTTTCACACGAATTCTTAACTCTTTTTATAATCGACGGAGTTCGACAAGAGTTCGCTTATGTGTATGTATTCTGGTAGTTTTTTCCTTTATCTATCTTTCTCCATCTTAGGGTCTGTAAATACACTCGTTTTCTATGTACACTCGCTTATAAACGTTGCATTAAACGTTTTACCGAGCCACCTATATTTCTTACGCAAACTATCGTCTTTGCGAAATTTCGTTAAGAGTATGATGATTTTTGTACATCATTTGTTCATAATTGTACTTTCGACTTCATTTGAAGTATTTTATCTCCATATGAATTCGAGTTCGCGTGATTTGTTCTTCGAGATTTATTTGTTGTAAAGCACGTCAACATTGTTCGATTTCGCTGTAAATTGTACTTCGACATTGACTTTTTGGTACTTACTTTGGTACTTTTATTAAACTTATTATAATTAAATTTATTATAAACTAGTCAATTCTTTATTCTCCTTAATTTAATGTGAAAAATTTATGAATTTTCTTAGTTTAAAATTAAAATTCATGTTTAAAGATCTTATTTACTTCACCACTTCTCATAAATATTGTAATTGTCATTCACTCTTTTTTGGTACTTAATAATTTTTTTTTTCTACAAAATTATTTTATCGATATATTTATTAAAACGAATAAATGAGTGTAGAAATGTTATACAAGTTTTTAACAAAAATTTAAATATTTTACGAGAATATATTTTACGATCTAAGCTTTAAAACATTGCATTACAATAGAATTCCTAATATTATTAAAAATAAATTATTATAATTAAAAATTTCAAATAGTGTACAGTATATATTACTGCAATCGATAATTCTATCAAAAAGTAGTTATTAAAAATATTTTAAAAATGTAATATTTGCAAATAGTACTTTAATTAACTTTACATTATAAAATACGTGCATTTTAACATGTAATTTTTTATTATCGATAACGATGGATGTGGTTATTATTTTTGATACTTTGATTTATAATATTTTTGTTAGCTTCAAAAATATATAATAAATACAACTTTTAGAATCAAATGCTACAGCAATAGAATACAATAGATTAAATGTAGTAGTTGAATTCACATATTTATAAGGTGTTGAAAAAGGTAGTTTATGATGATTCCCAAGAAAACTGTCGTGTTCACATGTTTTTAGAATTGTAAAACATTTGTTTAACTTTAATATTACAATTGCCTATTCGCCGATGCGTTTTCATTTTTACAACATCTCATTAATCAACATCAGCTTTCATTGATTAGTGTGTATTTATTAAACAGATATTCAAAATTAAATTGTAAATAAATCAAATTTTTTTTTATTTCTGATTTTAATTTTTAAAAAAACAAAATTTTTACTGAGAGTAATTAAATATTTAAATAAATAAATTCAGTGTTTTTTTCAAAATAACAGTTAAAAAACATATTACGTTTTGTAATTCATTGAAATAATCATCACTTATTTTGTTATTATTTATGAACGTTTTTTTAAAATTAATTTTTAAGGTATTACAAATAAAGGATATTATTTTTAAATTTATCTGGTACATTTTTGCTCATATAAAAATACTTTTTTCTCCGTATTGATCACAATATATTTATGAATTAAATTAATTTATTTTATGTATATCACAGTGTAACACTCGATCGTTTATCAGAACATGATAAAAATCATTTTTCAATCGATATTTCGGAAAAAGCTCGAAAGAAAAGAAAAGTAAGGCATAATAGCATAATAACATAATCTAGCGACACTTTCTCAAGGATTGATGAGCATGTAAGGAATTCTAATCAGTTATTATTAGGATAACTATCGCAAAATTATATAATTAATTTATGTAGTGGGTCGAAATGATTGCCAACTCTATTCATTCTCGTTGCAGTGTGCAATTCTGCACCGGTTAAAGGAAAAATGTTCACGTGTCGCCCAAGTTTCACGTAATTTTCTCATGTGGCCCCTCTCCAGATGTCTCGGAGTGTGCTTAGAAGAGATAGATAGATAGATAGAGAGAGAGAAAAGTCAGAGTGAGAGGGAGAGGGACGGATAAGTACTCACCAATACGTTGTTACACCTTTCGTAATAAACTAGTCTTTTCTTCTGCGGCGTGGTGCTTCCTTTCCGAAACGCATAGCGTCGTCAAGTTTCGTCACGCGACAAGAAATTTCGCTTTGCGCGCGCTTACTCTGGTATTATTCTGGTTCGTTGACTCGTTCGTACGAATTTAATCACCTGGTACGTTAGAAGCATTAGGTGTACCTCCCTTTAACTCATCAACTAGACTCTCGTGTTTTGACTTATCAATTCAATATAAACCTTACAAATATCTGAATTTAAGATTTATGCTCAATTTAATATTTTTAATTATTAATTCGAGTTTTACGATACGCGCTTGAACTTGATGAAACAGTCATTTTACCTTTGGATTCTATCTTTAAATATTTAAACTGCGTATCTGGTTAAATTATTCAAATTTCTTCTAGATCCATCTCAGTTTACCAAATTTATTTATAGATCATTCAATGATTGAAATTGTTCGATTTACAATTATTATATTCTAATTTTTAATTTAATCTCTATTTAAATAAGTATTATTTGTAACAAAATCTTTTTGAACATTTAGTAAATATTTTGGTAAAATTAATATATATTTAACAGATTATAATCTTTATTTAATTAATATTATGCATTTTAATATATTATAGCAAAAGAATCTTCTAATAAAAGTTTTTATTGTATATTTACAATTATTTATTTGAAATACTTGAAAAAAGTTTTAAATAAAAAAAAGCTTTCTTTGGATAGAACTAATTTTATAAATGTATAATATACATTTTATTAACTATATATGTTCTATGTATTTGAAATAAATATTTTTATTTTCATAATATAAATGATGGTATATTTTTTTTTATAAAGAAAATACTCTCACAGGGTTTTGAATAATTATATGTCATTAACTGAAGCGAAAAGTTAATCTTGAAATCAAGTATACAAGAAAATCACATAATTACACATATTTTATATTATTCATAGTTTATGAAAAAAATTTAAATTTTAAGACAAAAAATATAATTTTATTTCAATACTGTACGATAATACTATGTAAATACCTTTTGCTTTCAAAATCGTTTCTTAAAGCAGAAGTGATACTTGTCAAAAGGCTATTTATCTTATTTGTATTCTTATTATTTTCAATGAAAATTAAATTTATGCAAAAATTGAAAGTTAAAATAACAAATTTAATCAGATATTCGTAGAAAATTTTTATAATATCAACGTAAAAATTGGTAGCATTTTTTACTTATATTTTTTTAAAATGCAAGGTGTGTACGAACTTGTGCATGTATACTCTTGCAAACATAATAAGTATGTGACCGATTATGGATGGTTACATAATTTCCGTCTGTCCCACTTTTAAATTTCAAATTTTCTTTTTCTTTCTCTCACTAACTTTCTTTAAATTTTTAAGAAATAAAACTTGTAAAAAAAAGAAATTAAAAAACTAAAGTCTGTATTAAGTTTTGGTAATATTAAATTGTATATTCCTTTCAAAATGAAAAAATTCTATATGAAAATAATGAACAAAAGAAAATAAATTCATGCGTTAATTAAAAAAATAATTTAAATTTACCGGCTTCCACATAAAATGAATGAATTATACTTTCCATTTGTAAGCCATGTGAAGATGTTTTGTTTGCCTTAGAGAGTTTGAAGTACGCGAAATGCAATTTAATCAGTCTGTTTTTATCCATTTGCTTCCTTTTTAGTTTGTAAATCACGTTGAAAGTATTTTTGTATATTACATAGAAACACTATAATATAAACATACACATACATATCAATAGTGAAAAGGAGTTAATTAAATTATATACAGAACTACTCTAATCATTAAAATTAATTATATAGTTCATGGATTTAGACGATTAGTATTTGCATAGAATTTATAATTTGATTAAATAAATAGTACTATAACACATATGCCAAAACATAACATTTTGCATTTGAATATGGGTTATAGAGGCTTATATATTTTTATTTAAAGTAAAAATAAATATCTTCATTTTTTAAATTTTATAAATAAAATTATTTTCAGTATTTTTAGCAATTAAACTTTGCTTAAAATAAATAAATAAATAAATAAATCAAAATATAATTTACTATTTAAATTGGTTCTATTTTTAACTAAAATTTAAATTAACTAAACTGTCACTATTTTTATTTAAGTTAATGGTGACATACATGGAATTTTGAATTAATATTATCATAAATAATAATGCAAACAATATCTCCAAAACAAAATTATATTTAAATAATATTTTAAAATATTGAAAAATACAAAAACGTAGCTTCAAAATTCTAAAAAGTATATTAAATAACATATAAATTTAAAAAAAGGAAGTATATTTTAAAACGTGAATATTTTTAAAAAATTTATAATTCTTTTTTTTTCGTTGTTTCGATTATTAATCTAATATTACTTTTCTTTATTACTTTTTTTATTAATAATCTATAATTTATAGAATTTTTATAAATGAATAAAAATTGATTATACATTAAATAATTTTTAATGTGCAACAAATTACTTAGATTTTTTAATATCAATATTTAATTCTGAAAACACATAAATTAAATAAATCATCATCAATGCTAATTATTTGTTTATAAATTTTCGTTAAGTTTTAGGTAAACTAAAATATAAAAACATTCTCGAAAATTCTTTCAAAAGTCAGTCATATTAACAGATCTAGTAATGGTTATATATTCTCATAAGTAAATGCACTGAATTTACATTATCTAATTTAGAAAGTAACTATTACCTATCACAACAATTTATCGGAAATTCAATAATATTTATTATATAAAATATTTATTCATGGAATTAAAAATCTTTTATATTAAGTACTAGATTTCTATTTTGTATAACTTACCATAGCATAGTTTTCCTAGAAGGAATTCAAAGCATCTCGAGTCTCCAGGTTAGCATCAAATTAGGTTAGCATTTTCATTCCTGGATAACATTTTTACTCGTGTGTAATACTAGTTTCACTATTAGTAATATTGTGCATTTAATGAATCCACCAATAAATTGATATTTTTTGAGTTGCACTCATTATTATATCACAGTTTGGCAGTTATAGAATTCACTATGCTTTTTTTTGCATCACGGTAATAAATATTATTAATGTAGGTTCGATGTAAAAGAATTGATGATTTATTATAAGTCAATTTATTTCAATTACTATACTGAATGGTATTACTTTTGAGTATTTTTTATTAAATTATTAATTAGATGTTCAATAAACATTATGCAGAAATAATAAAAAATGAATATGCTTTTATTAAAAGTTCTATAAGAGTAAAATTTTTTATATAAATCAATTGATTTAATTGAAATAAATTAATAGATGGAATAAAATTATGTGAATAATTATGAATTGTTTATTTAAATATTATTTGAAAAATGACCGTTAATTAAATTTTATAAATAAAATTTTTTTTTCTTATTGCATTAAATGATTTTACATAATAATTAGATTTATTTGAATTTTTATAAAGCTGTACGAATACTAATAAATCACTTAATTAGATTTAAACAACATTGAAATAATTACATAAATACATAATATTAAAATATATGTGACTCTTGTCAAAAAAAGATGCAATCGTTACATTCTTAAATTAGATGTTAAAAATATATTGAAATAACTTTTTGAATTAAGTTATTATGAATTCGTAATATTTCCCATGAAAATAATTAATAGCTATTTATAATTTATTTTTAATTTATTAAATAAATATCATTTATATAAGAACAATATTTTCATAAATTTTTAGATTTATTGTATGAAAAACCATGTATTTTTTATATTACCTTATTTTTTCTGAAATTAAATTTAGTTAAAAGACTAATATATTATTAAATTTTTTTAAATATCTTAAAACGAATCAGATGCGTAAAATTTGTAGTAGTTTAAAATAAAATTTTTATTACACTTGCATTTTGTTAAGTTGAAAATGGAATTCTTTTTTAACAAACAACAAATATATCTTGAAATAATATTATTTTGAAGAAATGTTATTAATCATTTTGTTTAAAGAGTAACAGGTATGAATTATAAATATATGGATTCATGAATCAATGATGAGTAAACTAGCCAATATCAAATTAAGTTGTTTGCATAATAAAAATCTAAGAAGAAATTAATAATATTGAAAACATGAAAAATTAATGGAGTATAGTGAAAAAATTTAGAAAAGCCGTTATCAAAAAGAAGATAAATTACGTTATTAACTAGCAATATGCAAATGGTTATGAAAGAAATGACCTCGTAAAATATTTACTGTAATGAGGAATAATAATAGAGTAGCAGTCAGATAAGATCTGGCCTTTAAATACGAGGAGAATTAACTGGATTCCATTAAATATCTCAAATAATTGCAAACAATAAGCCAATACCCTGATCTCTTCCCATGAAAAGAAAGCTTGTACTTCCAAGTCTCTGCATTTCCTTTACGCGGTCGGGAATTGTAAAAAAGAGAATTAGGATAGAATAAATACAACCCTGGTGAGAGATCACGTAGTTTCTTCCTGGGTCCGAGTAAATTATCTCGCCAAATGTCACGATCAATGATCATTCTTAAAACTTGGTCGAGTGGCAACATGGGAAGTCATCTTTCTCTCTCTATCTCTCTCTCTCTCTCTCTCTCTCACTATCATTGTAATCGGTAAACGTGTTTGCAACCATGGTACTGCGACCTAGTTAATGAATGGCTTATTTTTTTGTTCTGTAAGAGAGAAATGCCACCATTCTGGTAGCACACAGACATGCATTTAGCGAGGGGAAGGGCGATTTTCCAATGCTCCATGTATCCCCTTACACTAGACTTTTCTGAAAGCTCTCTGTAGTTGCTGGCGAAATCTAATCATTACTTTTGGAGGGATCATTTATCTTATTTCATAATATAAATCTTGTGTAAATCACAAAATGGACATCGAATATATGGGAAAAACTATAAAAGCTTTACAGCCGTGTGAAAACCTTTGGCCGAAATGTCTTTCTTCTAAACAATCTCCTGTCATGCAAATTAATTTTTTCTTCACCTAATACTACCGCTCTTACCATTTCTTCTGTCTTTTTAGAGAAGTTTTACTATTTAGGTTTTAATTAATATTTCATATTATATTAGAATAAAAATAAGTGAGTTGCAGTTAAAATTTTATTAAATTAAAAATCAATTGCATAGTGTATTAGTTTTATTTAAAAGATCCTTATTAAACACTTCTCATTAATAATATTTTCATACTTATTAAAAAAACTTCTCTTTGAATAAATATATATATTTACAGAAAATTTTATAGTTTTATTCAAATGAGAATTATAAAGCATGAATTATCAAGGCATTTTCAATCAAATTCAGTATTTTCAAGATCCATTGATAATTTATGTTTATGAGGGCATTAGTTATGTTTTCATTTTATTGTTTATTTAATTTTAAATAGATTAAAATAAATACATTAATTCAATTTTATCTTCTCATTATTAATTTTTTACGTCACCACACTGCTCCACGATGTACTATTTTAACCAAGAATAATTTGAAAGAAAAAAATGAATAATTTCACAGTGAAAATATATTCTATTGTGCTCTAATTTTGATATTTCATACTGCAGTTCCTTAATAGAATAAATTTCAAACTCATGATTCATAGATAAAACTATGCTGTTGACCATACATATTTAATATTTATAAGAAGACAGTTAACTCTTAATTAGCCATCTATTGAAAATAATTTTTTCAGTAAAGTTTCAAGCGTACACTTAAATAAACGGCTTCGTCATTGCGTCCACATTAATTGGTTATAATGTAGAAAATGATCAAGAGATGCTACTAATATATCTTTATACATCTACATAAATCGTACCTGGTATATTATGTTAAATATTATGTTTAATAGACGATTATTATCCAAAATTATTCACTAAAGTAAACACTTTTGCTAATTTTTTGTAAAATCAATTCGGATTAAACTTTTTTCGATGAATTAATATAAAGACATTTATTGGAAAAAGCTGTAATTCATTATCAATTGTTTAATAAATATAATAATCTTTCATCGATTCATTTTATAACTTTTTTTAAAGAACAAATTTTTTATTACATTTGATATTTACTGTAATTATTTCAGGTAATTGCAAGTAGTTGTAATTAATTTATTTTTATTGATGAAAACAATGTTATTACTCTTTTAATTTGAAAGTATTTATTTTTTTAGGCAAGACATCAGCGTTATAGTATTTTACAGGATTTTTTTACATTTTTTTATATTATTAAAATAAATAAAAAAAATTCCACTCTATTAGGAAATTAATTTTATTTTAAAAAATATATATATACTTTTTTTTAACGAACAAGTAATGTCTTGTAATAATTTTTAATAATTAACAAGCATTCAAGTTCAATTAATCATTTATATTATTCCAAAATATCAATGATAGCAAAGTGAAAAATAACTTTTAATTATTTTATCCCAAAAATAAAAGATAAATTGTATGAAAAATAAATATAAATGAAAAATAATATTAAAATTTAAAAAGAGAAACACTATTATGAGTAAAGTTGCTTTCAATTAGAGAAGTAATATTGTAACAATTACCTTTTCCCGAATAAAAGTAAGACATATCTCAGTTCTTTTTGAGTAACTAAAAATTTCGATTCAAAACAGTGACTAATTAAAATTGATACTTACGGAGAGGAATGTAGGCCATGGAAGCAATTATATTCCGTATACTACACTTATATAAGTGAAAAAGGCGAAGAAAAATCTCATGGTACCGCTAAAGCTAATGTTGAAACTGAATGTATATATGTATAAATTAAATAGATCAAATATCAACTATATATATATATATACCTCCACTCTTTCCACATAACTTTTAATTTTCCTTTTGAAACTGGTAAAGTAAATGGTAAAGAAAGTTGGAAGAAATCATCGAGTGCATTGTATCATAGAGTTTGGTGCATAAAAAATGCATTTAAAAGTTGTATGATCAAAGTCCAGGTCTTGAAGGAGATCCGTCACAGAGGATAAAATGCAGGCGAAACGGATTCGGAGTCGAAATTATATACTAGGACTCGGTTGGTGCGAGGTTGGGCTCGATGAAGGGACGCGAAGACCGTGATGGAGAAATAATAGCTTTATTGCGTTCAAGGACGCGAGCACAAAGTTGTTACGTTACATCCGGCCCTCGACGCAAACCCCCCAACACGAACCCAACCAAAGACAAGCCGGACTAACTTACTCACACTCATCATTACACTTTCGCCAAAAATTCAAATATGTATAAATCCGACTATCACTTCTCTTTACTGGATGGGATAACCTCAATAACGATTTCATTTTATTCACCAATATCAGCCCAAACAAGAAAGCTCTTTGTTTAATTTTTCGAATAATTGTATGACGGGTGTGCTCCATTTTTCATATTTTTAATATTAATCATTTCTTAATAATTGATTATTGTTTGTATTATTATTATAATTATTATTTTGTACTAAACGCATGCTCATATTATTTTATATTTTACCGGTTTATTACAATAAAATAAAATCAATACTATAATTAATTTTTTAAGCTTATTTTTCCTCTTTCCAAAAAAACCATAATGATTTATTAAATCAGTAACAGTTATTTATTATTTTTTCACAAAAATTATTATTGTCCAATTTTACTTTTTATATTTTCACAAATCTATTGTCTTCAAATTTTTTTAAAATTTTCTGCAATTATTTATTTGTATAAATTTACAGGGAAAAGTTTCAAAATATATATTTGTACTTTTGAAAGACTGTTAAAATTTTATAAATTTCATCTAATTTGAAGAAATTAAATATGTTATGCCATTCAAATAAATCAGTTCATTATTAAAATATCATTCTATAATATTATTTAAATTTTAAACAGTTTTTTAAAACATTATATTCAATTTCAACACGCTCTTTAAAATTTTAAAAGTGTCAGTTGGCTTATTTAAAATTTTTAAATTTCATTAGAAAGTAAAAATGTAATTTTTAACTCAAATTATAAAATAAATATATTGTATGAAAAAATAAAATTATATATATCTTCAAATTTCATACAAAAATCGACTTGTAATTTTTTTTTTCATTCAAATAAATAGTATTTTCTTATGACTAATATTATATCGTGTTTTGTTTTGTTATTATTTTACATTCAAAATATGTTTTTATTTCTAATATTTTTTAGCAGAATTATGTGTTTTTATATATATTAAACAGTATACCATTTTTTAAATAAAAATGTTTTTTTTTTATTTTATATCTAAAAGTTTTATTTTAATATAAATATATTTAAAAAAAAAAAATATTTATCATGAAGTAATTCTCAGACATGAAATATAAAAATCATACAGATGTTTCCAATTTATGTCCGGTTGCAAAGTCCGTGAAAAATAAGTAAATGAAATATAAAAGTAAAAATTTATTGGTAATAAATAATAATTTTTTAAGTAAATAAATAATTTATATGTCAAAATACTTCAATAAAACTATGAGGTAATTCAATTATAATTTTTTATGAAATCAAAGTCAAATTGCTAATACATTTGATGCAATACATTTCATTAAAAAATGCCCTACCCATGCTGCATTACAAAATATTCCTTACTAATCTCAATAGTGTCTATACATCTTCTTACAATGTAGTTTTATCTATCAAATATTTCTCTCTCTCTCTCTCTCTCTCTTTCTTTATTTTAAACTACTTTATACATATTATATTAAAATTAATATTTATTGCATAATGAAATTCATATATTTTCATATATAAGTGCGTTTGTACACGTATTGGTTGTTTAGAAAAATGTGTCAAAATATACTTTGCACAACTAACAAGAATTATGAGCTATGAGAAACGTCCCCACATGATGTTGGAAAATTTGTCGTTTTGCGGAATACAAATTTTATGATAGTATTCAAGAATTTACGTATTTATTGTTTTATTTTTCTTCTTCTTAAAAACATTAATTTTCATTTTGTTCATGTACATTTGTGACAAAATTTTTTAAATCTTCTTTTAACAATATAATATTAAGTAAAATTTATTTGATTTTACACAAACGAATCCAGTAATGAAAACATGTTTTAATTTTATAAATTGTAAAAATAAAAAATTAGAAATTAGATCTCATTAGAATGAGTTTCAAATATTTTTTATTCTATTAATCTTGTTATACAATTAACCATTATAAAGCGTAACTTAAGTTGCCCATTTTAAGCCATTATATTATGTAAAATGAAATGAAAGTTATTTATAACTCACACATTAATAGTACTACTTTATTACAAGTATACACTGTTAAAATTTTTCAACCTAATTGATTTATATTATTAAATAATAATGGATTGTATAAACAAGAATATATATGTGGTTGAAAATTATTCAAAAAGTATTATAATATTAGTATTATAATTTTATTTTCATTAATGAAAATTATAAAATAAATATTGTGAAAATTGTTTGAATCACTAGATTATCATTACAATTTTTAATACATTTAATTTTTATTTGTAAATAAAATATACATATTATATGTACGTAATTTAACAAAAATTAATATTATACATTAAGAAAATTTAAAAATGTTATTTTTATTCATTTAAAATTTTATACAAAGTATATACAAATTTTACACATCTTTATAAGATAATATCTAATGAATATTTTTAAGATTTGAATTATTTATTTTATTTATTGAATTAATAATTTATTGAATATTAATTTTTATAAATGTAACTTTTGTCATTAGTAATGAAATAACTAAAGTAAAAACTTAAGAATCAACTTAAGAATTTTTTGTAAATTGATATTAATGTTGATCTCTTGTCTAATTATAACATACTTTAAATGAATTTATGTCTTATAACATAGTATTGAAATTATAATGATTTATAAAAAAATAAATGAAACTTTGATTTTATATTTCAGAATTATATTTCAAATAATATTGTAATTATACTATTGCATTCATATTCATAAGGTAGTGCTGTCTTTTATACATATTCATATTTAATACATAAATAGCATCAAATTTGTCTTTTATATGTCATTTCATAGTTGTTAGCTGCAATAAATTCTTGGATGAAGTGAATTAATCTATAAAGTAAAAAGAAAAAAAATATACATCAATGGCTATATGAATAAAATTGTTGTATCATTTGTGTTGATTGCATCCTGCATGTCATACATCTGGTAAGAAAAAAACGTGTAATAACACATTATTTTCTATTTTTTTAATAAAAAATATCTTCTTTTCTTGTTGCAAATCAAGTATACCTATTTTTTTACTCAATAGTCTTCGCACGTTCAGTTCACGACTAAAGAATATTTTGACCCATAAATGCACGTGTTGAATATATCATATTATTTACACGTAAAAAAATTTACCAAACATAATTATTGATTAAAGAGATAATTATATAGAGATAATTTATTTAAGAAACTGACATTGTGTAAATAAATTACAGATGTTAATTATGGATACATACAAAAAAAGTCAGTACATAATATGTACATAATATGTTATCAATTACATTTGACTATATTCCACTGCATTTCTTCTCATAAAGTGCTTCTATTAATGTATAATAAAATATTTTTACACAATTTATTAAAAATAAACATAATAATTTTTCAGACTTGCAATGAACAAAGTTTTATACAAGCAATAAATTATATCTACTTTGACGAATTTAAATTCTTCTAACCTTAATGTCTAATTTATAGAAAACACGTCTTTAAAATTAATTAAAACATATAACAAGTGGCTATTAATTTTTTAACACATGTTAATAGTGAAAAATACAAAATATAATACATGTATTAATTTTACAAAAATAATCTCCTCGAGTTGTTAAAAGATTAAATCGAACTTATTAATGTATTAGCGAAATGACATTCAATACTTGAAGGGTCATGGAATAAGAACAATAGGAAAAATGTAATGAGTTTAGATGTAATGCATATAAATATTTCGGGGAATACGCAGCAATTAAACACTAGTTTTTTGAACCTATGTTAATAATGGAACTTCCATTGTTCAACTTAATAAAAAAACAGGCAAACAGAGATAGATTCTTCGTATTTATTTACACATTAACTTTTGCAATGTATTGCAAACACTTGTAATCCAATTCAGTTTTAATTTAGTACTACTTCCCATTTTGTGAATTTTTTCCCGTCGAAACGAATTCATAAAATTCGCTTAACGAGCTTTTCCTACTCTTGAAGAATAGTGTACATATATTTGAAAATATTGTTATTCATGAATATTAAAAAAAATTTAGATCCAGAAAGATTGTTTTTCATGAATACTTTTTTTTTAAATTATGTAATTATAATTAGAGTTATTATTTAGACTTTTTATACGCCTAATTTACTTTTGAAGAGGATACTATAATATTTATTTATTAAATAGAAACACTTGTTTAATAAATATTTAAAATTCTTTCAAAAAAAAAGTAATGCATGTTTACATGTAAGAAATAAATGTGATGCATAATTTTAAAAAAATTAATAAAAGATTTATTTGTAAAAAATAATTAAACTAAATTAAATTTATTTCAAACTCTACATAATACAATAAATTGTAAATTTCTATAATTTTTTAATTAATATCAAATTTTTATTTAGAAATATTTATTTTAACATTTTGTAGATGTAATGAAGTATTAAATTAAATGATAAATATTTTTTTTAAAGTTCAAAATAATATATTAGTTTTTATTGAATTTAAAGATTCAGCACAATATTAGTAAAAATTACTAGTCGTATTATTTTTTTACATATTTTTTATTGCACTTTCTCTGCTTTTCCGATGTTTTTTCATTTTAATTAAATGAACGGCCCGTGAAAATGTCGATATTAACGTACAAAAAAGAGAGCAAACGAAAGTGATTCAAAAGACAATAGTGCTGGAGTTGGTAGACCGGAAGTACTACAAAAAATGAAAAAATATGTTTCCGGTCGGTTTTGGCATGAATGGGGTAGAGAGAAAGTGACAAAAAGTGATTTCACAATCGAATATTTTTCGCCTGAGAATATAATCCTCGGGTTTGAGAAGAGCACGAAGGAAGGAAGGAAGGAAGGCAAAATCAACTCATCGGAAGCCTCGAGGAAGTCGGAGGTTACCGAGGCAATCATCCTGAGAAATCATCAGCGTAGAGCACTGGGAAATCACATTATGAGAGTTTTGAAAGATTGGCGACTTTCTCGACTTTGTGGCGCGTACTCCTCTACCTTCGAGCAACTTCAAGGACTGAATTTCCCAATCCCGCACCCGTATTTTTTCTTTTTTTCTCATTTTTTTCTCGCATTTAATGCAAGTATGATAATTGAAATGGTTTATTATCGGATTGAATTAGTACTTGATGTCTCTCACAAGCAACATCTACACCAACAGCAATCCAAATTGTTTAATTTTGTTTTTCTCATTTCTTTGTTGTTTCTTGTTATTCTATTCTAGGAATTACTTCTTCACTGCATACAATGAGTCTTTTAAAAACCTTTTTTTTCTGTTTGAATTTATTCACTTCCGAGGTTCTCTTTCATTTAATGAAGTCAAGCTTGTTTCGTGATCTGTTTATGAATGTTTATGTGTTAACTATGATTCATTTAAATTTTATAAATCGTTTTTGTTTTGTTACACAAGACAGAGATATATATACAATATTTTTACGATATCTACATAAATTCATAAAATGTTTACTCTTAATCATTGCATATCTATAAAATTTTTGCTCAAGACTTAGAGTTCAAAAAAATAATTTGCATTTTTTTTCAACTAACATTAACGGTTTAAAGAATTTCTTTATCATAATACATTTATCATTATAAAATATATATTACTTGCATTTTTTATAAAATATTAGTAATTTTATAAAAATACAAAAATTAAATAAAAACCAATGCAGTTTAACCAGACAATTAGATATTTCATAATTATCATCAGACAATACCGTCAATATTGAAATCTACTACAATCTATCTAATAAACGGAAACTTCTAGAAAACTTATTACAATTTTAGTTATACATTCAGTGTTATTTCAAATATTTACTATACTATACAATAATATTTAAATAATTTAAATAAAAAAACTGTTATAAAGAGTAACATTTAAATTATGCAAATTGCATATTGTTTATTTTGTACGTAATAAAATTGAATACAGTAAGCCCATTTACATAAGTAATAAAAGTAGAACCAAATATTAATATAGATAAATAATAGATTAAAATACAAGCAATTATATCATAAAATATATATTCAAGCAAAATGGATATTTTTTAAAAGAGTACAGAATATTTCACATACATTTTTTATCTTTGTTTCTGTTATAACCAAGCACTTAATTTTACATACTAAGAATATTTCTATAATTTTTTCATCTATAATTGGCTTAATTATATAAATTATAAAGTATGAATAGTGCATTTTCATCAACTAATATCATCAAACTATCGTTATTTCTTAAGAACGAATTCAATGAAAAACCAAAAAATTTTGTGCAGTAGCTGCACTCACTACTTAATGAGTTTTATTATCTAAAATTTTAATTAGTAATTTGAAAATGATATTTGCTTGTTAATTTTTATAATTTCACTGGAATATTTACTTAATTTTTATTATTCTTCTAATATTATTTCTATTATCTAATTCTATTATCTAATTATTCTATTATCTAATTTAAATTATTAAAATTATTCATTATAATACAATTGTATTTCTGTATAATGTGTTATGTAATAATTCATTTGAAAAATATCTTACTTGAGATAATTGACTTCAAAACATTTACTATATATGTATTCGAAAATTATGTTTTGGTATTAAATTTGAAAGTTTTTATAAAAATAATTAATTCCAATTTTATTTATAATATTGAAAAGAAATGTAATAAAATTTAGATGCAACTGAAAGAAAACATTTGTTTGTTATGAAATCAGATAGACACATTTAAATGTTAAATTTATTAAATTTTTTAACAATTAAAGAAAGATTGTAGAGCAACATGAATAACTTTTTAGAAATTCTATTATTTTATTAAAATTATATAGCTAATATTTCGAATTGTTGTCATCCTAAATATAAGAATATAATCTAAATAAATTCATAATACAAAATATTAATTATAGTTATTTTATATATGATATTACTTTGTATTTCCAGAAAATTTTAAAAATTTGATATAATTAATATTTTAGAATATATCTTAATTTTAAATTAATTTTTTTTTTTTTTTATTTTTAAGAATAAGGAAATTTTTTTTAATTGAAATAATATAAAAAATTTTTTAATATGAATAAAAGTAAAATTATATATGAACACAGGTACGATTTTAATATTTTTATTTTAATAATAAAAAATGTGTAACACTTATTTTATCAAATTATACTTAAAATCAAAGTAACGATAAAATTAAAAAAAATCCTTTGATGAATGGGTGTATAAATTGAAAAATGTGTTGAGCGATGTAATATAAAATATGGTAGCATCAAATGGACTCAAACTCATATTGATTCAATGTTGCTTTTGTTCCCTCTCTATTAATATTTTTCGGTTACTTTTTTTTCGATAAAACGCGTAACGTGCATTCAAACCTATTACTTCGGCCTCTGAGTTAAAAATATACCGATAGAGTTACTGATGCACATCCCGATCAGTTTCTTAACTAAAAAGGAAGAAATAATAGTTAAAAGTCGCTTGATATAATGTTTTTTATAAATTTAATCAGTTAAATAAACAATAACTCATTTATCCCGCATTTCAATTATTTCTTCAACATAATGTCACCCAGTATGAAATATAAAATTAAATATGTTTATGATCGTATATATAGGCTTTGACGAGGACATGAAAAGGAAACACTTTCTTTTAGCTGATCTGTAAGAGTCTATCAATTGAATCAGTTTGAAAAGCGAAAAGAGGTGGGGGGGAGGAAGAAAAGTTGGGTCAGCCGTAGTTATCTCGCATGCGAATTCCATCACTTCCGCACTCGCATTCACACTAACGCGCATGTTTATACTTATGATCCTTGATTTTCCGAAGGTCATTACTCTCTCTCAGCAAGGTTGTTGGCGCACTCGCTCTCCCGAGAAAACGGGGGCCCGTAAGCTCGAATGAATATTGCTCTCTCTTTCTCTCTCTCTCTCGTGGCCAAGGTGGTTCTATCCAAGAATATTATTCTCGGAGCACGTTCTGCGCCTATTCCTCGGTGCCAAATCACATCCAACAACCGAAACTTGAGACCATCGCCATGACTTTTTTCATTAAATTGAACTGAAAAGATCTTTTATCGCACGCACACAGGTAGTATTTCTGAGTGGAAATTTATTTATGGAACTAACTGTACGCCACACGCATAACCAATCCATAAAAGAGAATTAATTTCACTTTTGTGCTAGTGTAAATTGTAAATTAATTTATTTGAACATCATTGAAAACATTGTTAAACAAAAAAATGTCCCTAATCTACATTTTTCGGCTTACTTTAATGAACTGTAACATGAACTTAATTTTTTTATAAATTTAACATGATTTAGGCAATGAAATTTTTTTTTATAAGTTGTAAATTAAGTTATTTAAATATGTAGACAACTCTTCTATCATATCAAATAATTAATATTTAATGGTCTAACTAGGCATTCACATAGGAATATATTTTATTTTTTCCATTTTTTAAATTTACTTAAGAATATTTTTGTAATTTTTATTAAATTTAAAATTAAATTTTATAATAATGAATTAGATTTAAAACATTTTCGATACTTACTCAATTATACCTCAACATAATTATTTAAAAAATTTATTTAAAAATATTCCTGTTTATCCCATAAATGTTTTAAAAGTCAACTAAAAAGTTAAACACTAATAATAATTCTGAAAATTCATTCTATAACTTTAAAACATATATATCCATAAAAAAAAAATAGTTAGATTTTAATAAGTATAACTTTTACTTGAAAAACGAATTTTCTGTATAAAATTTTAAAAATTAATCAATTTGATTATTATTGAATACGATTTATATAATAAATTTAATTGTCATGAAAGCTAATACATAACAGGGTAAACAAGAAAAACAAATGTTTATTTAAATTTTAAATTTATAGTGATTGAAATTTATTTTATTTCAAAATTAGATAAATATTAAGAGAAATTTATATTTTATTATTTAAAAAAAAAATTTTAATTTGAAAGAAAATATTAAAAATTAAAAAGTAATCAACAAATATAAGTTCTTTATTAAATATTATTTATATGCATATTATAAATGTACATATAAAATTAAAAAAAGAAAAACCTTTTCGGATAAAAAATTACTTTAATTAAATATTTACTATTAAGTAACATGAACTAGATTTAATACAAGGCACACAATATTTAGATAAAATAATTAAAACTAATAGTAATAATAGATATAAATTATGTAGAAAAATTATAATAAAAATGATAATGAATATAATTTAACATATAAATAAAAATTAATTTTAAAAATTTCAGTAGAAAAAGTATTTTGTAATAATATTCTTAATAAAATAATATTTTAATAAAATAAATTTATATCGTTTTAAAAAAAATATATGTAATAAATATTTTAACAACAATATTTATTATTACTCAATGTATTACATTAAAATTACATAATTGTATTATTTGTTATATTTTTGAATTATCGACATATTGTAATTACTATGAAAATGTGTAGAATGTATGTAAAACAATGATGATAAATCATTTCACGAAAATATAATTTCATTGTTATTATTTTCTTATTTTATTAAATATGTAAATAGTATTTGAATGTATAAATCGTCTTGGATTAATTTTTATACATTTAATATCAGTTATTATATACAAAATTGAACATTACGTTTACGAATCTTAATTTCAATATCATTTAAAAAATCTTAAATTAATATCATTTTATTACAAATTATTTTGAGTGATACAATAAGAATTTTTTTACATCTCTATCATACATTATAATATTTATTAGTGGAATGTTCTATTAAAAATCTTTTTTACATTAACAAACGTTTAATAATAAATTAATAATACAAAATACAAAATTTTTCTATAATCTAACATAAATGATTAAATTCAAGCGAAATTCTGGTAGTTTAATTTTGAGTATTGTTAATTTGCATTGACCCACATATACCCAAGTACAGCAGGCTAATGCATTCTTACACTTTAATTGTTGTTATGAAATCAATCCTATATTACAAGAAAAAAAGAAGATAAATTAATGGCAAGACAAATCAGCGTAAAAGATAAAATTGAACAGGAATTTGTTTAAAAAGAATTCAATAATATTCATTTTCTTAAATAATAAAAAATATTTTAAAATAGATTTGATATTTATAAATATGTTTTAAAATAAAATAAAAAATAAAAATAAAAATTTTAGCATATATAAAATTGAATTAATTTACATGTCTAAATAAATAAATAAAAATAATTCGAATAAATTTTATACCAAATAAAATAATAAAGTTTATGAATAATAACTAAAAGTTTATTAAATTTCATAAATACTAAGTGGGATTTTATGAGATATTTATTTAATTTTATGAGATCCACGGAAATATATTTCTAAATTAAAATAAAGCAATTTTTATCGGAAAAACTGTATCACAATCATATTAAAGGTAAAACAAATTTTTTAATTTGTAACTGTAAATTGTTAAAAATGATTAAATATGAATTTCCTAATAATTATTAAAATATAATTTGTTAAATAACACGAAATTTTTAAAAAATATTTCTACAATCAATGCTATGTAGAACTATTATTTATTCTAAAATTACATATGACAAATTGAAATATTTTGATGTAATTTGCATTTAGCGTTTCAATTGTAAAAATTTAATGAGAGTTACATAAGCTTTCACAAATTATTGAATTGCCAATTTTATTTAAAAATTTGATAGAACTCCATGTAAAAAAATTGACAATGTCTGTTTTCTCATTTACACATAATACTGTTTGTAGTGAGAATATGATCAGTAGCAGAAGTTGTTAATTCATTCTTATACGTTCTTCGACTCTTTCTCGCTCTCTTTTCCTTTTTCTCTGATACTCTCGAATCTCATACTGAGAAGCACAAACACTTCGGGAGATGGAGGGCGTGGTAAATCTACACACACGCGCGCGCGCGCGCATACGAGTGCACACAATTTCTTAGGACTCGGTGGCATTTCACGTCAGATCGTGCCTCTCACTGCACTTACTACACTACCGTTCAAATGTATCTTACTATTAGATTTGCAATTACGATGTAATTTCGAATTTCAAATATAATAAATTAAAAATCAGAATAGGCAGCAGAACTGACTTGTGGAGCACAAAGTGATACATTTTTAATACTCTCTTTTATGGTCAGTTCACTCATGATGGATTTTTCAGAGGATTATGAAATGCGTATTCAAGATGACCTTTTATTATCTCAAATATAATTATTTATATTTTATAAATTGAATAACGAATTTTGAAAGTGACGTCAATAAAACTTTGGTTTGAAAAATTTCAATGAGTAAATAAATACATGTCATAATAAAATATTATATTTTATTGTGATACAAAGAAAAATTCGAAAATTCTTAAAAATTTTATTACATTTGTTGCATTGTCAATTCCTATCATATACCCGATGAAGTTTGACAACTACATGCATCGTATGTACATTGAACTCTACTTAATATTTCTTTTCAATCTATTCCTTTAGAATAATTAATTTCTTAAGACAGTTCTAAACTTGATAACAACGAAATACCTTCGTTCGGCTTCCCAATAAATACAAATACCATTATTCTCTTTATTTATTGCAAACATCCTAGGCTTAATACTGACATGGGTTCAAATGTCACGACTTTTTAAGATGCATTAGTTATTAATACGTAAAAATATAATAAGTCAAACAAAATAAATCACTGGATTTCAATTAATTATTCGTTTAATAACCATACAAAAAATTGAAGTAATATTTTGTAATGCATTTAAGCAGTGGAGATGATTATTTTTTCCCTATAAGTTTCTTTGGATATATCAATAATTTTATACACAATCAAATAATCAATCAAACACAATAAAAATTATATTTTATAAGATCTATTTTTGCCTTATATTTATAGATAATTGTGGTTTCTTTTTTATATGAAATATACTTAAGTATGCATAATGTTGTTTGAACATACATATGTAGATAATACTCATTGTAGAATAAAAAATTCATAGTTTATAGGTACAAAATTAATACTAATTGATTTTATGAGTTAGAGTTTGCTTACACTTGATTTATTTTACTTAATCGAGGCTCATTATTAATATAATACGAATTAATATAATTGGGGAAAAATTTATTTTGATGTACAACTCGCTATCATTAATAAGATTGTACAATATTCGATATTTTACAGAAAAAGCCAAGGAAATATCTAGAATAGAAATTTGAAGAACAGTTGGATAATTAAATAACATTTAACGAAACAATATTGACACTTCGAGTCGCGAGTAACTTTCTCTCGAGGAGTCTGTCTTTCTTCTCAAGTTTCGTGGCTCCGGTCGGCAAAAGAAGTGCCAACAGCTCGTAACGTCGGCAACGGTATATTATCCCACCCCTCGTTCCCAGCACTTGCCCACCAACGCGCGGTTCAAGGAGAACCCGAACATGAGTCCGAATCTCACGGTAGATTGCGGTATCCTATCCTACGCTTTGGCCGACGACCGCACCGAGGTCCCGAATTCGGGTCACCGCTTACACAACCCTCGGAAGTCGAGGACGCCGATGCCGACGTCCGGCAATATCCGGACGACGGTCTTCGATGGCGCCTGCTCCTTCCCCTAGGAGTCCGAGCAACTCCGGTGAGTGATTGCAAGGCAATCATAATCTATTGATCCCGATAATCATCGCCACGCTGAATCGGCCTCCTAATGGTACAATTGATATTGCGTTGGTGGGAGCTTTACTTTTTTAATTTCCAACCGCTTACTTTCTTTCGTGACGTTCAAAGTGCGTAGGCCTTGTTAAGGAAATCGAACGTGTGTCGAGTACTGGAATATTGTGAATTGCGATACCCGATAATTTTATTTTTAATTTTACATTCGATATGGTCTTTCTTTATTTCCATCGATTTTCCTTTGACTCTTCTAGTCTTCCACCGAAATTATACCCTTAATAAATAATTACGCGGCTAAATACTTTGAAAATCTTGCTGCAAAAATTCACTTACGCAAAATGTTTTATATGTACTGAGTTTTAACACAAAAATGTCAGCTTGCATAAAAAGTATTTGAATTCAATTCATTCCAAATTAAATGCAAAATATATGTTTAAACTAGAATAAACTTTCAATTGTATACATGTAGAAATATTTCTGGGGCACCCTTTCTAATTATCCATTATATTGGTCTCAAAACGGTTCACATGAATAAAATAGATAAAAAACTATCAACTACTAAATTATATAAAGTGTTAATGTATATATTTATTTTACAAAATCAGAGCCCATTTATAATTTGTTATAACCCTAAAGATAAATTGTTTTTTTTTATAATAATAAAATATTAACATTAACTTTGTATATTTAGAATAATCAACAATTAAATGATATATTATCAAAAATTAACTTAAATAAGTGAAATTATGACACGATAGTTTTTTCTTTAATTATATTTTTCATGGTTTCATTAATACTAATATTTAAATTATTAAATTGCTAATATAAATTTTAATTATTTCATTTCATAAAAGTATATTTACCCAAGTCTTGATACTGCCTTCAGTTAAATTTTTATTAAAAACGTTTGCTTCAATTATTATTGAATGTATAAATTTAAATACAAATAATGGTTTTCAGACAATAAAACGCAATCGCAATTTAAATACAACACTCGATGATTATCTTGCAGTGTTATTGGATAGGCGCAAATACTGTTAATATTATTATAATTTGAGCTAATAAAAGACAATTTTTCTTATTTTCTGTTTTTATACAGCTTATGAATTTCAAATAATCTGTATTCTCATAAAAGGCTTGATTCAGAATTCTGAAAATTGGTTAAAACGTTAGTATAAAAGAAGTTTAAAGTAAATAAAAAAAATGTGGAATTCAATTATAGTTCGCATGTATTTAATTATATAAAACTTTTTCCATTGAAATGAGGCAGACTTTCAAAGTATAATTATTGTCGTGATCTACAGAAATTGAACACATATTAATACCTCTCCACAACTGGAGATCTGATCGATACCGATGGAAACAAAGATCCCAACTTCCAGAACATTCCAATTTCTTGAAATTGAAAAGCATAAGGCTGCGGGCTTGAGAATAATGGATTACGTCAGGACACCCTCGACGGAATTCGATTGGACTGAGTAGAGATAGTCAAGAAAATGGACGGCGAAATGGTGGTTGTGGTAGATTAGATCTTGGTTCGTTAGTTGGTCGGGATCTGTCCAAGGTTGCGGAGAGCCGGAACTTCCGATTTACGTGGGTGCGGTCGCTCGCTCTCACGTTTGGTTCTCTCGAGGCGAGAACGTGAACTAAGAGGGAATGTTGCACGTTGCATTGTATGGGTCGTGTGATGGTTGGCCAGACCAAACCAAACCAAACACTCTCACTCTCGACATCAAAACTCGCCTGGACGCTTACCCGTCGCCGTTTGAGAAAGGAGGAACTGGTTTTACTAACATTTATAACATTCGATATGCGTAGTTTTTCAGGTACATGGAACCGAATATTCTTCAAATTGCCACTATTTTGAACTATTACTTAAATTACCGAAAGCTCATTATGTTTTGCAGTGATTGGAGGTTCTCAATTTCTACTTGTAACCATTAAATATATCACAATCCAGTCACGTTATCAGCTTAATTCCTTCAATTTTTTACTGATTTATGTAAATCATCTTATTTTGACAGAAATATTAGAAAATCACATTTAAAAATATTGATCTGGAAAAATATTAATCTGAAAGCGTTTCATTTTTATCGATCTCAAATTTAGGACTAAATACATTTGTTAAAATTTAAAAAGCAAGTTAATAATTTAAAAGATTTTTTTTTTAGTATACAAGCTTTTATACATACTTAGTTTTAACGAGTGTCATATCATAGAGATTTTAATATATAACGTTTAATATATACATGAATTTTTAATATTGTTCATTTTCTATCACTTTAACACATTATTAATTTTCAAAATTTTAATTAATTTAACACTCATTCAAAATTATAAGAACAATTTGATGGTAAAAATCGTATTATTTTAATAAAAACAATTTTAAATATTTAAATTGTGACAAATTTTATTAGAAAATAATTTAAAAGTTACATTTATAAAAAATTAAGCCATTGAATAATTATTATTTTTTACTAATTATTTATGAAAAACAATGAATTACATACTAAATTAAAAAGTATGTATGTTTTATTTTTTATTTTTAGTTTAAATTTTGTTTTTGAAACATATTTTCATTACTGATATTTTATTATTTGTTAGAGCAACTTTTCTTAAAAATAAATTTTTTATTACAATTCCCGATTCTCTTATTATAAAATAATTAAATTTGAAATGTATAAATAGCTCTATTTTAGAGTAAATAAATTTTTTTAAATAACTAAAGTATCAAAATAAATAAAATTAATGAATTTTTTCTGAAATTTTTATTAAATAGTGTGAGTGGAAAACTTAATTAATTTATTAAAAAAATATCTGTTTCTTTTCTTTCTACTTTTTTCAAATAACTCAATGTTATTAAAAATTAATAATACTAATTTATTATTATATTATTAATAACAAAAAATAAAATAATCTATCACAATCGAAAATTATTGAAGAAAAATGAAAATCAAATCATGATTCACGATTATATCCAACACATAATTCTTACTTAATTTTAGTGCTTATTGATTTTACATATACTTATCATTCAAATAAATAGTTATTTGGTATAAATCTGCATTTATATATATACAAGAATATATTGCATATTCATATTTTATCATTGTTTGCATTGAGCATTTTCTTATTTGAAACTAAAGTATAATTCTAATTTATTTACATCAAGTATAAATAAGCACTACACATGTAGACATCAAGCACTTAAAAATTTCCTCAAGATTGTTATCTACTTCCTCCAAAATATATATAACAATTATTTGAAACACATTTAATTAAATTCACTATATAAAATAATATTGCTTTGGATTAATTGTAAATTATAATAAGACAATTATTTTTGAATTTTAGGTAATTCCAGCATGCATGCTCATTCTCGCAAATGCTCGGAAGGTTCAACTACGACCTCGTCTACAAGAACCTCAGATATATTACGAAGAAGATGAGGAGGCTCAGCCTGCTGAAGTTGACGATTATGCCTCTCAAATAGCGTATCAACCACGTACAAGAGCACTTGCCTTACCCCGATCTAAAGATTCGTTAAACGGTCCAAAACAGCCTCCAGTACAGACTATTCGCAATTATAACAAAGTCAATGATGATGGATCATTTACTTTTGGTTATGAAGCAGCTGACGGATCTTTTAAGGAGGAGACGAGAGGTACGGATTGTGTGGTCAGAGGCAAATATGGCTATGTCGATCCTGATGGTAACAAGCGTGAATTTACCTACGTGTCTGGAAATCCTTGCGACCCAAATGCGCCAAAAGATGACGACGACGAGGATCTTCCCAAAAAGCAAGAGTCCGACGATATATCTGGACCAGCAAATTACCCAACAGTGAGACCAGTTCCTCGACTATCTCGGCCAAATTATCCGACCACCACGCCCAGAGTGGCCACCACTATCTTCCAGTCGGAATACCAGCTTGATGACGACGCTAGTCAAGAACTCGAAGAGGAGGCTAAGTCACAGCAAATACGACCTTCAGCCTTCCGTAGACCCCAATACGTACAAATCGTCTCCGAGCCCTCGTCTCCTTTGTATCAACCCACAGCAACCACTAGTCCCGCGCTTTACCGACTTGCCTCTACCGCGACGGCAGCTCGTTACAATCATCCTACAACTCCAACACCTTCGCGACAATCCACTATATCCTCCACTTTCTACCAGCCTATCGAAACTAGTACACGTCCACCCGTAACACGAATTCGACCTCAGGCGGTGGCTATTACCCCTAGACCACACGTGGCTCAGGTTGCAGCTCAGTACGTATCACCTGCCAGTACCGAGAGACCTGGTGTTGTGTTCGCACCTCGTACAATCACCCCTGTACACTCGACCACAACGGCGACACCACCCAGTCAGCACCTTGACTTTGCCGCGGAACTCGAGCGCTACGTGAACTCCGTGGGTAGTTCGACCACCAGCCCTCAGGTCGTACAAGCACCCAAATTCATGAAAGCCGCTCAGGTCCAAGCCCAAGCGTCCTCTAGGCCTGACCCCATCTACCAGTCCGAGCTAATTTACGATCCCGCAACTGGTCAGTACAACACACAGCTGTATCAGACATTACCCCAAACGCTAGGTGACTTTAGCCTCAGTCATAAGCTCCAACCATTCGTAGCTACCCAGCAACAGCCCCTTCTGAGTCTTCAGCAAAGTCCAATCTACCGCTCGGCATCCTCAGTACCCCAGCCAGCTCAGCAGCCCGCACCCCGACCACGTCAACAGCAACCCCAGCCTCAAGAGGCCATATACCGAAAGCAACAAAGCCAATTGCTCCAGCAGTCCCAGCAACTCTACGCACAACAACAACGTAGACAACAGCAACCAGCACCACCCCAGAGAATCCAGCTGCTGCAAGACAACCAGAGAGATCCTCAGAGTTTCTACTACATTGCGGCTGCTCAAAGTCCCCAACAAGTGGGACCTCTCTCTGTCGGTCAGATAGATCAGTTCCTTCGTAATAGCGCTAATGGCTTTTAGGAAACCTTGTTCAGGTGATATCGAATCACTCTCTCTCTCTCTCTCTCTCTCTATATATATATATATATATATATATATATTTCTCTTTCTTCCGCCGTCCCTCCCTCTCTCAAGCCTTTATCTTTCTTTACTGCAATGCTCACAGTACAATTTATTTTTTAATTACGAATATCATCCGACACAATTTCTGTAAACTACAACTGCATTTGTAACGTTCCCATTATTCACAGATTTATTTTATGTGCGTTATTTTCTGGCAACTGCTGCGGTAAAGGAGATTAATAGGTGATGATGTATTTATAACCCTATTATAGGATAAATACGATAATAGACAAATGATAAATCGATAATCGTTACAAATTTTCTCAATGGAAATAACGATATCACATTTTTATCATAAAAAAGTTTAAGTTAGTCAATTACATTGTTTGATGAATAAAAGTGCCTTTCTTCGATCACTAATTGATTACGACAAACAATTAGTCGGAAGCTTTATAAAATCATTTCCGTAAGAAATATTAAAGTGAATTCTATTCTATTTTTAAAGAACTGAATAGATATTTATAAAGAAACGATTTTATTAAAGTGAAATAAAATAATTAAAAAAATTTTTACCAGCTGAATTAATTTTCATATTTACTTTTGATTATAACATGTTCGTTCTAGTATCAATTGCTGTAATATTAATTTTATCAAAAAAATTAAAAATACAGGTAACATTAAATTGAATTGTACATGAGACATTATTTATAATCTCTATATTTATCTTTATTATTTTACGGGTCTGTGGTAAGTGCAATGATTATTCACAAACCTTGACGACTCTTAACTCGGTAAATAAAATGAAAAGCCAACTCGATATCTGCAAGCGTTCCTTTGCATGCATGTTTCGGTAGAGAAAAGTACACATTTGTGCGATTGCAATTTTAATGTACAGGATACTGCGAATGTGAAACGGTACTACGAATAATTAAAATATTAATTTAGAAAAGAAACAAATACTAATAAATATTTATTGCTTAAAGTAAAATTGAACCATGTTTTACGTTATTTTTTTTAAACAATAATTTTTTCATTTTTCAACACTTTTAATGTATAAGATGAGTTTAGAAAAATGTTAATAATCAGTGTAGCCATTGACATGTAAGTTTTTGATAAACTGTAAAATTTAACTACCTAAAAATTCTTAATGTATTTGGAAATATATTTTATTTTATTTATTTTATATCATCAATTGGTTTATTCAAAATGTATAATTATTTTCGATTTCCATTCGATCTAAAAATGTCTTTCAAAAAAATATTTTAATTAAAATAATATTAACTATTTCTAGCTTTTTCTATTTTAAACAGTATTTCTTAATTGGTGAATTATTATTTAACTTGCAAATAACATTAAAACTAATTGTACTTAAATTTATATTATGTTTAAATCTGTACTACAAGTTAAGCTTAGAATAAAAAAAAAATTCATAAAATTTATGCTTTTTATTTTGAGTTCAATATTGACGTAATTAATTCAATGAAATTTATCTCACTTTACTACATTTGTTTAGTGAAATAAATATTAAAAATATGTTATATACAATTAAAATTATTTAAAAGATAAAAATTTGAAAATTATATCTTTATTGAAATATTTGCTCTAAAAATTTTAAATGATAATTTTAAAATAATTGTAAACACTTTTGAATTAGTAAGTTACATTAATAATAAGGTCTTTGTTCTTATTATAAATATTACAAAAATTTAAAAGAAATTTTTGACATGGGAATTATTGAAGTGCGTGGAATCCATGAGATTGTATTTGCTATTTGGTATAATAAAAAAGTATAGCCGATGAACAAACTGGACCAAGCAACAAAGCAATTTTTAATGGCATGAAAAAAGCAGTTAGTGATAAATATCAAAATTCATAAAAAAATCAGTAGATTCTTAGTTTTAAAATGCCACACATGGATTATTTTTTTTATTAACAAATTTAACGAAAAAATGAATTTTTTTTTACTTTTTTGAATGAATGAAAAGTCATAATTTTAACACTATAATGTCAATGGATGATTTTTAACTAATAAAACTGCTAATAAAATTCATTTTTTAATAACCCAATTGGAAAATTAGAAGTTGAGAAATTTTCCATTAATCGAAAAATTTTTAAATTAATTATAAAGCTTTTAATTTTTTAATAATTAGAACTCTAGTTTTGAAAAATTAAAGTGAATAGTATGCAGTTTATTTGAAAAAATTTTGGCCTAATCGGATTATTAGTTTTCGAGTAATACTAACGTTAATTAAATTATACGAAAATTTACGAAGTTATTTCCAGCTCATAATACCAGACGATTTTAGTTTTTTCAACGATTTTCAAAATATAATTATAGCACAGCAAATCGTATAACTTAAATTTTGTTTAAATATTTCCAATTATCTAAAAAATGCGGATAAAGATGATCAAAAACGACTGAACACTGGAGGAGTGGAAATAATTAGAAACGGAGAATTTAAATATATAGTAATAGAAGTGAAATCTACGCTAAATAATCCTTCAGTTATTCTTCTTTCCACTCCTCTTGGCGTGTTTGACTGTTTTTGGTTACTTTTATCCTGATATTATAGATAATACAAATGATTTTAATAAAATCTAAGATACAGGATTTGTTGTTCAACAACTAGTTTTGTTAAAACTGTTGAAAAAACTAAAATTGTTAGGTGCATTGAGTTAGAAATAACTTTTTAAAATTTCGCTTAATTTAATTAATATTATTATTACTCGAAAACTAATAATTCAATCAAGCTAAAAATTTGTTTGATCGAGAGTGTGTGTACAATACTCACGCAATCAATTAACATCAGCATTCTCAACAAATTCGATCATGATTCACTTCGTGCAAAACATATTTTGTTATCAATTTTACTTTTCAATATTTGCTACTCTTAATTAAAAATTATTAATGTAACATTCTCTCGTATAGCTAAACTCTAGGAAGCGTGAACTTGATAATTAATAAATAGAATGGAAAGTAGTTCGCATAAAATAATAATTTAAAATCAAGGCCTTTTTGTAAACTAATAAAGTAAACGCTTGATAAATTAATATGTACCTTTTTCAATATATCAAAAGTATCAAAGATATACATAACTGTGGAGAAAGTTTAAATGAACATTACACCAAATTTTATTAAAGTAAAATATGTATAATGGAGCACTGATATCTTAAAAAAGTCAAAAATCTTTTATTTTTGTGTGCTATGTTATTATTTATTAGAATTAAAGAATGCATTTTTTATAATTTAAAAATCTCACATTAATATGCGATAAAATAACCGACTGAGCAATTCGAGATAAGTTATAAAAACTCAAGCGCACATTAGAAAGTTTAGAGCTCGAATAGGGTGCTGCTGCCTCGAATTACCAGAAAACTACTGACTTTAGCTGAGTAAGATTTAATAGCAATAACTATTGTGACACGGCTGATTTTTTTAAAGAAATCGATGAATAATTATTGAAGAGGTACGTATTCAACGTAAAGAAACAGAGTTAATGCATCTTTTACAAGGTAAAGGTCAGTATAATTTTTTTCCGAAAACACAAGTATCGGATTAAAAATATGGATAAACACTCGTTTTAGTATTTTATTTATAAGTAGGAATTTCTTTATCGTTTTTTCCTCTTTGTCTACCCTTGTTCTTGTTTTGTCAGACTACTTTTCTCTTTTTGTTTCTCAGCACGAGAATCGAGAAATCCGATTGTAGAATTGTTGCGCAAACGTGAGTGCATAGTTGGCAAAGCCAAAGTGAATTTACACGAAATGTTCATATATAAGATATATACCATACGTTGGGCGTAATTGTACGCAACGAGCCTCTCCATCTTTTTATTTTCATTTTTCCTATGAAGTTCCTTTTAGGCTAAATAAATGGAAGTTGGGATTTATGACATTTATATTGGTCGATATCAATTTATGCGATTATATAAATAAGCTTGGTTGGACGTATATGTACATGTACACGAATTAGATTCTTTTTCATATCGGTTTAAATGGAAAAAATAATCGTGCATTTATTTAATATAATAAAAATTTGAAATTTTCGTGCAATTAAAATAAAAGAAAAATTGATAAAAAAATATATGATAAATTGTTTTTTCTTTTTCAAAGGAAATTTGCATGTTTTAATTAAATAATTAATATTTTCACAATATGTTAATGGTGATCGATCATTGAAATTTATTCATTCATACAGACACGCTGAATAAGTTAAATCTCTAAATGAAAGAATGTTTATATTTTGAGATAGATGAAAAATTGGTTGGATGTACAATAAATTGATAGTGAAAACGTGCAAAACATATACTTTGAATAATTTGAGTGAAATGTGCCTAATTTTTACAACAAAGCAAACGGACCAATTTACATTTGTATTTCAATTGCAGTAAATAATTGTAGAAGTTTAATGAAAGTACTCGTATGTTAAAGTTTAATAAACGACAGTACCCTGAGATCATTGAGAAGGTACTTGGGACCAATGGAGCGATGTAACGCGTTCTGTTATTCTGTCAAGGCATTATATTATAGTCTTGGGAAGGTAAAGTCAGTAAACTCGGTCTCTTGGTCTGACTTTCGTGCGCAGCCTCTTGGTATCTCTGCGCATGCGTAAGAGCAAATGAGTGTACCACCAGCAATGTACCACCAGCAGCAGTAACACTCGAATGTGCACTCACTTTCATTGGCGTATATTACTCACATCGAGCACCTCCGTGCGCTGTAACGATCGTTTACCCGTGCACACGCTCACTCTGAGCTTCGACTATATGTATATATATACGCATCCTGTGCATGTACCCAAGAATCACAGACCTTAAACATTTTCTATTCGTGATCACAAGGAAGAAAATCCTTTTCACTTTAGGAGAAATGTCCGTGATTCGCGGTGACGGCACGTGTGGCACAAGCCAACACTTTTCTCCAACTCGACTTTCAAATTATTAAGTTATCTCTGTCCAATTTTTTTTTATCCCACCATATATTTCAAAGATAAAATAAATCACTCGTTTTATAAAAGATATTATTAATGAAATGCATTGAAACGATATGCTCTAAAATGTGAAAGGATTGCATACACCATCGGTATCTATCGCCACGGATAAGTGTAATTTGAATATTAGAATAAATTTCAATTCTCGTGACTAATTTTGGTATAGTAACTAGTGGCCCATTGGCATATCCTTCAAGTCTATCATAATTGATTGTTCCTCTTTTATGTTCACTTGAGATAATCTTAAACGCTACAACTGATAATTTCATTAATGATTCAGTACATCAATTACAATTGATTATTACACATTCGAACATTTTCTGGTGTAATTCAATATCGAAATGTACACTTTCCTTTAATTTATAAATTTATATAAAAAAAATTTTTAATTTTAGTTGAAAATGAAGTTTGTTTGAAATTGTGTTGTTACTTTAAATTTTGTTTTCTTACTAATTTAAATGATCGATATCCTTGGATCGATCCATACATTACAAATAATTTTTATCTACTATTAAGATCTATTTAATAGGTACAAACATATTTTTGTATAAATCATCGTGTAAGTTTAAATTTATATTTTATAGAAATATTTAATTATATCTTATTCGAATTATCACTCTTCATCAGTCAATTATTATGGATACTCGAGATTATTTCGTTACAATTATTTTTAGACTATTTATGAATTTACCATCAAGAAATAAACAAAGAAAAAACTTTATAACGAAAAATATAATCGATATTTATTAGATTTTATCTGCACATGCTTTGGTTATCGCTTACAGCTTTCTGGTACCTTTACTATTTTAACCTAGAATTTTATTAATAGACGATCGTAAAAGCAGCTCAGACGCGGTTAGTGAGATCAGAATCAGTCGCTGAAATGTAAAGGAAGTACATACATTAGATCATTATAAACATCTGAATTTTTGGAGATGTTGCACTCGGATTGAAAAAATCTCTTCACAATGGGTGCTCCGTTGTTATTACTTTTGTGCAAGCATATTTGGTGCCTTGGTTTTTACTCATTTATGATTCAAGATTTTTTTAAATTTTCTATGTGAATAAGTTTTACATGAGGATATATGATAATTGTACATTGTTAACATTAAATATAAGGATTTTGATTCAGTAAATTCATACGTTTTTATTACATAAAGGAATATGAGCAAGCCTTTTGAAATAAATATATTTATTGTTACAAATTTTCCTACAGAAAATAGTATCTGTCAAATTATTTTCATTTTTAATTTGAAATTATATTAAAAATACCTGATTATTCGATTAAAATGAGAATTAGATAAAAGTTGAAACGACTTTTTAAAATTTTATTTTTGATACAAATAAAATTTTAATTTTTCATTTAAAAAATTTCATTAAAGAGCTGTTGATGGTCATAATAATAATAATAATATTAATTTTACAAAGGATAAAATGTATTTTAGTTTTTATTTCATAAAATAAAAATTATTAGTTTTATTTTATTTTATTATTATACTAATTATGATAATATATTATAAGAAAAATTATTTTAAGTGTTTCAAATTATGAGATATTACATGAACATTAATATTTTTACATAATAATACAATTTTTTTTTTAAATATTCTTGATTATTGATTCATGTAAAAATATTTCATAAGAAGTGAATATTTGAATATTTTTATTAGTCTAATGAAATCCTCTCGGATTTTTCAGAATGTAAAATTATTTTCAATACATGTGTATTAAATTTTTCTTTTGCTATAAAAATCTTTTGTGTAATTTTATACAAAAAACTACATAAAATCCAATTACACTTTTTTAATTTACTTAAATCCAATATAATAAATAATAATCACATTGTGGACTCAATAAATGTATTTAAATGGAAGAAATATTTTTGAACTATTTCCAACTGATATATATAATGTTTTCTTCTTAAAATATTATAAGACGTTAAAACAAATACTATAATGAACTATGCAAAAATAAAAAGTATATTTTTGTAGAAATTTTTGTACCTTAAATTGAAAAAGATTCTATCCTTGTTTTATAAAATTATGATATACTTGCGACTATGTTTATGCTTTAATTAAATTATATTACGTAAGTTAGCTCGTTATAAAACTGTCTTTTAATCAAAAGTAAAATTATACATTTTTTTATTATTGTGATTTAAAATTAAAAATTAAATATTAATTCATGAAATTTTTATAACAATAGGATTGATTTTATCGTATTCTAATTCACGTAATATAATATTCAAAAATTCTTTAAAAAAAAAAATAAAAATTATTTAAAGTCATTGAATTACTCCTAATAATATTTATAATAATAATATGAAAAAGAAGAAGAAGAAATAAAAAAAAATAAAAGTATAAATTTCGATAAGTAAAAAAAACGTACGTATGTTAAAAAAAAAAAATAAAAAATAAAAATTAAACCTTGTTAATAATAATCTTGTAAAGCTATTTCAAAATCACCTCTTAAAATTTAAGTATTGCTATAAGTGCAGCCGCAAAACCTTAATTAATTGTTTAAAAAACAACTCATAAAAAACTTTTATTTTCAACAAAACTACTTTTAAAAAATGCTAAATTTAATGCTAAATTATAGCTTATTCATCTCCATTTGTAATTATTATCGGTCGTGTAACCGTGGCAAACAAATGAATAGTTAGCGATAGCGTTTAACAATGATGTGTCCTTATTAAGTAATTGAATATTACATTTTAATGCCAGTCCCGTTTCATAATATACACGCGTTGTTATTTTATGTATTAATTGTAGAAAGCATTGAATTTTAACTTTGGTAATTCAAAAATATATTGTAATCTAACTCAATTAAAAAATTATCTATGATATTAAAATATATTTTATTTATAATCATTTAAGTGTAAATGAAAGGTAATTGTCGATTATGCTAATCATAAAAAAATTTTATAATACAATTAGAAAAATTTTGCATAATCTTTTAAATTTATTGATATTGAAGTTTATTTAACATTTAAATAATGTATATTTTATATAACTTATTAAATCTTTATGAGTATATTCTAATTATATTATTTATTTAGAGTAACAAAATTTTATGCTGCTAATAAGTAATAATAATCATTTTCCATTAAAAAAAACCTATTGAATTGAAAATACGTTGTTCGTTAAATAAATGGAATGTTAATTTGTAAAATAAAATTTTTGTTAATGTATTTTAGTATACTAAAATAAACAATACAAATCTATATATGACATACACATACACGTGCGCGCACGCGCATTATTGTATATAAAGCTCTGATATTTTGACATTGAATGTAAATGGAAACAATTATAAGAATACATAATATAAGACACGTAATAATGAAGATTTAATGAAGAAGTAGTAATTCTTTGATTGTAAATAAGTATATTTGTTATGGTAGTGTAGATCAGTAATAAAAAGAATGTATTTTTACTCTTTATTTTTATTAATGGAAACTATTTTTCGAATATTTCATATTTCAAACAACATGTTCACAAAAGCGTATTCACAAATTTTCTACAACTATATTTTTCATGTATTATACTATAATAAATAATATGAGAATTTTATAATATAAATAGCGTTTTTTTCTGGTATACTTTGTGAGATGACGGAAGTTCAATTGATAAAAAATAATTTTTTATAATTTTATATGTATTTTTAAGCTACAAAATTTATCAAAATTTGTATGTACATGTCGTATTTTTTATATTAATATTTTTTTTTTGTTTATAAATATTTAACTTGTATAGAAATAAACAACCGAATATATACAAAAGCTTACTCGATTATGCGATACTTTATGCTTTTACACCAATCACATTCGCAGGATAATTATAAATTTAGTACATAATTGAAAAATAGCTAAATAAAGTAATGAATCAAATTAATATTTTATTATTTTAATTTGACATAAAAAATATTATTCGAATTGGCAAATAACTGTTTTTTTGTAGCATAAATCATATAAAAATTATTTTCTATTATTTTTTTTATTTTCAATTATCAATGATTTTTATAATATAATACAAAATTTCTTTACAGAATGTAAAATACTTGAACCACTACACCAATTGTTTTAAAATTTAAATATAAATCCATCATATAAGCCTTTAAAAAATTGTAATACAATAGAACTACAGTGAACAGCTTTAGAGTCATGAAACTTTCTATGCTTAAAGTTAGAAAGGATGAAATTTAATTTTAATCTTAGTTTGTCGTAAAACATTTGAAGTATATTGAACTTTTTAGAATATCTAAATATAATATTATAAAATATATTTTAAACTTTTAAAAACATATGTTTTAGTAATAAATAATAATAATTCATCGATAAAGTTATCAAAACATTAAAGTTAAAATTCAAACATAAAAATTTATAAATTTTAAAAAGAGCTTAAATATCATATAAGGAAAATATATTTAAAATATTTCATTTTAGTTCACATTAATTTTATTTTTAAAAGTGAAAATTTCAATTGAATTTTATTTATTTTTATATAAAACAGATTTTTAATACAATTGAAGTCTCGTGCAAGTGTATTACTAAAAATATATATTAGAAAATAAAAATTTATAATACAAATTGCAAAGCTAACATATTTTTCTCATATTTAAATCAAAGTCTAAAATCTAATTTTTTTATAATTCAATGATAATATATTTTTCTTTATACTATATTATATGTTATATGTTACCTTCTATCAATTTGGTTATCTAAAGGCTATTAAAAATAAGAAAACTTAAATAAAATTAAATTTCAAATAAATAAAAACAAATGTTACAATTGTAGTAAAATAATTTTAAAGAATTTATTCTTTAAGAAAAATAATAAAATATTTATTTTATATTTTATATTTTATATTTAATTTTATTTATTTATCTTAATTTATATGAATAATGTAATGATGATAAATAATGTGTATATACATATGTTATTAAATAGTTCTAAATACATTAGAATTCCAATTTTTTTTATAGAATTTAAAATAACACACTTTTAATTTGAGTAAATATTATATAATATATAATTATTATTTTTTATTCCATTAATTATTATTCATTTTAAACTATTTTTTCGTAATTATTTTTTTTTTTTAAGTATCTTTTTTTTATTTTATATAATAAGGAAGGCTATTTTCCGAATCTATAATTATAGCAAATAATTTCATTTGTATATATCATATTCGATGAAGTCATTGAACTGAAAATTAACTACAGCTAGAAAAACAAAAAGACGTCATTATGCAAAAAAACGTAACAATAATTATAACAAAAAACACTAATTATTAATGTCCTATTTTTATTTACATTACAAATGTATTCTGAAGCAAAAAAGAAGCGCATAAGCGTTTAGAGAATCAAATAAGTGAAAGAGCAATTAACTCTTTGAAGGAATTAATAAAATATGAAAATAGGAGATAATCGCGTATACTAATCATATAAAAAACTAATAATTAATCAATAGTTATGGTCGAATGTTACACGCTGTCGATTATTATAATTTACATATTTCAAAAAAAATCTCAAGTTTAAAAGAAAGAGTGAAATTTTTGTGTAGCTGATATAAATAAAACTGCCTTTTTGGTCTTAAACGTTTTATATCTTGAAACAAGGATAAATATATTATATATATGATAAATATTATTCAAATATTGAATTTAATTACAAATAATACTTGATATACATCTCTAGGGTTGTTGATATTACTATTATTATTATTAGAAACTGTGGACCACGTATAGACAGATTATATACGCACTTGCCTTTGAATACTGTATTATTCAGATGTAAAAGCTTTTTCGTATTTTTTTTCTTATTAATTTTTCATTCTATTAATAATTCACCTTTCAAAGCTAAATGTATTTAAAATCTATTTGATAAGGATTTAACGGAATACGTAACAAAAATTATTTCTTTAGGACCAAAATTGAACATAAATATAAAACTAATTTATACGAACACAATTAATGCCATAAGAAATGTTTACATATTACCAACATTTCAACTAACATTTAAACATTGATTAGCATTATAAAAGTCATACGCGAAATAATTACTTATTACTGAAAATATAAAAAATAATTGTATTAACAATAAAAAATGAAATAAGTTTAACAAAAAATTGAATTTTTTTAAATCTAATTAATTTTTTAATATAATAATGATTTTATGCAAATAATGATAGGGGTAATGTTACTATAGTTATTATTGAGTAGGCAATGGTACAAGCTCACATAATTAACCAATACAATTAGCAAAAAAATATTTATTTAAACAAAAGTTTTCTCATTTAAAGATCCAGTACAAAAGTAAAAAGTAAAGTCACCTGTAGTTAAACAGGCGTATGCTTTAGCCTCCCAGTCCCTGTCTCTCATGTAGCGCCAAGTGCACCCGTCAGCGTTCAATATCAGAAATACATAAAACACTAAAAATAAATACAACAATTATCAAGGCAATAAAATATAAATGAATGACACAAGTTATATCATATTCATAAAGCACATTTAAAAAATTGACGAAAATCTGTTAAAAAGTTGATTTATTATACCTGCATGAAACTTTGCATTATTACAATAACAAAATAAAAATTATTTCAGCGGTTATAAATTTCATAAGTTCATAATTATTACTTGATCCATTTAATTTAAAAATCATCATACAATGATTTATATTAAAAAAGTACTAGTTAAGCATAAAATATTTTTGATTCCTCTAATGGCCGCGAAACAGTGAACTTTATGAGAACGTTTAAGTTACAGAAAAGAAGAAAAAATACAGTGCAGTGCAAGACAAAAAAGTGATAGAAGTGCAGGAAAAAATATCAGGAACAGAGAAGATAATCAAAAGAAAAAAAAAGCAATGAGAGTTTGGTGAAAAAAGAAAAAAAAGTTTGTACTAAGAGTTAAGAGGTTAAGTGAGAGTAGGAGGGGGACGAAGACATAACATCAGTGTATAAAAAAGGAGATAAAACGAGAGCTGATAACTAATAAATATAAATGATAAAGATGATAATATTAAATGATAAATAAATATAAAAGATAAATAATAAATGATAAAGGGGACTGTTAATGCTACCAATGGTATACAAAATGTATACAGGAATATTAAAAGGCAGACTGCTTAAAGAGACTGATGGAAGAAACATGTTAACAGATGGACAGGCGAGATTTAGAAATGAAATATCAGCAGTGGACAACATATGCATTCTAAACCCTTTAATACAAAAAATAGTGAAGGAAAAGAAAAGAATGTATGTATTGTTCATTGATTTAAATGCATTCTTCGACACTGGGGACAGGGAAATGCTATGGAATATGATGAAAAAAAAAGGATATAGTAAGGGGCTGACGGACAGAATTAGGAAAATATATGAGGAAACTAAGTGCTGTATAAGGACAAGTAAGGGGCGGACAGAGGAATTTTGGGTAAAGAAAGGACTAATACAGCGATATTATTTTCGCCCCACACTTTTTAATACATACACGCAGAACTAGAAGAGGAAATGGAAATGAGAAACATAGATGGTACGATGATAGCAGACAAAAGGATATGAACATTAGCATATGCAGATGATATAGCAATGATAGGAGAGAACAGAGTGGCAATGGAGGATATGTTGGGGACATTAAAGAAATTCTTGGATGATAAAAAAATAAACCTGAATACGGAAAAAACGAAAATGATGGTGGTGAAAAGAGGGAAAACAATAGAAAGCGGAGATCTGATTTTGGAAGAAGAAAAAGATTGAGGCAGTGGATAGCTTTAGCTACCTTGAATTCATACTGAACAGAAATGGGAAGCTAAAATAACATATCAAGGAAAGAGTAGAGTTCGGATGACAGCAAAAAGTACATGAGGACATGGTGAAAGGAGGTGTACTAGTAATTTCCGGGATGAAATGGCTAAATAGCCTAGGATTCAGCAAAGAGCAAATGAAGATATGGAAAACTATGGCAGAAACAAATATTACGAAATCAGGAAGAGACATGAAAAAATAAAAGAACAGATGATATCAAATAAGATGAAGAAGGTTAGGTATAACAGTGCATACGGAATAATAACAGAAGTGGGGCTACCAGCATACCTAAAACAGAAGAAGAGAGCAGAAAGAATCTGAATAATAGCTAGGATAATATGCGGAAACATAATTGAGGACAATAAATACTGACTAGAAGAGCAGAAAAAGAGGTGTAAACTACATATAGCGGTGATGAAAAAGACGATTGGAACCACCGGATAATGAACTGCATTGCGACGAAGGAGCTCTACAGAGATTTTAGAATGAACAATAATGTACATATATCCAATGCAGTGGAACAGCAGAGATTCCATGGGGGGGGGGATATGGATGTACAACTTATTAAAGCCGTTTTAGAAGCAAAGAAGAAAACAAAGACAAGAGTATAAGCAAGCAGAGAGGTGGACGGAAAAAGAACAGAGCAGGAAGAATCTAGGAAGTGAAAGAAAGCAACAGAGTGAATAAAGAACATATAAAAATTATGAAAAAACTGTGATATGTACAAATAGAACATATGTAAATATAAGTATTATTACTATGTAAAATATGAGGAACCCGTTCCTAAACCTAATAAAAAAAAGTATAAATTATTTTTAATTAAATTTTTATTTGATTTTATAAGTATTATTTTCCAATAAATTTTATTAATGAATCATAAAATGAAATAAAATTTTTAATAAAGTATTATTATTAAAAGTCAATGAGAATATTTAGTAAATTAACAAAAAAAACTTAACTTTTTAAAATATTAAAATAATTAATATTTTATTTTTTACTAAAAAATAATGTTTAAATCGTTGATTCAAATAGAACTTATAATTATTTGAATAATTAGTTAAATTAAGATAAAAACTTCATTTACTAAGGTAGTTGGTAAACATTTTAAAATATTAAACAAATTTCTTTTTTATTAATATTTTCGAAATGTGACTTTTACAAAGTAATTAAATGAAAACAGAAAGTTTAGTGTGTGAATTTTTGGAAAATTACATTAAAATAAATATAAATCATTTAGAGAATAGTAAATAATATTTCAATTTTTTATTATATGTGTATATTCTTCTTTTTGCATTAATTTATGTATCAATTAAAATTAATAAATTAAAGGCAATATATTTATTTTATTGAATCGGA
Organism: Eupristina koningsbergeri; assembly: GCA_018907245.1. NCBI lineage: Eukaryota > Metazoa > Arthropoda > Insecta > Hymenoptera > Agaonidae > Eupristina > Eupristina koningsbergeri. The sequence goes on along the minus strand of JACCHV010000013.1, from coordinate 306,938 downwards.
TTCATTGCAATATTATCTTACAACTTTTAATAATCAATTAAAATTTTAACTACTTTCATATCACTAAACGATATCCTTTCTTTTTCCAAATATTAATAATGTATATGTAAAGAATGAAAAAGAAAAATGATCGAATATGTAAGTCAGGTACAATTCATTTTTCTTGTTGACTTTGCACTCCCAATTAATTGATGTTGTTGGAGTTTGGCTTTCACTTATTTTTACGTACATACTTACTTATTTATGTTTAAATTAACGCTTATAATTTTATGTTTACATAATTAAATTTTATTTTTAATATTTGATTAAGAAATACATTTTGAACATCATTAATGTAAAAAGAAGATATTTAGCCTTTATTTTTTTAATTTTTTTATCATAATAATTACTTTTAAACTTTTATTAAATGGAAACCTACTAATAATATACAGGCTTAAAAATTATGGAATTAGTAAAAGTAAATGAAAGTGAAAAATATAAGAAACACATAGGTCTAAACTTTTTTATTGTAATTCATACTTCGCCTTTATTATCTATTGTATATTGAGCATCAGATTATTTACTTCTAATTGTCTATATTTGATGATACTTCCAATAAATAATATTAAATACAAAATAAATTTTGTTGTTGGTTTTCTTTATTAAAACATACATAATTAAATTTATTTACTAAATTTATAGATCATTATAAAAAAAAATTTTTTTTATTCAAATTAAAATAAATAGTAATTTTTCTATTTTAATTTATTATCACGTTGTATTCGAAAGATTTTGAATTTAATTAACTATTTGAAGTTAATGTCTTTCGTAATACATTTTATTGTTAAAAAAGCGATAATATTTTCTTGATTAAAATAAAAAAATAAATACCATATTTCTTAAAAACTATATTTGAATAGGATTTAATTTTTTGAAATTGTATGATTGATCACCTTATGATTTTGTATTTAATGTGATGTTGATGTAATAAAAAAATATATATAGTAACTATTACTAACTAATAAAAATTGAAATATATAACAATTTTAATAATATGTAAAACAAGTAAAAAATTTATAATTAAATAGCAAACATAATAAGTTGTATTGAATGTTACTTTCACGATTATAAACTATAAGTAAAATTACTTTTTTTTAAGCTTAATGTACAATTTTTTTTAAAAATATTCATAAAAAATATTTTTTTAATTGAATATTTATCGAAACTTTCTTGTATAGATATTTATATCGTTCTACGTATAAATCTGTACTATTTAAGTATGTAATTTACCACATCAATTTAACATTTCGTGTAACCTTGACTCGGAGTTTATTGTCAAATAAAGATCATTACCTGACATAGTCGTAGTATTACAGTCAAGGTATTGCAGTTGTACTTGTCTTTGATGCCTTAGTGGATGTTAAAAAGTTAACCTTGTTTGCAACTTTACTCGCTTGATGGTAACAATCTTACTCAACTTTCTTAGATTTCCTTTTTTGTTTCTTTTTTTATTACAAGAACACGATCGAAACACGATCACTATTCAAAAATATGAATTTATGACCGCAATCATTCATTTTCTCCACATCATTTTTATATCTATATTTATATATATATATTGAAATTTAATATTTCACTGAAAACACGTGCTGTAAAAAACAATAGTGACCTTAAAACAAATATAAATCAAAATAATTTTGAAACAAATTGCATTCAAATTTTCTAATTCTTTATTCTATTCTTTAACTTTGTATAAAAATTAATTTAAAAAACTTTATTGAAAATCGCTCAAAATTTCATAAACTACAATTTTATTTATCAATACCATTTACCTTATGTAATAAATTATATTAAATTTAAAAAGTTTTTTGATATGAATGATTAATAAAATTAATTATTTAAAAAATAAAAAAACAATAAAAAGATAAATTTTTTTAGAATAAGACAACTTTTTTCCCAGGAAATTTTTGAATTATAATTATAGTTTATAATTATAATTTAGAAAAATTATAATTATATCTCTTGAGATTGGATACTGCATAATCATTCATTTGACTCAGTTAAAAAAAATACATTACATATTAATTAAAATTCATACATATATTTCAAAAAATTCATTGCTTTACACATTATATATAAAAAAATTTCACTGATATAAATTGTGTTGTTATGTGACAATTCCCATTTCCAAATTTATTCATGTGCATCGCAAGCTTACGTGCTTTTTATGTAAATAACCAACTCTAATATATGACTCATCTTTCCAACCATTTGGTATTACCAGAAGGTTGTCAGTTAACATTAGCTTAAAATCAATTACACCCGTGTGAAAATATATTTCGTCATCCCAATAATTCCATCTTAAATATTATATTTTATATGTACTTATTAATTGTTTTCTTATTTATTTAAAAATTTTAATTTAACAAACACTAATAAATAATAATAAACTCATTTGTTTTAATACTTAAAAAATATTTTTTAGTCATCTCAATAGTTTATGATGATTGTTTATAGCGAATTATATTTCGATGTAACTTATTTGCATATAGTTTTTTATTGTAATTGTAGATTCTTGTTTTTAGATAAAATAACTGTTTTGTAAATATAAACAAAAACTTAATGAATATATATTTAAACATTTGCAAAATTTACAAAAATAAATGTACTAAGTGCAAGGTACAATTTTTGTGTCTTTTTGTCAGTAACTGGGTGATCCTTTTGTTTTCATTTTCATTCCTTCCCTCTCTTTTTTTCGACTTCCACTACGGTTGCTTTCTTGAACTTAATTTTACGTTGAACAATCTCAATTTAGATAAAACTTATTTGATACATTTATTGTTCAGACGTAAAAGAACGAGCCACATATTTGGTGTAACAATGATATCCTAGGGGTATTTATAAACACATTAGGGGTTTTCAATTCTAATAATGTTTAGACATTTTTTTTATATGATGAAGTACCCTTTTAAATTATATATAAGAGGAGATCAACACCTAGCTGAATCTGAAGAAAATGTTAGAATGCTAGCAGTACAGACTCAGACATTAAATATTTACAAAAACCCAAAGTATCATAGATTAGAAAAACAAGAAAAGTTTAAAGCATCGAACAAAAAGAAGAAAATCGATGATTTTAAAAGGCGAACAAAATGTGTTATATACAAAGAAAAAGGATATTAGACGCGCGAATATCCTCGTATGGATGTTGCTAAGGATAGTCAAGAAGGATTAGCATATGAAACTTTTTCATACTTTTGCGATATTTTATAATTCTATTCTAATACTTCAAACAGTGATGATAATGTCTGGTTTGCTAATTCTGGTGCTAGCATGTATATGCCATTTAAAAAGGAGTATTTTACGCAATTTCAATCCTATCGAAGGAAAAAGTTAGTAAAAATCGCAAATTTAAAAGTTTTATTAACAACAGGTATACGTAATATAGCAATAATTGAAGATGTAAACTATAGAATATAAGAACGCGAATTATAAAATGTGCTATTTGTACCGGAACTAAGGAGAAGTTTATTTTCAACTAGTGTGATTCATTATAAAAAGTATTCTTTCCACGCTTATGAGAAAACATACGAAATTCCCGACAGTGAAGGAAAAGTTACATTTTATGGAGTGCAATACAATAAACTACTTAAAATGCTGTTTAGTGTCAAAATTAAAAATGTAATATAGCTGATAGTAAAGCTAATGTGCATGAAAATAAGATAAAAAGCGCCTCGGACGTGTAAGCTATAATAAAGCAGTGGGTAATACTAACAATATTTTACATTTTAGTAATTTTTCAAATGAAAGTGCAAGCAATATACAATGTGAAAATTGTTTAATAAGTAAACAAACACGAACATGGCACCCTTCGATCAAGCACGATGATAACAATTATAAATGGAGAGAATAAATACATACTTGTGTCTATGGATCCATCAATATTGAATCCCAATCAGGATCGAGATATTTCATGTTATTTAAAGATGAGATCACTGATTTTAGAAAACTTTTTTCATTGAAACATAAATCTGAAGTTTTTAAACGATTCAATGGTTTCAAGATATTTGTAAAAATACAAACTGGTAATAGTATTAAAGTGTTGTCTCGAATAATGGCTTTGAATACATATTAGAGAAATTTGTGAATATATTAAAAATAAAGGATTTATACACGAGTATTTTTCTCTATATGTATTTGAGTAGAATGGTCGAACTAAATCTGATATTTGCACAATCGTAGAATGTGCAAAAATTATGATCTTCAGCTGTAAACTAGATGCTTCTTTATGGAGTGAAGCAACTAATTGTATATATTATTTATTAATTCGAGTAATAATGTCACTTAAAGAACAAAAAATGCCGTTGGAAAATAAGCCTAGTTGTTAGCCAATTTTAAAACACTTATACATATTCGATATAACTGCTTATCTTCGTGTACCAAGGAGATGCGAAACAAATTTTACGTAAAAGCAAAAAAAAATATTTTTAATTGGATATAAAAATGAATCGTCAAAATATAGGCTATTAGATTTATTTCAGAAACAATCTTCATTAGCAAGAAGGTTGACTTTAATGAGAACAATTATGTACATGAGACTCAAACAATAAAAGATGTTTAAAAGCTGCTCTAATTTATTTTTAATATTTAACAAAGTGGTGGTTATAATTGGACACTAAAAAATACACACAGACAACTCACGAGAATACTGGGAATTTATTTTATTTAACTTATAATGATATACAAGAATTTACAATTTTTTGGGAGTTCGGCCTGTCTGCGCACTATGACGGTTAAATTATGATTGAATTAAATTTTCGTTCAAGGCAGCACGGTGTGCTCTTCAACCGTCATTTTCAGACTAATTGATTCCTGTTTTAAAATTCTGGAAAATATAACGCATAGAACATTACAAACCGCTAAATTTATGCATGCAAATCGGTCAACCACGCCCACGTCTAAGATGTACTCCAAACCCCGCTAAATACCTGATAACGGTCAAAATGACAAAATTCTATGTATTTCACAAATAGAAAAAGTAAAAGTAAACTTTTGTGATTAATTTTGATATAACAGATTATGGAATCAATGAAGAAGTCATCGTTAAAATATATGAAAATAATAATAATATTCAATTTAGGACTAGTGCATCAGAGAGCATGGTATTATGAAACAAAAATTTGCTAAAGTAGCCAAGATATTATGGAGTTTGTATAGTTTAAATTGCTGAAAATATGTCGCTGATATATAAGGAGACAATTTTCAGTGCGAACGCAAGAAAATGAAAAATAGTGATTAACGAAGAAAAACAAGCTTTTAAAAAAATGAAATTTAGAGCTTTGTAAAATTGTCAAAGGCAAACAAACCATTGGCTCAAAATGCGTATTTAATATCAAAAAAAATTCTTGGAATTCTGAGGCAAGATATAAGACGCTACTCGTTGTAAAAAGATTCACTCAGAGAAAAGGCATCGATTTTTGTGAAACTTTCATCACTGTATTTCGTTACGAATCTATACATATGCTACTGATAATTGCTGCAAAAGATGATCTTAAAATCGCGAAGTTCGCTGTGAAAATGGCGTTCTTGTACGTCGATCATCAAGAAGAAATATATTTAAAATTATTCAAAATCTATGAAAAGGAAGATAATACAAATCATATATGCAAGCTGCGACGAAATCTCTATGAATTGAAGTTATTAACTTCCCGCTTCTGGAAAGAGAAGTTCGTAAAGTTCTTGAAGGATTTTAATTTTAATAATATTGGAAGTGATAAGGGCGTGTTCATTAGTGTTGTAAATAATTTTAAAATATACTTAGCATTATATGTCAATGGCGATTTGTTATATGTAAAAATAAATGTGCAATCCATTCTGTTAACATATTTAAAGCAGTATTTTAATGTAGTCGCGGATCAAGTTTATTAATTTAAAAATTAGGCAAGATCGCAAAATACGTATCTTAATTTAACTCAACATAATTATATTGATAAAATCATAGATAAATTCAAATGAGTAATGCGCATTTTTCTAATGTACTGGCAAATCCGGGATTATATTTGCGCAAAAATAAAAATAATTTCAACTTCAAGAATAAAATTCCGTTTCAATAACCTAAAGGTTCACTATTGTTTGTTGTGCACGTATGCCATTATAATGTAGAATATGCCGTGAACTATATCAAATAATTTTTAAACTGTTTTGGTCAAGAACACTGGAACGTGTTAACGAAAATTATTGGCTATTTGAAAGGCACCCGTCATTATGGAATGGAAATAGTGAAAGTTTTAGTGATCTTACCGGATTTACTGACGTTGATTATGCGGGATGCATCAAATCCCGAAAATTGTGAAAAAATCTTACCGAAGGTTAAGTTTATTAACCAATTTATCGTCAGGATACAGTATTACTTCACATACTACTACATCAATAATTATTGGAATTATTTAATTAAATAATAATAAATAATTTATTATATACACTATAACAAATTTATATTTATGTAATTCGGTCTACATTACTTAAATAATTACTTTTATTAGAATTTACTTTAGTCCCACAATTATATATATATTAATAACTATTTTAATTGATAATTATATACATTACTCACTACCTAACTTAATATATTTTCAAATGGTCAATACCACAAATAATCGCGGGAAACGTCAGAAATGTACAATGAATATGCAATAATAAGAAAATTATATAAATTAATTGTAATGTAAAATCTTACCTTAAGACTGTAGATCGTATTGAAAATATTGATATAATACGAATATATTTATAATCACCTCCAGTATTCCTTGTCACATATATATATATAATTATTCATTTATATTTACTCCAAAAATTATTATAAATTTAGCTTTAATCCTCTCTACTAATGCGTATCTTATACATTTTTTGCCTCTTATTTGGTGTAAATTGCTAAACATTAGAATAGTGCGAGTTCAAAATATAAATATTTTAAACAAGCTGAAGGAATGCCCAAAATTCGAGCATTAAAACGCGATAAAAAAAATAATGTATGAGTTTATAGTGTTTTTCCTGTAGAAAACCGATAGGTCAGGGTGTCATGCAATATGTGTCGGTGGGATTTCAATAGGTCGATATGCAAGTTGAAATTCCAGCGTATTATAAGGAGAGATCGTGTCATTATAAACATATAATTGTTTTAGAAAAAAAAATGGGAAATGATAATGTTTAGGCGCTGGAGGCCGATCATTATGAAAACTCATTAATTATAAGCATCAAAGTTGTCTTAAGAGCAAAATACAATATAAACGGCTTTTTTAGATTGTAAGTTTCGTATTTTTTTTTTAATATTGTTAAGCTTAAGTTGTTTACTATAACAAGATCTTATGGCGTTTTCCTTCATGAATCCAGCAGAAAGTTTTTTATGCCTCTTTTATGCTTTTTATATAGTTGTAAGGAATATCATGTTTAAAACCTCGTAGTTTTAAGGATATTATGTTCATATGTTAATAATAAGCAATTGTATAAGTAATGAGATATTGTTTAAAATCTGAAACATGGAAGAGAGACGGATTGATTTGGCAAGTAGCTTCCAACAAAAAAATTGTGGGCATTTTGGTTTGAGTGTTCGTCCAAGAATTTCTTTCATGGATTTCCACAGTCAAAGCGATAATTACTTTATATTTTTAACGATTTAAAATAAACTGTCTGGGAAGTACTATTTCACTTACATTATTCGTCTTCTTTTATTTATTTCATTTTTGTTTTTTAATTCTTAAAATATATAGATCATCGCCATAGCAATGCGGACAATATCTGTCTGAAATAACATATACATTATATAATTTTCTAAATCGCCTCGTGTTGTAAGTGCAGTGCCGATTATACATCAATCGGCATCTGTCCACTTTATATCGGCGGTTCAACTTCCCCAACATTTCATGGCTCATCCTTATGATGAAAGGTGCATATAAGATTAACTTATTAATTATTATATATTATTTTATTGTATGTGAATATTTTTTTTGTGGTTTAGTCGTAGACAGACTGTGGTAACTTTATCAAGTGTTAAAGCAGAGTATATCTCATTACCGAATGATGCAAAAGAAAGAGTATGGCTGCAACAAATTGTCAGGTTGTAAATCACGCCAACGGACAAATTATAATATTTATTTAATAATTTAAGTATACTTAAATTATACACTACACTACTACACTATCTCAACTCTAAAATCCGAGTTCATTGACCGTTCACTATCGTCGGGTTATGATATTTTATTTCAATCACCAAAAATTATTTTACACCAATAAATTTATTGAATTAAATTCTTACTTTTATTTCTAATAAAAGTTTATTAGAAATAATATATTGAATTTAACATTGGTCCGCACTACTTCAATAATTTTACTACTTCAATTAATTTTCACACCACTACTATAACCGGTAAATTTAAATATTAAAATTACTTTATTTATTGGATACTATTCACCACAATAATTTTATAATATTCAATTATAATAATATTGTATATATAAAATTTCTTATCTTGCTTATTGAAGATTTTTAGATTTACAATTAATTCAGATAAATTTCCGATTTAATAATTACATCCTTAATCCATCAATAATAAACATAGAATATTTATATAATATTATATTAATATATATATATATATTAATACATATATATAAATTTCTCTCTCTCTCTCTCTCAATATATTTTGGATCTTGAATAATTAATAACTATTTTACTCACCTCAATATCTATTATTTTTCACTTTCAAAATTTTATAACTTATAATTTTATATCATATACTTTAAAGAACTAAAATGATACTAGTTATCTCTACTCCTCTCCAGTATGACCGAAGTTCCGAAAATCTTGAAACCCGATTTTATCACCAATCTTATTTAAAGGATTATTGGATTCAAAAATCGTTTATCGATAATTGGTGATTACAATTATACAAGTTTTCGAGCCTCGCAGCTGTACTAGTTCAACGCCCTCTTTTATTATAATAAAATCAAATAACACAATTATTTCACCTATTGATAATTCAAAAACATGTATTTATCGGCTAACACGTGGCTGTGTGTTGAATTACTTAATATAATATAATCTATATACATTTCCTCATACGCTTGGCTGTATCAGTGCAGCGCCGCCAATACATGAGCAGTATTTTCACATTATCTATCGGCTGCTACACTGCCTCTAACATGGCGTCGCGTGGACTCGTAGTGGCAGGTGTGAAATTAACTGCTATATTTATTTTTTTAAAATTATTCTAAATTGTTCTACATAAAGAATTTATACTCATTTGTGATTTAAAATACGAACGCGATTGTGTACGAATTTTTGTCGATAATTAATTAAAATATTAAAATATTTTTCGCTATTAAAATAGTGAAAAGCTCTGAATTTTACATAAAATCGAGGCACATAGATGTACAATTCCATTTTATTTGCGATATAATAATCAAAAATAAAATTGAAATTGATTATGTATAGTAGGAAAATCAGTTGGCTGATTTATTTACAAAGCCTTTCACAAAACAATGATTTTGTAGCTTACGAGAAAAAAATAAGGATTAAAGAATTAATATTAAGTGTTGAAAATGAGCAATGTAGTTGCAGGTATAAGAATAATATAATTTTAATCCTCGTCAACCGTGTCAATAAGACTTGGAAAAATCCGTATAGTTTAATGTAAGTCCATCATAGCGACTTAAAAATTCTACTTAGCCTTAATTGCTGTTTCTTCTTAGATTTAATATGGTTTTCTTCACAGCTTTATATACTACAATTTTGACTTGTACGTAAAAACATGTTATTTTGAGATTTAAATGATTAATATAAGAGTTAAAAGGAGTGAGAAGTAGCAGGCAGATCGTTAAATAAAATAAAATGCAATTGAGTCTGACAAGTATATATATTGACTGCGCGAGAAAAGGCACAAAAACCTCCTCGCGATGAGGAGGAAAAGCCACGCCACTTACAAAATTTTACATGCGATGCGTTGGTAAACGCAGCGGAGACGCTCGCTGTAGCCTCGCTTGATAGTCATCCTTCGCGTCGGCCGATATATCACACAGGTGAGATACCTCTCCAGCCACACACGCGCGCGCACATGCACACACACGAGCACACGACACACGCACAATCGGCTCGCGATCATGCACGGTTGATCGCAGGAATCAACTAGGCCGTCGATACAAAGGATTATTCGCTAACAGAATATTGCGCGGCAAATGTGCAAAAAGTCTTACTCCGTAGACATTATGCGGAGAAGTGACACGAAAATTTGCAGCGTCTTCTTCCCCCGCGCGGTACTTCGGCCCGCAATAAAGTTTGGGTCCGCTTTCGCAAATGATTTCCCGATACGAGTTTTCCGACGGCAAGAGAAAGTGCCGAACACATGTCTTGGGTAAGAATAATTTGCTCTCGTGTCAATTTGTTTTATTTTCATTCTGTATTTATATTTTGAATATTTTTATTTTGCGACTACATATTCTTATACACAACCAGTAAGAATTATTTTAATAATAATTCTTTTCATAGTTTAGTACTACGCCCAGCTATTTAAATGAATAACTTTAATGTTTACCAATCTTAATAAGAAAAATTGTAGCGATGATATAAGTGTAGAATTTTTGCTTTTCTTTGGATACCTCTCGATATTGATGGTTATTTTGGAGGATCTATCTCGAAAGTCTTTTTTTTTTTATTTGTTTTCAAATTAATTTAATAATATAAATGAAAAGAGACATTAAGAGAAAGAAACACCTTCGTCAATGTGAAGTCAATAAAGCGATAAATGAATGGCTGTACTAATACAAAATTTAAAACTAGACCAGTTTTGTAGAGCTCAGATGGTTGAGGAGAATGATTGGCGTTAAACTCTTTAAACAATAGTAGCTTGTTATTAAAAAGCTAAATCAAGTATGAGATTAGTGATTGGATGGTTGATGGTACATTGAAGAGTGAGTTATCATCTCAACAATCATGATACCAAAATAAAAATCAATTATAGATAGTGTCAGGTTGGTTTACAGACTATGAAACAACTTGTGTGCTACTATCCTGTATTCGTAAAAAAAATACAAATTATTTGGTACACTTACCTTGGACAACTGTAATTCGAGGAAACAAAAGTTCAGTACTACATACCAGGTTATAAGAAAGATCGATTATCAATTAGTGAAGGATGCTGGATCTGTTCTTCCCGTCTCTCCGTTCTCTTTTACTCAATAAAATCGAATACTTTTTAGCTCTAACTTGATTCTCTACTAGATCTTCAAATTTCATAACTAAAATTAAATTAAGTCACATATAATATGTAGCGCCTACTTAACTTCCAATACTGAATCTTCCATCTCATTTTCTATTTGGCTTATGATACATGTGAAGCATCACAGTCAGACTAGAGCTGTAAGGATTAATCACTCCTATTAGCAACTTCTTTCAAAACGGTGTTTATCACCCAAGGCCATTTAAATATAAATATAAATGATCAGTGATAAATTGAGTAGACCTGAGAGACCTTATGGATGATATAAGCCATAAGTAAATCCTTAAACTTCCTCGTTGCTTGTGAAACTACCTTTATGAACCAACAAAACATTGGTAACTAAACGTACAAGTTCGCTAACAAGTTTAGATTGGTGTTGCCTGTTATGGCTGCAGTAATTGAACATCAGAGTGGATTTTGGCCCGCGACTAATACAGGGAATATAAAAATTTTGACAAACATACTACTATACAGCAATTGCTTATAGTTTGCATGTGTACGTTAAGGACGAAGGAAATAGCGCTCAGTGGCTTGGATATATATACAGCGAATCTACAAGCATGGGTCATTGCTTCCGTACTCCCAATTCTATCCTACTCTTCTAATTAAAAATTGTATATGTACTTCTCATATTACCACTGGGTTCCGAAATAATACTATAATTTATGTTATATATATATGTATATAACTTATGTTCTACAATAAAAATTTATATTAAATTAAATAAAATTAAATTTTAAATAATTAAAAATAATTTTCTTTTCTATTATATAAATTTGATTTTTATAGATAAATTTTAGATTTACCATTTTTTACCAAAGCTTTCTTTTTCAGTATTAGATCAATTAAATATTCTCTCCCCTCCCTTGTAATAAAATTTATTTATTAATTATAACTTCAATGATCGTATTTATATAAATATAATTTTCTTTTATTATTTTATAACGCAATTTCCTTTTTAGTTATAATATGCATAGATATTTTTACTTCACAAGTATTAAATATGAATATTTTAATATATTATTATATTTTTAATTGACGAAACTTAATATCATTTAAATTTTTAATAAACAAATTTTTATAGGAAATACCAAAATAAAAGAATAATTATGAAATGGTAATACGTAATCTTTTACTTTTATTTAATTATATTAATATTTTATTTAATTATAATAAACAAATGTTTATTATTATATTTATTCATATTATTATGATTATAGATTTTAAAAAGTTGAATTAAAAAATCTGCAAAGATACTCACTTTTTTATTCTTATTTGATTTTTTAGTAGATCTAAAATATTCCATGTTGAACGCCTGAGAGATACAACCAGATATACTGCATTGCATGTAAGGATGTATTTTCAAAGCTTCTATATAAGTGATTTAAATCAATTAATAATTAAGTTAAAAAAGATTAAAGATACAATAAAAAAATTAAAATAATTTTTACTAATATATTTTGTGTTTATAACATATGAAATATATATAAAAAATTTGATAAATATTATGAAATTACAAATATTATAATAATTAATATAAAAGATACAAAACAATAGATACAAATGGAATTTCATAATAACAAAAATATTATAGATATTGATTTATAACATAATGTATGCAAATATAATATTAGGTTACAATTACTCATTATTGTATTTATTAAAAAATTAGACGACTATTTGATTCTAGTAATATTAATTTCTTTTCTCCTTTTGCGCTATTCATAAATCAAAATTTTTATATGAAAAATATACATTAATAGTGTTTTAATAAAATTCAATTTAACAATAATATACAGTAAAGTAATATCAATTAAATAATATTTTAATTGAATAGTATTATATTTAACCTTATTGTATTTTTATAATTTATTTATTTGAGATTATACATACATGGTCTGTCCCCGAAGTATCTAGTTTTTTTTATTTTGATACTATTGGTCGTAGATACTTAGGGAGAGGTCTTAAAATGCAGAGAAAGCCTTTTTCCATTTATTCCCTTTTTTTGTTTTTTCGATAATTTAAAGAGGCAGGATTTTTCTTCGCGCGAAGGGTGTTTTTTGATTTTTTTGACACGAAGATTAGTGGAAAAACACTAAACGAGAATATGTTGTTTAAAGATTCTAAAAAAAAGAAAACACTTACCTTTTTTAATGAAATGTGATTTATTGGTGGACTTACAACAGTTTGGAATCAAAATTTAAAATTCTTCAAAATAATTTCCTCCTGCATCAACACATTTAAGAGGACATGTTTTCCAGCTCTCAAAAGTAGCGTGAATCTCCTGATCTTTGATATTTACTCAAACTTTTCACATTTAAAAATTTTTTTGCACTATATTGTACACTGTAGATCGCGTTAAATTCAGTTTTTCTATGATTGTTGTAATTGTTAATCGACGGTTGAATTAAAAATTTATAGCACGTGCTGGGTGTTCGTAGCCATTTGAAAGCTTTTTGGGCGCCCAGATCGAGGGTCGTCGGTGATTCTTTCTCAGCCCTCTTTAAAAGATCTGTGCCATTTTCCACATTGCAATTTTGACATACAATTATCTTTATAAGCTTCTTTTAACATTTTAAAAGTTTCTGCACTGTTTTTTTTAAGTTGTAAACAAAATTTTATCTCGTAGCGTTTTTCCACTAATCGCTTGAACGCACCGTGTCAAAAAATTAAAAAACACCTTCGTGCGAAGTAAAATCCTGGTTCTTCAAATTATTGAAAAAAGGGCAAATGGAAAAAGGCTTTCTATGCATGTTAAGATCTTTCCCACGTCGCTACGATTAATAGTCGCAAAATAAAGAAAAAACTCGATACTTCGAGGACAGTCCATGTATGTTCTTTAACATTGGTACAAACTTTATTAAACCTTGAAGATCTGTATCATATTATCCACTAAAAAATATCTAACTACTATATAATATAATATATAATATAATATACTATAAAATACTATGTATTATCAATAGTACAGAAAATACTCTATTTATAAATTTTTGCATAAATTTTTATACATTTTTGTTATTTATATAATTTGAAGTAAGATAAGTAAGTTATTACATAGAAGATTTAATTATTAAGTATCCATTATTGAAATATTAAATAAATATAAATTTTTCGAACATTGCAACCTTTTTAATTTAATTAACAAAAAATGATAATTTTTATTTTGAAAAATTTTTAATAATATATAACAATAATGTATATGTACATATATATATATATTGTTAGGTATGTAACGGAATTAACATATTTAATTAATAAAATAAGAAATGTTGCATAAAATAAGTGGGAAAGGAGAACAAGAACCAGCATAAAGAAAAGTATGTCCAAGCGTTAAATTTTGGAAATGATGTCAATACGCGTAATTATTAACCAATATATTAACAAATATAAGCAGATATTAAGGTAGTGCGAATGAAAGCCAAAAAAATGGGAACACCTCCTTGGTGGCAGAACATAAAGAGTTAGCAGTTTTTCTCTATAAATTGGGGGACATGAGTGTAGAAAATACGGAATTAAGACAGTAGTGTCAAGAATCGGACGAAAAATATAATACGAAGTAATTCAATTGCGGTCGGTAACTCTCGTCGGTAAGACAACACGACAAACTCACATATTCGAGCGGATTCGCGATAATACAACAAACGCAAGTAATACAATAACTCAGACTCATACGTAGATGCTACATTCGTATCACCAGCCACTATTACACTTCAAATTCTCTCTTCCGATTTAAGATTAATAAATCGGTATTCTAACGTGAATTAATATAATTGTATTTATTTTAATCCTAAAACCTTACAAAGGCTGAATCGCTTTGACCGATTCAGCTACGGCAGAAAAAGAACTGCGAAATCATCGAATTATAATTAAGCAAGTAAATAAAGAAATAAATAAGTAACGCGACAAATAAACGCGATAATAAATAAATATATAAATAAGTAGTTACAGAGTATAAATAAATATAGTAGAATTATACCACGTAACAATATATATATATATATATTTCATCAATAGAATTAATATTTTTTTTAAAGTATTACATTAACAAAAAAGTATTTATTTAAATTAAAAAAAATGTTTTTAGTAGCTTCGTGTATATTATAATATAAAAAATGAAGATAAAAATATTACATATACAAGAATATTGAATCCAAATTTTTTAAGGTAAAATATAGGTCAATAGTGAATTATCTTATGACTTTTAAATAAATTATGTTTATATTTTAAAAATTAATTAATAAAGCATTGCTATTATTTATGGTAAATAAAAATAAATAATAAGAACATCTACGTAATATGTAAAAACTTGACATAACGTAGAGATGACAGTTGACACAAAACTAATGACTCCGCATTGTCTTCGTGCATTAGAATTAATTTTATTCCATAGAAATAAGGTATTTATATTAAAAAAAAATTTATAATGTTATGAAATTTTTATTATTTATCATTTGTTAAAAATTTGTTAATAAAGACATTGATAAAGACGATAACCACATCATCGAAACATCGGCGTTCCAACTAGCAAGTTGTAATTCTTTTATACTTACACACGTAAAAAAGGATTTTTACACACAATACTTATAAACATGGAAAGTGTTTCTTTAAACAATTTAAGTAAATAAAAAAAGTTTATAAAATACCTAGATGTATTAAGTAATAGTTTAAACGGCATAAAATATATAAATTTAGGTATTTAAAATATTTTTACTCTAAAACGTTTTTACAAGTCATTAATATTCTTTGTAATATCATAGGAAATCAATTTTTAAAACAAAAATAATAATCAGTGTTATATTTTCTAATTCTAATTATTTTATGCATTATATTAAATGTTTAAAATGAATCTTAATTCTTCTTCCTGTCGGAAGATCAAATTTACTTACAATTTTATGAATTAAATTTTAAGAAATTACATTTGTTAAAAAAATATCTACGACAAACTTAAAGTTAAGAAACTGTTAAAAAATTTGGAAGAAATATTTTAATATCTATAATGTTATAAATGTATATATTACAAAAATGTATTATTGATATAAAATAAATTATATTAATGGCTTATGTATATCATGTATATCGTGCGTTATTTAATTCAACGGTATTGCAAAATTCTTGCGAATATGTATGTATGCCCTTGTTTCGCCGGATGCAATTGTTGTAAGTCTTGAGTGCCGAAAGAGGAAGGCAATTAACTAGTTCCCATGAAAAAAATGTTGGTCATTCTATGATAACGAAGAAGAAAAACTTTTAGTATTACGTACTAGAAATTTTTTTTGCAAAAATACCCTACTTTAAGTTTCAGTATACTTTAAAATCTTTTTTTTTCTTATTTTTAATATTGAAAATGCTAAAAATCTTATTAAATCAGAAAAAATTTAAAAATTGTTTTTTATGTTTAATTATTAATATTCAAATAATAGTATATATTTAATCTTAAAATTAATGCAAAATCATTTTCAATTTTCAACAATTTTTATCAAAATTAAACGTTAATAATTAAGTTAAATATTTTTTTAATTTTTAAATATTTATAACCTATAAGAATTTAATATTATTTTTTTTATTATTATATTATTTTGTATCATATTAATTATTAAATGTATATACTTGTATCTGTGGATTGAAATATTAATTTATTAATGTATTTAATATTAGTTATCGAGTAATAATCTATTAATTACGTGGGAAAAAATATAATATATATATATCAAAATTTTGAATAGAATAAAAAGTATTTTGAATAAAAATGCTATTAATATCGTTTATATGGTTAAAATTTGATTAATTGGTCATAAGTTAGTAATAAATGGGTTTAAAGATGTAAATATTGGTGCATTATATAATTAGTATTTACTAAATAGAATGGTCATAGATATTACTTTAAACCAGATATCTAGTAGTTATAAAAATGTAGTTTAATTTTAACTATGCTATTAAACTGTATTTATTGAAAGAGGGTGTAATTAATTCTCCAAATTCCATAAATAATTCTTTAAATTTATATATTTTGTGTAAAAGTTAAATAAAAAATTTAAGAGTAGAATACTATATGATGCGAACAATGTATTAAAATTTTTAATGAAATTAATGGGCCAAAAATATATTGATGGATATTATTTTAACGTTAAGCGTATTAAAGCCTTTTACACTTCATATATCTAATAATTTGAATAAGATCAGGTATGATAATCCTCTTTTCGAATACAAACAACCTATACCATAATTATAAGAATGCAGAATATAATTGCTGCCAATCATTAATGCAAAACAGGTAAATCACCTAGGAGCACAGACAAAAATAATAAAATCAAAACTTTCATCTCGAAGCGTATCAACCGCATCGCAATGAACGCGATTTTTACTCGCACTAATATCGGCCGCCAATGAACATCTTTTTTCTTTATAGAAAATATTCCCAACGACCCGGAGCTATTAAGCGTCGGCGATAAGTCATCTAAACCGTCAAATGCATATGAATGGTGAATATGTGAGTAATGAGGGGGGGGAGGCGTAGAAAACATCAGGGCGCCAATTATCCTGGGGGCAATTGGTACCGCGAGAAGATGCGAAATATCCGCGTAGGAAATTGCACTATGTAATGATTGTCATGTGGGAGTGACTCTTTTGGCAGCTACAATAGTTTGGTGTTGCGGCACAGCATGGGAAAGCCCGATATTGTTACACATTTTACAGTTTACTACCAGTGTTCGTTCTTAAAAGACCCACTCACTCAACTCCCACGTGGCTTTCACTTGTCGCCGGGAATCCTGAAGTTTCGTCTCCCCCGCACCCTCGTGTACGCACCTTCGCCATAATACCACTGGATTTCGCATTTGTATCCCTCCACCTTATACTTTCTGTTTAGAACTAAACGCATACCGAATCAAGTCTCTAGGTAAGTAAGTACATGTGTTCACTTACTCCCCACTAACCCCATTAATATTTATGCACTAAAATTGATACACACGACTGACAATAAGTTGTCTAAGATTATTTTTGCAACAGGTGACACGAAAACGCAAATTTTCTCTTTCACTCATTTGATAGTACGCTTCAATGATGTTCATGCCCAAATGAAACAAAAATGATTAGAAATATGGATATTACATTATTGATAATATGAAGCATTAAAAAGTTTAATATATTAAAAAAAAAAATTTTTTTTTTTTTAATGATGATCAAGTTAAGTCTTTATAAATGGCTTTAATAGTATATTTATTGGATATTTATTAATTTGCATATATATAAAATAATAAAATAAACGGCATCTATTCAATAATATAAATTATAAATGAATTATAAAAAAATACCTTTGTTACTTAATGTAACGTAAACCTTTTTAAAGTTCAAATCACTTCAATATCAGTGTACCTAATGGCACCAATTATGAATACGAAAGTTTCTTATAGATTATAATAATTTAATATTTGATTTTAAATTCACCTTAACATTAAAAAATAGATATAAAAGAATTTTTCAACTAATCAAAATATAATTAATGAGCGTGTATTGTATGGCATAAAAATTCGTGTATATTTATCATATTGTATTAATAATGAAATTTATTATTAACTTGATGAAAATAACAATGAATAATATTTAATAAAGTAAAATTGTAAAAATTTATTTTACCGAGTTGGCTGTGTATAAGTGTTTTAATAAAATATTTTAAATTGAATAAACAGAATTTTTTGATAATGATGAATTTAAAGAACTAAATAATTATGTAATTAGTCTTTATTTTATTTTTGATCGTGGAAAAATGATAAAATTGCGATAATTTTTTCACTTCACAAAAGTTATCTTCAGATTTATATTAGTATACATTAAATTCTAATCAAAGAAAGCGCAAGGAATTTGGGGGTTGTCAAAGTTGAAAGAATATGGGGGGCGGGAGGAATGGAATAATGATATGTGCGCGCGCAGAGAATGTGTGGAAGGGTGGCAGATAAGAATTGTGTTACTCTATATAACGAGACGCAACACCCCGTTCTCATCATTGTCAACATTCACCTCACCGCACACGCGGTACGATGGTTTACACTCCCAAGGTACTGCTTCGATTTCTCAAAGTTCCTCATAACCAAACGAGTTACTCTTTTTTTTGCAGACCAGTGTACTTTTTACGTGTGCTCAAGATATTTAAATGTGCTCTTTCTCCGACAAATAGGAATAAAATTTTAAAATTCAATAACTGCAGTGTGGGCTTAATTTATACACATTAGTCATTTTTTTTTAAATTAATTTTTCAATGTTTATATCGAGAGTGGGATAGTTTATAGATTAATAAAAAAAATCCTTATATATATATAAAAAGTGCAATTATAAGTGTTATTAATGATAAATTAAAATGTTGATAAGATAAAATTGTCAGATTTTCTAAATTTATTCGGATTTTTTTCACGATTCAAAATTTAAAAATAACTATTTCCACTTATACAAAAACTGTTTCCATATTTGTATAATATTTTATTTTAAACTGTAAAACATAATTAAAAAAAAAATGTTTTATATTGTAAACAATATGATTCATAATATTCTTATAAGTATAAAATATTATTTTATATAAGTAAAATTTAGGGGTATTATTATTAAAAAAATTTTAAATGTCGTAGTTTATATATTTATAAAACGTATAATAAAGAATAGATTGATGTAATTTCATACATAAAATGCGATTATATTGAATAATAATAACTTTTATATTTATATAAAATAGTAGTAGTAACAATAACAATAAAAACAACAACAATAATAATAATAATAATAATAATAAAAATTACGAAAACAAGAACTGATATAAAAAATTATTCTTGATATGAAAATAATCTTACTAATCATCAAATTAGTAGTAATAGTAGTGCTGTTTATAAAATAATGAAATTAAATTTCTTTTCAAAATATTTTTATAGTACAATTTTTTTTTATAACAAATAAATAATTTTAAGATGACTACATGGCTGTTAGCTATTTTCTGCCTTGCAACGGTTGGGTGTTCAAATATAACAGATCAACAAATGTCTGAGAGTCAACGCGATCAACAAGTTGCTATTTTAAAACAAATTCGGAAGCTAAATGAAGATGGTTCCTACACTTATGGATACGAAGCCGGCGATGGATCTTTTAAAGTAAGATCATTTATATCGTGCTTTATAGACTATTGATTAAATTTTTTTACTTTTTAAATATAATTGTAATTATATTATGAATAAATAAGTAATTCATTTATAACCATACTTAAATTTTAATAAAAAATATATATATTTTTCTGTAATAATAAAAAAATATATATTTAATATATTTTTAAAAAATTTAGATATTTTAATATTTTCTTTTAAACTTATATATGACGTGGAATTTAATAGACATTATTTTGTTAAAATTACTTCATTATAAAAATTGAATTATAACGTTCATTAGGTTGAGAGCCGCGACGTGTTAGGCAACATCAAAGGTACATTCGGTTTCGTCGACGCGACTGGCGAAGTAAAACGAATTACATATTCCTCCTCCAACGGAACAGGTTTTAAATCAACCTCCGTATCACCATTAGAGGAGCAGATATCCGTCGTCCAAAGTATACCACGTATTAATCGTACTTCAAGTACTAGGAAATCAAATTTATATACAACGTCTACAGACTCATCCACAATGACAAATGTAGTTCAGTCGATACAAAGAACACGTAAACCAATAACTTTAGCTCCAATGTCGACTACAACAGATACGACAACGGAAAGTTTTGCTAAATCAAGCTTTATTCGACCTAAAGGAAGACATCGTTTTATTATTAATGGTCAACAACGTCCATTAGTTCTTGAAGAAGAGGAACTTATTGATAATGATTCGCAAATTACACGACCGAGTGATGATGATAAAGCTACAAACACGCGAAAAATAGTATTTACAAAGCGACCTGTAGAACAAAGTTTACGTCCTATTACTGAAGAATTTGAAGATAAAGAAGAGGGAATTAAAATTACTACGGGGAATGCTTTAAGAAGACATCTTCAAGAAGAAACAACTAAAGCAGCTCCTGTTGTTGAACAAGAAGAAGATCACGCTGATATTTATGGAGGAGCTTTATCTACTTCGCGTCCATTATTTACTACAACTACTCCACCACGATTTGTTCAAAGAGTAACTGATCTCAGGCAAGATCGGCAAAAGCCAATTTATGTTAATCAAAATAATGAACCCGCAAAATTTGAACAAGATCAAGCTACTTACGAGGAACAAGAATCAAAACATAATCATCAAGAAGATCGTAATACTGCTCAGCAAGTACTTATTCGAACAGCTACACATGTTCCTACAGATCCAAGCGACTACATTCGTCAGAATTCAGAACCTATTTACGTTCGTCAACAACCTGAAGCTTATTTACGAGACATCCCATCGGAAGCAATTCTTGTTCAAACACGAGGTAATCATTTGAATGAAAATCCATCGTACCGAAAAGTACCCTTAAGTAGATTAGTTTTAAGATCGGAGATTGGTCGATTTTTAGCAAATCAGCCAGTATATTCTAACACACCAGATGCCAATGTTCATTATATTACTGATACGCCACCGGCAGCTCAGGAACAACAAGAAGTTATACCTCGAATTGCAATAAATCCTTATATAACACGTCAAAGAGCTGCTTATCAACGTCAATTTGTATATACAGATCCTATAGCAGATCCTCGCAGAGTCCCTCTGCGACAGTTTCCTCAACCAGCACCGCAAGATGAAAGAGAGTACCAAAATGCAGTACCTGATTATCCTTATAGAACGGGTCAGCTCATGTTACCTCCCGAGCCACCAAATCCTATTGCACCACCTTTAAGCCGACGTGATTTTCAAATGCTATTGAAACGTCTTTTGGTTAGTCAATATGGTACACAAGCACTTAATTATCCCAAGACATACATTGAAGATGCTTTGTACGATCAACAACCTTATTCATCGTATCAACCTACTTACCAAATGTCTATTCCAAGAACGGAAGTTCCTTATGCTCCGGAATCAACAGCACCTGTCGTACCTGTGGCTCCTATAGTACAAGCAGGAGTTTCACCACCGTATCAAGAACGTGTACCTTTAAGAAGAACACACATCTATCCGAAAGCTATTAATACCGTGTATCAACAGAACCAATTTGAAGATTATCCTGAGCCTAGATATCAAAAACGTGTTTACAGACAAAAATTTTATAACCAAGAAGTACCTGATGAAGCAGAGGAAATACTCCCTCCACAAATTAGAGAAGCTTTATTACTTAGGATGTTGCAATTAGCCATTAACGCAGAGAGACCTATTGCTATGCCAAATACGATGATTGTGAGTACGACAGCGCCAGCTGGTAGATACCGCAAGTCTGGACCGGTAAGAAATGTACAGATTTTGGGAGAAGATATTGGAGAAGAAAAAAATTTAAGAAAGAAAATATAATTTTTAAAAATTTTTTGAAAATGTTATTATAACTTTAAATACTTAAACACGTGTTTTAAAATTTTTGTTTTTGTAATTATTTATTAGAATTGAAAGTCACATTAAATCACTATTTTGTAATCAAATAATTAACAATTAATATATACATAAATACATTTGTTCAGATTTGTAATTAAAGAGTGAAAATATTCAGAAAATTTTTTATTAATTTTTCAATTTCTTTCTAATAATATAAAATTATTTATACATTTTATTTTTTAAGTTATATTTAACAGCCCAACTTGTATTTTTCTTCAATAACTTAGAACGAACATGTTCATTTATACAAAATATAAAAAAATTGCTAAATACCTATGTAAATACAAAAATGATGTATAGTACAATGTAAGATAGATTTATAGAGAAGTGCGTTTTCCTTGTCTATATCGATGAAATAAAGAATGAGATAAATGAATAAAGCAGTGTGAGAATTCATTTCGCAAGTTTGAAAAAGTCCATAACATTTTGTCCGCGGGAAAATATAATAACGTTTTGTTTGGTGTCTTGGTAATAATTAGTATTGCCACATGTCTCACAGTTCAAGCTAAGGGGCATATGTCTATGGGATTTTATGCTTATAGATTGCGTGCATGGTAATCTTGTTCATTCGCTGCAAGGCTACGTGAATATATTTTTGCGTGATAGAACGGGAATGGATTCGTTACATGGCTCGTTTTTGTGTAGAAATGTGTCTCATGATGCAAGTAATTTTATTTCTACAACTGAAAAAGACAAACAGTGAAACGTGGAAGTCATTAGAATGATTCCATACAATTTTAAGATTTCTAAATACCGATTATGAAATCCGAAAATACAAGTAATTTTTTATTTTCAATCGAAGCTCATTTTAGTGCAGTAGTTTATTATTTTATTAATTACGCTTACAGTTGGATATTTTATTAATAAAAATTATTAAAACCAACTAAATTTATAAAAGTTCTATAATTAGAATAGATTTAATATGTTACGAAATATTAGATTTTCTTTTGATATTCAAGTTAATAATAATACTGATGATAATAATAATAATATTAATAATAATAATAATAATAATAATAATAATAATAATAATAATAATAATAATAATAATAATAATAATAATAACAATAACAAAAATAACAATAATATTAATAATAATAATAACAACAATAACAATAATAATAATATAGGAGAGTGTATGTATGTTTGTATGTATTTGTAGGTAACTTGTAAAAGAATATTTTATATATATTTTACAAATTGTTTTCAAATAATAAATAATAAAAATTAAAATTATCAATTACTTTCCAATGTATTATAATTTTAATATATTTATTTATTTTATTATTAAAAATTATTTGTATACATTTTGTTCAAAAAAATATTGTTAATAATTAGGAAAACAATTTTTTTTTTATTTTTTTTTGATTGAATTTATATACATGTATGTGCAATATGCTATCTATAATTAAAAATTCTAATTCTAATTCAATATTTATGTATAAAACGAAAACATTTATAAAATAATAAATCCATTAATACAATTAAATTGAAAAATTGAATTGGCATACGTATAATATATATATATAGGTACTCTCAACATTAAATATTAAATATCTTAATGTAATAAATATAAAATTAATTTTTTTGGATGTTTAGATCTCGCTAATAATAAAAATTTTTTACTATAATTCAATACTCGTATTAATTGTTTGAAATTAACAATAAATACGAACAATAAATTCTTTATTTTTTTATACGTTAACCTTTTGCATCCATACAAAATATTCAATTTTACTTGAAAACATTTAATAATTTAATTTAATAATTTAATAATTAAAAATAATAATGAGTTTATTGAATAATTATATTATCTAATAATTATATAATAATCAACATTCGCTTTTTTCTCAAATCTTAAAGTATGAATATTTTAGAAAATATACATATTATAATATTTGTAAATGGTAAAACTATATAAGATTTAAAGAGTCTTACTCCGTATTATGAAATTGGATTATAACTATCCTTGGATGTTTAGATGTAATGACATTCTGATAATTATTGAAAAAACAACGTTTCGATAGGACAGTATTCCTATTCTACTTTTCAAGACAAACACGAAATAAATTTAATTGGCAAAATATTAGCATATTGGATCGCGAGCAACATTATAGGATATAATTCACATTCTAATTAAAAAAAAATACAATTTACAGATAAGAGGAAAATTAACACTTATACATACAATATTAAAACTTAATTATAGAAATATATGACTAACAATAAATACAGATAAGTTGTTTCGTAAGAAATTAATGCATCATAGTCTCATTTACGAAAATCTTCTGCATGAAAAATATTATTTATATCACGTTAATACAAATCTTTCATTTCAATTTAAGTTAATCCAATTGTATATTTCATTAGACCTAAATTTATATTGTTATTGATAAATTATGAATTGTATTCCGGTCAAAATGAATCAATAATCAGTTTTATTACAGTTACACACCGAAAGATCCTTATAATCGAAACTGGTAAAACTATACTTCATTAGATTAAATAAGAATAACAAAAAATATGTATTTATTAATATTAATTAAAATTATTTAAATAAAACTTAATATATATACTAATATTATGAATATAAACTTAAATTTATAGTTCATTTAATAATAAAAAATTGGTTAATCTTTAAACTTTGTATATATTTACAAATTATATTAGTTAATAAACTTCGTACTTTTTCTACACAATTAATAGATCAAATTTATAATTTATCATTTTCATTTAAAATTCATAATTAAATAATAAATATTTGATAATTTTCAATTCATAAATTCTTCTATAAATATAGTTAAACAATAAAAGTACAAAGAATTACTTCGATAATTAATTTTAAAATTCATTGATATATAATATTACGACTTCAGATTGAAATTTTCAGAAAGAATAATTTATTCTTATAGAGGAATATTTTTTAGAAAATAGTTCTGTTAAATTTTTTTATAACATTGTTTAAAAGATATATGAAAAGTTTTTTTAATAGCAAAATGAAACATTAAATAAATTCAAAAAATACCAATAAATTTAATTAAAAAAATAATGAATAATTCATATATTCGATTTCATACGATTAATTTCAAGGTTTTTCATAAATAATGAATATAATTAATTTGAATTTCAAAATAATTTTTCCTTCAACTGGTTAAACACATCAAAAATTAAAAATTACAGTTCCATAAAAACAATGCACTCCTGTGATTATTGGTAAAAACTTAACGCAATACTGGTTACTCGTTGATGATCGAAATTGTTGAACTGACTGAAGTTGTCTCCTTGTGCTCCTCTTGCATACTCTTGTCTTCATCATCTTCTGTAGCATAAGGGTTATAGGGTTCGGTCTGTACTCCTACGTCTTCGTAGTCAAGCTCCAGCACATCTTGTTCATAAATTACATCGTGACTTCGAGGTCTAGCCACTGAGGGAATCCAGGGTTGAGGTACACCTTTACCCAAAGCCAGAAACACGGCGGCCGTTAACAGTAGGACTATTGATGCAACACCAAACACGAGTCGCCAAGATCCTGCAATCTAAATTTTTGACCATTAGAATTTAACCGTAATGGCTTAAAAGATCAATGGTGAACAATTGTCAAGTTTGAAACGATTATTTTAATCAAATCAGACCACTTTTTTCAATTTTTTCCTTACTATAATTATACTTATTATTTTTATTTTGCAAAGTTTTTTTTTTTTTTTTTGAAATACAATATAAATTGACTATCCAATACATACATTATGAAAGTAATGAATCAAAAAAAAAAATTCGGCCCCATTATTTTCATAACATTCCACGTATTATGTATTATAAACCTATAAGAAGAAAAATTTAGTTTTGCATTTTTAGCAACATTTGAACAAAGATGATTGTAAAAAAGGAGACTTTAAGATTATTTTAATAAGATTTTTTGTAAAAAGGCAAATGAACAAAAGCGTATGTTGTGACTAACCGATCCATGAAGTGCCTGGGTGACGAAGTAGTTGGCGGCGAGGAGCCCAGCAGAGCCCAGGGTCGAGCAAAGGGCACAGGCGGCGGCAGCACAGGCGGGGGACTCGGCTGGTGCCAGATCAGCGATGGCCGCCAGAGCGCCTGCGGGCGCAGTTCCGCTGACTAGGAGGGCAGCGATCCCCAGCCACGCTGCCCCCAAAGCCTGACACCCTGCATACCCGGCCACGAACAACAGCGCCGCCGGGATGAAGTGAGCTGCGACCGGGTATCGACGGTTATTACATTATCTCCGAGGACGCACATTTTTGTATTTTTACATTTTTGCGAGTGCCTATTATCGAAAGATTAATCTCAAGCTTCACTTTGCAAAAAACTTTTATCTTTTATTTCCGTTTCACTATTTCAGTTATTTCACGTTTTTACATTTATACGTAATAAACTACTGATTGAGCAAAGGACTGTATCCACTTTAATCAAATTATCAATAATCAATAAGTTTTATAATGGTTCATTTCTTCTATATAATAAAATTTTGAAATTTGTTAAAAATGTACTCGGTTCATTATCAGTTCGCTAAAATTTATCAACAATTTTTTTCTTTTTTTTGGAAGAAGAAACATATTAAATATAAAAAATGTCTATTCAAAACGAAAATATTTAACACTTATAAACTTACTTTAAATTTAAAAATATTTTTTAAAATAAGGTTTTTATGTTTACAAAAAATATATTTTTAAAAATAGCCATATATTTCATTTAAATATTTAAAAATTTTGATTATTAAAACTTTTTGCTTTAAAATATTAAAGAATTTTAAATTAAATTATAGCATATTTTATTCAATTTTTTTTTCTTTTTTTTACTTAATAAAATACTTAATAAATTATATTATTTTTTTTATAAATTATATAAATACTTTTAATTTATATATAATTTGTAATTTTATAAATCAATTTAATAAGATACGATACGATGGCATGTTATTCATACGCATGTAAAATCTAATCTGATCATCTACCAAAACTTTGTCCAAAAAGAAACTTCTGAAATTTTATTTTTTGACTCTTATTATATTAAATTTTTAATTTTTTCATTTCACTTTAACAAATAATTTTAAATAGATAAATAGAAATTTGCAACAACTTTGAACAAAATATCGTACAACAAAGATTTTTAAATTACTAATAAAATTCAATAAATTAATTATATATATACATTTAATTTTCATGAAGCTCGACGGTTAAATTAACAATAAAAATCATGTTAATTAATTATTTATAAAATATTAATATTTATTTGTAATATAAATTGTGGATATGACCTACCAGTGTACACTACAAGTTTCCTCGCTGTCGTCGTAGATACAATTTTAGATTCTCTCACGTGATCAACGAGCAAACCGCACGTGAGTGCTGCCATAAAATGCCCAATGTGTGGTAGTGTTGTTAGTACGGAATCCTACATTAAGAACAAAATTAAATAATTATATTTGATTGGAAATGGTAACTAAGCCGCTTAAGAAATGTGGAGCATGCAAGGTTAATCATTTTGGAAATGGACCTTTTAAATTACTCATGACTTCAAGCAGAAAGAATATTTCGGATGAAAATTAAGTATTTGATATTTATTTTAAGAGGATTTTTGGATTCGCTGATTCTTTTTATTTATTTTTTTCTATCATTACAAATGTATCGACATTTTTTATCATATTGCCCCTCTGCTAATTACTGAATAATTATATTCCATTTTCAATTAAAAAAACATTAATACATATAAAACATTGAATTTTAAAATACTATGTCCACAGTTCGTATACTAAAATTTCGAAATGCGTAAAAAGGCAACGGAGTGAAAAATATTATTGAGCCTAATTAAAAGTAAATGGGAAACGAAAAGGGATAATTAATGGTTTTCAAACATTAAAAACTAAGTTAACTATTAATAAATATTGGTAATTACATTGGCAGTGGAGAACCCATAAATAAGTTTAAGATACTTGGTCATTCCGAGAGCGAGAGTGGCGTCGCCCCATTGATTGCCCATCGTTGCTACAGCGGATGCCCAGACCGGAACCGACCTCAATAACTTTCCCCATGGAATTACTGCTGCCTGTTCTTATCAGTATAACTATATATTTGTGATGATAACGTCAATGAAATACGGTACAAGCATTTACAAGTACCCAAACTTTTAACTGTAACGTATACTGGAATAGTAATTTATATTTTCGTAAATCTATTTATTTTCAAATTTTTTATGCACTGTATTACACAAATGAAGTAGTCGACTTTTTTACGTCTCTTGCCAAATGAAATTATTTTTTCTTATTATATAGAACCTCTTGTTATTTTGAGTGTATTGAAATGCCTCGTCGCATCATTTTTCCGGCTGTTTTTAGTATGGATATACATACATGTATATATATATATATATATATATTAAAATTGATTATAAAAATTATTAATATGTTAAATTAAGTAAACACAGTAAAAAGTTTATTTTAAAGATAAAATTTGTTGCTCAGTATAAATTTATATTATTTCTATTTAACATAAATTCAAATTTAACTTACATTAGTATCGTGTTGATAAGATTTGGGACTGTCTTTTACAAAACGACCGAATGTAAAATACCAGCACAATGCCAATATTGTCAATCCATAACAAAGTGAATCTCTACCGAAAGCTCTTACCATTGCTGTACCAATCCACCCCGTCAAACAATAACCCACACTTACAGCTGCAAAATAAATTAGTATAATTTCGAATTAATTTTATTGAATAGGAACAATAATTGAAATACTTTCGATACTTTGCCTGCATAGCAACTAAAATACCAACTCCTATGAGTACTTTTGAACCATGTCATGGCGAGCATATGTGCAGCGGGCATTGTCGCCCCCTGAAAACATTAAAAACCATCATCAATCTTTAAAAAAATAATTGTCTAAAGAAATATTTACAAATCATTTATTACAATTATATTTTCGTGTTATAATAAGAAATAGGTATATTAAACGTATTAATATAAATAATCATTACTGTAAACATTTATTTATAAGTATATAAAATCCATTTAATGGATAAATAAATTAATTATTTAAGTGATTTAATTTGTTTAAAAATTTAGTAGAATTATTGGAAATAGTTTTTACTGGTTAATAATAATATTAATAATAACGTTAATCTATGTACTTACTGTAATATTTTAGGTAATTACATACAAATGATTAAATTATATCATAGATTTTATATTATATACAGCAGCAATACTTCATCCTTTATTTTTAATTATTTTTTAAAAATGCTTATTATTAATTAAAAAATTAAATAATTAATAAATAGTATAAATATTTTTATTTACGTTCAATAATGGGCGAAGAAAATATTTCAAATTGGATGACTATCAAGTAGATTTTAATCGTTTCCGATACATATAGTAAAGATACTTTATTAAAGTACAATTTTATTAAAATATAAAAACAGACTAAAATCAAATAGTCAAATAAAAATTATTAGAGTAGTATATTTGTAATCTAAATTCACATTTAATTACAAGTAAATTCAAATTTTGGCCTTCATTGCTAATCAAATATATAAATTGAAAATCATTTAATTATTAAACTGTTACTTTAAAAGCAATTTAATTGTAATTATGATTATTATAATTTATTGAATTTAATTGAAAAGAATTTAATAAAATAATTAATTTAAATATGTAAATTTTTAAAATAATTATTAACACAAGGTCAAAGAATGCTGCAATAACTTACTAATTTCATACAAGAATTTATTAATAAAAATAATAAAATAATAAAAATGATAAAATATTTTTAAATAATTCAGCAGAATACAAATTAATTAGTTTTTTGGAATTTTTCAACTTTTTAATACAACTTATAATATTTGAATATAATAAAAATATATGGACTAAATAATATTAAAAGTAACCTTAAATTTTGTTTATATAATATGTATTTATCAATAAAATGTACTTTAGACAATTGACATTAACCGGACCTTGGTTATATTTAAAAGATTTTCTACCGAATTAGAAAGGAAATAAAATTTTAAAGAAAAATAATTATGTATATGAAACGAAAAAATAGAATTGTAAATTAAAATGCAGAGTTATTAATTAAATGAAAAAATGTACTAAAAAGTATTAAGTTACCATCCTACCGTACATAGACCTTGAAATAGTCTGAGAGCGACGTGGGAAGGTCCTCTCCAGGCAGCGGGCACCAATAGAGAGGCTAGACATGCACTCAAGACGGCCCTGGCGAAAACCATCGATGGTCCAGATCTTCCCCACACTAAACACCCACCAAGGATAGGTCCTGCCACTTGGCCCCATAGGAAGGCCTCGCGCATTATCGACTCCGTTCGCTCCTCCTGGGGCAATTCCATCAGGATCACCTCGGCGTCCTCGGTACGATTGCGACTGGAGATGTTGACAAGCATGTCACAATGCCAGGAGGTGTCGATGATGGCGTGGTTATCCTCCTGGTTGGCCAAAAGTGCCACCGATGAGCTCGTCTCCACGGCACCGCATAGTGCGAATCCCACTGCCACTAAAGCCGCCACTACGTGTCTGGCTCGCACAGCAGCTGCAAATAGAACTCGATATGATCACTGATTTTATGGGTTCACCAGCTGCTTCGATCATCATTTTTTGTTGAATTATTATTCAATTAGTCTAATCATTCTTTAATAAAACAATTGCTTCTAAGTCTAAAGTAGTCAAAGCAATTCACAATGGACATTTTATTTTTTCCTTGCGATTTTTAAGGAAAAATGTTTTTATGAATAAAATATATAAATTCAACAGTCTTACTGAAATATTTAATTGCTATACTTAAAATATTTGTATAAAACTATCAGTATCTATAGTTAAACTAAAATTAACATTACATTTTATAGCTTTACAGTGCATTCGAAATAAATTTTTAATTTATAATTTTTAAGTGGTGAATTAAAATCTGCATTAACTTCATTACGTAGATTTTAAATTTTTAAATTTTAACTATTGTTATTATACAAACGCATTACGTATTTGTGATAAAATTTTCTCCCAATAAAAATTAGTGCACGGTTTGATCAAACAAGTTTAATTAAATTAAATGCAATAAATTATGAACATTATGGGTCAGGTATAAATACAAACACGTTCTATTGATGTTATTAATTTCACTTCTACACACTTTAATTTTATTCAAGAGAGAAAAAATTATTTTTATTTATAAGTATGATTGACATTAGTTAATAATTTTTTTTTTTTTAATAAAATATTTAATAAAAATTGAAATATTTAAAATATATATGCTCTAGGTAAGATATCCATTGATTAAATTATTAAATTTAAATTTCTTGATATATTCCTGTATAAAATAGTTTTTTTTTAAATAAAAATTATATTATAAATAAAGATTATATTTAGTTTTTAATTTGAAATATTATATGACTTATTTATTACAATTCATGCAATTTATTCATAAAAAAAGTTTCATATAAAAGTTTACAATATTTTCTCTCTAATTTCACGAATAATTTTTTCTTAACATAGTTTTTCAATCTTATTTTATTTTATTTATTTTATTTATTTTTTTATATATTTTTTTACTTATTTAAAAATTATAAATAAATTTTACCAGTTTCATAAAACGATAATGAGAAATCGTAAATAAATATTTCAGCATTTTAATCTTAATATTAATAGATGAAAAAATTTATTCAGTTTTGATGAAATTTTTCCAGTAATTATAGTTTAAATAATAATCATAACATGAAAGATATGTTTAAAAATTGAATATATTTATTTAAATTGAAGCTGTTTTTTCCATGACATATATATACTATAGAATATAGTGTTATTGGTTACAAATAAGTTAGTATTAACAAGTACTTATGATTGATTTTTAAATTTTCAATATAATGCATTTATTTAATAATTGCATTAAAAAGCATAAAAATCATGTAGATAGTTGTAAAATTATATTTACACTAGTTATTAACTAGTAAAATTAGCATAATTTTTTTAAAACAATTATATATGTACACAAATGAAATCTTTTACATAAAAGACTACAATTTGAAAGAATAACGAGATTTTAGCAATTGTTCGTATGTATGTATTGACAATAACCCAATATTAATGCGCAAATACGATAATGTACAGATTATTTAAAATATCAGATTGAAATCACTTGAAAAACATTATCATATTGATATGTATGTACGTATATTTCTATAATCTTTTAATTTAATTTAGTTGCTAAAACCACGTTGTATACTTATTGTAAAAGGTTGGTTCACAAAAATAAAACCATTCGCCTTGTAAGAATTATCATTGATTTCCTTTACATAAAGTTTCATGTGAGTTAATTTATTAAGCTTTAAATTTTTCAAGCAAAAAATAATTTACTAATAATTCACAACAAAAGCTATTATTCTTTAGTGTCAACAAATTTAACATAAAATTTAAGTTGTTTGGCTTGGTAATGATAGTAATTATTCGTGCACCAATAAAGATCCAATGGTCCATAAAAGAAATTGGGAGCCAACGATAACGCGACTGCCATGTTTACACTCTAGACTCGAAGCTTCAATTTGGTTCTCGGATCGGAAGTGTCGAGGATCTGGAAACACGTAACCGAGACTGACCTCGCACTTCCTTGGCCGCCTGTTTTATTTGCACACTACTGCGTTTCACCAACTGCACGCTGCCCCTTTTCATGAACTCCGCCATTCTTAAATCGAATCGAAACTAATCTCGCTTTTCTCAAACATACATGTCTGCGCGTCGCAATTTATTTCCCTTATGATTCCTCGGCTGTTAACGTCTTATCTATCGCTTGCTCGCATCACGTCTTACCTTCGTTATTTGATCGGCGCGCCGCTATCACTATCGCTTTTTCTTAATATTTTTTCGAACTCATTCGGTACGGTTAATTATAAGTTAAACAATGAGCGTGCAAGTGATGTGCCTCCTCGATCTCACTCTTTGCTACAAACACAACGATGCCCAACAAATAGCACTAGACGTGTAGATACACGTGCCGCAAATTTTTTTTGAGCCAAGACTTTTATTGCACTCTCGGATTCTCGAAGCTGCGAAATCTGTTTTTCCAGAATTCCACACTTTTATTATATTTCTCGAAAAACGATATTTTTAACCATCTGCAATTTTACTGTAAAAATAACGTTGAACTAGACCTCGCATCAAAATAATTTTACAGTGCGATTAACTGATTTGCCACTTGTTTGGATATAAAATTTTTCTCGATTATATCAAAGATAATAGATAGCATTGTCCATAAATTTTTAATTATTACATCTTTAAATATTTTTAAAAAATTAAAATGTTTTAAAAATAATTCCCTTATATGTACTTTATTGTTAAAATAGTATTTTATAAATATCTGTTTGTGCACAAGAATATTAAATGTCTGTTGCCAAACGAATATTTTTATACAAAGTTTCAATTAAAAAGTAATTTATTAATAGAAATTGATATATGTATTCAAACAGTGATAAAATTATTGTTTGTTTATAATTTATATCTGTATAAACTATAAATATTTTGCAGGATTTTGTTCAACATTAATATTTTTTTAAATATATATTATTATATACATTTAAAGAATTAAACAATGTTATTTTACATTTTATTTCATTACATATTCTATGTATAGGTCTTTAGTCTCTTATTTATTGCATTCACTTTATTCTTGAAAACTAATCATTGATTTTTTTTTACAATTACATATTTTAAACTATTATATTTCTATTGAACGTATTGAATTAAAGTAATTGTAGTTTTCATTCCATGTATACCATTGTCTACTAAATGTAAATAACATTGAAATTAACATTAAATGAATTTACAGAAATAAAATGGTAGCTTTTAATTTATTTTTATAATTTTTGCACCTATACTCAATATAAATATAATGGAATTACTTAAATTTTTTATGTATCGAGGCTAGAAATTTGTATTTTTATATACAAAATATTTATATTTTGGATAATTACAAAGATAAATTTTATGTTTACAAAATACTGATAGTTTTTTAAAATTAAAATACTTATTATTATATCTTTTTTTTTAAAAAATGCATATTTTTACCATTAGAGATTGAAAATTGACTGTATAAAAATTAAATGAAGTATGAAAATATAATCGCAAGTGTAATATTATATTACATGCATACATTATGCAAATTAGAATTCATACACATTAAAATTTTAATATATTACATTTCAAATAATAAAACAGCTAAATTTATTTTCAAAAATATTAAAAAGAACTTTTGTATAAAATTATTACTTTATTTATTACTATTTTATAAATCAAAAACAATTGAAGTTTTTTATTATTCATAAAACGTAGTTGTAATTAAATTTCTTGTATGAACTTTGATATCAATAAAATATTTATCAAACTTAGGTTTAGAAAATTATAATGCTTAAAAAATAATTACAATTTACCTACATATCATATATAGATAAAATATTATAATGACAAATCGTAAAATCTTTATATCTCACACGATTTTTATTCATACTATATAAAATATATTGTATTACCTATTTGCTCCTTCGGTTTTTCTTTGAGGTTTCGTATCTCTTCGTTTTTCCACATTTTTCCATAAAAAAAATTAAGTAACAAATACTAAAAAAATAATTACGTCATAATACGGATTTCCATTCACGACGATTAACAAAATTTAACTGAAAAGACTTCGATTTTCTATATAGATACATTATTTTAATAGTAACGTGTCCGGTCTGTTCTTTTGAGTAAATTTATTGCATCTTATCATTGACGCTTATATTTTATTATCTTAGGTACTGGTGTCGCTGCCTTGCGCATTATTTAGTATTTATTTTTCAGTGATTATAATTGTAAGTGGCACTCCAATTAACAATGTCTTATTTATTTTTATTTTTCCTAGAATATCTATTCAGTCGATACTAATTTTAATACATAATTATCGAAGAATGAAAAAACCTTTATATTTTTAACAACAGATGAAAAAATTTATTATTTAAATATATTAACAGAGTATTATTTAATAATATTAAATAAAAAAAACTAATTAGAAAAAATTTTAAAAAGGATATCAATAATCTATTCATATTGAAATAAAAGTTTAAAAAAAAAAATTTTGTACTTATTTTTTTGTAGTTATAACAATAACATCTTTAATTATAGTAAAGTTAATAATAATAAAAAATAAAATGAGTATAAATATGTTGTAATATTAAGTATTATAATATAAATCATTTATTAAATTACAAGTATAAAATGTATCTGCAATTTTTTTGTAAAAGGATTCAATTATATTTTTACATCCTATATTTATATAAATATTTTTTTTTATATAACATACTTAAAATGACCTTTTTTGGTACTATTGTACTTTATGTGTCCAAACATTTCTTTACTATTATTTTTTTTAATAAAAGCAGTCACAATATTCAATATATTTAATTTAAAAATTTTTTATTTTTTCATGCGCCTAAGAAATTTTGTAAAAATATGTTTATTATTTAAAATATAACAATAATGTTAATTTTCAATAAATCTTCATCTCTGCTTTGATCTTAATGCATTTTGAACATTCAAATATGAACAAAACAATAAGGTAATTATTTTTAATGTCATATTATATAGTTATTTTGAATGTTTTGATTTTCATTAAAAATTAATATAAAAAAAAGATTAATTAATTCAGTATTATAAACAGAACTTTAAAATAATTCACAAATAATAAAAATTCATTTTGCATTATTACATTGGTTTAATTAATATTTTTATTATTTTTACTAATTTTAATATTTAAATAAATGTTATAATTCATTAATGAAAACATTACAGTTTCATACTTTTATTAAAAATTAATCATCTCCAATTTTTCAATACTAATCAATTATAATAAATACAAAATGAATTCTGATTGATGAAAATGAAATGAAATAAAATCAATTTAAATTATAACTAAATGCATCAAACATATAAATTTTATTTGAATTCTTCTTTTTAGTTAAAGTTATTATAGTTAATATAGTTATTGAGAATCATTTAACTTTAATCTTTGGTGATTGTATATTTTTATGTAGAAGTACATACATTCAAAGTAATTTAAATAATCTGTAATTTTAAAGACTAAGTCAAATATAAATAACAAATTATTTTTTAGAAGATAATAAAAAGACGAAAAAAATTGTAATTAAAATATTGTAAGAAAATAGCATTCAAAGGTGAAAGAGTTCTGTATATGGAGGAGTTAAAATTATTTTGGGTACAGTGAGTAAAGAGTCTTTGTGGTAGTTATTCACACCTGTAGTAATATTGGTTTGTTGCATATAAAATATTTGTGATCATTACCTTTTGAGTGCTATATTATTTATGTTTAGAAGACATATCGAGTAAATTGTTTCAATTATGTTTTTCTTAATAATTTTCCATTTTACCAACTAATAAATTTTTTACATATTCTTTTGTATGGCGTAATTGTGTAAATATTAAAAAAAAAGTTTTTGTTTAAAAAGAATAATATTTTTTAAGTGTAATGCATTATAATAATCAGGACTAAAATAAATAAATAAAGATATTATTAAAAATTATTCAATAATATATGAATAAGGTAAGATAATGATAATATTAATAAAGAGTTAATAATATTTATTATTAAAAAAATAATGAATACCTCTTTATTAACATTAGGTTTATGTATTTGCAAACAACATTTATATGTAACATGACAGTTTCGTATGATTTTTTTGGAACTATATAGGAACATGACTTTAGATAAAATTTATTAATATAATAAAAATAATGAACCCTTTTAGAAAAAAATGCTTATATAATGATGGGACTAAGTTCGTTGAATTAAAAGTGAAAACTTAGTTGGACATTTTATGAATGTCATAGTCAGGTTTTTTCCTGTAATCGCATGATAACCCATTGGTTGGATAAAAAAAAAAAATTTACATCCACTGTTGCAAACAGTTTTTCGGAAATATACCTCTAACTTCTCTGGCGGCGTGTTTCAATTGCACGCTTCCACGTTTGAGACGTACGAGTGCCGCCATGGTTGTGAGATTGACAGTCGCTCCAATAGGATTCTCACTGACTGACGGAGGAGGCATTGCCATGGAAATTGATGTGAGCAGCTCGGCATCGCCGATACTTGAACCTCGAGTCTCAATTGCCTTCGATAATTGGAGGAGCTATCGCGATCGATGCACTCTGACGAGTGATACACGCTATTCGATCATCCGCAATCCGTGCGAATCGGACTTGAGCTCAAAACTAGATCAATCCGTCGAGTGCAGGTCACTCGACGAGGTTTTGATCTTTTAACTGACATCACAGCGACGACGCAATGACATTGGGTGCGAGCGTGCGAGCGAGCGAGCGAATGAGAATGAACGTTTCCCTTAACGAGACTTGATGCAATAACAACTACCTATGACTCTTGGCGGAATATGACAGCCTTGAATCACTCGCTGCTCGAGAAACAACCACTGCCACTGAAACCTAAGATTTCCACTTTGCCCAATATAAAAGACAATTTTCATTTCCCGCGAACTTACTCTTATCCTTTCCAGGGACATTTATATTGAAATGCGAAAAAGCTCAAAGTAACAACCTCTAAAAATAAATCCGTAATAATCCTTCCGACCAGATTTATAATCTGTTACATTAAAAAAAAATCTTGAAAACTTCCTTAATTTTTGTACTTTTAAACTTGAGATTACTGTATACCTTTAACGTAGAGATAATTAAAACTTATTTTTACTAATAATATTGTCCAAATAATTATCACAAATATCACAATTATTCATCACAATATTATTGTTCATTAACTAATGAACATAAACTCGTACTGTCCATTGAAAAATTTAATATTTCTTCATAAATTAAAATACACGTATAGATTAAAATGTATTATATTTTATACTAGATTGTTTATTTTTTAATTTTCAATTAAATTTGTTAACACTACTTATTCTTACAGCTTGATAAAAAATATTTGTTTGTTTAGTATTTATTATAAATAAAATATTTATTAAATTTTAAATCATTATTTACTTACAATAAATTAATAATGTACAGAATCAGATATTATAAGTAATACCCACATTTTGTGCTTACGTATCAGAATCCATAATAGCAATTGTGAAAATAAATGATGAAAATCGGTTCGTATTAGGGCAATAAAGCTGCTTACATGAAACATATATGGAGTCTTAATAGTTAAAAATTACATTACCAAATGATACTAATTTTTACATGTGGCTTTTAAAAGTAAAATTTTTTTTATCATAATAAAAATATATCAATATTTAAATATTGTATATGGAAATTCTTAATAAACAACAATATAGACACATGCATTTACGAATTTTTACAGTATTAATTGTAAGTTTTATTATTTTTTCATCATAAAATATTTCTTTACAATTATAATTTTTAAATTATTACAATTAGTATTATGCGCACCCACAAACATTTATAAATGTATACATACATGTAAACATTTAATACGTGATAAAAATATAAAAATTATATATAAATGTAATAAAAATTAGAAAATGATCAAAATATATTCAATAATTTATTATGTAATACATTTTTTTACATAATATTTCAGTAGAAAATGATTAAAATATTATAAATATAATTAAACATAATGAATATTTTAACACTTTTAACTTAACCTCGAAGAAAATTATTATACGTTTAATTCGTGTTAAAATACAATACAATAAAAACTGAAAATTTTAATGAAGATAAAGAATCAAAGGTAGAGCTTATATTTGTACATGTATATGTGAATTTATTGTTAAATGCTACAAATTTTTATGTAGAAAAATATTTATTTTAAAGAATTTATTATAAATAGAAATAAGAATATGATACTTGGTTTTTAACTAAATTATGTGTACACATAAAAACCAATAAATTAAAAAATTTAATTAAAAATTTAAGTGAAAAATTAATTTTTTACAATTATAATTATATTTAATATTATTACTAATAAAGTTGTATAAACAACAACTATTATGCATAAGAAATGAACATGTTACTTACATAAGAGAGAAATATTTACAATCAATTTCACCAATATTTTTAATTTTTGATATCAGCAGTTGATAAATATGATTTTTAAATATTTTATATTTTTTAAATTGCAATGTGTATTTTCATTCCTATATTTAAGCATAACTGTACCGTTTCATACATATTTATATATACATAAATTATATAAATTTGCAGAAATTTCATTTAATAAAATTAACTTTTATTAATAATTAACTTGTGTATTAATATGTTATTTTACATCATCAATATGGTTTTTTTTTATTTACAATTGCGTACATAATCATAATTGATTTGTATATAAGAGTAAATACTCGTAATTATTTTTATGATCGATATTATTTAAATTTAATATTGACGAACTTTATATGTATGTCATTTATGTATTATTGATTTACTTATAACTATAAA
Organism: Eupristina koningsbergeri; assembly: GCA_018907245.1. Taxonomy (NCBI): domain Eukaryota; kingdom Metazoa; phylum Arthropoda; class Insecta; order Hymenoptera; family Agaonidae; genus Eupristina; species Eupristina koningsbergeri. The sequence goes on along the minus strand of JACCHV010000013.1, from coordinate 266,694 downwards.
AGAATGTTTTTCATTTAAAAACATTTGAAAGTTTTTAATCGAAAAATTCAAAAAAAAATCTATAACAACCTACAGGTGTTATAGTAGAGAACTATTTTTTCCACAGAAAAACCAACTCTCACACAACAGAGGTTAAGAGAAGGTCAAATTCTATGTTAACCATTGGTAACAAAATCTTTATCTTTCTTCTCTCTCACACGTATGGATAACTACCAGCGCCTCTGATGAGCTCGTGGCACTTAATAAAAAATTTTTTTTGTTTTAAAATCTATTTATAAAAAATGTTAGCTGCAGATATACGAAAACTGGGTGAACATCGTGGCATTTGAAAATACTTTAAGCGCGAAATTTAAAATGCCACGAAGTTCACCTAGTCTTCGTATATCTGTACCTAACATTTTTTTTAAATGGATTTTAAAACATAACCAAATTTAATACATTCATAACTTACTAACCAAATTTATTGTTTGACCTGCATGGGGTTTATGACGCCTACATGTGAATGAATTTTCCACATTTAAGAGGATTTTAATTATATATTATATTATGAAGTAGTGTAGGAGAGAAAGCGAGAAAGATAGATAGATAGATAGATAGATAGATAGATAGATAGAGAGAGAGAGAGAGAGAGAGAGAGAGAGAGAATTGGTGGGAGGGAAAATAGAGATAATCAGGTAGTAAGACAGTTCAAAACTTTAGCAGCAATATTGGAAAGGTACAGACAATATTTATATTAATATTTATAATGTTTGCAAATATAAATATCAATGTACAATTTTAATAATGAATTATTAATAAAATATAATGTAACACATAATACATATATTGAATGATAATAAAGTTTACTTATAATATTTAAATCATACATATGTATACATAATTTAGACATTTTAAGTTTTTAAATTCAGTATCTTTTTAACATTTAATTTGTATGCGAATAAAATGCTATGATTTGTAACTTAGTATATGTATTTATTTCTGCATTTATAATAGTTATATATTAAAGAAAATACAAATTAAAAAAGGAAGTTGTATTGAATGTTACAATTGTTTATTTGCAAAATCTTTGTCACATGACCATAATTTAATTCTATATAAAAAAATGTTGCCTAAAGAGCAACATTTAAAATATACCAGTGAAAATATGTATAAATTTTTACACGAATTACATGTACATTTATATGAATATCTGAAAAAGAATGGTAGTAAATTAAATGTATACAATAAATTTAAAATATTTTGTTTTGATAATTAAAAAAATAAATATACTTTTTGTAATACACATTATAATTTTGATAAAATTTTGAGCATAACATTACCTTTTCTTTTTTACAAGTATTCTTCTGATTTCAATAAAAAACTTAATTTCAATTCACTCAATTTCACTGTAAAAAAATAAAAAAATTTAATAATAAATAATATTGAAATTATTATTTGTAATTATAATTAGTATTATATATATAGTTTTATTAAGTAAATTAAAAATATAATCACATATTTTATGTCTACACATCAGCCCAAATATATTATACATATTATATTGAATTTTAATTTATTAAATAATGTAGTAATTAAATGTTATTTAATAATTTGTAATATATATATTTTCTATGAACTCTATTAAAATATAGGATGTATAATGATAGTTTTAAGTCTTTATTTGTAAATATATATTTGTGTTACATTATATTATTGTAAGAGCAGTGTGCATTATATTATTATTAAATCATTATCATTTTATTATATTATTATCATTTTCATTATATTATTATCATTTTATATAATTAAAATTAAGTTATGAAGATGTTTATTATGTAAAATAAAAGACTTATTATTAATATTAGAACAGCAATATAAGAAAAAGAAAATAATTTATAATTTAAAAATGTACATTATTATAAAATATTATACTATGACTACAAAATATGTAAACCGAGAATATTGTTATTATAAAATAATAAATATTTTTATTAATAACAGTAAGATAAAAAATATTGTAATAAACTATAATTTTTATGTGAAAGTACATATTTATTACATATAAAATGTACTTAATAATATAATTATTAAAATTTTATTTAAGTTAAATCTATCAACATTAATACCTAAAATTTTTATTCATCTTCTTTTTCTTCACAAAATTTTTTTCCTCCTTTGTTCTTTTTTATTCATTTAAGTTTCTTTTTTGGATTTCACATATATGAATTTACAATCAATTTTTTATTTTTATATACACTCATTGATCAAGGATTACTTTATATAAATTATCATTATTCAATAAAATTAAAATTGAAAAAATTTCAGAACTTTTTCTTTAAGAAAAAAAGTTTTGAATACGGGTTACAGTGTGTTAGAGAACATTATCAACATGTGTATCGTATCACCAGGATCGGCTCACGAAAAAGGTCATCAGGGCGACAGTAAAGTGTAGGGCGCTTAAAATTTTTAATCATACTCGTGGTCTGTTTATCGACAGTTCTCCCCACAGAACATCAGTAAAAGAAATGTAAGCCCCACGTTAAATAGGGGAGACAAATATGGCGACCAAAAAAGTCTTCTTTCTCTCTCGCACTTACACATTGCCACTAGCGCCTCTGGCGAGTGCATGTGAACTATAAAAAAATTTTTATGCTAAATTATGAATATAAATTTAAAAAAACACATCCAGTAATGTGTTTAATATATATTAAATTATAATTAAAAAATCATAATTTTTTTTAATAAAACAATAATTATAATTAAAAACTTGTACGCATAAAATTGACAACTATTTAAATCATATATATATATAATAGTATAAATAGTATGATATAATAATATAAAATAATAGTAGGGATAATTTATGTGGTTTAAGAAGAAAATTAATTACGGTTTCTATATTGAACAGCTTTTTTTAATTGTAAATATTTTTAAGAAAATGAAAAAATCTAAAAATAAATTTCATTTGGCTTCATATATATTTATCAACTTATTTTTGTTATTCGAAAGATAAAATACATTAAAAAAAAAAGTTTATAAATATTAAATTGAAATTTTTCATATAAAGAACGCTAATTATATGAAAGTCTTAAATCAATTAAATTTATCAATTAATTTATCAATTAATTTTATAAATATTAAAGAAAATTATGTTATAATTTGAAGATGTTTTCTAAAAAATAAGATTTTAATTTTTTTAATGAAAGAATAACTAGAATCTATTTATGAATTTTGTTTTTTAACAATAATACATTGATAAATATAAAAAAATATGTTAAAAAAATATCAGGAATTCAACATGGTTATTATTGTAAAACTAAACAACTTGGATCTTTTATTTAATTATCCAATGTTTACACTACACCTTATTATGAATAAACATTTGTAAATGAAACATATTACTAAATGTATTATTGTACATATTATTTGTAGATTATTTATAAGATATTATGTTTCATTATTGCAGTATATACATAGAATTGTAACGATGATAATAATTTTAAAGAAAGTATTAGTTTAATTATAACGTTGTTCAAAAATATTTTATGCATTACATATACAAATTACGAGACAATAAATTAATAATAGAGCTTAAAAAATAAATATAAGTAAAGTTATTTAAATTGAGTTTGAAAAGCTATATTTAAAATATATTTCTACTGAAAAAAAACATAGACATTGAAAAGAAAGTACAAAATGTTTATTTATCAAAATTTTATGCCTCTAATATTCAATGAAATACATTTCATCATTTATTGTATGGACAAAGTATAAAAATGGTTGATGAATATATAAGTACAGTGAGCTAGAGGAGTAAAGTAATGGAGTAAATAGAAATTCAACGCGAAGCTATGGCTGTATGATTGATTGAAGATTCAAGAATAGAGACAAAATTGAAGAATGGAGAGCTTGAGAACAAAGGTAAGACCCAGGTTTAGAACGGTTTTATCGGCGGTGGTATTCGGGTGGTTTTCTTTCTCGAGTCGGTAATGGTACGGGTTCTGCTGCACCCACAGGAGTACCGCGTGGGTGTCGGGTAGTTCAAATTGCTTGGCGCTACAAGAGGCAAGAATACTTCGCCATCCTTCTCATCAGGTCGCGCGACAGGTGGTCGCGTGCTCGCATCGGGGCCTCTCCACCACTCCCATTCCTCTGACGACGCGATTGGCTGCACCGGCAGGCCAGCAGGTCGAAAACGCCTGGTTACGGGATCGGTTGGCGTTCCGTAGCAACGCGACGCGCGTCCAAAAAACTCGAAGCGACTCCTCGGACCCGGAACGTCTCATCTCGGCGGAGACGTTCGTCCAGGTCCGCACATCCTAGATGTTCACGCGTTGATAGTGTAGGCAACGATGGTGCACATTGACTTGGGCCCGCACGTATCGCGTGCGTGTGTTGTTGTGGTAGTGCTAGTGATGAGGATGCCCAAGAGGAGCTTTCTCAGGTCCGAGTACCACTGGTAACGAGCACGGGACGGGTCCCCAGTATCCGACTCGACCATTCTTCCACATCTTTTGCTCGTGAGGGTTCCTGGCTGCTGGAGGTGAGTTATTTGTCTCGTACCTCTCTTTCGACATTCGTTTCAAAAAATGTGCCTCTTCCTCTCCATCCCGCGTAGACAAGTCCTGGATCGTGAATGTGAAAAACATTGACATTTACTGTAGGGCAAACCCGTATTGGAGCACACACTTATGCATCACCCTTTTCTCATCCTTCTCCCTTTTCCACTGATTTTCCCTTTATCATTAATACTCTCATTCCTCAATTACCGATCTTCGTATCGATTTTCTTCTCTCCTGCTATATTTCTTGAAAGCACAATTTCAGAAACTGACCTTCGTTCTTCTTTTTTTCGAATTACAGTTCCTCCATTCTCGATTTTCCTGCACCGTGATTTAGTTCCGCGAGTTTTATTATCTCTTTATCTTGTGAATTTTTATCCCCCTCCAACGAGCTTTGTCGTTTTCTCTCGCGATAGCGGCGACGCGCACAATTTTGCATAAGGCCGTCTCTCTCCGTCTCAAGGGGACAATAGGCCCGCGGGTTCGCGCGGAGGGGGGATGGATGGACCCTGAACAATACTGTCCTGTCAGGTAAGGATAAAGGCTCGATCGTCCTTTTGTGGTACAAGATAAATGCGAACTCGGAATTCGAAAACCTGGTTTGTTAAGATATGCATATGCACATAGAACTTTCTCTATTCCTTTCAATTAAACCCACTTATAGAATATTCCGAGAAAAAAACATTGTGCTTTTGAATTTGTTAAGACTCGGTCATTATGATTTTCCAAGGAAAATCAAGGCTTGGACCAATTAATTCAAAAATTTCTTTTATTAAAAATTAAATTACATTTACAGCTGTTAAAACATTTTGTCAATGATTCATAAAATACTATGTGTGAAATATTTCATTAAAATATTCTGTAATTTGTAATTTAAATATCTTATTTGAAAACCGTGCAATAAATATGTATACAAATTTTATAAACTTTAAATATTTGTGGATGAAAAATTTTACAAGAATATTTCTAAATCCCTTTAAAATATTAATGAGTTATTCAACATTATTCGCTGGAGTGTAATATATATATTTCAAAATTTATAAACAATAATGTATAAGCTATTCTTAGAAAATAATTTACCAAAATAATATAAACTTCATATGTAATCATCTTAAATTATAGACATTTTTTCTAGAGAAATATTTTTTAATATAAGACAACAACAATAAATTGATGTTGAATTTATTGTTGCTCTATTATTATTTTATTTATAAAAAATTATTTATAAAAATGTATTTATTATTTAATATAAAGATAATTTTTTTATTAACATATAATGCAAATTGTTTGTATAAAATTTACTTAACAATTATTATATTTTTAACAAGAAAAATTATTTTTTTAATAATATATGTGTATTTTTTTATTAAAAAATATTTTATTCAAGTCATCTTTAATAATGTAGTTTTTTAAAAAGTTATTATACTGAATATTTAATTTTATTTACTATTCTATATGAGCATAAATTAAAAAATATGTAAGTAAACAAACCGTATAATAACAACAGTATATTACATGTAAAAGTAAATGATATATATATATTTTTAATACTAAGAAATACATTATACAATAATAAATAATTTATTAGAAAAAATTATAGCTTGAGTTAATAATTATAATTGAGTTAATAATTTATTTTCATTCGTATAAATATTATAATTTAATGAATGGAGACATGATTAAATATAAACAAAATTTATTTGTTAAAAATTAAGTACGTGAAAAATTGATAAAAAAAAAAAAAAATTGATCTTAAATGTTTTTTACATATATTTTATGATTTATGAGAATTACATCTTAAGTATATGAAATTAATTATTGTTAAGAAAATATTAAATAATACCAAATATACAATGGATTATTGTTTATAATTATATTAATAAAAAAATGATATTGTTTATTATATATGAGTATTATAGGTAATAGGAAATGATTCAGATTGTTCGAAAATTGTGTCGAACAAGCTGAATTATTTATATTATAAATAAATAATATAAATATTTTTAATAAATTAAAATATATATATTAGCACATAATTAAACATAGGTAGGGTGTAAATGGGGTTGGTAAGCATGACTTTAAAGTGATCAGTTTAACATGCAAAAAAACAATGGTTGGCAATTTTATATATAAATATTGTTAAAAGAAAATATCAATCCAACTCTCAAATAAATAATAATTATTTATGTACACATGTGCGGTATTCATCAATATTTAATGTAATTTAATTTAATAAAAAGATTAATTATTTTTCAGATTCGAAATAAAAAAAAAATGTAGTTGATTAATCAAGTGGCTGTGGCATTTTATAAATAAATAATATTGCTATTTTGCCATTCATAAGAATCAGTATTTTAACACTCAATAATTTCGAATCGCAAAATAATAATATTATAAGGAGAGTTGAAAAAGGAAAATTGCGTAAAAGTGTCAAAATTGTTATCCGTAAGTGCTCGTGCGAAGTTTAAGTTCGCGTACAACGTACAACGAAAAATATTTCCATTGCTCGAGACAATTTTTCCAGCGATTGCAAGTCCCTGGCTCAACGAAAATACGTGAAGTACTGTCGTTTTTGGGGATCACGTATGGACCAACTCCCAAAGGTCCACTATCCTCACTCCCGAATTCATACTCTGGACGCATTCCTCCGGAAATCTACGAGCATCTTTTCAGTCAGCCCGGGTGCATTATATCCTTGGAGGTGGTGAGTACGAACTTCTGAGAAAAAAGGTGTATTTGTGTACGGTGTGTAAGCCCGTATACGTGTGAAAATGAGCGTGAACATTTCTCGACTTTTATTCGGGGAATCGAGACGAGAAAGAATTGAACGCTTAGAACGAGGTTATGACACATATCCAAATATGAAAAGTTTTTTTTTATCACCGTGTACTTTATATTTGATCAAAAGAACACTGTTGCCCCCAAATATTCTATTTCGACTCTAAATTCTAGACTCTTAACTTTTACTTTGCCGTATATTATAACCCGCAATTTTAATGCAATGTTACCGACTACGTGCATCCGCAAATTTGTCGTTTTCTCTATAAGAACTGCAATTTCCACGTCTACATGCTTATGTTGCACGTAAAATCCTTTCTCTCCTTTAGTAAATAATTATAGAATCGCAGGACTTATATGAGCAAACTTTATCTCTTCTATGATTACAATTAAACGAAATGGTATTATTTCAATCATTATTATATTTCAATAATACAACTAAAGATTATTATTATGCCTTAAACCTAAATTATATCTGAACTCGGATAAACATATGTTTAAATTATTAGAAGTTAACATTATCTGTGTATTTTACAATAATTTTCATAATACTAATGATTTTGCTTTTAATATGAAGTGAATTCGTACTACATACCAAGTTTATTTATGGACCAAATGATTTATGTTTTGAAATTAGGAAATTTTTAGTATTTAAATAATGAATAAAAAATGTTTAAAATTAGTAAATTGTATTTCAAAATAACTGATTCATAGTTTATAATTATATTATTAGTAATATTTTTATTCATAATTAAATTTGTCTTGCTATAAAAATAATTTTTAGTTCATAAAAATTAAAAAGATTGAACATAATTTTCATTTTTTTAAATTGTTTAAAATTATTAAATTTTTTGGTATACTTATAATGAATTATATGATTACATACTAAGCCTAATAAACAATATATTAAATTAATTTTAAAATATAATGTTTTAAATGAATATGTATGAAGTAATTCATTAATTATAAATATATATATCATAAAATACCAATTTTATTTGCCAAAAACTTTTTAATTGCTTTTTTTTATTTTTATTCTTTCATTATAGAATTCTAGTAAAATTTTACTTACTAAGATTATAATTATTTATGAAGAATGATTGTACTCTTTAGATTTATGTATAAAATTCGCTTTTATGGGTTTTTCATTGAACAAACTTATATTATATAGAACTACTATTTATAGAAGCTCAACGAAATAATTAATAAATTTTTACGAATTAGATTTATTATACTTTAAAAATTAAAATATTTACAATATAATAAATATAAAAAATAATAAAAAAGATAATAAAAACAATAAAAACAATAATAATAATAATAATAATAATATATTCAGTAATATGAATTACTTTTGTATAATTTTAAAAAATGTAAACTATAAAAATATTTACATCATTCAAATATTTTATAAACTATGCATCTTTGTACCAATAAGTATTATAAAATAGTTATAAAACCAAACATAATTATTTTAAAACAAAAATAATTTATTTTATATTTAAAAGTTCCAATAAAGCATTAAAATGAATGGAGCATAAAAATAGTTTTTCTGCATTGAACATCTGATAAGGTTAATATAAATTAACAAGTAAGCATAGTATTTGTGTTTTGCATAGATTTTTTTTTTTTGAATTAATATATAAACCTGGAATGGTCCATGCGTAAATTATGAAAAAAACCTAAAAATATTTAAGAGATTGATTGTTTTCTGTGATTTAATATTGCATAAAATTATATTATATAATGTATAACTATAAACGTTAAAAACTATAAGCGTTTATTATAAACTATAACAGATAAAAATATTGATTGTTTATATTATATTATTAGATGATTATTAATGTACAGTTAAATCACTACTGGTCAAAGTTGATAGTTTTATCCATTACTTTATTAAAAACATTCTATACAGAAGCAGTAATTAAGTATAATTCATTTTCGCGCAAATATTCTGCTAGTATTTTCATTCAAGGAGCAAAAATGGAAATTATACCGCGTGCTCGTCAAAAATCCTATAAAAAAAACAAAATAACACTGTTTTTTTTTCAAAAGAAGCATTTTATCGTGATTTCAAAATGTTCCTAATGTATATTTGTGTTAAGTTTTTAATATTTTCCTTTTATTAGATTTTTTAAAAATAATTTTCTCTGAAATAATATAATAAATTAACATAAATAAATTAAGACAAATATTACGTTCGTTTTAATGCTTTATTTTGTTGTTTTCGCGTTAAACTCAATCTATTACTGAGAGTCTTCTTAGATTTCGTATTTAATTTTTCTTTATCTCCATGCCAATTTTTTTATTGCCTTTTCATGAACGCCTATTATTCGCTGTTCAATTTTTAAATTTCTTAACATATACGATTCTCATGCATTAACTTTTTTCCCCCCATAAAGCCTTGGGATAAAAAACTTCTGAACAGCTATTGTGAAGAAAATATATACTAGTTATTATTAGTTATTATTCAATTTTCTTGTTTCTTTTATGCAATTCTTTTATATTAATTTAATTTTTATATTAATTTTTTATTCATTCACTCCAACTTTATCGTCATTTAAATTCATAATTATAAATTCCATACTTCTATTTTTTCAACAATTGATTATGATAACTTTCTGGCTTTGCGACGCAATTGAGTATATAACGACTTATCGGAATCTCCATCAGACTGAAGATATTCGATTTATACCAATAAAACATAGTTTTATAGAGTTCTAAGTGATCTTGATATAACATCCAATGCTAAGCATAAATTATAATATTTGCGTGTAAGGTGCTTCTTTTTGCAACAATGGACATCATTAGATAAATAAAGCATAAGAAAATTCTAAAATCATGTCGTAAATCTATAAAATGATTAATAAAAAAAAGAGAGGATAAAAATATGGAAAGAAAGATAAAACTTTCATCCAAAGAAACGCGTTTCATGTACCCTTCATTATTCATAATTATGTGTGAATAAAAATACATTTATTAATTACTTATTTCGTTAGGTTAAGTTCATCGAGATGGAGTAATGGAAGCGGGATAAGCCGGAGCACAATCTCCGATAGAGAGATAGAGGGACTAAGGAGGCTGATGTGAGAAAGAGAAAGAAAGGATAGGGAGGAGAATCTGGTAGTCAGGGGTATGGATAGGGAAGAAGTGGGAGTGATGGGGGTACAGAGGTAGGTCAAGACTAGGCCAAAAGGAGAATATAAAATCTGCATGATGAAGTGGGAGGCTAGTGGTGATAAAAATGGAGAATAAGGAAACAAGAGACAGGGTCTGGGGGGAAAGAAAAAAACTGATATGTTCATCCGTATTTCTGGACTTCGATCTCATCTTTGATGAGAGGAGAACACAAGAGAAAATTAAGGACTTGATGAGGAAAGCCAGAATAAATGGTATATTTGTAAAGGTGGGGCTAGAAAAAGTCTACATAGACGGGAGATGAGAAAAATAGGCAGGGACGGAGAAAATGGAGAAGACATTGGCCTCCGTCCTAAATAAAAGTGGAAAAAAGAGACAGAAGGAGGTAGAGAAAGAGAAAAATAAGGGAAACAAGGCAGAGGATAAACAGAATGGAGAGACTAAAGAAAAGGGGAAAGAGGGAAGAGAAGACAAGGAAGGGAATTTTAGAGATAAAAACGAAGTAGACAAGAATGGAGAGGTGAAAAATTTAATGTAATTAAGTGACGGGTCAAAAATAAAATAAGAAAGAAAAATAAAAACAAAAACTTATCAATAGCGAGAGGGAAAAGAAAAGGCAGGAAAAGAGATAAACCTAAAACAGGAGCAGAATAAAGATAATGGAGGTAACGGACAAGGATTAAGAAACCAAAAAACAAAGACAAGCACTGAAGATATGTAAAAAACAAACGCTGGTCAAGAAAGCAGAGAAACAGGTGAGATGAAAATTCTTTTCTGGAATATGTCAGGGGTATGAGGAAAAGACATGGAGTTATGGGAGTACATTGCTCGGATAGATTACGTGTGTTTAGTAGAAACATAGGTGGAGGACAAGTATGTGGAAAATTACAGAGCAAGGTTACCAAAACACATGGAGTGGAAATTCATTGGTGCGGTAAGAGAAAAGAAAAATGGCAGAGCTAAAGACGGAATCATCGTAGGGATAGATAAAAAATGGATAAGCCAAGGAGGGGAGCTGGGCAGGAATAAAGGAGAAGGAATGGTCAGAATAACAGTTGGTATAGATAACAGTAATAGGAAAATAGACATATGGGGGTTATACAGTAACGGAAGAAATATGGAAGAGAGATGGAAAGTAATAAACGAAGAAAGCTACAGTGGGGAGATTGAAAAGTTAATCATAGCAGATTTCATCGTGAGAATGGGAGATAGAGGGAGATTTATACAAGATACAGGAATGGAGGAGATTAGTATGGGAGACAGGAGAAGCAAAAACAAGAAAAAGCATAAACATGGGAAAAAGCTAATCGACAGGATAATGAAAGAGGGATGCAGTGTATTAAATGAAACAATCAGTGGAGATGAAGAAGGAAAATTTACCTATATAGGATCGAGACGTAACATGGTTATTGACCTGGCCATAGCGGATAGAGAATGTAGAGAAAAGATAAAGCACTTAATAATAGAGAAAAGAGTAGAATCGGACCACCTACCTTTGGTAGTCACGATCACGTCATACAAGCAGAAGAAAAGATCGCAGAAAAATAAAGAGGGTTAAGAGAAAAGAAGAAAACTACTATGATATGAGATGAGGAAAGTATCAGAGAATACAAAGGAAAAACGAATGGAAGATATAAAAATAAAGATAGAGAAGTGGACATAGAAGCCCCATGGGAAGAAATTAAGAAGAAAATAAACGGAAGTGTGAAGAAGAAGGAGATAAAAAGAAAGGTATGGAAGATAAGAGAGCACAGATGATGTGATAAGCAATGCAAAAGAGAGAAAGACAGAATTAAAAGGAGATTGATAGAATGGAGAAAAGGTAAGATCGCAAAAGAAGGATACTTGAGACAAAAGAGAGAATGGAAAAATCTATGTGAGAAGAAAAACAGGAGCTAAGAGAGATAGAGGAAGCGGAACTAACACAGTTGAAAAATGAAGAACATGGGGTTATATAAACAGGGGTAGAAAAAGGAAGATGATGCAAGATAATAATATTAATAAAGTGGATTGGATGGCACACTTCATGAAGTTTTTGAGCGAGAGTAAAACAAATAAGAATGACAATAAGGCAGAGGAAAGAGGGGATAAAATGAACACATACATAGAATGCAGTGAGATTTGGTCGATATGGAAAAAACTAAAAAAGAAAAAAGCAACAGGGATAGATAGAATCCTCAACGAAGTATGGATAAATGGAGGAGAGGAGATAAAAAGCAGGATGACCGAAATTATTAGAAAAATTTGGGAACAAGGGTCAATACCAAAGGAATGGAGGACGGCGATAATAACACCGATATACAAGAAATGAGACCTCGATAACCCAGAGAATTATTATCAATGCTGGTATCAGCTTACAAAATCTACGCGGGTGTCCTAAAAAATAGATTGGAAAAAGAGACAGAAGAAAGAAGAAATTGTATATAATGTTCGTGGACCTAAAAGCAGCATTTGACACGATTAACAGAGACAAGCTTTGGCAGATAATAAAAGAGAATAAATACAGTGAAGGGTTAATCAACAGAATTAATGGGATATACAATGAAACGAAATGCAGAGTGAGGACGAAGCAAAAACTGACAGGGGAATTTTGGACAAACAAAAGACTCAGATAAGGATGCAGCCTGAGTTCGATTTTGTTCAATATATACATAGATTGAAGAGACAATGAGAAAAAGAAACATAGGAGAAATAAAGGTACAGAGTATAAGAGTATGGACATTGGCATATGCTGATAATTTAGCGTTAATAGGCAAAACCATGCATGACATGATGGTGACATCAAAGAAGTTCCTGAAAAATAGAGAGATGACCTTGAACGCGGAAAAGACGAAAATCATGATAGTGAAGAAGGGAAGGAAGAAAGAGACAGAGATATGGAAATGGAAAGAGAAACACATTGAGATAGTAAAAAACTTTATCAATCTAGGATTGGCATTTAGAAACGGTGGTAAATACGATAAGCATATCAAAAAAAGAATACACAAGTGTAGAGTCGTGGCTAAAAAACATGGGGGCTGGTAGAGGGAATGTGTGCTGGGGACTTTAAACTCAGAAGAAAATGATGTTTAACTACCTATTTAGAGGAGTATTGGAGTATGGAATTGAGATTTGGAGAATGAACGAGGCAAAGGAAATGGAATGAATAAAAACAGATTACTACAGATGGACCCTAACACTCGATTTCTGCACCCCAAGGTACTTGGTTTATGAGGAGACGGATGAGAGTAAGATGGACGTGGAATGGAAGATCAGGGCAATGAAATTTGAAGATAAGATAACACAGATGAACAAGGAGAGACTAGTAAAGAAATACTATAAAGAATACAAAGAGAAGAAAAAGGGAAGAAATATAGTTCAAACAGGAATATGGTTGAATAAACTAGGTTTGAGTAGAAAATAAATCGATCTATGGCATACAGAGGGGGAGAGAAGTGTATGTTGAATTGAGGAAAAGAGAAAAGGATATTCAGAAACAGTACAGGATGAGCAGAATGACAGAAGCAAGGTATAACAGGACATACATAAATATCAAAGAAATGGGATTATCGAAGTACCTCAGATCAACAGCAAATGCAAAGGATATGAAAACCATGTTAGATGTGGCAATATAACCACCAGCAACACATATTGGCTAAAGGCAGAAGAAAGGAGATGCCAATTATGTATACAGGACGAAGGAGACTGGGAACATTTGTTGATGAGATATGAGTGCACGGTAGATATATTTGATGAATAACAAGAGGGTTAGGACAAACTACGAAATATGGAGATATGTCATCAACAAGACAGAGAACAGAGTTATACTGAAAGGGATAAAAGAGATCGAAAAAATAATAGAGAAGAAAACAAGCACCGATAATGAATAAGCTGACGGAGAGAAAGAAAAGGAAATTCGAGTAAAGAGAATAGACAGGGTACAAAAGAGATAGTGATAAAACATAAATAATGGACACAAATGTATGTATATATTTATAAATAAATATAAATGTGTAAGCAAAGAAAAATGTATAAGGTAAGAATGAAATATGTACATATGTAAATAGATAACTATGTATAGCGGAAGCCGTCCCTGGGTCCAAGCCTGAGACGTATCTAATAAATAATAATAATAATTACTTATTTCGTTTTGATATATTCTTAATATACATTTTATACTTAAAAAAATAATTTATTCATAAAAATTTTATACTATAATATAAAATAATAATTTTAATTTTATTTCAAAGTTAAACGGTAATTTTTGACGATTACTAATTTTTCATTTAATGATTTATTGCACATTTTCAAATATAATTGTAATAAAAATATTTCAGGTAACACTTATAGAATTTACAATAATAAATTTAGTAAAGAGATGATGTTTTATAATATGAAATTATAAAAAATATTTGTGTGTTTTTCGTCTCGAATTTTAATGAGTCACATGAATTTGTAAATATATTTTTCATGGAAAACATAATCTCGTTTCGATAAAATGTAACCTCAAGACGAAAATTTTTAATTGGAAGAACAACTGCAGTTGAAATCACGCTAAGACTTCCCAATGTCTGCAAGCAATAATTATGCATTCATAGTTAATCTCATATTTTTATACAAATCAAATGTTTCAACGCACATATATGTATATGACATCTGTAACAATTGCGATTGAAACTAAATTATTTTCAATGCATTTGACTTATAAAAGAAATTGAATTATTATTATGTCTACTATTGATTACGTCAAACTAAAATTTATGTAAATTGTAAGATGCTTATCAAAATATGTGTGTAAACATGCGTATGAGAACGTACACTTGAATAATTAATAGAAATTACATTAATAATAACAATCTAATTGAAATAGTATATATATAAAGATATTCTCACATTAGTCAATAATAACATAATAATTTATAATTTTTTTTTTAATTTATTTTTGCTAATAATTAATCAATCAATATTTAATTACCTAAATATCTATTATTAATGATACTATATAATATGTTTATTTCATTGTATATTGTTGGAAAAATTAATATTATTTTTCACAATAAGTTTTATTTTTTGTCCTAAATATTTAAAAAAATTATGTATTTAACAGGTCAATAAACTTTATAAAGTTAATAAAACAAATTGTAGTTCTATATTGAACTTTTTTTTATTTGTATAATAATATTTTAAAAATATTTTTAAATAACTTCAAAAAAATTTTCTTCTGATAATATACATGGTCTGTCCCCGAAGTATCGATTTTTTTTTCATTTGGCAAATATGGGAGGGATCTTAAAATGTAGAATAAATCTTTTTCCATTTATCCTTTTTTTTTGCTTTTTCGATAATTAGATGCGGCACGATTTTACTTCGTTTTTCTTTTCACCCGTGTTTTTCCTTTTTTTTTAACACGGCGCGGTAAAGCGATTAGTGGAAAAACGCTACGTAAAAATGTTTCGATTAAAGATTATAAAGGAAAAGAAAATACTTACCTTTTTTATGAAATATGATTTATTGGTGGACTTATAAGTAGTTTGAAATAAAAATTTAAAACTCTTCAATCTAATTTCTTCCTGCATTAACACATTTAAGAAGACGAGTTTTCGAGCTCTCAAAATCAGTCTGAATCTCCTCAGCTTTTATATTTACGTGTTTCATAGATTGCGTTAAATTCAGTTTTTCCGCGATTGCTGTAATCGTTAATCGACGGTCTAAATTTAAAAGTTTTATCACGCGATGAGTGTTTGTACCGATTAGAAAGCTTTTTGGGCGTCCAGATCGAGACTCGTCGATTATCTTTTCCCGATTTTTTTTAAAAGATCTGTGCCATTTTCCACATTGCGATTTTGACATACAATTATCTTTATAAGCCTCTTTTAACATTTTAAAAGTTTCCGCACTGTTTTTTTTTAAGTTGTAAACAAAATTTTATCTCGTAGTATTTTTCCACTAATCGGTTCAGCGTGTTATATTAAAAAATTGAAAAACACTCTTCGCGCGAAGTAAAATCCTGCCTCTTAAAATTATTGAAAAAAACAAAAAACAAATGGAACGAAGCTTTCTCTGCATTTTAAAACTTCTCACAAATCACTACAACCAAAATTCGCCAATTGAAAAAAAAAACTCGATACTTCGGGGACTCTCCGTATATATATTGAAAAAAATGAAATGTTTGTTAAATCAAACACCTCTAATTGAATGTAATAATGTAATTTGCATAAGTCCTACTTATATAATGCTAATTATATAATTTGTTATGGTATATATTTATATCTACGATTATTGTAATATAATTGAATTTCCTAAATTTAAAATTATGTGATGCATATTATTATTTTTAATCAAATTTTCAATTAAACAAAAAATTTATATCAAAAAGCAAATGATATTAATTACATAATTTTTTAAGGTTGGTATGAAAACTCAATTCAATAAATGAATAAGAAATATATGCACATGTACAAATATAATACATTAATTATAAAATACATTTATTGAATATTGAAATAAATATTTAATAATGTGTACCTCTATTTACTAAAATAAATTTTATCGATATTTATAAAGCTGTGTGTATTCATAAGCAAGTAAAAAGTAAATCATTAGTTAAAATCTTTAAAAAGATTATTAAATTCCACTTCTCAATCAATAAATGTTTGTTCTTTTGATATAAATACTTATAATTCACTTTTAAGACCAGGGTCGTGTCTTCCTGCACGATGGATCTTCTTCGAGCGTGAACGGACAAAATTCCTCCGGTGAGAGTTTGTCCAAGTCATAAATGTCGATGAGTGGTCTGTACGGCAAATCAGCCAGAAAAATGCTTGGATCCAGATCTTCCTCTTCGTCCTTTGAAGCTTGATTTTTTTTATTTTGAAACTCATGAAAATCCCAGTTGTCGTCTTTGTCCACGAATTTTCTTTTCCGTAAATCTATGTGAAACTTGTACGGGAAACTTACTGAATTTGCTTTGTCATCGAGTTTTTTTTTACACTTAGAAGGCTTCTTTGTTTGTGCGTCGATGTGTAAGCCGTTCTTCCATCTCTGTTTTTTCCAGATTTCAAGTTTTTCTTGCAGCTGTTGAGTTTTTTTTGACATTTTCATTATTTTTTCGTATTTTTGTTGTTGAATTGTATATATTGGTTTTATTTCATGAAATTTTGATAATTGTAGTTTATCGTGGGTTCTTGAACAATAAAATAACAGTAAAGTTAATATTTTTCCGAAGGATATATATATTATATAATGAATGAATAAATAAAAAATGATTTTTGTATTATGAATTATTTATATTAATCTATATTCTATTAATGTAGAAAAAATAAATAAATGTAAATTAAGTATTTTTAAAATTTAGAAAACGATCTTTATTTTTGAAACTTCGAATTATATTTTAATATAGTTTATATAATTCCAATTAAAAACGTGAATAAAGTGAATTAAAATAATAAAATAATAACCAAGAAACCATACTGAGTAGCTCAAATTTTTTTTAATTTAAAGTATACAAATATTACGTATTTCATAAATGTTATTGTACTGAATTTAATTACTTTATTATAATTGTATTTGCTATTCATACTTTTTGCATTTCACATATGATTCATTATATCCACATTTGAAAATGATTGAATATGCAAATAATATATAAATTATATCATATTTTAATAACGAAAATAAAAGTTTTCATGTAGAATGTTTGTCAATCATTTTTACAAATAATTTTTCAATGCCACTTTATACATTTTGAAACATAATCTACATAATATTATTTATAAGCTTAACTAAAAATAATAAGTAATTAATTGTAAACCATTAAAAAAAACTTGTAATTTGTGCATCTTTAAATTAAAATACATCTACGTTATTCTACATTATACTGCAATTATTTATTACATTAATGCTATTACTTTTCTAAAAATTGAGGAAAATAATAATAGCTTCAAAGTAACGGTTCCCAAAACATTTCTGAATAAAATAAAGAGAAACTCTGGACATACTCTGTTGTTATGGATAATACTTCTTTTTGGGTTCGGTCCAAGGGTTTGACATTGCACTCTAAATAGTGTTTGTTACAGAATCGCGGCAGTCCCGTGAATTCTTCCTCATGCATTTCTCCTTCAACAGCGTCTACTCTTAAGTCATTTACTCGTGTGTGCATAATATCTATTTGACCGGTTAAACTGATATTGGTATAATTTTCTGAAAATTGCAGTGTTCTATCAATGTAGGTAGTTGGTTCAGCAGAGTTATCAACCGTGGTGTTAATTCGAAGATCCTCGCGCATTTTTGGATTCTTCTGGAACTCATTTTCGAGGTAGCGCTGGAATTGCTCTTTAAAATGGTTATCGATCATCGTCCAAAGGCTCGTACTATACCAACTCAAAATCCCAATAAAGAAAAATTGCCGGAATATCAGAGCCAGCATTTGAAATACACTTTTTTGTCTCTTTAAGCAGATATTAATCTGAATTTTTTAAAACAAACTTTAGCTGATAAAAATTCACATATGGATTTTGTAATCCTTTGTATTTGTTTATTTGTCGATAAACGCATATTATACAAAAGGTACATCTGTTATTTTATTTCTGAAAATAATAATTATTTTTTAGTTTTTATATTTTATCAAAAATTAAATAATGTATAAAATAATTGTATTATAATTATAATTGTACACATAAATTTAATGATTTTTCTCTAGTAAAAAAGATTTGAAATCTTTTATTATTTAAGACTTACATTGCATATATGTGAATATTATATTAATAATATTTTTTGCAATATAAATATAACATTTTTTTAAGGTTATTATAATTTATTTAAAAAATTAAGAAATGTATTATATAGTTATGTTTTAAATGAATAACATTGACTTTTAAATTGATTTTTAGTAATAAATAAATATCATTTATAAAAACCATTAACTGATCGGAATTAAAATGTATGTGTTTTAAGATATTATTAGTCTAGATATACGAAAAAGTTTATAAAGTTCAAATGAAGATTGAATGTTGGTTCATAGTTTCATAAATTACTATTTTATGTTCTAGTTCTCCTCTTCAAAGAAGAACTCGTATATCATTTCAAAAAGTTGTTGCATATGAGGCCAGGCCACGGTAACAAATACGATAAATGAATTAGCAATTACAAATAACCTCATGGTGTTAATACCCTCTCCTGAGTATAACCAATCGGTAAAACCTTGATTTTCATCATTATCCAATGCTAGCCCTTGCATTGGTTTTGATCCCACATTATTATTTTCTGTTTCTCCATCTATGTCAATAATTCTCTTCTCTTTTTTACTTTTGGAGCTTACGTCTTTATTATCAAAAGCAACACGCTTCTTTCCAACAGAACGAGCAACTATCCTAAAAATTAAAAAAAAAAATTTAATTTTTATATTTTTTAATTATCATTTCCTATTATTGTAATTTATATTTAAATTAAATTTTCATTTTTACGCTTACAAATAATAAAAAATGGATATCTTATAAATGTCAATTGTTCATGTGTCATCCGGTAATGTTACAAAAGCTTTATTAATTAAATCATTATACTGGTAATATATGTTTTAAATTAACAGTTTTTTTAAATAAATTTATAAATAGTTGTATTTGAGCTATTATTTTTACTATATTGTAGTGACTGTAGTAAATAAATAGGATAGTGTAAAGAAATGAGATACGTAGAGGTAATCTGAGAGAGTATACAAAAGTGTTAGACAACTGTTTTCGATGCTGTCAGAAAACAAACTGTCAAAACTTTTTCCAATATTTTGCACCAGAATTATTTTATTCTTTCCCCCTCCCCTACTCATTCAATGCATACACATGGATTCTGGTGCAACGCTGGAGTGGGAGACATTGCTTGATAATAGTTTTGAGAATCGGTCGATCTTCGGCTGGCCGGTACTTTCTCGAAACCGTTTAATATTTTTGGGTCAATGACCAATTGTTCGCTGGGATTATTGGGTTATTGGACATCTGCAAGTGTGTATGTTCGTATTTGTTGGTACATCTATACAGTACTTCCTTCCCAGTGATTGTCAATGTAATATTATAATTATTTACATTTACTACAATCATAATCATAGTTAATTTAGTTTATACTGCACAAATTTGACCAAACTTCCATTAGCTCATCCTGGTTTAGTAACGTTTGTTAAATCTCACTCTTTTGTCAGAACGTTGCGATTCTGGTGCATTCATTGCGTCACTAGTCGGGATAATGGCGAGGTGGTTGTGTAGTCCAGCACAGTGACTGTCGCTGATACCCACGATGGTAATCACCGGCTTTAGGCAGGCCTTAGTGACTGATGTTGATTTGTTGTTACTAATGAGAAATATCTTTTCACGGTCGATCACTGGAAAAGAACCGTCTCAAGACATATGAAGAATGTCTCTACTGGTGCCTCGTCATACAAAAACATGACTCGGTATTCTAAGATCCACGAAAATAAATATTATTGCTGATCCGTGCTATAGCAACCCTGCTAGACAGAGTTTGCAGAATCACTTGTGTAATTTCAGAACACACGTAGCTGAATTATTGGAATACCGGTCATTGGCAGTGAGGAATTCACCGGATAGACACCGCGACTAACTGTAGATCAATTCCGCTATGGTGACTTGCAGGTCTTCCTTTCAAGCCACTCGAATACTCATCAGCACTGTTGGGAGAATTTGGTCTCATTTTTTCCCCCTGTGACATCCGATGTACGTTTTTAGTTGACTATGGATTCGGTCCACCATGCCATTTGACTGTGTGTAGTACCCGGCCCTGCATAGGTGAATTGCACCTGTGAATTTGCTAGGAGATTAAAATAGGTGCGACTCGAATTGTCGGCCTTGGTCTGTTGTGATTCATAGTGATATTCTAAAGTGGCAAATTCAACCCTCATTAAACACGCAAGCGATGGTTTTAGTCGCGTATCGGGAATGCTTTTGGTCACCGTGTGTAACGATTAATCTGCTTAAGAGAGTATCTTAAGTCTTTCAACGTTGGTAACATGATGATGCTGGAAGTGCTCCGTGGGTGGGTTGAATTTTCTAACATGGAACCATGCAGACGTTTAATCCATGGTAATAAACGCATGAACGATCGATATGCTTTCCTATCTGACCCATGTACAAAATTCGGCTGTGCCAAGTTATAGCATGACTTAGAATTTCTTTTTAGCTCGTAAAAGATTGTCGAGGGCAAAACGTCGTGGTATGAAAACGACTGAAGGTACAGGTGTTATTAATATATAATGTCGCGACGCATTCTGCATCTACGCAGCGTATCCAGCGGATTGCGTGATCTCCAGCGACCCTAGTAGTAATTGACAATAACAAAAGGCACCAAAAATTGTCTTAATTGACGTGGGAAAGGTTGATACCCCCATATGACTACAAAATTTTAGACTGGTCTGGCCATCAATCAGCTGACCTTCTTGTAGGTTAACAAAGAGGCCATAATGGGCTATAAAATTTGTTTCTATGATGACTCTCGAGACATTCATTAGCACGAATTTCCCCTCGACCTTCCCACGAAGCCCGAACTAGAGCATGGTGTAGTATTATGATGTATGACGTATGGCATCATCGACATGAAGATGCCATACATCGTAATACTCGGTCCGTTACCGGCTGACAATCCATACGCTATCTCCTTCACGACACTATGAAAGGCAATGCAGAGGTACATGCATACATTCGCACCGGTATCTATCAGATATCTGGTTCCGAATTTTTGCTGAAAAGGTGGCACATCGTTGAGTACGTGTAGGTTGCCTCCATCAATGACTGTCTCGTCAGTTTTTCGAGAAGGAGAACGGCTTTCTACATTTGATGAACGCGATGCCAACCTATGGCGAGAAAAAAATCTCCCCCGTTCTTGACAGTAGGATTTCGCTGATTTTCTTCCTCAGCATCATCATAAACTGCACTAGATGTAGGATTAATGCATTTATATTGTTCGGCATCACAGTAGCAACCTGAAAAATAGCAAGTGGCTGCGTCGTGTGGACAGTCTCCATGATGGAAACCGTGAATCCAGCTGTTTTATCCAATATTGTTCCGGTCTACGTCCATAGAAACTCTTGAACCATCGCAAAAAAGGGCCGATCTATAGCGTCCGCAATAAAGTTTCGTCATTGCAGTTCGTTAAGTTCAGCTAAGTAACGCAGTAATTACAATAGTTTCTAGTCGCCCGAAACCTAGTTTTGATTCCTAAAAAATGAAAGGCACCTGAGTAACTCATTTTTCATCTGTGTATGGACCGTTGCTTGGCAGTGTCACAATCAGATCCTTTTTTTCTGCTATCTCTGTTTCACTGGAACAGTTCACTGATATACTGAGACTGATATGATACACCTGTACTGGAATACCACACTTGTTATGTGCTATACAATGCCGTGTGAATCAGTATATGATGATGTTAGGAAACTATTTTCAATGCTGGCAGAAAACAAACTGCCAAAACCCTTTTAAATATTTGGCGCTGAAATTTTCTGTTGCTCCACTCATTCGAGAATTAAATCAGAGATTTGGTGCACCTATAGACTGTGAGACGCTACCCAATAATATTTTTAAGAATAAGTAGACTTTTGTCTAATTCGACAATATATTTCTTGTTTGATTGTTCTTATTACTTCATAAATAACAATTAATGAAATGCTAGCATTCATGAATTCAAATAGTTAAATTTTTATCTATATTTTTTTTCGCTAAAACAATGTTTTTATAATATTTTTAAAATTATATGTATAAAAAATAAATAAATTATTTTACATGTGTCATTTATTATTAATGAACGTAAAAATTATTATGGAATAAAAATTTTTAATTATATAATTAAAAAAACGGAATTATATGTACATTTTTTAAATAATTATTTAATTTTTATTATTTATTAAATTTAATAATTATTAAATATATATTATTTAATTAAATTAATTTTTAAATTTATAAATTTTTATAAAATTTTAAATAATGATTTTCTATAAATTGTAATTTAAAAAATTTTATGTTAATTGTGAAGTATCTATTTGATAAATCTATTTGTATGTTGTCTTCGTTCTGTTAGATTTCAATTATTTTAATTAATTACAAAAGTTTTAATTTATAAAAAAATAAAATTGCTCTAATATTTACATAAAAATTAAAAATCGTAATATTTTTAAACATAGAATAACTTTGAAAGTATTGCTTTTATTAAATTGTAGAATTGTTAATTACATTAATTGTATTAAACTATTAAAATAAAAAATTAAAATAAAATTATTAATGAAAAATTGTTAATACTTTTTTTATTTTAAAATTTATTTTATAAATTTTAATTCGAAAAGTATTTTATAAATAATCTTCGAATTAATTTTTAAATGAATGGTGGACTTTTTTCTAATACTATAATAACAGTTTTTTTATTTAAAAATATATATTTCTTAATTTGTAAAAAATGACTGTATATCTACTTTTAATTTATGATATTTAAAATATTTACGAGTAATTAATCATATAGTCAAGACTAATTTTATAAAATATTTAGAAGAAATATCATTTGTTTTAAATCATAAATTATCAAAGGCAATCAAAACGGAATATACAATACATTTCATAATACATTTTCTACACATTTGGAATACTTTTGCTATTTTTAGATAAATAGTACATTGAGATTTAAGAAAATACATGTAAATTTTCAATTTAATATAAAAAAATAAAGTTGTATAAAAATTTTTCTGTTTAATAATACGCTTTTTAAATTTTATACTTTGTAAAAAATTAAAATAATTTCTTCTACATAAATAAATAATATTTATAAGAGTGTTTTGTACTTTTAATTATTAAAAAAATATATATTTTGTATTTTAAATAAAGAATATTATTTTTTAGGAAAATATAATTGAACATAATAATAATTTCGAATAAATCTTAATTCATAATATAATTTGTGTTTATAATGAATGTAGTTCAAATTTTATTTTACGTTAAAAATTTATTATTGATCAATAATGAAAAAAATATCTCATTTAATTAAACTTTTTCTTAAAATAATAGATAATATTCGTATTAAAACTGTTAAGGAAGATAACGGGACAATAAGTTGAGAAGATGAAATTGAGAGAAATTTTCCAGGAAAACTATAATGTTATCTGTAAGAACCAGATCTGTGTTCATTTTACTCTACGGAAATGATGCACTATCTTTTTTTAATTTCGATGTTCAATTCTCCATTTTAGATACTTTGAATACAATATTTTGCAGTTCTTTTTAATCTTTTTTGTTTAATTTATAATTTTGAAAATATATTAAATTTTGAAGCCATAGCATTTTAATATCTAAAATGACAATATTAACTATTATAATTAATAGTTAAAATAGAATGGATTCTTTTATTTTCTAAAATAAATAAACACTAATTATCATTTATCATTGTGTAATGTAACCATTAAAAATTCATTAAAAAAAATAAACAAACTTTTACTTTCCTTTTATTCATGCATATTATATTAAAACATTAATTAATACATCAATTAACTTAAAATTTCTATGTTGAAATTAAATTCGTAAAATGAGATATTACATTAAGTTATAATCATTATAATATTTGATTCTAAAGAAAACTTAATTAAATTATAATTTTATTAACACAAACGTGTTTTTGATTATGTTATATTTTTAGTATAAAAATTTAGTGCTTTTTTATAATTATTCGATATTAATTATTTAATTTTTATTATACATTATAGGAAATGTTATTCTTATATTTTAGAATATCTGTACTATATGATTGTTTAAATTCTAATAATTCTTATTTTTTTCAACCTCTTTTTTTTTTATTATTTAATCTTAAGTAAAAATTAAAGTAATTTTCTCATTTTTTTAAGATTAGTTTTAAATACAGTTAGAAAAATTATAAGCGTTTTTAATGTGTGCTATGATTTAGATGTTTCTAGACACTATTCTATTTTGCAAAGATTTATTTATAAATTTTTCTTCGATCTATTAACAGTAATATCAATTTAATTAAAAAATTTTGATCTAACGTAAACATTCAATATACCGAAGCGATTACCGAAAGATTACAACAATCGAACTTATCTTTTTATATTTTATTACTATTTTTAATAAAACCTCTTTTAAATAAAAAAAATTTGAAACTAATATATTTAAAAAGAATATATTGATATTGGATTTTCCTAATTAAAAAATTATCGTACTATCTAATATAAATATAAATTGTTTTTTATAAATACTGTATTTTTACGTACAACGTGATTAAAATACACAAAGTATATTTGAATAATAATTCAAAAATGTGAGAAAATGTTCTCAAAGGAGGGGTTAGGCACGATAAAAAATGCCAAAAAATGAGAGAGAAAACTTGAGATGGAAACTGTTCTACAATTAGTATATATTATACTAATATATACTTGGAAAAAAATATCTGCCTACGAGACAGACATCAATTCTATACAATATAAAGAAAATTTAGTTTCGCGTAGGAGTTGTATTAACTCCTTTCTTTCTCAAACAATATTACAAATTTGAACACATATAACATATTTTAAAATATATATTTTATTAAAAAATGATAAAAGTTTAAAAAATCTATATAATGCTTTGGATCTATTTTATCATCAGACAAATTTAAAAAATATAATACAAGTATTTAAGAAGTGTTTTAAATTATTTATGATATATTATTTTTAACTATATTTATTTATAAATTAAAACATTAAAAAATCAATCAACTTATTTTCAGCAACTTATATAAATAAAAAAATCGATCAATTAAAATTAAAATACTAACTTGAAATAAAACAATACTATAAACAATATATTAATTGTGGAGTATCTGTACTTAATTATCATATATATTAGAAATATTAGTTTAATTAATCTATTAATTCACTTAATATTATATAAATAGTTACTGCTAGGTATGCTTTATACTAGAAAATAAAATTTTCTTCAGATTAAATTAGAATTAAATATATTTATAAATAAGCAATGAAAACATTAAAATATAGTGTTACTTTATTGTAAAAAATATTTTGTTTATACATCCGTTATAGTATTGTTTATATTATCAAAAATTTTATCACAATACTGCATTAAATTTTATTCATAATTATTATTGATTTATTCGTAATTATATATCATTTTTTAAAATTTATTTTTATTGGGCTTATTTAAGTTTATATTTTATCTGTTTATTTATTTATATATGATACAAAAATGATTTTCTAATAATGTTTACCCCTTACTTCGGACGAACAATGTTAATGTTACTACTTATTATGGTTGACATTGCTTATTTTTGTAGTATATAAGTGTAACATTTAAGTAGATCATAAATTATTGGTGGAAGATTTCTGGGGAAAAACTCTACTGTAAACCAGAATATTGAATTGCTTCAAATTGATGTGCTGGATGTGCCTGGAACTAAAAATATAATATCGTTCATGCAATAAACTTGATAATAATAATTTAATAAGCCTTTAAAATTTATAGTATTTTATGTATGAAAAATCGTATATTAAGAACCACACATTTAGAACAAATACTTAATTGTTATATTTAATTTTTAAGGTTAATAATGTGTAAATTGTTCAGCAAAATATTTTAAACACTATCTTTCAAAAAAAAAGTTTATTCATTTGTTTTCAGCATGCAAAACTATACAATTTTTTTTATTCGTTTTTTACATCTATGAAACATTCAATGAAGACTTGTAGAAAGATCAGTGAGGAATAAGTTTTCATTAGTAAATTGAAAATGTATATTAAAGCACTGACTAATGGACATATTTCACTCCATAGATTTCTTTTTCTAGTGCTAAAATTAAATAAGGTTTCCTTTTTTTATCTTATTTCGTTCTTATTCAATTTAATTATCATTAATCTTATTAAGGATACCTTATAAATACAGTGGGTTCTCATTTACAACTATTTTTTACAAGTAAATTTTTGTTCAATATAATAACTCACTAAGTATTATATCTAATAGTTAATATTCATTTGTATATAAAATAAAGTTTTTAATGTCAAGTTTTTTTTTTAACTAATGTAATTTAAAATATATTTGGAAAATCTTATTATGCCGTTTAATAGAATCTATTAAAATATTTATCATATTCGTTTACATTATAAAATAATATTATTTACTACTATGCTTTCGGCTCCGTATTAAATTTTTTGAATTTGGAATTAAAATACTCGTATAAAAATTTTATACCAATTGATAACTGCATTATAAGTATACTTTTACTTTCTTTCTCGAGGTTTTGTATAAAAAAAAAATATAAATTAATAAATTTTTGAAAAGCCTTTATTTTATAGGTTTCTTTACAATAATGGTAGAATTGAACTCGTTTCTAGATTACGGAAAACTTTTTTCTGTCCTTATGCACCATGTAAGTTGGTAAATTGCAAAGTTTGAAAATTTTGCAACAAGGATATGTGATCATTAAGTTCTAGAGATTATCATTATCATATATTATTATTATTATTATTATTATTATTATTATCAGAAGCACTAGTATGGATGATGTAGCGAGAATATTATTTCATAGCTTGATCTAATAGCAGTTAGAATCCTATAATAAATTATAAAATAAAGTTTTTTCAAACACGATCTAGATAAAATTAAAGATTTGGATTGAAGTTTTTTACATTGTGTTTAAACCTTGTTATAATATATATTATATATAATATTACAATAGCTATATACTATTGCCTTGAAATTTTTATAAAAAATATCAGTATTTCTTGTGATGTTATTTATGCTTTCCTAAAGCAGTTTAACAACTGTCGTTCTATTATGTATAAAACGCAGAGAGTAGATATTTAGTACTTACTTAACAAATTGTATTCAATAGCTAGGATAACGAAAATTAATTTTATTATTGCGTTATCGATTAATTCTCATCATTTAGTGGCTTTTTGATTAGGTGGTGTTATTTATCATTTTAAATCACACTTGTTACTATAAAAAGGATACTATATATAGGATGAAACTGGGATGTTTTACTCATCTACTGTTGAAAATTAAAACACAACAGAGTTTTCTTTAATTAGAAGTTTATTTTAAATTAAAAGCAACAAGTTAAGAATATACAAATAGTTTCAAATTTGCAACTTTATTAGGGCTATACTAAAATGGAATTGATTGCTATATTAAATTATAACTACTGATAACTTCCCCATTCAGACCCAGGTATGCACAATAAAAATTACCTACCATAGGATACATGACCGTTACAAATATTGCTCTATGCAAATATAATATCTTTCGCCTGCTCCACCCTTAACATTAAATTGCAGCAAAATACTTGTTTGTTTTTATTGGGTTTAATGAATTATATTCGTTGAAATATAAAATTAAAATTAACATTTATACATAAATCCAACATCTACATTAGCCCTTTTATAAGGTTTGATATTTTTTTAATATAGTAATAGAAGGAAAATAAAACTGAACAGAACATTGCTTTGCATAAAAAATACGCAAATAATGAAACACACATAGGCAATAATGGTTTACATGTGATGTGTAAATGTTTTAGCTTTTGGTATGTAAACGAGACTACCTGTTACCTAAGGTTCTATGTTCTACAGTAGAAAAGATGATTTAATTTTAACGACAAAATATAAAATAGGCTGCTGTGAAATTTTTTAAACTTATTACTGTATTAAAGAACTTCCAAACCTATATAAAAGTTTTCTTGTAAAAATGGAGTTATTTAATATAAATGACCAAGATTCATGAATTTGGTTGAAATAGGTACTGATTACAATGATCGTAAAAAATCACCATCCCTGAACATTATTGTTTCTGAGAAAGAAGAAAGAAGAAATACTAAAAATTACAGTTGAAAATCTGTTTCTAATACATAGATTACAAATTTTGAGAATAACTAGTAATATTACAGAGGTCATGGTCATCGATTAAGGAATTACAGAAAAGTTTAATTAATACACAAAGTCTACAGTCTTTCTATTATAAATTTTTGTAAAATATTATTTAAATCTCCTATCAGTGAAATAAATATGTTTCGTTTTTTGAAACTTTAAGAAATTCCATAATTGAAAAAATTTATATAGAGTTGTAAGAAACGCGTAAAGCATTTTTTGCCATTTTAAGATTCCGAGAATCAATTGAATCTTTTCATAAGAGATACCTTACTAAATAATCACCAAATTTTTTAAATTAAATATTAAGATGAATGAGTTTCATAGAAAGAATGAAGTGAAAAATATAATGCATAATGGATGTTTGCAAAGACATAATCGACAAACAATGTCATTTATAAGTTACCTTTTTGAATTGTTAAACTGTAAACATATTAAACTGTTTGATTTCATAAAATTTAATGAATATTTCTCAGAAGTTGAGAGATAAAGATAAAGCATTTTATTTAAAAACAAAACTGTTCTTATTAATATATTCACTTATTGTGGTGCAAAGATTTTTTTAACAGTGAGAATAACAATGGCAATAATGTTATTCGAAATATATAAATTTTTTATATTTTTAATATACTCTTGTTTATGAGTCTGAAATTTGTAACGTTACAAGTGTCATAAAAAATTTAAGTTTATTAAAAATAAATATTTTTCGAATAAAATAGCGTAATCTGCTTCATATATCAATAAAATGATCATATAATTAAAAAA
Organism: Eupristina koningsbergeri; assembly: GCA_018907245.1. Taxonomy (NCBI): domain Eukaryota; kingdom Metazoa; phylum Arthropoda; class Insecta; order Hymenoptera; family Agaonidae; genus Eupristina; species Eupristina koningsbergeri. Next base: position 236,593 of record JACCHV010000013.1, on the reverse strand, counting down.
TTAAAAAAAGGGGTGAAATTTTTAAAAAACATTTCAGTTAATAAAATTAAAAAAAAGAAGAAGATTTATCAGTCAAATTATACTGTACAGAACAAAATGCATTAAAAAAGAATTTTTCTGAAAAAAAATTCAATATTTTAATGTAATTGTTATTAACAAATATGTACTCATGTACTTATTCGATTACGTTATATAATCATAGATTAATTGAATATATTGAAAAAACTTTCACATTTTTATCTTAAAAAATTTTATTATTTGAAATTTTATTTTATCACATAAATATAAAATCAAATAAAAAATCATTTAATTATATTCATAAAAAAATAAAATCTGAGAAAAGGGTTTTATGATAGGGCTAAGGAGACAAGGACGCGTTCGAGATTAGGCGGCAACGTCGGTATGGGTCGAGCCATCCTCTCGCCTTGTATCGCAAGCATTTACTAAATAAACAATAGATACTGTTTAAATTGTTGTAATTAATTGATTAATCTCTAAATTGATATCGAGTTAATTATTGCTCTACAGATAAGAAGTGGTATACGTGACAAACGTATCCGGCTTTCGAGTATACTTTGAGTGTGCGTTTTTTCTCGAAAAGCGTTGAACAAACAAGTAGTGAGGAGAGTGCAAATCACGCGAGTGGAATGTAGTGCAGGAGGAAGAAAAGTCGTGCAACGCGACAGTGTATAAATTCTCGGCGTGGGTGATGCCTTGCCTAGAGAGAGACAGAGAGAGAGAGAGAGAGACGCCGTCTTGTGCGAACGACGAGTCTAGTAGCCAACGGGGTGAAGGGGAAGGCTTTCCTCTCCACGGCCGAAGAAGAAAGACGCGCAATGAAGGAGTGGAAAAGTAAATGAAGAGAGAGAGAGACGGAACACCCGGGGAGCCGACGGGCTGAGGATTGAAGCGTGCAGCACGGCAGCAAGTGTGAGACTAACGGCCATAGCTACAGTGAGCAGCGCGGGGAGGAAGAGCGGAAGTGAATGCAGTTTTCTGCTCCAAAACTGATCAGCTGACGGCTCCTCACCGATGAAAACGTCGACTGCTACTAAAACAAGGCGGAAAATTCAAACCGCAAAATTCTTTCCACTTTTTCTCGAATAGAGAAAAAGTGGTGACAAGATTAGCATCTATTGTACTAAATAAAGGAAAGAAAATTTTTCTCTCTCTTGCGTGAAGTTGATAAAGTAGTAACTAAACAAATATAGTAAATACTTTAAAAAACTCAAATAATAAATAAACTAAGTTCTAAATAATTTTAAGGACGAGCAATTTAAAAACAATAAACATTCGAGGGAATAAATAAGTTGAACATTAATAAATTGAGATATAAACAATTCGATTAATAAACAATTTAATAAATAAATAAGTCTAATAATAAAAAAAATTTTAATAAATAAATAATTTTAACACAAAGAAATAAAGATAACAAAGATTATCCACAAATAACAATAAACATCATACATGAAAATGAACATTTCTCATAAATAAATAAATATTTGAAATAATAAATTGTGCGCGAATAAAATTTTTGTTTGATAAGCAGAAAAAAAGAAATGGGTCATCAGATTTCTAAAACGAAAATTTACAATTGTTAATAAACAAAAGCACAATGAGCGAATACAATAGTATGCGGTCGAATAGTGTCGGGAGTGTGCACTCCAGGAGCACGCGTGCTGATAGTGTCGAATGATGAAGAATGCAATTCAATGACAGTCCAGGGGACAACCGAAAACACGAAGACACTCATTATGATTGCGAGCACTATCACACGTTGCAATCGTTAATGCGATACCAAAGAAGTCGAGAGTACGGCCATCGTCGAAAGAACCAACAAAGGCAGGCTCCTTTTAGCATTCAGAAACAGCTTTGTACGAATTTAGTCCCAAAACCTCCACTATCTACACAAGATTGGGTAGACAGAGTAGAAAACCATAAATTGATGTATAATTGGATCAGTCTTATGGCGTTTCAATTCGCAGAAGAGTTTCAATTGAGAGGAAGCGCGATGTTATGGTACAAGGAGCTCGAACACCAAATACTTTCGTGCGAGGTACTCTCGCAAGTGCCGATGAAAATATTCCCAAGTAAAAAAACTTTTGGTAAAACGAAGATTTCAAGCTTTTTACCTATAAGCATTTAGCGATATTGAACAAATTAAAGTTGGATATCCGTGGACAAGATGCTGTGAGTTTCGTGATTGAAGGAATCCAGGAAGACGAGATCAGGCGACTCATTATCGCAACGCGCTGCAAATCGATGGGCGAATAGACTATCTTGAAGCTAGAGGTCAGAGGCTGAAAGAGTCAACCGTACCGGGACGACAGAAAATTCTCCAACAACAACAACAGGTGCCTTTGCTGCGTCTACAATAAACTTGTGCATTTTAAAGAAGATTGCCTCAAAGGAAAGCGAGGCAAAAACACATTTCAAAGGAGCCAAGACAAACAAGTTAATAGAAAAAGAAAGTGTGAATATTGCATCAAATTGGACCAGGAAGAGAAATACTGCTATATTTGCAAATTCAGGGAAGAGAAGCGAGCAAAAACATGATGACCACGGGTACAGTCGTCACTGTGGGTAGCATGAGGAAGTGGACCATTTTCGACGCGACGAAGTAGGTGAGTAACCGTGGATGTAATTTAGAGTTCCGGGTATAGAGCTAATCTGTACCCTATACGAGAACTGGACTCGCTGGCTTGGACAGCAACTATGGTGGGCAGGAACCACAAGGTAACTGAGCTGGTGGAGAGTTTCGAGTATAAAAACCATATGGTAACTGAATTGAGTAGAAGGAGAGTCAAGGAGATGCAGTTCGAGAAGGGGACCTACACTGTACCAAGACCGGAGGCCAGATCAAGGAGAAACCAAGTTGATAAAGTATTCAAATTAAGGGAAAAATATCAAAACAAAAAAAAAACCATCAAAAAGACCGTATAGGAGAAGTAAAATTATTTACAGTTAATTTCAGATTTTATGCTTAAGTGTTACAGGATAAATCAATTATCATGTCCGGGACGAGGAATGCGGTCGACAGCAAGGCAAAATAAAAATTCAGGCGAGAACGTCTGAATTTAGAATGGCCGATTGTAGAAAGAAAAATAAGAAAAAACTGAAAAGAGAATGTTTTCCCGAAAAAAGGGTTTTATGATGGGGCTAAGGAGGCAAGGTCGTCTTCGAGATTAGGCAGCAACGTCGGTATGGGTCAAGCCATCCTCTCGTCTTGTATCACAAGCATTTACTAAATAAACAATAGATACTGTATAAATTGTTTTAATTAATTCATTTATCCCTAAATTGATATTGAGTAAATTGTTGTTTTACAAAATAAAATTAATAATAACAAGAATAATATATTTGAAAGGTATATCATAATAGTACATGTTATGAAAGTTCTTCAATAGAATTTATTTATAACAGAAATATGCAATCATACATTGAAGGGATATATTATACAAGAACAATTGGATCTTGTAACAATATTATGGACCATTTTAGAGAGGAGGAAGCTTATCGAAAGCCTCTGGCTAATGCTTCCATAATGCTGAGGGAATTGCAACTGCTGAATAGCTATTAACGATCCTGAAAATAATTTCTGCAATAAAGCCTGAGAGAACCGATACCTAATTGATAATTCAATAAAGAGTGACAATATACCATTTATGGAAATTAAAGAATACGCATAAGTAAATATAAAATAATTATTAAACTAGTATATCAATTTTCTTTCGAATAGAGTCGATTTTCATCTCTCTTATGATTTTCCGCGATATTGTCTTTTGATATAAGATTCCTTCTACATTTTCGGCGCACGAATCTTTAAATATTAATTTAATTTATTTTTATTTATTTAAATTAATTTTTATAATTTCTATATTTAAAAAAATTTAAATAAAAATTTAATTAATTTCGTAAAGAAAATGCCGATCGTTTGTTTATCGCTACTTTATATTCAAAGAAATGTCAATCTTATAAAACAACCTCGTAGATTATGAAATTGAAGTGAATAGTAGTTTTTTTTCGAACATTGTTAAAAGTACATCGGCTCTTGCATAATCTGTATTTCAAAATTCAATAAAACAATTCAAATCACATTAAGATTAAATACGAATTATTTACTTATTGGATTACTTTTCAATACAGGTACCTAAAATCAGTGCAAATGGAATAGATGAATACATGGTACTAAGTAAGTTATATTTGTATGAATTTAAATTAATAGAATGAGATCTTTTTCATATATTTAACTATTTTTATATTACTTTTATGAAAATATTTGTCAGTAGGTAAAAAAGCCTGATTAATGAGGTTATAAACAATATTTCATTTGTGCGATATCGTATGGTTTATATTAAAATTCAAAATCCTAACAGATTATGTAGGTTTTTTGTACCAATTCATAAGTAATCTGTTGTTGTTATGAATTATGAATTATTTATTATTAATATACATCAATGTATCGTAAACATATCTGAAATAAAAAAAAATGGAATGGATTTATATTTTTTACATATCCTTCTATTTATCTATTATTTTAATAAATGGAAAAGATAAACAATAAGATATTAATTGGAAAAAATTTTTAATACTTTAAATTATAAAAAATGATATAAATTATATAGAAAGCTTATTTACATAAATGTTATACTTAAAAATGTACATTAATAATATAAATAGACAAAAGGTCACCAAAAATTTTAATAGTTATTATGACTCATTTTTTAAGCTTTAAATAAAATTCAAATTGAATGTATTAACTTATATCCATCTACGAAATCCATTGGTAATGTAATATCTACAAAATGAGCCACATTTTTAATCAAATTATTCAGCCTCAAAAAGGATAACAAGTCAGCTGTTAAGACGTTATATAATTAAATAAGCAAAGAATTAAATTTATTTTCACAACATTCGATTGAATACTCTTTACTACTAATACTTCTAATTTCTTCAAAACCCAGTAATAGCTTCTATTTTGTATAATATAAAAAAAATCTTGATAAAGAGAAGAATTGTAATTTTGAAATTTTACTTTTTGTTCAATTGTACAATTTTATTTAAAAATACTTTAATTTGATATAAAATAAATGCAATACATCTAAATTTTATTCATAATTTAATTAATCAATTTATAATATGTTATACTTAATTAGTGTAATTTTATCATAAAAATAAATATTCAATGACGAATAATAGAATGTATGAAATTGTTGATACAAAATTTTGATACTAAATAATATATTTAAGGAAAAACGGTCATCACTACTTAGATGAATTCGAATTTAATTTTTAAAATATGCATAAAAAATGTTTTGTAAAAAAAATATTAAAAAAATAAATAGAACCATAAAAACTTTCTTAATGATTGAAGAAATAATTTCAATATTTAACCAAACAAAATAAAGAATTTTGAGAAATTTCAATTCCGGATTTAAATTTAATTGCATATGTATATGTTTTACCCTATGTAATTGATTAAATAAAATTGAACTTCATCTACTTCTTGAACTTAAGAATTTACGTCACTAGAACTTATGTCTTCTATTATTGCATTAAACACTTCCATTAAATACTTGCATTAAATTTATGTAAATTTATTTTATGATAAGCTTTAATTAAAGATGTATATAATTAATCATTCTATGCAAAAATTATATCTTAAATATAATTAAAAATTGTTAAAATTTATAATCAATTGTAGATGAAATGGTAATTTTATAGATAAAAATCTTCTTTAAATATTTAATATAATGATTCAATAAAAAAAAATATTTTTAATAAATATTATTTAAATATTACTAAAATTAGAAAAATTTTGACCCTTTAATTCATTTATTAAAGACAGGATTTTTAAGAGCAAATCATCTACGTTGGTACGGAAGATTTTGCTAAAATATATTTTTTAAATAATGGTGATAATTCGATTTAATTTAACTTTTATAAAAGATGTATGTTTATGTCTTTAATATCAATTTTTCAACGATTGCATAAAAATATTTTTAAGTAATTAAATTTAAAACCGCAATCAACTAACTCAAGTTTAAAAATTTTTATTAATTAAATGTTTACATTATTATAAATCATTTTTGTAAAATTGATAGTGATAATAATAATAATAATGATAACAATTATAGTTGTTTTTGTTATTGTTGTTGTTGTTGTTGTTGTTATTGTTGTTAGTGTTGTTGTTATTATTGTTATTATTATTATTATATAAAGATATTGAATTGGGATAATAAAAGAATAAATTTAAAAAAAAATTGTATACTTTAATTTTGTTCAGTATTTTGAATATACAAATTCATGAGGATCTTCTCAAATTATATTCATTTATATGGATGATGTTTGTTCAAATATCAATTGAATGTTTTTTAGATATTTAAATCATAGTTTCAAAATAATTGTTGAAAGTATTATTAGTACGTGTCCTTAACATATAAAGATTTGGGAAAAAACCTCAATTTTACCCCGCCCCCATCGTCTGATGCGTAGACTCTATTTCCCCGTATTATAAATAATAAGCCTTTATAATTTTAATCTGCACATGACATATTTCAATGTAAATATACCTGGATATATATTTTCTACCTGAAATGCAGTAAGGTGTGTGTTGATATCCGGTCAGTCCTTTGTAAAACTTCAAAGCGTGAAGTTCAAATTTGTTTTTATATTTTACTTGTACTATTGTTTTTACTTATATATTAATAAAATATTATATGTTAAAACATCAAGCGCTTTAACTTATTTTTGCAACAATAATAATATTATAGTGAATTTAAATTAAAATCTATTTCATGACGCCTTCATTTTTATTACAATTGCAGTTTATTACTGTATGTAATTCAACTGTTTTTACCAACTTTAGTAATAAAATTATATTATAATAATGTAGTTATTATCTATAAATATTGTCATATTATAAATTCTATCATAATTAATTTATAATAAATAATTGAATCAAATTTTGAAGTAATATATTAACTTAAATTAAAATTATTTATAAAATTTATTATCTATTTCAAAATGTATTAAGTACATAATGCATGTTTGAATTGATATGAAATAAATTTTCGATATATTTATTATATTTGTAAGCATCCTTCTTCATTCTATTACTTTTTTTTATTTACTCATATTTTATTGTTAATATATTTTTAATTACTCAATATGATATATCTTAATGCACGGATAAATAAAAAATAACTGTAACTCACGTCCGATCAATTGCAAGGAAAAGATTATGTGAATTAAAAGTTATAGATTTCTTTAATGATTTTTATTTAATTTTTAAAAATAAATATGTTCTAATTCATACTATGTATATTAGTAAGATGTAAAATAAAAAACAGTAGCCTAGATTGTATATGAATTTTTTTTTTAAATAAGGTACATATTATTAATAAAACATGAGAATCCATACTGCGGTTTAATTATAATTTTTTTTTATATTTTATATAATTGTACAATTGGATATTCCAAATCGTGTTAGTTCCTGAATATCTATAACGATAACAAAATTCTATAACTAAGCGTCGATATTTTAAGAATTCAATAAGATTGAGTAAAAATAATAAGTTAAGTAATAAATTCAAATACGTTCAGTTTATGTTAATGCTTTTTAATTGAATTAGTTAATTAAAAATACAGTTTAAATAAACATAATATGTATAAAATTAATAAGTAAATGTAGTATAAATGGTAAGACAATATCTATTAAAAATTAGCTATCAGCCACACGCACATAAATTTTTTAATAAATAGAGAAGTGTAATCATTTCTAATTTAATTAATTTCTTTCATTTTCAATTTTATAATTTTTACAGTTGTCCTATCTTTGTTGTTTGACCTTTTTCATGTACAAAATTCAATTAAATTGTACTTTAATAAATACATATCAATGACACGTTATTTTATTCTTATTTATTTTATGTTATTATTTGTGTCTAAAAATATTTGAAATTATAGACGTGTTATATAATGCAGTTGGGGTAATTTTCTATGTATTTGAAAGCTGGGATTATATTTAAGTCGAGCCAAGATTTATTGTAGGTACAAATAAGTATTGCCTTTCCCGACAATTATAGGGTTTTCCAAGATTATAATTCGCGGAACACTAATTGCATTTTTATTAGGGTGGCTACAATATTTGGGGATTTTGATTGGAGGATCTTTGGCTTTATCCGTTAACTAGAGGTAGGACAGAGAGTAGTGGGAGGTAACTCTTTTGCATACAGTCAATTTTATATCTTTTAAAATTAGAACAAAATGTACTACAAAACCGATAGGATGAAATTGATATTTGAATATCGATAAAGAATTAAATACAGAATTATAACTTGTTCATTTTTATTCAAACAAATGTTAATTGAAAACAATTTATTTATTAAAATTAATGTTTCTTTGATATATGGGACTAACAGGTTATTTGAAATTATCACAACTTAATATTATAAAATAAATGAAGTAAATCAATGAAAGTAGTATTATAATTTATTGTAATAAATGCAAAACACTATGTTATTATTATCAGTTTATTGCTTTATTTATATTTCTTAATAATACTATTATATAGAATTAGTAATAATAAAAATATTTTTTTTAATATTTATACGCTTAATTAAAATAATTGAAATGATTTATGATAATAAAAACTCGTAAAGTAAAGTTCATGTATTTTAAACTAAGAGACATTTTTGACTCAAAATATTACAATAGTTTATATCCTTATAAATTGTAATATATAATGTTATATTTTATTTTATTTAATTTATAATTTTTGTATTTAATTTTTTGATTAAGCACTTCTTCAGTGCTGTGAATATGTTTGTCTGGATGTTATGTATTTAGGCAAATGTAGAATTTATGTGTGTATGTTTACAAAATTATTTGTTTATGGTGATTCATTATCAATCGATTTTTCAAAGTTGTTTTAAACCTTAATATAGTGCATTAAACATTAAATTATCGTATAAAATAACATATTAATTAATTAAACAATTATTCTTATACAGATTTTAACCAAGTTGTAATAGTAAAAAAAATATATTTTTATTTGAATTTTTTTTAATGATTTATAAATATTTATGCGATTACAACTATTGCTCTATAGTGTAACTAAAAATTTAATTTCACAAAATAAAATATTCATAAAAATGTTTAAAGGGTGTAACGCAATACCGTATTCGGAAATCAATGCGTGGCAACGAGAAGCCAAAGTTGAGATTCTGTATTTGGTGGAACTCGGACGTTGAAGCTTGTTCTCGAAGTTCCCAGACTATAAGGTTCATCGCAAGCAACAGCGAAACTGTTTCTTTCATTTGTAACACTTAAATAGTGAATTATCCCTGAAAATATATAAAAAAAGATACTATACATCATCAAGTCTGCTAATTTTAAAAGTTATGTTTTTAAAGTGTCTAAACATTTTATTAGTAATGATAAATATAGCCTTAGTAATATTTATTTAACAAATTCGAAAAATTTTATAAAGTATTTTAATTTCTTTAAATTAGTACATAAAACATTATTACAACAATTGGATGATATAAGATAAACATAAATTTTTTAAAAATATATTCATATTATTATATTGAACGCACCACTTTCAACATTTAACGTTACTGCTGAATTATAAACCTGATCAGTGGGGTTTGATATTTCAACTGATCGGCGAAAAATAGTTTCGTCAGCATAACGATCTCCAATTTGCAAATCGCCGATGAATTTGTATTCTCTTTTACCATCTCTTAATTTTGGATCCTTAAAATGACACTCAACATAATATAATAAAATCAAAAAAAGTTTGAATTATATATCAATAACGTCATAGATGTATTATTAAACTTATTAATTATTCTTAAAAGTTTTTAAATTGATTATGAATTTAACGATTTACTTTATATACTGTTGAATGATTACATGATATTTTTCATTCATGAGGTATATATTGTAGTATTACTTATGGTAAATCTACTATGTTATAATATTAATTTAGCATACAAATAATATAATTATATTATTTATTTATATTTATTTGCTAGATTTATATTCTAGTATAATAGATTTATTCTAAGTATGATTAATAAAAATAGTGTATTCTGTTGATAAAAATGTCATTAATGTAATATCAATTTGAGAAAGATTATAATTATCTAATCAATATTATCATGGTATTACAAAATAATATAAATATAAAGTTATTAATAAATGTTTTATATTAAAAATAAATAATTTTAAAAAAAGTATAATTTTATTAATACTTAGAATAAAAAATTATAGAATAAACATTTTCGATATAAAAAATAAAAAAAATTTATTTCAAATCAAATTTAAAATGGCAATTTATAATTAATTTTTTGTATTAATATTTTTTACTCTGAAGTAGAGAGTTATTGTTTATTAATTCTCTGATTTAAACATGTCAGATACTAATGAAGTATTGCATTAAGCTTGGTATTATTATTGAGTTATCCTGTGTTTTAGTTTAAAATTGATATAATTTCATATAAATTAATACAATATTATTTTGCACATGAGAATTATAAAAATCAAGAATTATGAAATAATTAGTTATTATTCATCTTATCATAACATAAACGAGTTACCAAATTTTCCTTGGAAACGATGTCCTTTTCAATCAAGCTTATATGTTCTACTCTGTTTTTAGTAACATCAAAGGCGTGAGTTTGACCTACCAGAACAAACGAAAATAACAGACCTCCAAAAATAGCCACTTTCTGATGGAGGAACATTGTATTTGTGTTTATTCGGGAAACTGAAAGTCGCAATAACTTGCCAAGTAATTATGCTTAGAGACTTTATACAATGGCTTATCTATTTCTACTTTAGATTGTTTGAAATGTTACTCTATCGCTATGTGCTTCTAGAATACACCAGTGCCATTCAAAAGTGGCCTGCAAAATAAAACGAGAAAGCCAAATCCTTTCAGAACACGAAAGAGAGAGAGAAAGCGAGAGAGAGAGAGAGAGAGAGAGAGAGAGCATGTGAACCCGGATACTGTTAGTGCCATATCAACCTCTTGTTTTTTTAGGTATCGTACCGTGTGATTATAATGTGAAGCCTAAACTGAAAACTGTTCTGTGGTATAATTTTGAGAATTTATGATTCTCTTAGTACTGTTAAAAGTTATTTATGTATAATAATAATTTCTTTTTTTTAATGTAAAAAGTTCTACATCTGATTCTTTCATTTTTATTCTTTTTTGTAGATGAATGAATGAATGCAAATTTATAATTTTTTGTTTCTTATTAACTATTTTTATTTAAATATATAATAATAAATTAATTTAAATTTAATAAATGTATATACTAATAATTGATTTCTTTTATATATCTTTTATTAATAAGTTATATTCATTAATTTATTAATATATATTAATATTCTTTTATTTGTCATAGATATTATTATATAGGTATTAATATATACGAATATAATATATTCATAGGTGTGATATTTAATAAATATTCTTCAGATATTTTTTTGAAGCTAATAAAATTTAAATTAAATAATACAATATTATTTAATTATACAATGGTATATTTAATAGTAATAAATATTACTTTACAAACATAAAACAATTAAACATAAATTATTTAATAAATCAATAAGTAATATATTATATAATTATTATAATTCGTTATCTTTGAAGAAAAGAAAGTTTATGACAATATGTATATAAATATATACTAGAAATAAAATCAAATATCTTCTTAATAATACTATTGTCTTTATATTATTTTAAAGTTTTGAACATTTATAATAAAATTAATTGTTAATTATTTAATTGGGATTGATTTATAATTTCATCTATTGTATTAATACTTATGAAATATTACTTTAAAAAGACTAATTGCATGAATACAATTTTAAAGATTATTTTTATCTCAATAAAGTTTTATTTAAATTTAAATTTTTTTACATTATTTTTAAACTCTACAATGTTTTTTATCAGTATTTAACATATTTAATAAGGAATGAGATTTTATTTTTATTCAGAAATTGAACAACTATAAAAGACTGTATTTATGAACGAGTATACTTACTCAAAATTGTGCTGCGAAAAAACATCATTATGATCTTAGTAATAGGATTAATTGTTAAATTTTTTTGCATTTTAAATTATAACTTTAATCTTTCATTTAAAAAACAAAGTGCATTATTTAGAGCTATCAAAGAGCTTAAAGAAAACTCGTCTCGTGTACATATAATCAAAATAATTATTGACGGACAATAATATTTTGTTTATAAAATATAGTATGAATAAAAATGATTTTAAATATCAGTAATTCAATTCAAAGATGATTAAAGATTATTTTAATACACTCTATTGTACTTTATCTTCCAAATATTTTTTTTTTAGATCTAAGCCATAAATATAAAAGGTTTGTATTAATATTAAAGTTTTATACTTTATAATGATAAAAGTTAAAAAAAGTTCACTTTTTTGCCAACTTTTAATCATATTCAAAAAGAGTTTACAATAATAAATACATAAAATAAATAAAATATTTATTTTTAATATCAGTGAATATTATTTGTATTATAAAAAAAAATACAAAAATATAAAAATGAGAATATAGAAGAAAATATAAAAATAAAATATAATATTACACATATGTATTTCAGCATGCAATATTAAATTTAGTCAGTTAATGACTATTTAATAATCTATATTCAAATTTAACTATTTGAACCATGTGGTATGTACTCAATGTTAGAATTTGATTGCATCACTTATACTGAAGTAGCAGATAAAGTAAAACATGTTCACTGATTATCATGATTAAATAAAATTTATAATATGGGTACTATATGAATATATGGGCACTAAATGAGATAACAAATGAAATATATGACTTGCCTGCGTTGATAAAAATTTCCGTAAGAATGTCATCTTTATTTTTTGTTTTTTAAAATACACAATTGAAGTGTTTTGTATTTCTTGAGAAAATAACGTTTTCAACTGTTTTATTACAAAAATTATCTAATATATTTTAACAAAAATTATCTTATTATAACTATATGATAATAAATATAAGAAATAAATGTATATCAGAAAAAACTATGGTGTGATAAAAAGATAAAAAGTTTGTTATATTTTTTTTTTTTTGGAGTTAATTGCGAATGGTTTTGTTTTAAATATTAAGAAAACTTTTTTCGATTAAATATTTTTATTTTTGTAGATTTATAAACATATAAAGAATTAATAATGCTACAAAGATAATTATTGTACTATTGATGTTTATATAGTTATATTTTAATAACTTTACTGGTAAGAAAAATAGAATAGAAAGTATTTTTGTAAAATAATGTTTTGCACATTATTTATTGAGTGTTACTCTGGTTGAATTGAAATAAATCTGTGTTGCTGTTGACATTAATACACATTACTCGGTGATGTAATATACAAATAAATACAAAATCGTATGAAGATTAGAGGGGAAAATGCATCTCATTTTATAATTTGGCAGCTGGAAACCTTAAAAAAAAAAAAAATTGAACCTTCGAAACACCGGTAGTATTTATATTTGACTTGTACAGATGAAGGTTGAAGACGCAACAGTTGCGTTGGCAGCATGCGCATTGGACCCGGTATGGCGTCGTCCTCGTCGTCGGCGTCAGCCGCTTCGGCATCAGCGTCGGCGTCGGCGCCGGGGTGTAAATGCTCAGGGAACGGGAGAGGGTGTATAGTGGAAAATGAAAGCATCGGCAACTCCTAGAAGAGGTTGGCAGTGCCATAACTGCAGCCCAACTCGAGCCGCGACCCGGTGTCGTCTCCGTTGGAGGCTTGGCTGAAATTTCACGCGGGTGCGTACGCGAGGGGGTGGCCGTAGCCCGGGGTTTAACCCCTCGGAAAAAAGGTGTCGAGGTGCCGAACCAACCCGCCCAGTGAGTCTGAGTCGATTCGTCTTGAGCTTTTTCTGCCTCTTCATTAGTCTCTCCAATCCGAATACGAAAGGCCGAATTTTATTAACAGCTTCGCGTTATCACGAGTAATATTATTCTTTTTTCGACTTTCATTACTTTATCCTGTCCTTGGTTTTTCAATATTAGGGTGATTTAAGTTCCTCTAGCTCAGTTTTGTCATATACAAAAGTATAATATCAATTGATAATGTTAAAAAATTTTTGTTTCTATGAACATTGTACACACATTTTTACACTCATAGCCATTAAATTATTATTGTTATAGTAATAAATTCATGTGAAAACAAGATCATAATAATTATTAAATGTTTTCATTTGATAATTTATTACCTATATCATTTATCTTTATTAATTGTAATAATAAATTACTAATAATAAAAAATTAATAATAATAATTAATTATTATTAACAATTAATTCTTTATTAATTTATTATTTACCATATTATCTTAATTTAATACATAAAAAGAAAATTGTACAATGAATTTAACAATTATTATTCATTGAAAAAAAAAATATCAACTCCAATTAAAATATTGTTTTTGCTTAAATTAATAAATATAAATGATTAGTGATCATAATAATAATAAAAACTAATAATTTATAAATAATAATATAAAATAATAACTAATAAAAAGTAAAGAAAGATCCTTATTCAAACTATTAAAAATAATATTATGCCACATATTAGTGTATTTAATATACACCCTCATATTTTTTATTCCACGTTAAAATTCACACAAACATAGGCAACAGTTACATGAAACGTTGGCGACCAAAATTGAGTTAGAGATTTCTTATTTCCTGTTTATAACAAGTTGAGTTACAAAAAGAAAAAGTGTTTTAGTTTTTATTTTCACAAAAAGTCCATTATCAATATTTAAAATTGACATATGCGTCTATTCAAAGTCTCTCCTAATCCGGATGTAAACAACTTCTGGAAAAACTTTTATAAACAAAATTGAAATATTTTTCATAAATACTAAAAAAAATATTTGCTGACAATATTTTTATTTTTCAAATTGTTTTGAATTCGAGTATTTTTACTTTTAGTAAAAAGTAAAAAGAAAATAATTAACTGCATAAATTATATTTAATCTAAAATTAAATTTATATTTTGAATTTTTCCAATTGATTGTAAGTAAACTATTACTATTATCCTTAGTGAAAAGTTAAGTAAATTTATTTAGTAAATAGCTTGAATTGTAATAAAGTAACATCTTGAATATTTATTATAAAAAATTATAACAAAAAAATAGTTATATTATTAAACTAATTAATGTTAAAAGTTATCTTATATTTTTATGAAATTTAATAATATATTATAGATATTTAATAAGCTCTATAAATTATTCGTAAACATTTAAAGTTTTCTAAATATAAATTTTGATTAAAATTTTTTGTTGTATCTGCACTGATATATAATGTGCGAGTATTATATATATTCATATTATATCACATAAATTATATTTTGAAAGGATAAAAAAAAATTATCAATATTAATATAGATACATAATTTGATTTAAAAATATAAGTTATGTATATTTTAATACAGTCTAATTAATTTATTTATTATTTAATTAAATACATTATTACACTAAGTATAAATTATAAGTTATTAAATCAAATTTATTTTTTACTAAATAATTCATTTACGTAAAAGTTTTTAAAATACGTGACTAAATAAATTAAAAAAATTACAAATTTTTAAAAATAATTTTCAATATTACTCTCATAAAAACGTATCAGAAATATTTGTTAACAATTTTTAATATAACCATTAAAAATAATTAATTTATTATAAATAGTAAGAAAAAATAAATTTATACTAGATTAATACTTTTAACAATGTATAGAAAATTATATTATAAACAACCCATTGTTACTTTTACGTTTTGCCATTTATCATTTTGCATTTTCCTTATCTTGCGACTAAATGAAAATTATTAGACGACTTTCTTACAGAATAGTCAGTGAAAGGTAAATAAAATGTAATTGGGAAAACTATAATGTTTAATTAATTGTAAAGAGTAACTACTTCTAGCCAACCAGCAAATAATAATCCGCGAGTAGATTATTTTTTATCTAAAGTACTCGTTAAATTTTAGATTTGTGACATTAATAATCACTACAGAAACACAAAAATGGAAAATAATATGTAATCAATTTAAGTAATTCAAAAAAGGTGATTAAATTTTTTTTATAATATGCTCTTGATAATAAAAAAGTAACGCGTTAAAATAAATATACCGTCGGGTACTTTTTCAGAACCTTCACTAAATAAAAATTGTATTATTATATTATAATGTTTTATTATTACTGTTTTATTATTTAAAAAAATAGTAGATTTCTAAATTTTTAATTAATGTTAATGTTATCAAAGCTAAATTTTATAATTTGCCTACTAATAAAAAAAAACTTTTCGTACTGTAATATACCAACAATGGGAATCATTTAATACCATTATATTAAAAAGAATTTAATAAATCCAATGAAAGATATAGTCAATTAATTTACTCAGTATTAATAAATTTAGTTATATGAAATTAATAAGTTTTGAATTATACATCTTTGTATATCTTAACTTTAAATGTATTTTACACAAAATTTCTTTAATTAAAACAATTAAAAATATTATTCTTATAGAAACTACCAAGAGTGAAAAAATCTTGACTGTAGGCTTATAAAATCTAAATTTATAAAATTTTTAAATACCAATTAGTCCAAGCAATAGAGCACTTTTTAGGTAATGAAAAAATGCAGCTAGTGATGCATATCGAAATTCGTAATAAAATCAGTAGATTCTTATATTCTAAAATGCCACTCATGATATTCAGGAGTTTTTTTTACTTACAATTTTAACGAAAAAATGTATTATTGTTTACGCTTTTTGTTATAAAATGAAAAGTCGTAATTTTAATAATATAGTATCAATGGACGATATGTAGCTAATAAAATTGTGAATAAAATTCATTTTTTCATAAACCAATCGGAAAATTGGAAACTGAAATTTTTAAAAAATCGAAAAATTTTAAAATTTATTAAAAAGTTTGTAATATTTTAATATTTAAAACATTAGTTTTGAGAAATTAAAGTGATACACTTTATTTGTAAAAAATTTTAACTTGATTGAATTAATAGTTTTCGAGTATGTAAAAAAATGTATGTGTAAATCTACACTATTTTACATTTACAACAACTTTTTAAAAGGCGATGAATAAATGGTTAAAATTTTTATCGTAATTGATCGACCGAGTTCTATTGTGGATTTCCAAATGGAAGATTACTAATTTACCGACATAGCATAAAAATCGTATTTAACCCTCTTATTGTACATTTGAACGAGATTTTTCATTAATTAGTCTTTTTATTTTAGACTCTAAATGGTAAAAGTTATCCGAGCAGAAGAATTTTTTGGATATTGTTCATAATAGAAGCAAACGAACATGCGATACATTCGATAAGGTGCTTTTTTACACAAATCAAGTTTACTGAACTTTTTTACTTCTCTATTCTACTCTTTTCTTCTCATTTAATATTATAATTACATTTTGTGATAGATCTCTTATTATTTATTTTTTGATAACAGGAACATATTTTTATGCAGATGCTGTTTAATTACGCGTATTATAATATAATCAACTGTGATTAAAATTATAGCATACTTGAAAAAATTTCATTTAATTTTATTTTTAATATAAGAGGAATTTTTTTGTAAAATTAAGGATCGGACCTCGCTTGTTTTATATTAACTGCTTCATTTTAAAACAACATAAGCAATATTTAAAGAATTTTTATTTTTTATTACAAATAATGGAATTAAAAGGTAAAAAATATATTTATTTTATGTTAAAAATAATTTTTTTAATTTTTAATAATTCCTTCAATTTTAATTACTAAATAGTTATTAAATTATTGCAATGTTTACATACACTCCGTTTTACTTGAGAAATATAATTTAGTTACATTATAATACACAAAAAGGAATTTAATATTTCTTTTAATTATTCAATAAATGTATGCAGTATTGGTTTAATTTCATAAAAAATAAAATTTTGTATAATTGTAAATTTCAAGTTCATTTTTTCATAAACAGATTTAAATTTTTTTTCTTATTATTAAAGGAGATGATCAAAAATTACAAAAAATAAAAAATCTTTACACGGGTAAAATGTCTTGCAGAAATTAAAAATATATAATTTAAGTATAATTTAATTAATTCTAACGACAATTGATCAAATTATTTTTATCATACTCAAATTTTTAATATAAAATTAAAGTAAATTAATTACAAAATTGTATACAAAATAAAAACATAATAAAGCATTTATTATAATTAAATTTTCCAAAGAAATAAAAATAAGTCTAATAGTAACTATAAAGACTATATAATAATTCAACATATAAAACTAAAAGAAAAAATATAAATAATATGTTTTTTGCGTTCGAGAAATTTTAATTTTCATAATCCTGTGTATAGTATTTATAATATATTTGTTACGATTATTTAATTTCAGTATATCCACCCATTTACTGATATTTCTATAATTCAATTATATATATATAAATTCAACATTTAGGTTGTTTGTAATCTATTTTTTGATCTAAAATTTTATAATGACCCTACTCTATGTTATTATTTGTTAATTGAGAAAAAAGTTGTGTCAAATTATGACCATATTTATCGATAGAGATTCTAATAAACACTTTACTTTTATGAAACTTTTTAAAAAAATTAATTCGATTACACACAAAAACTAAAAACTATTGGTTGTTTCAATGCAAAAACAGTAAGATTTTTTTAAACAGAAAAATAGGAAAACATATTTGCTAGTCATAAATAATACTTTAAATAGTTTATTGAAAATCTACACAACTATTTTAATATACTAAAGCCTTAATTTTTAACAAATTCGCTATGATATAATTCAAATACTCACTAAGAATAAAAAATTAATATTCACGAATAACACTTAGCCATGTGTGTAATATGAATACATAATCTTATGGGTAAATATTTGTTCCTTTTACTAGATAATAAGAGAATATACTATGCATAATGTTTTTAGGGTACAAATATTTCATGTAAATTATCAACACTAATATTAAAAACAAACAATTAATAAATTACTTTGTTGAAAAAATATTTTTTTTATGATCAAAAATTATAAATGCATACAGTTAAAAATGTAAGATTTATAAAAATATTACCTACATAATTTATATATAAACTCTAAAGGAGAAATTTCAAACATTGGATAAAATGCTACAATTTCTATAAAAAACTGCCACACGAATATCCAAGTATGAAGAAAGAAGAACTAATTCTACTTTGAATGAAAATCACCAAAAGAAACTCAAGTCAGTGAAAGAAAAATCAAATAAACGCTAACAGACTCTAATTACTTTAAGCAATACTAATAAATGCACACTTTGCGTTGAAAAAGGCATCCTATTTGGTGATGTAGTAAATTTAAAGAGTTAAATATTGAAGATCACATTAGGGCCGTGAAGGATTCCACCTTATACATAATAAATATGCTTACGTAATCATGGGAAAAACCATGCAAATTTAGAAAATGTATCAGCTGTTATCACCGGTAAAACTTTTATTGTACGAACACAATGAGTTCAAATTAATCGCTACAGAAATCAGCTCGCAGTGCAATATGGCGTCAATTAATATTTCAAACAATTTAATGACAAGTGTACTGATAATTATTAAAAATAAGCAAAACAGCAGGGTAAAATGTCGAGCACTACTAGATACTTGCTCTACAATAAATTCGATTATCGAAAGCTTCGTTAATGAACTAAAATTAGATATGAGAGCATGTTCGGTTCCTGGAGGGGGTTTGAACAAATTTACAGCCGAAGCGAAAAACATTGTGATTGCGACAATCATGTCACGTCACAACAATTTTTCCGCCACTTTAGAATTCCTTACCATTAAGAGCATTACTAATAATTTCCCGAATAAAACGACTGATAGCAAAAATATAAGAATTCCTCCACATATAAACCTTGCGGATCCCGAGTTTCATAAATCCGCACCTATTGATGTGCTTTTAGAATAGGACAAATTAATTTGCGTGAAGAAAACGCTAACTTAAACTTACAAGAAACGAGATTTTGGTGGATTGTGTGAGGAAAAATCAAGACACATGAAAGCAGAAGAAGTGTTGTATGTAACGTGCTTTAATTGTGAGATGATTTATAAAGCTTTTGGGGAAATAGAGGAAATTCCACCGATGAATCATCTTTTAAAGGAAGAAAGAGAGAGCGAGAAACATTTTTGTAAAAACCGTCGAACGTGACAAAACGGGAAGATTCATTTTTTCTTTATCCTTTAAGAAGAATCCAAGTTGTATGTGAGAATCCCGTATGATGGAAATTAAATATCTAAATTCATTGAACAAAAGGATAAAAAATCCCCCAGTTTTCAAAATAAATATAATGCCATGATGCAAGAATATATATCTTTAAGCCATATATCGAAATTTAATAATACGCCAAAATCTTCATTTTTCTGCCTCACCGCACAGTGATAAAAAAATCGAGTTCTACAACAAAGTTATGGGTTTATTTAACGGTTCGGCGAAATCATCCAGTGTAATTTCTCTCAACAAAACTCTCACGACTGAACCAACTATTCAAGATGATGTACTTTCTCTCTTATTGCGTTTTTGATTACATGAATATGTTATAACAGCCAACATCGAGAAAATATATCGACAGATCATGCTAAACCCAGAAAAAAGAAAATATCAACGAATCGTATGGAAAGAAGACGAAGAAATGGAAACACATGAATTGAATATCTTCACTTTCGGCCTAGCCTCTACTCTGTTTCTTGCAATTCGCTGTTTGGAAAAACTTGCAGATGATGAAAGGTTGGATTTTCCAGTTGTAGCTAATGTACTAAAAAGGGACATGTATGACGACAATCTCATTACAGGAGCTGAGACACTGGAAGAAATAAAATTAGTTAAGGATGAAATAACATAACTGTTAAATAAAGGCAAGTTGCATCTTCGAAAATGGACCTCGAATTATGATAAAATCTTAGCTGATTTATCGCCGGATGAAACGAACACACATTTTAACCTGGATAAAAATTCAACACTGAAAACATTAGGTATTTTTTGGATTGCGAGAATGGATAGCATTACATATACCGTGTATCCGATTGATGCAAATTCGGCCTAAATTAAAAGAAAAATTTTTTCCAAATCGCTAAAATTTTCGATCCTCTCGGTCTATTAAGCACTATAGTACTCTTTGCCAAAGGGATAATTCAGGAAATATGGAAGTAAAAATTAAATTGGGATGACAACATTACAAATAAAACGTATATGCAATGGCATGAATTTTGTGAGCAGTTGTTTGGGAAAAAAATTTATTCAGTAAACAAGGAGTCAGTTCAACTCCATGGATTCTGCAACGCTAGCACAAAAAAATATGAAGCATGCATATACATAAGATCATTAAAAAATAATAAGATTCGATGCGAATTGCTATGCGCAAAATTAAATATTGCACGCGTGAAAACTCTGACTATCCCGCGGCTGGTATTATGTGCTTCATAGGTGTAAATATTTCATTCGAAAATTATTACACTAGATAAATACTTCCCCTTATAAGCTAAAGGTACGCGTCACAAATAGAGAGGCTAAAATACAGGAATTAACGGATTCATCTGCATGGATCATTCACCAATAGATGAGAATTTTGCTAACAAATTATCAAGAAGACAACTATCTAATGAATTTTTAAAAAATAAACAATGGAAAAGGAGTTTATCTTGGCTCTCTTCTCATGAAAACGAATGGCCATTAAAAAATCTACCAGGTATCAAAGAAGTACCTGAAACAAAAAAATCTATGTATTTCGCAACGAAAATATGCTCTAAAGAAAAACGTTCGTTTGAAAAATACAAAAGAATCACAGAGAAAATGATACATTGGAAATTTTTAATAAATTTCTGTGTATTAAAAAATTAAAGGCATTCGTAAGTGAAAAATAAAGAAAACAAATATCAAAGTAAAATCGAAATTACTGATATTATTAACACTGAAAAAAAATTTTTTAAAAAATTCAATCAATATATTTCGCCAGTGAGTTGAAAGAATTAGCAAAAGATGAATGTAATATACATTCAACAAAAATATAGCAGTTTTTTCCCTTTATTGATGAATATGGACTAATAAAACTCACATCTCTGTTATGCAGAACAACATCCTGTATTATTACCGAGATCCAGTCATGTAACACATATGATTATACGTTATTGTCACAAAAAAAACCATCATGTTGGTATTCAAACAACGTTTTGTGCATTAAGGCAAAGGTTTTGGTTGGTCGACGGTAAAACCCAAGTCTGAAAAATCATCAGAAAATACTTTCGCGCCTCCCTCACAACAACTGAATAAAAAATGGGTGAACTGCCAATAGCATGTGTGCAATAATAAAAAATCTTTTCAAGAATAGAAGTAGATTATTGAGGGCCATTTTTAATAAAGAAAAAGAAGTTTCGCAATACAAAAAAATTCAAGGTGCATGTTGCAGTATTTGTTTGTTTAATAGTAAAAGGCGTTCACTTAGAATTGTCAAGTGACTTGTCAACTGAAGGTTTCATCGCTGCTTTGCGAAGATTAATCGCGCGGCGAGGAAAACCCAAACATATATATTGCGATAACGTAACGAATTTCGTAGGCGCAAAAAACTTCTATTCCTTCACAATGCTATGCAGTCGGAGAAAAATACATTTACTGGATTCTTGTTAAACAATGAGATAAAACGGCATTTTATACTGCCATTATCGCCACAATTCGGTGGTTTGTGAGAATCTACAGTGAAGTTATTAAATCATAACTAATTTGTTTTAATTAAATAAACAACAATCCTAAATAAATGATATTCTATTACCTAGAATATAAGGTTTTTCGTGTTACTGTGGATGAATAAATCAATGGGAAAGTTTTCATACACGCATTAAATAAAGAATGCGCATCTCTGAACCATTTCCTTATACCTTTGTTTTTATTTTCGTTTTTATTTCGTTTTTTCTTATGTACTGAATTTAAACCTAGAATAAAAATCGTATTTTTAAAAAATTTATCTTTATAGTTTTAAAAATAATATTTTTTATTATAAATTGATGTAATTTAATTTATATAATTTTCCAAACTTTATATAATAAATTACAATTATTGTTTAATCTTAAACCATTAACTTAAGTATTAAGTTTTTATACTGTTAACACAAATTTATACAAATTTGTTTTTAAAAATATGTTTTTTTTATTTAATTTTTCTATTTTGAAGCAATAAAAGTAAAAGAATATATAAATCTATGCAACAAAATTTCGTATGAACATTTAAAAATAATTATGGTAATTTTATAGAATTTAAAAATTAATAAATTTTTTTAACATCGAAATGTAACTTATTTTTTAGAATAAAAAGTATCTTAGAATTTAAATATATATTTCATTTTTTTCGTATATTAATGTTCAATTTGTAAATACATCAGAATTTAAAATCTACTATATTTATAATGATACTAATCTAATATAAATAAATTGCTTTAATAATTTGCTTAAAAAACATTATAATTATGCATTTTTATTAGATCTATTAACAAAAATAATCATAAGTTGTAAAATTATTAATGTTTATCGCATATATTTAAATGGAGTTTCTTAATGACCCTAATTAAAAAGATTTATCTGTAGTTATATATTTATTTATAATTATTTCCATTTATTTTGTCTACTTTATAACTATAAAAATAAAAAATTAAAAAAAATTGACGTTACAGTTGTCGGCTATCACTCATATTTTTGAAAACTTTCTTCTTTAAAAATTATTTTCTTTTGATTTTCTGTAAAATATAGTACTTATTTTATTCATTTTAATTTTAATTTTTACCTAAGTATTTTTTCTTTCCTCTCTTTGTCTCTCTCTTTCTGTGTTTCTTTCTTCTTACCTGCACATTAATATAACTATTTTTTTATTCTATATGTTCATTCATTCTTCCAATTTTCACTGAGTAAATATTTATTCAAATCAACAAAATTAATTAAATATTTAGTTAAAAATAATTTTTGTTTCTAAAATTATAATTAGTTTTAGCATTTTTTTATTTATAAATATTAACAGTATTTATAATTAATTTTTTATTCTGAAAAGTATCGTAAGCATGCACTCAAAATTTCACAAAGAGTTTCAAAAATTTATTTTTAAATGTTTGTTTGTACTCTAGTAATATGTGAATGACGGTAAAATAATGTAAAATGCACGGCAAGTCCGATATTGTGCGAATTAAGTGATTGAATTTTGGAAAACCCGAGTGTAGGCCAAGTAGTAGTCCGCCCCACTCATTCTCTTTGTAATTACTAATGTGCGTCGGCGGAGCTACTCTCGAAAAAGGTTTAAATAAGAGGTGTTTTCATGTATTAAGTATTGATTTCATTTGTGACCTGTAATAGGTGCAACATTGTAATTTTCGTTTTATGTAAGAATATGTAAATATACGTACAAGTAATATTAAAAAAGGGCACTTTATTATTTCAAAATCTATATAAAAACAACTATTCATTACACGACGAAAATAATCGCGTTATAGAAGCGGACTTTTACGAAAGACTTCTTTTAATATATTTATATCAAAATATAAATCAAAACTTTAGTCTGCAAATAAACAATGTTAAAAGAAAAATAACTATGCTTTGAAAATATTCTGTGATTTAATTTATGAAATTTAAGATATATTTTTAAAACAGAAGAGTAAAGATTAAAATTCCACAGATACTATATAAATTTTTTCATTCGTTATATACATATTGATTCTTTTTAACTAAAATATTCAAGAATAGTGTAGTAAACTGACTTCCTTATCGTGAATAATGTAAATAGTTTATAAGTGTAATAATTGCCCGTTTATAGTAAGAATTTAGGCGTAGACTTTGGGTAATTATAACGTCAAATATATTCATTAAATATTTTAACTTTAAATTTATAATGCATCAAGCTACTTTTTTTAATTTCAAAAAATAGCTCAATAAGAATTTTTTTTCAAGTAAAATATTTAAAAAATGCTTTGTCATTTTATATTTTCTTAATTTATTGAATTATATATTTTGAAAAATCAAATAAATAAAATTGTTGTAAACACAAATTACAATTTGAATTTTATAGTTTAATATGAAAAAAATTTCTCTTTAATTATTAATTAAATTTTTTAGTTGATTAATTTAAAGAAAAAAATAATTCATCTTATAAAAACAATAAAAATTACAAAATAGTATTACTAAAAAAAATACCATAAAATAGAGGATATATTTAAGGATACATTTAAAACTAAATGAACAATTGTAACTCAACTATTAGTTTATTTTACCCAGTTAGTATAAATACAATTGATATACAACTTTTATAATACATTGCAAATTTTTATGTAAATTAAGAAAGGACAACGTGACCCGAATCTTAGTCAAAGGGTTATTGAAAGCACAGAAGAATTAAATGAAGATTATGTTTAGATATCTAAAATCTTTGTGATATGGTGAAGAAAGCTACATAATGCAGTTACTTATTTTTAATTCACTTCTAATGTTCGACCTCGTTTTTTGTCTCTTTCTTTTTCTTGTTGGTGTATCGTGCCTTGCATATTACCTTCCTGGGTCACGATTAAATGCAATTGCATCTCATGAAATCATCAAAGTAAAATCACCATCACATACGAAAGCACCCATCCATGATGTTTGAGGTGAGTAACTATATTAAAAAAAATTTGTACCTGTAATACGAATTTTTATTTAAAAGTTGTTTGAAAAATTACAATAAATTATAGATATTATTGCCATTATTAACTTGATTGATTACATATTAACACATTAAAAAATATATTTACTTGAATAAATGTGCATCTATTTATGCATATTTTTTTTTGAGTGTATTTTTATTATTTTTTTTTTTTTCTGATTTAAATTTAGTATTAAAAAAAGAATAAAAAAAATTTATAAAAGTATTTTTTATATCTACCGTTTAATATAATTAATTAATCATAATTGTAGAAAAAATATACCTATTAACTCATTATTTATTACATTGTTAAACATAAATTAATAATAATACTGTATAAGAATATTGTAAAAGAACCAAGAATTCATATTGAATTGAAATACAAATATTGTGATATAAGTGTATGGATATTTCACTTAATAATTAAAACATATTGATAAATTCATAGACACATAAATTTTATCATCTGTTTTTTTAAAATTGAAAGCTGTATTATAAAAATAAAGTATACATTCATTATATAAAATATTATCCATTATTAATTATCATTGTCTCCTCTTTTTTCATTTAGGCAAAATTCAAATCCTGCATTAAAAAACTATGTATATACTAAAATGATTAACCAATTAATTTAATTTTTAACTTCATAAAATTACAAAATACTGGTAGGACAATAGTCATTACCATAGATGTAACAATAATTTTTTACATTCAATATTATTATAATAAAATCGCATTATCGCGTAAAAAGCGTTTTTGTCTTTCTTTTAAAGCAACGTTTTCCAAGAAAAAAATCGTTTAAAATATTTTTATTTCTCAAATTATATAATACAATTAATATAAAGGATTGTATACTAACTATTAAATATTTATTTCGACAATTATTTATCACCTTTTAATACAAAGTCAATAGAATCATCAGTATAATTATTTAAATATTTCACTCGATACAATGTCTGTACTGTATTTTATAGATTATTTATTTACATCTGAAAGATACATAGTAATTTGTATTTTTTAAAATAAATAAAACATTTATTTAATAAATACAATGAAGTTATTCTTGTTAAGTACATTTTACGAAATTATCTTTCTTTAAATTTTATGTAATTGACGAATGGCTACAGTTTTTTTCTCTTAACGAAATTTTTATTAAATATCGTTTAGGAATATGTTATATGTTGTCTTAAAAATATTTATTAGTATAAATATATTAAATGTTGTTTTTACATTAATTTTATTATAAAATATAACAATTTATTCAAAACTCAAGTACGGAATTTATAGAAATTGTAAGTATGCATTTTCATAAATAAATTTATATTTATATATTGAAGTTATCTTCTATAATTAAACAACAAGATATAAAATAAAAATAATTAATAAAAAATATTATATTTGATTATAAAGAATTCTTAATGTGTGTAGGTGTAATGGAATTTATTGGTGATTATTGAAACACTTTCGACAAGCATACAATATATAATTTTATCAATAAAAATATTTAATTCTTATAAAAAATAATAAATTCAGGTTAAATAAAAATGAATAAACTTAAATTGAAACGAAATCGATTTATTTCAATGTAATATAAATAATATTTTTCATACAAGAGATTTTCGCAAATAGGTTTATGATGCACTGATTTGTTAGGAAACAAATTGCTTGTATTTATTGTCAGTCATACATGTATATTTTTTAAAAAATATTTTTCAAAATATATCCTTTTGAGTGTATGAATGAATGAGTAATAAACAATTATATTTGTATAAAAATAAAATATACTTCTCCATGTAGTTGAAAATGAAGAAAACGTTTTTTAAATACATAAATAGATTTTAAATTTATGATATTAAAATAATAACACATAAAATATATTTCAATTCTCCAAACAATTTTATTTATTTAATTGACTAATATATTTGCATGTGATTAACTTATACAAAGAATATTCGCAAGAAATTCAGGAAAAAATAATTGCAAACAAAATCGAAGTCTACACTCGAACCCCAGATTGAATTAAAAAATGTTTTCTTTTCAAACGTATTTTTTTCCAAAATTATCGCCCTCAATATCCCTACATTTTAATTAAAAATTTTATTTAAAATTAAAACGATCTCTCATACAATAATATGTTAAATTTATATTAAAACCTCTTAGGACATAAAAAAAGTTTTACATTTTAAGCGTACTTTAATTTTACATTTATTTTAATATTTAAAATCGTAAAAACAATCTACCACGTTTTACATCTAAATCGATTAAATTATAAATATATTTAATAATAATACCCGATTCCATCATGTCCGACGGTCACAATATTAATACGCTACGCAGTTTTAAAAAAGGAAAATTAGAGGAAACCGACGGCCTGGCAAATTTTGTTTTAGACAGGAAATAAAATCGGTTGCATGCGTAGAAAAGAGAGAGAGAGAGAGAGAGAGAGAGAGATTATGGAAAAAAGATAGGAAGAGTAAGAAAATTAACACACGTATTCATTTTCCAAATATTTTTTAAGGAGTTAATTTATCCCTAAAAAGACTTAACTAAATAAGTAAATTAAGCTTATATGAATAATTAATATTTACTAAAAATATATAAAAGTTACACAAAAAACATACATAACAGTTATTCTACTATGGCTGGAAACGGAATTTTGCCATTTTTAGTATTCCTTCCATGATAATGAAAAGATCTTAATAGATCAATTTCTCTTAATTAGTGTACTTTTTTCTTTTATTTTATTCCTAAACTTCTATTTTATTTATAATTGTCTTACCTCTTATATATATAAATATAATTCCTCATAAATTAATAGTTCAATTTCAAAATTTCTGTCGTTATTGGAAAATTCTATATCATTTACTTTAGATTTTTGGAAATAGGTAACGGAAAATATAGTTTGTGAATATCCTACAATATTTTTGATAAGAAATGAATTAAGGTGTAAATTATAGTAGAAAGCCTGGCTTATGAATTTTCGGTAATCAATTTTTGACCACACTGTGTATCTTTACTATTATAAAAGGTTCTTCCATTTAGCCATTTTTTACAGATATAGTTATGAAAGACTTGAAAAATGTATGTTTACAAAAATTATAAAACAGATACAGTATATCTTCCATTTTATATTATAGATGTATAAATAGTACTATATTATGTATGAAAGAAAAAAAGATCTTAACATAATTGTAAATATTGTTAACAATTACAGTGCTCATATATAATATTTTTTTGAGTCGAAAACTCAAAATTCAAATTTTGAGATATTACAATGAACAATAAAAGCAAAAAACTTGTCACAAATTAATATAATAAATTATTTTCCTCCATAAAGATTTAATTTTTTTTATAACCCAATTGTGTAATTATTATCAAAGTTCAAAAAGAAGTCATGTATATTTTTTAAAGAAAAAAATAAAACTAAAAACGAGATTCTATTTTTTTATTAAATCGTGTGTGCGTTAAATCACGTACGTACGTAAGCGAGCATGAGCATACATGTGCAAAATTATATTTGAGCATGTGCATGAAATTAAAGTATGCTTGCTTTTATGCATGAGTGTACGTAAATGTGTACATGTAAAAATTTGACAAAGCAGCTATAGAACTATTAATTATTATTTTAATAACGTCATGAGTCAAAAGTGAAATATTGTTTATCTCATTAGCAAGGCAATTTTACTGCCCTACAAAAAATTTTATAAAAAAAAAAAAATACAAAAATAGCCTAAAAAATATTGATTACAAATAATCATATTAAAATTTATTAATAATACAATAAAAAAAGACTCCAAAATATTTTTTATAAAAACAACAACAACAACAACACAACAATCATAAAAATATACCAGAAATAAAAAGCATCAAATTATTATTATTAATATAAAAATTATTTATTTATTTTATTACAAAAAACTTTAAAAGCATTTTCTAGACAATTAAAAAAATTTGGTATTGGAAAGATTCGTTTAATTATTAGAAAAAAATATGTAATATTATTATTGGGCAAAGGAGATAATTTAGAAAAATGGTCTATTTTATAAATAAAAATTGTTCTGATTGCTCCTCGACATGTATGGGAGAGATGAAATATGATTTAAAAACCAACATTTCTAAAAATATATAAAATAAAAAAAATTATTATACAATGATAAATAAACTATAATAAAAATTCATGTCAATAATTCGAAACATTAACTGGAATAATACCGTTTTTCAGACAAAGAAATTAACCGTAAAAAAAGAATTATTGCACAATTGTTATATATACAAACGCTTGAACAGTTTCAATAGATAAAAGGACACTCAATATTTAAATAAAATATATAAACAGGTATATAATAAATTAACATAATGGTTATGTGCGATAACACGTACATGAAAATTTTGACTGAGTATTTACTGCTAATTTGACTCAACAAATATACTAGACGTTACATGTCGTGCACGTAATTAATGTGTAAAAAATTTTTATATTATTAAAATGAATTGGATTTCATTCAAAAGTAATTATTATGTCAAAAAATTGTTCTTTTTTATGATATTTTTATTTGTATAATAAATAAATATAAGGGACTCAGAATGAGTAATACATATCATCGAAATGTCGCAGACATACACTAAGATCTCACATTTTTATTCTTGACTAAAACTAAGATATAAATAAATAATGATTATATTTATGTAATACAGATGTTTTCTTCAATATAATAATTACAATACTATCATATAATATCATATCATATAATAGTAATTATAATAATTAATTAAATGTGATTATTTTATTGTTGATGCTGTAGTTGTTATTGTTATTATTATTGCTCTTGTTATTATCATCGTTGTCGTCGTAAAATAATAATTATTATTTTTACCGTATATTACTTTTTGTGTTTTTATTAATAATAAATTTTATCATAAAATTAAAAAATAAACCAATTTACTTGTTGGCTTAATCAGAACTTTGATTGTTCCTATCTTGTTTAAAAATGAATGCTCAAAACGAATATCATTAAAACCTAATTATAAAATATATATATTTTTATAAAAAGTCATACCTTTATTTTAGAAAAATGACAATGATTACAAAAATAATAGTACTAACAATTACAATAATTTTAGAATTCAAATAAACTTAAACAGTATATGATTCTTTGTCGATCTAGTAGCAAGACAAATGGTAAAGCAAAATATAAATGGATCTTACTTTCGCAGAATATTATGTTATCAAAATTTATATATATTAATTATTTTTATGTTTTATTACAGAATGCCAATGAAGACTGTTGGTGGTGTTGGTTTAGGAGTCGTAGCGGGAGATGTTCTTGCGTTAAGAGGTACAGGACTAGCAACAGCCGAAACTTGGGCTCTTTTATGTCAAGCAGCTCAAGCTCTTCAAGATCTTTTCTTATCAAGTATGTTTAAAAAGCTCATTTCAGTAAAAAATTTTATTTTATAAATTAAATTCAATCCTACGCAGATAAAACTATCTTCAAATATTTATAATATATATAAAAATAAGATTTTTATTTTTTTTTTGAGTAAACCAAACAATAGAGCACTTTTTAGGTTGTTAGCAAAAAAGGAGCTAACTACATATATGAAAAATTGTAAAAAAATCAGTAGATTCTTATATTTAAAAATATCACTAAATATATTTATGTGATTTTTTTTTGTTAATAATTTTTACGAAAAAATGCATTTTTTTATTTTTTTTTGTTACAAAATAAAAAGTTTTAATTTTAACAATATAATATCAATGGATAAGTTTTAGCTAATAAGATTATAAAGTATATTTATTTTTGTATTAGTGGATTGTTAAATTAAAAGCGAAGAAATTTTTAAAAGAACAAAAATATTTAAATTAATTAGAAAATTTGTAATTTTTTAATATATGGAACTCTTGTTTTGCAAATTAATGTGTTTAATACGTACTTTATGTGTACAAAATTTTTCGTAAATTTACTTAGTTTAAATTAGCTCAAAAAAAAAAAAAAAAAAAAAAAATAAATACTTTATACGATTTTACAAAAATGTCATTATTTTATTTATATGTATGTAGTTGTTTCCCTTGGAAAATAGTTCTCATAGGATAGAAGATAGTCTTTGCCATACGGGAAATATATTTACGTTATCAGTAGTGCTCTTTTACCACCTGATTCTTCCTCATAGTGCACGGCTGTTATGGCTAAGTCTCGGCTGCTAAGGTCGAGTTGTAACTTCATCAGGATACTCTTGTTGATCAAGTATGTCATCTTGAAACCAGTATTGCTCAAAACCAATGTGTCACAATTTTTTATTCCAACAAACCTGTTATTAAATAGCCAGGGTTCTTGCATTATGAAAATCCCTGTGTGTACTATGTACTTGGCAGGAACGCCTGAGGCATATTTGCTACATTGCTATTTATATATATATATATGCTACTTCAAGTACACAAGCAAAGGTTGTAGTACCATTCTTACTTTACCCGATATTAGGTCTCATTGGAAGTTATTCCCATGGCCTCCTCGGCCACTATGACTCTTTCCTTTGACAGTTCACTTTGTACGGTGTAAGCTCATGGACAGGATTGTATCCGTCTTGATTTTGCCCCCATGCCCGATTTAATTACGTTCTTGTTAGTTCAGTACTATATTGAGGTTTTAGTTGATCGATTTTAATTCTATCACCTCTTTCAACTGTACCCTCTGGTCTCCGCTTCATTCTGAGCTGATCCCAAAACTCATTGAGCCCTGAGTTACAGTGTTTTGGGTGTGTATATATTTAGTGAGCAGCATTTACGTTGGAATCATATATCCCAATAGTCATAACCGAGTTCGCCATAATAGGGAGTTGTTCTTAGTGGGTAGTAGAAGCAGAAAAAAAAGTAATATTTGATTAATTTTTTTTTAAATAAAACCACAGTAATTGTGATTCTAATTTTTTTTTTATGAATTTAATTTTATATTTTTTGCATGTCACTTAATTTTCTCCATAGAAACGAAACATGTACGACTTTACAATAATTGCTAATTTACTTATCCACTAAATATAAACCTTATATATAATGACTTCAATTTGATGAAACTTAATCACAAGTATTTCAATTAATTTAATAAATTTAAATACGTTGATCACACATTTTCAAGTATCATCAATGACACCAATATTAATTTTTTTCATTTATTTATTAATTTTTTTTAGGTATTTATCCTCATTATTGTTATAAATCAAATTAGAATTACGTATAATAATCACATGTGAAAATTACGGATTTTTGACATTAGTTTTATTACATTTTTTCTTATAATCAAGGTTATGTATATACTGTAATATCGTGATTATTTGCATTATTATTGACTATATTAGTATGTTCTGTTGGAATTACAATAAAAAACAGAATTCGCATTTTACTTATTTAACTTATATATTTCATAAACAATATAGCTATCTGTATATAAATAAGAATTTAATTACTATTAATTTAAATTTATATTGTAATTGAAAAATATTTATTTAATATTAGGATAGAAAAAAATTATTATATGTTATGAATTTGTTTATAAGATAAGTAAAAAATATTAGAATTTTAATTATATATTATCGGTATTCTGATGATATTACGATTCTAACGATGATACGCCAAAACCAGAAGTATAATTAAAAAAACAAAAAATTCCGGTATCGGGAATCGAGCTCGATCCTCCTGGATGAAAGCCAGATATACTATCCACCAGATCATACCGAATTTTTTTATTTTTTAAAGAAAGTTTATTAGGCCAAATTATAAAGTATGGATAGTTTATACAAATTATAATAAACAATGATCGAAAATACAGTTATGCTTAAAAACTAAGGACTCCGAGAGTCCTGTACAGTATAAAAGAGAATTACAATTGTTCAAAATATATATATATTAGAGTTCTGTAGTGGAGTCGGAGAAAAATTACATTAAATTGGTAATAGCGTATAAATTACATAATGGATAGACAGGAAAAGAGGTGAGAAAAACCTGTAAATAATATCACTTGCGGCTTTTTTAATCACATTTATACAGCACTCACATCTTAAAGACTAAGCTGAATATTTACACTATGTACATTATTACAGTTTATCATATATATTAATTTATCGTATCGCAATGATTATCTAGCCACCAATATTTTTTGGTGTTTAAGCTGTGCTTATCAACTGTTCTTTGTTAGGGAGAGAGATATTGAATTTAATGGTTTTGGAGTGAGAAGTATTTGAGGATAGAATTAAGATTTTTCTATTTTTTGATGTCTGTTTATATGATAAAATATTCGAAGGTTGTTTTCGTCTTGCAGGAGAGAGAATTGGTCAAGAAAAATGAAGGATTCAGGGCAGGGATGTAGCCGGTTTTTAAACATGAAATGAAATATATGGGGTTAGGATACAGTTTGTCTAATATGAGATTGTTATCTGTGATTTTTTAACATTGCGCAAAATGGTTTCTGCATAGTTTTAGTATGTGGCAGTCGATTCTGTTGATGTTTGCTTTGTTGTAGAGTATTTTGTTGCTGAATGGTGTAAATAATAGTGGGAGGGATTGTAAAAATTGAGGCAGTTTCTGAGACATTTTCTTTCAAAAAGCCTTAGTTTTTCGATTAACGTGGGAGGGACGTTAAATCACACTGAGGGCACCATAGGTGAGAATAGGTCTTATAAGTAGGGTATAGCATTTAGTTTTGATTGGAGGAGGAATGCTTTTGAAGAAAAACAGGTTTTTAAGTAAATAAAAGGTATTGTGTGCTTTTAGAGCTGCGTATGTATATGAGTGTTGAATTTGATTTGATTGTCGATGCCGATACCAAGGTATTTGACGATATCAAGTATTTGTTGAGATTCAATTTCTTCGGATTTTTCATTTAATGATGTGTCCATGTTTTCATATCATTATTTCTTTGCTTTGTTTCTTAATGCTAAATATTCTAAGTATTAATTGTCATTTTTAGCTCGGAAGCACCTGAAAGTATATTGGGGACGCGTGCTTTAAAGAGACTGAGATAATACCGGATGTATTGAATCATGATTATTAAGCCAAATTAAAAGTACGATTTTACAAAACATAATTAGAATTAACTTTAATTTACAATATGAGTAATTCATTAATGACTAAGAAAACATAATTTTTGTACATAGTGGCGTGTATACTAATTATCAAAGAGTATTATTTTTGAAAAACTTGTATTCATGTGAACTATCTGAAAATTGAATAAATTTTCTACAGTAAATTAAATTTTAATGTTTCATTTCTTAATATAATTTATGAATTTTAATGACATTTTAAATAATTTAATGTAATTTTAATATTATAATAGATACATATGATTTATGAGCGCCTGTAACAAATTAATGCCAAGGCATGGATATCTTTAATTTATCGTTTTTATGATATTCTTTATAGACGGAGGAGTGGTAGGAGATTCAAGATTGGGACCGGTTGTTACACCACACACTCTTGAGCTTACATCAAGAGGTAGAGTCATGTTATTGCAAGCGCCTTCAGACACAGCTAGAGCTTATCTGCCACCAGAATACCGACCAGGACGTCTCTATTCAGACACGGATTCTGAAAAAGTAAGTATTTTAAAGTTTCTAATTTTACTAGCTTCATCATCCGTATTGTGATTACATTTAAAGGATAAAATTATTTTAAGTATCTTAAGTTTTATGAATCTTAATATATGAGTTATATGACAAAAAATCTTTTTTATTTAAAATAAGGATTTATTTTACATCATGCATATAAAATATAGATGACATTAATATACATTCAAAATTAAACATATAAAGTCTGTTAAGAAAGTGTATGATATTATTCTCAATTGGTAAATTTTCGAACCCTGAAATTTTGTTAACAAGCAGACAATTTTTGTCTTTGTTATACTTGTGAAAAACTTAGATTCGAAATCGAAACTGTGTCAGAAAAGTAGGTGAGGCAAAATAAGTGTTACATACGCTGAAAGTTTTGAAGCAATTTTCCTCTGTACCCAGTCAAAAGAACCAAAAATGTTAAAATATTCGAAAATTTGTAAGAATTATATCCAAAAGTCGGTGCGACACTACAAGGAATCGAAAAAGATTGATAACCTTCTCGAAGTGAGAATTTACGTGAGAAAATGTACGTTTGTAAAATAACTTTACATAAAATAGAGAGGATATTGCTCAAAACGGAGAGTACACGCAGTAAGGAGATGTCAAGGCTCAAAGGGTATAACTATGGCATTTCTCAATTAGTATATATTATACTAATGTATTCTCACTGAGAAAATATCTGCCTACGACACAAACCTCAAATTTATTGAGAAAACAATTGAGTGCCGTATATAGCGAGGGAACTGTATATATCACCTCACGTAACTTTTTCATATTTTTAAAACTTAGAAGTGCGCCACCTAATGGCTTCGAGCGGAAGTATTTAGTGCGCTGAGTTTGAATATCGCAATTGCATTGATTTTCATGTTGGAGTTGTATTAACTCCTCTCTTTCTCAAACAACGTTCAACCTTACTGCATTTGTCTACTTGTTACTTCTTAGAATAATTTCAATTAATAATTCCTTATATTATTTTTTTCTAGACTTATCGATGTAATTCCTACAATTTGTATTTGATTTATAATAATACTAATAAGCAATCTGCGATGTACAGCGTCGATTACTTGTTTTCGGTTATTAAGCTCACATTATATAAATATTTATTGTTCTGCTATAAATTTTTAGGTAAAACATTTTTGAAATAGTATGCTATTAAAATATGAAAAAATATATCAACAGATCTTGTCTGATGAGGAAGACTGCAAATAGCAGCATATTCTGTGATGAACATACCCTAATGCGCCATTACAACTTTCTAGTTTTATACAGTTACCTATGGATAACATTACTAACATAGTCATATAATTACTATGGATTATTATTGGGGGTTCCGTTAACGGCCGTTTTACATAGCACTTCATGTACGCAAAGCAGCGCAGTTACATAAGAAAAACCATTAGTCAGAAAATCAGAAGCAAGTTAGAAAGTTAAAAGTTTGGTGAGAAAAGTGCAGGGAGTAAAGTGAGATAATAGGTGAGGTGCAGAGGTTCCGAAAAAGAAAATAAAAAGTGAAAAACAAAGCAGGAAAACAAGGAGGTTAGGACGCACAGATGGAGAACAAGGCTGTTCGCGGGTAAAACCGGCGAGAGTTCAACCGGCGTTATTTTACGTCAGAATACCGCTGATTACCACATATACGCACTAACTGTAAGGAGACCCAGAAGCGATTGAGGCGAAGTGGCAATAACAAGTAATTTCAACCTGCTAGGTAAATAGAGGAACATTTTGAACAGTTTCTTTGCAAATAAACAAAAAATAGAAAATACAATATAAATATTATAGAATAAATAAGAAATAGTGTCTGAAATTTTTAAATAAAAAATAAAAATACATAAACGCTCAAAATCTGAATCACATTATAAATAACAAGTATATACATAAAAAATTACACAATAACACACAACAAATAGAAAATAACAGGAATATAACAAAGTTCATACAAAATATAAATAGATAAATAAAAACAAAATAAAATAGTACAGATCAAAAACTGTGAATAATAGAAATATAATACAAATAAAACACAACAAAACAAACAAATTATAAAGGTAAAGTACCATTTAAAAATATGAATGTAAAGCAGGAGAAAATCAAAGCCAGCAGGGGCAGGGGAAACAGCAGTAAAAAAGAAAGTGGCCAACTAACTCTCGATTGTACCAAGAAGAGGGTAACATGGGAGGAATAGACGAAAGAGGAGGATGCACAGACGAGATCTGAAATGGAAAGAAAAAGCAGAGAAAAGAAAGAAAGTCAAAAAGAGAAAGAGAGAACGGCAGAAATTATAGAAAGAATGGAAGAATTGGAGAATAAATGGGAAAAGGATAGAAAGGAAATTAGAGAATGGATGACAAAGATGGAAAAAAGACAAGAGAGAGAGAGCTGGAGAAAATGAAAAACGAATTAATGGAAACAAGGGAGTGAGCAAGGAAAAAAGAGATAATGATAAAAGAGTTGTAGGAAAAAGTAGAGGAGCTAATGGAAGAGAGAAAGGAGAACACGGAGTGGAAGTTAGACATGGAAAAATGGGCAAGCAGCCATACAGAACAGGGGAAAGGGGGCACAAGTGAAGAGGAAGAAGAAGACAAGGAAACCACATCGAGACCAAACAGCAGAAGCAGTAGCAGGTCAACTATCTCCAGATGGAGTAGCTGCGAATGAGGCAGCAGCAAGGCAGGCAGCATGATGTCGGAAAAGAAGGTGCAAGAATTCAGGAAAATACTATGGGAGAGGGAAAGAAGAGACAGGGAAGAAAATGTGGTGGTGAAGGGGATAGACAGGGCTTAGATGATAAAATCAGGAGTGCTAGGATGGGTAAGGAATTTCATCAAGACGAAGCTGTGCCTGGAAGAAATTCGAACGGCATGGTGGAATGGCAGGATGATCGTTATAAAAATGGAAAATACGGAAATAAGTTGATAGGTATGGATATCTTCATGGATTTCGACCTCACCTTCGAGGAAAGGCGCACACAAGAGGAGATCAGAGGATGGGTGCGTGAAGCGAGAAAGGATGGCTTTTTCTCGAAGGTTGGTCTGAAGAAGATATTCATAGATGGCAAGTGGGAAAGATAGGCAGGCAGGGAAATAATGAACAAACTCCTGGAAGGGATGAAAAGAAGAAACAACAATAACAAGGAAAAGACAGAAAAATACAGAGAAAAGGAAAAAGAAACAGAAAAAACAAAGACAGATGAAAAAGACGAGAACAAGAAACAGAACAGAATAATGAAACAGAGAAAGATGAAACAACAGAAGAAAGAGCAGGAGACGATAAAATAGACAACGACGATGAAAATTTAGTACAGGAAAGGGACGGGTAAAATAGATAAAAAAAAAGAAAGGAAGACAGAAGAACGGGAGGACGAGACAAGAAATATAGGCAAAGAAAAAAGGATACGAGAAAGAAGGAGAATGGAGAACAAAAGACGATAACGGACAGACAGCAAAAGACAGAAAACACAAGGAATGAAAGGAGAGAACAAATAAAATAACAGGAGACGATAAAAGAAAATAAGAAAGAAAGCGAGCAAGACGAGGAAAGTAAAAGACGGCAGAGAGGGAGAAGGGGTGAGAAAGAGGAGTGAGAAATAAGGTAGAAAGGAATAGGAAAGAAACAGACAGGGGTAAGGAGAATACTCTTTTGGAATATAGCAGGCTTGTGGAGAAAAGACAGCGACTTCTGGGAATACATAGGGCAAATGGACTATGTGTGTTTGGTGGAGACATGGGTATAAGAAAAGAGCATAAAAATTTAAAAGGGTAGCTACCCAGATACATGAAATGGGCCATCATTGGGGCAAGCAGAGAAAAGAGAAAAGGAAGGGCGAAAGGGGGAATAATAATAGGAATAAACAAAGACTGGATGCCACAGGCATGTGAACCAACATAGATGAGGGAATAGTCAGGACCAGGATCGAGATAGACAACGGCAGAAAAAATTTAGACATATGGGGGATTTATACCAACTAGACAGGAGAAAAGAGAGATGAATGGAAAATAATAGAGGAAAGAAGCTACAGCGGGGAGAAAGAAAGATTAATTATGGGGGACTTTAATGTAAGAACAGGAGAAAAAGGAGAATACATGCAAGAGAATGGAGAAGGTGAGTACTATGGATTATTATTTTTAATAATATCTGAAGTATGTAACTTAGGGGACTGGAAAGATCCTTTCTAAGAATTGTGCAAACACAAATTAATGCGACCTATGATTGATCGATTGCCCCAAGCAATATAATGTAACAATCATAAAATTTCGGGTCACAGAAGTCATACATCGAGCTTTTCTAAATCTTAGAATTGACGAGCATTAATTAAATTTCATATGCTCAACGAGGTCAAGATTTATAAAAAAAGCAAAATGCTTCACGATGTATCAATACGTATTCTTTATAATAGAAGCACAACTAAGAGATGAAACTACGAAATTAAGAGAAAAAGAAAAAGCTACTAATACAGATTTAAATTTTATTTTTAATTTTACCTTTATAAAATTAAAATTAAGAGTCAAAGGTATATTATAGCTGAATAGATTATTGTAAATCAAACACAATTGTCTATGCAGTATTGCCTATATAGTACCTACACTGCCTATTACTAAATCCTGAGATGTAGGAAGAATTGGCTAAAGAAGTACAGCACTATGCCACTATTATCAACTATTCATGCATCAAGATTATACTTAGATTGGAACTGTTGAAACAGTAGTTGCCGCAGAAATTGTAGACTCCTTCGTGGTATATTCTACTGGTCACATAAATTTAGAATATACGTTACAGGGAGCTGGCAAGACCATATCGTGCCTTAACGGGATATTGTTGAGAATGGTTGATTGGAAATCCTACTTGGTTTATTAACTACTCCTCTTATTTTGTTTGGTTTTTATAGGTTACTCATAACAAAAATTTTGCACTAATTGCATTTTCAAAGTTTCTGGAATAACAGAAAATACATTATGAGCTTTGAGAGATTCGGAAATCCCAACTTTACAGTGCTATTTGATAAGAAAAAAAAAATTAGTTATAATTTAAATTTTTCCATTAATATTATCATTAGCGAATAGCGTTTGCAAGAGATGAAAGAGATATGGAATGAACTTTAACCACGTCACGATGAATTTTTCTCATTTTTTGATGTGTTTTGATTTTCAATCATTGTGAACGATCTTTTACATATTACTTATAGGACTGGAGCTTCGTCTTCTCCACATTTTAGACGCATCTATCATGTTGACGTCCTAATAAATTTTACTTTCTTTAAGACCATGCTAATTTTTCTATAGTAAATTGTATACTACGGATGAATGCAAATAAATTAGTGATTGCACTGTCAGAATGTCTATTCAATAAAACTACTTTGATATACATTGAAGAAATGAAACATTCTCATTTTAATCACACTAAGTTCAAATATAACTTGGCAAAATAGTCTAAAGGTTTTAAGATTACTTCATGAGGAAAATGTTCATCTAATAAAATCAATTCGAATCAAGCCAAGCTTAGAAACTTGTTAACTATATCGCGAACTGCTAATGAAATGTGAAAGAGGGAAACACATATATCAACTGTCAACTCCTCAGCATATACCCATTTTCCTTTAAGAAACCATCAATGAATTTCATTAATTCAAAATTCCTTTGATCTCGAATCGAATTGCAGAGGTTTATTATATCTTAAATCAAATTAAAGTAACTAGATACTTATATGCTGGATCAAGAAAACTCTATGAAGACCTCTTCAACTGCTCGTCAGCAGAGTTAAGAAATGGCAACAAATCATAGCAAGAATTAATGTAGTATTAAACAACTATGTACCTGTAGTTTTGCTGGGTGAACGGAAAGAAGCTATCAACTCATTTATGAGACATCTTTATAATAGACTCACGATAGTGATGCTTCAGTTCCAATATCTTGAATCTATCCCCTCAGTAACACTGGACGTTCATATCCTCTCTTGCTGCTATATATATATATATATATATATATATATATATATATTATAATGTTTATTTCATATTAATTCAACAAACTATCCTTCTTTTGTATTCGTATAATATTTAGATATAGTGAAAAGTCTGCCAAATAATTCGAACTTGAATAATATTGTATCAACCTATTCACCTATTGTATCTATCTATTTCAATTGCCCGTAAAAAGGGGTTAACGCCAAAAATGTAAAGTGAGAATAGCATATACAGTTGAATCAAATTTAATGATATAATCTAGTCACAATCATACTTAGAAGAACAAAGAATGCCAGTATCTCGATTTGATTTAGCATCCTCTGGCACCTTCATTCAGTCAATTATTTCGGTAAATCGGTTATCGGTTTTATTTTTATTAAATAATAAATGATAAATAAATAAATACAGAAAATGAAACAGATTAAGCTATATATAAATTA
Organism: Eupristina koningsbergeri; assembly: GCA_018907245.1. NCBI lineage: Eukaryota > Metazoa > Arthropoda > Insecta > Hymenoptera > Agaonidae > Eupristina > Eupristina koningsbergeri. The sequence goes on along the minus strand of JACCHV010000013.1, from coordinate 194,839 downwards.
GCTTAGTGTACCAGAGTGAGAGAAATTGTAGAGGGATTACAAATTTTTTTCTTATACTAGCTGCTTTTTTCGAAATATGTCGCCAGACATACATTTGGATCATCGGAAAACGAATTGAATTGCTAATAATACGTAGTTTATCCAGTGGCTCTAAACCACTAAATAATACTTGTAATTATTGTATTTATTTTATATGTGTGTCATATTTTTACTTTGTATTTTTTCTGTAATATACGTAATTATAAGCTACGTATTTTTTGTACAGCACAATGTATAGATAATAAACACATATCTAATCTAATCTAATCTAATCTAATATCTTTGTTTCTCGATTCTATGACGATCACAATTGTTCTGTCCTCCACTCCAACACGCTATTCGTGGTGACTGAACAGCTCTACATTGGTCTCTCTCTCTCTAACTTATAATTATAACAAAAAATCGGTGATTAGGCAAAATGAAGGTTAGGATATGGAGAATTCACAGGTGATTGACTTTGGGACACATTTCTAGTAAACCCCTTATTTTTATTAATTATTTCTTATCAGTTATAATTTAATCTTAAGTTTTCACCCATCAGGTGGCATGCCGGGAATTATCGCAATTAGTGCACTCCCATTAACATTTAGCTCCTTTTATACCACAAGCAATACATTCAAAGCTGATCCAATTAAAAAATGTCTTAATGTTAAGGCAGATAAATCATCAGAATTGACATTCAAGATTTCCAAAAGTCTTGAATTGAGATTTGGCAAAGTGGAGATGATAATTTATCAAATATGAGTATAGTATCTTTAACAGTTTGTATAAAATGGTATTTAATGGACTTAATCACTGATTCCTATTTACTTCCTATATGAGGAGCAGCTGATGGATTGAAGTTCTACTGAGTTTTATCACAGAATAACAATAATAATAGAGTATTAAAACTTCGTGTTTCTTGAATAATTTATTTATTTAATATAAAATTATTACCTATAAAATTGGTACCACAATCATAATAAATTGTATTTGAAATACCTCTTCTTGATATAAATCTCCTATAAGTGGCAATAAAGCCTTTCGTCGAATAATCTAATACAATCTTAAGATATATTCCAGAGGTGGTTAAAATGCATAACCAACATTTATGAGTCTTTGCTTATTTATGATTTTATTTATTTATGATTATTTATTTATTTTTCATTAATATATTTATTTATTCATTTATGATTCTTCCTTATCATCTTCAGATTAAGCAATGTAATATCTTAGTATTACAGTATATGTATACGTAGTGCATAGTATATGTATCTTTAAACTTCATAGGAACTTTTCCTTCTATAATCCCATATTGATGTCTAATAAATACGAGCGTTATTTGAGTACCAACGTGTATAGTCTCTTCGTAAAATTAATCAATTATCAATTCTAAAAATTTTAAATAACGTGGCGTAATAGCTACTTGAATTTATTTTCTAAAAATATAAAGATGACTTCTACAATCTTCTTTCAACTCTAATTATTTCTTTTTTATCAGAAAATGTTGTGAATCTCCTTATTAGATAATTTGATGCAAGATGATGTTGGATCTTGAATCTTTTAATCTTCGCTAGAAAATATTAAGTGTCTATTATTCAAAAATGATTTGGGGTTTTAATTCAACCGATATTTTATTATCTTTAGAAAAATATCACTTGCTTTAAGTCTCCATATGCATCTAAAGTATAAAGCTATTATTTATAATAATTTCTCGAGTAAGGAATATTTATCCACTAAGTTTCATTGTTACAGTTTGATAGATTCTGAAACATACATACTAACCCTAGCATGAAAATGTGTGAGCTCATTCTGATTTTTATGTACTTGAGGAGGCTATAACTTTGGTAATTACTTTAACCATGGTGGTCCACCAAGCATAATGATTTCTCAGTTGCTCAATTGATACTCCTCTTGAAGCACAATTTGCTAGATTACTTATGCCTGATATATCCAATGTGAATTCCTTGTTAAATTTTGCATTTGGATGACTCCATTTCTCACAGGTTCTTTCCATTTTGATGAGTGAGTTTTAATCTATGATAAAGAGACTTGAGAACCTGTCCATAGATAAGTCTTTTTAATGTTCCCAGTGAAGGTTATTCCGCAATGCTCAATGAGTTCTAATCACTGAAAAGAGTTCTAATTCAGGGATTTTTAGCTTTATTACTGATGATACCTTTGTTTGATATCACTAAAGCAATTTTTTCACCCGAGATTGATTGAAATATAAAATAAATAACCCCCATAATGTCAAATAGAGCTGCCTTAGAAAAGCTATGGAGTTCAATATTTGACATACTCAGAGTATTGAATCATCTTATGATGGAAAATTTGACCAAACTTATAAGATCTTTATAACCATTTTGAGATAATATGATAGGGATAGAGATTCATCCCATTCTAATTTATAAAGTCGGAGTTCTTCGAAAATTTTTTGATTCCAGTTACTACAAAAAATGCAAAATCACATGGATAAAAAATTTGAGCTACTTAAGATAAAGTTTGTCTTTTTTAATGTGTTCTATTACAATTAATGAATAAAGATAAGAAGTTAAAAGTGTCACTCGTAAGTGATTATAAATAAAGTCTCATAACCGGTAAATGGTATTAATTTGTCTCTATTTTTATGCTCATAGAATTTATCTAATAGTTTATTGCTAGTAGAATACTATTTTGAAAGAGCAAACCTCCGTACTTGACCTGTTTCTTATTAAACCGTAAAATCTATTAAAGATTCCAATCATCCTCGTAAATCTTAATTTGGCATTACATCTTTTCCATATCAATTAAGAAAAGATGCTTGTATTGATCAGAATTAACTTCAGCAATATTGAGCAACAGGTTAGGACTATAAATGCATGATATCGTTGAATAAGTAGACAGTGTCAATAGAAGTTGATCCATTGAAAAGAACTTTAATCTTGGTTTTTAAATTTTCCTTCTTGAAAACTCCATGGTGAAATAAAAAATATTAAGTTTTGTTTAATTTCGACTTTTTCTTTACATAGATTGTGTGTTCAAGTTTGATATATCAAAGCATAAATTCTTTTTAGAGAAGCTCATACCCTTAACTTTTTTGGGTTCGATAGAGACAAGCTTAAGCAGTATCTTACAAATTTCCCAATACTTCAGGTACCAACTTGGGTGGTAATCGAACGACATTTCACCCATCTCATTATCTTGAGTGTATAGCTTTAAAACGATCCTCACACTCTTATTCTTCGAGTGTTAAAAAATTAGATGTAACATCAACTATTTTTTTTTAAGTCCAAAATTTGATAAAGATATTGTCTAATTTAATTGAGATCATACAGTAAATTCTCTTTGATAAATTTTTTTCAGATAAGAATGGACCAAGAACAAACTATGCGAAAATTGATAACTGAGCAATTGGAGATAATTTACAATGTCTGATGATATTAGGCTTGATGATATTGTCACACGTCAGTTCCTAAATTCGTATCAAAATTTTTGAAATTTATTTTTATATTTTTACAAAGCTAATATATCATTATTAAAAATTAGTCAAATAATAATAATAATTTGACCTTTATAAATATTAATTTGTTTCACATTTCATTTATCAAGATATTTAAATATTAAAAATATAATGTAACATACATGAACATAATTTTACTTGTCCAATATTATATATAATATTATTATTTTACAGATGTGGATGTATTCACTGGGGAGAGCTTTGCTAGATACGACACCACAGGCAACAGCATTGACAGGAACTGTCTCGGTATCTCCAACCTCTGCTTTACAATCAGTTTTAGCTGCTATGACTGAACCTGATCCTCGACGACGAGCATCTCTTATGAACCTTCTCGATGTAAGCAAATATAAATATAAGACATTAAGACTTTTAATTTATAATCAATTACAATCATCTGTTAAGATAACTTTCTCCATACTACACATTCTTGTAACAAATTCTCTATTTTTTTAAATAAAATGAAATACAAGATCTCAACAATTTGTTTTTTACTATTTTTTTATTACTGCAATATATAATGCAATAAAATAATAAAACGGTTTATTGGTGTTCGCAAACATATTTATAATATAAGCATTTTGAAAAAAATTAAAATTTTTTATCGATGATTTTACAAAATATAAAGTAATTTTATTAAATTAAAAAATACTATTGTAAATATATGTACTAACACATTTTTTATTTTTAAAAAAATAAATTAACTCTTAGATTCTGTAAATCACTATTGTATTATTTATTAGATTATTGATTTTTTATGCAAAATATCTTCTTATTATTTTAATTATAATAATTACTTTAAAGCTTTTTGATATGTAAAATATTTTTACAAAATTACATTCAATTATTTTAAACTAATCTAGAAAGAGCTTGCGTACCTTGTCATGTGACTGTTATCATCCAATCAGACAATAGCTCTCACAGCACGCAAGCCTAACTTATAGCAGAGACAAAAGAAAGGCAGAGCACTATACATAACTTCAGCATACGCCGAAGCGTGTAGAAACTCAACATTATCAAAGACCATTTTTAATTTATTTCACTTATTTTTAATACTTTTCTTCCAAATTATATAATAAATCATTAATTGGTGTAGACAAATGATAATATATTTAGCGATTATAATATTTCTACTGTGTAGTATTTGTTTAATATATTAATCATTATTTAAATTTTAAATTTTTATGATATATATTATAAATGTATGCATAAAAATAAATGAAATAATGTGCAAAATGTACCGGACTTTAACTAATTTTTGGTTGCAAAAATTTATATTTTTAATCTTTGTTGTTTAATTACAATAAAGAATAATTTTTTAATTTTAGGTAATTTCTGAATACTGCAGAACAAGATTACAATCTCGTCCCTTTACACATATTGTCATGGATATGTATCGGGAAGTATTGCAATCTGCTCAGTATGCAGCAAGAAAACGGGCTCTCGTTTCGACCACAGTAATTCAACAACAGAATCATCCTCTAGGAATGAATGCCGTTCCGATACGTCAGAATCCTCCACCACTTATGCAACAAATGCTTCCATTGCAATCAAGGCAACGATGTAAGGGGATAGTATTTCGAGCTCAATCACGAAATTCAAGATCTCAACCCAACCTATTAAATATATCCAACTTAGATGTCAAACACAGATCGCGAATAAAAAATACTAACACTGATAATCATGGATATGTAATAGATTTGTATCCTCTTCGACAACATATACGCACTAGTTCCCAACCAGAATGCTGTATAGACAGAGGTATGTCAAGTTTTAAATTGACATTATATTTTATTCATATGATAAATTCACAGAATTTGAATCCTTTTTACAAAACTGACTTATAAAAATATCAAAATATATAAAATAATTAAAATGTAGGTGTTCAATTTATACTTGAACATACCTTGAATAATAGAAAATATATGCATTAAATTAATTTTATTGGGAAGGGGTGAGTATTTACACCATAAATAAACAGAAAATTTATTTCAATTGTAATAATATTTATTTAAGTTTACCCGGGGCATAAAAACTCCCTTATAGGAGGAAAAGCCGTTCACCTGCTAGTTCCTCGCTCGAGCTCGTGGTCTCTGCCCAGGCCATGTCAGCTGGAAAAGTCGTGTTTCTTCCTCTCTGGTGATGATTTTGTGGTGGTGCGGATCACCACTGATTTATGTAAATCCGCAGAGGGATATGGACACTGCCGCTTCAAACGTCGTACTCTCCTTACGATGCCCTCTTGTCGCTGGGGGAATTGGAGTGGGACAAACTGTCCCTGATAACAAATAACACACCTTACCGCACTCGAAGAACCCAGTTACGCTTTGCCGCTTGCAAAGCGTTTTGCACAAAAGCCGGTATAAATGATATTTACAAATTTATACGCACGAAATGTAAATACAAAATCTTTCACTGGTCGAAACTTATCGAGCAAAAGCAAAAATTCAAGTGCACTTTTTCGCCCCTTTTCCCTTTTCCATGCCGATCTTACTCGTCATAAATCATTTTATTTCAACGGCAGCGTAGCCGGTCTTTTCTTGGAAGGTTGATTGGTACTTTCTTCGCGGGTATATATGGCCCTCTTTATTTACGGAAAAATCCTGCGCCGGGCTCCACTCGAATTTTCGTTCTCTATAAATCCAAGAAAATCCCCGAACAGTAGGAATATATAATAAAAATAATTTAACAAAAGTAAATGAAATAATGACAAATTATTGTAATAGAAGAAGTAATCACACTATTAGATATATAAAAAATGATATAAAATTTTGAATATAAAACTCCATCATTATTCGTGAAATTTTTAAAAAACTTGTTTTTTGTTATTAAATCATTTAAGTGTTATTTAATATTTTCTCATACAAAGATTTAATTGGTATTTGTATTTATGAAGTTTTTACAGCAGAAAAAACAATTTGCATAATAGTTTATAATCAATAACTTTTTATAATTATTGCAAGTATTAATTATATCAATAATAAATGTATACTATTGTAAGAATAAAATATAATGAAAATGTGATGCGTTCTTTATTAAAAATCAATATGAGATCCATAGATCGAACGTTCTTTTTTCGACGCAAGACACTGCCGTTCGCACCCGATGGTACTTCTGTTTGGGTTGAAAAAGGTACAGCTGCGGCACTGTCACTAGATTCTGAAATGCGTTCGAGTGTGATTTATAATTTCATTTATCGTGATGCAATCAAAGTAGATTCTTCGTCGCTTGAGCCTCGTCGAGATCGGTTTTCACGATCATTTGATCTCGTAAGGATGTCGTCACTTTTCGCGCTAACTTCAAACATTCCACCGAGGCATTTGTTAATCCGAAGGATCAATATAGGAACATGAATTATCCATCGGGGCAATTATAAATGCCGTCTTCTTGACACCCTTCCTCATAACCTACATCTAGTAAGATCTCAATACCAAATCCAGCGTCAAAAAAGTTCTCACTCCTTATAAGTTGTTAATTTGATCCTTTATTAATGATAACTGATAGTTACAGTACTTCGTGATCATATTCACGTACTTGTACCAAATCTCATAAAACAATATCAAAGTTATGTTATTTCTCCTGGGCATGAACTAGCTCTTTAATAGTGATAAATACTTTTATATAGATCAGCATACTTAGAAATACTCCTATTTCTTCAACTCATTTTTTTGTTCTGATAAAATTATAAACTATTTTTAGATTATGGTGGTAAAGAATAAAGATATTGAACTTTTACATGAAATTTTTTTTTACAATAGGTTAGTAAAGCGATAGATCTTTCAATACTCTTGACTGCGTCATTTTTAAGTATTTCTCGAAAGCTATCTTTAATAACATAAATTGAATTTTTATTACTTCATCTTTTTTAATTTCAAGAAAAAATTGAAGCATTCACATATACCGTTTTATGAAATCAAATAATATTCCTTTTCTTTATATATATAATGGTTCGAAATATAGTTGTATACTATCATACATGGTTCATAGCTTCTTACAAAGCCGATTATTCATAATAATAATACTGGAAGAAAATTAAAATAAATGAGCGATACCCAAAATTCCAAGTATTTCTGAAATCTTGTAAATCACATACATAAATTTAAACCAACAATTATCATATTTTAGACATAGCAAAATTTAAGAAGTTATTGAATATTAAATTTCAAAAAAAATTGATGTACAATAAAAGAAATTACATGAAAATACATGATGAAAGGAGTTAAGGTAAAATAAGCTGAATTGATTTAAAGGGAACTATTATCGTAATAATTAATTTATAGAATTAAGAAAAGTGTGTCATAATCATTATTTTGAAAGAAAAATAAGAAAAAATAAATTCGTAACTTGGTTAGGATACGTATGTTACGGAAAATACAAAATAATTGTTGAGACATTTTTCCTGGTTAATTTGTGGAAAATCTATTATAAAAAAATTATGTAAAATGAGAAATTCTGAATTAAATATAAATATTATAAAATTCTAAAAATTGTATATTTGAAAATTAAAAATACAAAATTTAACAATTTACTAATAGATTCAAAGAAATCATTAAGGATAACGTAGACTAACCAATCCAAAAATCAAATTTCATCATATTTACGACTGATGGTAATCTATTCCAATGAAAAGAATTCTAATAAGTATCTGAAACAAGTCTAACTAAAAGAAAGATGTTCTTAAAAGTTACTGAAAAAGAAAAGTCTTTGTATAAATAAGAGAAAAGATTTAAGTAAGAGAAATAAAAACATTGAATTAAATAAACGAAAGAGAGAATTCGAACAGATTTTAATAAAATTTCGAATCTCTTCTAAATTTTTAATAATTTATGTATTTTTGATATTATTTATTCAAGTAATAAACTATTGCTAATAAAATAAAATTAAAGAACTGCATTTTCGTTTTTAATATCTTTTTCTTGGCAAAGAAATAATTACCTTGGTTTCTCTTTTATTATTACACTCTTTTTATACAATTATAAATAATAGTCAATTTCAACTGTAGCCAATACACCTCAATACAATTCAGAGGAAAATTTTACTTCTTAAATTTGGCTATCCTAATAGCTATTGATCATTCAATTATTGATTAATGGAATATTTAATTAATACTTATTTGCAATTAATATAATATGTACACACAAAATTTATCAATTTACATATATGTACGAATATCTTCTTATACATGTGTACAGTGTACTAATAAAATATATACCCATCATTTATTGAATAATCTAATAGATTAAATGAATTTATCGAAGTCTGTTGAAAAATTGTTGATGAATTTTACTTCATCTTTTAGTATATTTTCCATGTAAGAAAATATTTTCTTAATTGTTCTCCTTTATTACTGCAGCCTCATTTCTAATAGTTCTAAAAAACAGTCAAGTTTATCTTAGACCAATAAACCATTATGGAGGTATTTATAATACAATATTTATAATAAATAATTTAAATGGAAGGTAATGTTTTGTATCAATGATAACATTACTGATATTCGATTATACATTTTAGCAATTTATATTATGCTTATTTTTACGTTTATCGATACTCATGCCAATATTTATTCTAATCATATTTGTATTTAACAACTTTTCTTATTTGTTAAAATTTCTCAAAAAACATCATCTAGTTACCGACGAACGGTAATTCTTTGAATCTATTCAATGTTCATAATTTCTTTATATCGCTTATCGGTCAAATTTTGATTTTTTCATACCAATACAAAAAATAGAAATTATGTATGAATTTAATAATAAATAATAGTGTAATAAAATGCCAATGATAAATATTCATTAAAATATAATTATATTGAATTTTTGTATTACAAATATGGAAAAATTGTATTTAAAAATTTAGAAAGTAGAATAATTACGTATCAACCTTTATATAATTTATTAATTACGTATAAATATAAAGAAAAAAATAAAATATATTAATTGCTAACTAAATATTGAAAAATAAATGAAAGATAATCCAAATGTATTACAATAATAAAACATTAAATTTTACGAATAAGATATATTTTTAAATTAAATGAAACGTGAAAATTAAAAATATTTTGTTTTAGCTTGTGTATTACGAATTAATCTCGGTATCTTTATATTATATTTATCATCTTTTATCATAATATATACTAAAAATAATTAAAAAACATTCTTGAAATCCTATTTTTCACGAATTTATAACCATTATTTCATACTTTACTTCTATTATCATTCCACTAATAGTCATTTTTATTAAGAAACACAATTATTTTATTTAAGATTTCTATTTACTCCCAAAGAAAAAGCTAATGCAATGCATTTTTTTACGTTCAGAAAATCTCTCTCTTTCTCTCTTTCTCTCTCTCTCTCTCTCTCTCTCTCTCTCTCTCTCTCTCTCTCTCTCTATCTATCTATCTTCGTTACACCTTTTACTTTATCTATATATTTACATTCTTGTTTAACCTCTGGATTACGTGATATGTTTATACATGACGATCGGTTTGCATTTTTACTATCAGAAGTCTGCGCAGATATTTGGCTTAATGTGCAGTTTTAATTATGCTTTGGGCTTAGTTCTTTAGGTGCCTCACTAGTCTGGCGTTCACATCAAGCCATTCGTTTTGATTTTCTTAGACTCAAGGTATTATTTTTACTTACAAAATGGAAAGTAGAAGAATAATAAATTTCACAGAAATGTAAGATGTTTTATATACATGTAAATAAATAATACAATCATATTTGTAAAACGATAGAAAGAAACACAAAATACTACATAGAAACGAGGTAAGAATAATCGATTACTTTTAAGTATGACTAGATAAGCATTTAAGTTTATTAAATAATAGTAGAAAATTATAACAGAATAAACTCTTATGGATTAATTTCATTAATTATTAAACGAGGCAAACAATTTGTCACTTCATAAAATCGTGAATATTATTTCTAATTCTAATAGCCATGAAAGATTGAAGAAAAAAAATCATTTTAAACTTTAATAGAATTGAATTAAAATTTGATTTTTAAATTAATTTATGCAATAGAATTGTTTAGTTTTATGAAAGAATGTGTCTTGTGTATAGCTATTCATTTGAAATTAAAAAACCGTATCCCTAATATAACAAAAGCAATAATATTCAACTGATATGATGTATCACTTATAATATTTACAATAATATCATACATTTCAAATGGAATCATGAAAATGTATGATAAAATGGCATATCCACGAATTTCAAATAAACCACATAATTTCTGCGTACAGGTACGAATCCGATACCTCAGGTTCGGAGCAGTGGAAATCTTCAGGGGATGACATTATCCGACGAGAATAACCCAGATAGTGCCAACAATCCGCTCTACTCAGATCCGATCTACGCAATGCCGGTGAAGCCATTCCTGAGTTCGCAGGACGTGAGCAAGATAAATGTGGCAACGAAACAATTCCAACAATCAGAAGTTCGAGTGGCACTAAAGGCTGCGGTAAACAGTCGCAATCGTCTCGAGACTGGCGATGCCAACTCGGGTTTCTCGCACTGTGATAATGACCTTTTCTTGGATCACGTACAGACCTCGAACCCGCAGGTGACAATATTGATTTATTTTTCTGTACCAAACGCTAACTATTTTTAAAATTTAAATTTTTCTAATACATCATATTGTTATTATCATCGCAATATATAATGCGCTTAAACAAATTTATTACTCAATTATTGTATAATTCAGTTTTTAACGTTTCATGATATTGTGATTTTACAATAATTAAAAATGAATGTATTCTTATAAAAAGTTAAGTATTATTAAAAATTTTATTCTGATAAATAACACACGTGCTAATTTAAATATTATTTTTACCAGAAATGCTCAACGTTTTATAAATTACATTAAATAATGTTCAATAATTTAATAATTCATTAAAATAATACAATACATTTGTATATTGTCAATTTTTACTCTGTAATCGTGGCATTGAAAATAAAAATTAATAAATTTGATACAAATAATTATTATATTGAAAAGATGTTGAATAACGCAATATTATATTTTATTATACGAAATTTTAAATATGGATTTAATTAAAATTTTATTTATAAATACTAAATATCAGTAAAGTCTAGAAGTAATAAAGACTATTTAATTTAAATACAAAATATTATATTTGTTTTACTTTTAATGAACAAATAACCAAATGGTTAATGAGTAGTTTCTCGCATTATTCCATAAAGACTGACTCGTTGAAGATTGATATTACTTTGATAGCATTCAATAGTGAAGTATTGTAAAATAAAGTATAGGCTTATTTAATATTAGCTTTAAAATGAATCATACATAGTGAAAAATTTTTAAAAATTAGAGGATTCAATGCGAAAAGTCAACAAAAAACAATTACGAACCCGTAACGTTACACCGTCAACACTCCAGTCCTCAGTTTTCCTCGACTCAATGCAGTCGGGAGCAAAAAATTTGGAACTTTACTGATCCACTTCAAAAGCCCTGCCGCAATATGTCCAATACGTACAATATGAAAAACAATATCAACACGCGATTACAAGATCATCAGCAACAGTTAAAGGGTCCAGAGGAAAGGGTAAATTCCGAAGAAAAGATTCCGTATATGCCCCGAGGTCCACCACCCCCGAAACCTCCACGGATAATAACGTCCTTGAAAAAGGCTGCGGCAACTCAGGCGGCCTTAAGTGCCAAAATAAAAATGAACGCAACATCACAAAGGTGAATAATAAATGAGAATAAAAATAATATTTAATTTTTAACAAAATATAAAAAAAATTTGTTTTTTTACTAATTATGTGCAGTCGCTACTGTGCCATATGCTACAATATGAGCCTACTAATTATAAATATGTTATGTTATTCTATAAATTTTAATAAATTAAAAAATATCTGCATTACATTGTAAACTGCCTTAATAAACTAAGCAATAGAAAGAACAGTTTTTAGGTCGATAGAAAAAGCAGTTAAACGAAAAAATGTACTTTTTTTTTTGTTTTTTTTTTCTTTTGTTATTTAACTTTTTTTTATAAAATTAAAATTCGTAATAATAATACTATAATGATAAAGAACGAATCATAGTCAATAAAATTATGAAAAAAATTTATTTTTATATGAACTGAAAATTAAAAACGAAGAAATTTTTAAAAAACAGGAAAATTTTTTAATTAGTTAAAAAATTTGTAGCTTTGTCATTTATCTATATTTATAACTCTAGTTATAAGAAATTAAAAAGATTATTATGCACTTTATTTGTACAATATTTCAACTCGATTAAATTGCTACTTTTGTCAAAATGCTATTTTCAATTGAATTAAGTGAACATTTTCTAAGTATGAATTAACTCAATATGTTATATTATTTTAAATTTGTCAACAATTTTAAAAAATATAATTGCTGCACAACAAATCGTGTATCTTCCATTTTGTATAAATAGTTTCAAATCGTAAGAATCAGAGAATTGTAATATATAGTAATAAAAGTGAAATCTGCGTTAACTAACCCCCCACCTTTTCTTCTTCTCCATTCCTTCGAATTTCATGCCTTCTGACCGTTTTTGGTCATCTTTATACATATTTTTTATATAATCTAAAAGATTTTTTCAAAATATAAGGTTCAGGATTTATTATACTCGGATTATGTTTTTTGAAAACGTTAATAAAACTAAAATTGTATAACGCATCGTATAACTACTAATTTTCGTATAAAATAATTAAGAATAGAATTTTACTAAAAATAATAATCTCATAGAGTTGAAATTATGCACAAGTCAAGTTTATATTAATCATTTTCATTTTCCGTAACTAGAATTCAAAAGATTAAAAAATACAAAATTATAATTTTTTTAATTAATTTTACAATTTCCCAGTTTTTTTCAAAATTTCTATGCTTCCAATGTACCAAACAGCTTATATAAAAATAAATTTTATTCATAATCTTATTAATTTTATTATATACAATTTGTCTATTAATACTATAGTATTAAAAATTAAAATTTTTATGTTATAACAAAAATAGTAAAAAAATACATTTTTTCATAAAATTATTAATAAAAAAAATCGCTAAAAATTTTTAGTGACATATCAGAAAATAAGAATCAATTGATTTTTTTACGATATAAATATGTGTGGTTACCTACCTGTGGCTAACATTCTAAAAAGTGCTCTATTAATCTAAAAGTCAACTTTTATTAATTAGTAGATAGCTGATATAGTATGATTTTTTATTTTTAACAGTTAAGTGTTATCCGGTAAATACATTTTAATAATTTTAATCAAAATTTAAATGCATATATTTTTGAAGAGTTGGAATAATACAATAATTTATTGATATAAAATGTAAAAATTAACGATTAAGTATCTTATTGCGCTTTAAAAAAGTCTTGGTTTATTTTTTTAATTATAAAATTTGTAATATTTTCTCAACTTTTTCAAATATTTCAGAGTAGATAAATCTCAATGCTTGAAATTATTTTTTAATATTCTATGCCTTCTTAACTTTATAAAAAATATTTTATTTATATATGCTTCGAATAATAAAATAATAATAAGAAACAATTTTAAATAAATATAGTGCAGATTAAAATTAGTTGTATGATAATCTGGAATGAATATCTATAACAAATTGCATGAGGTTAAAATATTTTTTATTTTTATAAATATTTTTATTTAAATAATCTATATAATAAAAATAATTTATTTATAAATAAGGAACTTTAAATAAACAACAGTCCAATTGAATTCCAATTGAAAAACTAAATATTTAAATATATATAGTTTATTAATAGTAATAGTTAATAAATGTACAGCATTTTATTATTTATTTTTTTCTTTTGCGATCAAACAGAGAGTTAAAATGTGGTCCCAGAGCTAGAAGAGGTCGAGCAGTTCAAAGAGCACCATCGCGGTTGTATAGGACAGTAAATGGTTCATCACAGTCATTTAACAAAACCCTGTGTATAGGACCAGAATTTGTTGTTCGAGCCAACCAACCGCCCAAACTGTTAACTGTTGGAGATTTTAGAGTACGAAAAATATTTATTATTTAATTTATTTCGGGTTTTTTATCTTTCAATTTACAGTTTTTTTTGTAGCATTCATTTGTGAATATTTCAATATAAGTAACCACCATAATATCTTGACGTTCTATTGACTAGACTCATAATCTTGTAATAATTAAAATTTTAATGACAGTAAATATATAATTTTAGTAAAAAACGACTTTCATTAAGCAATAATTTTTTTAAACAAACATTTTAACAAAATAATTATTTATAAGTTAATTATATAAAAATACAATGTATGTTTGCACGTTTATCATAAAAAAGAAAAAATTTCCGGTACCGGGAATCGAACCCGAGCCTTCTGGGTGAAAGCCAGATATCCTAGCCACTAGACCATACCGGATTTACTTTACTTTATTTTTAAAGATGTTTATTAATAGCTGTAATCCATTAGAATACAGCTATTATATACTTTAAAATATATTCATAATAAACAATGAATTGCATTTATTATGTACAGACAAGAACGTGTATAAAAAGAAACACTTAAAGAAGTCATAAACATTTCCATAAATAATAATGTTATACAAATGAACAGTTATCAATTAAAATACAATAGATATATATATAATCGCTTTCTTATAATATATTGCAAATTATCCAGAAAAGAAGACTTAATTTAAAAAAAAACTGGATATATCATATGGTTAAAAGTATGAAAAATATATACATATATACAAAATGTAGGGGAAGGATAGGGAGAGGATAGGGGAGTTATAAATATTTAAATATATAATAAAAATATATTTAAATATTTTTGCAATAACTAATTGAATTTTTGTATAAACTAAATAATAAAAATTATAAATTAAGTACAATTTTAAACGTGCTTTGATAGCATTAATTTTAATCAGAAAGCCACTTTATTAAATTATTTTTATACTTATCATTTATGTCTTTTAAAGGTAGTGATGTTGAAAATTTAAAGTTAATGCTATCATGTACAATATTTATGTTTTTATCATAAGTAATTTTTTTGTCTGTAGGTTTTCTATTAAAACGGTATAATATAGGAATATTGTTTTTGTCTTGTAAAAGATTAATTTTATCTAAATAAATAAATTCTTCAAGAGGGATGTGCCAGAGTTAATGCAAGAATCAATGTATAACGAATTAGGATATAATTTCGGAAATATAAAGCTATTATTTTTAATGTTTGAAGTTTGATATGATGCACCTTCCATGTTTATTGTATTATGGTAAATTGGTGATCCCAAGAGGTGCAGGCGAATAAAACAAGTCTATTCTATTATTTTCGTCGACGTTTCGGCAAGTATCACTTGCCCTTATCGAGATTGTTTATTTAACACATAATAATTACAAAATTACTCTTGAACATCGCTATAATTTAAATAACAAATATACACATAAAGACGCTATCACCACGATCAAAAATATTGAGACAACATTACCTACTCTCAATATTAATGATCAAGACAAAGAGCGTATCCGAGAGCTTACTATTGAATACATAAAGAAAAATATTAACAACAAATCTAATTTTGATCACGATAAGACTAGAACTGAAATGTTTAAACTCCAAAAAACAAAAAAGTTCTTAAAAAACAACCCAAACATATTTTTTACTGAATCGGACAAAGGTGATACTACTGTATGTATTGGTGTAAACGAATATACTATAAAAATGAAAAAGTTATTAGATGACACCAATACATACACAACAATTAATAAAAATCCATTAAAAAATCTACAGTCAAAAACTCACAAATTATTAAAGAAATTAAATGAGAATGAGTATTTAGAGATAAAATACCATAACAATCAACTTACACAGACAAACACTAACTTAGCGAAAGCATATGGACTACCGAAAATACACAAACCTGACTGTTCTATGCGACCTATCATTTCGACAATTAATAGTTCCTTATATTTCATTTCAAAAATTTTATATAACGAACTTAAAAAATGTATAAAACCTCCCAAGTCAAGAATAAACAATAGTTTAGAATTAAAAAATATACTAAAAAATGTAAATATCCCAAACAATTACATACTTATTTCGTTAGATGTAAGCTCATTATTCACCAATGTTCCTTACGAGCTAGTAACTAAAAGCTTGGAAAGAAGAATAAATAATATATACAATGTTAGTAAATTTCCATTCAATAAAATTATTAAAATTACTGAATTTCTTTTAGACAATACATATTTTGTATTTGAAAAGAAATTTTATAAACAAATTTATGGCACTCCAATGGGTTCTCTAATCTCACCCTTATTTGCAGACATAGTGATGGACGACTTGGAATCTGATTGTCTTAATATATTAAAAAATAAATATAATATCACTCCACTATTTTATCACATATATGTTGATAACACAATTTGTTGCATTAAAAAAGATCATTTACAGATCATTTTAAACACTTTTAATAAATACAATTGTCGTCTTCAATTTATATCTGAAGTGGAAATCAATAATTCAATCAATTTTTTAGATTTATCTATTATAAAAACTAAAAATAATAGAATCATTACAAATTGGCATCAGAAACCTACACAGTCGAACAGGATATTCAATTTTCTATCCAATCACACACTGTCTCAAAAATGTATAATTATTTACAATCTTATAGACAGAGTCATATCACTCTTCAATCCTTGTTTTCATAAAGATAATCTAAAAAGGGTTAAATATATACTACTACAAAATAATTACCCTGATTACTTTATTGAAAAACATATTAAAAAACGTCTAAAAACAATAAAATTTAAAAATAAAAATAAGAACAGCAACAGTTTGGATGATTTCCGTACTATATCGATTCTATATTCAGAAAAATATTTTTCGGAATATGCAACAAAATTTAAGAAATTCGGAATAAAACTAATCCCTAATATTAATAACAAACTTAATTTTGTTATTCAAAAAAGAAAAAACGTTACGATTAAGGAAGAGAAAACTAACATTGTATATAAAATAAAATGTAAAGATTGCTCTTCTGTGTACATTGGGGTAACAAAAAGAAACTTAAAAACAAGAATTAATGAGTATAAAAAAGACAACAATCACACATCTATTGTCTCAGCCCATGCACGAGATAAAGGACACGTTATTGATTGGGATAATGTAGATATTCTTGATAATGAGAATAATTATAAAAAACGTTTAATTTCTGAAATGATTTACATTAAAATCAATAATAATACCATAAACAAAAAAGAGGACACACAAAATCTCAATAATAAATATCATATGATCCTCAATAATATGACGAATCACAACAATATGACGTAGAGTGTAACGTCAAATGATGTATATATTGAGGGGATATGATTTTTGTTTAC
The DNA here is from genome assembly GCA_018907245.1 of Eupristina koningsbergeri. Classification (NCBI taxonomy): domain Eukaryota; kingdom Metazoa; phylum Arthropoda; class Insecta; order Hymenoptera; family Agaonidae; genus Eupristina; species Eupristina koningsbergeri. The sequence goes on along the minus strand of JACCHV010000013.1, from coordinate 176,956 downwards.
AGTTTACACATTATGTTACGACTGACAAGTTGTTGAATATTTACTTCTGAATATTAATTGGTAATTATAGTAAAATCTTATACAGTAAATAAATCTTATACAGTAAAATATTATACATATGTAATTAATAATTTGTTAATTTTTGTAATTATTATGTGTTAAATAAACAGTCTCGATAAGGGCAAGTGATACTTGCCGAAACGTCGACGAAAATAATAGAATAGACTTGTTTTATTCACCTGCACCTCTTGGGATCACCAATTTACAAATAATACAATATTATTTTTAATGTTTGGTATGGCGGCAAAATGGTTTCTACATAATTTTAAAATATGATTATCAATACAATGAATATTAGCACTATTATATATAATTTTATTATTAATATAATATTTATAATAAGATTTTGCTGACCTGTGAGAGTTTAAGCAAGATCTTAGGCATTTTCTTAATTTCTCCATAATAGATACACAAATATTATACCAAATAGGACAGCCATAAGTACTGATTCATCTAATTAGAACTATATAATAAATAGCTTTAATTTTTTTATCCAAAAAGTTAAAAAAAATAGTCTTTTGCAGGCATAAAATGCATTTTTGGCATTGTTCAATCGTATGTAAATATTTTGATTGAAAATTAAGTTATTATCAATATTAATACCTAAATATTTAACAATATTTTTGTGGGGAATTATGTCATTATTCACAGATTTTATGCAAAAGTTATTATAAAAATTTAAATTAGGATAGAGTAATTTAGCTTTTTTAGGGAATAAAAGAATGTTTTCGAATTTAGATGTGTTGATTTCAATCTTCCAATTCTTATAATAATTTGAAATTTTATTGAATAAATTTTGTAATGTATATTGGATACATTGAATATTATTACTTTTACAATAAACAATTAAATCGCCTGCAAATTCTAGAGCTTCTAAGCCGAGAGAAGAAATTAGATTAAAAAGATTTAAAATATCGCTATTAAATATATTAAATAAAATAGGCGAAGTAACCGTGCCTTTTTGCAAACCATTTTTAATAATAAATTCTTTATTAGAGTATAAAGAGCCATCAGATACTGTGAAAGATTTATTTGTTAACACATTATAAACAATTTTAATTTAGCGTGAAGGAAAATTTTTTATTATCATTGTATATATTAAGCCATTAATCCATAACGTATCAAAAGTTTTTTGTATATCAATTAATCAAGCTCTGATAAATATGATTAGCATTCAAAGCCCAATTAATCCGATGTATGTTTACTTATAACATGGGTGGAGTGTTTATGCCTTAAGCCAAATTGATATTTGGGAATAATGTTATATTTATTAAAAAACTCAGTTAAAGAGGTGTTAATTGAGATTTCAAGAATTTTACTTAAATTAGATGAATTAAACTAATGGGTCGTAGATTTGAAAGTTGATGTATATCATTTGATTTTTTAGCTATTACTATTAGTTTCGCTCTTGTTCATTTGAATGGAAAAAAAGTGTTGTTTAAACAATTATTAAATAATATAGTAAGAAATTTGATGATTTTTAGTGGAAGACTTTTTATTTTTTAATTGACTAATCAATTTTTAAATTTTAAAAAAGATAGTAAAATAAGAGATGTTGTTAAAAGAGAAATTTGAATTATCAGGCGGATTAGAATTAGAAAATTCACAGATTAAAATTTTTTTTTAAATAAAGGTGTATTAGTTTTGAAATTTGTAATATGATTAGAAATTCATTCTTAAAATTTACTGTTGCCTAAGTTAAGATTTTTGGTGTGAACATCAGTAAAATAAGGGCCGACAAAATTTAATTTATCTTGTGAATCAGTGAGGATTAAATTATTATCATTATCTTTATTTACAAATAAAGTATTTATAACCGATTCAATAATTAAATTAGAGTTATTATCTCGAATTTTAATAAATGGGATGGCATTTTTTACACCTAATATTTGATTTTTTTTAGAAAAAAGTGATTAGGATCATTTAATTTTATATTTTTAATTTTGTCTGTCTAATAATGTTTAACTGATTTTTTAAATTCATAGATTAAGTGTGAATTAATATTTTAGAGATCTTTTATTGGGATAGATTATTGGTGTTCATCGCATTATTGGTCTCAGTAAGAGTAGTTACTCCGATTGAGTAAGATAAAGAGTGAATTTAAATTTTATGCTATGGGACTACTAAGGCATTGAAGGTCAACAATAAATTTAATATTGAAAAAACCTTTGAGATAGCAAATTCTAGTACTTCAACAGAAACATATACATATATTACTGCCACTTTGCTCAAAAACCTAGCGCTTTTAATTATTTACTAATAAATAAATATATTAGAAAATATTTTTAAAAGGGATGTATAAATTTATTACAGTCTAAGAGAATTACAACTTTATTAAAAAATTTTAATATTAAATATTTATTACTATAAATTACTGAAAATCTTTGAATAAGAATAATCATACATTTTCCCTAAAAATTTAAAATCTTAGCCGAACTACTGCTAGATAGTGTCTAAAATACATACGTAACATTACGAACCACTGTTACACTCTTTACCATGCTTTTTCTCAATTGATCATACCTAATATACCTTCAAAATATTCTATTCATCTCAGATTAAGTTAATTAGTGATTCGTATTACCTAATAATTTTAATCTTTTCTCCCTTTATCAATTCTTTAGACTTGATTCCCTTGTCTTTCTTGCTTAAATCTTCAAGAAAATTAAAAAGTTGTTGCAATTATCCAACTGTCTTTAATCTTATCATTTTATTGTAGTTAAACAGTGTTTCGCATTATCTAATTATTCACAATCTAACTTTGTAAGCAATTCGTTTACACTTTAATTCTTTTGATTTGCTCTTTTCAAGCATTTACTCTTCAGGTTTTTCATCTGCTTCAGTTTTAGCGATAATGTTTTATTTGTATGATTCATTTGAAGATTAGTGGAAACATACAAAATAAAGAAATTGCATTTTGAAAATTTTAATATAAATATATGATTTTTTAAAATTATTTTTATTTCAAAAAGTATAAAAAAATTAACTTTTCTACTTATTTTCGTAAAATATATTTGGTAATTATTATAACGATGTTACAAAAAATATATTTAATTAGAATATTATTATTTTTAATAGTAAATATTATATTAAATATAATATAAACATTATCCTCTGCTTCATTAATATTTAAAAAAAAAAAAATTATTTGTTGTAGATGAACAACATTGGTCGATTAACAGTCATTCTCTTGACTGGCCAACGACTTGAAGTAACCTGTGATCCTCAAAAAGTTACTGCTGGTGAACTCTTTCAAGTAAAATTACATAATTTTTATTACATTCTATATATAGTAAAATACAAAAAAAATACATGTTTTAAAAATTAAATAATTTCAATTTTCCCATGTCAAATACGACTTAATTAATTTACAAATATCCAGTTAATGTTTCGATTTTATGAGTTTTTTTATTTAAATAAAAATTTGCAAACAAATTTTTTTTAATTAGAGTTATTTTTAATTTTCTGTTCGCTAACAAAAATTTATATATTAAATTTTATAGTATACATAATTTTTTAAATTGTTTTTAAATTGAAATTTAATAATATATATAAAATGATAAATTATTTTTTTAGGCAATTGTAGAAACAGAAAGTATAGAGGAAAATTTCACATTAGGGGTAGCAGCTTTATTGGCTGGAGATTTTGCAATACTACCGGGTGATACAAAATTGAATAAAGTTGCACCTTCTGGTTGGTTAAACAGTGGTAAAAATAAAGGTTTAATGGGACTTCCAACAAACTTTATACTTTACTTGAGACTTCGCTTTTTTCTACCATCACTTCGAGGAATACGGTATGTCATTATTATGTTCCTTTTTTTCTTCTTTGATAAAAATAATTTAGTTAAAAAATTGTAAACATAAAATCAATACTGTTAATTAAGTAACATTCATGTGGAAATAAAACTTATAATTATAATTCGCATGCTGGTTTCTAGTAATTTTAAATGCTATTTTTTACAAAAATTTTATCTTTATTATATCGATAGATTCAAATGTTAAATCTAAGAAAATTCAAACAATTAATATTTTTTTTTACAAATAAAACGTTGTATAAATATTACACACAGAGGCTGGATATCCAAGCACTTGTTATATTTACAAATTCGTCGTTGCATATTAGAGCAGCAATTGATCTGTTCTCTGACTCAGTTGATTAATTTAACGGGACTCGCTCTCCAAGCTGAATTCGGAAATTACAGTGCAAGCGTAAGTACATATGTTTATTAACCTGATAATATTTCCCTTGAATATTATTTTATTTAGAGTAACTCTAAAAATATCTTTAATTTTTATAATTTTGATTTTGAAGAAAATGTGCAATTAAGCAAACAAATGAGTGCTTGTTGTTCTCTTTGTTTATTTTGACTTTCTCATGAGAAAGTTCAAGATCAAATGTCTTTCTGTTTTTCTCATCTTATCTCTGCTTTTCTATTTTTTATACTTATGCAGCATAAAGTGCAAGTATAATTTTCAGGAGGATTGTATTTTGTTTATTTGTATTACACTTAGATCCACCAAAAGATGACTTCAGAAAAAAACAGCCTCTACATTTATTAGCTTCTTTCTATAATTCACTATAATTTATTATATTTAATCATGTATGTCAGATTCAAAACATGTCAATGGAAAATATATAGAATAGTTTAAAAAAAATTTAAATTAACTTAATCTCTCTTGTTTATTCTAAAAAAATATATATGACACCTACATCACACATCAATAAGGATAAAATTAATTTAATTTTAAATATTTTCAACAATTATAATATTTGTTTACAATATACACATGAAATCAAAATTTTTAACACTATACATTTTTTAAATAATATAATTAATAAATAAAAAATTAACTATCGCTTAATATCGAGTTGCTTTTTATATGTGTCTGAGAATTTAATCAGTATTTTACCAAAAAATTGTTAAAATGCTGATTTAATTTTTTAGAAATGATCTTAATATCACGTTGAAATATAAAATCGATATTTGTATTGATATCTAGAATCACCTTGGATTTACGGTTTGCATTAATACATCATTTTACAATTAGGAACATGGATGTTGCGACTATTTTCTACTAGAGCACTACGTACCGGAATCTCTTATCTTGAATTCGGAGGAGCAACAGTACCGCCACCCCCAACTCCCCGATAGCGGGGAGGCATTACGCAAAAGACTTCAACAAGCTCATCGAGAACGCAGAGGTTTGAATGCAAATAAAGCCGAAGAAATGTTCATTGTACATGCACAGTCCTTGACTGATTATGGAGCTCACTATTATATTGCGACGGTCGATACAAAAGATCTCATGAAAGTCGTTGCCAGGCAGAAAAAGTACACCAATCACAATCATCAAGTCAGTCATCTATCTATTTCTGTATGATTTATCACATTGCCATAATTTGGAATATTTAGAAGTATTCGTCCAAGGAAATATCGATGAATATATATTTAAAAGGCGTTATTGTATTTTAACGATCGATTATTTTAACTCTTAATATAAATAATTGCGTTGAAGTTCGTTGGTCAGAGCAATAAAAATTAGTACACATTTATCGATATCATTAATCAATCAGTATAATCTATTTTATTTATACAATTAAAATCAAAATATTTTATAGAATATGTTTAAATAATTTATCACTAATTTACTTAAAAAATTATACTGGTTTAGTTTTAATATTTTGATTAATTGAAGTAGCTTTATAAAAAATATTCAATATTAATCGTGTAAATAAATTAAATATTTAATTATAATGTACATATGTGTTTAACTTATAAACATGAATTTCGTTAAATTTAACACTAAAAAATCAATTAATAATTTATGTATATTAAAAAATTTATTAAACTGATATATGACTAATCAAGAAAAGTATAAATTAATGCATTAATATTTATACCCTGGTATCTTTAAATGTATTTTAAACATGCTTGTGATTTTTATGTATGCAGATATCGGATATGTATATATAATACATATGTATAGAATGCCTATAATAAATTCTACAATAATTTTACCTAAAAGAGCCTTTTATCTGACTTCAATTTTGCAACACGACCAGTAGGTCAAATTGCTCCACCTGTAAATTAACTCTTCTATTAATTCATTCTAAAAATTAATACAATTTTACTTTTGGGCACTAGGGCACTCTTTAATCATATTTTAGAATAGTTTCACTCAAAATAATCATAATTAAATATGCAACAATGCTTTATCGTCTTTCATGTTTATAATCTTAAAGAATTATTGCTAGCTCACTTTTTCAATCGGTCCACTCTTTATCGAGCGCTAGAATAATTATTAATATCCTATGTAAGTCTATATAATTTTATATAAATTTCAGACTTCTGAAGAACAATGTCAACAAACATTTTATACTGAAACAGAAAATATCTATGACATCGATAATTTTTCGGATTATCCCATTTACGGGAAGATAAATTTCCATAATTCGAGCACATGTGAGCAGTCTCTTCAACGCAGCCCTTATACCGACGAACAGAAAATAATGTTATCGAAGAATCCGACCAACATTACACATCAAATTTATTCGTCCCACAAGAATAATTTAGAAATTGAAAATAACATTAACAATAAAAACACGAGCAAGACTAATAAATTTAAAAAACATGAGACTGATGTATGGCTGGCTATTCATTCACAAGGATTAAAAGTGTTTGAGCGTGGCGCTAGACTACGCGAGAGGCTAGAACTTCTTAAATTTCAATGGAAAGAGATTCAAACTTTGAGTTATGGCAAAAATTGTTTGGTGATTTATTCCAAAATCGGTGGCAAACGATTCAAGTTTAAATTAAAGATGGATAACCGAAAGTAAATTACTAAGATATATAGTAAATTATTAAGATACATATTAAATAATATTGCGAGTTAGGTTTAAAACAATATAATTCACCATCCTTAATATTCTTTATATCCGTTTAATATTAGATTCCAATATTACAACCTTAAAACGAAAGATATAAATTAAATTGATAATAAAAATAATGTTTTTTCTAATATAAAATAAATTAATATTAAATATAGTGTGTAGTCAACAAAATTTTCGTACAAATATTTTTCCAAATAAATAATTTTAAAAAAATTTATGAATAATAACTAAATAATAAAGTATTAAAATTAACATTTTCTTTTAAATAAAAATGATTTATTTAATTAATAAAATGTAATTTAAATAATATAAATATTTATATTTTATAAATATATTTCAGAAAATTTTGCATTGATTGATTTAATAAATTAATAATTTTGTAATAATTTTGATTAAAGAAATCCTTAAGAATGTATTGGTATGATAATAAAACATGTATTTTAATAAAGATTTTTATAGGTATTGTTCCTTATCCTCAGGAAGTCTTTTTACAGAGAAAATTTCTCTTGTAATTATTAAGAATGTCTATTGTAAAAAGTTAGATTTGACAAGAATAAAAAACCAATCGTATCGCAACTTTACTTAAAATACATTACCTTAATAAAATACTTATACACTGCGTAAAATAAAATTATATAAAATTTACAAATTGGCTATATTAACATGTACATTTATAATATTTTAACAAATTCTATAAAAAATACAACTAATTTTACATTGCACTCAATATATTATACAATTCTTATTAATGTATTTGATTATAATTAATTACCACCGCTATTTTATAATTTTATGAAATTAAAGTAAATAAATTCTTTTTAAATATAAAAAAAATTATACAAATGAGAATAATTTTATAATTTATATTTTTATTAAATGCAATAAAGTTTATATAAAACTTTGAAATATAAGAATAATTTCATATTCTTTTCATTTGTATATAGGTGTACATTATAGCAGAAAAGTTAATTTATCTTTGGTATTCATTTTAATTTCAGGAGTTATTACGCTTTTAATTTGACGTCTTTACATCATCAGTTTTTTCTTAAATTTCGCTCCGAACTGACATCTCTACAAGGCTTGGCAAAAGGTAAAATTAGTTCTTTTAACAACATTATAAATTTAGAAATAACTAACTTTTTACAGTATAAGGTTATTAATACAATATAATTTTTTTAGAGTTTGGTATAACGCTGAAATCAGAATTAAGCTCGCCTTTATTAAAAACAAAATCAGAAACTATTAAAACCAAAATTTCCATAGCTGATTCTATTAAAAATCATCAAGAGTACAAATCAAAATACGTGACGCGACTCGAAGAAGAACAAAACAAGGAAAATGAAAATCCTCTAAAAGTTCAAGAACACAAAAAATTTCAGAACGACAAAATAATCGAACCATTGAACAACGTAAACAATGTGGAGAACAACGCTTTGTATGCTCAAGTAACGCCACGTCTTGAGCCCGAGGGAGAGGCACGTGACACCGAAGAAGAGACTGAAGGTTCATTGATTTTGAGCAAAAAGACAGCACCTTTACTCACTCCAAACTCAAACTCAGGTCAAATGCATGAACAAATATCGGATAACACACAGTCCAATTACGCAAATATTGTTATTCCAAATTCTAACGAAAAGGACTACATATACACTGTCACTAAACCTTTTTCTACAAATGACATTGATCGCCCTAATGAAAACCCCGAAGATTTATATACGGCTACTGATAGATCGAGCTATTCTAAAAAAACTAAAATGCCAATGCCTACCCCCCAGGATTGTAAGGAAAAAGAAATTCAAAAGACGTTAAAAATGGTATGAATAGAAAATTAATCAAACCCTATTCATTAAATAATAATTAAATAACTGAAACTTAAATAACAATTATTAAAACTAATAGCTTAAAATATTTTATAGATTTTGGAAAATATAGAAATAAAATGTTTTTTTATATTAAAAAATCATTTCGAAGAGGCATTAATACATTTAAAAATTGTTAATATAATGGAAATTATAAAAACAAACAATATTAATTTTGAATATAAGAATTCTTACACGGTGTGAATAAACAAAATGTTAATATTTTATTTATAACTTCAACACGTATTTAATTTTTGAGGTTGAAATTTTTAACAATATAGTTACTTATATTCACCAACTTATTAAAACCTCTCTTTGTTTGAAAAATATATAAATTATTTTTTAAATATAAACTGAATTTATCGTCTATTATATATTGAATCTTGTATAGGGAAGACATAATAAACATAAAAAAAAGTATTAAAGTTTTAGAAGTCTTTAGAATATATAAACAATTTATTTTATTCATTGAGTGCGTTAAGATTTTTTATATCACTTTTAGAGATTAAAAAATTTTTTATTCATACCGAATTCTTTACAAGTAATTTAAGTATATTGAGTATGTTTGCAGGAAACCTAAAATTTCAAAATGTTGAAAAATTTTAATTAATTTTTCACAAAATCTTTGACAAATATAATCAATACAAAGAATTAATTAGTGTATAAAATTTGCATAATACAACATCGTTAATACATCTAAAAAAAATTTTATGTATTAAATAAATTTATTATTGTTGTAGAGAAATTTAGTCTTCTAGTTATTTCACCAAATACTTTAAGTGGTCATCTGAATTAATTTTTGAAATGACCAAAAATATTTATGTTTAAAACAAATTTTTTTACTTTAAAAAGTTCTTTAATAAAGTATTTTTTTTTTTTAACAATATAATATTATTTATTAAAATAAAAATATTATTATAATTATTCATTTCATTAAAATAATTTAAGCACATTATTCATTTTAGGTAAAAACTTTAAACTTACCGAAATGTGGTGCAAATGAACAAAGTGGAGATTATAATTACCCAAAAACAATATATCATTCAAATGTTAAATTGGGAAGTGAAATGATATACAAATGTCTTTTAGAACAAAATTCCAATTTTAATGACAATCTAGAAAACGATTCTTTACAATCTACATCAGCAAGATCAACTGAATCTCCAATTTCAAAAGCTTATGTGCTTAGTATGTTTTTATTAAAATTATGTAATGTATTAAAATCTAGTTTCACATAATAATCTATTATGCCAAATTATAATAAAATTTAATATTATATTCATGATTAGTTTAAACATTTAATCAGTGATTTATTTATTATCTATTCACTCACAAAATTTATTAAAGTAGAATATCTTTAAACTCATAACAGTTTCACTTATTGGAAGATACTTTCTATATTGTGCCTCATACCATTTATTATTTTTTCTTTATACTATTTTTGTATATTACAACTTTTTCACAAATTTCTTAAAATGATTTATTTTAATTAATAATGTAAGTGTTAGTTTTATTTATAATAAATATAATGAATTTGATGTGATTTATAGTTTTACACTTGGTCTGATTTTTAATGTGAAGTACCATCACCTATTATATGATATTACACATTAATTTTGCTATTTGTATACAAGAAAATTTACGAGAATACACTCAATTTTTACAACTATATATTATATAATGTAGTGATAATGATTTATTTTATTATAATTGTATTCAAAGTTCTTTGCAAATAAAATTTGACATTGATAATATATTGGTTAAGTTTTATTTTATGTTATTTAAAAATAAATACTTATATATTTTATACGTATTAAATTCAATTTTTTTTTTTTGTTTATTAATACATTAATATTTTTATTACTATTAATGAATCAGATGCAGATATTCGAATAGCTGAAGAAACTTTTCGAATACCGGATGAAACAATGTCAACATCATTAATAGCAAGATTGGATGAAATTTCATTTGATGAAGAACGAATATTGCGTACAATTAGGTTGGAAAGAGGACAAGGAGGCAGCATAGGTTTGCAAGTGACAGAAGGCAATGATGGTGGTGTATACGTCCAAGCAGTTTCTGTTGGAGGATCTGCTGATATGACTGGAAGCGTAAATAAAGGTATGGAAGCGTAAACCCAATAATGATATGCAATAGCTTATAAATACAAATTGAATGTACACAATCATTTATACTTTAAATGTATTTTTTGTAGGAGATCGGATTGTAGCTATCAATGGACAAAGTTTACTTAATTTTAGATATGAAGATGCACTAAAAATGTTACAAAATTCGTCAGAAACTGTAGAACTTGTATTATCACAAATTGTCCTAATAAGTAATAAAGATGATCAGGTTAAAGAGCCTACTGAAAGAAATTATTTACAGTAAGAATTGACTTATATTTCAATTTCTATTATTATATTATTTTTATTTTTGATATGTACTTTTTGAAATATTACGATCTCATAAAATGTTATCTATTGTTATACATACATTTACTTAATAATTATTCTTCATTGTAGAAATATAAGATTTAATGTATCTTCGGAGGCTGATACAACGGAAATAATGTCTTCCAAATGGCTTCAAAAAACTATAGATGTTGTTTCTGTACAAAATACATCTAGTGCTTATAGTAGTGCAGCATCTAGTGCAATGGGAAATCACAATACGAATAACCTGTTTGTACCTGAAATTAGTGAACATAGTGTGATTAATTCAGCAAGTATGTTATTAAGCCTAGAAGACTTCGATATTAGTCGTACAAGTACTCAGCAAGTCTTTATTTAATAAAGTAAGTTAATATTCTTGATTTTTTTTTTTTTTTTTAAATTCAATTTTTAAATTTTATTGATATAATTAATGTATTTTTTAATAATTCAACAATGGATTCCACGATTGTATTTTGACAATATTGCTATTTTTTCCTAAAATTTTTAATTGCTACCCGTACAATAGTTCATCAATAAATAAAAGTTGGTGGTAATTTTAAATTCAATTTTTTATGTTACTAATTAAGTGCTGTATTTTAATAGATTAGTAATGATACTGATATATATATATATACATCAAGAAATATTATCGGATCGTTTATTATTCAATATTTAACTTGAGATAATAAATTATAATAGTATAACATAAAATGAGCTGAGCCAATATCATCAATTTATATATAAAATGAAAAAAGGCAATTCAATGTGTGATATTCAGTTTTAGTTTTAAATATAAACTAAAATTTTTGAGGATATCTAATTTCCGAATGCAATACTATAGTAATGAGTAATGATCAGATTTTTAATGAGAAATAAATAATTTCATCACAATATATATAAATATGTACAAATGCAAAATAATACGATAATATACAAAAAGTATCAATTGCATAACATATACAATTAATCGATAGTATAATAGTGACTAATCTTCAATTTAATATTTTTATATTCAAAATACGATTATTTTTTTTAATATTTTATTCGAAATTTTTTTATTTTAAGCATTAAAATAGATACTCCTAATTTATAAAATATATAGAAAACTAGTTTTTTAGAAACATTTTTGTTTAATATATGAACCTATCTTATCTTCCATACATATTTTTAATATTTCTAAAAATAATAATAATTAATAGAAATATATTTAAATTAAAAAAAAAAAATTGGCGTTATTATTATAACTATATTTTATTATTACATATTAATTTAGTATGGGATTAAATTAAATAATATTATTTAAAGTTTTATATGCTAAATTATTTCAGTTTACTAATATTTACAAAATATAAAATTTAACAGAAATGAAAATAAAAATACTTTTTTAATCAAAAAATATGTAAAAAAAAATAAAACAGTATTGTTAAAAATTATGCTTGGTTAACTCAAATAATATTTCATTAATACAATTAAATACAAAAACTTTTTAATTACTAGGATTACATGGATTAACTGTTTTATTTGAGTACACAATTGTATGTACATTCTGTAAAATATTATTAAACTACAAAAAGGTTTTATTTACAAATTTAAATTACAATTATTTTTAAAAACATATATATTTACATTAGTAAATTTACTACTTTCATTTTATTATTTATTTTCATTGATAGAAAAAATTGAATTATATTAATGATCTGTTTCTAAATAAAATACTTTTGAAAAAATTTTCAAAAAAAGAGGAATATTACAAATGACTAATATGCTTGCCATCACTAATTAAATTAGTTTCTATCCGTTTAAAGAAGCCTTTATTGTAAAAAAGCGTGCACTGTTCAATAGTTTACATTCAATTATTTTTTGATACTAAAATAATATTCAATTGAACTCTATTCAAATAAATAATCAGATAGAAAATACAAGTAGTTGGAATTTTTATTAAATTTAATTATAAATTTTAGATATATCAAAAAGTAGGTCTTAAACATTTAATAACATATTTTTTTAATTAAACTGATTCAGAAGCATTATTTAAATTTTATTTTACTAAATTATGTCAGTACAATAAATATTTATAAGTAATTAAATTTAACAGAAATAAAAACCAAAAGATTTACATATTTTATAATGTCACTCATAAAATTTAAAAAAATATTATGAAAAATTATGATTAACCCCTTAAATACTGTAAAGAACTAAAAAAAATTAAAGAATTTTTAACTTATTTGTCGCATTAAATTTAATATAAATTTAAATTAAATTATTTTCAACATATTTATCATAATATTTAAAGTTATTATATTATTGAAATTACGTAAAAACAAAATTATCATTTAATTTTTGTAAAATATTTTTAATATTTCAATGAAACAATCATATAAATAAATACATTTTAGTGTTTTATTTAATAATTTAATACAATAAAAAACTTTTTACCGTTCTGTTAATCCTTTGGAAAGGGAAAGGGATAATATTAAATATCACTTCTATGGCATCGCCTCTAATACTTCAAAGTTAGTTCGATTCGTTCTTTTTTAGTACACTTTTCACTCTCTGTTTAGTTTAAGATCTGTAAAGTGAATTTTGGAAATATTTTATTTCATTCTTTATTATTAAATTTTCTCAAACGATGTAATATGTGATTATTACGCTAAAAAGTTATAGGCACAGTACTACTTATTTTCAAGTTAAAATACGTAATACATATTGATAAATCAAATTATTTAGATTTATTAACAAATAATTTCAATTTACATACAAAATAATAAAAAATGGCTGATAAACAATTTCCATTTTATGATGCAGATGATTCTATGTTTCCACCACCAATACCACCTCGGAATAAAAAATTTAAGACTGAATTAAAACCGTCATTTGCTGCAAACTTAAATAAAAAAAATTTTGGAAGTAAGAATCAACCATTTCCTCTATCTCTTCAGCCACCTATACCTCCACGATTCAAATTAGAAAAAAAGAAATCTATAAGGTTTGACAATGAAAATTGTTTATCCACAATTGAAATTGTAAAAAACAATTTGGAATTTAATTCTAATAGCTCTAGTACAATATCAAAAAATAATCAGTTTCATAATGACGATAAAGTTAAAAAATATAATCATAAATCAAAAGTAATTTCAAAACAAATTCCATGCAATTTTAAGATATCAGAAAATGACAAAAACTTGGAAAAAAATAAAGCAAATGAAA